>CM053329.1:31086991-32524491 GCA_028583605.1 Dastarcus helophoroides
TTTGGCCGGCTACGAAAGCCACATGATTGTCCCCCTCTTAAAATTGAAAATATAACAAAACCTCACAATGCCAAAATCAAATTTTTAGGAGTGAAGTTTGACGAGAAGCTTTGATGGCGAGAACACACTAACGAGCTACTAATTAAGTGTAAAAAAGTAATCAATATGTTAAGATGTTTGGCTGGATATACTTGGGGCGCAGGCAAAATCACACTTCTTAGGATATATAAGACTCTTATCTTACCGAAAATAGACTACGGTTGCATTGTATATGGATCAACATCACCTACAACTCTAAAACGATTAGACGTAATCCAAAGCATCGCATTAAGAATAGCCATTGGAGCTTTCCGCACAAGTCCAGTTGAAGCTATACTTTGTGAATCAAGTGTACCACCGAGGCATAAAAGAAGAAGACGTTTGCTTCTAAATTACGGGGTTAAATTATTAGCGCTTGAAGCACATCCAAACTCAAAAGACTTTCTACCAGATTCGGACATTGTAGCAAATTTTAAGTCTCGACCGATGAATAGCAGACCTGTAGCGGTACGTTTTAATAAATCGATTCATATTGCACGTTTACAACTTCCGCCTGCCATACCACTAGCAACATATGAAATAGCTCCATGGAGAATCTCCTTACCTTGCATTCGAAGTGACTGCACAAAATATAAGAAAGATACAGTACCAAATGATATCTTTAAGCCTCTATTTTTTAACTATTAGCTGAATTCAAAGAAGCGATATTTATATATACTGACAGATCTAAGACAGACAAAGCTGTTGGTAGCGCAATTTACCTTCATAATAACAGTCACAACTGGACGTTACCATCATGTACCAGTATTTTTACCGCTGAACTGTATTATGCAAGTAGAATGCAACCTAGACTACAAATTCATGCAGCCCTCCAGGCGTGTATAGTAAATCATAGGTAGCTGAACTACCAACAGTTGAAACACTGCCACCTAGCCAAGCGGTTGCTCTCTAGGAACAATTTCCTAGAAGACAAGGATTCTAATGCACAGACCAATAGGTTTGAACATTTATTAGATTCGAAGGGCTGCATAAATTTGTAGTCTAGGTTACATTCTACTTGTATGCGACATTGTTGACGATGACCATAGTTTCTCTATGGACCAATAGGTGGTAGGAGTCACACGCTTGACGTCTGTGAATTCTTTAGTACTTACTTGTCGGAACATTTGTTAGCATTCGAGTTGGATATACCAAACTGGCGAGATCTAACAAGATCGAAACCGGTTTTTGGTTTCCAAACTTCGACTCTAATAAATGTTCAAACCTATTGGTCTGTGCATTAGAATCCTTGTCTTCTGGGAAATTGTTCCTAGAGAGCAACCGCTTCGCTAGGTGGCAGTGTTTCAACTGTTGGTAGTTCAGCTACCTATGATTCACTATACACACCTGGAATGCTGCATGAATTTGTGGTCTAGGTTGCATTCTACTTGCATACGATATTATTGGCGATGGCCATAGTTTCTCTATGGACCAATATGTGGTAGTACTAAGAGTTACACCTTGACGTCTGTGAATTCTTTAGTATTTACTTGTCGGAACATTTGTTAGCATTCGAGTTGGATATACCAAACTGACGAGATCTAACGAGAACGAAACCAGTCTTTGGCTTCCAAACTTTAAATCTAATAAATGTTCAAACCTATTGGTCTGTGCATTAGCTGAACTGTATGCTACATGGCAGGCTCTACTCTTTTTTGCTATATCGTCTGACGCCTTACAATTTATTATTTGCACAGACTCATATAGTTCCCTAATAGTGATACAAGACTCCTACACAGAAAATTCCATGGTTTATAAAATGCTGTGTTTTATACAAGAAATAGATGCAAGTGGAAAGCATGTGTCATTTGCCTGGGTACCTTCACACCTAGGAATTTATGGAAAAGAAGCTGCTGATCGCGCTGCAAAATGAGGAGGAGATGATGCTAAATGATATAAAGGTCCTTGTAGGAAATTCAGTAAATTAACTATGGCAAGATGATTGGGAACGCACAACCTCTCAGTTACTTTCTGCAGGTTTTTCAAGACATGAGGAAATACAGATAACATGCCTAAGAATTGGACATACACACCTGACACTTCGTACTTAATTAATAACACACAAAGACCGATATGTTCCGATTGCCAAGAACTGCACGCTACATGAAAACAAAAGGTACCTAATAAATATCCCCCCAACGCTACGACAATGTCTCAAAAACGATAAACCCACCCTAGGAAGAACTTTGCAGTTTATAAGAGAAATAAACTTACCAGAGAAATTGTAATGAGGCTCATAGCCACGCAGCTGATGCTGTCACGAAATTAAAAAAAAAATTATTTCGAAAATAAAAAAACACTCTTATTTCCTATTTTTCAATTTTCACTACTATCGGCAGTCCGCATGCTTGCCTACGTTTTTTACTATTTTAATAGCGTTCAACAGCTGCTCTACGATTCATTGTTTTGATTTTATCAGTAAAAGTTCAAGTTAAATGTAGCTATTAAATTTTTCTCATATTTGTATTTGAACCAACGTCGTAAATCTTATGGTTAAATTTATCTACTTTCTTATATGAATGTAGCAAAATAGCAGTTAATTTTATCTTGCTACGATGCAGCAGTAAACTACGAATATCTAAAAATACAGCACCAGCGAACCCCAAAAGGAAGAAAACTAAATCCGACCGCATGGATTAACTTTTATTTTAAAAGTTTTACCAACGTATATTCTTGCTGTTATGAAAGCGTGTGTAATATTAACGTGATTTTAGATTATTTCAAACTAAATTTCGAGATAATGTTGTTACATACCCTTTGAGCCCATACTTCTCGTTCTCCGAGTCACTTAATAATTGATGATCAGCGCTCGGTGGAAAATCGTAGTCCGTCTCAACAAACACACGCTCGTCTGATGGAGCTTGAAGAAGTCTTGAGAAGTACCATTTTGGGGTGTGTACTTCACCTCTATGATACGAAGGAGGTTTAACTAACACATTGTGATTTCCACCCCGTTTTCCATGTCCTGCAAGTAATTAATTACCGAACTATGTCATTTTAGTAAATATTTATAAAATTTAAAATTTACATACAACACAACATTCTAAATTTGGTTTCAAATTTCATGTTTGTTTAAGAGGGAAATGATTTATCTTCATTTAAGAGATATTTTCCAATAGATTATTTCTATAAAAATGTATGTAAATTTACTCTGCAGTAAATTAAAAATGAACTAATAAAAAATCAAATTAGTTTCCAATGAAGATATATATGTACTTACCTCCCCAACAAGCATGACCATAACTAAGGCAGGAACCTAGAATGAGATTTAATTAAGATTAGTATTACAGCTATAAGATGAAATCCTTACTGATATGTAAATGCGAAAGTTTTTATGTTTGTTTGTCCGTTTTTCACGGCCTAATTACTGAAGCAATTTTGACGAAAATTATTACAGAGATTCCACACCAATCGGAATAGTTAGTAGACTACTTTTTATCTAATCTTAGGTTATTTCCAGTAAGATTTAATAATTTTTTATGCGATGTAAACAATCCTAGAGAAAAGTAAGAGTGTCAAATCTGTGACCTTTATTTTGAATGGTGCTTTTTTTAAGTTTTTGAACTATTACCATAAAACTAGGCTTCTGCATTATCGATTTCAGTAATATTACGTTACCGCCTTGCAATTTGAATTGATAATTAATTTTAAATTTCACCTAAATGTAAAATTATTTTGAAAGTTCCATTCAGTTGCATTGCAATTATTTCTTCAGGTTCGGTAAGGAAGTCGTGGGTAACAGTGAGAATAATATTCGTATATCATACATTTTTCACCTTGCGGACTAATCTATAGTTTTTGCGTTTAATGTTTTCTACTTAATCTTTAAAAGTTCATTACTAAAAGCTAAGTAAATTATTTTATGAAATGAATTGCTTGTGTCAGTAAATGTTTGTGAATTTATACAAATCATGGGAAAAGGAACCTGTTGCTTGCTTTAAGCCCTCTTTTGCATTTTCCTCAACTTTATGTAAATCGTTTACAGGAGAGATTTTACTTGCTCTATTTACTGTTTCAAATTTATTAACTTTTGATGTTCTAATGCATTTTTAAACTCTACTTTTAGCAGCTTTAACGAATAGGGTTAAAGTTACCAAATGCTTGGAAAATGATTTATTAACGTCTTCAACAGATTATCACCGAAAATTGTATTCAAAGGATACTTTGTTAGTTTGAAGTATTTAATATAATTTAGCTGAAATTGTGGTGCAAGATGTAGGTTTATTAATAAGCATCTACCAAAAATATCATTTATAAATCGGTTTGAGTTAAATTTTGTAAATATTTCTTGATGGTGCATCTGTAAATATGGGATTTGGTTCCATATTTGCAAATATAAAATGTAACTGCAACGAAAATGAATATGTTAATTATAAGATTATGATAATGCTTAAGCTGAAAGTAATAATTATTGGCAAAATATATTATTAACCGTCCTAAATTAAATGGCACTTTTTATTCTAAATGAGTTACTAATTGGACTGCGCTATAATATTGTGCCAATGAGGGGTTTCCTTTCAAACTGTTAGATGTTAGAAAGTTTTAATGAAGTAAATTCAAGGATAATAATTCATGTAATAAGGTAGAACTGACAATTAACCCCAATATAATTAAATACGCTAGTAAGTAGGAGTACTATATTTACTATAAATGGATAACTATATTTTCTCTAAACGTAAAAGAAAATTGGGTTGCCTAGTGAAAAACTAAAATAGTATGCTATTGAATTAATTAATAATTTGAGGGTAGTTTGCATTCAAGGAAATTAATTAGTTAAAGAAAACTCACAGTTTTATTCAATTTATCTGAACGAAAAATTGCTGAAATGCTAGTTTTTGTACCAATAAATTGTTAAATTCCGAGAGTTTTCTTTGGACTAATAAACCAATTTATTCCAATAGGTGTCTAATTTAAAAATTAATTTTATCAATTTTAATAAACTGGAGTCAATTGCCTTTATTAAACTACACGTAAGATAAAAAAGCAATATAAATATAAAATAATAAACAATAAATAAATCTAAGTTGAAGTAATCTGTAATCGATGACGTGCAACTCGGTGTGTTGCTGCATTAGAGGCAGGGTAGGCAATTCTAAAACCGATGATCGCGATATAAACAAAGAGTAAATGTGACATCATACAAATCATCAGTACTTACAGATCAGAAAATCGTTGCAAGGATCTTATTTGCACGTTTGAAAGAATACTAAACGTCATCTTTGTTTCATTAAACTTCTTAGAACACATTTTTTTTTTTTTTTGAAAATAATAAACCATTTTTAATTGTCGCAGATTTTATTACTCAAATATCTAATATAGGTTTAAACGAATAACTAACAATCCTATCTCGATAATTTGCTAATTATTTTAAAATGTTATGGACACCATTGAAATTTTTTAGCCACTGCGCAGTAAGTAGAATTGATTACAATTTTATTCACACTGCATTTATGAACCATCTCTGTTGGTCTACTAAACTAAAAATACCAGAGCAGTTAACAGTGTTTTGAATGTTTTGTTATAAAAAAGAAAACGAATAAATTCAATAAAACAAAATCCATAAAACATATATAGACAATAATTTAGGCAAGATTCTAACTTTAGCTAATTTTATTATACATTAATGTCTAGGGTATGTACCGAAAAAGAAATTTCTAATGTAATATGCGTTCACTAAAGGGTACTACTAAAGATATCGTGACCATATTAACATATTAGCATGTAAAAGGTGCAGCGTTTACAACTTCTTATATGTAAGCGCTGCGGTATTGCTGTTGTGCACCTACTCTGGTCTCTTATGGGCCACCTACAAAGGAATATTGTGATAGAGTGTAGCTGTTCATTGGAATATGTATTGCTGTATTTGCGTTAATTTTTTTTTCCGCAAACGATAAGCCTTACCTGTACGTACCTTCTAGAAACCGGAACGACACCTATAAATATACGCTCTCGTCTTTCTCTCAGTTAATTAAACAGCCTATTGGCGAGTTAATTAATAACTCTTAGTGAGTTAATTAGTCAGTTGGTCAGTTAGTTAAGTGAATTATAATTATAGTGTTTCGGAATCAGTTTGGAAATAAAGTGGTTACAATTCACGAAGTATTAATCTTCAAATCGATAACGCGTAACAGTATATTAAATAAGTTTTAAAGTTTTTCACTTCTCTTTTGATAGTCTGAAAGGAAAACGAAGTGTAAATAAAAAGAAATATTGTATCTGAAAATTATTTTTATACAAGATTTTCTTTTTTGATTTTGCCTTAATTGTATGCACGCCACTGATAATAATTTTACTTTCTGAATTGAGTTCCTTTCGCTATCTTCTTAAATTCTACGGTCCTCAATATTGACTTAAACTGATGGAGGAATATATCCACTTGCAAGCAAGTCTGATGATGGATAAACTCTCGCAATCATGAGCTTAAGTACCTATTGCAAAAGCAGACTAAGCAAAGCACTCGGGGTGCTCACTGGCCACCGAAACTTTAAAGAAGGCCTGGTTAAACTCAAGCTAGCAGAAAGCGACCGATGTCGGCTGTGTGGGACTGAAAAGAACATAAGTTTGAACATTTTGTGTGTTTGTCCAAACATTGCCAGATACAGATATAAATTGACTGGCAAAGAAGCATTAAGACCAGAAGATCTGGAAGGAATTAGTGTAGGTCAGACGTTGAGCCTGGTTGTAAAGATCTGGATATATAATGCTGATTAAGACTCGAACAAACTTGTGGAAGTTACAAATGATTTTGGATCTAGGTGACAGGGCTCACAATCAGCCCCCACAAAATGAAAAAAAGGCAAATAATTAAATGAGAACTTAAAATTTCGTAAAATTGAAATACAAATAATTAAACGTAAACCTAAAATTTCGTTAAATTGAAATACAAAACTTGTTCCCTGAAACCAAGAAAGATCAAAAAACACAACAAAAGTTGCTCTAATGCGTTTCGATAGCCAAGTTATCATCTTCAAAGAGATACTTTGTTGTGTTTTCTGACCTTTCTTGGTTTCAGGGGACAAGTTTTGTATGTCAGTTTTTGAACATAACCAAGGACCAGTCCATTCCACCAAAATTAAAATTCCGTAAAAAATAGGTTTTATAAGAAATTTCACATTTCATTTGTAAACTCAACTTAATCTAACTTAATCGTAACCTAATGAATTTCGAAATTTTGAGATTCAATTAATAACAAATAATAAGGAAGTATATGTATAATGCAGTAAGTTATCAGTTATATCTCAAAATGTTAGATGGAAAACATCCATTAATTCTAAACATTTATTAAATATTGACGGTAATTTACCGATCCTTTGCCGAACACTTGTTTTGTTGTTTAAAAATAGCATTAAGATTAAAATATCGACAAGCCATCCATAAGTAGCGCAACAATTAGCTGATTGTATGTAAACACTGAGAACAAATATCCTTCCCTAGGAAGGGTTTTTATAATTTACTTGCGCAAGAAACCTACGTAAAAATAGTGTCCCTTGAAACTTTTTTGCGACATGTTCACTGAGTTTATTTCACTATGCGCTGTTGTCTAACAAAATAAAATTTTCAAATTCATTCCTGATCTATATTAATAAACTTAAAGTATTATTCTGTCCGTCGACTGATTTTTGTCTGGGATAATCTTAGAAACTGCTGAATAGATTTAACTGAAACTTTTACCAAAATAAGGGGTATTTTAGGAGTACTTTTTGAGCTATTTTCATTGCAGTACAACTTAACCTTTTGTTTTGAAAAACTGAACTGGGCTAACAAATGTATTTGAGGTTATAACACAGAACATGTAAAAGAGAAACAATCCGCATTTGTTGTGGGTGATGTAGAGATCCTCTAGTAAGAGTCTGGCACCCTTCCGTCATATTTCAATTATTTTATAACGCGAAAATTCCAACCTATCTCTTTTGATATTTTTAGCTATTTCTTTTATGTTTATGCTTCTCGTTAGAAATATAGTTTGACTTGACGAGAAACATAAACATACAACAAACAGCTAAAAATATCAAAAATAACAGGTTGGAATTTTGGCGCTATAAAATAGCTGAAATGTAGCGGAAGAGGTCCAGACTCTGATTAGAGGCTCTTTAGAGTGATATAATATTGCACATTACCTACATTTCTAGCTGATACTAGAATAAGGAGCGCGAACCTTTTAATTTATTGTTCTGTTAAAATTAAAACAAGCATTATTTTACTTTTGAAATATGACATTATTAGACCTTATTCAGAAAAATCCCGGGGGTCAGCTGATTACTAATATATTGTAACGCAATGTAAATAGATGGAATAGAATTTATAATAGAATTGTATAATTTAGTAAATAAAAAAAGTTTCTAGAAGGATCTGATAAGGGGAAAGCGGCCGCGATAACGAAACAAATGGCAAATAAGCGTTCCAGAAATTTCGGGAGCGATAAGCCTTATTTGCCGAAAAGTTTTAGAAGCCGGGGGCCAAAACTATAAAAGGCGGTCAGCTTTCCCTCGAGTAAGTCATTTAGAAGTCAGTGTAGTTAGTGGGTTAGCAATTAGTAAATAAGTAGTGAGTTACTGTTCAGTTGAAGTGTGCCGAGTTAATTTGGTAATAAAGTGGTGCAATTCACACGTGGTAATCTATTCGAACCGATAAAGCCCGTAACAATATTCTCAAACTATGATCGATTCAGATCTTAGCCGTTGCTAATCCATTTGATTAATCTACTTTGCTTTTAACATTTGATTATAATAACATGCTTGTGAACCTGCCTAACTGCTGAAATGCATCGGGTAGTTGTCAACACATAACGAACTGCATCGATCGATTTCTCAAAAAATTGGCTTCAAAAATTTTCAAAATTGTGCTGCGCTGATGCTGTGATAAACCAAGTAATGATAAATTAGTTATCTCTACGTGGACAAACCGCTTTACAAGAAGTTCTTAGGGGAGATGCGCCTTCGCGAAATGATTTATATACAAGTGTGTGATTGAGACCTTCCTACAGTGTCTGGAATTCGAATATTCAGGAACATGTAAAATTCATAAATAGGACTGCGTCGCCCTAGAGTCGATTTTAAATTACAAATAACTTTATTTGTAAAATAAAGCTTTTAAATTGACAGGGTATTTTTTATCGAACTGGAACGCGGACAATGAGTTGGTTTGGGAAATCGATCTATGTAGTTCGAACCTACAGATTATTATTAACTATCTATATAACAACATCGTTAAGGTTATTGAAAATAGTCTCATTAAAATGAATTCAATAAATAATGATTGTGTAGATATTTCAGGAATGTGCTCCAACTCTCCTGTTTCCATATTTCATATCACGTAAAATGGGAGAAACGAGGGATGTTACTGAAATTATAATAAATATTCTCTTTTCTTGTGAAATCAAGTTTTGACATATAGTTGCCAATTTATCTCTTTACTTACTGGCGGCATTTTTAATATTCCGTAAACTCTACCATATTTATCGCTACAGCGCTTATGAAATGTGTGATGCTAAGAAATGTTACCAAATCTGTAACAATTTACTGGCTTCTTTATGTGCATATTTCTGTGCCCTTCATACAATTTTAGTAATATTCAACAAAAACTAAAGGTGTATTTGAGAGAGATTTTTTAGTTATTTAATGCAGAGGAAGTAGGTTGTCATTGAATAATAAGGAAATTAAATGCGGTTTACCAAAAGAAGAGATTAGGGAAAATCGTGAATTCCCTTTCCATTTTAAAATGCGTTTCGCTTTTCCGCTGGGCTTAACGAAAAATATATTTACCTAAAAATTGATAATCAAATTTATTCGTACTAATTATGAAACCGAAATTTCGTGTTAGATTAACGTCTGTCTAAATAAATAAATATGTGAACGTCTCTGCAGTATTTTAATTGTTAATTTTAATTCCAAACGTGATTGAAATAAGTCAAACTGACTAATTATTATTAAAGATGTCATTGCTTAGAGGCTTCATTAGTAACAAATCTGTTGGTCTAGCCTCAGGCGTTTGGTTATACCGAGTGTGCCAATTAAAATTTGTTACTCGGAAATTATCGGAATTTAAAAAAAAATTTTAAACAAACCCCTACCGAACTTGTTTTCAAGGAAGACACATAATAAAGTAAATGTTGGTGTCTTGAAAGTGACCTCTTGGGCAGGGGCGTAAAATAGCCTTAAACTTTAAATAGCACCCTATAATAAGTACTTTAAAATGAAGTTTTTTTTTAACACAGGTTGCCCTTTTAAGTTTAAGCTTTCAAAGATATTAAAACTTACAGCATCATGTTTTTTGGGTTTTTATTTTTTTTTATTTTGATGTTTTCCAAGTGGGAAATTTTAATTGTCAGAATCCGTATAACATTTTTTGTGGATTGTCCTAAGCAATAATGGTTAAAAAAATCAAATTAAATTTTAGGATAATAAATTCCGTAGAAGTTGTATTTTTTTTAATTCTAATAAAAGTCCCTTAAATCCTAAAATATCGAATGTTTTTGTTAAAATTTCAAATCTGGGCATTTTTTGGAATTTCCACAAATCAAGTTTCAAAGTTGAAAGCGGATAAAAAGTTTAAACTTTTTGAAATGGGTTATCTATATTTTAATAATGCCCCTATAGTCTCGTGTTAAACCCATTTCCAAAATGGTCTTTTTTTCTTAAAATTTTGACTTTGACCACTAAATTTCGCTCTTCAACTTAAAATTCTGACTTTGAAAAGCATTGGTCTTCATCGAGATTAAAAATTAAAATTTCAAAACACAAAACGACATTTAGAAATTTAGCTGAAAATTTTGAGATTTAGGCGAAAATTGGGGCTTTAAAATCAAAGTTTCGCCCTCACCAAAATAAAATTAACATGTCGATTTTAAGGCCATCTACCAAAGACAGAAACTAAAACATTTTAGTTTTTTTTGAAAGTTTCTGTAAATTCGAAATTTGGTTTTTTTAGTGCTACCTTTTTCTGCAAATTTCGTATTTTCCAGATCACATTTCAAATTTTAAGTTCCTATTTTTTTGTGGTTTTTTGGTTTTCAGTCAAAATTTTTAGTTTCCTCTTAAAATTTAAACCTCTAATAGCAAAATTTTTACGCTAAATCCAAATAGGCGACATTTTTCTCAAAAATTTGACCTTTTAACTCTAAATTTGACCAAAATTGAAAATTATTAAAAACATGCTTTGAGGGTTAAAGTGAACATTTTATAAACTAGGAAAAAACTGAAATTTGGAGAATTTAAAATTTCGAACAAAAAACTCGAAATTTCGTCATTACTTTTGAAAATGGGTTGGTAATACAAAGTCGACATTTTGAGGGGTTAAATATAAATATTAGACACTTTTCTCGAAATTTCGACTTCTTAGTTGAGATTTGATGGAAAAAGTAGATAAGTAAATAAATTTTTGAGTTCATTGTTTTAGTTTTTATTTTTTTATTAAAATTGTCTATCATATTCAAAATGTCTTTCAGTTCAAGCAAATTTTAGTTATTTCACACTTTAATGAGCACCTTTTAAGTGCATTTATAATAAAACAGAAATATTGCCTATTTTGCACCTTTTCCAATTTTAACTGCACGTTTTTGCACATTTTGTTTTTTTGCCGCTGAGCAATTTTCGTTCTTTTCACTGAACAAAAATTTGCTCCCTACTTATACGATTTCGCAGACTATTTTTGGTGCTGTCAGTAACCACCATTCGTCCATTGGCTACCATTTAAGAATCACTGATTTAGCCGTAGGCAGCTTGTTGTAGTTAAATAGAGTAGAAGAAGTCATAAAAGTTTATTTAATTAAATATGTAATTCAAGAGAGTTCTTGCAGGTAAATAACACTAATTTAAAACAATAATATACTACCAGTAAATAACAACAGCACAAGTAGAAAAAATCAGAAACAAAAAAGGAGAAATGCAACATTCATAACAATAACTCCAACTATGTGCAATTAAGATAAGACCTAATAGAAACATGCGCTAATCATCTTTTTCTTTTTTTTAGCAGTTTTATTGACTTTAATAAATATTCCTATTATTTCTTAAATACTAAAGCAATTTTGAAGTGTAAAAACAGTTTTGAGGTAAAAGTTTTCCTTTGCTTCACTTTTGTTTTTGACATTGTCTTAAAAAACATTAATAATAATAACAATAACAATAATTTCAATTTTAAATTATATTATTAAATTATCTTTTGCAAAATAAATCTAAGGTACACACTATGCCAGTTTGTTTTTATTGAAGGTGAGATCGACACCCAAATATTGAACTTAAGTGATAAGAAGCGATAAAATACGAAATCCTGCACAAAAATTACAACAACTAGCAAGAAAAATTTCTGAGCTAAAAGGCTGTATTAAATGTCAGGGGTGAAGCCAAATTAAAAAAAATATATTGCCTAATAATTAAAATCTATAGAATGTTATTCTGATAAATAATGAACCAATGGAAACCAAAATCAAATAATTACGACCTGCTTTTGTCAAACATTTAAAACGTATTTTTCATATCTCCAGGGATTTTTGAAAAAAAAAGGAGATTTCCAAAAAACCTTACAGGAAAATGTTAACTTTTGATGAAGAGCCACGTTTTAATGTTTTGGCAGTTATTAATTAACACCTTGTTTTTGCTACATACACAAAATACTCTTTGCTTCTATCTTTACAATTTCCTTTCAATTGTTTCAACTCCATCGATCTCTTCCTTCACTTTGCAGCCATTTTTAATGATTCCTCTCGTCTTTTACCTTCTATTTCTACTAATAATATCTTTTTTATTATAATTTCTTGTTTAATATTCTATATGTTATTTTTGGTTCTCCAAATATATCTATTAACTCTTTTGGTGGAACGGACTGGTCCTTGGTTATCTTCAAAAATTTAAATACAGAACTTGTCCCCTGAAACCAAGAAAGATTAAAAAACACAACAAAGGTTGCTTTAACGCGTTTCGACGGCCAAGTTTCTCTCTGAAGATGACAGGTTGTCTGTCTAAACGCGTTAGAGCAGCCTTTGTTGTGTTTTTTAATCTTTTTTGGTTTCAGGGGACAAGTTTTGTATTTCAATTATTAACTCTTTGTTTGTGAGACTCTGAATTCCTTTTGATACCCTGATATGAGGTTCACCAAATGATTGTTCCCTTTCTAATTTTCGTTTCTCTCTTTCTATCATTATCCTGGTTTCTGTTACATATAGAGTTATGACTTGTTTTATTGTAATTGTGTTTGCTCTAATCATGACAAGTACTTTGCTCTTAATATTCTTGGTAATGAACCCACCCATTTTAGAATTTTTTTACCTATTTAATTTTCTTCCTGCTTTCGACATTTTAAGGTTACTGTTAGATATTCCAGTTGATTAAATTTCTCGAAAATGCATTCTCTTTTTCCTTCTTTTAACATCGTATGCTAATCTTCCTCCTATACTTATGCACATATTCCCATATATTTTGTTTACAAAGTCTTCTCTGTTTTGGTGACCAATGAATTTCTCAATTTTCTGGTCAGTTTTGGTTGTCATACAATGTTTCTTTCATTTTTAAGTTCAACCATCATTCGTCTGTTTAATATCGATAAAGTAAATAAAGTACTATGTTGTTAGTACTTTTGTTGTGTATTTGCTTCAGGGTAAAGACTTAATCAACTGTTGAGCATTTGCTCTTCAAACATAGAAACTCTTACTATGCCAAGCCGGAATTAACTTCCTCCTATGATCTTGCATCGTTTACAAATTTTGCTCTTAAGAGCCATAACTTCTTGCAGACATCTATCTCCCATTGAAGTACTTATAGAAGAGAGCCAATTTTAACCGCCTGTGTTCTAGTGTGTGTAAAGACTTGGTCTTATCTTTAATCACATGAACCTCTCTTGGTTGAATTAAATCCAAAAGAGCCAATGAATTTTTGCGCCTGAACACCAATACTAAAAATGAGAACAGTAATCCACTGTTGGCCTGACTTAAGCTTTGTACAGTAAGTTAAGTACTTTTTACCTCTAAAAAGAAAGCCTAGTTCTTCAGAGGCAGATTTGACAATGAGCCATTATTTTGCCAATCACTTAATATATAATATTTGGCAATGCAATGCCTTTATACTCTTAGAACAAGGTGTTATTTTCTTTCCTTAGAATTGGTAGTATCAATGTATTGTTCCATCCATGTGACATTTGCTCCTTCTCCTACCCAGAGCATATCCACAAAATGCTATTTATTTTTGGCTTTGCAGAAAGGACAACAAACTTTTTGCCTTAATTTTACCTTTTGTCTTTCGCTTCAATAAAAATGAATTTATACCATTTTTTCTGTAGTTTAATTGATCCCATTTAGCTTCCGACATTTCTCGATATCATAAAACTTGCTTTACTAGCGCTGTATGCAATTTAATCAAGCTTTGGTAAAATGTGTTTTCTTGTTCTGCCTGCAAAATCCTTCTCTTGTTTTTTTAAATGTTTCTTGACTATCGTTTTAAATGCTTTTTGTATTCTCTTTCAAGTTTTTCATGATTTGTAATCTCCTATTAAATTAATAAATTTGTCTTTCTTTTTTTGCAAACGACAATTCTTATTTAATTAGGCTTAGTTAGGACTACCAGTGGTATATGACTAGTGTTGCTCTTCTACAAGCCGTTATTGTTTCAATAGCTATAAAAAGTTTCGTTTTTATTAATAAATGATATATTTGGTTTTTTTCGTCTTTCATGGAGTAATATTCATGTTGTTGTGGCCCTGATTTGAAAATGTCTTAGAGATCATTTTGGAACGATTATTAAACAATATTGTAACCCAATGGAAATAGATAGAATAGAATTTAGAATAGAATTTAGTGCGTAAGGAAAGTTTCTAGAAAGATTCTGATAAGGGAAAAGCGGTCCGCGATAACGAAACAAACGGTAGATAAGCGTTCCAGAAATTTCGGCAAACGATAAGCCTTATCTGCGAGATTTTTCTAGAACCCGGGAGCCAAAACTATATAAGGCGGTCATTTTTCCCTAGAGTAAGTTAGTTAAGAGTCAGTGTAGTTAGTGAGTTAGTAGTTAGAAGTACATAAGTGAGTTATTGTTCAGTTGTAGTGATCCGAGTTTACTTTGGTAATAAAGTGGGTATTATTCAATGTGTTAATCAATTCGAACCGATAGCCCATAACAATATGATCAACTTCAATACTTTTACAAAGGAAGACCGCCGTTTTTTCTAAGAAAATTTCAAGAGCTAATACATTCAAAATCCTTATGGATGGTAAAATTCCAACTTTGGAATCTAGTCTATCAATCCTAGAAAGAAATATAAACACGAACTTTTCTTCAAGTAGTCATGGGGAAGCTATCGCCAAACCTGCCTCTCAAATGCTGGGATTTCTTTTTCGAGTTCAATTTCAATAAAGTCGAAATTAGATTAGGCTGGAGCGCTGTTCTTGTGTCTGAAACTAAACCCTAAATAGACACAAGCTATTTTAGATTTCATTCAAAGAAGGACCATTTGTTTGATGCAATTTTGACTGAGCCTCTCCAGACATTTCAGCGAAGGCACATGGTTAGCATCATCCTCCTTTTTCATGAGTATTTTTATGAAAGGAGCTAGTGGCTCTTAATCCCCCAAGAGCAACATTCTTACCAAGTTGATTACCGCGCTGTGGCCAGACAGGACCAACAAACCAAACGAATCCCCAGAGCCGCTGAGAACAATGCGTCTTGTTAAATATCATGGGCAATAACCAGCATGAAAAGGCGACAACCACATTTTTTTTAATTTTGAAATTTCGGGCCCCATCCTTTAACACTTTTAGGTTCCAATAGAAGAGTTGCATTTCTAGGCAAATACGTGGCAGTTTTAAACAGTTTTTTCATGAGCATTATATATCTTGACTTTGTAGAGAAGTTAGACGAAATACCTTAGACCAAAAGTTGAAAAATTTGAATGGCAGTATATTAACGCAGTGAAAATTTCTACCAATGGGGACTCTTTCATTCATGGGAACTATAAAATCTGGAAATCATTGTCCAACAGAATTTTTTAAGGAAGTTAGAACGACAATTCATCGCATATGCACTTTATTCTCCTAAAATCCCTAGGGGATAATACTCCTATGTTTTGCGACTGGATTGTACCTAAAAAATGAGAGAGTAGTACCAGAAGATAATTGCTTTCAGTAAAGGTGATATTTGGTGTAAACTTGTTTTTGATTTGATCACCGTTGAGAGTAATTCTTGTCTCCAGTCGTAATTTATACAAGTTTTGGGTGCATTTTCTCAAAAATACATAAAATTTTACATACTGAGGCTAGAACATTTTTTAGCAGAGATACCTACCAGAAAATGATGAAATTAGATAACAACTACTGCAGGAACCAATTTACTTTCCAGCAGTGTGCAATCTATGTAGTTGTTTTAAATGTCTAATAATAAAACAAAAACAATAAGTTTAGGATAGTGACGGTTTATAATAAATAACTGGAATTCTTGTTTTCGTAACGAAAATAACTATTCATAGCATTTCAAAAAAAGCTAATTATTGAAAATGAAATAATATTCAGTTCAATAAAATTTCATTAAAAAATATTTAAAAAAATAAATTCTTTATATGTTCTATTTTAAGTTAAATGTACGTCAAACATGTCTGCATCTACGTCGTCAGCTGTTCAACTAAGCAAAAAAATATTTTACCCACCTCCTTTATATTGTGGGGTTGTTTATGAAATGAATTTTGTTTTTATTGAATAAAAACTTCCAGTGTTGCTTTTAGAGCAAATAGAACAAAGAATTTTAACATAATGTAGGTAAATACTTTAAAAAGCTGCACCTGGTCCAAATGCTTTTTATGTTGGATTGCTTTGTGAGAATTCTAACTGCGTAGTTCAACTGTTTATTTTCTTTTTTCTTTGTAATGTAAAAAATAAAGAAATTTTATTTATTTATTAATAATATTCTCTAGTTAAGGATTATTTTTTATTTTCATCTCGACTACGTATTTGCAATTCAATAATATGTATTTTGATAAATAACAAACAACCATGCTGTGTATTCGTAATAAAACTTACTTTTAACCAAAAAGTCTCATTATTTATAATAAATGTTACTGTCTCTACTAAAACGTTAATACTAATGACTACACAAATGCTGCTATACTAAACTACTACCGAAGAAGTAAAACATGTGCTTATAAATTTGGTAAAGTGCAGCTGCCTACAACTACGTACCAACGTTTCTCAAACGTATAGAAGAACCCTCGTCCTTGTCCCCGCTTTTAGACTTTTTTGGGTATGTTCGGTCTGCAGCTAAACGAAAATATTATTACTGACATATGAAATATAAACGTGAAAATTCAATTTTTGATCTTCGGTTGAATATGTCTTAGCGATAGTCATTCTATTGATCAGGCTGTTAAACGACGTAATGTAATAAGTCATTCCAAGGGACACTTTGAAGTCGACCCAGGAGACAAACTGGAAATAGGATGCATCTCAAACTTAAACGTAAGGAATACTACTTGTAAGTGGTTTTGTGAAATATTACCTTCGGTGAATAATTAATTTTTTATGGAAAGAAAATATGATATAACACCTAAATGAATAAAGATATTGGATAATGTTGATATGTAATTGCAATGTCATGAAACAGCTAATTACTGGTCTATTACAAAAATGGATTGAAAACATTTGGTTTGTTTGGGATTGTTATTCTATTTTGGATTAAAATTAATTTTATATAATTTATTAATATACATTTGTATTCAACGATATTTTTAATTATGGAATTTAAGTACCAGCAGATAATAGTAAAAAGCCCTTTAATAGGAAATGTTATCAATCATAACATGAATTACTAGCTTTAAACGTTAAAAATAACATAAAGGCTTAGTTGAATTTTGCCAACAGTTCTTTCCGGACACTAAAAGGGTTACTATTTATTGAAAAATTAACAATATCTCTAACAGGGTTTAAATGTTGTAAAATTTATAATGAAAAATAAATTAAATTTTTACTTTCACTAAATCACTAATTTTTGGGTGGAAGTAGTATTGTTCTTTGATATAAGATATTTAAATAGGTAACTTCATAAAATATTGAAGGTTGGTCCAATTCTTTTCTTTGAAATAAACGACAAAGTTACTCAAATATCTAACCATTTTAAATGATATTAAGTACTATTTCTAAAAGCATTCTGACACTAATTTGTTATATAAAAAAACAAATCGCCTATTAATTAAAAATAACATACAAAAAATAGCACTAAGCAATAAATTATCAAAACTAAATTCGCGATAAATGTTTCGTGAATAAATCATAATTTGAATCTCTAATTTCATATAAAATATTCACGTATATTACAATAAAGCTCACCTAAATTGTAGCATTATGTAATTTCTTAAATAATAACCTGTTTTTCTTAAGGAAAAAAAATAAGGATTTCGACATACAGGTTGGACCATAAGCAATAGTACATAGAGCAAGAGTAGATTTTTTGTAACGTGATTTAGCTACATTTACCTTATCCCAAAAGTTGATATTAACAGAGATACAGGGTGTCAAAGTTGAAAAACAAAGTGTGACGTTTTCGCATAACTGATAAACACATTGCATATAGACATGAAATCTGGCATAGTTTCTTTGGTCAAGAAATTATAATTTGCTAACAGATTGTCAGTACCTCATAGGGGCGCCACCTGCGCTACCTTGTATTATTCTAAAGCATCATCACTTTTTTGTGCCTTCATATACACTTATTTTAAATAGATATTTTTATTTATCTACATTTTCTACGTAAAAAAAGTATAATTTCTAAATGTTGATACAAGCAACCGTTTTCAAGAAATTTGCCTTCAAAGTTTCCCGTACGTTTATTTTAAGTTATGTAAATGTGAATTTTAGCAATGGGTTTCAAAATAAAAGTAATAAAACTGACTCTAAAATAGTTTATATCAAATATTACTCTACCGACATCATTATTACACATATTTTTTAAATTTCTAAAGCAAATTTAAATAAAATACCAAAACAAACTTTATTTTCAAAAATAAATATGTGGGAAATGACCTTTTTCATGTAAAGGGATTGTAAACAATTAAAAATCTGGCAGTTCTTTTATTGAAATTTGTCTCCAAATATCTGCTTTGACCACCCAGATTATTAAAATTTTCTTGTGCGGTCTCAGAGATCATATCTCACATCTCTATGTTAGAAAATAAATTACGTCTTAATTTTTTGGATTTTCTTTATTGAGATTTTCAAAATTTAGATAATATTATTATCAGCAAATTAATATTTGACATAAATTAGTTTTAAAGCTGCCTTATGATTACTTTTGTTTTAAGCCTACTTCAAAAATTTAATATCTTAGTAATTTAAAACAAAGGCACGTCAAGCTTTAAAGGCAAATATCTTGGAAACGGTTGCTCGTATCAACTTTCAGAAAGTATCCCTTTTTTACGTAAAAAAGATGAGGAAATAAAATAACCTATTTAAAATTAATATACGTGGGTGCACAAAAAAGTTATGATGATTTAGAATTATGCAGGATATCGCAGGTAGCGCCCCCTATCAGCTATTGGTAATATGTTAGCAACTCATTTGTGCCAAATTTTGTGCCTTTATTATAATGCATTCCATAATTATACGAAAAAATCGAAATTTTTGTTTCAACTTTGACACCCTGTATCTCTGTTAATATCACCTTTTGGTAAAAGGTAAATGTAGCTAAATTACATTATTTTTATTCGAAAAATCCACCATTGCTCTGTGTATTACTTATGGTCCACCCTGAATATAGGCTGTCCATTTTTGGACTCCCGCCACTGGGATTTCGCTTATTTGAAGTTACTAGTTTAAATAACAAGCAAAAAAAGTAAATTTAATACTGTTTGAATTATTTGAAAAAACTTAAAAGAATTGAATTGTTAGTGTTACATTTTTATTAAATACTGTGACAATATTTGAAACTTTTAGTGAGTACCTTATTTGAGCACTATTTGCTTTGATTTATTTTTCTCCTGGGCATCCATACAATAAATTTTACTTTTTCTTAGAGGAAAATCTGACAAGGGCTTCTATTTCTGAATACATCTATGTGTCACCTGATGGAGTTTATTTTGTTAATTTATTTTTAAATTTATAATTTTATCTTGTCCTCGACACCTGATGTATTAAACTAAATTTTTTGTAACTTTGGTTAGCAAATTCTTAATACCGATAATAAAAAAGAAGTTATATTCCAAAAAGAGAAAAAAAAAAATGAAGAAAAACCTTATTTTTAGTGCCACGTTTTTTTTTTAAATTTATTAGGAAGCATTGATTTAAAACAAAGGCATACATACAGTGGTCCATAGATCATCAGAAATCCACAGAGACCAAATAAAAATCTGCTAAATAAAGTTATAAACAGAGCTTTAAATCGGAAGCTAAACAATAAATCGAAAATATTAAACATATTTTTGTCAGAACGAAATAAAATTAAATCGAAAAATATGATTCTATTCAGCTTCAGTATTGCCTGATTGATTGACTGATGATTGATTGATTGATTGACTGATTGATTGACTGGAGAGGAACGAGTTGACTGTGTCTGACACCAACATAACGACTACCAAGACTTGAAATCAATTTAAGATTTTTTTAATTCAAATTTTTTGCTCAAATATCTAAGTTTTTCTCATAATTTTGGATTTAGGTTTAAAATATTTTTGTAATTTATACCTATATATTCAAAAATGTTAATTCATTGTTTAAATTTTGCATTAAAACTTTTTTTTATTAGGTTACTGTCATTGTGAATTTTTATTTTGACTCTTTTTTTAAAATTTTAAATTTCAACCTATTTCACCAATTTTTCCTCTTAAATTTTGGCATGTTATGTAGAAATTTTGGTTTTTATTTTTCAAAATTTTGATTTGAATTTTTCAACACTAAACTTAAAATATTGAGAATATTAAGACACTCAAATTGAGCACGTTTCCTAGAAAGAGTTATTTTAATTTATTTTATTTATTTATTTATTGAATATGTCAACCCCAATCTCGAAATTTCGTGTAATAATATATCCTCAAAAATGCTATATTTTTTAAATTGTCAAATTTAAAATCGAAGTTTGGATTATTTTGTTCAAAAATCTTAGGAATTCGTTTAATTGTATTTTTTGAAAACTACTATTTTTTTCAAAACTACTTTTTTCTTAAAACTAAAACATGGGTTTTCAAATTGTTAACTTTCTCTAAAAAATTACGCTTTTTTCAATATGCCGACAAACCGCAAAATATTGATTGCAAAATTTCGATTTCCATATCAAAAAATGTTGACAGTAACAATTCTAGAAACATTGAATAAAAAACCAATTTCTTATAGTTTACTTACCTGCGGCACATTCGGCGAAACAAAATACTAGAAGTATCGCAGTGATTCTCGCCAATTTAACCGGCGAAGGAGCAAAGAAAGTTTTTCTACTCGAAATTTTTAAGCACATGGTATTCACAACTCAGAACAGAACGGAAACAAAACGAAATGCAGATGTTGGTGACTTGTTGCGCTTTGGCGGGCCGTTATGATGATCTAGACGCAAAAAGGACCTCTAACTGTTGCTTCTCCAATCCAGCTCTTATATGGAAAGACTGTTACGCCTCCCGCCAACTAATGTTTCATTTTACCACCCCCACGTATCGCACTTTTCATAAGCTGTCCCCAAATCCCATCATTCACCAATCATTTTATTTGTCTTTATGATAGAATACATAAATATCAATTGGGTTTCGTGTGCAATAAATTTTTATCCGACTTCAGGATGACTTATGTTTGCTGAAGGTAAATATTTGTGGGAATAAAAGTTATGGCGCTTTTCTTTTATTTTGCAAACTTCTAAATGATAGATTCCTCTACATCCTCCGCCGTCTTAACATGTTTCATCCAGACATATAAAGTAATTGCAACACCGAATTAAAATAAACTGTTCTACCCCATTAATTTTATTATCCTGGCTACATATTTTAAGTGCGAGTTATCCTTCAGCTTTTTGTAGTTTTTAAAGGGGTTCAAAAGTACGTATTTTTAAAAGGTCCTGATTCATTGACTCAACAACTTGTCAACCCAAGGTCTTAGCAATTGAACTCACAAACATGACTGAAGAGGGTAAAAAAAAACATTTTAATCTAAAATTATTTTTTCTTATCAAGGATATCAATATGTGACCGTTAGTAAGACTATTCCAAATTTCTACTTCCTTCGTGAAACAGTTTTTGAGAAAAATCTATGTGATAGATGGATCTACATAAGGATTCTGGTTTTTCTTTTATAAAGTAGGGAACCCTGCAACCAAATGCCGAAGTTAATGCTGAAAAAAATAATAATGCGTTTTATGACCTGAAATTTTGCAGAAAGAATCTATGACAAAAATATTTGAATACCTAGTTGGTCGATTTCCAAAATCCATCCCTCATGGTAGTGTTCACTAAACATCAACAGTAACTATCGACTATAATAATAGGTTTAACTATCGAAAACTATCAATAATTCTTGGCAAAAGTCATTGAATGTTTAAATAAGACTCTATGAAGGCAGACTTCATCCTTATAATTAAAATAATTTTTATAAAGTTAAAATAAGAGGGGGATGGCAGTGACAGAAATATAAAAACAAAGGCAGATTTAAGAGTGTGCAACAAGTGCCTTTTTTTAGTCGTCATAAATATTTTATGTTTGGTGGAACGGACTGGTCCTTGGTTATCTTCAAAAATTAAAAACAGAACTTGTCCCCTGAAACCAAGAAAGATTAATAAAACATAACAAAGGTTGCTCTAACGCGTTTCGACAGCCAAGCTGTCATCTTCAGAGAAAAGCTAACTAATCTTTCTTGGTTTCAAGGAATAAGTTCTGTTTTCAATTTTACAAATATTTTAGGCGCGACAAATTGTTGTTTGAAATTGGCCTTTTCATTCTTTCATTTTTTCATATTCCCTAATATTCTCTTTTTACTTATTGTTTCTTTTCTTTGTTCCTGAAGAAGCCCCCTACGATGGTGGGCGAAACGTCGAACTTTTAGTACTTCTTTGACAGTCCAATCCCGGAAGAAGTATATCCTGTACTAAATTGTTTTCTAGTCATTGAATTTATTTAGATGTTTTGTCACATTTTCTTAACATAAAAATATTTAAGAGTCCCCATTGTTGAGTTGCACAGAACTTCGAGCAAGCTTAATTCACTCCTATATAAAAATATAAAAATCTCCGCGAACAATTTAAGGTTTTTCTCGAGCTTTCTCATTTGTCAATCGATGACTTAGACATAAAGGGTCTCTAACGTTTTTGCTCTTTGGAAGTTCATATGATTGGACGGCTTTTTGCAGAAAGGAACCAAGCCATAAATCTTTAAACATTCTATTCTGAGCATATAGTTTAAAATATGCCATAACCCTTGCTGTAAAAAAGAATCAGGTCCCATTTTAAAACATAGCACTAACTATTAACCAAAAAACCATTTAGCTGAATAAGTTGGATAGGTAAAATTCATGCAGAAGAACCTCAGGTGTTTTGGTTCCTTTCCGCAAAATTAAAAAGTTTGTAATATATTATTTCATAGGTGTAGCTAGAATAGGGCAAGAAACGGTACATACCTCCCCCCCGCCTGGTTCCAGCAAGCAATTTAAACTTTATATTCAACTAGGGGGCTTTTTCCACAAAATGCCATTTTTTCTTCAAAATTAGTTCTTCCTTAAAATCTCGACATTTTCTCTAAATATCAAATTTTTTTCCCAAAATTCGTATTTTTTTTTAGAAAATTTGTCTTCTTTTTGTAGTTTAGAATTTGTAAAATTTAGCGTCTATTCTTAAAATCTGCCTTTCTCAAAATTTTGAAATTTTATCTCAAAATTGCTCGTTACTTTTCTTTTGGAAATTTTATTTAGTTTATTAAAATTTACCTTTTTATGAAAATTTGCCGGATCTTTTAATAAAAGAGTAAAACTGTAAAAAACATATTTTAAAAATTTAAAATTTTTTATAAAGGCAAAATTCGGGGAAATTTTTTTTAAAGAATTTCAGCACTTTTTTTAAGCCTAACTTTTTAGAAATTCCTACTTGTTTATCAAAATTTTGACAACCAGCAGGGACAGGGTGGAGCGCTTGTCTCCCTCTAGCCTAAACCCTCAAAGGAAAATAAAGGTTCAGCCAGCAAATTTCGACTTTTTCTGAAAATTCACCCAGTTTTCGAAATTTCGACTAAATTTAACTCAAACTTTAGAATTTATAATAAATTTGTCTTAAAATTTCGCATTTTTTTATAATTCGCTTATAATTTGTTTTTTGAAATTTCAATTTTTATCCTCGAAATTCGTCTGTATTTGAAAACTTCGGAATTTTTCTTAAAATCTGTCTATTCTTGAAATTATGGCTTTATCTCGTCCTTTTTTTAAGATTTGTCTTTTTTATAAAAAGTATTCTCAAAAATTTTACGGCACTTTCAAAATTTATACATTCAACGCAAAATATTCCATTTTTTTTTTCAAAATTTAGCATTTTCACCAAATTTGTCCTATTTCTGGAATTTCGACTATTTTTTTTAATTTGCCATTTTTAATTATTTTTAATTTATTTTTTTTATTCAGACAAATTGCCTTTTGGATGTCTGTTCAAAAATTCAATATTTTTTGTGAAATTTTTACTCTTTTTCCAGAAATTTCGACTAGTTTTAAAAATTTCTTTTTTTACATTTCGATTTTGTTCACAAATTTTTACTTTTTTCCCTAAAATTGACTTTCTCTGAAAAATTTCAAATGTTTTCCCGATTTCGAAACTTTTCTCTAAATTTCGAACGTTTTTATTTTAAGATTTCGCTTTTTTTTCTTATCATTGAGATTTCATGAAAATTTAGAATCTGAATTTCCAAAAATTTTGACTGTTGGGCTTTTTTAAAAGTTTCTTTCTTAAAGTTTGAATTTTTATCTTAAATTATGGTACTCAACATTTCTAGAAGTTTTGACTTTTTTAATGAAATTCATGTTTTTCGAAATTTTGAATTGATTTTCACAATGTTTGAGAGAAAATTACAGACATCGTTTTTTTTGAGATGCCGCCATTTCTCTTTGTACCTATCTTTTTCTGAGAGATAACTTTTCGGAAATTACAATTTGAAAATTGCAACTTTTATCTCAAACTGCAATGCATATTATGTTTGTAGAAATGTTGTTCTACAAAAATGCATCTAATTGTTTTTAGAAGTTAATTTTTTTAAAGTATCTCGTCCTTATTTTTAAAATTTATATTTTAAACTGTTCGACTTTTTATGGATTTGTTATTTTTACTAAAAATTTTGAGAAAAATCAAATCAGCTGTAGGTCCAAATATTGTGATTAAAATAAAAAATTTTTATTTATAAACATTAAAAATTACTCTAGGTTTAGACAAATATTTCATATAATTTAGACCATATAAAATATTTGTCCAAATATGGCAAAATTCTTAACATTTATTGGTATATTTACTGGTAATATATTTTGAGTTAAGAATACCGAAGAATTCCCCAAAGGTAAAAGATGCAATTATTTTACTATTTCTAGATTTAAACTGGAAATTTTACTATTATTTCAGGTTTTAATTCAAGAAAAAAAAGTTTTATAGAAAAAAGTTAAAACTTTGCAAAAAATCAGTTTTTTGAGAAAAATATCAAAATCCTTACTTCAATCTCAAAATTTTGACTTTTGTAGCAATTTAAAAGTTTTTAATAGAAAGTCGAAATTACGAGTTTAAACACAATTTTGATACCTAAAAATTAGAGAAATTTTTCAGTTTTTCTCGAGATTTCGACTTTTTTCTCGTAATTTCGTATTGGAGCTGGAGCTACAAGTTTCGAATTTTTCTTGAAATTTAAAGTTTTGTTCAGAATTTAAAGAAATTTTTTATAAATTTTATGTTCGAAGGTATAATTCCGAGAAGAAAATCGAAATTTCAGAAACTGCTTAATTTATTTAAAAAATTGTAACAATTTCGAGGTTAACGTGAATGTCAGATGGGAAAATTTTAATTTATATTAAATATCGAAATTTTAAATAACAAAACTTGTCCCCTGAAACCAAGAAAAATTAAATAACACAACAAAGGTTGCTCTAACGCCAAGCTATCATCTTTATCAAAATACACGAAATTTTGGCCATAATTTATGCAGAAAAAAAATCAATTTTACCCACTTCAACCCGCTTTGAACTCCAAAATTTTGCTTTATTTTAGGAATTATTTTTTAGACCTTTTAAACATCTTTGGTGAAATTTCGAGATAATTTCAAAATTTACTCTTTTAACTCAAACTTTCGGGAAACATTTTTGTAAAAATTTCAAAGTATTTTCGACTTAATCACTAGATTTTGACTTTAACTTTGAAATATTAGATCAAATATAAAATATAAAGCATTGTTATTGAAAATTCTAAAATAGTCTTTGACCCTAATCTAAAATTTTAGATTTGGTAGTTGCAATTTAAAAATAATAAATTTTTAAGTAGAAAGTCGCGATTAAAAAAATAATTTTTGGATTATTACAATTTCCATCCTTTTCCCAAACTTTAAAGTTTTAAATTAAGTATTCTATTGTAATTAAAATTATAATCTTAAAACGTCATTTTTTGAAATTTTGACCTAAATACACACTAATTTAGGATGAATTATGATTTTTTGTGTAGATTCAATCCACTTGCAAAGACTAACCCTGTTAGGACTTTGCACTACTGCAGGTACGACGCGGAAATAAAGATAAATGGCCATGAACCACTCTTTTAAATAAAATCAGGATAAATTTTAATAAACGGAACAAATTTTGTTCTCTAACGAATTCCAGAGTATGGAAATTTTGTAGAAAAGGACTCTTCAGAGACAGAAGTCCTTACTGTGCCAAGCTGGACTCCATAGAAATTTGTCATCTCCAACCATCTTATGTGTCTCAAGGATGTTGTCCTTGTCAGTTGCTGCAAGTATCTTCCATGAAAGTACTTGTAGACAACAGCCATCCGCCTGTGCTTAAGTTTTCGAAAGAATCGATCAAATTCTTGTCATCAATTAGACAAATCGATTTTCTTTAAATTGAATCCAAAAGGGCCAAAGTAACTTTTGGGGCTAAAATTTAAACATGGGAGCAGTTTTCCAGTGTTGACCTAACTTGAGCTTTGTAGAGAGCCAGCAGGTGATGAGATGTAAGTACTTGTTAGCTCTAAAAAGGAAGCGGATGCGGACTTAGCAATGGCGGACATAAGATTTTTCTAAGAAAAGTTAGTTTTCGCATTTATTTCTGATATAGATAGATTAGTTTCTATGAGGATGATTTTATCTTTCGTGGGGATATTGGTTGCATTGCGGCTTGACCTTTTTTTTTTAAATCAGCGGCCAGAATTTGTGAGGCATTAAAGTAAGCCAAATGTTTTTTTTGTTCATTGCAGAAAGATCTCGAGACTCCAATTAATCATCTATATCTGCTGTTCCCTTAGCATATCTGCGGCAAATAAAGGTTTGTGGCGACAAATAATGGTTTGTCGGAGAAAAACGATGACACCAAGCTACGCATCCTCTGCGTAGCTGTATATCAGATTTCAAGTTAAAGCTAAGAGAACATTTATGTGTAACAGAAACAGAGTGGGTTACAGAACAGGTCCCTGAGGTACCCCTTCATTAATCGCAAATGTCTCAGATGAGATGCCATCGACAACGACCTGAATAGATCTTTTATCATGAAAACTGAGTATCAAAATGACAGAGACTCATTGGAAGTCCATAAGCTGCTAATTTGGCGAGAAAAGATCGAAGGCTTTTAAGATATCTAGTGCCACAATCCGAGCCTCACCATATTTTTTCACAGCTTAATTAAAAACAAACTGTTATTCCTCTTTTAAACTTGTACTTGAGTCGAGATTTTAAAAAATAAAACTTAAATTTTTTCACTGTAATGCAAGTTTTTGAATCTTTTTAGAAATCTTAAAATCGCTTTTGAATCTTGATAAAAATAATCAAAAATTTTGAGAAAAACTCTAAATTTCATATACATATACAGGGGGTCCCCGTTTTGAGTGCCTTAAATAAAACAGGTGATAAAAATAACAATTTTAAGCAAAAAGTTTTCTATGAGCATGTATCCGGAAACTCTCAATAAAAAAGATATAAGGTGTTGAAATTTAAATTAAAAAAAAAGTTTTTACTTTTTCACTTTCAAATTTTCTAATATATTTAAACCAAATTTTGCACACATGGTGTATGAATGAAGGATCGCAAAATAAAATAAAACCAAGTTTCTGTATCAACCTGTGGTGGAGTTACGAGTAATCTGTGATATTATTGTAGAAAAAACGCGGTACACCTGTGGAGAAATGAAATAAAATACCTGTTGTGGGTAAAGTATTTAATGTTGAATGAAAGTTATTGACATTTTTTCCCTATTTGCCACTGGTTGCGTCATGTCGTTGGTTTTGGAAAAAACATCACTCTCACTCCAAAAATTTAAATTCTGTCAAAATAGTGACAAATATGAAAGAACGTAAAGCGTTAAGAGTTAACTTTATCCAAAACTGTAAATTCATTTTATTTTATTCAATGTCGTAGCATCTTAAACTTACCCCTCTTTGTGTTAGTCGGTGATTATTTAAAGACCAGCATACATTGTATTCGAACAGTTTCTACGTAAAACATAAGGTAGCAAACGCTTTATCCAAAAATTGCATTTTATTTCATTTTGCTTAGTGGCGTACTATTTTTTTTTCAAAACAATATCACAGATTACCCGCAACTCCGCCACTGGTTGAGATAGAAACTTAATTTTCTCTTATTTTATGATCCTTCATATACACACCATGTGTGCAAAATTTAGTTTAAATAACTGTGGAGACTTGAAAATGAAACAGTAGAAACTTTTTTTTTATTCAAATCTTAACACCTTGTATCTTTCTTATTAAAAGTTTCCGGATACATGTTCATGGAAAACTTTTCCCTTAAAATTATTTTTTCCATCACCTGTTTCATTGAGGGCACTTAAAACTGGGACAGTCTCTATACAAACCAACTGACGAAAGTAGGTATCAATTTTCAAGCAGTAGATAAGAAATTTGGAGAAAGACATTACCTTCTGCGTAATTCCATGACAAATGCTACCACACACTCTTTTAAGAACTTCCATAAACATTGCAACTTTTATATAATAATTCTATTTTAACATCCAAAACCATACAAATACAATAAAATGCTTGTGTCAGTATATTATTTTTTATGACTTTTAACCCATATTACAGTGGAAAAAAGTTCGAAATTTATTTAGGTTAGGTTGTTTGTAACACCCGTGACCTGTTTGTTATATTTGTATAAAAATACCTAAAAACAATTATGTGGGAATTTTATGTCTCACATGTGGATGCATTAATAAACCTAGAATTTAGATTAAGAAAAAAAAAAGATTATTTAGAAAAACTCGTTGAAAACAGAAATCTACAGATAATATGGACAAAATTAGAAAAGGAAAGTGCTCATTCCATCTACTTTTAAGTTATGTAACTTTTCACTCCTAATGAACATAATTAAATAGTGTTCTTATTTTAAAAGAGATGCAAAAACGAAAGCTCATGAGTTATTGAAATAAATGGTTGTTATAATAAATTTATGAGAAATTAGATGCCTAAAAGTGTATAAATTGTAACAAAATGAAACAGGTGTTTCAAGGAATTACCCTTCTTTCTAAAACAGTTGAAAGTGGACTGCTTGTAAAATTTGTAAATTGGTAAAATTTGTCATCACAATAAATAAATGAAAAATAGAACAAACTTGTTAGTGTGAAATCATTTCTATAATAAGGTGTCAAAATCTTCATAGTCTGATTAAATAACAAAACTGACGGTTTACTTCTTTGGAAGGATCTGAATAGCAACGGCGGCTGCTGCCCCTAGACGTCGAAATAGCTGCAAAAAGGATCCAATTAATTTGTGTTATAAGTTGACCATAATCATCTAACTTCTAAAATCAGCCTATAATCGATCGGTATAATATAATTACAAACTGTAATTGGTTCCTTGGTATGAACTAAGAACATCAAGAGAAGATATTTATTTTCTGAGTTCCACTTATAATATGGGAGATGTTTCAATTGTCTATGAATATCTTCACTCTGAAAATGAATTCTGATGAATATTCTCAAGAAGTTGATCGGAATACCTCATCGGTCACCATTTGTCCAATTGTCGCAATTAGAAAAAGCCCAATGCAAGATATAACAACTAGACAAATTAATATAATTTTATTAATTTCGCCCTAAAATTATTAAAGTTACTTACTTTCTTTGAAAATGAACAACATATTCTTACCATCATAAATAGAAGAAGCAATCCTATAAAATACAATAATGCACTACATGCAGTGATAATAATAATGGGAAACATCTTATTAACTAAGTCACTTGCGTTTCTGTAGAAAATTCCATAAAAAAATTATATTGTTAAGGCGGATCCACACCAACAAAAATTTACGTTGTAAGTTGTTTTTAATAGATTAAGGTGGATCCACATCAATAAAAAAGTGTGTTGTGCATTCTTGTTTTAAAATTTAAAAATCACATCAATTATTTTTGGTGTAAATAGTTACATTTCGTGCCTTATACCACAGAATCCGTTTGCGAGTGTCCTGAACTCTTTGAATACAGTATCATGGATATAGCCTAGCTTTTTTTGATAATACAACGCACAACAAATTTTTATTCACATGCAACCAGCTTTTATATTTAACTCAAATTTGCATATTTTGTGTGGCGCACAGTCCATATCAATAATATTTTAGCCCAAGGTTCAAATTTGTAGTAAATACGACGAGCAACATAAATATTTATTTGTGTGGATCGGCCTTTTATAAAACGAATCTTACCGTTTCAACCTGATATGAACTTTAAGAGCGCCAAGCATAGCGCGATATGTTTCTCTTTGCTTTGATTCGTTTATTTTCAAACTTTTATTCAGTACTTCGCTAATTGCTAATTGTTTTATGGTATAATTCAGAAATTTTAAAACAAACACTAATTTAAAAACATAGCATATATGACCATAGGGTACAACCACAACAAATGAAGTTAAGATTATTAGGGTCACGGTAAAAATACAACCCTTTAATGTATCCCCTTCGTAGTACTTATAAAAGTAGATGCACTCTTTTATATTATCATAAAAAGGGTAAAGTAACATTGATCCTATAAGTGTAATTACGCATTGTAGCAAATAAAATTTCAAAATCATAAACGATATTTTTCTGTAATCAAGCAACACGTTGTTATAAAAACGATGCTTCATGATGGATTCGGCAACGTCGTTACCATTCCTATAAATAGATAAAAGGACTGCATGCTTAAAATCGGTTAAAACTACTGAAATTACAGCCTAAAACAAATTCATATAACTTTATAAAAATAGTAGAACCTTTTTTACATAGATTATCATCAGACATGTAGGTCCATAGCTTGCTAATAATTTAAGATTATTTTCTTTCCAAACATTACTAATTGTTAACCAAACATTAAAAAATCCAATGATTGCAAAAATGTACATGCAAAGCTTTACCCATTTGAATTTCCAAATAAGGAAACTCAGATAAAACAATGGGTAGAGAGGATCTTCCAGAATTCCAATATTTTTTATGTTCAGAATGTTTTTGCATTTGGTTATCCAATTTATTTTTGCCATTGAAATGTTCTTGAAAAATTAATAAAAACTCTAATCTAATCTTATTCTGAATGTGATAAAAGCTCCAAAGCGAATAATGTTGTAATTATTTCAATGATAATTATATGAGTATACTTAGAAAAAAAATTAACCTCCTTATTTCTTATAATTACCAAGGTTATATTCATGATAAGGGCAGAAGTATTGATTCCTTGAATTTTATTGAGGGTAATATTGCCAGATGCAACATTGACAAATCTTCACTCAACCTAAAATCTCACTCTACTCACTAACCAACCATCACAATTAGAACTAGAATACAAGAGCGTCATCTAACATGATCATCGTAAAGTTATTTTAGACGTTATATGAACCCATAACAAAGTTTTTTTGTTACAGCTGCTGAATTTTAAATTTGAAATCTGCCCAAAAATTTAATTACAATCAAACCTGTCAAGTCAGACCCTCCATAAGACGAAAACCTGTCTATGATGGAATATTTTGAAAGTCCCATTTGCTTTTCGTCATATTACAAGTTCTTGTATAAGCCGAAAAATGGTCTAAGCCGGAATGTCCTTTTCGTAACATTTCGACCTTTAATGTCAGGCCATCTTGAATTTTTTTCTTAATGTTAGATTATAATTTCGACTTTCTCCCCAATTTTGATATTTCTCGCCAAATGTTCGGTTTAAATATGTATCTAAAATTCAGAAAAAGAGTCATGTAATTTATTTTATGTTATTTGTTCACATTATCTGTCTCCAAACTATTCCTCATACAGACAGCTCTCCTCTTATCTCTCCGTAACCTTCGATCAACTACAGACGAATTATCCAAACGCTGAGGTTGTCTTTCTCGGTGACTTCAACGTACACAACATCTCCTGGTTAAGGTTTTCTTCCCAAACTGACGACGAGGGACGGGTGGCAGAGGCTTTCGATATCACTTGTGGACTATCGCAATTAGTTGAAGAACCCACAATAATTCCTGACGTAGATACCCATCAACCTAAATTATTCGAACTTTTCCTTGCAAATTCTTCAAATTCGTATAAAATCGCTGTGACATCACCGCTTGGAAATTCCGATCACAAGCTTGTAGCAGACTCTCGCTCGCTTCAAATATCACCTCCTTCTTAGACACAGCCCCGTAGGATTGAACTTAAAAGAATTAAGAGACTTCTATGCATCTTCTCTATGGCAAGAGGTCTTCTTTAACTCAAACAATCCTTCCTCAGTCGCCAAATCCATCACTGAAACTATCCTGGTTGGTATGGAATGCTCAATTTCTTATTTCCAAAAGAAGTCTACCTCCAGTAAACCTTGGTTTAGCAAAAAATGTGCTCGGACTGTCTCCTGCAAAAATCGCGCATATCGTCGTTGGAGAAATACTCCCTTAGTCGAGACGCGGACTACCTTTGTAAATGCACAAAATTTTTGTAAAAGTTATTGACCAGGCAAAAAGTAATTTCGATCGTAAAATGCGTGCGAGGCTTATCAACTGACCAAATGGTTCCAGGTCTTTTTGGGGATTAGCAAAATTGATTGAAAAGAATGTTATATCTTTAAATTTTTCACCTTTACTTGATGACAAAAACAATATTGCGACTATTTCGAACAAAAAGGCTGACCCCCTAGCCTTAATGTTTGCTGAACATTCCAACCTTGATTCTCAAAACGCAGAACCTTTTTTTCTTTCTAGAGTTGGCACTTCAATGCCTAAAGTAGTTTTCAGACAAGGCACAATCAGTAAGATTCTCCTCGAGTTCGACACATCGAAAGCTTCCTGCCTTGATGGTATCCCTGCTATTGTTCTTAAGAAGTGCGCTCCAGAGTTGACTCCTGTCCTAAGCAAATTGTTTACACTCTCTTACAAACAAAGATGTATTTCCTAATATCTTGAAATCTGTTACTTACTCCCTAAAAAGGGAAAAAGGAAACTGGCTAACAGCTATCGCCCTATATCTTTGTTGACTGTTATATCTAAAGTGATGGAAAAGGTTATCCATATCGAGCTCTCAAATATCTGGAGAAGAATAGAATCATCTCGGACAGGCAATACGGTTTCAGACACCAACCCTCAACTGTCCATCTACTGGCATATGTTACTCATATCTGCAACTCAGCTATGGAAAAACATGGTGAAGCTAGGATTGTGGCATTGGATGCCTTAAAGGCCTCTGACAGAGTCTAGCACCGATCGCTTGTCGTCAAATTAACATCCTATGATCTTCCTTTTCGACTCTGTCATTTAATATCCAGTTTTCTCGCCGACAGATCTCTTCAGGTCGCCATCGATGGCACATCATCCGCGACATTTGCGATTAGTGCAAGGGTGCCTTAAAGGTCTATCCTGTCTCATACTCTGTTCTGTTACATATAAACGATCTCTTAGCTCTTAGATGATAGTAGCTTGGTGTCATCTTTTTTCTCCGACAAACCATTATCCGTCGCTGCTTCAGATCGACTAAGAAAACAGCAGATACAGATAATTATTCGGGACCCCGAATTCATTCTGGAATGGGGTAGGAAAAATCTGGTCAACTTCAACGCTTCAAAAACTTAGCCCGCGAGGATAATGCAACAAACATTCTAATGGACGGTAAAATCCTCCGGATGGGATCTAATCTGTCTATCCTAAGAGTAAATTCGAGCACTAACTTCTCTTGGGACGATCATGTGCGTGCCGTTACCAAATCCGCCTCTCAGAAGCTAGGATTTCTTTTTAGAGTTAAAACGTACTTCACATCTTATCAGCTTGTGCCAATACTAGAATATTGTTCTTATGTTTAAAATTCAGCCCCAACGCACACTTTATCATTTTGATCCTATCAATCAATTGACCTATTCTCTCGAAACAGTAGAGCACAGGTGGGTGGTTGGTGATTTATCTCTTTTCTACAAGTACTTTTATGGGAGCTGCTTACAGGAACCATTAGGATTGATTCCCACAAGGGCAAGATTTTTAAGGCATAAAAGACAGTCGGAGACAGCAAATCCCTGTGCGGTTCAGCTTGACGGAGTGAGGACTTCTGTCTATGGACTTTTTTCCATAGAAATTCCAAGCTATGAAACTCGTTACCGAACGGAATTTTCCCCAAAAAGCACAACCTATTGTTGTTTAAGAAGGCGGTTTATCGCCATCTATTCTTGTTTTTGCATCCTACTCGAGTTGCTTTGAAGGCATATTAGGGTTATCTTTTGCGAATGGATGGAACATATATAAAAAATGTAGTTGAAATATTGGAAACTTTTTATTCATGCTCTTGTTTTCCAAAATAGTTATATTTTTGTCGAAATTTTGAGTATATAAACTTTCAATTACATATAATTTCAGACTTCTTTTAAAAATTTAATTGTTTGACGAAAGTAGTTTTATTAAAATAAATTGTGAAATTTAAAATTTTATCTCGAAAAGGAGATTAAAATTAAGAAAGAAACAAATGTAAGAATTTTAGATTTTGAGAAGAAATGACTCTCTCACATTAAATAAAATAAGTGTTTTTTAAAATTACATTTTTTTCTGCTTTATGACAGTTAATTTGGAATTTTTAGGAAAATTTTAAGTTTTTTCAAGAATTTCTAGGTTTCTTCTAACTTACGATTTTAATTTTAAAAATTAAATTTTGCTTCTTATAAGTTATTTCTTGAAATTTGGCTTTTCACCAATATATTTTGACTATTTGATGTGCCGCTGATATTTCCGTTTGGTGACAATAATGAATTAATAATAAGTAACTAACAGAAAGTGTTTATTACCTAACTTTATACAAGGTCATAACGATGTGGATAGTACAAAAAATTGACCAGATTTCAATGCGTCTCTTTAAAAAAGTTAAAAATTTGAAATAAGGTTGAAATTTAAAAAGTAACTGACATAAGTCGATATTTTCAAGAAGGGTTAAATGAAACATTTTCAAAACGTTAAATTTTTCAAAAGAGCCAATTTTTTTAAAAGTAAATCAAGATTAAAAATTTTTAAAATAAATTAGAATATTGAAAAAAATCAATATTTTGATAAAATTCTATTTTTTAAAAGTAAAACATTTGGGAATAAATAGAATTTTTGAAAATAGGGTAATTTATTTGCAAAATAGAAATTTTAAAATCGAAATTTGAAAAGATCTAAATTTCCAGAAAAGGTCATTTTCAATTACAATTTTAAAAAAGTCGAAATTTTGGAAGAGTTCAAAGTTTTGACAAAAACAAAAGAAATTAATATTTTTAAATAAGTTCAAATTAAAAGAAGTAGACAAATTTTTAAAAGGAAGTCATAGATTATACAGAATCAAAATTTCGAGAAGAAATCGAAATTTAGCAGTTGAAATGTTCAAAAAAATTTATCAATTTCAACAAGTCGAAATTTTTTAAACTCTATTTTTTTAGAAAAATATAAATTTTGCTCAAAAAGACAACATTTCAAACTCCTTAAAATTAAAAAAAAAAAATAAATTTCATGTCAAAATAATCAAAATTTTTAACAGAATTTGCTGAATGTTTTGTGATGCCGTAAAATTTTTAATTTTTCAATTTTTTTTGATATAAAAGATTTATTTATAAAAAAATGAACTTGATAATTGTTAAAGCTTTCACTTTCATTTAAAATGTTCAAAATAAAACCCAAAATCTTCAAAAACATTTGGTCTAAAGAATTTCAGAAACTAAGACGAAAATTTGAATTTAAAGTTAAAAAAAAATCTACCTTGTAATTGAAGATTAAAAAGAAAACTTGAAGATTAATACTTTGAAATAGTAAATTTGGAGTTCAATAAAAAAGTGGAAATTCTTGTAAGAATTTTTTTTGAAAAATCAATTTTTACCAGCCCTTGCCAGGTTTTTTTCAAAAATGTAATTTATTTTTCATAGTGTATTTCAAGTTTTTTCCTAATATGTCGATCAACGGTTTCCACAAATTTTACCTTTCATCTCAGAATAAAGTGTATTTTTCGATATTTCGAGATTAAAACTTTGTACTTTACTTTTGCAATTTTAGGAACAAAGTCTATTTGATATAAAAGTCAACTAAGGAGTGTTAATTTAAAAAAAATTTAGCGTGTAGAATGTTTTCAATCTTAAAATTTCGGAAAAAAATTAGAAATTCCAGGAGGAGTTCGACATTACTCTCTACATATTAGAAATTTTCCTAAAATTTTTATTATTTTTAATATTTGATAATTTTTCAATTTATTCCGAACAGTCAAAAATTCTATATTAAAGTAAAAATTTTAAATAATAAGACCGAAGTTTTAAATAAAACACTAATAACACTGATCAACACTGATTTTGTCACACGAACTCTTTTAGGTAATTGTGTTTGAAATACTTACCATCATCATGAAACCGTAATTATTTTTTTTCCATTACCTCCAGTTTTCATGTGACAAGGTAATATTTATTTTTGGAAACGTAGTCTTTTGGTGGAACGGACTGGTCCTTGGTTATCTTCAAAAATTGAAATACAGAACTTGTCCCCTGAAACCAAAAAAGATTAAAAAACACAACAAAGGTTGCTCTAACGCATTTCGACAGCCAAGCTGTCATCTTCATAGAGATACTGTACTATCTCTCTGTATTTTAACGTCGTCTTCCCAAATAGTGCTCGTTTTTATTTAGGTCCATATATTATTTACATCTTCAAAAAATTCATCAGAAATAAAACATAATATCATAATCATATTAATTCTTCATTTAAAGTCCTTGTTATTATTACAATTTGGGTATTTTTTTATTGAATGGAACACCAGAGATCGAAAAAAATCACAATTAGGAAAAAGTTTGTCCTACATGAAAATTTTTAATTTGTAAATAGAAAACTGTAAAGAATTTATACTTGCAAAGCTCTCTGGTATATTTCTGCGATTACTTCATACCATATTAGGCTTACCAAAAATGGGTCCCAATAAAAATGAATTTTTACATTTGAAAGAGAAATTCCCCAGAAAGAGTGAAGTAGTAGTAGAAGTAGAGCCTCAAATTCAGAAAATTTATAAAGGACTTGTTTAAAGAAAAATTAAATGTTTTGAAGAAGCATGAAGATACTTCAAAAATTTAATTAGAAACTTTTTGGTTTACCACAAGAGTGACATCTATATTTGTTTAAAAAACTTTTATTGGAGTATACTATTTTGGGTTGCAATATGAAGATCAACATTCATTTTTTAAATATATATCTTGACTTTATTCCTACGAATTAAGCGGCTCTGGGGGTTCTAAGTGATAAGAACTGATAAAAGTTTTATGCAAATCTTCCAATAAGGAAAAAATGTATCAGGGTAGATTAAACTCAAGGGTGCTGACTAAGTACTACTGCTTGATCAAAAGGGACCAACTGAAAGCTAAATAATTCAAAAAAACAAAGATTATAAATTCATAATGTACACTTTTTATATTATATTTCTGGAGATCCATCATTTTTTAAATATTTAACAAACAAATGTCGTGAGTGATAAAAATTTTAAAACTGCTTATTTAAATGACAACTAACACTATTAAAAATTCTAAAAGAAGTTCATTTGACATGACAAATCTTCAATTTTGTTGACCAGTGTACAAAATCGATCGTCAGATTTCGGGAACAAGGGAAGAAAAACAACGAATTTATTTTTTTTATTATTTATTTTAAATTTAAATATTAGTGCAGCATTCTTAACGAAATTTCGTGTTTTCCTTGAAAATTTTGAACTCAAAAATATTTAGAAATTTCACGTTTTTAGAAATTATGACTTTTCTTTCTAAATGTCCATACAGAAAGCAGAGCTTTTGGAAAGGATTGAAGCAAACTGTCACTTTCCAAAGGTTTATTAAATTCACAGTTATACGTTATTCAAAAAATGAACTAAACATTATCTGAAAAAGGGACAAAAATAATATAGAGCGCTCCTCTTAATGCTGTTCAAAGGATTATTAAAGAGATGGACCCTTAATAGTGCACACTTGTTTTAATTTAAACGTCAGTTCTACAACCAGAAGGTCAAGATATACACCAATTCGAATGAATTTAGGGTAACTGATCATTTACTTTCATTTTCTCGAAAAATACGTCTGCTTTAGTTGAAAAACAACAGCGGCTGCTGCTCCTAAACGTCTACATACCTAAAAAAGCATCAAACTAGACTATGATCGAAGTTATTGCACAAATTATTTAACTTCCAATATCAACCTGTAGTCGACTGTTATAATATAATTGCAAATTTTGATTGGGTCTTTGGAGTGAACTAAGAGCATTAAGAGAAAATATTTATTTTTTGCATTCCAATTGTAATATGGGAGAAGATTCAATTCTCTGCCTAAGTTTTCATTCTAAAAAGAAATTATGATTAAGATTCTTAAAAAGTTTGTTGTAATACTTCATTGACTATCATTTGTCCTATATCCACATATAGAAAGAGCACAATACAAGATGTAACAACTTGACTAATTAACGTTAGCTTGTTAACTTCATCCTAAAATTATTAGTCAAGCATTAGAGGTATTAAGTAAATACATTCTTACCATCACAAATAATATCAGCATTCCGATAAAGAACAGCAATCCGCTGCAGAAGATGATGATAATTATGAAAAACAACTTTTTAGTTAGGTCATTCGCACATCTGTAGAAAATTTACGAAAATAACTTGTTTTCAATATAAATGAATCTTACTGTTTCAAGTTAATGTGAAGCTTAATGGCATCGAGCATGATCAGAGATATATTTTTTTGTTGTGATTCATCTATTTCCAAGCCATTACGCAAAACTTTCTCAATTGTCAGCTCGTGCATTCTATAATTTATTAATTTCGATAATAAAATTAATTTCATACTAAAGCATAAAAAACCATAGGGTAAAATCACAGCAAAAGAAAGTAGAACTAGTGTGGCCGCGCTAAAAATCCAACCTATCAATAACTCGTACGTTTCTCCTTCGTAATATTTATAAATGTATATAAACTTGTCTGCCTCATGAAAACGGTACATTATGATTAAGCCGATTACTGTTATTGCATGTTGTACAAAATAAAAGCTCAGAAGTCTAAAGCAAATTTTCCTGTGACTTCGCAAAACTTTCTCATAAAATTGATTTCCCATTACAGATTCGATAACTTCATTACCGTTACGATGAATAGATGTAAAGATGTTTTGATTAAAATCAGCTAAGACCACTAAAATTACGCCCTAAAATAGAATTAACCAATATTATAATCGTAGCCAGAAATTTTTTTTACCGAGATTATAATAAAACATGTAGGACCATAGCTTGCTAGTGATTTCAAACTCTTCTCTTTCCAAACATAATGAAATGTCAACCAGACATTAAAAGATGCAATGATTACGCCACCATATATAAATGTCTTAAAAAATTTATGTTTCCAAATAAGAAAACTCATGTAGTACAATGGGTACAAAGGATCTTCTGTAATTCCTAATTTTTTTGTTACTCGCTTCCAGCAAATAAGTAGTAATTCCCCGTTCAGAATATTGTTGCATTTGGCTTGCCAGTTTATTCTTGCCATTGCAATTTTCTTGAAAGTACCGTAAGTTAACTTGAAAAACTGAGTTCATTAGAAAAATGATAGAAGCTCCAAAAATGTCGCTCGTTCAACTATAATTGTGGCCATTATACTTCCAAAGAAATTAATCTCCTATTTGTATATTTATCCATCCTCAATATTATTCATCATGAGGGCAAAAGTATTGATCGCTGGAAATATACCGAGGTTATATTACCACGTGGATCATCAAATAATTAACCAAATTAACCCAAAATCGCACAAGCAGTGTATAACCAATAATCTCAACAAGAAGATATACCCTATTCGGGATTGGGCAGTGTCAAAAAACTAGTAAAAGTGTTTCCCAACCATTGTAGGGGGCTTCTTCAGGAACAAAGAAATAATATTTGAAAATAACAAAAATATACAAGGAATTAAAAACCGAATTGAAAGCAGCAGAGTCCTTTAACTCAGTATGTCCACTGAGCCCGAGGTGACACTCTTCTGAAATGAAAATTAATACAAAGAACGAGTCTCTTAGTTCAGTATGTCCACCATATCAGGCGCTACATTCTTATGAAATAGACGATTAATAATGGCACAAAGGATAGGTAAAACCGAAGATCACAGTAACTCAAAATGTTCACCTTAAGAGAGGCGATGACCTCGATCGAAGAGAGCAAAAATTTTTTTTACATAATATAGCAGATACCGAGGGTACAGTATGTGAAATGAATGAGTAGAGTTGAAAGTGCTGGTGGCGATCGCTTCGTGGTTAAGAAGTCCGCCTGTAACGTGAAGGTCCTGGGTTCGACCCCTGGTGCTTGCTCAAGCACTTTTTATTCTACTTCAATAGTTTATCACAATACATATGAAACATATAAACATTAAATAATCTTATGATTGCAAGAGCGTTCATAGAAAGCTTCGCCTATTTGTGTTTCCAAATTATAAAGCTCATGTAAAACAATGGCTGGAGGGGACCATCTAATATTTCAATATTTTTAATGCTCAAAATGATGGCTAGTCAATTTGGTCCTGCCATTGTTATGTCATTAAAGGTAAAATGTAATTAAAAAATATTCTAACTATCTATGAGCTTATTACAAAAATAATAAGAGCTCGAAAATGAAAAATATAATGCCATCATTTCAACGATAATTATTTACAAAACAAAAATTAATTCCCAATTTTTTATATTTGTTTACCTTTCTGGAATTTTACTGAAGGTAATACTGCCAGATATAACATTCAAAGCTGTTTATCTAGTTAGTAACCAATTATCACAGCCAAAAGTCTATTCCTAGTTCAATATGCCGGGTGTGCCACTAGTAAGCGAAGGTACAATATCTAGGATAAATAAAAAGGCATCCTTCTTATTTGTTCCAACATTGCCATGCTCAGAACGGTTGATAAGCTGTTAAAAATTAATTTTAAATTTTGCTAATTTGAAATGGAGAAAACTCATTTTTCTTTTTTTAAAAATCCTATATTTTACTGCATCAAAGGAAGTCCCAAAGAAAAGTGCACTGATTTTATTAGGTTTTTTCCAAGGTAGGCTTTTTTTTTAACAAATGTAGTTGCTTTATTGCATTTTAGCAAAAACTATCGTTCGTAGAGTATTTTACTAAGTAGGGTCAAGTGGGGTAATTGCAAAAATGGGGTAAATGGAAACAGTTCATTTATTTTTTAAACATCTAACTCTGAAAACTTTAAATTAATTGAAATAATAGATTATAATATCTAGTTTAGTTAGTAAAACTTATGGCGCGCTAAGCAGCAAAATAAATAGGTCAGGATATTTTATGTGAAAAGGTGCAAACATTTCTAGAACTCGGTTCGAAGGTGCTTCAACATTATTTTTATGAAAATGGTAAAACATAATTATAATAAATCATTGACAAATACAATTTACATAATGTAAATTAACAAATTGCATGACTTTTTGAAATTATAAATGCTCACAGATTATTCGAGTTAATATTTACCATTGCTCCAGGAAATTCACTAAATAGAAGAAATTGGAAACAACAGAATGTGGTAATTGTGAAAATCAGTTTCTGAACTATTAATTGACGTTTGGACGTCAGGTACTACTTCTGCCAATGTCGTTTGAGGTTTTGCATCGCTAGGAATTTGTCTTGTAAATGCTACAAATTTTCCAGATGGTCAATTAGACCTTACCCTGTTACCAAATTAGAGAAAGCAAAAAGAAAATAAAATCTGACTTCACTAACCAAACAGAAGATAACAAGAGTTAGAAAAAATTATTATAACTTATATGACATCCAAAATGGTTCTTCTCAATTACTCCAATATTGTCGATCGTCATTAAAAGCGAGGAGGTAATTGTAAGCTAAACTTTTTGCAAATAATCCCGCAAAAATTTCATATTTAACAAATATAAATTGACATAAACCTTCTAATTGTATCAATCATACAGATGTCCCAATTTGATATTCATTAAGAATACATGGAGCTCTAGAATTCGAACTTCCAAAATCGTTTACAATTACCTCGCTTGACCCGAATACGTTCATTACAAATAGGACTAAACCTTGTCTAAAATATGGATAAATAGAATATAAAGCATTATTTTTAAAGCTGTTCAAAGGATTATTAAAGAGATGAATTTTTATTAGCGCAAACTTGTTTTAATTTTACTATCCCTTCTGCAACTAGGAGATCAAGATCTGCACCAAATCAAATGATTTTTGGATAATTGATGGTTTTATTTTCCTAAAATATACGACTGTTTTATTTGAAAAACAACAGCGGCGGCTGCTCCTAAACGTCTAACTACCTGAAAAAGCATCAAACTAAATTATGTTCTAAGTTATACCACAAATTATTTAACTTCTAATATCAATCTGTAGTCGACTGGTATAATATAATTACAAAATTGAATTGGTTCTTTGGAGTGAACTAAGAACATTAGGAGAAAATACTTATTTTTTGCATTCCAATTGTAGTATGGGAGATATTTCAATTCTCTGACCAGAATTTCACTCTAAAAAAATAAATTATTATTAAGATTCTTAAAAGGTTAGTTGTAATACTTCATTGACTATCATTTGTCCTATATCCGCATATAGAAAGAGCACAATACAAGATGTAACAACTTGACTAATTAACGCTAGCCTGTTAACTTCATCCTAAAATTATTAGTTAAGTATTGGAGGTAATAAGTAGGTACATTCTTACCATCACAAACAATATCAGCATTCCAATAAAAAACAGCAATCCGCTGCAGAAGGTGATGATAATTATGAAAAACAACTTTTTAGTTAGGTCATTCGCACATCTGTAGAAAATTTACGAAAATAAATTGTTTTCACTATAAATGAATCTTACCGTTTCAAGTTAATATGAAGCTTAATGGCATCGAGCATGATGAGATATATTTTTTGTTGTTGTGATTCACCTATTTCCAAGCCATTACGCAAAAGTTTCTCACGTGCCAGCTCGTGCATTCTATAATTTATTAATTTCGATATAAAAATTAATTTCATACTAAAGCATAAAAAACCATAGGGTAAAATCACAGCAAAAGAAAGAGAAACTAATGTGGCCGTGCTAAAAATCCAACCTATCAATAATTCGTTCGTTTCTCCTTCGTAATATTTATAAATGTATATAAACTTCTTTGCATCATGAAAACGGTACATTATGATTAAACCGATTGCTGTCATTGCATGTTGTACAAAATAAAAGCTCAGAAGTCTAAAACATATTCTTCTGTGACCACGCAAAACTTTCTCACAAAACTGATTTCCCATTACAGAATCAATAACTTCATTACCGTCACGATGAATAGATGTAAAGATGCTTTGATTAAAATCAACCAAAACCACTAAAATTACGCCCTAAAATAGAATTAACCAATATTATAATCGTAGCCAGAAATTTTTTTTACCGAGATTATAATGAAACATGTAGGACCATAGCTTGCTAGTGATTTCAAACTCTTCTCTTTCCAAACATAATGAAATGTCAACCAGACATTAAAAGATGCAATGACTACGCCACCATATATAAATGTCTTAAAAAATTTATGTTTCCAAATAAGAAAACTCATGTAGTACAATGGGTACAAAGGATCTTCTGTAATTCCTAATTTTTTTGTTACTCGCTTCCAGCAAATAAGTAGTAATTCACCGTTCAGAATATTGTTGCATTTGGCTTGATAGTTTATTCTTGCCATTGCAATTTTCTTGAAAGTACAGTAAATTAACTTGGAAAAGTAAGTTTATTAGAAAAATTATAGAAGCTCCAACAATGACGCTCGTTCAACTATAATTGTGACCATTATACGTCCAAAGAAATTAATCTCTTATTTGTATATTTAGCCATCTTAAATATTATTCATCATGAGGGCAAAAGTATTGATCGCTGGAAATATACCGAGGTTACATTACCACGTGGATCATCAAACAATTAACCAAATTAATCTAAAATCGCACAAGCAGTATATAAAATTAGTAACCAATAATCGCAACAAGAAGATATACCCTTTTCGGGATTGGGCCGTGTCAAAAAACTAATAAAAGTGTTTTCCAACCATTGTAGGGGGTTTCTTCAGGAACAAAGAAATAATATTTTAAAATAACAAAAATATAAGTGAAATGTACAAAGAATTAAAAAACCGAATTGAAAGCAGCAGAGCTCCGTAACTCAGTAGATTCATTATGCCTCAGGTGAAACTCTTCTGAAATGAAAATTAATACAAAGAACGGGGTTTAAAAAAAAAAAGAGTCTCTTAGTTCAAATTCTTATAAAATAGACAATTATTTATGGCACAAAGGATAGGTAAAACCGAAGATCACAGTAACTCAAAATGTTCACCATCAGAAAGGCGATGACCTAAATGAATGAGTAGAGTTGAAAGTGGTGGTGGCGATGGCTTCGTGGTTAAGAAGTCCGTCTGTAACATAAAGGTCCTGGGTTCGACCCCTAGTGCTTGCTTACGCATGTTTAACTCTACTGCTGGCTGCAATAGTTTATCATAATATATATGAGACATATACATTAAATAATCCCATGATTGAAACGGCATTCATACAAAGCTTCGCCTATTTGTGTTTCCAAATTATAAAACTCATGTAAAACAATGGCTGAAGGGGACCATCTAATATTTTAATATTTTTAATGCTCAGAATGATGGCTGGCCAATTTAGTTCTGCCCTTGTTACATCATTGAAAGTAAAACGTAATTACAAAATATTCTAACTATCTATGCTTAACCTATGCTTATTACAAAAATAATAAAAGCTCGAAAAGGAAAAATATAATGCCATCATTTCAACGATAATTACTTACAAAACAAAAATTAACGTCCAATTTTTTATATTTGTTTACCTTCCTGGACTTTGACTGAAGTTAATATTGCCAGCTGCAAAGCTGTGTATCTAGTTAGTAACCAATGATCACAACCAAAATTCGAGTCCTAGTCCAATATACCGTGTATGCAATTAATAAGTGGATGTCCAATATCTATGATAAATAAAAAAGCATCCTTCTTATTTTTTGGCAACATTTCCATTCTCACAACGGTTCACAAGCTGTTAAAAATTAATTTTAAAATTTGTTAATTTAAAGTGGAGAAAAATCATTTTTCTTTATTTAAAAATCCTATATTTTACTGTATCAAAGCAAGCACCAAAGAAAAGTGCACTGATGTTTTTAAGCTTTTCCCAAAATAGGCTTTTTTTAAACAATTGTAGTTGCTTTATTGCATTTTATCAAAATCTATCGTTCGTGGAGTTTTTTAGTAAGTAGGGTCAAGTGAGGTAATTGCAAAAACGGGGTAAATGGAAACAGTAAATTTATTTTTTAAACATCTTACTCTGAAAACTTTAAACCAATGGAAATGATAGACTATAATATCTAGTTTAGTTAGTAAAACTTTTAGCGCGCTAAGCAGCAAAATAAAAGAGTTAGGATATTTTATGTGAAAACGTGCAAAAATTTCTAGAACTCCGTTCAAAGGTGCTTCAGCATTATTTTATGAAAATAGTAAAATATAATTATAATAAATCATTGACAAATACAATTTACATAATGAAAATTAACAAATTGCATGACTATTTGAAATTATAAATGCCCACAGATGATTTGAGTTAGTATTTACCATTGCCCCAGAAAATTCACTAAATAGATGAAATTGAAAACAACAAAATGTGGTAATTGTGAAAAAAAATCTCAACTATTAATCGACATTTGGAGGTCAGGTATTAATTCTGCCAATGTCGTTTGAGGTTTTGCATTCACAGGAATTTGCCTTGTAGATGCTACAGATTTTCCAGATGGTCAATTAGTCCCTACTCTGTCACCAAATTAGAGAAAGCAAAAAGAAAATGAAATCTGACTCCACTAATCAAATAGAAGATAATGAGAGTTAGAGAAAATTAGTATAGATTATAGCACATTCAAAATGGTTCTTCTCAATTACCCCAATATTGTCGACTGTCACTAAATGCAAAGGGGTAATTATAAGCTAAACTTTTTGCAAAAAATCCCGCAAAATTTCCATATTTAACAAATATAAATTGACATAAATCTTCTAATTGTATCAATCATATAGATGTCCCAATTTAATGTTCACTATAAATATATGGAGCTCTAGACTTCAAACATCCAAAATCGTTTACAATCACCTTGCTTGATCCTATACGTTCATTACAAAGGGAACTAAAGCTTGTCTTAAATATGGACAAATAGAATATAAAGCATTATTTTTAAAGCTGTTAAAAGGATGATTAAATAGATGAATTTTTAATAGCGCAAACTTGTTTTAATTTTACAATCCCTTCTGTAACCAAGAGATCAAGATCTGCACCAAATCGAATGATTTTAGGATAATTGATGGTTTTATTTTCCTAAAATATACGACTGTTTTACTTGAAAAACAACAGCCGCTGCTGCTCCTAAACGTCTAACTACCTGAAAAAGCATCCAAATAAATTATGTTCGAAGTTATATGACAAATTATTTAACTTCTAATATCAATCTGTAGTCGACTGGTATAATATAATTACAAAATTGAATTGGTTCTTTCGAGTGAACTAAGAGCATTAGGAGATAATTCAATTCTCTGACCAGAATTTCACTCTAAAAAAAATTAATATTAAGATTCTTAAAAAGTTAGTTGTAATACTTCATTAACTATCATTTGTCCTATATCCGCAAATTGAAAGAGCACAATGCAAGAATTAACAATTTGACTAATTAACGTTAACTTGTTAGCTTCATCCTAAAAGTATTATTAGTCAAGCATTGGAGATATTAAATAAATACATTCTTACCATCATAAACAATATCAGCATTCCGATAAAATGTAGCAATCCGCTGCAGAAGATGATGATAATGATGAAAAACAACTTTTTAGTTAGGTCATTTGCACATCTGTAGAAAATTTATAACAATAAATTGTTTTCACTATAAATGATTCTTACCGTTTTAAGTTAATATGTAGCTTAATGGCATCGAGCATGGTAAGATAGATTTCTTTTTGTTGTGATTCATCTATTTCCAAACCATTACCCAACACTTCCCCGTGTGCCAGCTCGTGTATGGTATAATTTAGTATTTTGGATATAAAAACTAATTTCAAACTAGAGCATAAACAACCATAGGGTAAAATCGTAGTAAAAGAAATTAAAACTAATACGGCCGTGCTAAAGATCCAACCTATCAATATCTCATACTTTTTTCCTTCGCAGTATTTATAGATGTATATAAACTTGCTTGCATCATGAAGACGGTACATTATGATTAAACCGATTGCTGTCATTGCATGTTGTACAAAATAAAACCTCACAAGTCTAAAGCATATTTTTCTGTGATCACGCAAAACTTTCTCATAAAACTGATTTCCCATTACCGATTCAATAACCTCATTACTGTTACGATAAATAGATGTAAAGATGCTTTGATTAAAATCAGCCAAGACAATTAAAATTATGGCCTAAAATAGTGTTAATAAATATTTTATTCATAGCCGGAAAAAATGTTTACAGAGTTTACAGTCAGACATATAGGTCCATAGCTTGTTAATGATTTCAAATTTTTCTCTTTCCAAGCATATTGAAATGTCAACCAGATATTAAATGATGCAATGACTACACCACCATATATAAAAAATTTCAAAAATTTATGTTTCCAAATGAGAAAACTCATGTAGTACAATGGGTACAGAGGATCTTCTGTAATTTCTAAATTTATAGTTATACTCTATTCAAGTAAGTAAGTAAGTAGTAATTCACCGTTCAGAATATTTTGGCATTTGACTTGCCAATTTATTCTTGCCATTGCAATTTCCTTAAAGGTACTAGTTAACTAGGAAAACTGGGTTTATTAGAAACATTAGAAAAGCTTCAATAATGTTGCTAGTTCAACTATAATTGTGGCCATTATATTTACAAAGAGATTAATCCTTCTATTTGTATATTAAGCCATCTTAAATATTATTTATCATGAGGGCAAAAGTATTGATCCCTGGAAATTTACCGAAGGTATATTACCAGGTGGATCTTCACACAATTAACCTAAAATCGCACAAGCAGTGTATAAACTTACTAACCTATAAAAGCAACTAGAAGATATACTTCTTTCGGAACTAGACCGTGTTAAAAAAGTACCAAAAGTGTTCGACGTTTTGCCCACCATCGTGGGAAACTTCTTCGGGAACAAAAGAAATAATAATTGAAAGTTACAAAAATACATGAAAAATACACAAGAAAACAAAATCACCAAATTGAAAGCAGCAGAGCCCCTTAACTTAGTATGCTTTCTATTCATTTTTTTTGTCCTTCCTGGATTTTTCTTTTCTAATGGTTTTTCGTCACGTGCTATTCTTATTAATCTATCTTCATCTGCTCTTTGAACGTGTTCATTCCAATCTTTTCGTCTTTTTCTCACAAATTTTACTATGTCTATTATATTACATTGATCCCTTATTGCTGTTTCTAATACAATCTCTTTTTGTTTTTCCTATTATAGCTGTTAAGGTTGTTCATAGCAGTTGTTTTGTTCGGTTTGTATCAGCTCGTGTCTCTGCTGCATAAGTCATTGACTATCCTTTTGTATGTCATCACTTTGCTTTCCGATTTGGGATATTTTTTCTTTCATGTTACATTTCTTAGGCATTCAAATATTCAGGCTTCTTTTAAAGCTTGGTGTCTTACTTCTTTATAGTTGTCCCTGTGCTTGATATTTCTATACCCAGATCTGTTATACTCATTACTTGTGCTATTAGTTTTCATCTACTACCAGTTTGAATCTTATTGGATCTTTTAACACTACTAATGACTTAGTTTTTTTACTAGAGATTGACATATTGTAGGTCTTTGCAGTTGCGTTGAATCGGTGTACAAGCCTTTATAAGTTATTTGCGATTAATACCACGTCGTCGGCATAACATAAAATCTTTAAATTCTTCCTACTCATCTATATCCCTTCATAGTTTGAACTATGAAAATTGGGCTAAGTGAATTTCCTTGTCGGATTCCACTCTTCGTTCATATTTCCTTGGTCTGATCTCTGTCCGCTTGAATTCTGGTTGTTGTCCCGTGTGGGGTTATTTAGGAGTGTTTTTCCCCCATCGGGCGCGTCCCCAGGTGGCGGATAGGGGAATGCCTCCCAGATATGGGGGGTAGGGGTAAATTGGTCCCAGCGGACCAAAATAAAACACTTCAAAACAAAAACCCCATAGAGCGTTTGTTCCATAGTGGGCGGCTCTATGGTCGGCGTCTGACCCGGATCGGGCGGCCGTAAACCCCATCCCAAATCCGATTCCAATGGAGAATGACCCAAATAAATTTACACCGCAGCAGAGGGACGCAACCTCGCTCCCGGTCGGGACCGGTGGTTGTCAAGCGGGCCCCACCCGACCGTCATCCAGCGACCGCAAGGCACCCTCAGCGAGTAGCCAGGCTAAGGTGTCTACAAAAGCTACTGACGAAACAGCACCGGGCGGATCTAACGATCCACCCCAAATCCCCTGAGTCCGGAAAAGAATTTCCGGAGCTCAACAAAGGAAAAGGCAGAGAGAGAGAGGCAGGCAGCAAAAACTATTGCCACCTGCAGCACCTCTGCCGAACAAAACAAACCTGGCCCTTCAGGATGAGCCGGCGACCATGCGCCTCAGGGTGCTGATCGCCGGCCGACCTCAAGGCCCGGTATGAAGAGAGCGCGATAAAAATCATCTCCTGGCCCCTCTTCTGGGCGAAATGGTGAACAACCACCTAAGGGTGGCCATTATTGACAAAAAGAATTGGAACTCCAGTGCACTTGGCCGGCTTACAGTACACCAAGCTAAACTGGTAAAGGAACGGCTGGCCAAGCTCCTGGACATTGAACTGTCCCGGTACCCAGCGAACCCTCCTACATTCCAAAACTGCATTTACTTGCGGGAAATACAAACATTTTCCTGCGACAACGAACACTCCCTAGCTTGGCTAGGGACTACAGTTAGGGGGCTCCCCCCTTTATGGGAGGGTGCAAATCTGGACCTTCTTCCAGTGGACCAGTTGACGAAGGCCACCTTGTGGGTTCCCGAATCAACCATGGATCCACAGGTGATCCTGAGTCGACTGATGGCTCAAAATTCCTGGGCCAAGGTAGACGACTGGGTTGTTTTCCACAGCGCCAGCAAGAAGGAGCCTAAGGGTACCATCCTTGTTTTCGGTGTTAAGAAAAGCACCCAGAAAACTTTAGAAGAACGCCAGGGAAAGGTAAGTCACCTTTTCTCTTCGCTAAGGACAAAACTTCACTACTCATCCTCGTCGCTGAGTCGGGAGGTGGGGGTTTCGTCCTCTATGGACGTAGAGGAGCCGTTGCCCCCCCCCCCAACCCAGGAACGGAGATAACACAGCCACCACCAGCTTTAGGCAACTAGAACACCCGGGAAACCGGGCGTTCGTTGCTTGAAACTGGAGGGGCAAGAACTGAATGTCTGTGCCGTTCTGGTAGCCATGGCTTCTGGGAGTGGCATAGGCTTCATACAAATAAACCTCCAACACTGTCGAGGAGCCTGCTAACCTATGTCGTTTTCTCGACAGACATGGGAAAATTATAGCCCTTATATAAGAACTGTGGATATATAACAATATAGTCTGCGGTTTAGGCAAATTAAGTGGAAGAGTTTTTTACCTTAAAAATGGGGACAAGCCAAGAGCTGTCATATATGTCCAGGAACTACTGCAAGCGAATATCCTACCCCAATTCCGCAATAGCATCGACCTACCTACCAATGGATTCGAAAGGACCACCCCCCTTCGAGGAAATGGCAGGACTGATCGATTTTTGCGAGGCAGATAATGTAGATCTTATAATTGGATGTGACACAAACGCCCACCATACAGCTTGGGGGAGCGAAACAAACAACCCTCGAGGTACATCTTTACTACAATACTTAAGTAGTACCAAACTAGATATACTCAATAGAGGCAGTGAAGCTACCTTTGCTACCTCCAGATGCCAGAGTGTTATTGACATTACCCTGGCGTCTATGAGTATTACTAAAATTATAAATGGCTGGCATGTATCTAAGGATGCAACAATGTCTGACCATCAATATATCAAAATTCAATATTTTATGTTGTAGGTTGGAACCCAAACCGTACAGGAATCCTAGAAGCATCTACAGGGAGGACTACAATACTCATCTGAAAAGCCTCCTAGGGACTTTAGAAACCCCACAGAGAATCGGGACAGTTGAACTGATCAAAAAATACGTCACATAAGTGCAAAAAATATCATTACAGCATATGAGAAGGCTTCTCCAATGAAAACCGAACTTTGAGAAACCCAGGCAACCCCTTGGTGGAACGGGCAACTCGCAAAACTCAGATCTCAGGCAAACAAGCTCTTTAACAAAGCGAAGAAGACAAAACTGGTATGTGACTGGAAGACTCACCACAACCGCCGGAAACAATACAAGAAATTTATTCGAAAGAGACAAAGGAAAAAATTGAAAGAATTCTGTAGTGACGTAGAGTCTACTACATCAGTTTCCGGACTGAAAAAGATACTCTGGAAAGATCCAAACCAACAGGTAAGCATGATAAAGCGGGCTGACGGTACATATACCAGTACACCCACACAAACAGCTTCAGAGCTCTTAAGCACGAACTTTCCAGGATGCCGTGTTATACCAGGCCATAATTGGCAAGGGCACTCAGCCTCTCACCCTAGAAATAGGGACTGGAAGCTGGCTGTTCAGATGGTAAATGACACAAAAGTAAACTGGGCCATGTAATCGTTTGCTCCCTTCAAATCGCCCGGGTTGGACGGTATCTACCATGCTTTGCTTCAATGGGGAATAATGTGGATACAAAAATACCTGGTGCAAATTTTTAGGGCGTGTATTGCCTTTAAATACATACCCCGGGAATGAAGTGAAGTCAGAGTAATTTTTATTCCAAATCCGGGTAAACCTCAAGGTGAGGCTAAATCATGTCGCCCAATCAGCCTAACGTCTTTCCTACTGAACACGCTGGAGAGGTTGTGCGACAGACATATGAGGGATAGCGTAGATATATACTACCCCTTACATTCAAATCAACATGCTTTTACTTCCGGCAGATCTACAGAAACTGCGCTACATTCAGTATTTAGCAGGATCGAGAGATCGCTAGAAGTAAAAGAGCACACCCTAGGTGTATTTCTGGACATAGAAGGTGCCTTTGATAGACCTAACTTCAATAGCATTTCTCTGGCGCTTGAGCGTAGTGGTATTGAAAGCGCCTTGCGGGAACTCATACGTCATATACTTGAGTGGCGAGCAATACAAGTTAAAGTAGAAGACTATACGGTCAGAGGAATCGTAAGTAAGGAATGTTCGCAAGGGGGTGTATTATCTTCCCTTATATTGTTAATCATAGCGGATGACCTTATCCGAAAACTCAATGACTGGGGTCTCTATACAAATGCCTACGCAGATGATATAACCATTTTGCTTTCAGGTAAACATGAGGGAGTACTCTTCGAGTTAATGCAAGACGCCTTATATATAGTCGAGAAATGGTGTAAAGAACATTCCCTAGCAGCAAATCCTGCAAAGGCGGAAATGGTTCTTTTCACGAATAAAAGGAAATTAGCACGACTAAAATTTCCCAAACTCATGGGAACCCAACTCGGTTTGTTAAATCAAGTGAAATACCTTGGTATTGAACTTGACAGCAAATTGAAGTAGAAGTACCACATTAAAAATAAATTAAACAAAGCTTACAAGATCTTCTGGCAATGCCGTGGGGCCATCGGAAGGTCTTGGGGATTATTCCCTAAGATGACCTTTTGGCTATACACGGCAGTCATCAGACCAATTGTAAGCTACGAAGTTATAGTTTGGTGGTTAAAGACAAAGTGCATCACTATAAAAAAAAGCTAAATCACATCCAGAGACTAGCGTGTCTGGCAGTGATAGGAGCAATGAAATCCACTCCAACAGCAGCAATGGAGGCAATCTTGTGCCTGCCACCTCTCGACATATTTCTTGAGGGGGCGGCACAGGCTTCTGCTCTCCGTTTGCAAGCAGGAGGAATGTGGAATACGGTAGGTAAAATGGTGGGTCACCGGCGCATAATGGAGGAGGCGCTTCAAAAGGCACCTATTTTGAGTGCGCCGATGGACCATCTACCAATGAAATATAACTTCACAAAATCCTATCATATAAAAATGGATGAACTACAAACAAGGATACTAGACGTAAGTATATACACGGATGGATCGAAAACAAATACGGGTACTGGAACAGGAATCTTCTCGGAAAACCTGAACCTAAATGTAAGTATTAAGTTAGATAAATACTCAACAATCTTTCGAGCGAAGATGTTGGGAATTTTATATAGCGCCGAACAAATGACGCAACTGAACATGACAGGAAAATATATCCAAATAAAGACGGACAGCCGGGCAGCCCTTTAGGCCCTGAGGAATGTGAAAACAAACTCAGTGCTGGTATGGAACTGCCACATAGCTTTAGTCTATCACAAGAGAATGCAATTGATCTAATATGGATCAAAGGAACATTCTGGGAAAGAGGGAAACGAACGCGTTGACAAACTGGCGAGGGAGTGTTCAGAGGGACAATTCGTTGGACCAGAACCAACCCTTCCCCTGGCGAGATCAACCGTAAGATCCCTACTTAACGAAGAAATTTATCGTAAACACAAAGCCATATGGCATCAATAACAACATGTCGGCAAACTCACGCATTCATTAGAATGCCGTGCAGGAAAAGGACAAAACTATGCCTACAACTCTCAAGGAATAAACTCAGGAATCTTGTAGGGATATGAACAGGTCACTGTCGATTAAACAAACACCTCCACAGAATGGGAATCATAAACGACCTGAGCTGCAGAGGGTGTTTAGAAGAAGATAAGAGTGTCGAGCACATCATGTGTCACTGCCCGGCACTAGCATCAATCAGAGAATCCACGCTGGGGGACTTCTGGCCTAGTGTGGCCAGTTTGAGAGAGGCGCATCCAAGGGACGTTCTTCAGTTTCTCAACAAGGTTGGGTGGCTGAATGAATAACCAAGGACACCTCTATCACGGGAATAGCACAATGAGCCCGGAAAGGGTGGCCTAAGTGCTGGTTTTAATTTTAGGCAACGCACAACCAATCCAGAATCCAGATCAAGATCTGGTTGTTGTGTTTGTATGTAGGTCCTGATTTATTTGAATGAACTCTGGTGAGATGTCTTTTTCTTGGAGTATTGTAATTACTTCTTGTAGTTTTATCCGATCGAATGCGTTCTTTATGTCTACAAAGCACCTGAAGGCAGGGGTATTGAATTCGAACAATTTCTTAACTATTTGGCGTATCACAAATCACAAATATAACATTCTTGGTTGATCTATTAAAACAACATTCTTGTTGTTCTTCATTTATATTTAGGTATGGTTGTGATTTGTTCAGGATTATTTTGTAAATAATTTCTGCGTTGAGCAAAACAGGGTTATTCCTCTATAATTTTTGGGATTGTTCTTGTCATTTTTAAATATTGGAATGGTTATGCTACACTTTTATTATAATGGTATTTTTTCCCTGTGTCCAGTATATTGTTAAATAATAAGGTCAGCTTATTTATTAATCCTTCAACACCATATTTTAAAAATTCGTTGCTAATTTCATCGATTTCAGGTTTTTTTTCTTGCTAAGTATGCCTTGAAAATAACTAAAGTCATATAATTTCGATAATTATTAATTTTACTACAGAGAGTGCGGCACTAAAGTATTTAAATTTGTCCTAATTAAAAATATCGCGGTGAAACGGACTGGTCCTTGCTTATCTTTAAAAATTGAAATACAAAACTTGTCAAACATATCTCATTCTTCAAATAAGCAAAATCTGTATGTAAACGACAGAAAATGGTATGTTTAGAATCAGCTGCGAAGTCAGAGACATCAATTTTTTCCACAAACAATTTCTTTTATCTTGAGAGTTTGATTTTTTCCAAAATCCTGGTAATAATTTAAAATGTTTAATTTCTTTATCTAAATTTTGTTTAAAAAATTTTGTTTCTCTTCCCTTAAACCCGCAATTTTGATTTTGTACTTACAACAGCCACTATAAACTCATCAGACAGTAATTAATTTTAATTTTGTTTTTCATAAATTAATTGAATAGTTTGTTGTTTTAATTGAGTACGTTATTTTTTTGTTTTTTGTATGTATGTAATAAAATTTTATATTATTTTTGTTTTTTAAATGTTTACTTTGTTCAATTTTCTTTTTAAATAGTATTTTTGTAACCCTGGAACTTATCTTCGATCTTTACATGGTTTGCTATAGAAAATCTTAATTTACTTTGCGTCGTCTCAATATGCGTCGTGTTTTTTAGAACGTAACCCTGACGCAAAGTGAGGTATTGGTGTATTTAATTAAAAATTTCGTGAAAAAAGTCGAAATTCTAGGATTATGGTTGAAATTCTGAAATACCAAATCGAAATCTTGCATCATTGCATAGGTGCTTTTATTACATTTTTATATGTTTTGTTTTCCTAATTAAATTTTCAATTTTGCATTCCACGTGGAATTTGACCCAATTCTTGGACAGATGTCATGAAGTGAAGTTTGAAAAATTTACTAAATATCGTATAATGGCAGCATTTAAACTATTTAATTTCCAACATTTTGAATTTAAATTTAAAAGTAATTTAGTTTCAAGCAAATTTGAAATTTCAAAGCCAAATTTCAAAGTTAAATTTATAATTTTGAATGTCTTCACAATTTGGACTATCGAATTTAAAAAAACAAATTTTAAACGATTTCAACTTTAATCTTAGAATGAAGATTTAACTAAAAGTGTTCAACTCAATTGTTTTAGAAATTTTGAATAACTTCTTGAAAGCAGGAGTTTTTTTTTTCTTAAGAAAATAATCCTCCCCTAAAACAATTTTTTTTGAAATGTTTACCATTGCAGGAGTTCCTAAAAGTTTGATATGATTTCGTAGGCGGAAATGAAAATTAAGTTGTTTTCGAAAAACCATTATTTTTGCAATATTTGTTTATAATATAATGAAAAATATTGCTTTGTCATTTAGTTCTTAAATAACAGACAAACCGACTTATAACAAAGCAGATTATTCAAAATGTTAAACAGGAATATTAACGAATTTGTAGATGCAAATATTGGAAATACTTTTAAAATTAATGCTTCGTTTTGGTTATTTATTTTTCTATATAAAATTAATAATACATTTAATACTAACTCTTGTACTGCACAGTAATTCCACAGTTAAATAATTAAAATAATAAGCAAATTAAATTATAATTTAAAGCAATACACAGAATACAACACTTTCCACGTAGTCAACTTATATAGGCGAAGGGATTTGTTAAAATCGAGTTAAAATTTCAAATTGTCAGTAGACAGTATGACGATGGTCTAATGGGTAAAGCGATTGCTCATTGTCCCTTAAGTTGCAAGTGTCAGGGGTTCAAATCCCGTTTCCAATCAGGCAGTTTTTTAATTCAACTACTCGTCTTACTTGCAGCTGCATAATACTGTTGACATGTTAATAACAAGAAGTGGCGTGATAGTGACGAAAACCATAATTTTTTCCCTATCAAAGCTCGTTTAACGCCCTGAAAAATCTTCACTTCAAAACCAAGTTTTAACTGAAAAAGAATATATTATGTAAGTTTTTGAAATGAATTCGACCTAAAATGCCTGAAAAGCACTTATTTAATCCACAGCGCAACGAGTGACTTAAAAATTCACCAACTTATAAATATTTTGCGAAATTAAAAGCAGCAGAAGTAAATTCGATGCGGTCAATGTCTGTATTATTTAAATCTAACATTATAATACAAAATCGATGATTTCCGCAACTGCATGGCATGAATTTGTTTGAAGAGTATTAAGCGAATTTATTAAATGAAGATAGTGAAAAACCGCCGCGTAAAGGGCTCGCCACGTTTTGCATTATCTGATACATTCAATATTTCCATCCTTTTTGGTGCGTCACAGATTGTTGGCGATTCGTTTGATGGTCGAATCATCTCCATTTATGAAGTAATACTATAGAGATTCTAGGTAATATATTCCAGGTCGTTGAATTCAATCTGAATGTGAAATGTTACATATAAATACTCCTTGGTGCATTAAAATAGAATTTCAACTATACTGAGATTTGCACTTTGTCCTCTATAGGTATTAAATATATATACATATGAACATTTCGCCGGAGTATCACTTGATAGCGCCAAAATGACAAGGATCTGTAGAAAATTGAATGTTGATAAGATAAAATAGCACGTATTTTGACCTAAATAAAAAATTCTGGACTCTTTTCTGTTCCTCCTTTAGTAGTAGAAAACTTTTCCCAGGATATCACTTAGGTCAATTTTATACATTTCGACCATTTCTCCTTGAATTTTAAATGTCAATATTTTTGTCTCAGTTGCAAATTTTTATTGAAAAAATATATGTATAACTTCATGATAAAACCACAAGAAATATGCATCAATGTTATAAAGGATATATCTTTAGCAATTACAGCCAGTCTGCATAAAATTAATACTTTCTTAATTTCTAATTTTTTCCTTCTCATTATTGTTAAAAACAATGGCGCACTGTTTAAATAAAATATTAATTTGAACAAAAAGCAAAAACAATTTTTGAAAGCTTTCCTGCTGCATAATTTAACTTGCGCCGGGGTAAAATATAACCCAATGGCTGTCTCATTATTACATTGCATATTAATTCGAGGGGAGATATTCTGGTGTAAGGTAAGGCAGAATGGACACGTTGATAAAAATTTAATCTACTTCCTAGTAATTAGATATTTTATAAAATCAACGTGCAGCCCTAGTAGGGACGAATTTCGCGTTGTTTTTTAAGCGATTCGCCCAAAATAAGAATATTCTGTTGGAGGAAAAAGCATAATACGTTCTAATTAAATCCGAGCATTCCGGTAAATTTAATCTTGTAAAGCTTTATTGAGCTGAAATAGTATCGTTTTTATTACCTTATATTACATTATGATGTTAACGCAAAATTTATCCGTGTGGGATGTATTTTTTCGTTTTATTTAATCGTGATTACTCAGTAATGAACTCGTCAATTTACAAAGTAAATGATTCGTTTCAATTGTATTAATCTATGTTATTTAAAATGCCTAGCTAGAGATTAGCAAGTCCACTTAATATACATATTAATTAATAAGCGAATTTTGAAAAAAAAAATTGAAATCTGGCCGAATTCTTTAAGGCTGTGCATAGTTAATTAGGTTAGTTTTGTTATATTTATCCAAACAAATTTTATAAATGTTGATCGACAACACCATCTATAGGTGTCTTACAGTAATCTACTATACCCGGTTTTCAATTAAACCAGACAACATTTAAAATATTAAAACAAAACAAATTGATCCGTAAGTTAACAAATTCAAGAACTTTCTTTTTTCAATTCAATGTTAAGGCAATTATTCATCTAATTCCTCAGACATATTTTTATGGCAAAAATTTACATTCAATATCATAAATACCTAAGTTTAAAGAATATAAGCGACAGACTACAATACAAAGACTCACAATCTAGAGTATGCAGATTGATCAGCAGCAGGAAGAACAACTAATGGGAAAAGACGTGCTTAAGACCCCACACCTATATAGAAAAAAAAAGTACAGATAGCTAGCAACTTCTTAGAAACATTGTGAGAACAGAACGAAATAGAGAAATAATCTCACCAATTAGACCAGAAAAATGACATGAATACTTTGCAAAGATGATAGCTAGAAAATAGGCTTGAGTTTATAGACACCCAACACGAAAATCCAAATATAGCTTCACAGGAATCCCCAATAAGACTAAAAACATTAGAAGATAAGGAGGATGGTAAAATCTTAAAAAAAGGTAGGGCCCCAGGACCAGGAAATATCTCCATAAAACTACTAAAATGCGGAACTGGAAAGCTATTTTGGACTCTGAGAAACATGTTCCAAAGATGCATCGACACATCGGAAGGAATGGAAAATATTATACATATCCACAATCCATAAGAAAAGAGACAAAAATAACTGTGATAACTATTGGGGCATAGCGGTTACATTTACTATTAGCAGACTATATGAAAAAATACTTAAAAACAGAATAGAAAACGAATACATGGATATAGAAACTGAAGAACAGGCAGGATTTAGAACAGGAAGATCCACAATAGATCATCTTCTATCACTGGCACAAATCCTAGAAAAAAAAGCAGCCTTTAACCAGGAAGTCTATATTTGTTTGTCGATCTGAAAAAGGCCTATAACAGAGTAGTGCTTCTAGTAAGACTGCGTAAAACATTACATCACCAAAATAATTAAAATCCCTGTACCAAGACCCAAGAATTAGAGTGAAAACAACAGGTCACAAAGGGTCTCAAACAGAAATGTTGTATATCCCTAAAGCTATTTAAACTCTACTTAGAAAATGCATTGAGAAACTGGAAACAAAAATGCAGTAGTATGGGGTTACCAATAGACGACATTATATACGCTATCATTTGGGGACAATCAAGTTGTAGTTGCTTAGGTCATCGATGATATGGAATGGGGCCTGGAAGTCAATATTAAAAAGACCGAATAATATGAGAGTTGGGAGACAGCAAAAGGACCTGAAACTGACGATCGAACGCACCATCAACCACTGTAAACGCTATAAATATCTGGGAACAAAAATTTCTAGAGACGAAATGCTGGATGCGTTGGAAGACAGCAAAAGGACCTGAAACTGGCAATCGGACGCACCATCAACCACTGTAAAAGCTAAAAATATCTGGAAACGAGGATTTCTAGAGATGGAAGGCTGGATGCATTGGAAGAGAGAAAAAGGACCTGAAACTGGCGATCGGACGCACCATCAACCACTGTAAAGGCTATAAATATCTGGGAACGAGGATTTCTAGAGGCGAAATGCTGGATGAGACAATATCAAAAAGGAATATCCAAGGAAGAAAAGCAATTGCGATGCTTAATACTATACTATGGGACAAGAACATTTAACGTAACGTACAGCTCGGAGGTGTGGCCTTTAAAAGAAAGAACAGGAAAAGAACTAAAAGCTACAGAAATGGATTTTTGGAAACGGGCAGCTAAACGACATAATGAGACCTACATTAAAAATAAAATACGATATAGTAGATGACATCAGAACCAAACAGTTAATATGGTACGGACATATACAGAGAATGTCACAAGACCTGACTTCCTAAGATCTTAAACTGGAACCTCCATGAAAGAAGGAAGCGAGGAAGACCAAGTTAAAGCTAGAGAGAAAGAATCAATAAATAAATATCGAAAAGAAATCTGGAAGATGAGAAATGGAGAGATAGAGCGGAATGGAGATTAGGTATGTCTTATAAAATTTACATTTCATAAGACATACCTATACTAAGTGTATTGAACTTGAAGGTTTTATCTTTGCGTTAATCAAGAAAAAATTAAAGGTGCACCATGAGTGTACTGCACAAGATATATACAATTTATTTTCTATTTACAAAATACAACAACATTTTTTTCTACATGTCATAACCTTATCTCATTGTCCTGTTAAAAATATTTCTGACCATAGTACCCTCTATCTTGATACGATTTCCAACTTCAAGGAAAAGAGGACTTTTATCGTGTAAATAATCCAGAAGCACTTCAATGTCTTTTGGGCCTTCTGTCACATTTTTTAATACCTTGGTTATAATATGGAAACCATCACCTCCTTTTGTAAGAAACGAGGGCACTATCAATTCGTATGTAGCCGTCATATCTACTGGCTCATAACGAGGAATATTGCATTTACTGCATCGTATGTCCAAAGTTGTAATGCGTTTTCCAATAGGTTTGCTCACATCAATCACAACTTGTACACCTGAAAGTAAGTTAAATTCTAGCTAAATGAAGAGAGTTAACTATATGATTAAATGTAATTTGATGAATTATCCTTTTGTTATTCACTTCAAAAATTATTATTTTAGATGTTTTGTTTTCATGATTTCTATGTTCATCAACACATTGAAAATTTATAGCATTATAGTGTACTGAAATTTATACAAAAAAAAAACGTTCCTGATTCTTTTCAATTGCATTTTGTCTTCTCGAAGCTTGGAAATACTCAACCACTTTACCACTTTACAGTTTAACAGTTAAATAAAAAGAAATGCTAACTTTGTAAATGCAGTGGACCATACATATGACTGGACATTTATTTGAACTAACAGAGTTTCTAGGCTAATACATACTCCAAACTTGTTCTGTATTAAAATGACGTGAAAAGTCATACCAAGAACAAATAACTCTAAAATGATTCAATATGGTTCTGGGATTAATAAATTCATAAAAAGCATTCTGAAAAGCTATTTGCCTATTCGTAAACCAACCCAACTCTTTTCCGTTAATTAATACAGACTAATACGCTGCAACTATTGGTGCTTTTATGGACTAAAATTATAGTACTCCACTGTAGGATTTTAAAAGCTGTCAAAGTCAAAATCATATTTTTTGATATTTCTAACCCTTACTGTGAAGAATTCTTTAATATAAACAACTATTAAAGTCTATTAACAATAAATACAAAAACAGATATTAGAAACTTCACGATGTTTTCAAAAATATTGGCTATAACCGAACCTGGTTTCGTTTTTCAGCATCATCATTAATACGAACATCTTGGTGCCTTTAGAAATAAACCTCCAGAAAGGTCGAATTTTGCCAAGCATCTATTAGAAAGACGACATAAACTTACATGTGCAAACACTGTAAAATTATAAAAAATTTGCAATAATACCAAAAAACTTAATTTTTTGGAAGCCACAGAAATTCACAAATATTTACAATCGAGTCAATTTAGACTTATGAACGAGCAGCTAGATCTTCGTAACACACCCCTAATTGAAGCTTTGGATGAGAGTTTGTATTAGACGGAATATTCATAGGAATCTGTGATCCATGAAGTTTGTTAGTATAACAACGGCCAAATAAACTACTAGTATAACCGCCGACGATGCTGAAAAGCGAGATCAGGTCCAGTCATAGCCAATATTTATAGAAACATCGTGAAATTTTTAATTTCTGTTGTTGTATTTGTTGTAAATAAAGTTTAATAGTTAAGAATCATTCATTTTAGTAAAAATTTTACTTTAAAATTAATTTTGCATTCCAGGAATTGGTTATGTTGTTAATATTTCCCAAAAGAAGCACCCAACAGACTTCACAGCAGAAGAGAAGCAGCATCTACAATTTATTTATTTTAGCTTTGTAGAGTTATTTTGTTGAATTTGTTGGAGTATAGTCTCTTAGTTTGTTAATATACTTTCTGAATTTTGTTTGTCTTACCTGAAACCTGTAATAAATTGATATTTATGAAATCCCGATCAATAAAGTAGGGCGTGGCAGAAAACTCGAAGATCTCCAATAATTCCCTTCCAGTAACATGTCCCACATACAAGTTGTTGTTGAAAGGTTGAGCCGTAATAACATCGTCGAATGTAACTTCTGAAAATATTCAGCGCATGTATTTCTTGTGATCAGTATACATACATGGAGGTTTCTCAAATTACACTGCAGTACAGTAGTGTTCCGTAGTGAGCTGATAGATGTTCCGTAAAAATCCGGAAACGTTTTTAATTTTGCAATGTCTACAAGAAAGTCAAACAACTTTTAGACAACCCTAAGCTTGGCTAATTTAAGTGTCCGAAATTACCGTCGAAGTTTTGATTCCGAGATAAAAATTTGAAGAACAGAGTCAATATTTTAAAAATATATTCTTTCTATCAAAATTGACTTTTTCTCAGAACTTTCCCCTTTTTTAAAATTTTAATTTACGATTAATTTTTGACTTTGTACTCAAAACTTTGACAAATATGGTAAAAAAAGACCTACACTGCAATAATGCAGTTTTCTAGACGTGTAGTAGCAGATCATAGGTAACTGAACTACTAACAGTTCACCGACTAGCGCTTGGTAAAAATGGTTACTTTTAACAAAAGTTTAAACATTTACCAGATTCAGGTGGTGCATTATTGCACTCTAAATTATATTTTAAACTAAATAAAATTCGAAATTGTTCGACCAAAGTCAAAATTTCGGAAAAAAAATGTAAAATTTGGAAATTTCATTTCACAATTTTTAGAAAAAGTTTAAATTTTGTTTAGGCCAAGTTCCCTCCTGAAATTTTTACAAAGGTCGTGAAATTTTAACATTAAACCCAAACTATTGACTCCAAGAATTTGATTTGGAAGTGAAATTCGCTGTAAATTTAAAACTATTAGAAAAGCATGTAGATTTCGGCAATTAATTAAACATTTTATATAAAAAAAGGGAAGATTGCGTAAACCTGGATTTTTTAGATACAACTTCCTCGCAAAGGATAATCTTATTATACCTCTAGAACACTGTGAGTAAGATGCGAAAATAAATATAGATGGTGATGAATTATCTTTTTAAATGAGGTTGTTATTGTTAGGTAAAACTCTGCTCGGCAACGAATTTTAAAGTTTGGAAGTACTAGTGAAAATAGAGTATTCATAGGTATAAATTCTCACTGTGCTAAGCTGGACCGCACAGGAAGTTTCAAAGGTTAAAATTTCAACAAAAAAACAGACCTAAACATTTTTTCTATTGATCTATTTGCCAGTCTTTGGATATTTTATTCAAAAAGAAAGAAGTTAAAAAAAACGAAGTAATTTTCATTTTATATCAAATATATATAAAGAATGAATTCAGTTTTTAAACTCAAAATTGATCTGAACTAAAAAATTATCAAACTACATTTAGATATTAATTGGAAGGATGAAACTTTAAATAAAATGGCCAAGATAGAAAGTTGCAATTGATAGCTTGAAGACTTAAAATTTTGAAAAATAAAACGGTATCGATATCGTTAATTTCTAAATTTCAACATTTAAACTAGAAATTTTAGTATTTTTACAAAAAAATTTAAAACTAGAGAAAGCTATTAAAACTTGGAAATTAAACTATAAATTTTGACCTAAGAAAAATATTTTTACTTTCATTTCTCGAAATTTTTATTTGCAGATTTTACCTCTTCCTCATTGATTTCAAAGTATAAATGTTCACTTTTTTACTTCCAACTTTAACCTCAGCCTTTGGTCCTTTTTAACGAAATATAAATCAAAACAATCGACTTGTAATTTTGTAATTTTCTTTATAAATAAAAGCCTTTCCTCTTGAAATTTCAATTCTGCTTCGCAAAATTTTAATTTTTTTAAAATTTCAACATTTTCCAAGAGAATTTGAATTTTCAAAGAATCTTAAATTGCTGTTCTCTCTATAAACTTTCTTGTTTCATAAACTGATTCATCTTAAAAAGGTTTGGGAAACCCTGCATATACACGAACTCACCTCCTTCAGTAATTGTAGTTCTCAAACCACCCGTGTTAAATAGACAGATGGAGGCAGCTGTCCATCGATTAGCCGAAGAAATTTGTGTGTACTGAAAACAAAAGCGCAATATTAGATATTTTTTTCAACAAAACTTTGGCTGCTGTTTAACTGCAGAAGATTAAACAAACCAAATAAAACAAATGCGACTAACAGCAAGGATAAGATCAGAGTTGGAATGGGACTAACACTGGGAGTAGGGACGGAAGTAGGATCTGGAGTAGATGTCAGAGTAGGAGTAGATAAGAATAAGTTAGCAGCAGCAGAAATAGAAATGGGAGTGGGACTAGGAACCAGAGCAAGAGCAAGAGAAAGAGAAAGAGGAAGAGAAAGAAGAAGAGAAAAAGGAAGAGAAAAAGGAAGGGGAAGAGAAAGAAAAAGGGAAAGAAAAAGGAAAAGAGAAAGATAAGGAGAAAGAGAGACAGAAAGAGAAAGGAAAAGGGAAAAAACAGCGTAATCAAGAGCAATAACAAGCGCAAGAGCAAGAGCAGGATCAAGAACGAATTCAAGGGCAAAAGCAAGAGCAGAAGTAAACATGAGATTAGGTACAACTAAGAGAAGTATATTTCTTGATATGTTTGGTAATAAAATATACCTAATAGACCCACTAGCATGAAAAGTAGATATAAACAATCTATTAAACATTTTGAGCCATTCAATCATACCAACAAAGTTTATAAAAATTTTGCATCACCACATGTGAAGGGTGGATAATCTTCTTCTGTACCTTCGACAGTTTCCAAGTCTGATGCGCTTGGCGTCGGTTGTTGAAAAAGGTAGAAAAAATCATTATCAAACTGTTACACTGCAAGTGCAGTGAATATATTAAATAGAAACTTTGATCGAGTAAAACTCTTTCAGCTTTTTAAAGTTTCTATTTAATACATTTACTGAGTGGAGCTGTTTCAGCTTTAGTCTAGTAGGGAACATCGTTAAGAAAATTCACAAAATTGGCATGTTGCATATTGCACTAAAAAAAAGTTGTTATTAGGATTATTCTTACATACATAATGAACCATTGCATCCGTTACAAAATTACCCAGTAGGCATTCTCCTGCTCTACAGTCTCCTCTTTCCAACCTAACTAAAGAGGAACCATGTATTTCTTGACCAACTTCATCCACCGTTTCTTTCCACTTCGCTAATTCTCTATCAATGGCAGGATCTGTGAAAATACATGTCGCCTAGCACTAATATAATTTTCTGAAAAAATGCTCATACCAGTTGGTAAACTTGAGTTTAAAAATATTGGAGCTCCGTCCCAATTTATCACATCTCCATTTTCGTCGAAATATACGGAAATGTTTCCCAAGTATTTTGTAAAGGCTGAAGCTTGGGTAACGAGAACACTGTTTCCATCTTGTCTGGGAATTATAGTTGGATATGGGCCAGCAGGGGTATCTGGCCCAGGAACATCATCTAAAAATATAAATTCTTAAGCAACCTTTTCCAAATAAGTATAGCTTGATTCTTGTGAAAACATTACTTCAGTGCCACTATAACGTAATTAGGATAAAATTCTTTTAGAAGCTAAGTATTAAGGAGACCCTTGAAATGAAAAAATACAGCATAACGTTTTGAAGCCTGGAAATACTGGAATCAAAATATAACTTTGACAACGAATTCTTGTATTTTAGATATTAGCGAAAATAAAGAAAAAAAGTCACCGAACTATAATGAAAGTTACCTTGATCTATAAAGATGACAGTTTTATTAAAAAATAAATATACTGCATTTAACAACTACATTAGGAACAACATTTTTACACATTTCACGTAAAAGAAAATTGCTAATTGCAACTGGCCAGTTACTTTGTTATTTGTTTAATATTACCTCCAGTGTAAAGCAGTGAGTGCGTGTGGCCTCCAATTATAACTGATATTTTAGAAGCAGCTGTGGCATTTCTAGCAATCAGCTTTTCAACCCCATAACCACAATGAGAGAGAACGATGTTCGAAAATACTCCTTCTTCTTTGACTAATCTTTCAGCTTCAGCATTCACAGATTCAGATTCATCGAAAAATTTTAAATTGCCTGTAAGTGATAAATCCTAAAATGACAACCTTGTTAAAACATAATATTAAAAATTATCAATTTAAGAGAGAAAACTAGAAATGGGGAAAATTCAAGTTTGTTGTGGGATAAACTTACACTTGCAGTTTTTATGAGTAGTCCTATAATGCCAAATTTTAACCCATTTCTTTCGATAACCACACTCTTGTTGTATATTCCATGAAGATCTGGTTCCATTGTATCGTCCATATTTGCTAAAACTACTGGAGCCTTAAGACTTTTTATAAATGGAACTACACCCTCAACGCCATCGTCAAATTCGTGATTGCCAAGAGTCTAGAAAGTAAAACAATTTTTAGTTTATCATCTTGATAGTTTATTTATAGAACTACATGAATCAACATTACATGATACAAGATCCTGAATAATCCTGAAATTTAAATTTAGAGAATATGCTTACTAAAATTAAAACATTAAGCAATTTTTATTTGATTATTTAGAAATCGATATAAATAAGGTTCGGCTGTCACATTTCAAAACACAGTAGACGTTTTTTTTGTCCAAAATTTAGTTTTCAATTCGCCAGAAATATTGTGTTACATCTAGGTCTTTGCAGTTAAAAAAATAAACAAATTTTATTTACCAAGGTATGGTATGCAGAAAACTATGTCTACAATGCTTTCAATTGCCAAGACCCAAAAGTTTTTTTTTTGTTTTTCTCTAAATATTAATAAAAACACAAATTTTTACTAGAAGCAGATTATTTTATTGGACATCTTTTAAACTATTTGTTTAGTCAAATTCAAGTACAGTAGAACTATGTTAATCCAACCATGACGGAACTAAGGAGTAGTTCGAGTCTCTAAAATGATGAGACCATCAAAAGTGTCTGAAATTAGATTAAATTTTAGGTAAAAATATATTCTTTGAATTTTTTTCATGTTCAATCCACTTGCAAAGGATAACCCTTATTATGCTTTGAAAGCACCGTGAGTAGAATGCGGAAATAAGGAAAGATGGCAATGAACCGCCTTCCTAAACAAGAATAGATTGTAATTTTTTGGAAAAATTTCATTTGGTAACGAGTTCCGTAGCTTGAAAGTTCTATAGATAAAAGAGCCCCCGTAGACAGAAGTCCTCGCTATGTCAAGCCGGACCGCACAGGAATTTACTGTCTTCGACTATCTTGTATGCTTCAAAAATCTTGCCTTTAGGAGAATCAAACTTTTTAGCTTCTGTGAGCATCTTTTATGAAAATACTTATAAAAAAGAGATAAATCACCAACCATCCGTTTGTGCTCTAAGGTTTTGAGGAAATCGGTCAAACACTCGTCATCGATTAGGCGAATCGCTCTTCTTTGAATTGAATCCACAAGAGCTAAAGTGTGCTTTGAGGCCGAACTCAAAACCTGAAAACAGTATTCTAGTTTTGACCTAATTTGAGCTTTGTATAGTGTGAATAGCTAATGAGATGTGAAGTACTTTTTAATTCTAAAAAGAAAACCTAGCTTCTGAGAGGCGGATTTGGAAATGGCGCGCACATAATCGTTCCAAAAGAAATTAGTGCTCGCATTCACTTCTAGAATAGACAGATTAGATCTTATCGAGAGGATTTTACCGTCCATGAGTATGTTTGTCGCATTATCCCTTGATGTTTACTTAAACAAAACGGCGGTCTGAGTTTTTGAAGTCGCCTAGATTTTTCTTACTCCATTCCAGAATGATTTCGAGATCCCTATTAATCATCTGTATCTGCTGTTTCCTTAGTCGATCTAAAGCAACGACGGTTAATGGTTTGTCGGAGAAAAAATATGACACCAGGCTACTATCATCTGCGTAACCGTATATCGAATTGGAAGTTAAAGCTAAGAGATCTTTTATGTGTAACACAAACAGAGTAGGAGACAGGACAGACCCCTGGTGCACCCCTGCATTAATCGCAAATCTCACGGATGAACTAATTTACCTACATACACATTACACCTAATATAATACATTTTTCATCGACATATGTAATATTTTTGAAATAAACATTAAACGAAATTCAAAATTGTTTCCTTTTGAAGATTTGAACGACAGGCTTTTGCTTCTCGATCACTTCATATTTTTAAATGCATCAAAACGGGAGGAGGACATATGTCATTCAACATGTTTTAGACACTTCAAAAGCATCTTTTGTTTAAAAAAATTACGTAGAAAAAAATTCACAGGACACAAATTTAAAAATAATAATTTTATGTAGTACCACTTTAAAGGTCGGATTATTCGGGGAGTCGTACCATCCGAAGTAGGACCAACGGAGTTCTACCGTATGTTTATAATTTCATTTAAGGTTAAATGCCATAAGACTTGATTTCTCACTAATATCTTTAAAAAATACTGAAAATTATTACAAGAACATACATCAATAGTAGTGAGGTAACTACCTTGAATTATGAGTTTCATAGCAAACTTTTTAAATACAATCCTTAGTGAAACATGCCTTTAAATATGTGTAACTTTACAAATAATGTCTATTACAGTTTTTGCAATAAAACAGTCGAACGTGCTACAGTTGAAAATATCTGCAATCAAAAACTGTAGACTGGTTTCGCGCGCCTCAGCCCCATAAATGTGTATACGTCGCTGAAAATCAGTTCAACTTATGTCCGTAGTTAGTCACGTACCTGAAATTCATTGAATGACTTGCAAATAACTTTCAGCTGTCTTTACAAGGAACAGCTTATTTCCATATGCTAATTACGTAACAACAATTAAGAGCTGTTTAGGTGTGTATGTATAATGTAAATAGAATTACAGGCGCATCTAATAGTGAGGTAGCAGTTGTTGGCTGTAAATATTTTCAAGTGTAGTACTTTTGACTGTTTCGCTACAGAATATTTAATTGACACTGAGTACTTACTATTGCGTCAAAAGGCAATTTATTCATAAAATGCTGCGTTATGTTCCATTTGAATATATTATAATACAGTGTACCCTGATAATTATCACCAGCATTTAAAAGAAGCGAATCAGGTTCCTCGGACAAAATCGTTTGAATCGTCTTGAACATTCTTGAGAAACCACCAATGCAGGGTCCTTTTCGACATTTTCCTCCATGAAGATTGATTTCTTCAAATCTAGAAATAAATAAAAGATAAATTGAGACATTTTATTAAAAATAGTTTACATCTCAAATGATAAAATGGAAGTAGAGGGAACTTCCAAAATTATGTATGTGCGTTTAGCTCCAGAACTATCGATTTGTAATTATCTACAATGAAGGATTTTATGGATATTTATTCCACACAATATATTCAATTTCCAAAGTTCTTTCATGTGTCTTCTTAACGAGGCCCTGTTTGGACATTTTTGCCATTTTGGGGTCGGCTTTACCACATATAAAAGGCAAATTCCTGTAGACCACTCTTTCTATCCACCAGACTTAATTTTTTTATTACAAATTAAAGTGTTTGTATTTCGAAAATAATTTTTATCATTTTAAATGATCTTACATGATTTAAAAACCCAATTTTTAAAATTTTTATCTATCTGCCTGCCCGAAAAAGGTTAAATCGATTGTAATAAAACTTTTACCAAAAATTAAAATTTTTTCTTGGGCACTTTTCAGATATATCTGTAGTCAAATTTAAATATGCTACGATTTTGTTTAAGCTTAAATGTTATATAAATCAGTTTGAAACAAATATCTTCAAAACAGTAAACATTATCACAAAAGCATTTATAACATAACTAGCTTATTCCTAGATCTTCATCTACGTGAAAAAAAAAGTTTCTTGGGTCGTTGATTTGAAAATTCGAAATTTTTGGGAATTTGCCTTTTTTTTAAATTTTGGCTTTTCCTTACAATTTGGCTTTCTGAGACGACGACTTCTGTGGAAAGTCTTAGATCTTTTTTCATTTAAAATATTGGCTTTCATGAACGTTTCGCCTTAAAGTATATTATTATATACTATTTAAGTATATTCTGAAAATTTGGAATTTAAGATTTTTCATTTTTTTATTTTCGCTTTTTTTAAAAATTAACTTATGAATTTCAACACTTTTACATTTTCGCCTTTCTTCAAGGTTTTGAGTTAATTTTGAATTTCTTGAAAATTTTAATCTTTTCTTAAAATTGTGGCGTTTTTCGAATTTTTCATTTTTTTTATAAAATTAATTATGTTGAAATTTTAATTTTTAATAAGTTCTACCTTTTTTTTTGAAAATGTCCATCTTTGTTCAAACTTTTGACAATTTTTCGATGTTTTAACCTTTTTTGAAAATTTGTACTTTTTTTCGAATGTTTCTTAAAGTTTTGACTTTTATGTAATAAATTGAACTTTTATTTGAATAATCCGATTTTTTTTATTTTCACTTTTTTAAAACATTTTCATCAAAATTTCGACATTTTTAAAATATTTGAACATTTTCCAGAGTTTTCACTTTTTTTTTAATTTTGACCTTTTGTCATCAAAATTTTGACCTTTTCTAGAAGTTATAATTTTTTATAATGTAATTTTTTCAGAATTCTACATTGTTTTAAAATTTTGCCTTTTTGTGAACATTTGACTTTTTCAATTTTTTGTTTTTGAAAATGTTTACTTTTTTGTCGAAACTTCAAATATTTGTAACTTTACTTATTAAAAAATTTGCCTGTACGTAAACATTTTTATTATTATTTTTTTATTGGAAGAATTTTTTAAAACGAATTCCTGACTTTACTAAATTACGCTTTTAAAGCTGGCATTTTGAAAGAAAGTATTGTTAAGTTTAAGCTTAAAAGTTTTAAAAAAAAGTTGAAATTTAAAAGAATTTTCGAGTTTAAAATCTGCATAGGAATTTTGAAAAACTAGAATTAAGCAAAATGTTGGTTTCAATTTAGGAGTTATGATGTTAATGTAAACATTTCTTTAGAAGTTGAAGTTTCTTCGCGAAAAGTCTACATCACTTCCAAATATTGCTTTTGGACTAAGAATTCGAGAAAAAGTTTTGTGAAAATTTAAATTTTTTTTTTTTTAAAAGTGTAAATTTTGAAAATGTTTTCTTTCCCAAAGTTTTAAGAAGAAAAAATTACGAATTTTATTGAACATGTTTCAATTTTTAACATATTTTTCGAAAATTTTGGAGATAAGAAATGAACGAAAATTTTAAATGGTTTCCTCTAATTTTTGTTTTTAAATGTAGACATTATTTTCAATGCATCTCAACATTTTGTTTGAAATACAAATCCTGTCCCCTGAAATTAAGGGAGATTAAAAAACACAACAAAAGTTGCCCTAAATACAAATTTTCTTGGTTACAGGGAACAAGATTTGTATTTCAATTTTCCAAGGACCAGTCCGTTTCACCAAAAATATTAATTTAAAAACAAAACAGTTAAAATTTCTTTTTAAAATTTACAAATAGGAAGACATCGAACTTTCTAAAAAAAAAACCGAAAGAGTTAAAAAAATATTCTCTCTATTTTTCTGTTCAATTTTGACTTTTCTTCTGAACACTTAAAATTTAATATTTTAATTTTATATTTTAAATTTAGCAACGGAATTTTAAGAACCTTTCTGTATGAAATTTCATGCTCCGAGAACCATCCATTTAGACTCTGGGTTGTTTATCAATCAGTGCTAAGAGATTTATTAAATAAACTGTAGACCTTATAGACCTTGTAGGCCTTATAATTTTCTGCAAAAAAGATATCTATACTTTTTTATACGAGTGCTAGTTCGTGAGATAGCGAGATTTTAAATGTCTAAAGGCAAACATCATTGAGAGTTAAATAAAAAATCAAAAAAAGTTCGAATTTACTTTCAGTCGTTTATTATTTCATTTGAACGTGTTTATCTTTACATCTTTACTCCCCAAGCAGAGAATCAAACGCTAACTGGAAATAAAGCAATAGATCTAACAAATAATTTATAAATTGAAATACAAATTATGTCGCCTAAAACTAAGAAAGTTTAAAAAACACAACTTTGTGTTTTTTAATGTTTCTTGGTTTCAGAGGACAAGATTTGTATTTAAATTTTTGAAAATAATCAAGGACCAATCCGTTCCACCAAAATAAAAAAACAACGATTAACAATAGTTTAGATTATTAAAAGAGTGACAACTCTAGCCACAGTTAACTTCTTTCCTATGAATACTTCTCTTGAACGAGGGTAAATCGAATGTGAATGAAGTTTGTTTTTAAAAATTTATTGGTAGAATACATATATAAAAGTTATTAACTATTTTTCTATATAATCTCCTGATTTTTTTATGCATTTTTTTCAACGGATTGGAAGTTTTTTAATGCCATCATCATAAAAAGAAGGGAGGCGTGTTTGCACCCAATTGCGCACAAACGTCTCAACAGCAGCATCATCATGGAATCGCGCACCTCCTAGAGCAGTGATTGACCCGTGGGTCAGACATTGACCCACGCAAAATTTTTAACTGACCCACGATTGCTAGAGAAGCATTTGATGATCTACATGGGTTTATTTAGATTTTCTAATTTGTTTGGATAAAAATTTTTAAATCGTCAAACCACGCCTATCTTTACCAGTTAAGCCAAATGAATTTAAAAGATATATTCTTCATGGTAGACCCTTATTGACCGGAAATATTATGTTTTTTTCAATTTATTTAACATTTCTTTGGCCCAGTTTGGCAATATTTGAATTTTTATGGCTTGTTGACAATTTTCTAAACAGTTTTTGAAATGCGACTACGTGATATTTAAATTTATTGAAAACGTCACTTCATGACAGTTCACAAATTAAGAGGTTAGTTTATTTTACATAGAATAGAAATAATCAAAAATAAAAGACCAAAACTTAGATATGGAAAAATAAAAATTTTTGTTATTTTGATAAATTAGGAAAATATAAAAAAAATACATAAAAAAGGTTGTAGCACTGGACATCGATGTTTCGCTCTCATTTGAGCTCGTCAGCAGTGCATAACATGGAAAAAGAACAATGAGGAAGAAATACTTGAAAATAAAAAAAAAATTTAAATATAAAAAAGAAAAAAAATTAAGAAATTTTAAGATGAATAGACGTTTCATCAACAATTTATTGTGTTAAAAAATTTAAAAATTTAAATATTTGAAGCCCGATCCACAAGAAACAACTACTCCGAGGGCTAATACCCCTTCCGGCATTGAACTACACTTGTGGGTCGAACTTACATGCTCTTGATGACTACTGTTCCTAACCGCTGAAATCTATTCAGCTTGGTAGTTAGAAGCACTCACCATTTGCGGAGTCCGTTCGTTCCGTTAGAGGAATAGGTTTATTCTTCATGGTAGACCCTTATTGACTGGAAATATTATGTTTTTTTCAATTTATTTAACATTTCTTCGGCCCAGTTTGGCAATATTTAAATATTGAAAAAAACAAAAAAAAAATTAAAAGATGTTTAGTTTTAAAAGTACTCAGTTAGATATTTTCTTACTTAACTTTAGTGCAAATGGACATTAGTAACCCACGAGCTAGTGATAAAAAAAATATGAACAAAATTTGACCCACGTCTCAAGAAGGTTCGCCATCTCTGTCCTAGAGCTTCTTTTAGTGGCCCAAACATATGATAATCGCATGATGATAACTCGGGGCTATAGAAAGGGTGTTATAATGTAGTTCAATGCATTTCCTCCAATTTTTGATGTGTCAGATTGACTAAGTGGGGACGGGCACATTTCTGACCGAAAATTCGCGCCTCTTTCGCCGATATGCTTTATCCAATAGCTGGCAGTAATAGGCAGCATTAACCGTGCAATGTTTATGCGGGAAGTCGACGTGCACAACACCTTTAAAATACCAAAACACTGTTGCAAGAACCTTTCCAGCTGAGAGGCCGGTTTTACCTTGACGGGTGCTCCTTTCCCCTTTCTTCTTTACTCCATGCTTGCTTGTTTTGTTCCAGGGGTGTAATGGTAAACCCAGGTCTCATCACACGTAACGATGCGTTGCAAAAAATTATTACCTTCACGTTGAAAACGCCAAAATGACGCTGAGAAATCTTCAGGGGTTGTTGTTTCTCTTTTTCAGTCAAAAGACGAGGCACCCACCTGGCAGAAATTTTTCGAAACCCGAGCTCATCTGTAATGATGGATTGAGCACGTCCAAAGCTTATCCCTATCTGAGGCTGCAATTTGATTAACAGTCAAACGACGATCGCCTTCCAAAAGGCGATGAACAGCGTTAATCTTGTCACACTGGTCTGAAGACGACGGGAATAGGGTTCATTTTCAACTTTAGTTTGTCCTTCCAAAAATTGTTTGTGCCATTCATACACTTGAGTTTTCTCCAAACAAGTATCCTCAAATTGTGCTTCTTGTTTACGAATAATTTCGGTTGGCTTTACACCTTCAACGGCAAGAAATTTAATAATAATCCGCTGCGCAACGTGCGGATGAACCACTTGCTTACTTATTGTATTTACAACTGATGAACGACACTAACGGAATATCCTTGAACGAAAAAAGTCATGTGATATCCCCACCTAACATGTCTAAAAGTATGCGCCCACTCCCGACGCCCTCATGGCAACATGATGGAAATTCTGGTTCATATTTGATATACCCTCGTATAATGTTTTCATTAGAAGTGTGGAAAATATCAAAAGTTTGTATGACAGGTTAGATTATTTCTTCATACCTAACATTTATGACTTCTTGGGGGATCACTATTAAAAAATTACGCGAACAAAAACGCAGCAACTTGTGTCAAAAAAAAATATAAAGCTTCTTAGTGACCAATGATATTTATCGTAATTAATGCGGACGTCTTACTACAAGCAAATTATAAATATTTGTATAACGAAACGTTTTTTCTAATAGAACTTTTGGTTGACTTTCATATTTTTATTTTTATTCTGCCTGCATGGCAGTGTTGTTTTCATATATGGTGTATTTTTATTTTTTATATTATGTTAGTTGGATAAGAGTCAGGCAGCCAACGAAGAGTGAATCCAGAACTAGGGAAGTGTAAGTTAAATTTATGGTTCTCGACTACATTTGGATAATTAAGGCTTTTTAAATGAAATAACATTAAAGCGGATAGATAGATTTACCAAGTAAGCTGTTGTCGAAAGTTTAATTAAATTAACTTCATTTCACAAAAAAAAACATTTTTTGTTGATCGAAGAGTTATTGTATCACCTCTGCATTTGATATATATTACTATTTAGTCTAATACCAGTAATGTCTATAGAATCTGCAGTGGATAATTTATGTCTAATTGCTTACATAAAATTTCATAATTGGAGTTTGGAAACTAAAGCCGTATACTTAATATTTTACTTTATCATCCTTAAGATAATCAAAAGAAACTTAATTCAACGATAAGGGCAGTAAAAGCTGTGTTTAACAATGCTGATACTGAAGCTTGCAGTTTAGAACGTTACATTGCTTATAAGTATCGAGCACGTTTTTTTTTAATATAAAAAAATGAATAAGAACAACCGCGACAGAAGAACCTGGGGGATGGGGGATATGTGCATATTTTACAAATGTTGGTATAAAATATAAGGTGAAAGTACAGCGAAAATCAGTAAAAAATATTTATGTAAACATTGAACTGAGCATTGAGATGTAAACATTGAGCTGAACTAAGTTATACCGTATTTTAGGTGACAGTGTGTCATATGTGGTGGTTTGATAAGATCGTTTTTCCAAACTAAATCATGGAGAATCCATCGTTTTCGAAAACCAGCAATCACTATCTTGTAATCATGAGCGTAAAAATGTGGGACAGGGTGCTAGGGCATTTTCCAATTAGAAATTTATTTTCACACTCCGTTTCTTTTTAGGTTATTACGTTTTTGTAACATACAACCTTCAAGTAAAATTATTATGTGTAACATGCGTTGCATATAATATGTTTATACATGCGATATGTGAAAATTGCAACTAAATTAAAATAAAATAAGGTTTTTCAAACGCTCCAACTTCAGCGGAGTAAACCTTGTGCATGAAAGGTTAGATTTTTTAATAAATTGTGACTTACCTAGCATGGAAATCATTTAAATGAACGATGTGCAACTTATAATGATAAAGACTAGAATTTTGTGCATATACACTTAATGAAGTCAACAAACAATGCAATAATAATGTAATTAGGAATTTGGACGCAGTCATTTCAATTTTCCGTTATGCACTATTTTTATGACAAACTGCTCTACTAATTTGAGGTAGTATAAGATGTATAGTCTGAAGTATTAGCAGTATCAAATAGTAAACAAATTAAGTTAACATTTTAATACATTATGCTTATAGCTTCATTTACAAACGTAAGAAAAGGTGTAATATATACACGCTACATAAAAATTCCGTGCTTAATTACAACATGATTGTCGTTATCTATTATTTACCAAGTATTATGTAAAGGTAAAATATAATAATTATTTTGTAAACAGGCAAACACTTACTAAGAAGTCCAATGATTTTTTAACCATTTCAAAGCATGCAAGACACAGATTAACTGTAAATCCAAAATGACTAATCAAAATTTCGTTTTAATAATATATATATTTTTTGAAATATACCAACTCTCTATTTGTGATCAAAAATAAACCAAATAATCGAATGAGCCAAAAAAAAAACTATCGGCAAATTTCTCAAAGAAGAATTTAATTTTGACATATTACTAATGTTATATTAGTAGCAGCGGAAGTTTTCAATTATTTAAACAATTGGAATATTTTTTTAAAGCCGGATCGCAAAAAAATTACTTAAGGTTCAATGCAAGACATTTTTAAAAGAAGTCTAGAGCAAAGCTAAAACTAGATAATATATTAAATTAACAATTAAATTGTAACTACCAGTTTTTAGTATTTTTACCGAGAAACCTACTTGGCACTTAAAACAAAAGGACACAATCGAAATCACTTTCATAGCCAAGTTAAAACAAGAGAAAATATAAATGTTATGATAGAATTCCCTTATATCTCCTCTAAAACGAGAAATTCTTTATAGTAATAACACGAAGACAAAGAAATATTTGTTTTATTATACTCTCAAATGCCATTTCCTGAAAATCTTATTTTTTTCTATTATAAAAGTAAAAATACTATTACTTCCGGTAACTCTTGCGTTTTATTTGATCTACTCAGTAGCAAAATACGTAGGCGTTGTTAACATCCTCATTTTACCCCAGAAAATTGAGCCGCGCACACTAGCCGACTAGTTAATAAGTAATTAATCTCCACCGAAGCCTGATTACCCTAGATTTAAGTGGAATTATGAATCGTAAAAGAGTATCAACGTTATTGCGGCAAATGGGTTTGCAACTAAACCCTTACATAATATTAACCAAAGTTTAATAATGAACTATTTCGTTGGATAAAGTCTTTGGGCAGGCGTGAGTTACAAGCGTTATGTTTCTTACGTTATTAAATTAGCAGCAGGTTGTTCATCACGGCAAAGCAGGGAGTCGGAATAAAATCCCACGTTTTCACTACCAATTGCTGCTTCATACCCTTGGGGTGTCTCTTATTTGGTTTCGAGCTTAAATTTTATAATATAACACTGAAATTGGAAGTTTAATTTTGGTAAATGCCGGAACCATGTACTGAAAGATATAAGCCTTGAAGTTGTCTTGCTAAAGCTTTGTTGAGGATAGACATATGAAACAAAGACATGCAATCCTTGTTTGCTGAGATTATAAAGGAATTTTCTATTTGAATACCCTCATGTTGTTACCTTAAATGATATCTGAATTATTCTCGTTATTGCATACTGAATTTATCATGAATTTGATTGCGTAAAATTAACTGCTTCGAAGTTTACTTTACGTCCTAATTAGGCGGAAAACCTAAGAGATAGCTTTTACACAACGCTTCCCATTAGACTTTTAATTTCTAGTTCATTTATAAAATTGATTCATAACAAGAATCTGTTTAACTGATGTTTTTGTGATCGAAATTCAATCAGATATGTCTGTGAAGTAAAGAAATTCAAACCGGATATCTTTTTGTTTCTTGCTCACTTTAACTTTGATTTTAGGGGCCAAATGTTTTAAAGATTTTCTGTAAATTCAGATTTGTGTCTCTCGTTCATTTATATCTAGAAACCTAAAAAAATTCATTATAAATTCCAAATCTTTGTGAAAAGCTTTACTTTGTTTTCTGTTAATTATAAATTTGAATTGAAAACTACCACTTTTTTGTGAGACTTTTGTGGAGATTCGGCTTAAAGTTTATTTTTGTTTAAATTTTTGTTAAAAACTTCTTATCCTTTCAGTTTTTGGTGTTGCTAACTTCAAACGAATAATTTAGTTTTGTCTTTATTTTTACAAATTAAAATTTTAAATTAAAAATGTTTACCAGATTTATTTCTTTTAATCTCAGTATTTTTTATGACATTTTTTTGAAATTTACAGCCTAAACCTTAATGTATACAACGGGAAGGAAGATCATCTTATTAGATTTTGCAGGGAAAACAGTCTGTGGCTTATGAACACCTTCTAAAAATTGCCAAAAAGAAGGCTTTATACTTGGAAATCTCCAGCGGATACACCAGAAAAGACAGTAAGAAATCAGCTTGACTACATTACCATTAATGAAGGTTACCGTAACTTATGCATAGGCAGTCAAAACTTTTCCTGGTACGGATGCCCCTTCAGATCATAACCTCTTAGTCAGAGATCTAAGACAAATGCTAAAGAAGACCAAAAGACACCAATCCTCACAAAAGTTAAACATAGAGTATCTACATAGAAATCAAGGCCTAATTACGAACGTTATGAAAGATAAGTTTAAAGAAGAAACACCTGACTCCAATATCGAGCTCACTGGAATAAGACTAAAAGTTTAGTGAAAGAAATAACTTCTAATATCCCCATCACTAGACATAGGAAGCAGAAACAAATGAATGACGATATTTTAAGCTTAATGGATGAAAGATGAAAATTTAAGAACTAGAACCAACAGAAATAAAACACAATTCATAAAGAAATGAGGAAAAAAACAAGCTGCAAAGAAAACGTGGTTTGAAAATAACTGTAAAGAAGTTAAGGAATTACAAAGAACATTATCGATTTTTCATAATAAAGTCAAAGAGTTAGCTAGTATATACCAAAAAACAAACCTCAAAACCTGGTTGACAACGATGGCAATTTCAATGACTTAGACAACCTGAAAAGATGGGAAGAATACATCGAAGATTTATTCCATGACTAGGGAGTAAGAAATGAGGTACAACCCTGCATAACATCAGACAAACTGAAGAATACTTTAAGAACTGCCAAAAATAGAAAGGCAACAAAATCAGATGAAATTCCACCTGAATTAATCAAATGCTTTGTTGGTAAGGGAAAACACTCACTCCTGTCACTATTTAGTAAAATATATGACACCGACAGTATACCAACTGACTGGATAAAATCAACATTTGTGATGATTCTTAAGAAAGGAAATGCGAAGAAATGTTCCGATGTCAGAACTATTAGCTTAATGAGCCATGCTCTGAAAACCTTTCTTCGAATAATTCACTCCAGAATATTTACCAAGATCGAATAACAAATGAGCGAGACTCAATTCGGATTCCGCAACAATCTTGAAATCAGAGAAGGACTATTCTGCATCCAGGTTCTCATTCAAAGATTCAAAGTTGCAGAGATGTCAAACATCCTGTCAATCTGTACTTTATTGACTTTGAGAAAGCATTCGACGGGGTTAAACATGACAAATTGGTCAAGACTTTAGAACAAAAAGACATTGACGATAAGGACATCCAAATAATTAAAAACCTTTATTGGTACCAGGAATCTAACGTCAAAATTGGCCAAAACATCGCCAAATCAGTGGCAATCTGTAGAAATGTAAGATAAGGCTGCATTATGTCACCACTGCTTTTTAACCTATACTCCGAACACATCTTCAGAGAAGCACTTGATGAAGCTGATTGCGGTGTCAAGATAAATGGAGTAAGCCTCAACAACCTCAGATATGGTGACAATGCGGTTCTGTTAGCCAGTAGTCCGGAAGAATTGCAGTTGCTATTAGATAAAGTTACAAATGTATGCGCTAAGTAGGGATTAACGCTAAACACTCTAAAAACGAAATTTATGGTTGTTAGTAAACACCCTTAGAATGCCCCAGCAATAACAGCTTACGGTGTCGACCTTGAGCAAGTTGACAATGTTACCCACCTTTGCTTCAACATTAATAGCAACTTGGACATGACCAAAGAGATTAAAATCCGAATAGAGAAAGCTGGAACGGTGTTCTTTCGGATGAAAAAAGTGTTATGTAGTCGGAATATTAAAATGAAACTGAAGTTAAGACTCGCAAGATGCTACATATTCCCGACTTTACTATATGGCAAAAAGCTGGACGGTCACGGAGACACTATTAAAGAAACTCCAAGCTTTTCAGATGGGAGTGTACCGCAGATTGTTACACATAAGTTAGGTTCTTAATAAGTAGGTTCTACGTTGGATGTATAGACAACCTGAGATAACTAAATTATTAAAATCAAAAAGTTAGAATCGCATGTAGTACAACACCCTGAGCGCTACCCCTTCACTTAATTATGCAAGGTAAAATATAGGGTAGAAGTGATCCTGATCGCAGAGAAACATCCTGGCTTCAAAACCTGCGGGAATGGTACCAAAAATCAAGGGCAACATTATTTAGAAATGCAGTCAACAAAGTTATTCAGCCAATATGACAGCCAACGTTCGATGAGAACATAGCACATACAGAAGAAGAAAAAACCTTTTTTTTGCTTAATTTTGATATTCTTTTAAAATTTAGTTTTTTATTTCAAATTTTGAAGATTTTTATTTTCGTCTTAAAATTTCGTCTGACATTTTATTGTGTTATTTCATTCATTTAAAAACTTGTGTAATCTGATGATGCGACCGTTTGTTTTCGAAGTGTTAGGCATTCTGCAGATTTTCTCAAATACCTGGATCCCGCAGGACTAAGGTCTCCCAATTCCGCAAACACTTATATTAAAATTTTGTTACGAGATTGCATTCTGTAAACCCAAACTTGGGAAGTCAAAATTTCGATTTTAAATTATAAACAGAAAATAAAAGTGTTTAAATAATCTCAGAATTTCGAAAGGTTAGTTGTAAAAAAGAAACCACGATTTTCCCATAAAAAAATCATAATATTTTCAACTTGAACTAAATATTTAGAAACAATATCAATGGCTAAGGTTTTAAAAATTTTTACATTTACAATAAAATTCGTTAGTTTTCAATTAAGAGTCGAAATTTTAAATAATAATAAAAAAAAGTAAAGAGAATAATAAAGTATTTTTGAAACGCATAACTCTAAATTAAAATAAAATTTGAAGCTTCTAGAATAAAGTCGTAATTTTTTTTTAAAATGTCCAACTTTTGGTAAAAAAAAAGAAAATACTGCAAGTTCACATTAGAAATGTTGAGAAAAAGTCACTTTATGAAACAATTTATTAACATTTTAAATACTTTCTCCAAATCAGAATAATATGAAAGATTTAGAGACAAAGATAATAATTTAAGATAAGACACACAAGTTTAATTTTTTTATAAAGTAAAGAAATTTTCTTACTTGTACTTTGAAATTAATTCATTAATAATTTTTATGAATATATTAATAATTAATTAATTATTTAAAAAAAGTTTGGGTTTGTAATGGTGGCGAATTTGTTTAATATGAATTTGAATACTTTTACCAAGTAAAGGTTAAAAACACAAAGTAATTAAAAAAATAACGTATTCTTTGGTTTATATTTAGTTTAGTTTATTTGCCTTTTAGAAAAAGGATGCAAATGTACCAGTCGTGCGGGAACAAAAACTAGCAAATGCCAAAGGTTTGACCACATCCTAATGAAAATACAACCTAAACTCATCTTTACTAGTGAACCTTTAAATTTTGTAAATTTCTTGTAAACAGATTATAGAGACTGTTAATAACAAGTAGTTGTTGACAAATTGGAAACTAATGTGATCGCCATATATAACCATTTAAAAATATCATAAACTTCCTTGATGCTTTTTTCATCAAGAAAATTGATAATTTTGTTATAAATAAGGTAAATTGAAAATAAAATAACGACAATAGTTAGGTAAATTATATAACAATATACAAAGAACGCAAGGTAATAAAATTAAAAAATTAATAACTTTTCTGTAGACTTTCGGTATCTTAAACGTATTTGCAACTCCTTACAATCTACCTAATTATGCGATTCAAAAAAATTCTGATTGAATCTAATCTGAAAGAGAAAATATCGCATTTTGCGTTATCTGGTTGTTGGTAGAAGAAACATATCAACCTACGCAAAAGGAAAATTCTCATATAAAACGTCCAAACATTTTCTCAGATTCTAGCTGCTAGATGGTGCTGACAAAGTAAATCGATTTTAAATGTATATTTATTACCCTCAGCTACTGATTGCGTTTTAAACAGACTCTGAAGTTGTAATAATTAGCTATTCAACTTCGATAATTGATTCGGCTACATGCTTATGCCTGCGACGCTTTCATGTGGCTTCCGGCGCATTCACCATTTTACAACTGTCCTAATTGAAGATCACTGAATACTAAGCAAACTCCAGCAATTATAATCGAAACTGTCATTATAAAATATTCAGGTTCTGTTGCTAAAGGATTAATAATGATATTTTAACAGTATTGAATGAATAAGGTGATATTTGAAAGCACAGTAAAAACTACTAGATAATCAATTTTATATTAATTTTTCATTTATATTCCCTTTAAAATGGAAGGTTTCACTTGAATTAGAGATGAAATGAATTAATTAATACTTTTCCTTTAAAGGTTTGCATTTTTACTTATCAAGGAAAAATTTTAACTTTGAATTTCTCTTTAACTAAATCTCTTTTTATTCATCGGCGTGCGTCTTTCGGGAAATGAAGTAACGAGTGGATTCGTTTTACAACGAAACAAACATTAAACCACTTTAAACTCTCAAATCTACCAATAGGTAATTAGGATTTTCTAATAAAATAATTCGAAGAAAGCTGAAAAAACTTGCCTTTATTTGTTGCTAGACATAAGTATTTTGGTCTAAAGAGGTAAGCTTAACTGTCTAGCTCAAAAAAAAACTATGAAATATTTGCACTTTTTTTCATTTCCCAGTAATAACTCTTAAACAATACTTCTTACGAAAAAAATAGTTGTTACATGAATTGTAAAAGATTAAGTTTAGTCTGGGTACCTATTCCAACCATAACTTAATACCCTACAATTCGTGTATTAACTTTTTTCCATAAGAAGCACCTTTTAAGAGTTATCAATGGAAAATAAAAATAGTGTAAACATTTTTTTGGACTGTACAGTTAAGCTTACCTTCTCAGACCGTGGAAACTCAGATTACGCATATTTAGCAGCAGAAGTTAAAATTATTTCCAACTTTCTCCAAATTATTTTACCAAACGGCTCATTTTGAGTCTAAATTCACTGGCCTACAAAGGTAAGCTAGAAATATACCCCATGGATCAAAAAAATGTTTACATTTTATTTTCTTGGCTAGCGTTATTATTAGTTGGTAGGTAATTTACTACGAAATTTTTACCAAATATGCAAAACGCTATAAGCATTTAGACAATTAGGTCAGAAGTATCGCAGTTACAATCAATATTATTACAGGAACTTTCAAAAATATTTGTCACTTTGAGATTTTTGTAGAAACTAACTATTTAAATATATTAAAACAGTTTAACTATGTTTAAAAAGTTTAAACATTTTCCATTTTTGAAGATAATCAAGGACCAGTTCGTTCCACCAAAATTTGTTAAATATGTTTTTTACTTTTTAAAAACTTTGACTTTGTCCAGTTTTAGGACAATTTTCACGAATCGTGCACAATAAAAAAAATGTACTGAAAAAAGCCATAATTTGTAAATAGACAGCAGCAACAACGAACATAACGTATTAAAATTGATCCAAATATGCTGATGACATTAAAGAGCCAGAGCAATAACATTTTAAATGAAGCACTCTTGGAAAACAACTAAATTAGGGCTAGAAAAATTGTTACAAAATTTCCTATTAAAAACTGGTGTCTAGGGAATGTATCTAGTTTGGTAAAAATATTAAAAAAAACGAATTAGATTTCCAAAAAAAATAAGGGATTAAATGACCAAAATCTGTAAAAATAGAAAAAAAATGAGCGGTTATGGGAACTGCTGACAGAAGTAAAAACTGTAAACTATTTTATAACAGTATTTTTTTAAATTTTTAAATTGTAATATCAAAAATAAAAATTTTGTATTTTGTAAATTAAAATTATTATGTCTAGTTTTTATATCTTTTATATTTGTACAATCTAGTATTTGATCTTATTTATTTAAAGTTACTAGATATTTAAAACCTGTCACACTATCTAAATTTTATATTTACTAAACAAATTTAAAGATATTTCAAAAAAATGTGCTGATTTTTCGTGATTATGTTGACACTTTAATTTGAATTATCTCACTACTGTCAATAATGAGTAACTACCGTATTTGTTCGATGAGTCGATATGCAAAATATGTAGAATTACCTAACTTTAAAAATTCAAATATATTAAAACAATTTTACCTTTAGAATTTTATCAACAAGTGCTTTACAGGCAGCTTTTCACGCAACTTGTGTAAATAAAAAAATACTTTACTCAGCAACATAAAAAGGATACATTAAGCTTTTGTCATGAAAACAAAAGAATGACAAAATTTTCAAGCTGTTATTACTTCTCCTTAAAACTGAATATAATTTTAGGATATCTTCTTCTGGCTTTAATTAACTGAGCAAATGTTCACAACATTGTTCGTTCATTTTTAAAAACGTTCACAATGGTCCCACAATTACCTTCTTGAAGTTCCTAATTTATTAGATTTCAATTCTTTTCTATAATGTAGATCGTCGCCTGTACGAGATTTTAACCTCAAAGAAAAAGCAATTTTATAACAGAAAAAAAACTTCCAAAATTGACAGATAAAAAATGTAAACAAGAACATTAATGAGTTAATAGCATATGTAGTAGATAAAAACTAATAAGTCACTAGCAGGGAGATGAGTAGAGTCGTTATATTGTAGGTTCATCTTTCTTGTCTTTATTGCTGTTTCTAATTGAAGTTTGTAGGCCTATTCGAATTTTGCCAATGTTTTTTCTTTTCTAATATATAGGCAATTTTTGCTTACGGAGAGAATGGAAATATTATTAATTAAATTAAAACACAATTTAAACGTTTATATGATACACATCAATTTAAATACAGTGGCGCAGTGGTAGAACAATCGACTAGTAGTTCAAAGAACTTTTTTTGGTAACGCAATACCAATATATGTGAATTACATATGCAATTCCATCCATTTTTTTTCTATATTTAGTCGCTTAGTGCACCTAGAAAAATTTTCACTTCAAAAATATTGAAATTTTATGACCAGTTAATTGATCAGGCTACGGATTATTGAAAAGAAATTTGGTATGAAAAGAAAATCTGGTAGATATATTATAAAGTGTGGTCTGAAATTGAAAACATTTAAAAGGATGGTGATAAAATTGCCTTAAATCGAAGTATTTAAAAATAAAAAAGTTACTTCCAAAAATGTTTAGCCTTTTTAATACTTAATTGAATTGTATTAATGCAAATTTTCAATTGTTTTGCGGAACGCTCAAAATAACAAATATTATTGAGACCATCTCTACAAAAATTGATTGCAGCTGCAACACTTGATTGCCTTAAAGCTTATATATTATTGTATTGTTAGTAATATTTTGGTAAATAACCACCCGCCAATAAAAAATAAACCAGCCAAATGTGCACAATTTTTACCCTACCGTGTATCTATTCTACACCACAATTCAGTTTTTTTTTAAAACTTCGAGCTTACACCTGAAATGATTAATGCCTTTATTTTATTTTTTTTTATTTTAACTTTATGTTCACTTTTAATAAACAAATCGAATTATCAAATTTACCAAAGGTTTAACAATAAATACGTTTTATTTATTGCACATTACAGTGCCACTCTTTCATTAAACTGCGACCTTATACTTGAAGTGTTCAATATACTTTTTTTAAGTCCATTTCTCAAAAATTCAAGAAATTTTTAATTCCTAAATTTTGATTAAATTTTTTTCCAAATCTGGTTTCTTATAAAAATTTTACGTGCAATCCCGAAGTAATTACAATTATCATAAACATTTGGGCTAAAATTTCTAGTTAAAATTAAATATTTTTTCAAAAACTTTTAACATTGAAACCTCTCTTTTAGTTTTTTGGATTCAATTTCAAGCTGCATTTTTTCCAAGTTTTCATTAAACACATTTTTCTAAAACCCTCACACTAAATTTAAAAGTACTTTTATTAAATAATGTAACTTAATTCCCAAAATTTTGACTAAAACTTCAAGTTTTCAGCTTAATTTTTTTCAAAATTTATGGTTTGTATTTGAAATATTACGCTTTAAGTAAAAATTTATATTCATAACTAATAAACTTTAATAGTTTTGAATAATAATAAATTTCACAAAAAGTTGGAAATGCCAAAAATGTATAACTAAAATATCCCTTGTTTTATTAGCTTCGAAAATTTCTCAACCGATTTTTTTAGCCTTTATGTTCAAAATTTAATTTAAACTCTCACCTTTAAATCCAAAATATATAAAAAGTGGAAGTTTTGAGCTTATTTTTTTAAAGTTTAACATACTCGCAAAGAGCAACCCCATTATGCCTTCAATGAACTGCAAATAGGATGCAAAAAAACAGGATAGATGGCGATGAACCGCCTTGTAATTTTAACCGATTATTTCAGCCTTTATGTTTAAAATTAAATTTAAATTCTCACCTTTAAATCCAAAATATATAAAATGTAAAAGTTTTGAGCTTATTTTTTTTAAGTTTAGTATACTCGCAAAGGGCAACCCCATTATGCCTTCAAAGCACTGCGAATAGGATGCAAAAAACAGGATAGATGGCGATGAACCGCGGTTGTAATTTTTGGGAAAGAAAAATTTCTTTCGTTAATGAGTTCCATAGTTTGAAAGTTCTACGGAAAAAAGAGTCTCCGTAGACAGAAGTCTGTGTTAAGCTGAGCCGCACAGGAATTTGCTGTCTTCAACTGTCTTGTATGCCTCAAAAATCTTGCCCTTGGAGGAATTAATCCTTCTAGTTCCTGCAAGAATCTTTCATGATAGTCCTTGTAGAAAAGAGACAAGTCAACAATCATCCGCTTGTGCTTCAGTTCTTCGAGAGAATTGTTCAAACTCTTGTCATCAGTTAGGCAAAGCGCTCTTCTTTGAATTGGATTCAAAAGAGCTAAAGTGTGCTTTGGGGCTAAACTTTAAACATAAGAACAGTATTTTATTGTTAACCTAACTTGTAATTTGTATAGTGTGAGTAGCTGATGAGATGTGAAGTACTTTTTGGCTCTTAAAAGATAGCCAAGCCTCTGAGAGGCGGACTTGGCAATGGCGCGCACATGCTCGTCCCAAGAGAAGTTAGTGCTCGCATTTACTTCTAGGATGGACAAATTAAATCCCATCGCAAGGATTTTACTGTCCTTTAGTATGTTTGTTGCATTATCCCTTAATATTTTGTTAGGGAAAACCGCCGCCTGACTTTTTGAAGTGTTGAAGTCGACCAGATTGTTCTTACCTTATTTTAGAATGATTTCGAAATCTTGATTTATCATCTGTATCTGCTGTTCCCTTAGTCAATTTGAAGCACCGACGGATAATGGTTTGTCGGAGAAAAAAAGATGAATATGTGTAACATAAACAGACTAGGAGACAGGACAGCCCCTGAGGCACCCCCGCATTAATCGCAAATGTCTCAGATGAGATCCCATCGACGACGTCCTGAAGAGAAATGTCAGCAAGAAAATTAGATCTCAAATGACAGAGTCCAGGAGGAAGACCTTAAGATGTTAATTTAGCAAGAAGAGATTGGTGCCAGACAGTGTCAAAGGCCTTTGAAATATCCAATGTCGCAATCCTAGCCTTGCCATGTTTTTCCATAGATGAGTTACAGATATGAGTGACATATGCCAGTAGATTGCCAGTTGAGCTTTGTTGTCTGAAACCGCATTGCCTCTCCGAGATGATTCTATTCTTTTCCAGATATTTAAAAATCTAGATGTTGATAACCTTTTCCATCAGTTTAGATATAACGAATATGAAAGATATAAGACGATTGCCGTTAGCCAGATTCCTCTTTTCCTTTTAAGGGACAGGCTGCACCCTAGCAGATTTTCAAATATTAGGAAATACAGCTCTGTTGTAAGAGAGTGTTAACAATTTGCTTAGGACAGGAGTCAACTCCGGAGCCCACTTCTTAAGAACAATAGCCGGGATACCATCAAGGCAGGAAGCTTTCGATGTGTCCAAAGCCAGAAGCTGATTGTGCGTTGTCTGAAAACAACTTCAAACATCAAAGTGGCAAGCTGCGTTTCGAGAATCAAAGTTGGAATTTTCAGCAAACATTAAGGCTAGCATGTCAGTCTTTTCCTTGGAAGTAGTTGCAATAATATTATTGTCATCGAATAAAAATGGAACATTTGAAGAGGTAAAATTCTTTCCAATCGACTCTGCAAATCTCTAAAAGGGCCTGGAACCATTCAGGCTGTTGATAAGCTTCTGACGCATTTTACCATCAAAATTACTTTTTGCCTCGTCGATAATCTGTTCACCAAAATTTTGTGTATCTACAAAGAGAGAATCGAGATTTCGAGATTGAAGTCGAAATTTTGTGACAACAGTTAAAGTTTCTATATTAAAGTCTTAAAGTCAAATATTTAGGACTAATGTCGAGATATTGATAATGCACTTAAAATATCCTATTGAAGCTCACAATGTAAAAAATGCAAAACAGTCCATCTTTCAACTTTTTTCTGAAAGTACTGAGGAATAAATTCATAATTCAGGGACAAAATTTATTCGGCATTGCAGTCAGAAAAATATCTATAAAAAATTTAGTATTTAGAGAAATTGGGTGAATATTTCGATTTTCAAATGAAAATGTTGACCACTTGTCAAAATTTTTAATTCTTAGTCGATATTTAATAACTTTAGCAAAACTTTGGTATTAAAGTCGACCTAACCAAAAAAAAAAAGAATTTAAAACTATATCCAAAGTCGAAATATCGAACTTAAAGGACAAATAAAAAAAAATTCAAGTATCTATCTTCCAATTTGTTCTACCTTTCAAATATTACACTTCAATTTTTTTTTGTTTTATAAAGAACTCATTAACTTTCATTAAGTAATGATAGAATTTCATATTTTATATCTATATTTGAAGGACGAAAACTTCAATTGCCAACAATTTCCATCGCTCACAGCATTAGAAGTAAATGGAGATAAAGAATATTAATTAAATTTTATGGGACACTGCGAAATAAAAATAATAAATGCGCTAAAAGTTTAATTTCATTCGCTATTGCAAATCCTTTTTCGCAACTTCAAGTAAAGCAGATATTTAATTTGCCAGAGGTGCACAGAGTGAAATGTAAAGAAAAAAAGTTCCCACTCAACACAACGCCGAAGTATAGATTTTCGCGGATGAATAATTAAGTCCTAAAACCCAATTAAATCCAAAAGTAATTAAAGCATTAAAGAAGCTATAGAAAATTTTAAAACGTTGAAAGTTTTAATTTTTGTTCGAGAAAAAGAGTTATCTCGTTAAGTAAGGTGAGAATAGATTAAAAAATGAAAGTTCTTGCGATTATCAGAAATTTATATCTCTATATTTTTGCGACACGAAGATTTTTACTCACATCCTGGTCTGACTGAAATTGGAAAAACTTTTTAATTAAAGGGCATTTCAGATCTCAGTATGTAAAGTTTTTTTGCCAAGAGTACATTACCTTTGCGTATGTCAGAGATACTTAATAGGATAACGCGAAATACTGCATGCAGCACTTTTTTATAATTTTTTTGGAGATCTGATTTTTCTACAACTACGACCCAAAATGTAAAATTTTCTAAATACAACCTACTTTTTTATTGGCGTTTGCTATCCTTATTTACTTATTTTGTTTACGTTAAAGTGAGTTGTATATCTATAATATAAAAATGAATCGCAAAATGTGTTGGTAAGCGCATAACTCAACAACGCCTGGACCAATTTGGCCAAATCTTTTTTTAAAATGTTCGTTGAAGTTCAAGGATGGTTTTTACAGCGAGTAAAATTAGAATTATTGCTGGAAAACCGGGAAAATGAAGATAATCACATATTGAAATGTCGGCGATTATATCACAAATATGTTGTTGACATGTATGTTAAAATTGAATCGGAGAGATTAACATTCATCAGGTTGAATCAAACCAAACTCCGATCTGAAGAGTATATTCACCTTCGAGATGCGATTAATACTGATGGAAATGCACAGAATGTCGGTCGGATGACTATTCTTCCAGCAACATACATCGGAAGCCCTCGGCATATGCACGAATATGCTCAAGATGCCATGTCGTATGTTCGTCATTATGGTACAGCAGATTTGTTCATCACATTTACATGCAATCCGCAATGGATAGAAATCAAGCAGGAGTTATTTCCTGGGCAATCACCCATTGATCGTCATGATATTACAGCCAGAGTCTTTAGACAAAAGTTGAAATCTTTAATGGATTTCATCGTAAAACATAATGTGTTTGGTGAGACACGCTGCTGGATGTATTCTGTGGAGTGGCAGAAACGAGGATTGCCACATGCACACATTTTGATTTGGTTACAAATCTTTTTGACAGGACGAAGTCTGTCGGGTCAGTTATCTATATATATAAAAATGAAACCCGTTTTCCGTTGTCACGACATCACATAAAAACGGCTTGACCGATTTGGCTAATTTTGGTCTTGAATTATTCGTGGAAGTCCAGGGGAGGTTCTTACGGAGAGATAAAAAAATCTTGATAAAGTGTAAAATCAACATCTTTATACTCCCATATACAAACAGTTTGTACTAATACTTAAAAGCCAATTTGAACCTTAATACCATACAGTAAAGTTCAAGTAGGTATGACCTTAGTTCTGTCAAACACATTCAATGTCATCATATGTCATTTCATTTTAGCAGCGATAATTATTCTGTTTAAATAAGTTTAAAATCCCCGGTCGAAGACGGGGCGAGCAGCTAGTTATGAATATATTTTGTTGCTTTTATTTCTACTAAATAAATTAAATGTTTTCTTTTATAAAAAACAATACTGCTATTATTTTCATATACAGTTTTAATTTAGGTTTAAAACATGCGAACTACTTTATTTATAAATTAATTTCTTTGTAAACTTGTATTAAATAATTTCTTACGTGTACCACTCATACCACTAGAAAATGGAAAATCGATTAATTGTATCAAATGCCAGAAGCGATAGGAAAACTTTCCATGAAATTTACAGGATGTTCCCAACTTAAATGACCATTAATTTGGTAAAAAATGCTTATTCTAAAGTTATTACTTATCATATGTGATAGATAAAATAAAAATGCTATATTTTATTAAACTTATCTTGTGAAATTGCGAGGCTGAAATTGGGTCATCAAATTGTAGAGTCCGGAGGCCGCCAGGTATCTATTTAGGTAAATACATTATTGAACACGCATTTATAATATTATTCAATTCCCATTTCAATGCATGTCCCAACATGACTTAAATAAGAAGACATTTCCTTTCAAGTTGGTCTCCTTTAGAATTGTGGTTAGTCAACTTTCCGCCTGGTACAAAGTTCAAATCCTATATTCAGAACTTTGAATTTATTTTATAAATTCTTGCCATGCGTATGGTAAAACTGTAAAGATTAAAAATGCTGGAAAGGCATAGAATTTCAGAAATGTAAAATATTCTTATTAACGCGAACGAAATTTGTATAAGCGGTGAAAAATTAGGGTTATGACTACATGTCCTAAATAAATTACTTCTACCACATTTAAGTATACAGAGTGGACCATAAGTAATGGTACACAGGAGCAATGGTGGATTTTTCAAATAAAAATAATGTGATCTAGCTACATTTACCTTATACCAAAATTTGATATTAACAGAGAAACAGGGTGTCAAAGTTGAAAAAAATTTAGATTTTTCGTATAATTATGGAATGAATTGTAATATAGGCACGAAATTTGGCACAAGAAGGTTTCTTAGGTCGACAAACTTTAATTTGCTAACATATTACCAATAGCTGATACGAGACGCTACTTGCGCTATCCTGCATAATTCTAAATCATCATAACTTTTTTTGTGCACCCACGTATATTAGTTTCAAATGGGTTATTTTATTTCCCCATATTTTTTACGTAAAAAAGGAGTACCTTCTAAAAGTTGATACGAGCTATCGTTCCCAAGATATTTGCCTTTAAAGCTTAACGTGCCTTGGTTATAGGTTACAAAGATATTAAATTTTCGAAGTAGGCTTGAAAGAAAAGTCATCATAAAACAGGTTTGAAACAAATTGATGTCAAATATTACTTTGCTGATAATATTATTACCTAAATTTTGAAAATTTCTATATAGAAAATCTAAAAAATTAAGACGTAATTTATTTTCTAACATAGAGATGTGAGATATGATCTCTGAGTCCACACAAGAAAATTTTAATAGTCTAGGTAGTCAAAGCAGGTATTTAAAGATAAATTTTAATAATAATAATAATAATAAATATTTTTCAATGCCTTTACATGAGAAAAGTCTTTTCTCACATAGTTATTTTTGAAAATAAATTTTGTTTTTGTTTTTAATTAAAATTGGCTATAGAAATTAAAAAAATATGTGTAATAATAATGTAAGTAAAGTAATATTTAATATAAACTATTTTAAAGTCATTTTTTTTACTCTTAGTTTGAAATCTACTGCTAAAAATTCACATTTACATAACTTAAGTTAAACGTACAGCAAATTTTGAAGGCAAATATCTTGAAAACGGTTGCTTGTATCAACATTTAGAAAGTATAACTTTTTTACGTAAAAAATATAGGCAAATAGAAAAATCTATTTAAGATAAGTGTACATGAAGGCACAAAAAAGTTATGATGCTTTAGAATAATATAAGGTAGCGCAGGTGGCGCCCCCTATGAGTTACTGACAATCTGTTAGCAAATTAGAATTTCATGACCAAAGAGACCCCCCTATGCCAAATTTTTTGTCTATAGTGAAATGTGTTCATCAGTTATGCGAAAAAATCACAATTTTTTTTTCAACTTTGACACCCTGCATCTCTGTTAATATCAACTTTTGGTAAAAGGTAAATGTAGCTGAATCACGTTATTTCTATGCAAAAAATCTACTATTGCTCTATGTACCATTACTTATGGTCCACCCTGTATAACACGTTATAGCGCAAATATATATTTCTAAAGCATGAAATGAGTTAGTTGATCAATGCATTGTTGCTGAAATAATTTAAAACATTTCTTATAATGAAACATGCGTTTTACAAAAAATCTTCTCTGTCATATTACACTTCACATATGATTGATTAGAATAATCGGAAAAAAAAGTTTTATTCGGTTGAAAGCATCTTGTTTAATGAACTTACTGCAACGATTTAAAGATAAAAATGTCAGCTTAAAGTTAGCACAGCTTTTCCTTCGTGACAATCCCTGCAATACAATTAATTTCGTGATTTTTGTATAGTTTGTATGGTTTCCAGCGCTTCAGTTATCTCACATTATTAAATATTAGCAGAGGTGATTGTTCATGGGTGATGATGATTTATAAACAATAATATGTGACAATTACAACTGTTTTGGCCCATTCAAAATTATGTGAGATTTAACTAGTTTTATAATGAAAAATCAGTTCTTGGCATTGTCAACTGATAGAGCAATGATAAATAGAACAATAATAAATATTCACTGACCAACTGACTGTATTCTGACTCATTCTTCTAGTTTTGTTTTATTTTTACCTACGTATTTTATAACTCTGACTTTACCTACGTAGTGTAGATTCGCTATAATAACCTTATTTTATTATTAATATGGTTTACTTTCACTTCAATAAATGCAGACTTCAAAATTTGGGAAGTTTTGCTTTAAAATTCAAACTACAAATTTAATTTAATTTTTGTTTCCTAAAATTTCCAATTCCAAACTCACATTTGCTACTTTTTGCAAAAGACTGACTTTATCAAAATTTCTAATGTTAATTGAAAAACTTTATATTTTTCTTAACATGTTGTCTTCAAATTAAAAATTTGGACTTTCCTAATTGAAATTTAAACAACATCAGGCTTAAGGCTTAAATTTTTCTAAGGATCTTGATTTTTTCGAAATTTTCAACACAATCTAAAGTTTCGACTTTTTTCTTTCAATTTCGAATGTAAATTTAAACTATAAGGTTTTTTATCAAAATTTTCATTTATCGATTATTTTCTTGAAATTTAAAGGGTGCTTTTATATAATTTATGTTTTTTTTTGGAAATTAGAATATTTTTCCAACACTTGCATTCGGTTTTAAATTCATAATTTCTTTCTCTTAATATGTTAACTTTTTATTATCAAAATATCAACTTTAATCTGTTGTTTCTTTCTGTTTGTTCTGTTGTTTCTTTTCTGAAAATTCTGGGCTTCAGCTAAAAGGCTTCATTTTTTTTTTGATTATTTTATTTATTGCAAAATGTTAACTGTAATATTAAGATATCTATTTGTTTTAAAATTGTCGAAAAATAAATAACGTTTTTAAATGCATTATGTTTTTCTTAAAAATTCACACTATTACCTTTTTATTAATTGTTTGGTATTACACTTAAAATTTTAACAGTTTTTAAAATTTTATTCTTAACCAGGACATGTCAGTTTTATTTTCGAGATTTGGGGTATGAATTTGAAAAAAAAAATCATTTTTTTTATTTTAATTGCAAAAGGTGAACTTTCTTTTTGAACTTTCAAAACACTTTTTTTTCTATAAACTATAACTTTGTCCATAATTTGATTATCTCTTTTAAAATTCCAAATCCTGCTTTAATTTCTCTTTCTTTTTAGAAATTGGGTGAGAGCGAGAGTTTTTTATCGAATTATTATGCTAAGTTTCTAGTTTAAATTTTTAACTTTTTATAAAATATCGATCGTGAATTTGATTACGCAAGGATATTTTTTATTATGATATACAGGGTGAGTTATGAGTACGGTAAATCCTTGTAGCTCCTACAATTATTTTGGTAACAAAAATCTTTTTAGCACAAAGGTATAATACTACGAGGCGCATATTTAAAAATAAGAGTATACTATATAGGGTGAATATATACACGGTGGTGCACTAAAGTTGCCTTTTTTCAAAGAGAACACCCTGTTTATTATTACATATTTAAATGCCATACAAAATGCTATTTAACACGATATTAAACAATAGGATTCTGCGATTAATAGTTTTTGAGATATTTATAAAAATCATGAAATTTCAGTCCAATGTCTAAGCTCGTTTGAAAGATTAGAAGTAATCAAATCAATTTATTTTTTATGCAGGTAATTACAATATTTTCTTGAAAATTATTGTAATTTTATTTAAATAGTATTTGATATTATACAGGGTTGTTAGCAAAGGCAAAATTATATTTTTGTCTAAAAATTCAAATGGCACACCCTGAATATTATTTTTTATTTTTGTTAGGCAACAATTAAGCTTTGATTAAATGTCAAAATTTGTGGATCTAGCTTTTATAGCTTGAGAGTTATTTAACTTTAAATTTGAAAAATAACAATTGTCGACATTTGAATGTTTAAAATGCATCTCTGATTAAAGGTGTTGAAAACTTATTTCTCAAGGGTAATGAAAAACACTGATAAATAAACTTTTTGCTACGACATTTTGAAAAATGTTTACAAAACCAAAAATTCGACGTATCTCGTTCCATCTGTGACCTTACCAATTTAAGGTAACATACACAACTGTTATTAGAGTACTTTAGCTTGATTTGGCCACAGTGTAGGTTTAAATTACTTTTTTTTAATATGCTGCAAAAGGTATATTTATTAATATTTTTTTATTGTGGTTGTGGGAAATGGGGTTGTTTTGTTAGTTTTCCTCACCAAAACAAAGGTAAAATTAACTGTAATGAAGTAATATTGTACCATGCACTAGTTTTACCCTTATTTGTTTAAATAATGTGAACCGTGCAAAAAACATAGAGCATAGATACATAGAATTTACGTATAGATGACAAGCGGCATATCTATTTTTCGATTTAAGAGTTCACATTTTTGAAAATATACAATTTATATGATTAAAATTTCAACAGTGGATTAAATTACTGCATGTAAAAAATATTATTTTTGCTTAGGTCTAAAAAATATAAGAAAAAAAGCATTTTACTAAAATAAAACTAGACAATTTAAATTTTTTTAATTGAAAATTAAATATCTCCCGAACTATAAAAATTAGCGCCAAATGTTAACATCAAAACAAAGCTTAGCTGTTAATTACCAGAAATGAAAAATAATATACAGGGTGTGCCATTTGAATTTTTGAGAAAAATGTCATTTTGCTTTTGCTAATCACCCTGTATAGCTGCAAATCTTATTTAAATAAAATTACATCATTTAAAAAAAAAGGATGTTCTGAAATAATTTGCACCAAAAAAAAAATCATTTGGGTGTTTCCCAAATTTTAAGCCAGCTTGCAATTGAGGCTTAATTTTCATGATTTTTCTAATTATCTCAAAAACTGTTGATTACAGATCCCTATTATGTAGGATTATTTAAATCAAGACTTTGTAAGAATATTAAATATGTAAAAATATACAGGGTGTTCTATTTTAAAAAAGTTAACTTTACTGCACCACTCTGAATATGTTTACCCTGTGTAGTAAAAAATAATTTAAGAATGTGCGTTTTACGCTAATGTACCTTCGTACTAAAAACTTTTTTGCTATTGAAAAATCTGTAGGAGCTACAGAGCTTTACCCTACTAATGACTACAAATTACTATATTTCTTAATATAATAATTTGGGCATTTTTGGAATTTTTGTTTGAAAAATTTGAGCCTATATTAAATTTTTAATTCCTGCTTTTCTTTTTAAAAAGTTTGATTACAGAATCAAAGCTTAAAATATTGTTCGAAAGCTTGCCTTAATTTTGTTTTTAATTTCGATCTTTTGTTTGAGTTGCTATAAGTCTTCGTCAATGAAAATCGAAGACTAAATTTTTAAACTTTTTATCTATTTCTGTAACTTTTGATTTTTTACAAAAATGTTTCTTTAGATTTTCATGTTGCTTTTAAAATTGCGAATTGCACCTCACTTTTTTGTTTCGAAATTTATATCTGCTCCAGAATTTTCGTATTTTTTTTATTTGGATCTTCAAACTCAACATTTTAATTCCAGACATGAAATCTCGATAATAAAGACTATCCTTTAGAAAAAAGTCAGAAAGTAGATATTATAGATTTAGAAATTTCACTTCAAGGAATAAATTAAAAACAGAATAACGTAATATTTTAAAACGAGAAATTTCAGATTTAATAAATTAAAAAAATTAGAAAAGAATTCAAAATTTCAAGTAAAAATTATGTATCTAGAATGTAAGTGGTTTCTAAAACTTTTTTTCAGTTAAATCTTCAAATCTTAAATTTTTTATTAAATTTTGATTTTTTAAATGTTCCGAATTGTCTCCCATTTTTTTGTTATTAGGACTTCAAGAAATTTTCTTTTTCACCTCAAAATTGTGACAATGAGTCAAAAGTGTCAATATTAAAAATGTTGCTAAAACTTCGCAAAATTCGACAGAAAACAAAAAATTGAAATTAGAATATGAAATTTTGAGCATAAAATATCAATTCTAAAAATGTTATTTCTGAAATAATTGTTCTTAAATTTTAAGTTTTCCAGATATTTAAACTTTTTTCTGGAAGTTTTCATTTTACAGTTATAATTTATTGAAATACAAATCTTGTCTCCTGAAACCAAGAAAAATTGAAAAACACAACAAAGGTTGCTCTACCGCGTTTCGGTAGCAAAGCTATCATCTTCAGAAAGATACTGTATCTCTCTGAACATGATAGCTTGGCTATCGAAACGCGTTAGAGCAACCTTTGATGTGTTTTTTAATCTTTTTTTTTGGTTTTAGGGGACAAGATTTGTATTTCAATTTTTGACCAAGGACCAGTCCGTTCCACCAAAAAAAAACTTATAATTTATATAAATCTTCGGATTTTTTAACAATGGTTTTTTCTTAATGGACCAAACTTTTTCTCAAAATTTCGATCTTTTTTATAAATTATCACTTCAATTTTAAATATTCTATACTTTTTTTACCAAACTTTAAACACCCAAGTGGACATTTTGAAGAAAAATTGATTTCAAAACAAAAATATTTTTAGCAGCGTTGAATTTTTACTAGCAATGTCAGCAATTTTAATCATTTTTATAGAGCTATCTTAAGAAAAAAGGATCAATTTTCTGCAAATTTCTGCAAAACACATTTCTAATTTTTTTTTTAGAAATTCCGGGTTAATTGATACGTTTAGCTAAATAATTTAATTACGTCAAAAAAAATACATATTTGAAGGTTAAACTTGAAATTTTTGAAAAAAATAGATCGAAATTTTCAAAAGCTTTTTCAGTAATTTTGAATATTTTGCTTAAATTTTCAGACCTAAACTTTACTTATTTGATTCAAAACGTGGAAGAAAGATATTAAAAATTAAATAAAAACGCAGGTTATTAAATATTTTTTAATTTTTGTTAACATTAAGTTACGAAGCACTTTCTCAAAACTTCCACTTTCAAATTTATAGTTTAAACTCATTTTAAAATGATAAATTGCTAGTTGTCATGTCGGATAGTATTCCGGATGTGTAAATAATAACCCTCATATAACATCAATAAAGAGTAACTAAAATATGAATGTCAATACATAAAAATATATTAAAGATAAAATAAGGTCGTTTTTAATATTTAATATAATGTCACATTATATCAGAAACAATTTTTATAGCCCAAAATCTAAACCTTCATCCATATTGATTTTAAACGTCATTTCTCGTTATTGGGATGTTATCCACGCCATTCCCATTAATCCTTGTTCTTCGCATTAGCTCAAAATTTACGAGGAATTCCCACACATGCTCAGGTATTGAGTTCCTAACTAATATGACCGTTATTGATAATTTTGTTCACTATTATCACCAGTTTTAAACAAATTAAATTTCCCGTATAATGTAAGTGGTTGCTGCACGAATAAATTATGTTAGTGATGCACACGTACATAAAATAAAACGGAGCTTACAGTATAAAGCCTTGACACATAAAATATTATGTAGCCTTTGTTCTAAGGAAACTAATAGGGGGTTCGATAGAAAAAACAAGCAAACAATACCATGGATCTAGATGACCGCAAAGGGTATTATTATTCTTTCGTTTTATTATTCCTCTTTAAGTGTCCGTCCAAAATAAATACACTTGTGTGTTACCTTACTGAATGGTTTTTTATGTTTATTACACACTTTATAAAATGGTTAATTTTAAATTAATAAATTATTTTTATCGTATCATTGTAAATTAAGTGTCCTTAAAATTAAATCTTTATTAGTAATTATTAACCTCATAATATTTAGCAGCTTCATAATAACTTTGTAGCACATAATATCCTAAATACAAATTTCATTTTAAAAGTTTGCTGATTTTTCTATGTCATCGTTGTCAATGATACGATAAAGCTTTGAATGCAACTCGATTATTAGCGATTTAAACAATCTCGGGCGTGGCCAAACAACTCGGCTAACGCCTCGTCGCCTGGCAACGTCCTTGATTATTATAAATCGCATTAAAATCTCGTTCCATTAATAGCAAATATCGTGTGATTGAAAATTAAGTGTCCTTTGAGTTAAACCTTTATTGATAATTATTAACCTCATAATATTATAGCAGCTTCGTAATAACAATAACTTAGTAACACATAATACGTTGGTTACACTTATAATAATTTAGTTACCTATCATAATACCCTAGATACAAATTTCATTTGAAAAATTTGTTGATTTTTTTGGGTCATCGTTGTCATTGATACGATAAAGCTTTGAATGCAGCTCTATTATTAGCGATTTAAACAATCAAGGACGTGGCCAGACGACTCGGCAAACGCCTTGTCGCGTGGCAACGTCCTCGATTATAATAAATCATATAATAATCTCGTTACATTAATAGCTATAGTTGCATCAATAATAAAATGTTTGGCATCTTAAGTTATCAAGCACCAAAAATGCTAATATTACTATTATTGTTTTTTCATTTAAAAAGCAATAAAACTGTTGAATAAGCTATTTGTTAATATAAAATAATTATTAATCTTCTCAAATCCCGATATAAAGCTGTAAAAAATTGCAGGCGTGATTTTTTATAAATGATGGATATATACTTGAAATTTGGTGTTTATATTCAATATTTTGGAAATAAATATCTTCAGGTAGAGGTCAAACTTTAGAGGCGAAGGGCTGAAATTTATAAAAAATAATTAGGATCTTTAAGATTTAAAATCAAAATTTCAGGTATCAAAACTAAATCCAAACAAGCAGACAGACAGAGAGATAGGTAGACAAATATTCTTGAAACATTTTCTATGGATATTTATAACACGTTAAAAACTGTACAAGCTTTTTTGCTTATTAAATTTTAATACCGATTTCCACAGACGTGGCTCATATACCTTTGTATATATTCATACCTTAACAAAACTGAACTTTATTAAAAAGTAAAAATGGAATATTAAGAAGCATTTTGTGATGTATGAGTAATATCTAATGACACTGTGGACTTGGCAAGAAATTTAGGTATAAATTACCTTTTCAGCCAATTTCTTGCTTCGTAAAGAAATTGGACGAAAATTAGTGGACTTATTTGTGCAACCTATTTCATTAATCGAAAAAACTTTGGAAAATTTCCAAAAGCTACGACTAACTCCGCATGATATCACTGAATTGAACAGATGTGAGAAGACTGGTGCCAGAAAATCAGCGCAACTTTAAGAAAGTTCCCTTTTTAAGTTTTAGTGGTTAAATGAATATCGGCTTATGTAAATATCACACTCGGTAATTGCAATCAGTGTTTCCTCAATAAATGTTACCAATTAAAGGATTTATTTAGCAACAATGTCAAATTAGCCTGATAACGACTTTCAAAAATGCAGGGAAAAGAAAAATATGTGTTTATAAATAGACATCTAAGATCTAAGTGTTGTTGTCAGGTGGTAAAATAATCTGGTAATTGCAAATTATTCCATCAATTAAACTGTATATTTTAAAGATGTTTAATATGCTTACAGGATAATCTTAGCAATTACGAATTATTTTACAGAGTGTTTTAAGACGTTTAAATATTATTACACACTGTGGAAGCAATCAGATAAAAATGTTAACAAATTTAATTTTAATTAAGTTGATTATATAATCAATGACATTCATTTTATATTAAACTGAAGCTTAAATTAAATACAATGCTTTTTTATACATTATACTTATTCCAATGAAACAAGTTAATGGTATTAAAAAAACTTTACCTAGAATTGACTCTAGAATAATTTTTTCAGGCGGTATTAAGATGATGCTGAATTAATAATGAAAATAATAATGATAGACTAATCGTGGTTCTAAGATAAAACCAAAAGGCTTTTTAGGTGAAAGCTGAAGAAAAATTTTACTTTTTAGAAACAAAAAGGACGCAAATAACAAGTTATATTGTTAAGTGTCTATAGAAATATACTTTTTTATTAAAAATCCTTGTATATGAAATGGCATATTATTTCCAAACCCTGCCTAACCATACCTATAGTGTCCTATTTAAAATATTTTTGAATTTTAAATCTATATATCATGATTCCAAACCGTTCACTACTAAACACTAATTGTTGAATGATTCTAAATTCTCTACCGACGTTTTCATCATGTGCATGATAAAGGCGCTTACATGTTATGAAATTATGAGCTGAATAATAATAATTTTAACAGTAAAGCGTGAATCATGTTTACAAATATAAATTTCTAATTTAATATATCTTTTTTATTCATCAAGATAAAAATAATCGTATAAACATATTAAAAAGCGTTGTTGAAGATTAATCAGAAAAAGTAATTATGCAAAAATAATAATCTCAATCTCTGACAAAAATACAATAATAATATGAAAGTTTATGTGCTTCTTATCGGCACCAGCTTTCCAAAATCAAATTAACAAAATAGCACACGGTCTTTGTCAGTGAGTGATTACACTGTGAAAATTGACTCTTTTTTTAAATTGTTGGATTATTAAGAATGGACTACTTTTGACACTTTCGTTGATGAAATGACCAAGTGCGAGTCGTTACTAAATCCACCTGTCAAAACTAGACCTTTATTTTTCGAGCTAAACAGCTGCTCGGCAGCCGCTACTCTTTATAAAGCTCAAGATAGATCAATGCTGAAGTACTGTTCTAATATCTGGAGCTTATGCCAAAATCATGCATTGGCTCAATAGCCGCAAGATGTTGCAGGGAGGGAATGGGGCACTGCCCTGGTATATTTCTTCTAACAGATATATTAATTATAAATATCTAATTTTTATGTAATTTTTATATGTTTAATAATAAATAGTATTTGTATCAAACGTATCAGAAAGTGACAATAAGTGAATACTCCCTTAGAATCAGAGCTTAATATAAGTCACTGGCACCTTCGATGTCCCTGTGCGCCTGGGCATTTCGCATATGTATTTAATCCATTTAAGACGATAGGAAAATAGTGGGGTTCCAAAGCAAGCAATTTTTAATTAATAATTCGAACTTAAGTTAGTTAATATTCGAACTAATAAAAAATAGGTTATCTACCCATGACATTAAGAAAGAATTAAAAAATCTAGGTCCTCAGAGACCTAATTTACTGACTAAAAAAGTATAAAACAATTCAAAAGCTAATAAAAAACCGTATTAACAAAGTTGAAGTTCTTACAGGTTTTGCGGATGTAATATTCAAAATGCTTTTTTTTTGTTTTATGTTCTCATCTTAGCGGTTCTTTCAGTTTTTCCTGTATTTTATTTTCGATAAAATTCAACACATTTTGCAAAACATTTCCGACGGCGGATTCCCGGACTCACCATTCCATCCTTTCAAAAAAAAAGTCACGGGCTGCCACTGCATAAGCTCTGGATATTATTGAAGGAAGACAATTCGTTTAGTTGATGATAAAACTTTAATTTTCTTCACACACTGGAACGCAGGCGATATTCCTTTTTCTGCAAGTACTTTCTTGATAATGTTTGCAAGAAATGACACCTTTGATTCTTTGGGACAGTTTTAAGGCGTACAGGACAATCGAATACAGCAACCGTGCAACGGGTATGGGAAACTTAATAATTTAAGATCAGTTTTGTCTATAGAAGGACACGCTCGCAAACCTAAACTGTGGTAATTTTTAATTTTTTTACGTGGCATGATATAACTTTTAAAAATAATTGTCATTTCGCAATGTATTTACTGTTAGTTGCTAATTTAACCAAACTTATTTTTTTTGTTTTGTAGTGTTATAAGTTTGGTGGAACTGACTGGTCCTTGGTTATCTTCAAAAATTAAAATACAGAACTTGTCCCCTGAAACCAAGAAAGATTAAAAAACACAACAAAGATTGTTCTAACGCGTTTCGATAGCCAATCTGTCATCTTTCGAGAGAAACTACCACATAACCTTAAAATTTACCTATATATACTAAGAATATTCACTTCGTGCATGATCGACCGTATCCGAACGCGCATGCGGATCTAATCATACACGTCGCGGTGTCAAACTCTCTTATTATATCGACCTTAACTATTTTTAACAGAAATGAATGGCCTAAAGGCTTTAAGCGCTAGTAGGCAAGTAGCTAGAAAAGTTTAAAATTTGCTTAATAATGTAATGAAGTGGTAAAGAAGAGTTATCCATGGTCAGAATTTGTAAAACTTGTACGTGTTACGGGATTAAGCTGAATCAATAGATAAATAAAAACGGTCCATTATCGTAGAGGGCTTGTTCAGGTACAAGGAAAAAAACCAAGTTAAAGACAGAATAGCACGATAATTCGGTTAATCAACTCTTCTGGTAGCTTTTTTTTATGTTTAATCCACTCACAAAAGATAGCCCTATTATGTCATCAAAACACCGCCAGTAGGATGCGGAAACAAGGATAGACGGCGATGAACCGCCTTCTTAAACAAGGATTGGTTGATATACATATCTTGTACCCTGAAACCAAGAAAGATTAAAAAACACAACAAAGGTTGTTCTTACGCGTTTCGACAGCCAAGCTATCATCTTCAAAGAGATACTAACACCTAATCCTAAAATTAACTCTTATATACTAGGAATATTCGATCGACCGCATCCGAACGCGCATGAGCTTCTAATCAAACACGTCGTAGTGTCACAATTCCTTATCTATCAAAATTATCTATTTTTAACGAAGATGAGTAGCCTAAAGGCCCAGCGCAACCATTCATGAGGTTGTCTCCAGCCTTATGGATGGCTAAGCTTTCACATGCATTTAGCATATAATTCTTATTCATACTCTTAACAATTTAATATTATTATCTATCGTATGGTCTAATTTAAAGACATGTCGAGAGCCACACTTGACTTCTCAGTTCTTCCTTACCTCAAATGAGCCAAATGCTCCTTCGGTCGGATTTTTAGAGATCGTCTAGTTTGCCTGAAATACTTTTAAGGACAATCCCTACATGAAATTTGGTAAATACCGGACTTATCCGTTTGCTATATTTTATCCTGTAAACTGCCCAAAAGCGAATTTAATTTGCCGTTAGAAGTATAAACAACCCGAAAGCCATGTTTTCGTAAAATTCCACCCAAACCTTGCGTAAGCGAGGATTTAAATGGAAGTGAGACGAGCCTAAAGTTTTTGTTCTCATCAGCTCGGAAAGTTGTGGTATTCACTAATTCACATTTGAATTTTTTCCTATTGATAATTTTATAAGTAATATTTGGATCAAATCCATTAACCTCAGCTATATGTTTAATCGTCTTCAACTCCTTTCCGAATCTTTCCCTATATGAGGAACAGTCAGAAGGCGATGGGCAAGAAAGTTAAAGCTTGCCATTTTGTGTTGTATGCAATGGTTAGAATCAGAAGTTAATACATAAAATTCTAATTTATTACTAAAATGGCTAATCTTTTTACAATTTTACTCTTAACGTTTTACTCAAAGGGTTCTTCTGCAATTTTTGATAGGGGCCATTACCAATGAGTTTGTCAACTCGTTCGTAATAGTCCTTTTTATCTAGAATGACAACCTTATTACCTTTATCTGCCTTTACATAAAAACAATCTTTCTCTCGTAGTCTTTAACAATATTTCTGTTCGTTACGTGTGATGGTTTTACGTTTTCTAAATTTCTAGAAAGCTTTTATCAGCAAGCCTCCCTCACATAATTTTTAGTGTCGTCCGCCATGGAACTCAAGGAGCTCTCAATGGACACAACAACATCTTCCAAACTAGCTGTCAAAACGCATTAGATCCACCTTTGTTGTGTTTTTTAATCTTTCTTGGTTTCAGGGAACAAGTTCTGTATTTCAATGTTTGTAGTATTATGTCATGGCGTTGTTATTTGTGTTGATTTGCCGGAAATTTTGAGTAAACGCATTGATTAAAAGACAACCTATGGTTGCAAGATCGAACAGGACAAAAACAAAATTTTAACCATTGTTAGAAAAAGAACGTAATTGCACAATAAATACTTATAAGCATAACAAGTAAATGAACCACAAAACATAAATAAACAATTCAAATTAATAAAAATGTCGATGTAAATAATAAGTCTATATATAGCAAAGTTGCTAGATGAAATTACTTACTTCTTTTTTAATTTCTAGTTTTGTGTGCTCTCTTAAGTAAAAGAAAATCTAATATGGTGGGGTAAAAAAGGTACATTCCCCTGCTGTATAATTCAACTTGACACATTAAAAACTCCCATCTGTGGAGACTTATTTTTCTACAGTAATTTCAAACTCTGGAATTTGTACCTCAAAAAATATCAGCCAAATCAACGATTTGAAAAAAGTTTAATTACAGTTTCATATAAAAGGATGCATTTTTTTAGCTTCCCGCGAATGCCTTTTATGTTTAAATAGAACCACTGAGTTACATAGCCTCTGATTTAAAAGTATTTCTCATTTATACTCAAACGTAATTTGTTCTATAAGATCAATCAATGTCTTTAGTAAAATTACGTCTTCAAATGGAAAAATAATAAAAGGAAATTCATAAATAATACAAGCCTGTCATGCAATGTTGTTTATTTCAAAGAAGAAACCATATTAATATATGTATTATGCCTTTAACTGTGGAAATAGTATGGGTTTTCGATCAAAATAATGTAGCATACTAATGTAATTGCCAAGATTCAAGGCGCTAATTTTATCAATAACATTAAACCAGAAATAAATCCTACAGTTAATTTTTTTTTCTTTGTAATCGACTGACAGATTATAACGTATTATGCCCAAAGGACACTCATAGTGAATTCATCTGGAGTCTATAAAAAATGAACCAATATTGGTAGAAGTTGAAGCTTTTTCAAACAACTTCCTTGAAAGTTCTTGCAGAACAGAGACAAATTGCCAACAATCCACATACCCTTATGATGGCGATATATATATATATATATATATATATATATATATATATATATATATATATTTCATCTGTCAATTTTTTTATAAAAATCCAATTATCCTAAAAACTATAAATTTTAGGAACAATATTTGTTATTCAAGGTGGCCTTAAAATATTAAATTAAATCCAAAAATGCAAAAATATATAGGGTGTCTTATTTAAAATAACGAAGTTGGTGTCAACTTCCGGTATAACGGAAAATACTACAACTTTGCAAATATTTTATTTGTGTTGGTCCTATCGTCTTTGCTAAGTAGCAAAATTTTTAAATGTTTTAGATGAGTACTTTGCTAGATATCGATCGCGGCGATTCCCGGTGGGACACAGTGTATAAATCAAGGAATTTTGTGGAAATATTTATTTCTAATTTATTTTGTATGTATAACGAAGAGAGGAATTTAAATTGTTTTATGATTTTAAATTCTTTCGCAAAATTCCAACCCTTTTAAACTCATACTTTGTTCCAAACTCCTTTTTGGAGAAAATATTGTCACTTAAAATTTTGGACTTTATTTTCGAAGTTTTTACTTGCCCCAAACGTTTTAATTTTCAGATTCTAATTATTTTAAAATTGTTTTTAGAAATCTCTATTTTTTTCTTAAAAAACAAATTTTTCTTCAATACACGTTTCTTTTTCAAGTTTTAAATTTAAAAATTCATCATTTTATTAATCTCGACTTGTTTTAAAACTTTGCAATTAAATTTTGCTCTTTCTTTTTCAATTTTTGTCAATTTCAAAGCAAAAGCCTGGTTCGTAAATTTTTTTAGAAATCAATTTAACTCGTTCTCATATTTTTTGAAATACTTTCATTGGAAACAAAATTTCTCAAAATTAATCCAAATTTTAAAAATAAAGTTTTAATTTCTATAAGAAGTTTTCTTGATAAGATTAAAATTTACTGTATAAAGTTTCAACTTATTCAGAAAAAAATTAAAAATTTTGATATCAGTTCTCGAAAAAATTTGTGATGTTGAATAAAAACTTAAATTTTTATAATTTTACTAACAGAAAGAACAAAATTTCAGAAGTCAATCTCATATTTTTTAAAATACTTTCTTTAAAAACGAAACTTTGTCTTGAAAATGATAGGAATTTTAAGAAAATGTTATAAATTTCTACTAAGACGTATTCTTAATGTTCAAGATCGAAAACTTTAGTATAAAGTCCTTAACTTTTTAGACAAATATTGGAAATTTTGATAAAAGTCAGTCTAGAAAAACTCTTAAATTTTCAAAATAATTTTCTTAACTTGGTTTATATTTGTTCCCATTTTTCTTGCGAGTTGAAATTTTAGGATAATATTTATTACTTATGTTGAAACATATAAAATATTTTTTATAAAATTACAAAAATGTCCACTACTTCTTTTTAAACTTGGTTTCTATTTTAAACTCAAAATTTTGATTTCAATTTCGATATTTTAGCTTAAGTCTCGAAATTGCTATGTTGGTCTCAAAATTTTGACTATAATCTTGAATCTATTTTATATGTAGTAGGTAATTCAAAAATTGAGCTATCGGGAAAAAGTTAAAACAAAATTAAAAAGGGTGTAAAATTTAATTCTAATGCGAATTGTAGATAAAAATTTGTAATAATCCATCTCGCAGAAAACTCAGTTTCATTTCTTAAGTGAATTTTAGTTCCTTAAAATTTTCAAATCTGGTTTTATGCAAAAGTGGAAATTTCGAGCAAAAACAGTTTAGACTTAAATCTCAAAATTTCGACTTTTATTTAAAATTTTTGAGGTGATCACAAAAATTTCGAAATATTAAAAAAAATGTACAATTGAGAGAAAAAAGGACCGACCTTTTGAATTTAAATTCGAAATTGTAAGAAACTTAAAATTATTGAGACAAAAATAGATTTTTGTCTATTTATTTTAGTTTCATCCTCAACTTTTGACCTTGATTGCGAAACAGCCCAAATTTCAAATAATCTTCCCAAACAAAAATCAAAATTTCTAGTTTAAAAATCGACGAATTTAAAGAACTGCATTGTTTTATCATCTTTGATGTTAACAGAAATTAGTTGTTTGAATTCGGACGTTGGAAACTGTCCACAAAAATATCAAGTTAGTCTTATATCTTAATGAGTTCTATGATCACGCCACTTGAAGCGAAATATCAAAAACTGCTGATGTAATTTCATGTTCTTGGCAATTCAAATATTATCCAATGCAGTAAACTGATTTATCTCCTGCAAAATTGTCCACGTTTCGGAATAATGCCACCTAGCGTTTCTTTAAATGGCAGGCCGAGTCCTGATATAAAATCAGGACGACGTAGATATCCTGCAGACGCGCAAGGCGCCCTATACCTATATACCACAGTTGCGGGCACCGCACCTTCACTTAGATTTCGACGCGCCGATCGTGTGTAGTGCAAATATCGAAACGTGCGTGCCGGAAAGTCCTGGTGAGTTTTCACTTCCAGTAAAGTTCTTTAAAGTTTTTTTTTGAACATCGAAAGCATTATTTCATAAAGAATTTTTGCTGATACTGAAAATAAATGAAATAAATCAAAATTTGTAACCATTGGTTTTGATTGGGTGATTTATTTTAACAAATATTTTTATTCTTCAAGAAAACGAAGCAGTTGTTTTTTCATTGAAATCTATTTCTTTTTCGTTAGCCTAACAAAGTCAACATTAAAATTTGTTGAAATTTTAATATTTAAAATTCAAACGCTGCGTAGCAGGGACTTTTATTCCTTAGGTTTAAAAAATCGCGCGTCTTGGGAAACTTCGTACAATGAAAACGTACCGAGAATGACCAAGAAAATTTATAATGGAACAGAAAATTACCTTCTGCAATTTACTGACTTTATTGAAAAGTTGACACTGTATCAACCACGAGTTAAACGTAGATACATTTATTGCGTCACAATCGATTTCTTTGAAACATAGTTTTTGCGCTTTCAGCATTATGAAAACTTCGCTTTTCAATTATTTTTTTTTATACAAGTTTATTAATTTGGGATCATTTTGGCCACCACTGCAGCTCGGTCGTACAAAATTTAAATTTCCACGTATTATTCCCCTTAGGGAAAAGACATAAAAAATGTGGACAATCTCTTGATTTCAGTAAAACTTAAAGTGAGTTATTGAATCTGAAATTATTTTTACGTAAACTTCCAAAAACAAACCTAGGTTTTTTATTTTATTTTTTTCTATTTAGCTAGAATTCTGGCTTATAAACATTTTAGGGAAGGTCTCAGGAAAAGTTTTGTCAACTCTTAATGTTTTTTTTCTTTGGTGGCCAATATTAGAGCTGATAAATTACAATCGTGTTAATCAGTAAATAATTTTTTACGATCACATTATCCTATTGGACAGTATTCATAATTCTCTGTTTCTATTTATCGACAAAAGTATCAATTAATGTTTTACTAATATTTCCAATTTGCCAATTCCATTGGCGAACACTGTGCTACAGAAATAGCAATAACTAGTTCGATTTGATATTATTTCTAGGTAATAAAAATTATAATGGCTCGACAAGGTTGCTGGAGAAATATTTGATTAGGGCAATTTTTCAATTTTATGAACTTTTTCCAAGCTTCGTTTCAGTTATGACCTCATAACTTCAAAAAATGTTTAATCCATGACCCTTAAATCAACAAATATTTAAAAATCAGATACCAGTGTATGACATTTGACTATTCACTGAAATATTTTGGGGATTTTAGAAGATTCTCTTTATTAGTATATGATATTTATGGAGAAAACAATGACATTTTTGAACCTGCTTAAATATAGGTTAGAGTAGAATTACTGCAAAATCGAACGTAATTATAAAACAATTATAATGCAACTACCTCGCTCTTATTTCTTAAATAAATGTTTCGAGAAAATGGTAAGATGTATCAAATTTATTTAGCTTAGTGTAAGATATTTAAATAAATAAAATCGTTAACTTTTGAAAATATTTTAATTTCCTTACATCAGTTTAGATCAGGGATGAGCAACCTTTGTTTACAGCGCGCCAACTATAAGGCTAAAAATTTTGCGCATTTCAGGAAAATATGAACCCTAGATTAGATTATTAAGTTTATATTAACAAAACAAAAATTACAAAAGTACTATAAAAAATTACCTAATTAAAATACCTAATAGAAATAAAAAAGGGGAAATTATAGTGGGAAAAAATCTTAAACAAACTTTAGTGAGAATTTTGGAGTGGCTTCTTTGCACATTTGCCACAGCAATTCGCACAAAACTTTCCAGTCTATTTAGTCTGGACCTACGGTCCATTTTAACTATTTCCATTACGGAAAGTAATTGTTTGCAAACATAAGTTCTTCCAAAATCATGGGCGTAACTAGAATAGCAAACCGAAAATTTATATGTATTCAATTGGAGGACTTCGAATTCTTCAGAATTCATCCTTTCTTAGAAACATTTTTGCGAAATTTCTACCTTTTTCTCAAATTTGATATTTTTTTTTTTTTAAATTTGTCCTTTTCTTTTGAAATTTCGTATTTATTTATACAATTCAACTTCTTTAATCAAACATGACCGTCCAAATTTCGAATTTAAAGGTTCGTCGTTTTTTTCCTAGAATTTCGCTATTTCTCGAAATTCAACTTTTTCCAAAAATTTTGATTTTTTTAGTTATGAAAATTTTTGCTTCTTTAGTACAGTTTGCCTTTTCCTCGAAATTTGGTCGATCTGGTAAAAAAGTATATTTTCGGAAATTTAAAATTGTTGTGAAAGGACAAAAATTACGAAAAAAATTTCTTTGTAAATTTCAACCCTATTTTAATCCAAATTTCAACTTGTTTAGCAAAATTTTGATGTGTATTACAATATTTGACATTTTCTGACGCCTGTTGAGGTGTCTTTCTCTGACTCAACGAGTCAAGAAAAAATAAATATTCGATTGTTTTTCTTAAAATTTCTTTTTTTTTTTAAATTTCGATAACATTGATTCTTTCTGGGAAATTTCGAAATTTCCCCATAATTAAACGCTTTTTCTCAAAATTTGAATCTGTTTCGCAAAAGTTCTCTGATAATATCGTCTTTTTCTGGGTGTTTCCAGATTTTTTTTTAAGTTTCGACTTTTTTTAAATTTCACTTTTTTGGAAAATGTTTTGTCCATTTCAAAGTTTTTCAAATTCTGATATTTTTCTGAACATTTAACTGAAAATTTCAATCTTTTAGAGTCTGATTTTTTTACAAATTTTCACTGGTTGCCTAAAGTTTGCCTTTTTGGGGAAATCTTTTATGGTAAAATTTTGAATTTTTCTCTTAAAACAGTATTTTTCCTAAAACTTTTCTTTTCCTCAAAATTTGTTCTTTTCGAAATTTTGATTTTATTTTCAAAAGCACATTTTTGAACTTTTGTTTAAAATATTCTTTATTTACTGCAAAATTTTTCCATTTTTGTGAATAAATTTTTTTTCAACAAATGACGACGGTGTGTTATTAAAAATGTTGGGAAAGATATCTTGTAAATTCAATATCATTACTGCATTTTAAATTTTGAGTACAAAGTTTTTAAAAATTGCGATTTTTATTTCTCAAAATTCGACTTTCTCTGAAAATTGCGTCTTTTCAGAAAATTAAACCTTTCGAATTATAAATATTTCCCGAGCTTTTATGAAAAGTTGGGTTTTTATTTTCAATATGATTTGTTGAAAATTCCAACCTTTCCAATTTACCTCTTAAAATTGGACTTTCTTTTGAAAATTTGGAATATTTTCTAGAAAGTTCGATATTTTTCTGGAAATTGCAACATAATTTTTAAAAATTGTGAATTTATCGTTTACCTATAATTCCCAGTAATTTCAACTTACCAGAAAGTCATCTTATTCTCCAAATTATGACTCTTATCCCACATTCATAATTATTAAAGCTTATTAACCATTTTTTTAGCAACATATATTCAAAAATGCCACAATGTTTCGATAAATATTTGCTAACATCGAACCAGGTTTGGCATTTTTTTTGACATTTTCTTTTCCAAAACTTTTATGTAAAGCAGTAGAGCTTAGGTGGGCGGCACAAAAATGTTAGGCTGGCCACATGCGGCCCGCGGGAAGAGTCTTGCTCATTTCTGGTTTAGATACTACTTTAATGAAAAAAATATCACTTTTTTTAAATGTACGTATTAAAATTTTACATTAAAGCTATTTTTAAAAAAATATATTGAACTAATTCAAAATTAATGTTTAACAAAGAATGACAAACCACAAATCAAAAAGCTATTGAGATGAAAATAATTCAAGTAAAACTTCAAGAGCTAGAGTATGTGGATTAAAATATGGACGAAATGAGTCGAGTTAAGATAATTAAAAATCCCCATTATATCAAAAAACTAACCTAATTAAATATTTTGGCATAATTTTGATAATTTTTTTATTATATAGATGCAATCAAATGATGATTTTATGAAACATTTTGATTACCTCGGCGGTAACGTATGGGCCTTTTGTAAACACTGACACTGTTCAAGAACAGGCCGGGATTTAAAGCCCATCACCGCCAAAATTAACAAAAAGTTGTTTCTCGAAATTTAAAGCAAATTGCTTTGCCGATAAAGGATAAATAATAAATTATTCAAATAATTAGAAATATATTTATTTTAATTTCCCATTGATGGACGAGATTAATAGTTTAGCTAGCTAAGGGTCGAAATTTTCAACAACAAAAATAAATTTTAATAAATGGAAATGTCTAGAAACAGAATACATTACATTTTAAGATAAAAGTCAAGATTTGCAAAATAAATGATTTTCTGATAATAACTTGAAAACACTGCAAATCAAATTTAAAAAAACAATTTAAAAAAACAGATAATTAACAAGACGGACTTCAAAAAAATATCTCAATTTTTAAAAAATACTTAAAATTTAGAGAAATTAACAGAAAATGATTGCACTTTCTAAAAAATATTTCAACTTTTCAAGAAAAAATCTAATTTTAAGATCAAAATTGCAATTTTGAAAATAAATTAGTAATTTCAAAAAAAAGGAATTTTGAGGAAAAAAATTTGGAAAAGTCGGAGTTTTAGTAAATCACATTTAAAATAAAAACCTAACCTTTCACGAAGGCTAAAAAAAGTCCAAAATGCAAAAAAAGTGTAAATTCTCAATGATCTTATTGTGTAAAAAGATCGAATTTTGAGAAAAAATTGTTCTCAAAATTTAAAATTCACCAAAGATGTTGAAATCATAACAAATATTTTTCTCTGAATCTCAACATTTTTACTAACATTTTGATCTAATTTAGAAAAAAAATTGTTTTCAGAACCTTAAAGTATCACATTCTGAGATAAAAATGGAAATTTCTGAAAAGAGACAAATATTAAAAAAATTGCAAAATTTCAAAATAAATAAACGATTTTTAAAACAAAAGTTCCAAAAAGTAGAATTTTGACAATGAAATCGAAAATCCGAAAAAGTCGAATCATGAGAAAAAGGCAAATTTTATGAAAATGACTATTTTAAGAGTGAAAAAGTAAAAATTTGAAAAAAATACGAATTTACTAAGAAGATATTAAATATTAGGTAAAATTCAAAATTTCCTGAAAAAAAACCAGTCGAACTTCCAAAAATTCAGATTCTAAATTTTCAAAAATAGCTAAATGTTTAGAAAATTATCGAACTTTGAGAGAAACAACCGAATTGTCAAGAAAACTTTGAAAAGTACAAGAATTTAAAATGTTTTAGAGAAATTCAAATTTAAAAAAAAGTAGGAAGTTTTAAAAAAAATAATCCAAACTCTCAGAAAAAGACAAAATTATGGAAGAAATAATCAAAATTCTGCAAAAAATTTATAGTTTAAGAAAAAGCATCTAATCTTTTAGTAAAAATTTGAAATGTCCCAATAAGTGTTAAATCTTTAAGAAAATAAGCGAATTTTAAGAAAAAAAGCAAAATTTTCAGAAAAAATTAAAATTTGTCGTGTGAATATTTATTTTTTCTTGAATACTCAACTCAAGGGAAGACACGTGCCCTAGCTTGCCTCATGTGGCAATGTCCAATATTGTGAATATTGTGATACACGTCGAAATTTTGACAAACAAATTGAAACTTCCAAACTTCACAAAGAAGCTCAAATTTGCAGAGTTAAAAAAGTTGAAATTTTCAGAAAAAGGCAAATTTCCAGAAATGGCGAAATTTCGGAAAAAAACGACAAATGTTTAACCAAAAATTTGAAATTTTGATAAAAACATGTTTGATACAAGAAGTGGAATTTTATGAATAACAGCAAAATTTCAAAAAGAGACAAATTTTGTAAAAAAAATATGAAATTTGAGTAAAAAGTCAAAATTTCGAACAAATATTTCAAGAAAAAAATAAATTTTAAAGGTGGAAATAAAACGTTTAGTTTCCGAGTTGAATACATAAATTTTCGGTTTGCTGCATCAGCTAGCCCTATTCTAGTCACGCCTATGGTTAATTAGGATATATTCTTTAATATAACTTGTAAAAGGTAATACCGTAAAAGGGTCTAAAATACTATAAAAAAAAATAGTTGACAGAAATAAAACTTTATATAACCAACATCCAAAGTTACAAAGAGTTTAAGCAATTTCATCGTTTGTTAAATCGAAAGAATTCGATTTATTTTGTTTTACATATAAACATAACAGCACAAACATTATTTTATTCCTGCTTAAAATTTGAAGTTAAAATATTGAAAATAAATTAGGTTTATAACTAACTGGGTGGTTAGTGTAGATGTTTCGGGGTTTTCAGAAATAACAGAGAAAACTGTGGTATGCGGGATTTTATTATGCTAGGTACGCGTATGTATCTTGATTATGACATGCCGAACTCTCTTCGGAAACACGCGATCTCCGCCGTGCCAAGAGGCAGGGTCGACTTTCCGGTATTTTACGCGTTACAGGTTTAAATTCAAGCGTCCAAAAAAAGATCAAAAATTTAAGAATTTGCACTAAATTTAATTTTTAAAATTAGCATTTTTCAACGGTATAAACTCGGACTCCTTGGAAAGTGGATTCTTTTGACAATAAATCAAAGTAAAAGAAAATTTTTAATTTAAAACTTATAATTTTAGACAGAATGCAAGTTTAATCTTCGAAATTAACAGAAAACGCCTAATTTTAGAAAACATAGCGAAATTTGATATAAAAATTCATGCTCTAAATATAAACGCCGATTTTTAAGAAAAAGGGGTATATTTAGAAAAGAAGTGATTTTGAGTTTATTAAAAAAATTTAATTTTGACTCAAAATTTGGGAATGGGAACGAACTTTTGAAAAAATTTTGAAAATTTTAAAAACTTATGAAACTCTTTTATTTAAAAATTTATGAATTATTAAATCCGCAGGTAAAGTTGGAGTATTCAGAAATAAGTCGCGTTTTGAGATAAAAAAGAAATTAAACGAAAATTTCGATTTAAAAGTTATAATTTCAAAGAGAGAATATTGTTCAAGCTTAAGCTCTAGAATTGCAAAGGAAAGCTTGAAATTTGGATCAAAATACTTGACAGATTAAGAAAAAATCTTTAATTTTTTTAAAATAAAATCCAAAATTGGATTTTTGATAAAGTGGAATACATTTTGAATAGAAGGTTTTCAATTTGATAAAAAAATCAGTTTTTACTATTAATTTGCAAAAAAAAAGTCAAAACTTTGCGATTAGGGTCGAAATTTTGATGAATTTTGATATTTTCCTTTTATTCAAAAATTTCCGAATATCTACATTTGCAGTGTAAACTCAAATTTTGAGAAAAAAGTTTTAGATTCCAAATCAAATTGAATTAAATCAATTTTAAAAATAAGCTATTTTGAAAGTTTAAGCTAAAGAGTTAAAAAAAAATTTACATTTTGAGAAAAAAACGAGGTGTTAGGGACTTATAATCTTTGTTTTTGTAGATTTAGCATTTAATTGGTCCCTCTTGATCAAGCAGTAGTGGTCAGTCAACGCCCTTGAGTTCAATCTGCCCTGATAAAGTCTCCATCATTATAATGTCCGCATGAAATTGTTGTCAGTTCTTGTCAATTGAGCCCCCCATGATTTCCTAATTCTTATGAATAAAATCGAGATATGTGTCTAAAGAATAAATCCTGATCCCCATATTGCAGTGCAAAGTTTTATACTTCAATAAGAGTTTTTTAACCAAATATCTTTAAATGTCACTCTAATGGTAAATCAAAAAGTTCCAGTTAAATTTTTGAAGCATCTTCATACTGATTTTGTTTAATATTTAATTTTTCGGGTCTTTTATTAATGTTGTTAATTTGAGGTTCTACTACTTCACTCATTCTGTGGAATTTCTCTTTGAAACATAAAAATCCATTTTTATTGAGAACCATCCCCTCCAGAAAATTTGTGGTAAGCCTAATTTGACATGAAGTGGTAGTAGAAATATATCAGAGAGCTTTACAAGTGTAAACGCTTTACAGTTTTCTATTTACAAATTAAAGATCTACGTGTAGGACAAACTTTTTTCTAATTGTGATTTTTTTCGATCCCTGGTGTCTCATTTACATAAAAAGTACCCAAATTTTAATGATAAAAAGAATTTAAATGAAGAATTAATATGACTATGATATTATGTTTTATTTCTGATGAAAATTTTTGAGATGTACATAATATATGGACCTAAATAAAAAAGAAGAGCATTTGGGAAGAGTACATTTTCAAGCATGAATTTTACCTTGTCACAAGAAAACTGGGGGCGATGGAAAAAAAATGTACGGTTTCATGATGGGGGTAGGTAGTCCTAACACAATTACCCACCAGAGTTCGTGTGACATAATCAGTGTAATTTACTGGTTTATAAGTTTATGATAATTGAAGTCTGTGGTTTCACCGTCAGCCCATAAACGTTCGATTGTTTCTTGAAGTTTTCGACTTTACGATCCATGACTACAAAGTTAGTGCACCTTTATCATGCGATCCCAAATTTCAAGCATGAATCTAAAGTTATGGGCTATATGTTATATTTTTTACTCAGATAAATAGACAATCAAATCCGTACGAAAAAATCAAAGACCGGATAAAACGTCAGAATTATCTTTATCTTTCGTCCAAAACGCGGTCATCTGAATTCCTCAAGGTGACATATTCATGAATAAAATATGCGACTTAGGGACGAAGTAAATAAAATAAGGGAATTTTAACTTTAAGATAGAGAGCTGCAGCCTGATCGAGCATAAATAATCGTCGTGGGCTGCTTTTAAATTTGCAAACTCAAAGTCTCTACATAAAGCTGACGACTGTCTTTTCCCGGGCACCGCAATATCGCACAATGGACTTTAAACAAGCCATTTGGAAAACTTTGAGTTCGTTAGGACGTGAGATGCAAATTTAGGGGTATTTTGTCAAATGTAACACTCTGAGTGCATTTTAAAACATAAATGGGAATTTATACAAATTACAACAAGTGAAATACAGATTGAGGTAAATTATTCAAAATACTTTGCAGTATTCCCGTATTGTGAGGAACTAACTATTAAAACAGTGTTTAATGCCAAAATTTGGAAAATAATTCAAATTATTCAAAAAGAAATAATGAATAAAATTTAGTTATTTAAAAAAGTCTTTCTTCAAGTTCAATTTGGAAAGTGTAACTTTTTCCAGAAATGTTGACTTTTTAAGTAGAAATTTCGAGAAAAAATAGAATATTTGTCTCCAAAGTCAAACTTCGAGAGTAAAAATTTGTAATAAAATTTCTAATTTCTTGTGTTTATCTAAATTTTGATTTTATTCACCAAATTCTAAATTTTAATTTGGTAGATATTTTTTATAAAATTTTTACGAATTTTGGCTCGAACTTTTTTATTTAATTTATAATTTATCATTTTCTTAACAATCTAAATTTTGAGGTCAGTATCGTTTAGATCTTAAATGCAAAATTTTAATGAAACCAGATTTTCGATAAAGCAGAAAATACAGAAAAAAAACATATTCAGATAAAAAACAAAATTTCAATAGTAAAATAAAATTTCGAGAAAAATAAACATTTCACATTTTAATATTGAAAACATATTTTTTACAAACTCAGAATCATCTCAAATTTTTTTAACTTTACCAACAAAATTCCTTTTGACTTTTGACTTGAAATTCCGAAAAAAATAATTAAAGTTTCCAAAAAATAATACAATTTCGAAAACTAATTCGCAATTTCTAAACAAAATCATTCTAGAAATTTTTAATTTAAGGTCTAAATTTCGCGTGTAAAGTAGAAAAGGCACTATTTTGAGAAAAACCTTTCACATTTCGAAATAGAACTAGTATTATATAAATATAAAGTTCAGAGTTAACTTTCCGAAACCATAGTCAAAAGTTCAAGAATGAATATTCATAATTTCAATTTAAAAAAAGAACATTATTTTAGAAGCGTTTACGTTTTTCCAAAAGTTTCACCTTAATCGAGGTAATTTTGAATTTAAAATCGAAATTTCAACTAACTTTTTTAAACTTTTAAATTAAAATTAAAATTTCGAGGCGATGGAAAACAAAATAAAATTTCTGGTAAAAGCTTGATATACGTAAACAAAATATTTTTGAATTTTTTATTATACAGTCGAAATTTTTAAATCAAGAAGAAATTTTGAATTAAACCAAGACCAAAATCAAAAAATCTTTGACATTTTTAAAGTAGAATTCTTGTGAACATTTTAAAGTAAGAATTGATAATTTGATATTAAAATGGAAATTTTGAATTAAAATTTTAAGAAAAATTACTACTACTGACTTTTACATCAAAGTAAATGTCCAATAATCTTTGAAATTAAAAAAAAAATGGGCAGCTATCAGGACTGCCGGCAGAAGCGAAAACTTAAAACTATGATATACCAGTGTTTTTCCAAATTAAAATTATCTTTTCTAGTTTTTATATTTGTACACGATCTAGTCTTTGATCTTGTCTATTTTGAGTTGTTGTATTTTTATTTTAAAAAAATATGTTTCCAATGTACTGATTCTTCTTAATTATGTAAACAATTTAATTTGAATTAGCTCAATTCTGCAGACAACGAGTTACTGCAGTTTTTATTGGATGAGTCGATATACAAAATATAAAATATGTCGAGTTAATATTAAAAATTCGAATATATTAAAACAATTTTACCGTTATGTATCTATCGACAAGTGCTTTATAGACAGGTTTCCACACCACTTGTATTTATAAAGAAATAGTTCACTAAGCAACGTAAAAAGGATACATTAAAATTTGGTCATACAAAAAATAAATAATCTTTAAGGTGTTATTAATTATTGATACCTCTTGAAACTCCATGTAATTTAAGAATATCTCCTTCTGGCTTGAACTAAACTGAGTAAATGTTCAAAAATCTTTTACCTATTTTTTTGAACGTTCACAATGGCCTAAAAATTGCCTTCTTGGAGTTCTTAATTTATAAGATTTCAACTACCTTCTCTATAATCGAGGTCTCGCTCACTAACGTCTATGTCTATATAAATAAAAACTTACTGCTAGAAACATATACAGCTGCCCATCGTTTCTTTGTAATTGTCACATTTTCGAGATTCCAATCTCAAAGTAAAATCAATTTCATAACACAAAGCACAAATAACTTCCAAAATTGACACCTCGTATTTCGTGCGCGTATCTCGCTTATCTTGCACGACGCATTTTGAATTAGGATAAGTAAATATACCTACATGATACCAGATATGGGTAGTCCAAATTAAATTAACTAAGTATTCGTTTGTCCCCTATTTTTAGTCATTCAACGCTCAAGCAAAGAAGTTTTCACTTTAAAAAAAATACTTAAATTTGGAGCTTAAAGACAAAATGTCCACTTAAGAGTCGAAAATTTTGGAGAAAAACTCGAAATTTCTCAGTGCACCTTTCTGAAAAAAATTGTTGAAATTTCGTGTTTGAAATAAAACTTTCGAGATTAAAAAATTTTTTAAAAGCATTTGTTTAAAAGTTGAAATTTTTAAAAAGTATTCTTAAAATCTTTGCAATTATCGAAAAATTCCATTTTTTACCAAAATTTTGAAGCTGGGTCTAGGAAAGCCTAATTTAAAAACATATTCTCAAAATTTTGGGGCTAACTTCAAAGTCTTGTCTCTTTTTTGAATTTCGTTTTTATTTCAAAATTTCGATAATTTCTAGAAATTTTAAGCTTTAAGCCAAATGCTTGCTTTTAAGTGACGCAAGTTTCGGCTTAAGCAAAAAATTTAAATGAAAACTAGCAATAGTATCAAAAGCAGTTTTGTAATTTTTTTTAACTTAACTTTCTTTATAAGATGCTGAGTTTTGTAATAATTTTTTTTCACAATTTTTACTTAAATCTCGAAATATATTCTATTTTTATAAATTTTAACCTAATTTCCAATTTAAATGTCAAAGTTTCTTATGTTTTTTTCGAATATTTCGAATTTAAACTAAACCTTGATTTTTTTTTATATTTTGCATTATAAAAAGCTCAACTTCAACTTTCACAAAATTGGGTGTTTACAAAATTTCAACTGAAAAATTTAGTTCATAGGTTTTACCGCTATGGGCTTAATCATAAGCCAAGTGTTTGCTTTAGTGCTCTAGTCAAAATATTTAGAGCATTATTGCTTCATTTCCCAATTTTGATTTTTAAATTCGAAATTTGAACTGCTTGCTTTTACTCCTGACTTTAAAAAAAAATGAAATACAAAACTTGTCTCCTAAAACCAAGAAAGATTAAAAAACACAACAAAGGTTGCTCTAAGGCGTTTCGATAGCCAAGCTATTATCTTCAGAGAGATACTAAACCTTAATCCTAAGCCTATCTCTCTGAAGATAATAGTTTGGCTATGGAAATGCATTAGAGCAGCTGTTGTGTCATCATCTTCAAAGAGATACTGATACTGCTGTGTTTTTTAATCTTTCTTGGTTTCAGGGGACAAGTTTTGTATTTCAATTTTTAAAGATAACCAAGGACCAGTCCGTTCCATTAAAATCCTGACTTTTCTGACATTTTAGGTTTAAAATTAAATTGTGGAGAAAATTTGTTTTGTAGTTTGACTTGCAATCTTAATGTTTTATAAAAAAAAACACCAAATTTTTATTAAATTTTAATTAAAATATAGCTTTTTTAGTATTTCGGGTTTAAAATCTCAAGACAGAAATTGTGTCAGTTTACTTCTGAAAATTTAATGATATGGCTCCAAATTTTGGCTTCAACGTTGACATTTCAAGATCTAAATTAAATTAAATTAATTAATTTTGGATCTTTTTTAATTCATATTCCTAAACTCGAAATCTCTGTTTTTTTGTATTTTCACATTTTTTCTTTATAATTTCCATTTTCTGCACAATTAGGATTTAAAATCGTGAAAAAAGTTCGAATCTTGTGGCAAAAGTCGAAACTAATCTGGAAATTTAAATTTATTGTCAAAATTTCTAGATGGAGTGTTTATTTTGGCCCTTTTTTAATTTACAGTCTTGAACTTAATTCTCTATTTTTTTTTTGTAATTTCGACATTTTTCTTTGTAATTTCTATTTTCTTAAAAATTAAGATTTGAAATTGTGAAAAATGTTTGAATTTTGAGGCGAAAGTCGGAACTAATCTGGAAATTTTAATTTATTGTCGAAATTCCTAGATGGACTGTTTTTTTTAAACCATTTTTATTTACAGTCTTGAACTCAAATTCTCTGTTTGTTTTTTAATAATTTCAAAATTTTTTTTGTAATTTTTACTTCCTGACAAATTAGGATTTAAAATCGTAGAAAAAGTTTGAATCTTGAGGCAAAAGTCGAAAGTAATCTGGGCATTTCAATTTATTGTACAAAATTTCTGAAAGGACTGTTTTTTGAATCTTTTTTAATTTACAGTCTTGAACTCGAATTATTTGTTTTTTTTTATAATTTCGACATTGTTCTTTGTAATTTCTATTTTCTAAAAAATTAAGATTTAAAATCGCAGAAAAGGGGTTCAAATCTTGAGGCGAAATTCGAAACTAGTCTGGAAAATTTTAATTTATTATCGAAATTTCTAGATGGACAGTTTTTTTTGAACTTTTTTTAATTTACAATCTTGAACTCAAATTCTCTGTTTTTTATGATTTTGACACTTTTCTTTGTAATCTCTATTTTTTGGAAAATTAAGATTTAAAATCGTGGGAAAAGTTTAATCTTGAGTCTGAAAATTTCAATTATTGTCGAAATTTCTAGATAAACTGTTTTTTTTGGACTTTTTTTAGTTTATAATCTTGAACTCAATATTTCTGTTTTTTTTATAATTTCAACATTTTTCTTTGCTATTTCTATTTTCTGGAAAATAAGGATTTAAAGTCGTGGAAAAAGTTTGAATCGTGGGGCGAAAGTCTGAACTAATCTGGAAATTTCAGTTTATTGTCAAAATTTCTAGATGGATTTTTTTTGGACCTTTTTTAATTCGTAGTCTTAAACTCAAATTTCCTTTTTTTATATAATTTTCATATTTTTCTTTGTAATTTCTACTTTCTGGAAAATTAAGATTTAAAACCGTAAAAAAGTTTGAATCTTGAGGCGAAAGTCGGAACTAATTTGGACCTTTCAATTTATTGTCGAAATTGCTAGATAAACTGTTTTTTTGGACTTTTTTTAATTTACAATTTTGAACCTTCAATTCTCTGTTTTTTTAATAATTTTGAAATTTTTCTTTGTAATTTCTCTTTTCTGAAAAATTTCTTTAAATGTTAACATTTTCTTTTTAATTTAAACGGTAAAATTATAGTTCTTTTTCTAAAATATTTGATTCATGAGATAGAAATTTTTAGTTGCATTTTGAATAATTTAAAAAATCTCTGTGTTTTTATTTGTAAAATCAAACAATTTCTAAAACTTTTCACTTTTTCCTTTCTCGATCAATTTCTTCATTTATGACACGACATGGCAAAATACTATTAAACCCACAAATTATAATTTTCTTATAGCAAGTAGCTTTTGATCTAAAAATTTTCATTTTAATTGCATAATATTGATTTTACAATAAATATTTAAGATTTTCTTAAAATTTTAAGTTGACAATTTTCTATAATTTTATTTGGTTATTCCAAAATATTGAACCTTTTGATTTTAATGCCAAATAACTATTATTTGTAAATTTTATTATTTTTCTCTGAAATTTCAAATTTTTTTGAACAATTCGGTTTTGCACTCGAAATGACTGCAAAACTGTAACTTCTGAAATAAAATACATAATTAAAATTAATTAGATTTAGCTTCAAATTTGTGAGTTTGGCTAAAATTACAGCAAAAGTATATAAGAGTGTTAGTGTGTCCAAATTTATATGAAAAAAAAAAGTTTTCGACTTCTCTCAGGAAATTTCGTAACGCAAAGCAAAGTTTGATGTGAAACTTTTTTATGTAAGAATACTATTTTACTTAATGCAATTTTCATAATGTTTGTTTCATCAACATCCTATTATCTAAATTTTTAATACAAAACCAATTTTTTTAAGCAATTCCTTTCAAGATAATGAAGGGAAAGCTGTATAAAAACGCTGTTTTCTTTTTCGAAATAAAAACTTCCTTGAGGGCTTTTTAATAGGGACAAATATTACAGTTTCGCATTACCAACTCGCTAACGTTGCGTTACCAACATATATGAATGTTAACAGTAAGTGTAGCGAGTTATACGTGCAATGGAATTAAAAATGCGTGGGCGACACCGGGGATTGATCTAGGGACCTGCCGTTTGTAGGGCTTTTTAAGCATATAATTAATCTTATCCGAAAGACAACTTTGTTTGTTTCTGGTGTTGGTATTCGTCCTTAAACACCACATTTTAAAAATTTAGAATAATTCAATATTAAACCAAACACCGAGAACTGTTATTTTTGCCGGAACAAAAATCAAACAGATATTTTTCTAATTAAACTCAGGCAAGAAAATTAATGGCCCTAAGACCTAACAATAACAATGATTTAAAAAATTCTTGTTTTTTTTTTCGTTTTCTGAATAATTGACTTATCTCTTGGATTCATGAGGATCATTGATGCCCTTACTTGCCCTCCTATATGTGCCACTGAACTGAAAGTTGATTAGTATTCAATTGTGCCAATTTTGTGAATTTTTGGACTGATTATTTTTTGGTAGCAGTAAATTTTATGGGTAACTTTTCGAATCAAAATTAATATTAAACACAATTTTTAAACAAAATTATGAATTGTTATCGATTAGGACGAAGTTTGGTTAAAATACTAAATTTTTGAATGCGTTTCTAGAGTCAAGTACACCAAAAATATAATATTATCAATTGAAATTTATCAACAACGTAGCAAAGTATTAACTAAAATCATATTAAAGTGTTTAACGGCTCCTAAATAATTTAGTTTCTGATGTCAAACATACAAATCTACTGCCCATTAGCAGAGTCATATTAATTTCTAGAAATGTAGGACAAGGCAAGGCGGGGAAAACCTAAATTAAAACATAAAGTTCTTAATATAATTTAACTATGTAGAGTAATAAATCTAAAAATTTAATTTAGAGAGTGCAATACATGTTGTAAAGCTGTATTGCACCAAGATCGTATCGTAATTAAAAATAAAATGTGAAGTTTAGCTTTCATAGAAGTTTTAAAAAAAGAAAAACAGGAAGCAGAATTTATAAAGCGATAATGAACTAACGAATCCTGCAATAAGAACTCAAAGGATTTTGGTATTGGAAAGTTTGTTTGTGAAGTAAATTGTAATTGATTGCTGTATAAAAACTTATCAACTTCAAATAGTCTACTATCGTTTACATTTATTACAACTTTAAATTAAAATAAATGTTTGTGAATTAATTGACGAGAGATAAATAATTGCAAACCATTTAACTTAATCCAATATCAAGGTCCAGTTAGCATGAAACTATTAGCTGGTGAGGCAATATTCAGATCTGTCTTTATGGTGAAACAAGATTAAATCTAGTCTTGCATCATTACTCTAACCAACTTTGTCGTCTGAAGGCGTAGCAGAGAGTTAGTTTCATTTGAATAAATTTGACATTGTGCCAAAGGTTGTCCCATGAACACTCTACATTTTATCAGTGTTAAGTTGGGGTGAATAATTAAAAATGACATTGGCATATAATTAAGCACGAAACTCCTGAAACATTTTAATTTCATATGTAAATTCCGGCTCCTTCACCATTCTGTAAGCTTCGTTTCGGAAGGATTAAAAAAAACAAGCCAGTATAATTATCTTTTGCCAAAGGAAACAAAGGGCAAAATAATATATTTTCACTTAAAACAACGACGCGACGCCGGGCGGAGTAGAAAAACATGTTCCAAGTAAAGTTTTATTCAACCACCATTAACATATTTAAATTAGTGGACTCTTCTAGAATTAAGCCACGAAAATTCCTCTGGTCGCAAAATTTCCATTTATCAGAAAAATGTTTTAATGCGTTTCCTAATATCTTATTTTGATTCATAAGGTTAATTTTAAGCGAGGCTTTAATATTTTCAACTTCCTTATCCAACTTTCTGTATTTTTTTTTGTACCAAGTCAATATTGACAGATCCTCCAATTGCAGTTTGTTGGGTCTATAGATTAGAACCATAGGCTTAGCTATGCAACAAAATGGTTGGAACAGTGGCTATGCTGTGAATAATATAAGTCTCGAAAACAATAAAATGGGGCAACATCCAACAATTTGCCAAATAGTCAATTATTGAACTAATTTATCTGTAATACGAGGGTAAATCAAAAATGAACCAGAATTTCTATCATGTTGCCATGAGGGCGTCGGGAGTGTGCGCATACTCTTAGACATGTTAGGTGGGGATATCACTTAACTTCCTGCGCTCCAGCGAATTCCGTCCGCGCCGTTCGTCAGTTGTAAATACACTGAGTGAGCAAGAGGTTCATCCGCACATTGCGCAGCGCATTATTATTTAATTTCTTGCCGTTAAAGGTGTAAAGCCCGCTGAAATTCGTTGTAGACTAAAAGCATAGTTTGAGGATACTTGTTTGAAGAAAAGTGTTTGAATGGCACAAACAATTTTTAGAACAACTAACTCAACTTAAATTGAACTCCATGCCCTTCATCTTCGGATCAGTGTGACTACGGACAAGATTACCGCCGTTTAACGCCTTTTGGAAGCTGATCGCCGTTTAACTGTTGGTGAAATTGCAGCTCAGATAGGAATAAGCATTGAGAGTGCTCAATCCATCATTATAGATGAGCTTAAGTTTCGCAAAATTTCTGTCAGGTGGGTACCTCGTCTTTTGACTGAAGACAGAAACAACAACGTCTGAATATTTGTGAGCGCCATCTTTGACATTTTCAACGTAAAGGTGATAGTTTTTTGCAACGTATCGTTACCTGTGATGAAACTTGGGTCCACCAATATACTCCTGCATCTAAACAAGCAAGCATTGAGTGAAAAAGAAAGGGTGAAGGTGCACCCATCAAGGTACAAACTCACCTCTTAGCTAAAAAGGTTCATGCGACAGTGTTTTGGGATTTTAAAGGAATTGTGCACGTCGATTTTCTGCATGAAAGTCGTACGATAAACACTGTCTACTACTACCAGCTACTAAATAAAGCAAAACGTACCTATCGACGAAAGAGGCGCGAATTTTTGGTCAGAAAGCTGTTTTTGCTTCAAGGTAATGCCCGCCATCACTCAGCTAATTTGACATATTAAAAATTAGAGGAAATGCATTAGGCAACATAAGAACACCCTCTTTATAGTCCGAACTTATCACCATGTGATTATCATATGTTTGGGTACGGAAAGAAGCTCTAGGAGTTGAGCGATTCCATGATAATGCTGCTGCTAAGACATTTGTGCGCAATTAAAATATTTCGAATCCATTAGGAAAAACGCATAACAAAATCAGGAGATTATGTAAAAAAATAGCTAATAACTTTCATATATGAATCTTGGACAATAAATTTTTAAAAACAAATTCCTGTACGTATTTGATTTACCCTCGTAATAAAATGATAATTAAACCCTACATAACTTTTTCCTACAGAAAAACTCATCGCATTCAATATGTTTTTACGTTCTTCCTCTCTCACAATTTTCCCCGTTGCGGTTCCAAATATAGATTATAAATTGCAGGTGAAATTCCCAAAATCAATGAAAAGAAATTTCTGAAGTGTTCATTTTAGAGTGATTTATTACGTTCGGATTCGCTATTCACACGGCATAAGCTTTTATCCACCTTTATGTACTTAGAAGCCAAAATTGCGTTATTAAGGAGGACATTGTTAAATTATCTACCGGCGAAATCTAAATGGGAATATAAACCTTGTTTTTTGTTCGGAAACAATGAGTTGTGCTTTAAGCTCTTGATGAACTGCTCTAATTATTATTTTATGTTGCCATTGGGAATATTATTACTATATTGCCGCACATTCCGCGATACTATGTTTCCGCTTTATTACATTTTTCTTTGTTGCATATTTATGTCTAAAAACCGTTGGACTTTGTAGTTTTGTGTAGGAGTTATTATATGCTAAAATTGAAATCCTGTACCGTTACCGAGGAAAGTGCATCTCACGGAAAAGTTGCTTTGAGAAAATGAGTTTTTGTTATTGTCTTTAGAACTAAAATCATTTTTGCTTGTGTGGAATAATGTCGACTTTTCGACCTTAGACGCAAAATTTTAACTTTAAAATTTCTGTAAAAATATTGTTAAGAAATATTGGATTTTTCGAGTTTAATTCGAAATTTGGACTTTCAACTCAAAATGTCTGAAATTTCGAAAATGCGATTTGAAACTCGTTTCATTTCTAAATTCGAAGTTTCGTTTTTAATTGTGAAAACCTTCAATTCTCAATTTTATTATTAAAACTTACGACCTTTAGGAATGCTAAAGTCCCTATATGAAAGATGCCTATATGGCGAAGAAACACCGACTGAATGGAGAACTTCATATATATCAGCCATCCACAAAAAAGGTTCAAAGAACGACCCCAAGAACTATCAGGCAATAGCAGTCATCTGAACTATAGAAAGAATATATTCCTGGGTCCTTAAAAATCTAATAGAAGAGGATATTGAAGATAAACAACCGGAAGAACAAGCAGGATTCCGAGCGCGAAGGTCTATAATAAACGACCTTTTTACTCTAACTTTAGAAAATAGAACTCAGCAAAATACAGAGATCCATATAGCTTTCATAGACCTAGAGAAAGCTTAGGATCGTGTCCCAGTATCTTAATTTTGGAAAGCAATAAAAAAATCAGGTACAAGACCATCATTTATTCGGGCCTTTCAACTTTAGTATAAACAAAACTATGCGGCACTATCACGGGTCCTTTAACACGACAAAGGGACTAAGATAAGGATGCTGTTTATCTCCTACATTGTTTAAAATATACATAGACCAATCCTTAAAAGGCTGAACACGTAAATGTAAAAACATGGGACTTTGGATGGGGGACGGCACTACATACCCTCTACTTTGCCGGCGACCAGATAGTGATTGCAGAGGACGAACAAGATTTAAGCTAAATGGTTAGAAAGCTAAACGAAGAGTATATTCTAGCAGGACTTACAATCACCAGTAGTGGACAGTGATAATAACAGCAACCTACCTCTGGAACATGAAACAATAAACAACGTCGACACAGCTAGATACTTAGGAGTCATCTTCAATAAGCAAGGGAATAGCAAAGACAAAATTGAAGAAAGAATAACAAAGGGTAGAAAAACCACTAGAGCACTCAATTCTATACTTTGGCTGGCCACTAAGATGGACTTCTTGAAAAGAAGCAGTCGGAGATCAAAACTGGAAACGATAAAAAATGTGGAAATTGAAAGGCATATGAACATCAAGGGAGATATTATTAACGATATAAGAAAAAAATTGACTTGGTTCGGCACACAAAAAGAATGAACGATACAAGGTGGCCAAGAAAACTGTTAGAGTGAAAGGAAAAGGGGAAGACTAAGAAGGATCTAGGATCTGGCGAGATGATGTCAACAAAGCTATTGAAAGGAAGAAATTTAGGGGAAGGTATGTGTCACGACAGAAGAGATTGAAAACTGGGGACGGACAGGCGGCGACAGCCGTAGACAATCCGTGGTACATATACTATTACAATTTTAATATTAAACCCAAAACCGTGGAACCCAATCACCCAATGTTCATCCAATTAATCGAAATTACGAAGAACATTTTTTTTCTTTCGATTTGAAACTCAACATTTTAAGTCTATAAATTCGAAATTTTGATTTTAATCCCCAAATTTGAAAGTTTAATCATCAATTTTGGGTCTAATTTCCATTTTGCAACTTTAACCTTTAGATTCAATTACTTGGCACAAAATTTCGATTTCACTTCAAATATGGAGAATACATTTTTTTGGGCACTTCCAACTTCTTTTGACTTGGACATTCAAATTTTGACTTTCGACTTAAATTCAATAGGTCTGTTGGTCTGTGCATTAGAATCTTTGTCTTCTGGGAACTCTCCTAGAGAGCAACCGCTTCGCTAGGTGGCGGCCTTTCAACTGTTGGTAGTTCAGCTACCTATAATTCACTATATACGCCTGGAGGTCTGCATGAATTTGCAGTCTAGGTTGCATTCTACTTGCATACGACATTGTTTGCGATGGCCAGTAAGTTTTCTCTATGTACCAATAGGTGGGGTAGTCTGAGAGTCACACGCTTGACATTCATTGATTCTTTAGTACTTACTTGTCGGAACATTTGTTAGCATTCGAGTTGGATATACCAAACTGACGAGATCTAACAAGATCGAAACCGGTATTTGGTTTCCAAACTTCGAGTCTAATAAATGTTTAAACCTATTAGTCTGTGCATTAGAATCCTTGTCTTCTGGGAACTTTCCTAGAGAGCAACCTCTTCGCTAAGTGGCAGTAGTTTCAACTGTTAGGTAGTTCAGCTACCTATGATTCACTATTACACGCGCCTGAAGGGCTGCATGAATTTTGCAGGTCTAGGTTGTATTCTACTTGCATTCAAGTACACGTTTAAAATTTCGATAATAAAATCAAGTTCTCACTGCTCTAGGAAAAAGTCATATCAATTCAAATGCCTCTTAGTGGTAGTAATTGTTTTCTAGGGAAAAAATATTCGAAATCTTAACTCTCAAATGCATAAAATTATTGTTATCCTATACTTTGTTTATTTTGCATCAATTTGAATATTGTGTGCCAGTATTACCGTTTGTAATTGATTTTTTTATGAAATGAAACACAAAGCTTTCTCAATGTGAACAATTACCAGAGCCTTAATTATTAACTTGCTCAAGGAGCTTATGATATTTCTTATACTGGACGGATAATAGCATCTACGTTCTCACAGGATTAGAAATAAAATATTATTTTTCAGAAATAATATCTTCAGTGTGAGCCTCCTTCGTATTTACGCATGAGAACCCAATAAATGTTTCTCGAAGTAAATGCATGAATAATTTATTTCAGGAAAGAACTGTATTTCGTCTTTTAGATTTGTTATCTATAGTTAACTCAGTTGTCAGCTGGTAAAACATATTTGAATTCTAGTGAATCTCGGCGAAATTTTTTGCATATATTTTTATAGTGGTCAAAAGCTTGCGTGAATTGTTAGGAAAATAACCTGACCTATAATAACAATTTTTGACATTTTTAACACTCTAAATGAAATTATTTCTGTGAGATAATGAAAAAGCGGGAGAAAACTACACCTAAAGATGTCATAGTTTTAATTCGAAATTCAAATTAATGTTTGACAACATATCTTTTGACATTCCGACCAAGATCTAGTTGGTTATTAGTTACGTAATAAGTGAAAGTTGACAGGAGAGATGGTCACTTGAGCTAGAATTCATTTCGAAAGCATCGCGCTACACACAATTCCTTCAAGAAAGCCAAAAGATTTATGGAAAACTAGAGATAATATTTATCCATTTGTTTACCGACATCAACTTAGCCTCTGATTCTCAAGCTTTGACATGACTTTTGAATAAAAGGAAATACGTTTAAGTAAGCGCCAATACTGAGAAAAGTTTGTCCGCGCGACTGAAAATCAATTCAATTTTTTTTTTACTTTTTGTTTTTTAAATATCTTGATATATCCTGAACTATCGTCCTTACAAAAGAGGGGCAGATACATATTTGTACTAATAACATTTCTGGTTTAGAACATATATTTTGATAAACTGATTTTTGTGACATTTGTAACCTTAAATAAAATTATTAGCATAGCATTCAATTAAAAAGTGCCCGGAAAGTATTCTACCTTTTAGTGAAAGTTACAATAAAATCGAACGGCAGCGAAAAAATCATACAACAGATCAGAACTCCAGACGTTTCCGCAAGCGATAACTCTATCTGTATGGAGATCCGTTCTAGAAAACTGGATCGGTATAAATACGCGGTCGTCTTTCCCTCAATTAGTCAGTCAGTTAGTCGGATAGTCATATAGTTAGATAGTGTGCTAGTTAAGTGAATCATAATTGTGGTGTTCCGAAATAAGTTTGGAATAAACTGCTTACAATTCATGAAGTTTTAATTTTCGAACCGATAACACACAACAATATCTTTTAAATCACATACGCATTAATTCCATTTTACCATAAGTACGTAAGGGACTAAGCCTCGGTTATGTTTCATAAAATTTGATGACCCGTTTCGGGGGATTATTTTATAGTGATATGCTAAACTGGCCAGACAATTAATAACACTTTATGTAACAAACAAATGTTGGCCTTTTACGTATATTTAATCAATATTTTTTCATGGGACTAGCTATTACGATAAAAGCTAAGCAAATTTTGACAAAGCACCCAATTCCATTTTAAATTATCATCATAGCTCATTCGAAAGAAAAGTGGAAAATCTAATTTTAAAACTTAGCAACAGCTGCATCTTGCAAAATTGGGACAAGATTAACTTTTTATATATTTCAAAGTCCCTGACACTGACATTCTCTTCAAAACACACCCTTAGTTGCGATTGCTGTGAAATAAATTTCCTACGAATATGATATAGGTATACTCCAGCAGAAACGAAAGAGCAAAAACCAGGTGAAACTACCCATCCATCATCTTCTGCTATGAAATTTTTATTAGGTCATTTTATCTTGAAAATACCCTGACGGCGCAATTACAATGTTATCCCTGTTACTCGAATAATAAAATAGCGATGACAAGTACAAATCTTGTTTTTGAAACCTACAGAAAAAGACGATCTTATCGCACTTGTAAAATAACATTTACCGGATGAAACTTGAGCATTCGAATTAATGAGAAATAATGGCGAAAGGCAACTGCGAATGCCCAACAACATAAATAATTCTGAACGGTCGAGACCAACTGAGAAAATAAATATCGGGAAAGTTTGCAAAACATTAAAATTTCAGGACGCATTCTTTTCTCATAAAAATGTAATAAAACGCTTAAGATCGAGAGAAGATATGATTCGACATACATAGAACTGGGATATTTTTATTCATCTTTACGTAAAAGTGACTGGCAATTAAAACTTTTTGTTACCGTATCGTAAAATGTCATGGGATTAGTTGGAAAAGACGTAGATATTATATAATCCATTTGTCTAAAAAGTGACGTTATAATGATAATTACTATTGCGCCTTTCTCCCACTTTATAACGAAGTCCAGAGCGGCTTTTAATCTAATTCTGTCCCACAAGTATTCTCTGAAATGATAAAACCAGTCTCTTAAAAACAAACCTAAATTGCAAGAAGCTAAGGATGTAGCTAGAGTGAACGAAAGTGCGAAAAAGTGACGAAACCAAGAAGCTTTTTAACTCTTCTTAATTTTTAAATGACATTTTGAGCCATTTTGCGATTTATCAATTGAATGATTTCTTGAAAAAATCTACGATTGAACTTGACGGTTAGTTGGAATGTGGAATCGGGTCTGCTAAAATTTCAAACCAAATTCCGTTTGCGTTGTATATTCAGTGGGACTTGACTGGAAATGCAATTTTAATTCGAGTTGGGAAGGGCTAAATTATATATAAAAAAATATGTCAGGTTGGCTTGGATATTGATTGCGAATAGCTTTTGCCCAAGCTTTTTAATTTTCCAACGAAATTGGGACCAGAAATACGCATGAAAGCAAAATCGGAGTTTTAGATAAAATATTAATTTGGAAAGGAAAGAGCTAAATTTTAAAGTGATCTATTACAAAATTTATTTATGATTAGAAAGCACTTATCTCTCCGAAAAAAATAACGATATTTAATTTTTCAATTTAAAGACAAACTTACAGGTTGATTAAATCAATATATTTCTATAAATAGTTGAAATCTATTTGTCTAGCTTTAAAACTATTAAAACATAAATATGGCTTTTTATTTAAGCCATGGTAAGCCATGTTTGATACAACACTTTGTCTATAACACCCTGTATAAATGTAGATAATTTTAAAATGTGCACCAATGATGCATTTATTGTCTCAGGAAAATGAAATTTTAAACTTTAGCTTCAATGAGAAACTTTTCTTTCTACTCAGACCAATGGGTACAGCTATATACATATACATATTCCATCGGGTGACTTCAATAGTATGTACTTCTTCCTGGAAGATTCTAGGAGTTTGACCTAAGGCTTTTGTTAGCCTATATCTTGGGCCATACACGCCACTTAAATGGCGATTATTTATGACCACTCCAAATGACTGTTCGAACTCCAACCTGGTTTGTATTGTATCAACCAGTTTTATCGTTGTCGATAACACAAATTCTTTGAGAATACTCCTGTGTCCGGTAAAGTCTTCTTTCTTCAGATCAACAGCTTGAACCAGTCTCAAAGCCCTCAGAATTGCCTCCTTCTTTACCTGTAGATGTAAAGAGGTGAAATTCAACATGACTTCAAGAACTGCAGTTGGACAGCTTTTCATTGCTCCTGTAACTCCAAGACATTCTAAACGTTGTACTTTTACAAATTTATCTTGTGCTGTCTTTTCTTTTGCTTTTGGCTACCATACTAAGGAGACTTCGTAACCATTGGTCTGATAACCGTCAGGTAAGATCAGTAGATAATTTTGGGGTTCAGTTCCCAGGTTTTTCTAAAGAGTCTGCAGTAGGTCCAGTTTACCTCGTTGCACGTTTGACTACCTTTGTCAGGTGTGAGTTCCAAGTAAGTTTCTGGTCTAGCATTAAACCTAGGTATTTTGTCCCACTTGAGAAGTCAATTTGTACTCCGTTCATGATAAGAATTTCCTTCTTTTGATTAATAAAATAATAAGTGTTTTGCTTGAGTTGATTCTTAGGCATTTCTTCCAGCACCAATTGTTGATGATATTTAGGGGAGTTTGCATCAGGTTTGATATAACTCTGTCATGATTTCCCCTTACAGTGACGAAAAGGTCATCTGCATATCCCTGCGTTTCAAATTCTAAGTTGCGTAACTTTAGAAGGAGATCGTCCACAACAATAGACCACAGTAGCGGCGATAATAATCCTCCTTGAGGACAGCCCTTTACCGCAGTCACCGTTGCTGAGTCTCCTCCCAAATTTGCTATGATTCTTCTTTCTCTAAGCATGAATTGTATCCACTCAGTTGTTGTTGTAGTTTCAAAGCCCTTGTTTTGTGCAGCTCTTTTTATGGATTCGTATGAGATGTTGTCGAAGGCACTCTCTATATCGATGAATGCACAAAGAACCATTTCTTTTGCTGCGAGTGCCTTTTCGATCCTCTTTATGAGGTTATGTAAAGCCGTCTAAAGATTTGCCTGATTGATAAGCAAATTGGTTTTTGTGAAATGGTGCCTGTATTAGGACTTTGCTTCTAAAGTAAAGATCAATGATTTTCTGCATTGTTTTGAGAAGAAATTAGGTTAGGCTAATATGTCTATAGGATTCAGGCTGGGCATTTCATCGCCTTCAGTCTTTAGGATAAAAACCACATTAATCTCCCTCCAGGTTTGAGGAATATACCCCAGGCAATAACTACCTTTAAACAGTTGAGTTAGTGGAGTCAGAATCTTGGTTAGACCCTCTTGCAGCAGGCCTGGGAAGATTGCGTCTTCGCCTTGTCATTTGTGAGGCTCAAAAAAACTTACCGCCCATTGTATTTTTCTTTTATTCAAAATTTTTTCTTAAACTGCGACGTTTGGAATTTTTAAAATTAAAAACCTCGGATTTTTAAAAACTTTTAAAGTAAAAATTATGAAAAAGTGCAACACTTTTGGCAAAAGATAATAGCAAAATTCCTAATTCAAACTAAGCTTTAGGCACAATGTTGACTTTGAAGTTTAAAATTTCAAGAGAAAATTGAATTGAAACATAGAAATTTGAAAAATAAATTTAAATTTTTACCGAGCATTTTTTTCAAATGTTTTTTTTTCTAAGAACGCCGCATTTAAGTCTGTCGGCTTGTTTAAAAATCTATTTTTGCTAAAGTTCAAAATTTCAAAAAAATGAATCCAGTCGAGACATCGACAGTTAAACTCATCTTATTTTTTTTACGAATTTCTTTATTACTCATGATCGTTTATCTGTCATTTCCCATCTTACTGTCGCTCCTTTTTTTTTAACTCTCTAGGCTTCTATCGTATTGCCAATAAAAGGAACATTACTTATAGTAAACAAGTTTGTGAAATTCGAGACTATTCGTGACATCTTGTTTGATAATGAGTTAGATTAGCACGCCCGAGAATGTTAGTTCTGCTGACAAAATAAGTATCACGTAATTATCACTAATCACCAATATGGTTAAGGAGGCCAAACGTACTTTGGATTAAATTCGTCGCTCATTTATCTGAAAGGGTTACTTCCACGAGAATGCAATCTGTTCTTCTCTTAGCGCCAATGAAACTTCTTCAAGCAATACTGATTACAGAAAGAAACACAAGAATTAAAGATTTTAAAATAACTTAATACAATAATAATAAAGGGGGAAAAACTTCACTTGTAAATACAAAATATTTTCTATAATACTAATTAATATTTATTGATTTTAATTTGTTACATATTTACACACTGAGACACAGAAACGAAGACTATTATTAATGCATGTTAGATAAAATAATGTACTAACAAATAACTTTTAAGGTTATATTTTGATATCCCTAATTAGGATTAATGAAATTCTGGTTTCATATCTAAAGAGACGTATCTAACATATGTGTATGTAGTATGTATCTAACGCTTTAAAATGATTCCCTTATAATTGATGGCTTATACAGCAGATGCTTTTAGTTTTAAATAAATGTTCAACCCTTGCCATCATATCAGTCATCCCTAGGCAAGACCGTTATTAATGAGTATTAAAAAATTCATCCTCTTTTCATATAATTTATGAATACGCACGCAAGAGATGTGATGAAAAAAATTTAAACGTGATCGTCTGACAAATATTTGGGGAAACTAAAGGAAAAAAATTAACATTCTTACACAATCGCAGGAAAAATATTACACTGAAAGGATAAAAAATTATGCAGGACTTTTAATTGAACGAGTAAAAGATCGTCTTAGTGTACACCCTTCAATTATAATTTTCTTTGACACCAAGCAAGAGTAAGGTGTTCGCGTTAGTACAATTTCTTTTGATTTAGTTTAGCATTAACATTATCATTTAACGTATATCCTAACTAATTTTCGTTTCCGTCCTGATTTTTGACTGCAATCATCTCTATCCTTAAGTAAAGCTGTTTTCAAAGTGAATAAATAATGTTGAAAATTAACTTGTACCTTTCCTTTTAAAAGTTTTTACCATCTGTTTCAACTATGCTACTTATTTGAAAATCTCTCTTTTGGCTTAGTTCGATTTGAAAAAAGGTCAATTCTATGTTAAAATTATTTATAATTTAAATCTAATTTTACATTTGACCAAAAAAAATGGTCTAGCGATGTTTACATATTTAAGGTCATTCTAGTGAAAACTTCCCTCTGATGAAACTCAAACTTTAGGAAATCCTGAAACAGAACAGTACAACTTCGATTTTTTTTTCATTAGTAAAGAACGTATAATATTTGGTCCTGGGAAGCTCGAGATCTGCAGCTTTGTGGAGGCAGAAGCAGTCCTCTGACAAAAATCAGATACTCAAATATTCTAAAGCACAGACCAATAGGCTGAGGTATTTTTTATATTCGGAATTAAGGATCCAAAGACTGTCGGTTTCGATAGTAATTTCCCAGTATTATTTCTAAGAAATCTATTATATTAAAGAGGTTTTTTAATAACAACGCAAATAAATATTTTCCTCTTGTAATCTATGTCAATTGTTTGTTTTTTCAAATAAACCTAACACGCAACACATAACAATATAAAAATTGCTAAAGATTCATATTGGGTGTTGTTAACCAACGAAAAAGTGACTTTTTTAAAATCAAAACTAATTGAAATAGACATTTTTAAGTAGGCAATAACTTTAACTGGTCAACATTAATTTTGTCACATAAACTCTGGTAGGTAATTGTGTTTGGACTACCTACCTTCATCGTAAAACCCTACTTATTTTTTTCTATCACCCCCAGATTTCTTGTGACAAGTTAAAATTCATTTTTGGAAATGTAGTTTTCTCAAAAACTGTTCGTTTTTATTTAGGTACATATTTTACTTACATCTTAAAATATTTTATCAGAAATAACACATAATATCATGATTATCTTAATTCTTCATTTAAAGTCTTTTTTATCATTAAAATTTGCATTTTTTATATGTGAAGACCCACCGGGGTCAAAAAAATCACAATTAGAAAAAAGTTTCTTTACATGTAGATCTTTAATTTGTAAATAGAAAACTGTAAAGCATTTACACTTGTAAAGCGCTCTGGTATATTTCTACCACCACTTTATATCAAATTAGGCTAACCAGAAAATGAGTCCCAATAAAGAAGGATTGTTATCTTTCAAAGAGAAATTCCCCAAAGTGAGTGAAGTAGTAGTAGTAGTAGTAGAACCACAAATTAAAAAAAATTAATAAAAGACTCGTTGTTTAAAAAAAAAATTAAATATTTTGAAGAAATCAGCATGATGCTGCAAGAATTTAATTGGAAATTTTTTGGTTTACCAGAAGAGTGACATTTATAGATATTTGGTTAAAATACTTTAATTGGAGTTTAAAACTTTGTATTGCAATATGGGGATCAGGATTTAAGTTTTAGGCACATATCTTAAATTTATTTCTACTAATTAGGGGACTCTGGGGGACTCTAAGCGATAAGAACTGATAAAAGTTTTATGCGAACATTCAGATGATGGAAAAACTTTATCAGGGCAGATTAAACTCCAGAGTGTTGACTAACTACCACTGCTTGATCAGGAGGAACCAATTAAAAGCTAAATAATGTAGAGAAACAAAGCTTATAAGTTCATGATGTACATTTTTTATTTTCTATTTCTAGAGATCCATCATTTTTCAAACATTTAACAAACAAATGTCGTGGGTGATCAAAATTTCACAACTGTTTATTTTAAATGACAACAACTAACACTATTAAAAACCACAAAAGGAGTTCATGTGACATGACAAAACTTCAATTTAGTTGACCAGTGTTATATGAAAACTTTTAATGTTATACCATTCTTTGTTGTTTTTGACTAGATACTAACATAAAACGCACTTTTACAAATCTGATAATAAAAATACTAGATATTTTGAAATGAGTGTCACAGTTGAATCACATGGTCGAACCCTTTTACAACGAACAAGTTAGCTGCCAACATAATTTACTATCTTGCTTATATTTCTTGACAACCCATTAGAAACCATCTACAAATTTCTTCCCTTGGCGATAGCTGAAAACTTTGTTTCATATTCGCAAGCATCTAAGATAAATCCCTATTTTAAGGAATTATTGTCGGTTGCGCAAATGGTTAATAGAGCCGAAGCTTTCTAGATAAATCAAAAGATAGTGTTCCGAATTTACATTTTTATTGTTAGACCACTTCTGACATGCAATTATGGTTTTATTCGAGTGCAGTTCTTGTGCACTTCCATTATGGAAATTTCAAATTACTTGCACTTTGCAGCTAGATGAAACCGAATATGTGTTTTCATTTTAAGTAAAATAAACCTAACTTCTTCTTACCCTTATTGGTGTTATGTGTTCCTTAAAAACGGATAATTACATGGAGAATTCCACAAAGTAAGAATTAAAAGTGACACAGAGGATCAAAATCGAAAAATATCAAAGAATATTAGAAAAACATCGACTTGTTTTTCATATATCTTTGTAATTTTTCATCCAGAAAACAAACAAAGAAAGAAAGATCAAATTGGAGAGAAAAAGGTGCCTACAAGTTTAACTAAAATAATTCTTAGAAGTTGTACAGTAGGGTAATTAATTACTCGAAACTGCACATAAACATTACTTTTTCCTAACATATTCATATTACTCCAAATAATAATAATATATTGTTTCGATTGCTATAAAATTTTTAAATATTCGATGAATTTTTTTCAAATTATGGAAATATTGAAAATAACTCCACTCTTTAAACTGACTGGGAATACCCTACTATTTCATATTTAAGTTGGCTTAATGTGTATTCATGTATCATATTCACGTCATATGTAATATGTCATGTTCCGCATATGGTTGTTTGGTGAAAATTTATCAAACAGTTAATCCAAATTTATAGCTATAACATTATTTTAATGAACAAAGCTTTGTAATAGCCGTACAACAATCGCATATTTTTTTAACAAATGCAGCCATTCGAACTAAAATGTTTTTCACCTCTTTTTGGATTACAAAGCTAGGCTTGTTCCTTAAAGATTTTTTTTTGAAAATGTGATATTTAATTATTCAAATGAAGTTGAAATACAGAACTTGAGATTAAAAAACACAACAAACGTTGCTCTAACGCGTTTCGACAGAGATACTGATAGAGTATCTGTCTAAAGATGACAGCTTGGCTGTCGAAACGCGTTAGAGCAACGTTTGTTGTGTTTTTTAATCTATCTCGCTTTCAGGGGACAAGTTCTGTATTTCAATTTTTGAAGATAACCAAGGACCAGTCCGTTCTACCAAAAAAAAAATCAAATTTAGTTAAATAAGAACAAATTGGGAACAAAACACGGATTGATTAATGTATTAAGGTTTATTAGGTAGTAGAGATAAATAACTAAATAAATGATCCAACTTAATTCAAAATAAACAAGCCCAACATTTTCCAAAAAAAATTTGCTTCAATTTCTACGATTGGCTTGAAGAATGTATACTTTACGATCCAAAATTGTGTCTGTACATCCCAAAAATATTTCTCATTGGGAACAAATTAATCATTTCCTTAGCTGAAGTAACTTAACAAGAGAACGTGTAAAATAACTCGAGGAATAACCATATTAACTAGCAATAATCCTTGTACAGGTGTTTCTGTTCCAGAAAACAATTTCGAATACTATTACATGAAAATATAAATATATTTCATGGGAAACACAAATTTACTTACAAAAAGAAAAAATGTAAAGATAAATTTTTACTGAAAATTTTGATTTTTCTCAAATTATTTCTAGCGAACTGAAAATGTTTATTTCTTTTTGAAAATTTCAACTTTTTTCTCAAAAGTTCGCCCCTAATCTGCAAGCTTATTTGGTTATTTTCACATTAGAGATCAAAATTTTGTTTCTTTTTCCCAGAATTTTTCTTTGAATGTTGAATTGAACCTCAAAATTTTATTTCTTTAAAACCCGAATCTGAACTTTAATTCCAATTCTAGGGACTTTATCGCTTGAATTTCTTTCAAATTTTGGACCTTTATTAAAACTTATTTCTACACATTTAAAATTTTTATAGTGCCTAGGATGGAATTGTGTTTTTTGCTCAAAAGTTTATCCTCAACATTTCGAAAATTCAAAAGTAAGGTCATAATTTTAAAAAAAAGTAGCACATTTTTTGCTAAATTCAAAGAGAATGATTCTGAAATGATGGCTTGTCTCCCAAAATTTCTATTTAAACTTTTGATGCTTACCTAAAAAATTTGAGTTTATTTATCAAATTTGCCATTTGAATATTTAAATTACACAACTTTCCGGATTTCATAACTTTAAAAGTTTTTTTTTTCAATTTATTTCCCCTTTTCCCCACAGATGTTGACTTTGATTCGAAAGTTTAAACAGTTTTTTGAAATTCTTAATTTCAATTTCTTCCTTGAATTTTATAAAAACACTTGTTTTTCAAGGTTTCCAAAATTCCGACTTTTTTAAACTATTTTCATTGGAAATGGATTTGTTTTATTTTTTCCTAACGTTTTGACTTAAATATGAAAATTTCGAATTTTGATCCAAAATATCATCGTTCATCTAGAAATTTCAATTTGCTTTTACAAGACTTAGTTTAGTATTTCAAATTATGTTTTTTATTAAATTTGTCACTTTGTCTCTTTAAATCTCCGTTGTCATTAAAAATTTCAAATTTCATCAACAAAAAATAATAAAAATTTCAAGAAAATCTCATAACGGTTGCAAAATAATTACAGAATTTGCCTTAAAAGTTTGATCTTAATTTCGAAATTTAGCCTCGGGAACCTTTCGTGAAATTTCCAATTTTCGAGAGATTAACCCCTTTTTGTTTTTTGTTTTGTCAAGATTTGTTTCTTTTAAGATTTTGACTTTTTCTTAAAATTCCGATATATTTACCTTTTTTCTAAAATGTCAAGCTAGAAATTTTAATTTTAGCAAGCTTTACTTTTTCTCGACAGTTTGACCTTATTTTAGAAGTTTCATGCTAAGACTGAATTTTTTTGTAACTACATTTTGAGCTTTATTTGAATTTGTTCACATAATGCCCAGATTAGTTTTTTAATAAAAGTTCACATTTACAAATAATCTAGAAATGTTTAAAACAGGACTTTCAAACTTTCGAAACAAATCCAAAATTTCGAATTTAAAGTTTAAAATAAAGGTACAACAAGCGCCTGAATTTTTAGTTTAAAGTTTAAATTTTAGGATGAACTGTAAATAGTGCATGTTTAAACTCTTAATTTTGGGACAGAAGTAAACTTTTGGAGACAACCCCAAAATATTTAAAGAGTAAGTATTTTTAATTTAATTTAGGTAATTGTTTCAAAGTTTTCATTTTAGACTCTCATATTCGATTTTTTTTTTCTAAGCTTTAAACTCTTAATTTCGCTAGAAAGCCGAGAAAAATTATTTTTTGACATTTTTATTTTTTTCTCAAAATTTTGATAAGAGTTTATTTATGCAAGTAGAATTCAACCTAGACTACAAATTAATACGTGTATAGTGAATCATAGGTAGCTGAACTACCAACAGTTGAAACACTGCCACCTAGCGAAGCGGTTGCTCTCTAGGAAAAAGTTCCCAGAAGACAAGGATTCTAATGCACAGACCAATAGGTTTGAACATTTATTAGATTCAAAGTTTGGATCTAACAAGATCGAAACCGGTATTTGGTTTCTAAACTTCGAATCTAATAAATGTTCAAACGTATTGGTCTGTGCATCAGAAGAGTTTATTTTCCTTGGCTAAAATTTTAAACTCGAAAATTTGACTCTTTCCATAAACTTTGACTTGAATTGAGATTCTTTTAAAAATTGAAACAAAAATCTTGTACCCTAAAACCAAGAAAGATTAAAAAACACAACAAAGGTAACTTTTAAGCGTTTCAATAGCCAAGCTATCATCTTCAAAGAGATACTGACACCTAATCCTAAAATCAACCCTTATATACTAAGAATATTCACTTCGTGCATGATCGACCGCATCCGAACGCCCATGCCCATCTAATCATACACGTCGTAGTGTCACAATTCCTTATCTGTCAACCTTAACTATTTTTAACAGAGATGAGTGGCCTAAAGGCCCAGCGCTACCGTTCATAAGGTTGTCTGCAGCCTTATGGATGGCTAAGCTTCCACATGCATTTAACATAGAATTCTTATTTACTACTCTCAACAGTTTAATACTATTATCTATCCTATGCTCTAATTCAAAAGCATGTCGAGCCACACTTGACTTCTCAGTTCTTCCGTACCTCAAATGAGCCAAATGCTCCTTCAGCCGGATTTTTAGAGAGATCGTCTGTCCTGCACTTTTGAGGACAAAAGGCAAATTAAATTCGCTTTTGGGTAATTTGAAGCATAAAGTAGAACAAACGGAGAAGTTCAGTATTTACCAAAATTCCTGTTGCATTTTTTCTCAAAACTTTGACTTTAACCTTGAAATTTAGTTTATCATTTTTCTTTGAAATTTCGAAATAACCTTGAAATTGAAAAAATGAATATCAAGTTTAAATGCAAGAAGAATGCAACCTAGAATACAAATTCATGCAGCCCTCCAGGCGTGCATAGTGAATCATAGGTAGCTGAACTACCAACAGTTGAAACACTGCCACCTAGCGAAGCGGTTGCTCTCTAGGAGAGTTTCCAGAAGACAAGGATTCTATAATGCACAGACCAATGATTCACTATACACGCCTGGAGGGCTGCATGAATTTGTAGTCTAGGTTGCATTCTTCTTGCATACGACATTGTTGGCGGTGGCCATAGTTTCTCTATGGACCAACAGATGGTAGTACTAAGAGTCACTCGCTTGACGCCTGTGAATGTTTTAGTACTTACTTGTCGGAACATTTGTTAGCATTTGAGTTGGATATACCAAACGGACGAGATCTAACAAGATCAGAACCAGTATTTGGTTTCCAAACTTCGAATCTAATGAATGTTCAAACCTATTGGTCTGCACTATAGAATCAAGTTCAAACTCGAAATTATGAACAAAAAAATTCTAAATTTCGTAAAAATTCAAATTTTTAAGATCTCTTTTTGTTTAAAGTGAAAACTTCTTTATGCGCATTGAGTGACTTTTGGTGGGAAAAAAACTAATGGTTTTGCGTTACCATCACTTTAATTCTCCTAGGTGACTTGGTCTAATGTTAACAGTTAATGTAGCCATAAATAGAATCCATGATATAATTTTACAAAACGCGAATTCTAAGTTCGAACTTCAACCCCGCCAGGCGCAAGGCATTCATTCTAAACCACTGCACCAAGCCAGTTCACGCTCTTGAAAGCTAAACTGGCCTGATAATCTAACCCTACCCCTGAAGTTAAATTAAATATGTGAAAACGTGAATTCTATAATTGTTTCAATCGTGTTTTAATTTCACTATTAACGCTGGCAAATTCCGGGCAGGCGTTAATTCGAAAGACGTCAAACGACTTGCAAGATTGAAATAGAAGTAAAAATCAAGATAGCATATTAAAAATGCTTCACACGTACATAATTTTGCCTACTCATTGTCGGCAGACCACATGACTGCCTGTTTTTTTTAATATAATTTTTAAATTATTTTGAGATTGTTCAGATATTTTTTGGTGTTAGAATGATCTTTGAAAATTTATGTAAATATGGTGTTGGTCGCCGTAAGTCATAAATGGATTTTTTTTAATATTGTCAATAGATTTCAATAATTAGTTTTCAAAAAGTTTAATTGGGTAGAGAAGGTAAGAAAATGAAAAAAAGAGCATATAATTTATAAAAATATATATTATCTGATTTTTACGGAGTCCGCTTATTCATTTGTCTTCATCGTTATGAGCGAATTTCACTGTTTTACTAAAATTAGTGATAAAAACTCAGAATTTTATTACAAACCGACTCCTGCCTGGCATCATCACCAAAGACGAGAAATTTTGAATAATAATATTTTATTGCAATACAGAAACCTGGAGATCACCATCCCAGTTTCAAATGTCTACTTATTCTCCTGATTCATTTCAAGCGATTACCGTTTATTTGGTTCATCATTTTTTTGGCAGAAGAATAAAGAGTTAGGAAACGATTATTTCCTAAGGACTCGACCACTTTCAAAACAATGAGAACTGCATTGAAAAATGACATTACCGCAAAAAAGTTTGCTTAACAAAGATTTTAGTTTTTATTTGACTCCAACATTTTTAAAATTATTAATTTGACCAAGCCGTATGTTGAAATACACTCAACCGAATGACCGCTTTTAAGGGGCAAAAATTATGGTTTAAAGCTACATAAGAAAATATGTAATTTCTTATTCGTTTATAGCGAACATCTGTCTAAAACAAACTATTTAAACATTCCCTTGGTGGTTCGTCCAGATATAACAAACGACCACTTATAAGGAGCAAAATTATGGTTTATATCTCCATAAGAAAGTATGTAGTTCTTGTTCGTTTACAAGGAAAATTCGGTTATAACGAACTATTTAAATATCTCCTTGGCAGTTCGTTATATCCCAAATTGACTGTACATTACGGTGTCCTTTATTTACCAAGTTGGCTTTTTTAACTTGGATATTCTCTAGATTATTTTTCGCAGTCCAAAGACTAATTTGGATAATGAGCTACCGTACTTCTCTATTGATTTGAGTGTTCACTTGTTCTTGAAGAAGTCCTCTACGATGGGGGACGTCGAAATTTTGAGTAGTTTATAGACTCGATTCATTCCCGGAAGAACTATTTTTTACCTAAATTTTGTCATACCGTAAGTTTTATATTTTTGTAGAAAAAAAAATACTTTTGAAGACACACCATAGCAGCAGGCGACAATTTTAATCATTCAACCAATATAAAAGTACTTCTTATTTTAAAAATTTATATTCGACTGCTAAATGGTTTTAAGCAAATTATAGCAAATTTAAAATAAGTTCTTAATTATTTTTATTTAAAATCCTTATTAAATCATTACTGAAAGGACAAAATAAAAGATATAACATATTGGTACAGAAATGCCATGATATAGGCAACAAATTAATAAAACAGTAAGAAAATATTGGAAAAAACGATAAAAATAAATTTCGCCTTTTCAGCCCTCGTTAAAGTTAAAAGATAATTTTTAACTTTAATATAAACACTTTTCCATATAAAGAAATCATCATAGAAGCAGAAGCAACAAGAGCTGGGAATTTATTGAATATAACTAGCAAGAAAAAAATTGTCTTCCAAAAAGTGCAAATTCCCCATGTTAATTAAATAGGATGGGAAAAGTATCGTCAGGGTTCAATGGCATTAGACAAACTTTTTTTTTCTAAAATTGCTTTTGGACTACAAACAAATAATTTGGAGAAACCATAGTTAAAAAACCAACTTGGTAAACAACAGACACCGTACTATACATACGTATGCAATATATGGATCACATCTATGAAGGGTATTCGTACCAAGCTCTGCCATGTATCATACAGTATGGAAAAAACTAGATGGGCATAACAAGGAAACACGTACAGGGCTTCTGTAATAAACCTTGTAATTCATGTCGTAAAAATCAGTATATAATCCTTATGGAAATTCGGCCGTAAATTTAAGTCTTGTGTTTTAAACTGCAATTTTATTGTATTATCCCCTGCTAAGCAATTTCCCTCTATTGCTGTCAGCACTTTAGATCCATAAAATTGATATAAAAGATATCCCTAATTCAATGGTTTACTTTTAGAAGGGAAATATAATCTGAATAGCTGTAACTTTAGCTCATCCTGCAGGTATAAAAGTTATTCGAACTTTCTCAAATTATCTTCCACTGAACGATTAGAGATGTTTCTTAAAAGCGAAATTATAAATTAAGAACTAATGGATAATGAAGATAAAAAAGTGCCAATACTGAAATAGCGAAAGACAAACCTTTTTACAGTAAAACTAAGTAAAACTTTCTTGTTAACTGTTTATATCTTTTAAGTGATAACATGTTTCTTCTTAAATATACGATTATGACAAGGAAGTGTTCGTGAAAGTTTTTTTTTGAATCCTTTTAAGAATTGCATGTGATGAACTTATAACAAAAGCTAAATAGACTTCCTCTGCTGTTGTTATAACAATAGTCACTGGAATCCAACTTGATGCTTAAAATAGATAATACTACATGCAGCTAGCTACAAAACTTTTTCAATTCAGTGCTTATTCATTCTGTTTAGTTTCGATTCGCAATTTGATAGACTTTTTTAAACATACAACACACAATGATTTACTTAACGACGCTGAAATAATTTCAATAAATAGTTTTTATAGTTCCCAATTCCAAGAGATATATACTATTTCCATTCATAACGAAATGAATTTTGTGAAACCTAAATTGAAAGGGAATGTTGGAATCACCAGGCACATTTTAACTTTTAAAATAAACCATAAATAATATAAAACCTTTTATTCGAAGTTCAAAAAGCAAAGAAGCGTCAAATATTAAGGTATTAAAGCATTGAAACTTTTATATTACTTTTCAAACAAATTTTCCTCACTCGAGTTACTTTTAGTAGATTGTCGCATTAGTACAATTTTATTTAACACACGAAAAAAATAACAAAAGGGATAAAATCTTAAAAGCATTCCCTAAAATAACTTTGCATAACAAGCCCTATATTTCGTCCTATCCCGGAAAATGGCACTTGTTCTAAAATTCGAATTACAATGACAAAATTAAGGTAGGAATTTTCTGTTACAACGTCCGCAACCATCAAATTGAAATGTGTCGTGAATAGATTTGGAACAGGTGACGCCAACGCGCATTCGTCTTTTTCACCACGATGCAAGGATATTAATTTTCTGCCCCAGGACAATTTCGATGCGCTAGGGCATTTTGTTTGGGCAAATCGAATCCTGTGTCAAATTTCAACGTGCTCATACTGCGAAATCGAGTTTTCTTTTTAAAGTGATCCTTTGTGAACATTCCTCACTTTTTCTATTTTCTTGTGGTATGAAGTTATCGAATCGCAAATTAAAATTGTTGGTAAAACCAAAAGTGCGCACTCCGCCGACCGATCTTATAGCTTTTATAGTTACCGACGCGACGCATCTACGGTGGTTGTCTTAATTAGCGAGAAATGCCAAAAATTCTACTTTCAGTCAAAACAATTTTTTTTCTTTTTTCTGCAAATTTTGATTTTAAATTTTTTACAAACATTTCAAAATGATTCCTAAATTTGGAGGCATCTTTTAAAAATTTCACATTTCATCTTAAAATTTCGATTTTTTTCTTCAAAGTTTCTCAACATTTAAAGTTTAGCCATATTTATAACATATGCCGATGAAAATATTGAGATTGAAGAATTAAAATTTTAAGAAAAAATCAAAATGCATAAATAAAAGTTCTGGTTTTCTAGATAAATTTTCGAAAAAAAACAAGACCAACATGGGACTTTGAAGTAAATATCGGATTTTAAAGTTAAATTTTAGATTTTGAAGATGAAACTTTAGAAAAACGTAATACCTATTTTAAATGTTTCAGAAAAATTAATATTAAAAAACAATTTACTTACTAAAATTTCGATTGCTTTTTTCCATGAATTCGAACTTTTTCAAAAATTTCGAGTCTAAACTTGCAATATTTATGTTCTCGACTTTTTTTAGACTAACATTAGGAAATATTAACCTCTTTTTCTCGATTTTAGAAACAAATGTAAGTTCTAATTTTACAAAGAAATTGTCTTTTTCTCGAATATTTCAAATGGAAGTAGATACGTTTGATATTTTTGGTTATTTTTTTTAGCTTTATTGTCAGAATTCAAATTGAATGTTTCTTATTTAGAAATGTAAAAATGTTGACCTTTTTTCGCGATTTCGATCACTTTTCTTGCAATTGCGACTTGATAAATGCAATAAAAATCGAAAGGGTAAACTCAGAATTTTTATAAAAAGTCGAAGTTTTCAAGAAAATTGATAATCTATTTAAAAACATTATAATCAATTTATTTCTGTTTTACTTTCCGTTTTTTTTTTTTAATTTTTCGTTGTTCTTGAAAATTAAAAGCTTACATTTTTGGTATTTATAGTATTATTTAAAGCTTCCACACTCATATCAAAATGAAGACTTTTTTCTAGAAATTTCGTTAATATTTATTTTTTTATACAGCTCGCTTTTTTTGAATTATTGAAAATTATTGTAATTTAAATTAAACCTTTTTATTTTAAATTTCAATATTCTCTCCAAATTCGGAGCTTTATTTTCAATTTAAGTTTTTTCCTAAACCTCGACTTTAAATTGAAAATTTCACTTTATCTACCAGTTGTAAGAGGTTTTCCAGAAATTCAATATAAAATTTCAATTAAGTATTTTGTAATTAAACAATATGAATGTGCTTAAACAAACCCTTTAGGGTAACCTTTAAAATTGCATCATACTCTGGTTAAGTTCAAAATGCCAAATCGTGAAATATTTTTCTAGAAGTTTTTATAAAGCTTCGTGAATTTCGATTTTTCTGCTAATGTGTTTTAGTTTGTTTTGAACATATTTAAAAAATAAAAATCTCTAGGGAAAAGTCGATATCTATGAAAAAAATCATTTTTCTGCGCTTGTTTCTCATAAATTTGGACTTTTTCTCAAAATGTTATGTTTACACTTTCTGGTTTTACTTTTGTTTTCGATTTCGACTTTCACTTAAACTCTTGACCTTCTCTAACAGGTATTTTTGAAATTGTGACTTTAGTTCTCTTTTCGCGTTTCAGTAAAAATAATTTTCGAATTTATTTTTCGGTAATTTAAATTAATTTTTCTTTTTTTAACACTTTTCTGAAACTTTTTAATTTAAAATGAAAATTAGAATTAAAAACTAATCTTTTTCAATCGTAAATTTCAAGTATTCAGTGGAATTTTCAAAAAAAAAATTTGATGGTAAAAACAAACGCTCGAAATTAATAACATTTTTTTAGAAAGTTTGTGTTCTAAACATATTATTGTCAAAATTTCTTTATTTTTGTCAAAATTTTAAAAAAATAAACGAATTTTGAGAAAAAGTCAAATTTTGGATAAAAAACTCAATTTGAAACTTTCTTGAAATTTCCAGAGAATCAAAAAAAGGCCGATTTTTTTGTAAATTATTCAAAATTTCCAATACAGTCCAATTTTGAGAGAAAAAAGTAGAATTTTGCATATAAAGTCTTAGTTTAGAAATAGGCGAATTGTAATAAAAAAAAACAGTTTTGGGATAAAGTTGAAATTTTCAGAAAATCAAACAATTTAAAAATGTGACTTTTTTAGAAATTTAAAAAGTATCGAAATTTTCGAGAAAAAAGACGATTTTCGAGGTTCTAAAACCCACACTAGTTTTTAAAAAAATCAAAATTTTGGGGAAAAGATTGACATTTTGAATAAGGGATCGAAATTTAGTAAAAATTTGAAATTTTCCCGGGAGAGTCAAATTTTGTGGAAATTTTGAAAAGGGGACGATTTTTGAGAAAAATTTCAGAAAAAAAGTTAAAATTTCAGGAAAAAGAGTCAACATTATTTCTAGACCTCGAAATTTTGAGAAGAGTTAAAATTTGAATATTTTGAAATTTTTGCCTTTACAAAAATTCAAAAATTTTAAAAAATTTTTTTTACAATTTCCAGATTAATATAATTCTAATTTTTACTTTTTTATCAAGAGACCCGCCAAATTTCGAGAAAAGTTTGATAAACAAGTCGAAATTTGCAGAAAGATGAATTTTAAAAAAAAGTAGAAATTTTCAGGAAAAGTATAATTATGAGATATGATGAAAACACCTAATTTTGAGAAAAAACTTCGAAATATTGAGAAAGTCGGATTTTGAAAAAAGGAGTCGAATTTTGTAATAAATTTGAAATTTCAAAGGAAAAAGCGAATTATTTTTACAAAAAGACGAATTTTTTAAAAAAAAAAGTCAAAATTTGGAGAAAAGTTCAAAATTTTAAGCAGGAAGTATATTTTTAGGAAAAAAAATGGAAACTGGAAAAGGTTCATGCAGTTGAGAGTATAAATTTTTAGTTGGCTGTATGAACTAAGGGAGAGCAAGCGTGCCATCCTGCCTTATTATTGATAGCTAATAGGAAAAGAAAACAAGAAGATTTAGAAATATTTTTTACTAGGTAGAACTAAATATATTACTGCAGTAGTTATTTTCTTAATAAATCTTTATCACTCAAATTTAAGAAACCTGCCTTAGCTTAGTGGTTGCATTGCTATTTCATAAATAATGTTCCGTGTTATTGCCAAATACATTCGCAATATATTCGCATCATTTTTTGCGAATGCGAATATTAAAAAACATACGAATATTCGCGAATGCGAATGGGAATACTCGTTACATCACTACTAGGAAACACTCAATACTTAAACATTTTATTTGAATACAAGAATAATTTATTCTTGTGCCCCATGCCGGGGATAACATACTAATAGTATATAATGTAACGCATTTAAAGTGATATTGAGTTAACGGGTGTAGACAACTTTAAATACATTCGCGTGTATTATACATTACATAAAAATTGCGTATCCTTTAAAGCCCATTTTTACCCCCTTAGAGGCTGAATTTTAAACAACACTTTCTTAATGCTCACCTACGTATTAAAGCAAACACTCGGGTGAACTGTTCATGCTCCTAAACCCAGCCGTTTTGACTGTGCGTTGTCTGAAAGCCAGTGCTTAGGTAGAACTTTTTCTGGAGTTTCTAATTTTTTCTAGAAATTGTATGATATAATTTAAAAATTTTTCATTTATAATTTGAACTTCAAAATGGAATTTTTCGACCTTAAATTCAAATTTTAGTTTTTGTATTCAAAAATAGAGTATAAATATTAATTTCAAAATTTATAGAAAAAATCGAAATAGAAAAATTTGGACAAAAACTCAAGATTTAGGAAAAATATTAAAAATTTTAAAAAGGCTTTAAAAACATTAGAAAATGTAAAATCAGATTTTTTAAATTAAAACTGGAAATTTCAATAGTTTGAGGAAAATTTTAAATTTAAAATAAAAACTAACTCTTTGTCAAATTAATCTACCTACTCAAATTTTCTACTTCAAAATCAATTTTAAATTTACTTTGAACATTACGAGTTTCCGAAATTCCTTAAAAAACGTTTTCTGAAATTTAAAGCTTAAATTCAAACTCTTATGATTAAAAGTCTAAATAAATTTACGGTTTAGAAATAAATCGAGATAACGAATGTTAGGAAAAGGCAGAAATTTCGTATGGATATTTAAAATTTTAAAATCAAAGTCAAAATTTTGTGATTATAATTACAATATAGTCTTGAAATAAAAGTCAAACTATTTAGATAAAAATTAAAATTTCGAAAATAAAATAATAAAGTTTCTAGAGAAAAATCAGAATTTGGGGAAAGATTAATTTTTTTTTAATTCGAGATACCTACTTAATGGTGTTAATATTTTGTGAAAACCCAAACATTGATTCTTTTTTAATTTTGAGTTTATTTTTTGATTTGAGTGAGTGCCAGAAACGTTTAAAAAACACTGTTTTAGAGAATTACTTTTTAAAAATAAAATAAACAAAGAAATAAATCTTGCTTCTTTCTAATTTCCTGACAAGAATTCCTGCTCTTGCTAAAAGAACTTCTTGTCTTGTTTGCTGTCTAATTTCTTGTCTTGGCCTGGCAGCAAGAAGAACACATAAATAAGAAAAAACAAGACAAGAACAAGAAATTTGTGAAACACTAATTTAAAATGATTTGACTTTGAAGTCTTATGGCAGGTACACACTCGCAGGAAAATCCCACAGTTTGTGTATTTGGAGAAAGTTCTGCGATTGTATATAGACAAATGGGAAACCAGTCGCTTGTTCTTTAACTCCGTATAAACAAGAAGAAATTCCGCAGGTCGCTGTCACGCTTAACCTAGTTTAGCTAAATTGTGGAGGTGTGGACGCCTGATCAAAACTAGTAACTAGTCTATTTTGAGATTGTTCAGGACTGTCTAGAGACAAGATCTTCGGTTTGTCTATAGACAGTCGCGCAATTTTGTCTACGAGTGGGTACTAGCCTTAAAAAAGAATCATACCTATTTATTGTTTCTTTCCTGATTAGCTTCCTCATTTTATAAGAGGCATGACATATCACTGGGTCTAGAGCTGTTTTTTTAGAAATGAATATTTTTGGTATGTTTTATTATCTTCTCTATTTTTTAATTTATTTCTGTTCGTGAACATTTTTCACAAATTTCATTACTCCGCGAATTTTTGTAAATATTTTTGTCCACACAGCAAAAAAAAAGGTTAAGAATAGCTGCTCAAAACTAACAATTTAAATAAAGTTACAAATTTTGGTGGAATGGACTGGTCCTTGGTTATCTTCAAAATTGAAATACAAATTTTGTTCCTTAAAACCAAGAAAGATTAAAAAACACTTATTTCTAAAATAATTCGAAGTTGCAACTTTCAATATAAAATGAAAACATTTATTAACTAAAGCAAAATTATTCGAAGAACGATATAGCGTCATGCATTTGTGAAAACCGAATTTACTTTATCAAGCACCTAAAATATAGGAAAATTTGTGAAACGTATTTTTTACCTTCTGTAATGAAACAGTCAAACGTGGATTAAAAAACACTTAAATAACATTATTTGTTAAAATTTAACATACTTAAACCTATGGCACACGGAGGGAGCTTGTATTTAACCCATAACACGTACAAAAATGCCTCACTCCTGGTGACCTTTGTAACCTCGATTACATCGTATATCCTGGTCATACTATTTACATTTAATAATATGAATAACTAAATTAAGAAACACATATACACAATATTATGTTAGCAATAAAACTTACAATTTAATATTCTTAATATTTTAATACGATACCATGTTATAAACATTATTTGATTCTAATAAATCTTCTTTTCCAGGATATTGTTTTTCTCCTGATCCACTCCAGAGGTAAGTGTGCTAATAATTTCAACACGAAACAAATACATATTTAAAAATAAATTAAAAACGCCTCCTGTATACAAATGCTTGAAGAAAAGGCTGTCGGCAATAAAGTTCCCAATATCATTTCACTTCAGTGCCCATTATCAACCCACATTCGCATAGTAATTGTAACTGTGTCTCAGTTGATATTGTCTTGCGGTCTTGAATAGTTATTAGGATATTGCTTAGACTTTCTCCCCAGTGAGCCCCAAAGCCACAAAATCCTGTCTACATCTGAAAAAACTATTACCGCACTTTGGCATTCTTTAATGGTATTACGTCTACTGTTGCAAAATTATATTTTTGAGGCGCGACGAGGAGATGAATAAATTCAAATCGGTCGTATCTTGTTGCCTTACAGATCATTAAGTTTTCATATGTCACGTATCAAGTAAACGGTTATAAAGAACTTTTACGATTTAAAAACCGGGGCCCATTTTTTGAGTTTTATTACAATTTCACAATTTTGTTACATTCTGTTACATCCCATAACATTATTTACGTTGTAAGGAGTAAGGTAAAGAAAATAATTCAAAGACGTTTATAGAAAAAACCGAAATGTAACCTAAAGTAGTTTGGGAATTGCGTTACAGTAGATAACAAAGCGCTGTTATAGAGATTGTTGCAATTTGTAAAGTTATTTCTGAAAAATTACATTCATCCAGTGAAATAGTTGGAAGTTGAAGTATGTTGAGCCAGTAATGCATTGCATTTTCCCCTGCAGCTACTCTCACTCGTCTGCTTCTTATTTACTGAATAGATATGCTTTCAACGAGATTTATTTTTTACACAAGGAACTCATGGTGTTATCTAGTTTCCATTCAGACGGTTCGGTTAAATCCCTGGGGGTGGAACTGGTAGAGGATGCTATCGACCATGCATTCGTTGCCTGTAGACCTATTAAAGGAAGTCAATTTATAAATATCCAGCTTACAACAAACGCATTGTGTTCCTGACATAATCGATAAAAAATGAGATTAGCGCTGATATTTGCGCTACCCCCATATTCATCATTTTGCTCGCAAGGAGTTCAATTACTTGCTTGACAATTTAACAAATTTGCATTTCCAAACATACGTAGGTTTTGAATAAAGATAAATAGCGTCTTTTGTAGCGTTTAAAACGTAATTTACCTTTTGTAGTCACACGAAACAAATTGAATTAATTTTTGGTAAATAACACTGGTCAACAGAATTGAAGTTTTGTCATGTCACATGTATTTTTTAATAGTGTTAGTTGTTGTCATTTTAAATAAGCAGATTTGAAATTTTCATCACCCACGACATTTGTTTGTTAAATGTTTAAAAAATGATGGATCTCCAGAAATATAACATATAAAATGTACATTAGGAACTTACAAGCTTTGTCTTTCTAGATTATTTAGCTTTTAATTGGTCCCTCTTGTTTAAGCAGTAGTAGTCAGTCAACACCTTTGAGTGTAATCTGCCCTTATAATGTTTTTTCATCATTGGAATGATCGCATGAAACTTTTATCAGTTCTTATCACTTAGAGCCCGCCAGAGCCCCTCAGAGCCCCTTAATTAGTAGAAATAAAGTCAAGATATGTGTCTAAAAAATGAATCTTGATCCCCATATTGCAACCCAAAGTTTTATACTCCAATAAAAGTTTTTTAACCAAATATCTTTAGATGTCATTCTTATGGTAAACCAAAAAATTTCCAAATACATTTTTAAAGCATCTTCATGCTGGTTTTTTTAAAACATATAATTTTTCTTTAAACAACGAGACATTGATTAATTTTCTTAATTTGAGGTTCTACTACTACTGCTTTACTCATTTTGGGGTATTTTTCCTTGAAATATAAGAATCCATTTTTATTGGGACCAATCCTCTCTACAAAATTTTTGATAAGTTTCATTTGATATGAAGTGGTGGTAGAAATATACCAGAGAGCTCTACAAGTGTAAATGCTTTACACTTTTCTATTTACAAATTAAAGATCTACGTGTGGGGCAAACTTTTTCCTAATTGTGTTTTTTTTATCCCTGGTGTTCCATTCACATAAAATGTACCCAAATTTTAATGATAAAAAGGACTTTAAATGAAGAATTAATATGATCATGATATCATGTTTTATTTCTGATAAAACTGATAACGAAAGCTTCCACGGCTAGAATCAGTAAAGGATATACTTCTTCCGGGATTGGACCGTGTCAAAGAACTACTAAAAGTGTTCGATGTTTCGCCCACAATCGTAGGAGGCTTCTTCAGGAACAAAGAAAAGGAAAATAAATAAGAGAGAAATATGAGGGAATATGCAAAAATGAAAGAATGAAAAGGCCAATTTTAAAACATCAGAGCACGGTAACTCAGTATGTCCATCATACCAGAGGCAAAACTCTTCTGAATTGAAAATTGGTACAAAGGATAAGAAAGTTCATACAGAAGAGCACGGTAACTCAGTATGTCCACCATACCAGAGGCGAAACTCTTCATTCTTTCATTTTTGCATATTCCCTCATATTCCTCTCTCATTTATTTTTCTTTTCTTTGTTCCTGAAGAAGCCCCCTACGATGGTGGGCGAAACGTCGAACACTTTTAGTAGTTCTTTGAGATGGTCCAATCCCGGAAGAAGTATATCCGATAAAATTGTTTAAGATGTAAATAATATATGGACCTTAATAAAAACGAACAGTATTGGGAGGACTACATTTTCCAAAATAAGTTTTAGCTTGTCACAAGGAAACTGGGGGTGATGGAGAAAAAAATAAGTACGGTTTCATGATGGGGCTAGATAGTCCAAGCATAATTACCTACCAGAGTTCGTGTGACAAAATCAGTGTTGACTAGTGTAATCAGAGTTAATAGCTAGAAAAAATTGTCTTGCCCGGAATGGAATCGAAGCATGGTCTTCTACGAAACTCGCTAATGTGAAACTACTTTGCAACTCGAAAAGTAGTTATTTTAATTCAAGAAAGAATCAAAGCGATGAAAAATTATTGATAATAATATATTTCTTAGTTTATTTGCCTACATGAGGAGCGTCTGATTCCCTATAGATTAATAAGAAATTGCTGCTTGCTATAGATCTACCATCAGGTTGAAGATTCTAGTTTAGTATTTTTTGTGAAACGGAATGGTCCTTGGTTATCTTCAAAACTTTCAGTTTCTCCCTGAAGGTTTGGCTGTCGAAATGCGTTAGAGCAACCTTTGCTGTGTTTTTTAATCTTTCTTGGTTTCAGAGGACAAGTTCTGTATTTCATTTTTTTAGTTTAGTATTGCTCAACTCTTTTCACCCGAAGGCAGCAACTTTCTATAATATTTTTGCAAATCACCCGGTCATGCTTAAAATATTACCTATTACTAATAACAATAACCACTCGACTCGCAAAAAGTTAAAATTGAACTACTCAACTTTAAGGCTTGAAGCAATACAATCAAAATGTTTAGTAAATCAATTATTTTGTTTCGTGACTCTTATCCATTAGGATTAGCGTATATCAGTGCTCTTATTTATTGGGAGCTCCAGGAAGAAGTATAATAATATTTCTCTTTTTAACTTTTAAAACCTCAAACATCATAAACTATCACTCGTAGAAGAAGTATATAATTTATATGAATAATCTTGTTCTCTACAATTTTTTTAACAACTCATTTTACAATAATATAAAAGATGAAAATTACTGAAGTATATTTTTACATTAAAACATTCAATGTGAATATAATTGGTTTATTAATCTTTTATGGTAATATTCCCAAAGGAAACTAAATCTATAACTTTTCAGGAAGGTATGTTTCAAGGGCACGTTCTTAATTTGTTTCAGGTGACTAGCAATTATTTAAACAATTTGTATATTTTTTCAAAACACTTACAAAAATTGATATAACTTTGAACTATGTTTCTAGAAATATAATTTTAGTTTCAAAATTTGGAAATGAAATTTAAAATTTAGATTTTAGTCTTTAGAGTTCGATAAAATGTAATTTTTGACCTCTTCCTGTTTCTACCACTGATTTATTTTCCATAAAAGCTAGTAAAGATCAGCTTTGCTTACAAAATGAACAGTATTTATTTTTTAAAGGTGGAGTTTCTGTGAAAATCGACTTTTCCTCAAACCAAAAAGTTTAACTTTTTTCCTAAAACTGCCACTTTCTATTCAAAATTTGGACCATAATGTAGAAATTTTAAGTTGTCCAGAAAGAAGGTTAGGGGTAATTTTTTTTAGAATTTTACGCATTTCTTATTCAATATTTCAACTATAATCTCAAAATGTTCCTTTCTTGAAAATTCCGAATTTAGATTTCAAATTTTAACACATCATCTTTTATCTTAGAACTACATGTTTATGATGCCCATTTGCTAATATTTAATTTAATTTGAAGATTTTTTTACTTTTTTGCTTGACATTTATACTGACACTTCCAAATTATTCTAGAAAATTAGAGTCAAAATCAAACTTCGAAGAAAAATGTAGCATATTCCCATATTTGATAGTTTGAAAATATACCTGAAATGGTGACTAATTCTATAGAATTTACACTTTAAACTTTCAATTTTTACATGTTTTTACTTTTTTCTAAAAATTTTAAAATATTTTTTCTTTAATATCAAATTGCAATTTATTCAGATTTTTTTTAAGTTACCTACGAAATTAAAGTTTGTTTTCTTCTGAAATATGTCTTTCACTTCCGGTAAACATTGGATAAACACAAAATGCTTTTATGTTAAAACTAGAAACTTTTTTTTTGATAAACCTCGAGTTTTTCTTATTTTTTTTCCTAAACTTTATAATTACAATTGAAAATTATTTTTATGTTTCTCCCAAAATTAACATTTTAAAAATTTTTAATGGTTATTCAATATAATCACGGTACTTTAATCTCAAAATTTAAATTTTACTTGCTAAATTCCGAGTTTCAACTAAAAGCTTTAATTTTTTATCATGAGAAAAGCATTTTTAGGAAAAGGTTTAATTTTGATTCAGTCAAAACTTCAAACTTCATTGGCATCATTCCATGTAACGGGTGTTACAATTTATATACTTTGAGGCAGCAGTTTCTTATTAATTTAATATAACAGCCATTTATTTCAAAAACTCATCAGATTTTGTTTACATTATTTTTCCCGGTGGGGTTTGGCACTTTAACTCTGCAAGCTGAAAAGAATTAAGATACTTATTTTCATTTTTCCCATGGCAAGAAGTCTCCTTTACCTCAGACGACCCTTCCTCAGTCGCCAAATCCATCACTGAAACTATCCTGGTTGATATGGCATGCTCAAAAGCATTCCAATCCCAAAAGAAGTCTGCCTCCAGTAAATCTTGGTTCAGCAAAAAATGTGCTCGAGCTGTCTTCTGCAAAAATCGCGCATATCGAAGTTGAAGAAATAATCCCCTAGTCGAGACTCAGACCACCTTTGTAAATGCACGAAATTTTTGTAAACAGGTTATGCGCCAGAGGCTTGTCAACTGCCTGAACGGCTCCAGATCCTGTCGATTAATAAGAGTTTTGCATCTTCAAATTTTCCGCCCTTACTCGAAGACAACAATATTGCGACTACTTCCAAGGAAAAGGCTATCCTGCTAGCCTTAATATTTGCTGAAAATTCCAACCTTGATTCGCCAAATGCAGAACCTCCTATTCTTCCTAAGGTTGGCACTTTCTCCTAGACTCCGTCATTTGATATCCAGTTTTCTCGATAATAGATCTCTTCAGGTCGTCGTCGATAGCATCTCATCCGGGACATTTGGGATTAATGCAGGGCTGCCTCAGAGGTTTGTTCTGTCTGTTACTTTGTTGCTATTACACATAAATGATCTCTTAGCTTCAACTTTCAATCCAATATACAGTTACGCAGATGATGATAGCCTGGTGTCATCTTTTTTCTCATCATCATCATTCTGGAATGGGGTAAGAAAAATCTAGTCGACTTCAGTGCTTCAAAAACTCAGGCCGCGGTTTTCGCTAAGAAAATATCAAGGGATAATGCAATAAACATACTCATGGACGGTAAAATCCTACCGATGGGATTTAATCTGTCTATCCTAGAAGTGACTGCGAGCACTAACTTCTCTTGGGACGAGCATGTGCGGGCCATTAAAAAATTCTTTTCTCAGAAGCTAGGATTTCTTTTTAGAGCTAAAAAGTACTTTACATCTCGTCAGCCACTTATATTATACAAAGCTCAAATTAGGCCATCACTAGAGTACTCTTCTCATGTTTGGGATTCAGCCACAAAGCACACTTTAGTTCTTTTGAATTCAATTCAAAGAAGAGCAATTCGCGTAATTGATGACCAGAGTTTGACAGATTCTCTCGAAACACTAGAGCACATGCAGATGGTTGGTGATTTATCTCTTTTCTGTAAGTACTTTCAAGGGAGATGCTCACAGGAACTAATAAGATTGATTCCCCCAAGAGGCATACAAGACAGTCGGAGACAGCAAGGGCCAAAAAATTTAATATAAAAACAATTCTGAAATACCATGATGTATGAACAAAAGAAATTCCATATTTTTAACAAAAAGAGTACACATTTTAAGTCAAAATTTTAGATTTAAATAAAAAAGGTCGAAAGTAGGAAAGTGTTCAGATCCGGATGACGTGACCTGCAAGTGTTCTAGATATTTCAACAATCTGTTCAGCAGAAATGTTCTTACCTAATATTTCTTAAATAATTGCATTGCCTCTGGGGCCTTTTTTAAAAGCTTTATAAAACTTCCTTCACTGAAAAATATTCTACTGATGATGGTAAATCAACTGAGGCCACAACTTGCGTTTTTATTGCAAATTAAATATTTAGCTCTCCATCCAACATTGTAAATATGTTCTCACTTTCCATTTTCTTGCTCGCCCTTTTTGGTGATTTTTTTTTGTTAACTAAGGGAGCACTAGGCTTTTTAATATAGAACATGAAAAAAAATAAAATGGAAAAATGAAATTGCCGGTTAAAAGTCTGATACGAACGGTGAAGCTTATGTATTATTTGTGCGAGTCGCAGGTTATGTTTGCAAAGGTCCACATCTACATGCGGCCCAGGGCTTATGGATTGACATGCCTCATACAGATGAATAAATGAGAAGTTCCTAAAAAAAGGCACATAAAAAGTATCCATGGCATATAAACATTTCTGTACCACTAAAAAACAACTTGTAGAAACCTAATCAAAGGATAAAGGAATTTCAGCAATCTAATTTGACTTGATAAAATATGAATAAATATTTGATCAAGTGCTTTAAATTCAAGTACACCACTCAGTAATTTTTAATAACTTAAGTATGCACAGATGAATCGCGAAAAGTAAGAAGCAAAATTGCGCTAAATTATCGCGAGATATGCTACCAACTAATTATGCCTTTACAAGGAAACTATGATTTATTAGTGGGCGAAGACGTGATGAATGAAACACGGAATATGCTTGAAGTCTCCCAAATAGTGTAATTTATCTAAGTGTTAATGAATTTTTTCGATTAATCCGGATTTAATTAATAATGTTTGCAGTACGTCTCAAAGCTCCCAGGCTGTTCCTGCTAATCATTTGTCACGTTTTCTAATCCAGAGAAATGTAAGACATTGTGTCAGTAGAAAATTAAATTATTCAGCAAGCCATTTTTCATCTTTATTAAATAAAGAAGAGGGAATACAAATTCAATAAAATTCAATGCGGCCTTGAATCGATACAGTATAACAATCTCTTTACAAGATTAAATGTTTTTGTTGTCTGAAAAGTCTTTAGTTGAGGCATCCTGCTTCTTAAATTTGACCGCATATATTTTATCCTTTGAAGATTGTTTACTTGTCAGATATTTGATTGATGGCTGCTTTGAATATTATGAAAAGATCATGACAATAATCGCTTAAAATTGCTGTAAGATCGCCCAGGCATATTCGCAAAATAATTTAACCTACATTGTTCTAAATTTCAAGTTCTATTTATGGGGGTTCGCAACAAAGGCCTAAGGGAGGGTCGAAAAACACTTGAACGCTAAGCGAATGTATATCCAAGCATAGCACTTGTAGTAAACGACTTCAGGCTGGAGGTCCCAGTACTGGAATGGGGAATACGGGAAATCAAATTGTTGACTTACCGGTCCTCGGGGGCGACCTACTTTAATTTATGGAAAAGGGATTTTGCAATGCATAACAATTTGGGAAGGGAGGCGCCTATTTTAAAGGAAGCGTCAATTTATCGTGGATGCAGTTTATGATAATGCCGGCATTGACCTAATTTGATAATCTACAATGATAAATAGAAATTAATTTAATTAGGGTGGAGGTATTAAAGAGACTGTCGCATAAATCAAATTGATTTATTGACTCCATAATGAGGCAGTAAAGTGATTGGAAGTGTACATGTTATTACCTCGTCTAATCTCATCGCGCTTTACGTGTAGTACTTAAGAACTTTTTTTTTGCAAAAAATCTTCCTACTGTACTAGATCGAATCCCAAAGGCTGCAGACATATAAAAATATCACTTTCCACATTTTTTTGACAAGAAAACTGTATATTGGCCAAGGAAGTTTAAATATCTAATTACAATTGTTGCAAAAGGAATAGTCCTTTTGTGACTTTCAGTCTTGTATAATACAGTTCTATATGTAAATCTTTATTTGTTAAAATACTTGTAAGTTATAGAACTTTTAAAACACATTTTCACCTAAGGCGGATCCACACCGATAAAAATTTGTTGAACGTTGTATTTGATCCAGATTTAACACACATGTGCTCCTGTGCATTGAAATGTTATTGATATGGACTGGACGGCACACAGAAATGCACATAATTTATGGGATACAGGATACAGTCCACATCAGTAAAATGTTAGCGGAGACAAGCAAATTTAGTTTAAATGCAACATACATCAATAATATTTATTAAGGTGGAACCACCTTTAGATTTACTTTATTTGTAATTAATTATTTTATTATATAGCTGGTGACTCGTTGGGCAGCTATGATCGGAGCAATTAAACCAAACATCATTCTGCAAACTGCACGAATACTTGAAAGCTGTGCATAATTAGTTCGTCTTATTACAATTATTTCAACTAATTTTATAAATGAAAGAGTATGTTTGATTGACAGTAATATCTATCATTTTCTTGCAGCAATCTAGTACAAATATCTAGTTTTTGATTAAAACCAGATACAAATTAAAACATTGAAACCAAACAAACTGGTCTATGAGTTTAGCAACCTTAAAATGTATCCTTTAATTTTGGAGAGAAATACGTTACGTTGTAAAGGCAATTATTCATTTACATATGCAGAAGAAATCACGGGTAATAATAATATCTTTATAGATAACCTTGGAAAAAAATAACGATTTTTTGAAAAATCAATGTTTCGGAGATATTTTGAACCCAAATAAAAATATATCCAATTTTATGACACCATCTTATTAGGCATCTCAAAAGGCAACTGTACGCCATATAAATTACAGATACTTTTCCCTAGATCCTTAATTTCTAATTTTTTCCCCAAAATTTTGCTTTACAGGTGAAATTTAAAATTTTTCTTTAAGCTTTGAAAATATAGCTCTAATTCTCTTTTATCAAGTTTTTTTTAATTCGAAATATTGATTTTTTATCACTACATCAATTTAAACTGTTTAAATTGGCATTCCTCTTTATGCAAATCCTGCCAAATACTGAACGATGAAAAGGTAGAAAATTCTAAGTCGAACTTGAAATTACGTTTTTATCGTTAACCTTTAAATCAAATTTTGGAATCTAAATTCTGAATTTCAGAGAAAAACAGAAATTTTAAATCCACTTCGGAAATGCCAAGTTGTAAAATAAAAATTCTCACCTTTTTCTCTTATTTTATATTTTCCACATTTTAGGTTTAATGTTTAAAAGTTGGAGTTTGGATAATTTTTTTATCCGAATTTCAACTTTAATTTTAAAAAACTAGACATTAAACCCAAAATTTTTGCATTTTTCTTTCACTTTATCCCCAACATTTTAAATTCGATGTTTAACAGTTCAAATTGGAGTAATTTTGAAAATAACATATTATTTTCGGCTTAAATTACAAGAAACTGAACTTTGCTTTGGATATTTTTTCTGTTTCTCAAGTTTTTAGTTTTAAAGTCGAAATTTAAACCGAATATTAAAAGATTTTTTTTAATATAACTGATTTGTAAAAAAAATTTAATTTTATTCGAACATTTTAAAAAATACTTTAAAATGTTAAGAAAAAAATGACATATATATTTTAAAATAGACCTTATGTAAATATGGTAAAAATTTGTAAATATAAAGTATAAATTTAATAATAGATTGGAAATTTATAAACTAAAAATTTTTCGAAGTTTTAGTTTATTATTATTATTATTATTTTCCATGGGATCAGTTATCCCTGCGGCACTGAAGCTTTCGCTTATTGTGCCCCCACAATTATCTCATAATAGACCCGTTCTTTTGAATAATTCCAGAATCTCCTTTATAGGCGTTTCCACTATTCCCTTAGGTTCAGTCAGAAGATTCCCAAAGCCAGAGCCAGACATTGATATACTAGGTGTAAAGGAGCTTCTTCTTCCTCATCACACATTCTACAAGTAGAATTTTCTTTTACCCCAATTGTTCAAAGATGTTTCATTAGGACACAGTGTCCCGTAAATAGTTCAACTGTCCACCTGAGCTGATTTTTGCTTAACCCTAATCGTTCCCTGGCTCTCTTTTCTGATGGTCCGTCAATGAACATCCGCGATTGCCTCAGACCATTGACATATCTCCTCGAGTGCTGTGTTCTTTCCTTAGTAGTTCCTTTATTACCTCCTTTGCCAATCTGTAAGCAAGCAGACAAGACCTTCTAGCCAAAAGGGGAGCTGGGTTTTCTCTAGTAGGAACGGAACCTTCCTACTAGAGAAAACTCGGCTCCCCTTTTGGCTAGAAGGTCTGCTCTTTCATTTTTTTTAATTCCCCGATGGGCCTCAATCCATCGAAGTATAACTGTATTGTGCTATGCCAAGTTGCTTAGCATATCAAAACCATCTTTGACCGTTATGGAGTTTATTTCATAAGGTCTCAGAGCATTTAGTGTTGCTTGGCTGTCGCTGTAGATCACGATTCTCTTGTTTTCATAAGACCTCCTGATCATTTCTTTAGTACAGGCTGTAACTGAAATTCATGCCCTGGTTCTTTGTCGGTTATTCCCACACCAGTACTTGTCTTTGTTTTGAATCCATCTGTGCACCAGGTTGATCCACTCTCTCTTTTTGGTTCTACTAACTGCACTCCCCTTTCCGGTATTTCTACCCGGTGGGTTTTTGAAAGTTGAAGATTTGTTTTGTCCAATGGCATACTTAGTGTATGGTTGGGAAAGATCCGCTTGAATATTTCTGTATGACATATTGATCTAGATGATTTCATTCCATATCCGTTTGTTTTTGGCCTGTAGGCTGCTGACAGAGCCCCCGTTTCCACCACCAGATGAAGTACAGACATAGCAGTGCTTCCATGACTGTAGTGGGCGCTGTTATTCCTAAGCAAGCTAACCTTTGTACCTTGCTTAGTCTGATAACACTTTCTTTTTTCTGGCTTTCTGCCACCAGATTAAACAACCGTATGTTACTATGGGTACTACAACCTTAGAATATATCCAATGGACCACCGCTGGTGCTGAGTCCCCATTGTTTCTCCATCATGCCTCTACAGGTCCATAGGGCCTTAATACTTTGGCAGTAATGTTTTCCACATGCGCATCGAAACTAAGTTTGGTATCTATGGTAAGTCCCAAATATTTAACTTCCCTACTCAGCGGAATTTCTTGTCCTCCTAAACTAGCCCTCTTTAAGTCATTAAGATTCTTTTTTAGTGAATGCGACTATCGCGGTTCGCTGTTCTGCTAAACACCACCTTTACGTAATTTTCAGCGCCTGTTGCATTAATGCTGATACCGGTCCAGGAAATTTACCTCTAATTAATAAGGTTAGGGCATCTTCGTATCTTGGCGCATGAAATCCTTTTAGTTCTAGTACCCCAAGCAGATCATGCACCACAAGCCTCCACAGAAGTGGTGAAAATAGTTACCCTGCGGAAAGCTCCGGGGCGCAGATACTGCTATCGATACGTTGCCTAGTGGTGTTGTTATTCATCTGTTTTGGAGCATAAAGTCCATCCAGCAAGTTACCTCCGGATCGCCTCCATGCCTTTCTACGGCTCTTTGGATAGATGCGTATGACATATTATTAACATCGGTTTTTTTTAAAGAAAATGGGCTGTAAATATGGGGAAGTGTATTGTGGATCATTGTTGAAACTTCAGTGAACACATTAGTGAAGGAAAATCAAGAGTTTCATTCTTTGGGTAGGTAAAAATAAAATATATAAATATTCAATCATCGGCGTGCGCGCGCCGCCATTTCACTGCAATCATGACGTGTTTACAGCACCGGCTTAACAATATTGTACACAGGCGTCGCGTATTGAAAGAAAATTATTTTACTACTAAACCAAGATGTCTTTGAAAATAGTTCTCCTGAACTTTTACCAAAAAGCACTTATAAAAATTATCTTATTGGTCCAAAAGCCCCTAATTCTAAAGTTTCATCTAAATCGTTAGAACCGTTACGCGGCAAGTTTCGTATTAATAAATTTTACTTAATCCGACCATATCAAAGAGTAGTGGAATGCACCTCCCCACTACCCCGCATTTTAGCTTCAACTGTACGCATGAGACAACATTGAAACGTTCAGTCTATTTAGTCTCTGCGTATGACATATGATCAAATGCACCTTCAATGTCTAAGAAGACTCCCAAGACAATCCCCTTGCTTTGAATCACCGGATTTACCTGCTTGGTAGGCATCTTAATGTCGATGGTGGGGGAACCTCCTCATCGCATCGTCTCTAATATACTTATCGACAAACTTTTCCATCGTCTTGAGCATGAATGATGTCAGGCTGATTGCCCTGAAAGACTTTGTCTGGGCGTAGGTATTTCGCCCTTGTTTGGGTATAAAAACCACTCTCGTCCTTCCCCAGTCCTGAGGCACATGTCCTGTAGCCACGCAGGCCCTGAATATTGTGCACAAGGTTGACGCTAGTGCTTCTACCCCTTGTTATAACATTACTGGTAATACTTCACCTGGGCCAGGTGATTTATATGGTTTGAAAACGTTTATCACGCATATAATTTTGGTTATGTCAAATAGTTTGTTAGCTATTCTCCAGCTTTGACTTGATCCCAGATTTTGTGGTACATCGTTGTCTTGAGTGCCTTGTTGTGCAGGAACGGGTGCGCATCCTGGGAAGTGCGCCTGAAGTAAAACCTTTAGGGTCCCCTTCTCAGAATGCATGTATTCTACCTGTGGTGTTTGCAAAGATCCCAGTATATTTTGGTTGTTCTTTGCAATGCCTCCTGTCAAAGTTTTAAACTCAAAAATTTGTAAAAAAAAGGCAAAGTTTCGAGAAAACCTTTACTGTTGTAGTTAAAAGTGCAATTTCGAGAAAAAAGTAAATCTCTCGGATTTAAACTCAAATTTTTGGAAAGATAAATAGAAATTTTGAGATAACAGTCTATATTTTGTAATCAAAGTTAAACGTTTTTGGAAAATGCCATGCTTCGAATTTAGTATTAAGGAAATGAAGTTAGTGTTAATTTTTTTCTAAAAACGTTTAAATTTGGGTCAAAATTTTAAAAAAAAGAGTAAAAATTTTTATTTCAAAAATAATTTTTAAAAAAAGTAATAAATTTTCAGCCCAAACTAGATATACTGAGAAAACGTTGAAATGTAAGACAAATCTCGAACTTTATAAAACAGAAATTTGAAAATATTTAAAGTTTCAAATTAAAATTTTCAGATAAAAAACTCAAAAAGTTTGTAGTTTGTAGTTTTACAAATATTTTTTGATTTTTTTGTTAAAGAAAATGCTCCCGCTTGGTCTTTTTTACAAAATTTGACTCCTTCTTAGTACTTTGACTTAAAAATCTGTTTTAATGAAATTGTACTTTTATTTTAAAAATTTGGCATTTTCTGACAAAAATGTAGTATTAGTTTTTATGAAATAAATGTTTGTAACATTTTACAATAATTTCGACATATTTCGCGAAATATCTTCTTAAAATAAATGTTGAGTTTTCTATAAAAAGATATTTTTATTGAAGTTTCTCGGTTTATTCCTAAAAACGGATTCTCAAAATATTGATTTTTTACAAAATTTTCATCTTTCTATAATATCCTATTTTATAGGAATTTTGTTTTCTCGAAACTTCCCAAAAGTTTCTTTCGAAGATTTAACTCTTTCTCAAAATTTCGACCCAAAAATTTATTTTGTAAAAACTTCAAGTTTATTCTGGAATTTTTCTCTCTTTTTATTTCTATTTTTTTACAAAAATAATTTTTACAACATTTCGAATAGCTTTTCTCGAAATTTTTACTTAAAGATAATTCTTTTATAGAAATTCTGTTTTTCAAAATCATGTTGAGATTGTTTTGGGAGTTTTTGACTTTTCTGTAAAAACTGTGTCGGAATTTCAGTTTTTTCCCCCAGTATTCGTCTTTTTTCTAGAATTATCGACTAAAGATTTGTTTCCTAGAAATTTGGAGTTTATGCTGGAAATTCCCCCTTGTTTCGGAAAATTAAAACCCTTCTGGCAAAATTTCGACTTTTCATAATTTTTTTTATTTATAAAATAGTTTTTACTTCGTCCAATTTTTTACTAATAATATTGACTCATTTTAAGCAATTTCTCAATATTTTATTAAACTTTTTAAAGACGTTTGTAATTCTCTATAAAAAATTCTTATAGAAATGGGGAATATCTTTCTGAAATGTCGAATTTTTTATAAAATTTCTACTTGTGGAAATTTCGTTCTTTTCTCGTAAAGGTACAACTATTCGCCAATTTTAACAGAACAAGAAAACGTTTCTTAAAAATTTGTTAACGAAACTTCTTAGCAAATCTCTGCATTTTTATAAAAAATTTTGTTCTTACTTGTTTTTCTAAACACCATATTCGTAAACAAAAATTTTGATTTTGTCCTCAAAATTTTGAAACTTGCTTCTGGGCATTTTGACTTTTTCATTTTTATCTTTACTATTTTCACTTGGTCAAAATTTCAAGAGAATTATTTTATAAAACATTTCATCTGAAAATGTTTACTTTCTTCTAAAATTCTTGGTTTATTTTTTTATTTCGAATTGAAACTCCAAACCACTCTTTTTTGATGTTTTAAAGATTTAATTCGAATTATTTTTATTTTTTTACAGTTTCAGTTTTTACTTCTAAACACTTAGTTCAAAAAATATTTTTTGGTCTTTTTTCGGCTTTATAATTATCAACGTTTTTAGATTTTTTTAATTTAAATTTCAAGTTTAAACTAGAAATGTTTACAAATACATTTCTTTCTATTAATTTCGGAAATTTCGTAAAATATTACAATTTTCTACAAAAATGAATGAACCCTTGTCCACAATTTTTTTGCAGAAAATTTTGAAATTCACTTGAAATGCTATTTTCTTTTGAGAGTATAAGACGAGTAAGCTGTTTTCCCTAAAATCTCGACTTTAAATTATTTCTCTTTCATAATCCAGTCCTTTACTAAAAATGTTCGAATTCGATTTTTTCCTCGCTCTTTTTATATCCAAAATCTTAATAAAAAAATTCAAAATTACAATGGATTGAAATCTCTCAACTTTCACTTTTCGTTTTTGTTCTCAAAATTTCGACGTGGAATTTTCAATTTAAAAGCTAATCTTTTCGAACTTAAAATGGACAATTTTGACAAAAAAAAGGAGTCTAGTAAAGCGTTCGTAAAATTGTGAAGTTCTTTAGTGCTGAATCTGACAAGTTTTAAATCGTGATTTTGCTCATTATTTTTTACTATTCTATTTTTTTAATTCTGAATTTATTGTTTCAGAAGTACCGCATTTTTGTAAGATAGATAGATATTAACAACAATAATTTTATCGGGGAATAAAGTGTGGGAATTTTGTTTGTTGTATTAATCGAAGTTAAAACTTCAGAGAGATCAGATGTGCAAGTGAAGATCCACCTTGATAAGTGAGTTAGAAGATCAAGTAACGAGGAAAAAAACATTACCGATCAAAGATTTTTAGTTTAGCAAAATGAATGAAAAATTAAAAGGTAAACGATAAATAACCTATGTAACATTAAAGCTATCAAACATTTATCAGACACTTTCTTGCAGTTAAACCATCTATAAATCAGAAAATTTGGTGGTAAGCTATAAATTTATTTTAGATAGTAAGCCATCGTCTGCGAACTTAAAACTTAATCTTGCCCTTTAAAGAAAAAATATATACCGACCGTGTAAGGACGAAATTTAGTGGCATTGCCGATATAAAATGAAAGATATTGCCCAAACAGCGGACCGACAGCCGAAATTGCGTCGAGTTTTAAGGCGACGAAAAGCAGGCTAAATTACAACTCGATATTTTTTACAACTGTATATTTGCTGTGGCATGTAATGAAGCTCGATTATAAGCTCAGAGATGAAGCCTGGATTGTAAATTTCCCAACAATTTTTATTAAAAGCGCTTAATAAAATACAATGATTTCATTTCTGTAATCGGATTCGATTTCGTAATGTTTTTACCTTTTACGTTCATTTTATCATTATTAGATTTTGTTATGATTTCGAATTACAATCCATCAATTTTAATAGCTTTGTTAGTAGCTTCGTATGTAGCATCATAATGTCTAACTACCCTAGATTCTAGTTCTGAATAGGGCTTCTGTGTTAACAACTTCCTTAAAAATCATCAGTAGCTGTAAAAAATATACGTAACCATACAGCTTTAGCCAAAAAGTATTAGGTACTGCGAGAATTTAGATCTCGTTTGGGAAAAGAGAGAAGCGGATAAAAATAGAACATATATTTGAAATAAATACGTTTTAGTATTAACCATAAATGTTCAATTGGATTTAAATCCGGGCATTTCTAGCATTGTGGAGTTAAAGGTTTCTTGTTTCTTAATTTCCATCCCCAAATGTTTTATCCGTACATTTAACTAAACTTGCATTTGATACAGAAGTATACTTTTCAACGCTTATAACTCGCCTCATTTTTCCAATTCCACCGACAGCCAGACATCTTTAAATCATGATGCTTTCGTACACATAATATGTATTTTAAAATAGGCTTGTGGATTTTTCCAAACTTACAACTGTCATGAATATTTAAAAGTTAACAAATATTAGACACCTATTAATAAATCCAATTTTTACATGGACACAAAATCAGTTGAAATACTTTTCGGTTAAGTGGTTAAGGCAAGAAAAAGTTACAGGCAAACCAACATTTTTTCAGATCTATATTTTGTGTAGTAGGGATAACGATTACATGCCAATTTCTGTGATTCTCTACTGACTGTATATTTTGCATTTTATCGATGTTACCGCAAGTTTTAAAAGTTTAATCCACATTTACGCAGTTTGGTCCTTCTGCCTTTGGTCAAGTAGTCTCCGTGGATTTCCTGAAGGATTGGGGCCAGAAAATTAAGCTCTCTAGATTATCATAAGGGTGATTCATAATTAACATGAAATGTGAACAAGGTTGACTCAAACCATGAAAATGAAAATGGTCCCACTGCATTGCCTAATACACCCTTGTAGATAAATTTGTTGCTTATTCTACGCCATGTACTCCAATGCCACTAGATGGAAAAGCCTCATTATTATACGCCGAAGATAAAGACTTGTATTAAAAAGTAGTATTACTAAAAAAATAATAAGTTTTTGACCATTTGCAACTACACAGCTTCTGACTTCATTTGCACAAAGTAATTAGAAATGAGATGCATAAAATAATAATTGAAATAAAAAAAACTACTTCAACAAGTTTTTAGAGCGGTACAAAAAATATGAAATAATTTCTCGTAGTTCTATAGAGATTTTTAACTACATACAGATTTCTAACCTTATACAGATGGTCCTGAATTTTTTGAATATGAATTTTTAATAGCTATTATATGCGCCCGAGGTTTCACTCTATTGTCATGATTGGATTAAAATATTGCATTGTCATTTAATTCTAGCTATGGTTCAAATGGCAAATCTCTAGCTCTTTGGAAAGCTAGTTTAAAATCGATTACAAAATTTGTACATCCGTCAGACACATATCAATGTCAAACATCGATTGGGCTCTTTGTCCACTGCAGACAAGAAATCAAGTTAATAAAATACGTGTCATAAAACATGAAAAGTAGTGCGTTTGTTTTTAGATTTAGATGCTAAGTGTAGAACAGCCAGAGTAGAACAGCCAAATGGAATAAATGCAATATCTCCGTTATTGTACATATTTATGAAAAATTCCGAGACAGGTCAATTTTAGATTATAAAATAACATCCTGCATCGCATTAATTTCATATCTATATGCTTCGAGTTACCGTTTCAACCCATAATTTTTTTTATTGGAGGTAGGGGCTTGGTATACCTCATATAAAAGGTCTTTTTATTTTCTACTTTAAAAGGTCATGGTTGCTACATTTATTTAAAAACTAAACAATAAAAGAAATAATTTATCAACTAGATGAAATATTTTCTACAATAATAACTAATAGCGGCTCGTCCGGTTCGTTCTCGATAATCATAAAGGGACCAAAACCAATTTCTATATTATTTTTTAATTTTGTAAAAAAAGGAAATGTAAAAACTTATCAAACTTGTCTTAGTCAATAGTATTTTTTGTTGAAAACATCCCAGTAAGTTTCCAAACTGTGAGAGAATTAAACAGTGGTCAGTATCGTGCTTCAGTTAATTTTTTGCACATTTTAAAAATTTATTATGGGTCATTTAACAGAAATGAATAAAATAATAATTTTACAAATGATCGGTTATGGAGATAGGGCAAGGTCACAGGCCGAAATCGCTCGTCTATTTCAACAAAAATTTCCTGATTTACCGCCTATATCCCAAGGTACAATTAGTAAAATCGAGAAGCATTTTCACGAACATGGACATGTACGAAATCTAAAAAAAGGACCCTGCAATGCATTAACTAATGATACTAATGAATGAGTTTCAAGAAAATCCACATTCTTCAAGTCGACATGTAGCTACAGCACTAAACGTTAGTCATTCCTCGATTATTCGTGTAATGAAAAAAAAATAAAATGCATCCTTATAAACTGACACCACATCAAGAGCTCAGTGAAGACGATTTTGATAGACAAACTGATTTTTTTGACCAAATGATGCAAAGATTAAATAATGCCATCCAAATAGAAAACATAATATTTTCTGATGAGTCCACTTTTACTCTTCACGGTCATGTAAATCGTCAAAACTATCGCTGTTGCGCTAGTGAAAATCTCCACTGAATGAGAGAACTGCATACACAGAACCCTGAAAAAGTTAATGTTTAGGGTGTCATTGGTCCATTTTTCATTGATGGAAATTTAAACGGAGATAATTATTTAGCATTGCTCCAAAACAACATTGTACCAGCTTTGGTAAACTCATATCCAGCTCAAGAAAATCCATACGTTCAAGTTAATGTAATATGGTTTCAGCAAGATGGAGCACCACCAAACTACCAAGTCATTAGCCCATATTTACAAAAAGAAGTACTAACTTTAACTTCACAAAAGTAAAGAAAATACTTCAGATGTTATGCATAAAAAAGTATAGAAACAGATTTTGTTTCACCGTTGAAAGTTTTGCTTCAAAGTAAAAAGTTTTACTTTGTTCATATTTATAAAAAGGTTTTTATTTTTAAAATCGAAGGATTTGCTTTGTTAAACTTTATTAAGCCTTTTCTCTATAGATCAAGTTTTTTGTCTGTTTATCAGTTATGTCAATTTATGGTTGTAATTGAGTGTTTGCAATAGCCGACGTGGTGAATTTAAATGCAATAAAAAATCATAAGCCAATGAACCAATGAAATGAGACTTCAAAACGTTATTCATCTTTGAAGAGGTCTCTTTTATAAAGTTAGTGGACTATATCCTGGGAAATAATAAAAAAAAATGTGGGGTCTCTGCTGCTGAAGAATTTGGATTCCTTCAACCTACAGTATCCGGATTATTTAACAAAGTATCGGAGTATATGTAGAAAAGGCTCATCAATAGATTTGGTTTTCAAGGATATAAAATGGTGACCAAAGAATGGTTGGGCAAATTTCCTTTTTCAAGAGCTATTGGAGATCTTGACTATACATATGTTCATATTGAAACTCTAGCTAAATTTCGATATAAATATGTAAATAATAAAGATTTTACAAGTTGGAGTATTCAAGTTACACGCAATCCAAAGCGTGTTATAACTAGTAATGATGCAAGATGGCCTAAAACAGATTATGATTCTCATACATAGAAAAATTAGATAGTGTGTGCAGTTACAAAAGGAATAAGAAACATAGTTTTGCCAGTTCTACTAGGTGAATGTGGAATAATGCCATATCTGACGACCAAACCCGACGAGAATTCCGTAGAAGTTATGATGTCCTAGCCCTTTGTTGGATACTAAAGACACCCATGAAGGATGGACCCCAAGGCATTTGCCCCTTTATCTTTTCCCTTCTTTTTACGGTGAAAGATTTCATTTTATAATCTTAAATTGACATGTCTCGAGATTTTTTATAAATTTGTAAAACAACTGAGATAAAGAATTTATTCCATTCGGCTGTTTCACACTGCATGTAAATCCTGCAGTGACTTTTGATATATTCAGCAGCAGGTTAAATTTTATAGAAGAGTTATTAATGAGAAAGTAATTCCATTTAAAGACTCCCTATTATTACTAATTTCAGCTACCGCATGATTTAAATCATTTTTGACCGTCCTTTATAAAATTTCTGAAAATTGTGCCAAGATATTAGTAGGCTGTAAGCCGCGAAGCATCTGCAAAATAACGCACTACACACAATCACTTCAAAAAAAATCAAAACTGAATACTTTATGAAAAAATATAGACATGTTTATCAACATCAAATTAGCATATCGAGTTTGAACATGATTTGGGAACGAAGGAAAACACATTTAAATAAGGCAAAATTTTTTACTGTCATTTCAAGAAAAAATTTAAATCCAAAACTATAACCAATATTTACTAGTTTTTTTACCAAAATCAACAACAATTTGTTAACAATATTCCCCACAAAAGTAATATCCATCATGTATGAACGAAACAGATTACTGTACTTGTTCTTAATTGAAAGCGACGTTGGAAGATTCTTATTAGAGCAACTTTCTAATTAGTTTATTCATCATTTCGGCATCAGGATCGTAAAGGATCATCCAAATAAGGGTTTGGGAAAGGCAGATAACATTGAATCAAACTCGACATTTCTTGATACATACGTAATCTTTTATAGCTAGGCAAGGTTGCAAGATGCCAGGCAATAAGGGTATATCTTTAGAGCCAAACGTTCCCTAGAGCATATCCTTACATTTTATAATCTATTTCTTCCTTTAAAGTTGAAAAATTTGATATTTTTGCATTTTATTTTACTTACATGCTGTGGCAGTTTATTTACATTTTAATATTTGCCTCGGTCTGATAGGATCGCACCTATGCTAAAGAATAAAGCTGAAATTATAATTGCTGTCTTCAAATATGTATGTATTCATTATTCAAACAACTTGATACCTAATGCAACAGATCCTGTATGTATTTATAAAGTTGGGAATTATTTGAACCCCACATCAAATTTAATTCAATAACTTTAGAACGTTTTCAATTGATTTCAAACATATTCATTTTGGTGGTAAGATGTAGCCAATAGTCAAGAAATAAAGTAGCATTTTTCTTCCAAAACATCTTTTTCTTTAAAATATAATAAGTAATCAATGCAAAAAATCAAAATAATAAAAAAAGGTTTTTCCAGTTTGTTGATAGGGTTTAGCAGCTTGTTGCTTTAATAATAATTGTTTTGTAAAATTTTGATCAATTGTTCTATAAAAACGGTTTGATGGATTAATTTGAAAAAGTACAGAACATAAATTTATTGAAAAATCGTTGAATCGTTTTTTGTTCTTTTTCAAATTTATAGTGTGAGAGATTCTCTTCTCTGTCAAAAAAAATCATAATTCCTAAATTTTTTAAACTGCCCTTAAAATATGGGCTGAGATATCGATTGCTAAAGACAAAAAGATAAATTTTTACCCGAAGTCCTATATATCGGGGGAAAATTGATGCAAATAGACTATGAAAAAAGCTGAATAAACAAGCTAATCTGAAGTATGCATTGGCTTAACTGAAAATAAATTCCTGAGTCCGTGAACCCAAAAAAAGGAAAAGAAAATGAGAAGTGTTTGCCATGCGCTGTTTCCTATAATTACGCAATTATTGTAGCTCACAAAAATGTTTTGCTAAAAAGTACTGAAAGGGGAAATTTATATCTTCAGAATGATTTTTTATTCATCTCAGTTAGGACTATTTTACATTAACATACAAATCGAAAAATACCCAAAAGTCGAATAGTTGCAATTAAAATAACATTTTGGTTTTTTAGAAGAGTAAAATCTCAAATATGTATTTTAACAATAATTTAGCTAGCAATAAGTGTAAAGCGTATAATGATAAAAAGATCGATCATTTAAAGACGTAGAAAGCATACGTCTTATAAATAATTATGTTAGATACTTAACCCTAAAAACATATAACTTAAATATATTATTTTTTATTGCATATTTTTGTTCCTAATAAATACGTAAAATAATAGTTATAAGCATAGGAATAGAAAAATTTAAAAATATAATTTAAAATATTCAATAACTTTTAATTGCTTTCCTATATTTAATTCGCTAATTGGCAATACTTCTAAATTTGAAAGTGAACTTTATGAGCCCGATTTGGGTAGTTAGTTAGTTTTGAAGTTTGACAGATCCAACAACTGAAAGAATAGTCGAATTTAACCCTGCTGAAAATCGAATTGACCACATCCAAGTTGCGGTCTGAAGTTATTTAATAAAACTTTAAAATTTCACTTCGAGCGTGAAGTCTATTCATGGATTTCCTGAAGATACTTCGTGTGGAATACGAATTTGCTTATTTGATGTAGATTGATGTTACTTGTGTCCTATCCTATACAAGTATGCTATGGGTAATTTGTAAAATTATAATTACTTTTCTAGTTTTATTTATTATCAATACCGTACAATTAATTTTACAAGTGCATATGTAAAATTTAAATTAATTTCATCGTTGCAACAAAAAATATAAAGATTTTTTTATGTCTCATAGAATGTCCATCTTAAATTTTGTTTATTTATTGTTAGATACATAATGCAGCAAAAATTCCACGAAATAGGAGTTGACAATTTTTTTTTCGTACTCTCGATTGTAATTTTAAATCGTCCACTCTAACTTCGATTGTTTTACAGCAAACTCGAACTTTTAAGACATGCCCAAAATTTGTAAAAGAGGCCAAATTTTAACTCCAAGTCTCGAGTAAATTTGTGTTATTTCCAGTTTAATAGCAATATATTGCACAAAAATTTAAGGTTATAGTTTAACTAAGTTTAGTTTGGTTTTTTTTGGAGGAAACGGATAGAAATCTTAGTAGAACGAACTGGTCTTTGGTTATCTTCAAAAATTGAAATACAAATCTTCTCCCCTGAAACCAAGAATGATTAAAAAACTCAACAAAGGTTGCTCTAACCTATCGATAGTCAAGCTATCATGTCTCCCCCTCTGTATCTCTCTCTCTCTGTCTCTCTCTCTCTCTCTCTCTCTCTCTCTCTCTTTCTCTCTCTCTCTCTCTCTCTCTCTCTCTCTCTCTTTCTCTAAAGATGATAGCTTGGCTATCGAAAGGCGTTAGAACCACCTTTGTTGTGTTTTTTCATCTTTTTTTGTTTCAGGGGACAAGATTTGTATTTCAGTGTTTTAGTTTACCTTAAACAATTAATGTAACAAAGTAAATAAAAATCACAATTAAAATCATATAACCTTCGTATATTTATTGTCCTGCACGTGGTGAGATTTTTTATCAGTAAATGGCAACATTTCAGAAACCATCCAACTTTTCTCAAACCACGTAATAATTTTAAACATTCCCGTACAAAAGTTCAACCCTTATTTTACTTCTTTAGGGGATGAGTTTACCAAAATGCTGATGGAACTAACATTTATTTATTGTCGTCTACTTTCTAAAAAAAGAACATTAGATGCGTCAGCTCAGGCAAGTAGTTGCTTGTTGGAGCACTAGGATCGCGAGTCCAGATCTCCAAATTTACTTTATAATAAACAGATGAGTTTTAAGTTACATGTACTTGGCCACGATTTGACAAGAGTTTACAAAAAAGAAACCAAAACTGCAACCGCTAAGCGTGAGCAAAATTAAGAGTTGCCCCCAAAATATAGTACATCAAGTTTTTGGCTTAATTTTTTGTTTGTTTAAAGCAAACATAAAAAAAATAACATCACCAAACAATTAAATACAAAGTTATACTTTAAAAGATTCATGCACACAAAAATTAAACTAAATAATATATTTAACAAATTTATCTAAGTAAAAAGGATGCCTGAAATATGGAATATAAACAAATTATTACCACAGTGGTGATAATTTAACCCCAGTTACGTAGTCCTAAAATTCTGATAATCAATGTTCACCTAAAGGATGAACAACTTTCAAACTGAAAAATTGGGAGGGAGTCCCTATATCTCAATTAAAGATGTGCTAAAATGGTCCCCAGTATGACTCCATGTGGAAAATTAATGCTCACAAAAATGTTTGATGCGATGACGACACCAAAATTTTCTTAATTCTTAGATATGAAAATGAAACGTAACTTTCACCAAGAAATGTCCAAACAAAAATAATCGGAGTTTTTTTCCAGAAAGACAACTAAATCCAGAAAGTTGACTTATCAAAGCATATCTAATCAAAACCCTCCAAAACGTCCAACGATTTCCAAAGACTTCCCTTTTTTAAAAAGAACTAATACCGAAAAAAAAGCAGCAACTAATTTACCTACATCACCTCTATTAGGGAAACTTTTTGCCAAAAATGTAAAATACGTAACGTGCTTAACACGTCCAATGACAACTAAGGGTTCTTTTGAAATTTTACACACACCATTAAACACAAAAAACGAAAATGGAACAAGCAAATTAAAAATGGCACCTCTATTGGGGACTGTCCCAGCAAGAGAAATCACATCACAACTCAGCGCCCTTTAATGGGGCAAACCCAGACACAAGACACAAAGCTGAATCTGTTACCAACTGAGACAGTGCTGTCAGGTCAAAATAAAAAAAAATATCGGGCATTAGCGATCTGCTCAAAATTGTTATGAGAAAAATAAAAGGGTCCTCAACACAATAATCATTTATTTACATCCTTCCAACCTCCTGCCAATTTTATCGACTAAAAAAAAGGTCCTCAGCAGAATAATCGGGATTTCTAAATCATTCTGGAATGTGGTAAGAAAAATTTGGTAGACTTCAACACTTCAAAAATTTAGCCTGCAGTTTTCTCTAAGAAAACATCAAGGGATAATGCAACAAACATACTAATGAACGGTAAAATTTTTCCGATGGGATCTAATCTGTCGATCCTAGAAGTGAATGCGAGCACTAACTTCTCTTGGGACGACCACGTGCGCGCCATTGCCAAATCCGCCTCTCAGAAACTAAGCTTTCTTTTTAGAGCTAAAAAGAACTTTACATCTCATCAGCTACTCACACTTTACAAAGCTTAAATTTGGCCAAAACTAGAATACTGTTCTCATGTTTGGAGTTCAGTCCCAAAGCACACTTCAGCTCTTTTGAACTCAATTTTTTTCTACGAGTACTATCATGAAAGATGTTCGCAGGAACTAATAGGATTGATCCCCCCAAGGGCAAGATTTTTGAAGCTTACAAGACAGTTGGAGACAGCAAATTCCTGTGCGGTCCCGCTTGACACAGTGAGGACTTCTGTCTACGGAGACTCTTCTTTCTATAGAACTTTGAAGTTATGGAACACGTTACGGAAAGTAATTTTCCCAAAAATTACAACCTATCTTTGTTTCCGCATCCTACTCGCAGTGCTTTGAAGGTATAATGGAGTTACCCTTTGCGAGTGGATTAAACTTTTAAAAAACCCATATGATTATGCAGGCCACTTTGAAAATGCATTATAACTTCGCGTGACTCAAGAGGACCTTTTTTTGGTAGAGAAGAAGTAGGAACTGGGAACCTTTTTTTTGTCGACAAGAAATGTTTAGCCAAAGTAGAACGAAAAATAAAAACTTGTAAACGTGTGATGAATCTCGCGGGCCGCAAAAATATTCAAGGGTTGACCACCTTTGTTCTACTACATTTACCTCTTATAATAACTCCCAAATTATCATACAAATGGCCATTATCGTACACGACTTCGTACATTGTACGGGAGCTGTAATTATGGTACAAAACGATCATTATCATACACCTGACAACACTAAACCGAAAATTGTCGAAAAGGAAACAGATCGTAGAATCAATAATTATACAAAACATAGATACTAAGACACTATTGAAGTTTAAAACATAAATTAATTGAAGAAATTTGAGAAATGATGTTTGAGTTATTTAAAGCCAAAAAATTAAACATTTACATAAACACCACACATTATTTAAAACATTTTACAGAAAAAATCATAATTTAAAATTTCGACAGTAAATCTCCTTACATTCTCGTGAATCACTAGATGCTTACCATTAAACACCAAAGGTTCTTGAATAAGGGAAAAATGGAATTTAAAATATTTATATTTTTAGGTGAAGTGCATTTTGCACGTCTCATTATAAATAGGAGACAAACCACCAATTTCCATATTTTATACTTAAAATATGACGAATTTCCATACAAACTTTTATCTTCTATTTAAAATCCTTAGACGATCAATTTTTGAAAATGTAAAAAGAATTTATGTCCAATATGTCCTCCTTCTAAAGCAGCCGGCTTAGACTGCTGCTGATAGTTAATGTCACATCGGACACTGTCAAAGACAAGGGTTGGAAATCTATGAATGATGAAGTATTTCTTAATTGTAGTAATTTTTGTTTATATAATAGGAGTTTCATGACCTGAATTTTTCAAAAATATGGTGTTATTATGTCATAACACAGCATGTAAGTAAACAACAATAAAAGACAAAAAAGCTGCCAACAATGATAGTAGGAGTTGTTAATGTAAAATGCAGTAAGGTGTAAATAGTAAAATTAGTTGTGAGTATGGTAGTAATTGCTCCCTGTGACATGACAGAAGTTGTCATGGTGGGGCTGAAAAGTGTTCAACTTCTGGTTAATGTTCGTTTTATAAAGTAGATTTGACCCTTCTAATGAATAAATTTTTAAAAACGTTGATACAACTGAAGAAGCCTAAACGCCCATATCAAAGACGAAACTTTTCGGAAATAAAAATGACATAAAAGACAAACCCTATTCTTCCCCAACTTTAACAATGGCAAATTTTGAGAAAAAACTACAAATTTCAATAATAAGCCCAACATTTTAATAATTTTTTTCTGTGGCTAAAAATAAAATTGACAATTTTAGGAGTACATTCGAAACCGTTTGAATTAAGAATTAAAAATTGGTGTATACAACCTCATGAATTTTAATTTTAAACTTCAATATATAATTGTTTCTTTAAATTTGAAGTTTCGTCGAAATTTAGACTTTTATATTCCAAACACTCGAAATTTTAGAATTTCCGAAAGTCAAAACTTTCGGATTAACGTTTCAAAATTTTAATCAGTAGTTGGACATTTGAAATTTAAATAAAACAAAGTTATTTTGAGATAACAAGTCAAAAATTCCGAAAAATCTGCCTTTTAATTGAAATTTTAGGGTAACGAATTTTTAAAAAAATTTGCATATATAAAATCTCATAACGACTTTGTTGTCGAAGTTTCCACTTTTTCCTTGAGTCTGAACCAGCATATGTATATATCAATCTCAACCTAAATGATTGACTATTTCTGAAAATGTTAACTATTAAAATGGAAAATACTCGAGGCTTCAAAATCCCTAAAATTTTTAGATTAAATTCAAAAGGTAAATAAAGTCAAAATTTGCCTCATAAACACAAAATTCTGGTATATGCAATGTACATAGTGTACATATTTTTTTGCAATAAGTAAATAGTTAATTAGATAGAGTCAGCCAAAAATAAACAAACTGTAAACAAAAAATTTAAATTGTTTGTTCATTCTCAGCATTTTAACTTCATGCATAAAAGTTTCGACTTTTAAACTCGATTAAACTCGTAATTTTAATGGAAGATTTAAAATTCCTAGATATACGTTCTAATTTTGAGACTAGTGTCAAAACTTTAGGATGAATGTGAAAATACTGGCATTTTCTTTTAAACAACTTTAGTTTTTTTGGTGGAACGGACTGGTCCTTTGTTATCTTTGAAAATTGATACACAAATCTTGTCCCCTGAAACCGGGAAAGGTAAAAAAACACAACAGTTGCTCTAACCTGTTTCAATAGCCTAGCTATCATCTTCAGAGGGAAGATTTGTTTGGTATTTTTAAAAACTTTGGTTTTAAATTATCTCTTCAAACCTGATATTTCTATTTCTCGTGAAAATGTGGACATTTTTCTTTGAAATTAGAAAAAATAATGAGAAATTGAAGTTTAGATAGAATTTGTTTGAGGTAAAACCTTAAAATAATAAGTTTTTTAATAAATTAGTTTTTTTCTAAATGTTGCCTTTTTTCTTAATATTTTAAATTAAAATTAGAAGATTAAAAAATAACTTCGGGTATTTTGAGAAAGCAATGAAATTTCTGCCTATTGGGAGTGAAGAGTCAACTATCTTTTAATGTCCGGGTCTGATTAAGGCCCCAGTCCGAGCCTCACTCCAAATAGGCAGTTAAAGTTTCTTGATGATTTATATCCAATGCCTAATTATTGTCCAAAATTTTCGAGTCAGTTAATTATTCAAACGTTTATGGATTACAGCGATTGTTTGCAAACTTATCAATTTATTTAATCATAACTGTGTTGTGGCTTACGATTAATCTGGTTTTTGGTATAACGTCTGTGAACAAGCTTTTTGCATGCCCTCTGCAAATGAATTTAGCTAAAGTGCCATCCGCAAAAACCTTCTGACTAATAGCCCGAAGCATAAGCTGAGAACAATTCTTGTTAGTGGTTTCTGTTGTAAAGGATTTATAGAACACAAAAGGTAAATAGAAACGAACGTTGTCTATTATAATTCCACTACATTTCCAACATTCTAGGAAGAATCCTATTAGTTCGCTTGCTTTCGGATACAGTAATTCTAAATTTTAAAACTGAAGTACAGCCACTTGTACAATAAATAAAATAGCTGCTAGTTTTATATGTCTATAATTTTCACAAAGTGTTGTTCTGTGTCTGTAGAAATTTTTAATAATATTAGGATCATGTAATAAATAATATAAACATAACCAGTTCAAATGAGAACGAAGCATTGATATTTAATACTACGACTTCCCTTTTTATATATATTTTTTTTTATATTTTGCCTAATTATATTTATTTTAATTCTGTTTTTATCTATGTCTCATATTTGTTCATCTATATTTTTGTAAGATTAGTTTGAATAAACGAAATAAAACTAACTTAATCAGCTATGCACAGCTTTAAGAGTTCATGCACATTGTAGACTGATGTTTTGCTCAAATTCTTTAATATGAACATGTTTATATTTAGCTGCCTAGCCAGTCTAGAGCAGATGATTTATTTAGAGAGAATTAAGAAGCTTGGATCTGCGTTTATGGCCTCATTGTACACTGGAAAACAGTAAAGTTCACGAAAGCTGAGTTCTTTAGATATCGAGGATAATTAACAAAGAACTATTTGCGTTTTTACTTCCTTAGTGCTATCGAATGAAGTTTTAGAGGTCCCAAGTTGACCTATTTCAACACCAATATTGTTGTCTGAACTGCCTATAACAGGTTTAATTGCCTCTACTTTCCAGCACCAAAGGAATATTATGATACACTAACCATGGCAACCACTATCCATAAACCTCAAGAATCTCCTACACTTCGAAGTACTCTATATAATGGACCCCACGCTATCGATAACAGAGAAGCAATATCAGTCTGAAATGGTTCTTAGTAAAACATTTTATTCCTGACACAAATGAGCTGAAAAATAAATAGTCCACTTTAAAGCGTTAACTTGATTTAGAGCTTAAATTTCGAGAAGTATATTGCGGTGCAGTAGCATTCTTGCGAATTTGCCATTTGTTGTAGGGGAAGTTGTTTGTCTTAAAATTTAGTGCAGCCTCCGAGATTCTAGTTAATATTGAGTGACAGGTTTAGATACATTGTATACATCGCCCCAGGATAAATTTAATCCTCTGCGAATATTGTACACCTGAACCCGAGATATGCCACTAGTGTTGATTTTGATTCGCCAAGTTGAATGAACATTAGAAGTTATTAGAACGCAGTAGAGCTTCTACTTAGTACTGAGAAACCTAAATTTTACTAATAAATATTTTCGACAAGAGAGTCTCAACCATGAAAATATACTCGGCTTTTTATTAAAATGTTAAGAAGCTTAATTTTATTTCATTTTCTTTTTTATGGCTAAGATCAGAAAAACTAAAACTTAACAGCGATATTTTCCATTTTTTTTCCAAACTGCAGAAAGTCCTAAAGTAGGTCAATTAGTAGTGTATTTCTGTGGATGATTTAGAGGAAAAAAATCAGGCTTTTTTTACTAAACGTCAGGTAGTTTATGGTTTTCATCCTTTTATGCCTAAACTGCAAAAAATTTAAATTCAAAGAGGTATTTTCTATCTTTAAACTTCATAGAAATAAAGAAATTAAAAGAATTAGATTTTATTTCTACCTCTAAATTCGCGTTAAACCACAACTTTTAAAAACGATATTCTCTAACTTTTTTGCTGCGTTATAAGCAAACTGAGTTTCCTGTTTTTGTACCTAAAATGCATAAAAAATTGTAATTCAAAGAGTATGTAGTTTTTTTTAATGGCTAAAGTCTAAAAAAGTAATAATAAGAAATGACCTATTCTTTTATAATAAAATTTAACGCCGTAGGTTATGGATTAAGTTAAAAGGAGGTGAACTAAGAGTTCTTATTACCCCCCCCCCCCAACTATTTCATACATTCTTAGATACATAATGTATTTTCTCACTCAATAAGAGACTTTTTAAAACACATAAAATATAAAAAACAGGTTACTACAATACATCCATCACCTTGACTTATTTTAAAGTTTAACTTCGTCTCGACGTTTAATGAAATTTAATAAACTTTAAGTTCACACTTGACAGTTTACATTTCAAAATTTTCCGACTAGTCATGTTTTCCTCGTAATTTTGTCGCGAATTAAGTAAAGATTAAGCAGAGTAGTTTAATATGTTGAATTCAGATATTTAGCCTACAATTTTTAACAAAATTGTAACACCAACATCGAAATTTCAGAATTAATGCTAAAACTTTGATTTTAAATTTGTCATATCAACTATATTTCATCAAAATTCTTTTGATTTTAGTTAAAAATTAAAATTTTGGAAAGAAAAATTTTAATGTTTAGAGTATGAGTCAAAAATGTATAGAGATATATCAAAATTTATTTTAAAAAAAAATCAGTTTCAGAAGTTAAAGTAAATATTTTAGTAAACAACATTTTGAGTTTAAGTTGATATCCAATAACACTTTAAACGAAAAATAAATCAAAATCCTTATTAAAAGTCACAATTTTAAATATCAAATGTTGAGAAAAAAGTCAAAATTTGGAAAAATTTGGAATTTTTAAAAACCGAAATTTTGAGGAAAAATTCAGGTTTTGAAATTGTCGAAATTTTCAAAAATGGGAAAACCTCTAGAAAAAGTCCCAGTTTTATAAATAAGAAAAATATTTTCAGAAAGCCAAAATTTTCAAAAGAGTTTTTAATAATACCGATATTTAAATAAAGGATTTTTAGAGAGTAGAAATTTTGAGTCGAAATTTTTAACAAAAGTCAAAATTTACAGAATTCTTTAAATTTTCATTAAAGCCAAAAAAATTCTGAAAAATGGTAGACTCTACAAAAGAAGTGAAAATTTTTAGAATAAATCAAAATTTCGAGAAAATGTCAAAATTCTGAAATCTCTAAATTTAAAAAAAATCGAAGCTTTCAGAAAAGCTCGAAAGATTCAAAAAGAGACAAAGTTTTTAAAATTATAAAATATGATATTTATAAAAAAAATAGAATTTTTCAAAACGTCAAAAAATTTTGAAACAGTAGAAAAAGAGCAAATTTTCAAAATAATTTTAAGTTTTTAGAATGAGCAACATTTAAAAAACTACAATGTTTTAAAAATGTGAAATTTTCAAGAAAAAGTGGAAAATTTCAAATAAGTAAAAAATGTCTCAAAATGTTGACTCTTTTGGGAAAGAGCGATTTTTTGAATATAGTTACTTTTTTAAAAAGTTTAAGAAATAAAAATGGTTTTCTAAAAATTTCTTTATTTTTAACATTGTCTAAATATTCAAAAAAGTTGATAATTTTTAAGTTAAAAATGTTCAAAAAGGGGATATTTTTAATGAAAGTACAATTTGAAAAATGTGAATATTTTAAAAAAGGATCGAAGTTATCAAAAAGGTCGAAATTTGCAAAAAATAATCGAGAAACAGAAAATAGAATTAAAAAAGAACGTTGAATTTTTTAAATAAATGTTAAAGGAAAAAATAGAAAAACAAAATAAATTTTACGCTAACTGACCCTGCTTAAAAAATAGTCAACAAACTTAATGTAACTGCAAGCAGGATTCTTTTAGAGAAAATATAATAGTCTGAAATAGGATTTAACGAATGTTGGTTTTCACATCTTTGCGAATGCGAATGCGAATGCGAATATTCATTTCCAACATTCCAGAATAAATTAGGCTAGTAAAAAACCAGTTCCTAAAAATATATTTTTGATAATTATTATTTTCATTTAAAACTTGACATAGTCTCGAAATTTACTAAAAATATGTTTCTCTAAATTTCGTAAAAATATTATTCTCAAAATGTCTACACTTTTATTAAAATTTTAGAAAAATAATTAAAATTTTGGATAAAAAAGCTCAATTTGAAACTTCGAGGATAAGACGAATTTTTAAAAACAGGTTGCAATTTCTAGACAGTCAAAATGTCGATAAAAAAAAAAAAATTGCCGAACTTTTTATAAATATTCAAAATTTTTAGTACAGTAAAATTTTGAGAGAAAACAGTAGAATTTTGAATTTAAAGTAATTAAGGAAATGCAGAATTATAATAAAAAACGGTTTTGGGAAAAAGTCAAAATTTTCATAACATCAAATTTAATATAAAAATTTGACCTTTTTTATTGAAAAATGCCTTAATTTTGGAGAAAAAGACGATTTTCAACGTAAAAATCGAAAGTCTCGAAAACCGAAACCAGTTTTAAACAAAAAATTAAAATTTCGAGGCAAAGGGCGAATTCTGAGAAAAATTTCCGGAAAAAGTCGAAATTTCAAGAAAAAGACAGTTTTTCCTTATATTTTAACGACTGCCTAAGTAAAGGAGAAGCTCCCCCTAACCCACTGTGACATCAGAAAATATCCACTACTGAGATAAACGTTATCAAAAATTTTAAGAAAACACTTAAAATTTGAATTTTCTGGAATACAAAATTCTTAAAAAATGTGTTTCAAAAGTTCCAGATAAACAATATTCTAAAAATGTTTACTTTTCTATCAAGAGATCCAGCAAATTTCGAGAAAAAGGCGAGGTTTGATAAACAAGTCGAAGTCTTCAGAAAGACGAATTAGAAAAAAAAATCGAAATTTTCAGAAAAAGTCAAATTTTGAGAAATGACGAAATTTCGAAGAACAAAAAAATTCGAAATCTTGCGCAAGTCGTAATTTGAATGAAAAAGTCAAATTCCAGAACAAGTTTGAAATTTTAAAAACAGAAAGTTTTTGAAAAAAAAAGACAAATGTTGATAAAAGTTTAAATTTCGTAAGATAGCTTTCAGAAAAAATGGAAACTGGAAAATGTTCCAGCAGTTGAGAGTATAAATTTTTGGTTGGCTGTATAAACCAGGGGAGAGCAAGCGGCCCACCCTGCGTTATTGTAGCTAGCTAGTAGGAAAAGAAAAAAAGGGAATTTAAAAATACTTCTTGTTAGCTGGGACTGGATAAATTACTGCATTAGTTATTATTTTAAGAAATTTTTATCCCTCAAGGATCCATGGATCCAAGTTTAAGATACCCTGCCTTAGCAGTTGCATTGCTATGTCATAAAGAATGTCCCGTGTTATTGCCAAATACATTCGCAATATATTCGCATAATTTCTTGCGAATGGGAATATTAAAAAACATGCGAATATTCGTTACATCACTAGTCTGAAAGTTTCACAGTGTCATAACATGATAGGGCGCGATTCCCTTTCTTCTTGGCTTCTCTGCGGTGATAGTTACCAGATCTACCATATTTGACGGGCTCTTCCATATTTTGGTAAATCCGTATTTGGAAAGAAATCTCGGGTATTTTAAAGAGTGCAATGGTAACAAAAACTTTAAAAAATATAAAGACCTTTTTTGGGTAACCAATTTTTCTTGTAAAACAAAATTCTGCTTTTAACTACTCTCGAGTAAAATATTACCAAATAAATTGCTTGAATGGACGGATCAATTTATTTGTTTTAATGTTTTAATATTTGTCTCTGCAATAGATGGTGCTATCGATCAAATATGCTTTCTTATTTATCAAATTAGTTTAGATAAACGTAATAAAAATAGTTTAATCAGCGACGCACTCTGCAGCCATAATTTAAATAACATCGTGGTCTTTAAAGCATACCCATGATGAGGAATAAGGTAAATTAGTAGAAAATGAGCTTCCTGTATAATAACAATTTTTAGACTGTTGACATTTTAAAATCACAAATGGCTGGTATTACGTTTGTAACTTAAATTAGGACGTTTGAACATAATCTGAACAAATATTTGTTCCAACTACAATTAATTTGTTTCATTAATAATTCGGAATTTCTCGCCCTAGGCAGTATCATTATCATTACTCTTGGGTGTAATGTCACAAAACAAACTTTAATTCGCTTATTCCGGAAGAATTAACAGATGCGAACATATTTATAACATAATTTCGTATCTGTCCATAAAAATCCCATACATATTTTATTTGATGTTCCGTTCTTAATCAAAATGAATTGTTATTGTTTCTAAATAAGCCGGAACTAAATTGAGAAATTATTGGATTTCTATTGAAGTCTGCTTGTTAATTCCATAGTAGATTTAAGGCTAAAACTAAGCTGATATCCTGGGTCATAAATTCCATATCGTTATGCCTTTGGTCCATGTTACCGCATCAGTAATTAGAAATTGTTGGACTCATATTTCCTCCAAATTGTTATTGTCTGGATTGCTATTACCTGCAAAGAGGCGAATTATTCATAAGGCAAACTAGGCTCATGCCTAGGGGCGCAAGACGCCCGAGGGCACATAACCTTTAGTCATCAAAAATAATTTGAAGTACCGCCAATCAGTAATTGCCTAAACGGCCCAGAGCGCTGTCGATATATAATTGGTCACTGAATAAACCTGCATTATGTGGTGGAACGGAAGTTCCTCGATTGTCTTCAAAAATTGATATACAAATTTTGTGCCCTGAAACCAAGAAAGATTAAAAAACACAACAAAGGTTGCTCTAACGCGTTCCTATAGCCAGGTTATAGAGAGTACCTCTCTAAATATGACAGCTTGGCTATCGAAACGCGCTAGAACAACCTTTGTTGTGTTTTTGGATCTTTCTTGGTTTCAGGGGACAAGATTTGTATTTCAATGTCAGTATTATGTGCAAGGTTTTGGATACAGTTAAACCTCCCTATAGCGAATTCCAAGATCATATAAAAAAAATTCACTATAGAGAGGCTTTCATTATAGGGAGGTAGCATTAAAAATGCACGAGTCACATGTAAAATTTTATATTACACATTTATTAAAAAATATATAAACAAACACATGTACATAAATTAAATTTAATTTAAAAAATCTGTTACTTCTGTTTGAAGAGAGAATTTAGAAAATGTTTGATGTTCCAAAAATACTTCGCGCTTATTTAGCGCATTGAAAACAAGTTTAAGTGTGTTCTCAAACTCTAAACCCCCTTTATTATAGCAGGTAAACAATGTCATTAGCAAAGGGTATCCCAAAAATTGACTATTTACTTATTTTAAATGAGATGCAATTATAAACGAATCAAACCTTCAAATGTTATTAGCATGACATCTTAGGAACTTTCTCAGAATGAAAGGATATTATTTAAACTAATTAAACCTTAAAAAAATGTCGTTCAAAAATTCGTTGTAAGAAAGTATCCTGGGCGTTAAATGGAAGTAACATTAGGCTAAATTTGCTTCAGATGCTACGTTTCCTGAAAAATTTTGTTACATAGAGGAATTCGGTATATGGAAGTTCGTTAAAGGGAGGTTTGGCCCTATTTAGTTAAATCTTTCCAACCTAAATACTCACACGTGCTCTTGGGGCTTGAAATTTCAGGGAGAAACTAAGATTTATTAGTAATGTTTTATTTTTCCACCACAATTGTATCTTCATATTTGGAAAGTCGGACCCAGTCGATTGAACATGCTACAGATTTTAAGAACTGATCAGATTCTTTGTTTCAAACTAAATAGGATATTTTCGTCTTAATCTTCTGCATTCAATTAAAACCAATCATCCTTAGCACTCATCGATGCTTTTGGTGGTCAAAATTTTAATGGAAAGAAAATGAATGTTTATCAATAATATTATTTTCTTCCACTAAAATGTTGTCTTTATATGGAACGTTTTTCTAAACTACATTTTATTGAGTGATTATGCTAGAAACCCTTAACGATATCCTTCATATTAAACTCAATAGCATATCGCCTTCATAATCTTACGTATTCGAGTATGATCAGTCCATCTTAATAATCATTTGGTGGTCAAAATTTCAGTGGAAAATGAAAGTTTATCAGTAATATTTTCTTTTTCCACTACAATTCAATCTTTATATGATACATTTTTCTGTGGCGTCATCGAATGGTTATGCTAGAAACTCTAGATACTAATCAGAAGTTTCATTTGACACTAAGCAGCATATCGCCATCATAATCTTACGTATTTGGACACAACCAACCCAGCTTAGTAATCATTTGGTGATTAACATTTCAATGAAAAACAAAAGTTCATCAGTAAATGTTTTTCCACTATAATTTTATCTTCATGTGGTACATTTTTCAAGCTGTAGTGCCCTATCGATTGGTTATGTTAGAGACTCGAGAAACCAATCAGAATAAGTTTTATATCACCGCCATAATCTTCTTTATTCAGATAAAATCGGTCCATATTAATAGTTAATAATTATTTGGTGACCAAAATTTCAATGAAAGTCGAAATTTCGTCAATAACATTTGCTTGTTCTCTTATAATTTTATCTTCACATTATAGACAATTTTCCAAGTTGTACAACTGATAAGGGAAACATTGTATACAATATTTTTTACATACTCCATAGGAAAAAGTCCATTGGAGTTAGGTCCGGCGATCTGGATGGCGAGCTATGGGGACCGCCTCTACCAATCCATTTATTTTGAAATTTTTTATTTAACTGTTTCCTTACAGAATTGTGAAAATGAGCAGGAACCCTGTCTAACTGAATCCATATTTTTTGCCCTTTATTTAAGGATACATCTTCTAGTATAATCCAGAAATGTGTTTTTAAAAACCTTAATTAAATTTGCCCATTTAAGGGGCCATCAAAAAAGTAAGGCCCAACGATGTTATTGCCAATAACTCCACCAAATACATTAATGCTCCAACGAGTTTGATAATCCTGACTGCGAAAAAAATGTGAATTTTTAGTGTTATAATAATGAAAATTGTTACGATTAACTAAGCCAGTATTATGAAACGTGCATTAATCTGTAAATAAAATAGAACCATGGAAGTTAGGTTCTTCTCCAACTTACTCAAGAAGCCATACACAGAATTCTAAACGTCTTTTAAGATCTCTTCCGTACATATGTTGGTGCATTTCATAGTGATATGGATGATATTGATGTTTCTTAAGTATTCTTTGTATACTAGTTCTGCTTATAGTTGTTTCTTTTTCAAGAACTCTGGTACTTACATTAGAGTTTTCAGTAATTAACTGCATTACAAGAAACTCATTTTCTTCATTTTCCGTAATAAGTTTCGGCATTTTAAGAGGCCTTTCATAAGCAATGGTACCTGATTCACGAAATCTTGCTAACAGTCTTTACAAGACGTTTTTATCTGGGTGTCTTTTATTTGAAAACTTCTGAGCGTGTACTCTGGATGCTAAAAACAGTTTTTGTAACATTCACCTATTGTCAAAATCATATTGACCTTTTCATCAATAGAATATCCTTTCATTTTAGCAAATTCAACTACTAACTTAATAAAGAAGTCAACATAAACTTCACTCAGTTCACTAAAGTCTGCCAAATATGATCAAATATTGTGTTATCTTGGATATGGAATTAAACGCAGCATAATTCGTCAAAAATGGGTTTAATCTCCCAAACAATGGAACTTAAGTATAAGAAATGCATACCATCTGAAAGCTTATTATATTTTCGAGGATCTTAAATAAAAAAAAACAGGGTGTCCTATTTAAATTTACAAAGAAATTAAAGTCCAAACTTCAAGTAAATGTATCGGTGAATTTAAAATATCCTGTTATAACGTTGGGTATTTGCCCTAATTGCATTTTCAAGTAAGAGGCATGCCAAATAAAAATTTAAAGCCACACTGTCAAAATTTTTCACTTTCAGGGGTAAAATTAACTATTTGAAAAACTTGCCTTTTTTTAAAAAAAGCTGATTAATTTAAAAAGGATAAAGTTTTGGTATAGGGAAACTTCAATAAAATTAACGTTATTTTTTGAACTGAATTTAAAAATGAAAAGAAAAACATAGTGTCTTATTTAAAAAATCACAACTTCGATATGTAGCAATTTTCTGAAGCACGCTGTATATTTGAAAATATTTTAGCATGTACACCCTAGCCTTCCTATATTTAACTACTATGTTTATTTTATAAAATATGTTACCCCATAGCTCCTAAAGGCCGCAGCTTTCAGCATGGCTCACCTTGTATATTTCGACTTTTTCTCAAAATTAAAAGTTTTTCTAAATATTCTGGTTTTAAATTTAAATTCTTTGTCCGGAATTTTTTTTTCATCAACATTAAAATTTCAGGGAATCTTTAAAAAATAATTTCGGTCTAAAACTCGAAATTTAAATTATTTTTTCGACATATTTTAATTCGATTTTTTTAATTTTCTACATTAATCCTATATACCATAAAAATATTAAACTTTTTCTTGAAATTTTGTTTTAAAATTCGTTTTTTTTTATATTACCATTAATTTTTTTTCTTGTTTACACAAATTTCCAAAAATTACTCTCATAGATCTTCATCTCGAAAATTTGTTAATATGTCTATTATTAATTTCGACTGTTTTTCTTAATCTCATATTTTCACTGAAAGTTTTCAGTTTAAAAATTAAATTTCCTTGAACGTCAACTTTAAAAGCGAAATTTCGAGTCGAATTCTTTTTATAAAATGAATCAAGTTTTTTTAAAAAATCAGAAACTAACAAAACGAATTCGAAATTAGGTCAAAAATCCCGATTTTAAAGTAGAAATTTCCGAAACAAGTATAATTTTTAAGTTTAAACTGAAAACTTTCAAAAAAAAGTCAAAATTTAGAGAAAAAACTCCAAATTTATAATAACCTTATTATCAATTTAGGCGCGGAATTTTGCTGAAACAATACAAAGCAAAAAATTAAAATTATTTCAAGAAACTGAATTTTAAAAGGAAATTTCGATTAAAAAAAGGTCGAAATTTTAGCTTTTAGACATAAAATTTTGACGAACCAAATCAAAATTTCTAGAAGCCAACATTTTGAATTTTGGGTTGAAATTTTAGAGAGAAAATTAAAAATCGTAATTTTAAGCTCAGAATTTTGAGAAAGAGCTAAGCTCTCACATGCATTTAACATATAATTCTTATTAACTACTCTTAACAATTTAATATTATTATCTATCCTATGACCTAATGCTTTTGAATTACATTTCGATACTTAACTTGAATATTTAAATTCTTGAATTTTTTCTTCTTTCTCCTTGAAGCTTATAATTTCTAGAAAAGCTAATAATTTTGAATTTAAAATCGAAGATTTATGAAAAACCCTAACATTTCAAGATCAGACCTTGAAATTCTGAAAACAACAATTAAACCATTTTTGAAATTTTGACTTAGAAAAAAAAGTTCTCATTTAAAGAGAAATTCAAAATTTATGAGGATAAAATTGATGTTTTGAGAAAAAAAAGTCAATATTTTTAGAAAAACTTGAAAAATCAGAAAATAGGATTAAAAACTTCAATGTTGCACCTAGAATTTCTATAAAGTTTCCACCTTTTACTTCTAAAAAAAGAAAAATTGCCAGATTGATAATTAAAGTTAAAGTTTTGAGTTACTTTCTAGTATATTTAATTTTTCTTTCAAAGTTTGTACATACACATAGTCTCAAACCGCAAGCTGTTTTCCCAAAATGTCAAATTTAAACTCCAAATTTTGATAAAATTTTGACCTTTTTACTTAATAACTTCTAGAAAAAGCAAATTTCGAGATTAGAAATTAAAGTCGAATTAAAACTTTTTTTGTAAATCTAATTTTATTTTAAAGTTTTTACTTTGACTAAAAACGTAAGCTCTTTTCTCAAAATAAATGAAAACTCCAAATTTTGAAAAATCTCGACTTTTTGACTCAATTGCTTTTAGAAAAGAAAATTTCTAGATTAGAAATTAAAGTTACCATTCTCAGCAATACTTTTTTTTAGGTTTAATTTTTATTTCAATTTTAAGTTTAACTCATAACGGAAGCTCTTGTCTCGAAATGTCAGATAAAAACTCAAAATTTTGAAAAATTGTTGACCCTTTTGCCCAAAAACTTCTAGAAAAGAAAATTTCTAGATTATAAATTAAAGTTAAAATTCTTAGAAACTTTTTTTTAGTAGGATTAATTTTTCTTTCAGTTTTCACTTTGACTCAAAACATAAGCTCTTGTTTCAAAATGTCAGTTAAAAACTCCAAATTTTGAAAAGATTCGACCCTTTTGCTCAAAAACTTCTAAAAAAGAAAACTTCTTGATTTGAAATTAAAGTTAATATTCTTAGTAACGCTTTTTTGTAGAATTATTTTTTTTTCATTTTTCACTTTGAAGCTCTTTTCTCGAAATGTCAAATTAAAACTCCAAATTTGATAAAATTGCCACTCTTGCTCAGAAAATTCTAGAAAAGGCAAACCCTCGAGATTAGAAATTAGTCAAAATTCTCAGTGAAACTTTTCTTGTAAATCGAATTTTTCTTTTCAAATCTGTCACTTGCCCTCAAAACAGCTTACGTCTTAAGTCAAAGTTTCGAAAGGTCAGATGAAAACTCGAAATTTTGATAAAATTTGGACTGTTTTTTTCAAAAACTGCTAGAAAAGAAATTTTCGAGATTATTCATTAAAAGCAAAATTATTAGTAAAACTTTGCTTGTAAATTCATTTAGTTCTCCTTTGACTTAAAACGTGGGCCTGTTTATTCGAAATGTCACATTAAAACTTCTAAATTTTGATAACATTTCAACTTTTTTGTTCAGAAACTTTTAGAAAGAGCAAAATTTTGAGATAAGAAATTAAAAACTAAAACTTTTCTTGTAAATTTCAAAGTTTTCGTTTTGACTCAAAACAATTTACCGAAATTTTAAACTGATGAAACTCTCAAATCTTAATAGAATTTCGATTATTTGACTTTTTTCTCAGAAATGTTTAGTAAGAGCAAAATTTCTAGAAGAAAGTAAAGGCTTGAGCAAAACCTATTTAACAAATTAAATTTTTTTTCAAAATTTTCACTTTGACTTAAAAAGTAAACTCTTTTCTCGAAATTTCAAATAAATAAGTACTCCAACTTTTAAAAAATTTCCACCTTTTTACTCAGAAACTTCTAGAAAATACACAATTTTGGGAAATTACAGTCAAAATCCTTAGCAAAACTTTTCTTGTAAATTTAATTTTCCTTTTAAACTTCCCATTTTGACTTCTCATTTAAAACAAACAAATTAGAGTTCCAAATGTTGATAAATTTTAACTTTGCTCAAAAATTTCTAGAAAAGGCAAAATTTAGAGATTAGGAATTGGTCATGTTATAATTTTGAGCATCACTTTTCTTACAAATTTAGTTTTTCGTTCGAAGTTTTCACTTTGACTGAAAATTTAAGCTCGCCTCCCGAAATCTCGATTGTTTTGCTCAGAAAATTCTAGCAAGAGCAAAATTTTGGAACTGTAAAATTGAAAATCAAAATCGTGAGCAAAATTTCGAAGTTAGGAATTAAAGTCATAATTTTAAGTACAACTTTTCTTATAAATTTATTTATTTTTTTCCAAAATGTTTCACTCAACATGCTCTTTTCTGGAATTTCAAGTTTTAATTCGCAAATCTTGATATATAACTTCGAGTTTTTGCTCAGAAACTTCCAATAAGGACAACATTTTGAGACTGGTGATTAAAGTCCAAATTTTGTGTAAATCGTTTCTTGTAATGTTAAATATTTCTTTCGAAATTTTCAGTTTGAATCTAAACGTAAGCTGTTTTCTTGAGATTTTAAATTACAACTGGCAAATTTTGATAAAATTTCGACTTTTGTACTCAGCATGTTCTAGATAGGGCAACATTTTGGAATGAAAATTAAAAACCTTAGCAAAAATTATCTTGTTAATTTTATTCTATTTTAAAAATTTTATTTTGACTGAAAAAGGTTTTTTCTTGAGATTTTTAATTAAAACTTCAAATAAAAAAAATATTTCAAGGTGTAATTACTTTGGGAAGTTAGCATTTCAAAGAAAATTTTGAAATTTAGGTAAAAAAAAATTCTCAATATTTCTATTCTTATTACAAAATATTACTTTAAAATTCACCTACTTTAAATTTTTCTCAATCATATATTGATTTAAACCGAACATGCTATTAAAAGTTGAAAAAAGTAAATACATATTATGATTTAAAGTTAATTCTAAGTTTAAACGAGTAAGTAGTGGTTTTGGCCAAAACCAGAACAGAAACTGAAATTCAGTTTTGACATAAATCTCTACTAATAGATAATAAGTACCAACTTTAAGAATTATATTGATTGGGGAAGAAAATTGCAATTTTATAGTAGCACTTTATTTTAAACACTGATGGATCACACAGACAACAAAGCATTTTTTACCACTTCAAATTGTATCCTTAAAAGTAAGTCAATATATATTTTAAGATGATTTGGCACTAAAATATTTAAAATAAAATGTTTACAACCATAATCGAATTCAAAAAATCTTTGGAATCTATTTTAAATAAAAAATTCATCTTAATCTAAGTTTTTTTTATACCAAATCATCCTAATTCAAAATATATACAATTTTTAACATCAAGATTTTCTTTTAATAGTTTCATAAATATCACAGCTTTGGCATTCATATTTAAAAATATATCACTTATCACTCAGCACTGAAGTTTAAGTCAGAAAAATCGGTTCCTAACCAACCAACACATATGCAATAATGCTGAAAAAGTTGAACTAAAAGTTCCTGCTCATCCAAAAATTCAATTTTCTCAATCCGTTGCTTCTCAGATACCGGCAAAGTATTATAAATCTGCACCATATCCCAAGCCTTCGCCCCATGCCACGAACTCTGACTGAATCTCGCCTTCTGCGTCTCTAAATTTTTACAAGCTGTGATGCCAGCCAACAGGCATCCCCGAGCCCTCAAATTCCCCAACATAACATCACCGAAGGTATCATTTATATTGCACATTTCATAATTCACAAAAAACGCAGACTTAAATTTGGAGGCAATCCAGGTCAAGAGTTTGTGCACTCGCTCATTTTCAATGTAAACCAGGACGCATTCCGCGATGAATAACGTAGGACTAGAGTAGTTCACCTCAGCCTGGATTAGCTTCTCCTCCAACTGGGCGATATTTCTCATGTCAACCCCCAAGCAATGGTAGTTCCCAGCATGTAAGTCAGTGGCACTGAACTTTACCTCTCCATCTTGGTCGTGGATGGTTTCCAGAAGTTTTTTATTCCGTTTGATCATGTAACACTTCTTGGAGGTGACAGTTGGGAAGTCGACTTCCACATAATTCGAAATGCGAACACCATCATCTTTCAACCTCCAATATAATGTGTCGAACCCAGCTCCGAAGTTTATGATTTGGCCGCGGCTGCCCGCCTTGTTTATGAACTTCTGTATGAAGAATTCCACGGCTTTTACTCGAGCGTAATAGCCCCGGTTGATTTCCGGGGCTCGCTTCTGGATGCTCCGCACGAAGTACGAGATGAAGCTGTCCTGCCAGTAGCCCATTTCCACGGCGCCTGCTTTGCATTCGCTCGCGTCGTCGTTCGTTGCCATTATCGGCTCGTCCCCCATATTTGGCCTATAAATCACGAATATAAGGTTATGGTGATATAACGCAAAATTGACAACGTCAAAGTGAACTCACCTTTTGGGCTAAGATTATCAGTCTTCGGAAATACTATTAGAGGCTATGCCGGATGCCTTTGTACATTAAGTACGTATTGTTGACTTTTTTTAGCAACAATTACATGGACGCCGTAAATAATAAACGTTAAACAAGAGAGATAGGCAATAGTGCAAACATGTCTGCTACATTTTACAGTTCTCTGCAATTTGCCTCTGCTACGCCCGGATAGCTAGACAACTTCCAGACATGCGTGTTTAGGTGGTCACCTTCGATCGCTTTGATAAGGCGTTCCGGTGCGCGCGTGAACTAAATGAGATTTGAATTTATATTCAAGCAAGAATAATTGAGCGAATTGTTTGTAATTTCCAATTATTTAACTTAATCTTAAATATTAAGTATATTTCTATAAAGAAAATCTATCATGTTGTGTCTATGTTTCACATAGAATCGCTTCGACTCATATCAGGTCGATTTATAAAGTTTCTCAAATGCGCCATCGAAAACGAAATTTAATAGTAATGTATAATCGACATCTATTTAGCAAACTTCTAAACACTGACAGGCAGACAACGCAGAGCCTAAACTGTCTGCCTAAACTAGCAATGCACAAAATTTTTGAAACATCGATGCTGTGTTTCAATACATCAATACGTATATTTCGATATTTGATGTATCAATGTATCGTATGAATACGATATCCCACAGTAATATTACACCACATCAAAAGGCAAAATTTCATTTGACGACCATTTGACGATTTCACCTACGGAATTTTAAAATTATACCCTTACTTGCCATCGCCATACATCGGAAAGAAATATATCAATACCCTTTCGATACATCGGAACAAAGGTATCGATGCAAGAATAATGAATCGTAATGGAAATATCAATGTTTCCGATAAATCGATGAATCGTGTGTATCTCTAGCCTAAACGGATAAGTCTAGGAGCATAAAATTTCATACAGATGTTCCCCATAATAAGAAGGTGAGAATTAAGAGAGGATTTTTCAAAATTTAGCCTCTCAGATAGTAAAAATGGGCATTAACAATTAGGCAACTTTTATGTAATAAATAATACACGCGATTGTATTTAAAGTTGCCAAAACGCGTTGTGAGCTGACATCGTTGATCAATTTGTTTTCATATAAATTTATCCAAAATTTTTCAAGTCATCACTGCATATTTTATCTTTTTACCAATTCCTTTCTCTTTAATTTCTAAAAATTTAAGTTTTAAACTCGATATTTTGGTTTCAATTTGGTATTTTTGATATTTAATTTGAAAAGTGGAGGACTGGTCCTAGGTTATCTTCAAACATTGAAATACAAATCTTGTCCCCTGAAACCAAGAAAGATTAAAAACCACCAAATGTTGCTCTAACGCGTTTCGGTCGTCAAGTTATCATCTTCAGAGAAATAGTATCTCTCTGATTTTTTATTTTCTCTGGTTTCAGGGGACAAGATTTGTATTTCAATTTTTTTCAGATTAAACTTGAAAAATACCCCTTTTTAAAACTTTAATAAATTTCGGCCTAAATTTGAAAGAAAGAAAAAAGAAATAGACACTAGAAACCAAAAATGTTGAATTTTGAATAAAAGTCAATATTTCCAGAAAAAAACCAAATTTTGAAAAAAGGGAAGGAAAAAAGACAAATTATAAAAACATAAAGTCAGTTTTTAAGAAAAAAGTCGGAATTGAAATTTTGAAAAAAGATCAATTTTGAAAACAAATTGATATTTTGAGTTAAGCCCAATTAAAAAAACTAAAATTCAGAAGAAATTAATTCTATTTCCAAACAAAACAAACTTTAAAAAAGCAACAAATATTGATAAAAAAATATTGAAGTTTAAATAAAAGACGAATCTCGAGGCAAAAGTCAAAATATAAAAAAACAAAATGTTAAATTTGAGAAAAAAGATTAATTTTGAGAAAAGGTTCAAGGTAAAAAACGGAAAATTTTCGAAAAAAAGTCGAAATTTCAATAAAAAACGGATTTTGAGGCAAAAGTTAAATTTGCAAAAACACAAAAGGTTAATTTTGAGAAAAAAAAGTCGAATTTTCCGGAGAAACTTTTACCCTTTTTTTAATAGAATTTGGTTCTAATTTCGAAGAAACAGAAAATGTCAAATTTTAAGATAAGAGTCTTCGTTTGAAAAAAAAGTTAACTTTTAAGAAAACTAAAAAGAAAAGAACAAATTCGAAACAAGTTAATTTCTATTAGCAAAAGGTCAAGATTTTAAATAATACTTGGGTCGGATTTATCGGAAAATGAATTGGTGAGAAAAAAGTCAAATTTTGAAAATAAAGTAGAAATTTTGAAAAAGGGACACATTTCAAGAATAAATTGAAATCCCAAAAATGACCATTTTAGAAAAAGTCGATTTTGGAAAAAAAAACCGAAAATTTCCAGAACAAGACCGAACTTTAAATAGACAAAATTTTTTAAAGAAAGTTATAATACAAAAGAAATTACAATGTTGGAGATAAAAATAGTACTTAAAAAGAATAATTGAGAAAAAAAGTCTACTTCTCCATAAAAAAAAGGATTTCGAAGAAAAAGTCGCATCCAGAAATATAAATTTTGCTAGAAACACTTTTGAGAAAATACTCAAATTTTGAAAGAATGACAAAATTCAAGAAACAAAATAAAATTTTTAGAAGTTGTGATATAATAAAGTCAATTTTCAGAAATGGTCCTATTTTTATAAAAATAAAAACTTAAATAGAAACGAATTTTGAACGGAAAGTCGAAATTTTAACAATCATAATTTTAAGAAAACGTCGAAAAGTAGAAAAGACTAAAAGAGAGAAAGTTTTAAAAAAGTTACATTTTAAAAGAAAGGCAGATTTTTGAGAATAAAATGTAAGAAAAATACAAAAAAGGTTTTGGAAAAAAATCATTATTTTAAAAAGATGAATTTTGATATAAAATTAAATTTTGTTTGGTCCGTCGACAAAAAAAGTTGCCTACCTCTTCACCAGAGGAAGATGTTTGACAGGCTTTTCACAAGGATTCAAGTTTAGTTTTGAATCCATTCAAATGACGGACAATCTACCTCGATTATTTAATTTATACAAAAAACAATAATAAAAAAGATTATGTGTCTTGGATGTAATAGCTCCAAATGGTTGACTCCAATTAATTTTTTTCCAAAATTATCGTCATTGTATAAATCCTTTTTTCTTTAAAATTCTAGAATGATACGAACACCTTCTTCTTCTTCTTCTTCTTCTTCTTCTTCTTCTTCTTCTTCTTCTTCTTCTTCTTCTTCTTCTCTTTCTTCTTCTTCGTCTTCTTTTTTTCCTCGTCTTCTACCGTTTTTAATTTAGGCACGAATGCCTGTTTTTTTTAAGTTTAATCCACTTGCAAAGGGCAACCTCATTGGCCCAACGTGGGCCTGATGAAACTGAATATGATGAGGAACTAAACACTTTCGCTGTGAACAAGCTCCTACTGTCACCAAGTCTCCTGAAGTGGTTATTCTTCGACAAAAACATCCTTTGCTCCGCACTCAATTGGTAAGGCATCAAAATACTTTCAGGATGTAGCAAAGTTTCAATAATTTCAAATCAAAGTTTAGGCACCTGAACATCTTCTCTAGCTTGAAACCTAGTCAAAAATTATCTTTGTTCAAATTTAGTGTTCAATCAACTTCTCAAACTGATAAAAATCCTTTAAACCTAATATTTACCTAAGGCACCTAATCGTTCTATCATTATTTCAAGTCGCATAGTCGCATATCTTTCAATTTTTTTTGACCCTTAATAAGTTGAGAAATGTTACATTCAGTGGTTGATAAAGAACACAAGGTCTCTGACGTTACATCGTCATTCCATTATAAAATAGTAGTAAACGGCTATAATTATAGCAGGAATTGTTCCGAACCAGTGGCAATCTACCCACGTAATTGAATTAAGCACCCTTGAAGGTGTAAGTCTACAATCCCAATCCTTTCGATTTGCTGACAACATAGGATACTTGTTAATATACATCCAACACCAATTCAATAACAAGGAAGTTGCTCAAATAATAGAATGTTATTATACGATTGGGTGCGTTTGTGCCAGGAGCGAGTGGCGTAAACAATTCTCACGAAAATAGCTAATTCTTAGGAGTGTAATACTTAACCGTTTTTATTCGTGTAGTTATGTAAAATTCCAATGTTATCCACTATTTACTTTCCTACAACTTTTAATAGTAGTTTGTGCAACAAGAGTAGATATGATGTTCATATCGCACGAGAACGAAGTTTGAGCACGACGCCGAAGGCGGAGTGCCTCAATCGTTCGAGTGCGATATGGACAATCCGCTCAAGTTGTACAGCGAATTTTTCCTACGACCACGATCCCTCAAAAACAAAAATACGATTTAACAAATATTTGTTTCGTTAAATACGTCAACTTGACAAATTCTATGGTATAATTTTGAACCTAAAAATGACATTCGTTCTTATCGCATGCTCATGATTGGTCAATTTCATATCCACACTAGTGTGGATAAGAAAACGACCAATCACTACGCGACTTACGTTATATCCGTTCACTAGACTGATATGGCCTATCTATCCTGCTCGCAAGTTCTAAAGAAAACAGTGAATATACGGGTGGGAGTGGGAAAAATTTATATTTGTAAAATATGAATCTTTCCATCGTAAAATATGAATGTTTCCATGACACAACATTTATGCTCACATTTCATTCAATTTCAGTCTCTTGTTAGTTGTAGAGATGAATCAACACCGTTCGTAAACGACATTAATACTTTCTCAAATTTAGAATCAGGATGTTTTGTTAAAGTAAATATAGTGAGAGTCAAACGAGATGAAACTATTGGAAAGAATTACCAACAAAAGATTGAGAGATTGAGTAAGTAGTGAAAACACAATATAAACCTGCAAAATTGATAACGTCAAGAAGTGGATCAAAAATCGAAGAATATGTGCAACGAGCAAATCAACAGAATAAATGATAGAGAGGTTGGAATAGCAAGGGATAGATCTCCGAATGACAGAAAGACTTTGGAAAGACTAAGAAAAAATGGAGCAATAATCTGCATCCATAGGACGGATACCAATTATAAACTTCAAAGCTTCAAAAACTCAGGCCGTGCTTTTCTCTAAGAAAACATCAAATGATAATGCAACAAACATACTAATGGACGGTAAAATTCTCCTGATGGGATATAATCTGTCTATCCTTGGAGTGAATGCGACCACTTACTTCTCTTGGGATGATCATGTGCGCGCCACTGCCAAGTCCGTCTCACAGAAGCTAGGATTTCGTTTTAGAGCTAAAAAGTACTTCACATCTCATCAGCTACTCACACTGTGCAAAGCTCAAGTAAAGCCAACACTAGAACACTGTTCTTGTTTTTGTAGTTCAGCCCCAAAGCACACTTTAGCTCTTTTGGTTTCAATTCAAAGAAGAGCGATTCGGCTAATTGATGACGAGAGTTTGACCGATTCTCTCGAAACACTAGAGCACAGGCGGATGGTTGGTGACTTGTCTCTTTTCAACAACTACTATCATGGGAGATGTTTGCAGATGGATTGATCCCCTAAGAATTTTGAGGCATACAAAACAGTCGGAGACAGCAATTTCCTTTGAAGTCAAGCTTGACACGGTAAGAACTTCTGTCTATGGAGACTTCTTTTCTATAGAACTTCGAAGCTATGGAACTCGTTACCGAAAGAAATTTTGCCCAAAAATTACAACCCATTCTTGTTGAAGAATAAGGTTTATCGCTATCTGCCCTTGTTTCCGCATCATACTCGCAGTGCTTTAAAAGCATAATGGGGTTGGCCTTTGTAAGTGACTTAAACTTTAAAAAAAAAACAGGCAATAGTGCCTAAATTAAAAACGGTCGAAGAAGAAGGTGTTTGAATCATTCTAGAATTTTGAAGAAAATAGGATTTGTACAATAGCGATAATTTTGAAATACAGAACCTGTCGCCTGAAACCAAGAAAGATTAAAAAAACAACAAAGATTGCTCTAATGCGTTTCAACATCCAAGCTGTCATCTTCAGAGAGAAACAGTTCCGTTTCTCTCTGAAGATGACAGCCCAAATAAAAAATATGGATTTTTTAAATAATAGAATCCTAAAAAAGTGAAGAAATGAAAACAAAATTAAAATTTTGAAAAAAGGTTGAAATGTTTAAGTCAATATTTTGAAAAATAAATTAAAATCTTTGGAATTTAAAGTTCACAAAAAACTTAAAACTTCGAGAAAAAGACGAAATTCTAAAAAAAGTCAATATTTTTTAAAAAGTAGCAAAATCTTAAAAGACAGGAAATTTTGGGTCAGCATTTAAAAAAACATTAAAGTTTTCAAAGTTATGTTAAATAAGAATTTTTAACAAAGTCAAAATTTTCAAAAGTTATATTTTTCAAATATCAATATTTGCAAATAATTAAAATTTCAATGAAAAGCAAAATTTTGAAGAAAAAGAATTGGGTCCAAGATTTCAAAGAAATCAAAATTTTAAAAAACAAGAAACTTAAAAATTTTAAATTTTCAAAAAATTTAAAAACCTAAGTCAAAATTTTCATAAAAAATGTTTAATCCAAAGTAGTCAAAATTTCGGGTAAAATTGTTCTTGAAAAAAGTCGATATTTTGAACCAAATCGAAAAAAACACAATTTTGAACAACCAATTTTAAAAACCTTAGCAAAAAAATCAAAGTTGCCAGTTTAAGTCACGAATTAAAAAAAGCAAAAATTAGGAAAACTGAGAAAAGGATATTTAAAAGAAAATCCAAAAATCCTTTCCCTCGAAATAGGGACTTATGTGTATGTTTAAATATTTCTCACTAAATTTATAAATTTTTAAAAGTCGAGTTTTCAAAAATAAAGCCAACATTTCAAAAAAATGTCAAGTTTCTAACTTAAATTTAAAATAGAATTTGCGAGGTTAAGTCCGAATATTCTCTATTTTTTCTGCAAAGTCTGTAGATTCGCTCGAAACTTTCAAAGATTGTTTTGAATAAACTATGCTTTTTACTTTTCCAAAATGTGGAGTTTAAACTGAAAATTTTTAAATTTTTTCCAAAAATTTCGACTTTAAACTCGAAACACTTTCTTTTTGTCTTATTTTTTTTTCGATTTTAATCTCAATTTTTGAAGCTTTTAACTAAATATCGAATTATATAAATTGAAAAACGCCAATCAGAATTTGGTGATTGATATGTTTAAAGGCCGGCAATTTGTCATTTTGTGCGTGGCGAGGAAAATGCTAAAGCGGATTTTTGTTAGAAAATTTCGCCGTTTTTTCAGATATTCTATTTTTTTAATCTGAATTTTCCAAAATTTTTACTGTTTTTCAGAAATTCAACCCTTTTGAAAATCGTGACTGTTTCAAAATTTCAATATTTTCTTTTAAATTGGTATGACTTCAATATTTTTTTTAATTTACATTATTATTATTATTTAAATTATTTGAAAGATGAAAATAGTTTGCTTCTTTTTTAATTGCGACTTTTATCAGAATTACGACTATTTTTGAAAATTTCAACCTGTTTCAGTTTCCGGGGGGAGGGGGTATATGATCCCGACTACGCCCCGAAGCTTAGTATTTGCATGTTCAAAAAGTAATTAGAGCAATACATAATACTAAACGTAGTGTTAAAACTAAAACTCTGAGCAAAAAAATTAACATTATTATTTATTATTAAATAAATATGTAATTAAATTGATACTTGTAATTGATGCTGCACTTAAATCTATTATTACTCACTTTTACCTTGGACCTCCCGCAGTTTTAATTGATTTTGAATACTCGTTAATAAGGCAACATAAAATTTACTTGAGTACTCGTGAAAAGCCTGTCAAACATCTTCCTCTGGTGCAGGGGTAGGCAAATTTTTTTGTCGGCGGACCAAATAAAATTTAATTTTTTATCAAAATTCATCTTTAAAATAGTGATTCTTTTCCAAAACCTTTTTGTGTTTTTCTTACATTTTATTCTCAAAAATCGACCTTTCTTTTAAAATGTAACTTTTTTAAAACTTTCCCTTTTGGTCTTTTCTACATTTCGACGTTTTCTTAAAATTATGATTGACCTTCCGTTCAAAATTCGTTTCTTTTTAAGTTTTTATTTTTCTAGAAATAGGACCATTTCTGAAAATTGACTATTAAATCACAACTTCTAAAAATTTTCCTCTGTTTCTTGCATTTTGTCATTTTTTCAAAATTTGAGTATTTTCTCAAAAGTGTTTCTAGCAAAATTTATATTTCTGGAAGCGACTTTTTCTTCGAAATTCTTTTTTTTATGGAGAAGTCGACTTTTTTTTCAATTATTCTTTTTAAGTGCTATTTTTATCTCCAACATTGTAATTACTTTTATTTTTAACTTTCTCTGACAAATTTTGTCTATTTAAAGTTCGGTCTTGTTCTGGTAATGTTCGGGTTTTTTTTGAATTTTAATTTATTCTTGAAGTTCGTCCCTTTTTCAAAATTTCTACTTTATTCCCAAAATTGAACTTTTTTCACCAATTAATTTTCCGATAAATCCGACCCAAGTATTATTTAAAATCTTGACCTTTTGCTAATAGAAATTAACTTGTTTCGAATTTGTTCTTTTCCGTTCAGTTTTCTCAAAAGTTAACTTTTTGTTGAAATGCAGACTTTCATCTTAAAATTTGACATTTTCTGTTTCTTTGAAATTAAAACCAAATTCTATTAAAAAAAAAAGTAAAAATTTTTCCGGAAAATTCGACTTTTTTTCTGAAAATTAACCTTTTGTGTTTTTGCAAATTTAACTTTTGCCTCAAAATACGTTTTTAATTGAAATTTCGACTTTTTTTTCCAAATATTCTCCCTTTTTAACTTGAACCTCTTCTCAAAATTCATCCTTTTTCTCAAATTTAATATTTTGTGTTTTTTTTTATATTTTGATTTTTGCCTCATTTATAAAAATGTTCAGTTTTTTTTAATATTCGTCCTTTTCCCTGCAACCCTTTTATCAAAATTTGTCTATTTTCTTAAAATTAGTCTTTTTTCTCAAAATTTAACTTTCTCGAAGATATACATTTTTAAAGTTTGGTTTTTCTGGAAATTTAAGAGTTTTTTCAATTGGTTTTCTTTTAAAAATTCAGTCAATTCTACAAATTCATCTTTTTTATCAAAGTTTTGACAACTCTACTCGTTATTTTAACTTTGGTACTAAAATTTCTTTTTTTTTCTTTTCATTATTTTTATAAAAGTTTGATTTTTTTTCAGAAATCTTGGTAGAACGAACTGGTCTTTGGTTATCTTTAAAAACTGATATACAAATCTTGTCCTCTGAAACCAAGAAAGATTAAAAATGCAACAGTTGCTCTAACTTGTTTCGATAGCAAAGCTATTATCTTCAGAGAGATACTAAACCTTAATCCTATCTCTCTGAAGATAATAGCTTGGTTATGGAAACGCATTAGAGCGGCTGTTGTGTTTTTTAAACTTTGTTGGTTCCAGGAGTGTATCAGTTCTTTCAGAAATGTTGACTTATCCATAAATATGGCATTTTCTGTTTCTAAAAATTTCAACTTTGGTTAGAAATTCCTTTTTTTTCAAAATTTCGAATTTTTTTCTCGACATTATTTTTGAATTTTATTAGTATGTTTAAAAATTTCTGCCAAAATTTCGCTTTTTATCATTTTAAACATTTGTATTTTTACAAATTTGGACTTTTTCATTAAAATTCGCTTTTTTTATCAAGATTTTGACATCTGTTTTCAATTCTTGCTGAAAAAATTCATCGTTTTTTTAAACTATGTTTTTTTGCAAAGCTTAAAGATTTTTTCGGAATGCGGCTCTTTCTAAATTATTTTTTTTTTTGGTCCAGTTCTCGAAATTTTAATTTATTCTCAAAATACGTCTTTATTTTTCAAAATTTTGATATCTTCTCAAAATTCGAGTATTTTTCTCAAAATTTGACTTTACATCAGAAAAATTTATATTTTTTCAAAAGTTAAACCAACTTAAAATATGGACTTTTTTAGAATTTCTATTTCTTTCTACATATTTCTTAAAATTGGTTTTTTTTTAGCAATTGCAAGTTTTATGCAAAATTTGTCATTTTATGCTTCTCGAAATTACATTTTTTTCTCTAAACTCGTCTTTTTTCTAAAGTTTCATTATCTTTTTTTTTTAAGTTCAAATTTCACTAAATACAGTAAACAACTTTAATTTTTCTGCAACAATTTCGACTTTTACTTCAAAATTCATCTTTTATTTAAACGTTAACATTTTTTTATCAATATTTGCTATTTTTTTAAAGTTTGTTTTGTGTGGAAATAGAGTTACTTTTTTTTTGAATTTTGGATTTTTGATGAGGCTTTTTCTCGAAATTTTAGTTTATTTTCAAAATTGACCTTTTTTCAAAATTGACATTTCTAACCCTTTCTATGCGAATTTCTTCAATATTCATTACTATTAAATTTTATTCAATCATATCATAGCAAATATTTATAGAAACATCGTGAAATTTTTAATATCTGTTGTTGTTATAATCGTTAATAAGTTTAATTGTTATGAACTTTTTTCAAAATTTCAACTTTCGACTTTTTTTTAAAAAGCCGACTACGTTTTTAGAATTTGTCTTTTTTCCTTCTTCTTTTTTTTTTAAAATTTGGCTTTTTCTGTAAATATCGACTTTTACTGAAAACTCAACATTTTGAGCTTCTCGTTTCTATTTTTCTTTTGTTTCAAATTTAAACCGAAATTTGCTAAAAAGGGTAAAAATTTCGGGAAAAACATTTCCTAAGAAATTCAACTATTTCCTTGAATTGTCGTAAATACGTGAGAATTTAAATGAAAAAAGTTAACCTAACATATTTTGATCTTAATGTGCTAGAAATTAAACTAAAATTTTGATACAAGCAGCAGTAGTAATTATCAAAAAATATTTTTCTGTAAATTGCGAGAGAAGTAGTTTTTCTTGGAAATATTAACTTTTTTAAGATTTTGGTAATTTTGAATAAACACACTGGAAAGATCGAATTTTTGAAAAAGTAGATATTTTTCAAAAATAAAATTTTTACTAGAAATTTCAAATACAAATGTGTCCTTTTGGTATTACTCAGCAGCTTTGAAAAATCAAAAAATATTAAAGTCGAAATTTTGAAAATAATGTCGTATTCCATTTAGGAAAAAGTTGAATTACGAGTACAATATCGACATTTTATGAAAAAATCTACATCAAAATGTTGCGATAAACCTTTAAATTTTTAAGAAAAGAAACTTTTTAAGCTAAAAATCATGAGAACAAAATGAAAAATTTAAAATGTTAGGATAATTGCAAATACCGAAATATTTTAACTTTGAGAAAATTAAAAATTTGAAAAAAAAATCTCTAATCGGAAAAATCGTCACGGGAAAATATCAGCATCTGAATCCTTAAAAATGCCGTTAAATTTTTTTAAAAATGAAACGCAAAAATGTTACTGACAAACGGGGAAACGATTTCAAAAAGATAGATCTAAAATGAAAAAAAAAACCTGAAAATATGTCAATGTAACTGCTGCTGGAACTTGTTCAGAGAGACATCTGAAACTGAAGATAAAAACAAGTATAAAAGGAAGAATTCTTGATTAGTATTACTAATTTTCATATTTATAAGCTCGCCTTTTAGTAATAAGAAATATTGTACAAAATAACAAATTGATCGTGAAATCGAAGTAAAATAAAAAAATCGAAAGTATAAAATTTTAAATCATCAAAAAATACAAATAGGCAAGCGACAATACATCTCATTAAAATGAATCTAATACTACTACAATGCATTTCCCGCTGTTTCAGCAAACGCATTTTATTCGAATGCTATTTTTATTGGGTTATTTGCACAACGTTTTTAATGCAAAATGCCTGCCCAAATTTTGTTAGCAATGGGCGTTTTAAATTCGATCCGTGATGCGCATCAAATTTTACGAATAACACTGAAACAGATTTCCAATATTAAAGTAAATGCATTTCTGGTTGTAACTGACACGCAACGACAGCAGATACGATTTGTTTGATCGTCATTAACTGTGATGCTGTGGCTATTATGTAAACGTAATTACATCGAATTAAATTTTACGGTCATTGACGGGGTTCAGCCAAAGGACGACGGAATTATACCAGCTTTTCACCTAGAGCTTAATATCGTTATGACTTATGACATGCTTTCGACGATAATATGGCACTTTTATAATCAAAAGCTTGTTAAATGAAAGACAATTTTCTCGAAAGTTGCTATTAAAATTTTATCGTGCAACAGTATTTTAAATGAATGAAATAACGTAGGAAGGTCGTAGCTGTAAAGTATATTTTTATATTGAGGTCGCATACTATATAGATTTTTCCGCTAAGTCGTTTAACTAAATTGAGTTGGAGCAGTAAAAAACACACAAATGTCCTCAATTTTGTTATCTGCAGTCTATGTACATGCAATTGGAGGCTTCTTAAATTGTCCTGTTCTAATAAGTCTTCTGTAAATAACCGAGATTGCTGCAACAGCGACCCTCAGAATGAGCCTTGCCTCAAACTGTATTAGATATTGCACTTACTTACGTTATTTTCTCGCTTTATTTATTAATTTAGCCAAATTGCTATACCATTTGGAAGTTGCGTACGAAAAGTTCTCTTATACACGCTATGCGAAGTAAAATACTGCATTGGTGTACAATTACCTGCCTTCCTCTTTCCTTTTAATACTGAAAATTTACAGGGAACATAAATAATGTATGTACAACATCTATGTACAAGTAATTTATAGATTATTTACCATCTGAAAGAAAAATGATTCATCAGATCAACTTTGGGAAACACTTTTTAGGAATGCCCAGGTAGTTTTTGAAAAATTATCTAATTAGGGCTTTTTTATGATCCCTTTTTGGCTAGTGTACATTTCAAAGAATATTTGATCATTGGTTTTTCTTCAATAGTCCTTTGTGCCAGACTTCATCAAAAACCTTAGCAGCTTCCAAGTAGACCAACCCCATGGACTGTCTATCGTTATATCGTTGTGTGATTTCTTCGACCAACCTTAAGGCCTGTTGTGTGGTGCTCTGTTCCGGCTTGAATCCGAATTGTTCTTCTAGAATTACGTTTTCCAATTCTTTCAATTTTGAACAGATTAGCTTTTCTTCCACTTTACCTATGACTGGGAGAAAACCTACTGGTCTTTGGTTTTGGTGATATGTGAGGTCTTTTCCCGCCTGCTTTGGAATCATCATTACCTTTGCAAATTTCCTTATGCTGGGAAAGTGTTCCAATTTTATTATTAAATTGATGATTTTTTTGATATATTCAGTTTCTTCTTGTAGGGGGTTTTAGGCCAGGTGAGATTCGATCTTTTCCTGGTGCTTTTTTCTTCGCCTCGTTCTTTGACCATTGGTGACTCCATTCGAGTTAAATATAACAACTCCCCACTACTAAAGAAGATGATAAATTGCATGTTTTATGTTTTCTACCCCACATAATCTAACTTCAGCTTTAATTCAGCAGCTTAATTCAGGATGATCGTAAAGAGTGTTTTGAACATTAATTTAAGCATATCGAAAAAATGCCAACATTGTTGATATTGTGTAGAGGACTTACAGATTCCATTAGAAGTTTCCATACTAGGCTCAACTATGAGAGAACGTCATATCACAAGGGATGTTTTCTCAATCAATTACTAAACTTATACATTCAACAACTTAACATACAAAGTTACAATTCCGAAGGTAAACTCTAATTTAAACTTTGTGTATAATTGTTTCCCCTAAGTAAACTGAAACCTACAAGGATGAGAACTAATAAAAGTTTAATTGCAGGTAAAATCAAGTCGTTTTTCAGTCAACCTGAAAAGTTACAAGGAAAAGACGACGTGACGCGGTGCGGTGCTATGAAAATGCAATATATTTCAAATCAAACCATCAGACCAGATTTATTTTTCCGCATCTCTTTCTTCGACATATCATTCGTACATATAAATAATATAATTGAATATCATTCTAGAATGGAAATTTTAAATGTAGTAAATCTTTGACAATCCGCTTTACCCATATAAATGACTTACTTTGCATTAAAGTGAAATATTAATTCGCTTCAATCGTCCATAGATCGTAGCTTTTAAAATATCGCAGATTGGAGTCGAGCAACTCCAGTAGAATTTCAAAAGGGTATCCACTGCATTGTATGCAAGAAAACCAGACTAGGTTCTTATTATTTTTACTATAAGTCGGAAGATTGCTTCTTTAAAAATGTTGTCTTGAATTTATATAAACTCAAGAAAGAATTTCAGAAGGTACTCAATTACGTTATGCACAAATAAACTCTAATTTCTATTCATACTTCAATATTTGAGTATAGAGGGCATAAGTGCCAAACTGTCACTACTACTCGATTTTTAGCACAGACTGTACGCGTGGGTACAATAATACCAATTTTTAAGCCGCCTTTCAAGTAATTAAATTTCTGAGCACTATTGCAAATAACACCTCAAAATTTTACTTTCTTTGCTCTCGTTATTTTTTTACTGTATGTATCTAAATAATTATGCGAAATTTGGTCTTTCTGGATGTTTATTTTAGACAGATGTTGCATTATGTTATATAAAAATTGCCTGATGTCTGGCCTAAGTAGACAGGATTACACTTAGAGCAGTTCAACTTATAAATGCCAGATTTTCTGACTTCTGGATTTTTCCTTTGCTCTAAAATTCATAATGTTTAACGTTAGATGTGGCATGTGAAAAAAAGGAAACTATATTTGCTCTTATTTTTTAAATGCTGCCTAAGAATTGCAAATGTAATTCAAAAATTATTAATATTAAACTAAAGATTTCTTATTAATTTTGAGTTTAATTTAAAAATGTTGATTTTTTTCGATATGTTAAAAAAACTGAGAACTTTATAAGTTTTTTTGCAAAATATCGAATATTTCATCACAATTTAATCTTTTATTTTTAATTTCTTTCCGAAATTTTGATCCCAAAGTCGAATTTTTCACTTTTGCCGAATATTCTGACTTTTATTTAAAAATACAGAGAATATCTTTTTTTAACATTCAATTTAAGCTGAAAATTTCTATGTATTTCTTTACATTTTCTTTAGACTTTTCTTAAAAAGCCATTGATTTTGAAATGTTTATTCGAAATTTAGAAAAATGAGGTAAAAATGTGGTTCTTCCTTTCAATCCTCTCGCAAACGGCCTTCGAAGTACTGCGAGTAGAATGCGGAAATGAGAAAAGATGGCGATGAGCCGCCTTTTTAAATAAGAATAGGTTATAATTTTCGGGAAGAACTTGGTTCGGCAACGAATTCCATAACTTGAAAGTTCTACAGAAAAGAAGAATCTCCATAGACAGAAATCCTCACTGTGTCAAGCTGGACCGAACAGAAATTTGCGGTCTCTGGCTGTTTTCTATACCTCAAAAATCTTGCCCTTGAAGGAGTCAATCCTTTTAGTTCCTGCAAGCTTCTCCCATGAAAATACTTCTCGAAAGGAGACAAGTCTGCTCCATTGTATCGAGAGAATCAGTCAAACTCTCGTCATCAAAGAGGCGAGTCGCTCTTCTTTGAATTTAATCCAAAAGAGTTAAAGTATGGTTTGGGGCTGAACTTTCAACATGAGAAGAGTATTATGGTGTTGGCCTAACTTGAGCTTTGTATAGAGTGAGCAGCTAATGAGATGTAAAGTACTTCTTAGCTCTAAAAAGAAAGTCTAGCTTCTAAAAGACGAACTTGGCAATGACGAACACATGGTCGTCCCAAAAGAAGTTAGTGCTCGAATTTATTTCCAGCATAGACAGATTAGATACCATCTGGAGGATTTTACCGTCCATGAGTATGTTTCTTGTCTTGATATTTTCTTAGAGAAAAACCGAGGCCTGAGTCTTTACGACATTGAAGTCTACCAGAATTTTCTTACCCCATTCCAAAACGATTCCGAGATCCTGATCAGTCGTCGGCAACGTCTATTTTCTTGGCCTATCTGAGACAACGTTTGATAATGGTTTGTCGGCGAAAAAAGATGACTCCAGGCTACTACCATCTGCGTAGTTGTATATTGGATTGGAAGTTGAAGCTAGGAGATTGTTTATGTGTAACAGAAACAAAGTAAAAGACATAACAAACCCCTGAGGCACCCCTGCATTAATCACAAATGTCTTAGATGAGATGCCATCAACAAGCTAAAGAGACCTGCCAGGGAGAAAACTGGATATCAAATGACAGAGTCCAGGAGGCATTTTGGCAAGAAGAGATCGGTGCCAGATTCTATCGAAGGCCTTTGAGATATCCAATGCCACAATTTTAGCCTCAGCGTGTTTTTCCATAGCTGGAAATCCAGACATGAGTAATATATGCCAGGAGATCTCTAGTTGAACGTTGTTTTCTGAAACCGTATTGCTTGTCGGAGATGGTTCTATTCTCCTCCAGATTTTGAGAATCTTGACGTTGATAACTTTCTCCATCACTTAAGATATAGCTTTGAATATTTCCCCAAAATTCATATTTTCAATTTTTTTTTTCACAAAGTTTTGTATTCAAAATAAACACATATTTTTATTTTCCAAAGATTTATGATATTTATATTCAAAGTGCTGCCATTATAGAAACATTTTGACTTTTTTCGCTAAATCTCGACTTAAAATTAAAAACTTTTGCATTTTAGAATTTGGGTACTTTTTAATTACTTTAATACTATTGCATTTCGGCTTTAAACCAAATAAGGTCAATTTTGGTTTTGAATTTGGAAAAACATTTTTTTACTTAAATTTTTATTAACATTTTCACGGTGCTGGTTTAGAAAAATATCCAAATCGTTAAAAAAATGGAAGTTTGACAAATTTTTGAAATTTCACCTAATTAACATTTTGTTACTCTGTTATCCCAATTTCTGGCTATGTATTTATAAAATTTCATGAGGTGGAATTTGAATAATTTTTTTAAATATTAGTCATTGAAATACAAAACTTGTCCCCTGAAACCAAGAAAGAGTAAAAAACACAACAAAGGTTGCTCTAACGCATTACGATAGCCATCTTTAGAGAGATACAGTCGTTTGCGTTCGTCGAATTTCAAAAAGTTTTCAATAGTTACGATTTTTTTCAAAAATGTGGGACTTTTTTTAAAACATTACCGTGAAAATGTTAATAAAAATTTTAGTTACTATTATTTCATGTCAAGCAATCCAAAAAACGAAACACACTTTTAATAAAATTATGGATTTTATTGGGACATTCGATTTTTTCAAAATTCATATTTTTAAGTTTTTTTTTAGAAGGTTAATTTAAAACTATTTCGATCCCATCTGACATGTTGGCATTAATCTCGAAATATTGACTTTTTCTCGACATCTCAAGTGTACAAACGCGTGGGTGACTTAATTTAATTTTTTTTTTAAATTAAGTATTTTTATAAAAATTCTTACCTTCTGTTTCTAATTTTTTCCTACAATTTCAACAATTTTTTCCAAAGTTTTTTTTTTAATATCAACTTTAGGAAACATTTTTTTCTAGAAATTACTCACTTAAACTTAAATTTTTGGATCAACTTTTTTTAAATAATTTTGAGTCCCTAGTCTCAGTCGTTACGCTTAGTTAAATTTAATTTTAGCGAATTTATTTTAGTACAAATTATGGTTTCTTTGAGACCTTTTCTCAAAATTCTGGGTTTGCACTTTCAATTTTTAATTTTTTAAGCAAGTTGATTTAACTCAAAATTTCGGAACTCTCTAGACCAGACCAATGGTTCCGGGTAATAGAATTGTCTACCTATTATAGTCCAGGGTAGATAATTTTTGAAACCAAAAAAAATTATAGTAGGATGAAACCTATTAAAAAAGAAACATAATGCAACAAAAAGGAAAGAAAAAATAAATTACGGGCGACCTGAGGTCGGGAAGGGGTAGGGGGTGAGATTTTAAGGGTAAAAAACGGTTTATATTCGATTTCTGGCAAAACTACAAATCATATGAAAAAAAGTTAAATAGCAAAGTTGCAGGTAATAAAAAGAGCTACATCTTCACATGAAAAATTCAAAAAGCCAGGGTAATGGTTTTTTATTTTTATCTTTTACAAAAAAATTATTTTTTTCACGAAGTTTGATGAAAACTTACCTTTTTATATTCCAAAGACCCTGTAATTTTTTTAATTTAAAATATTTATTTTTTCACCTTATTTTGACTCAATATCAAAAAAGCACCCTAATTTTCAATCAAAAAATCTCACGTTAACATTTTAGCTTTTTCAAAAAACTCGGTGGGCTTTTTGTCCGTTGAAATGTCTACTTTCTGATGGTGTAAAAAAAATATACATTACTATGATAAATCTTCTAAGAAAATTCAAAAAAACGAAAAGTACTCCAATTCGAATTTTTTTTTTATCTTTATGTACAATTTTGAGCTATTTGTTAAAATGTATACTTTAATTATTCGAAAAACATAAGATTCCATTTTACATTGATAAACCAAAAAAATTACATATTCAAAAAACATAAAGATTGCAAAAAACATAGTTGTTTCTAATATTAAAGATTGGATTTTAAGGGGATTTAATCTAAAACATATGACTGTAGCTATTGTTTTCAGTAAAAAAAGTTTATTTCTTAAATTATCATTACATTTACGTCATAGAAAATTAATCTTTTAATTTATCAAAACATTGTCTTCAATTTTAATCACTTATCCATCAGTTTTTGTCTCTTTGATGGTATTTCTTCATCGTTAGATTCAGCACACCTTTCCGATTCTACTAGATCTTCGAAGTCTTCAAGACCATCATCGTCTTCGTCTCCAACATCATTTCTAGTTTGCACTGGTTCTTCATCCACAATTTCATCTAGATCATTAACTTCCTCGTAGGTTTATTCTACCACATTGGCGTATTTTTCAGAACCATGACAATTTGAACATAAATTTGTGTATTTTAAACCATGTTTTCGGCAGCCACATTTTAAACTATTGCATCCAATTTCACAGCTGCAGCAAATAGTTTTCAGCAATATGTCTGGAATTAATTCTTTTTCTGTAAATTTGGGCATAATGCCCCGTAGATTTTGCTTCCAGCCCCAATCTGTTGCTGACAGTTCGTTACCCAGCCAAGTTTGAAGCTGATAATATGCCCTGTAACAATGTTGTTCTGCTGCACCTTCTGTGGGTGGGAGATTTGCCAATATAAAAGACGATTTAATTTTTGCTAATTGATATTTTTGAAATCTTAATTGATTTAGTGTAATATTATCATTTTTACTTTTATAAATAGATTTCATTAATTGTAATCCATTTTTTTTATATCTTCTTTGTTTGCATCTTTTTTAAAAAAAATATTGGCCAAATTTGATAAATTTTTATCGCCTATTAATGAATTCACGATACTTTTCTTTCCTTTTCCGGCAAATACAGATGTTGTCTCGCAACCAGAAAAACAATGCAGAAATGCAACGATGATTATTAGAATTTAATTGATTGAAAAGGACCAAAAGATCAATATCTTGACCCATAACAATGACAGTTTTATTAGTATCTCTGGCAATTTCTATCGAGGTCTCTATTTAAAAAGCTATATTGCAACTAATTTGGTGGAAAATTACCCAAGATATAAGCATTTTCATGGCAAAAAATCCTATTTTTTAGCATAATAATAGAGCAAATCATAACCAACAGTCATGGTGTCCAATAAAAAACTCAGAATCAGATTTAAACTCGTGTTTGGTAATTTCCATTTTTAATTATTTTATTGTTTTATTGTGGGTTAAAAATATACAAATTTTGTGGGAAACGATAAAGAAATCTAAAAAAAGAACATTACTTTAATTTCTGGTCTCAAATTTTCAAGAAAAAGTCAATATTTTTATTTTAAGAACGATTTTGGGAAAAGCGTATAAAAAAATGTCATTTTAAAAAAAAGTTGTAATACGAAGAGAAGCACTAGCTTTGTAATAAAATTAACTGATATTTTAACTTTAACTCAAAAAATATGAAAACAAATTTTATTTTATAAAATTGAGCTGTTTAAAAAAGTCGAAATTCAAAGAGTCAAAATTTTCTGTTAAGAATCTAAAATTTGCAACTTTAAATTGGGAATTTTCTGAAAAAAGTTACCCAGAGATTTAACCCTATTTTAAATATATTGGGCTTTAAGCTACTCTATTTGACTTGGAAATTTCATATTCGTAAAACCGAATCAAAATATCGAGACTTCAATCGAAATTTTGAGAAAAATCTAAATCTCACTTCTTAAATTTCTGGAGTTAAAATTCGGGTTTCGAGAAAACAAGGTAAAAGTTTGGAAATCTTAAAAAAAAGTGATAAAACGAAATCTTAACTCAACATCTCAAAACTTTTAGAAAAATCGTCGAAATTTTAGAAGGAAATTTAAAGTTCTATCAAAAGTTTGAAAAACGCTGCTTTGGACTTACCTTCATTTTGAAAACCTTGATTACAAAATTTCGTCGAAATTTCAGGTTTGAAATTAAAATATTTTAATGAATTTCTCCGAAACTTTATTTATTTATTGATAATTCCAAGATTTTATTCAATTTTTACTTTTTTTTAAAGTTGTGACCTTAAACTGCAAATTATTTATAAATCTGAAATTTATTTATTTTAATATAATGCAATTTATGTTTAAATCTTTTTATAAACTTCCTATAGTTGAAAAATTGAAATACAAATCTTGTCCCCTGAAACCAACAAAGATTAAAAAACACAACAAAAGTTGTTTTTTTTTATCTTTCTTGGTTCAGTGGACAAGATTTGTATTTCAATTTTTGAAGATAACCAAGCTCCAGTGCGTTTCACCAAAATTCTAATAGTTGGTCTAAATTTCGAATTTAAAGTAAACATTTTGAAGTAATGTCTTAATGAGTTTAATTCTCAAATCTAGACTTATTATGGATACGAAGCTTAAATGGAAATTAAAAACATAAAGATATCACTTATCTTGTACAAAGAATACGCCATTGAGAGAATTACCCTATTTCGGTGCATTTATGATTCCAGATAAAGTTACATCTATTTAATCTTGTATGTATGTATTTTACTGGAAAGTAGAAAATTAGTAGATGTTAAGGACCAAATGCGTACTAAATAAAAATTAAATCAAGTAGAAATAAAGCTTTATGTTGGTCCGGTCTGTATGGCTCTATCTGTATAGTTTCCACTTAAGCAGATTCTCACACATAAACGGACTTTAAGCATGTATGTATAACACTGGAACATACGCGTTACAATAGACCATGATCTGCCGCAAAGTGTTATTGCAAGCACAGATTTTATTTCCTCTCGCAATTTTACGTCTCTGTTTTTTATCTTACACGGACAATAAAAAGGAAATTTGATTAAAGTTCAAGGTTGGTCTAGGACTTCAGTGCTCTTAACGTGAATTAATCAGGAAAAGAGTTTATGTTCTTGAATACACGGGGGATTAAAATACGTGTCGATTTCGAAATGACTACTCAAAAGCTTCCAACTGCAATTTACACAAGTATTTCTGAAATGCAAATTTGTTCCAGCGACATTTTTACTTAGCCACAGAATAATTTCAAATGCTTAACCTTTTATCGTAGATTTAAATTTCAAGCTCGACTGGAATATTTGTATCCGTCGCTCCAACGCAATCTAGGGACGTCTTGTGGAACAGACGAAAATAAAGTGAGAATCTATTTTAACCCGCGTTTTCTTAGTTTTATGGAAAGCTTAAGGCCCTGATTTAGGACGACGGGAAGGTGGTATAAAGATAAAGACAAGCCAATAACGACCGCATTGGGAAATCTAATGTTTTTTTCTCGGATATTCTGTTGTTAGTCTGGAATTATATATTCGAATGTACTGGGAAGGAAGTCGATATCCTAGCTGATTTAATTGTAGAATATTGAATAAATGTCGAAAATAAAGAAAAACTTTTTTACAGATTATGTTACGTTATGTTACCCGAGACTTCGTCAACGAACTTAAATAAATAACTACAGTACAACTAAATGGAAATTCCGAAACAATTTTACATTTATAGATGAAATTTAAATTAAATTGCCAAATCAAATTCTAAGATGTTAACGTAATAACTACTAATGACTACTTTCATGGTAATAGTTTGAGGAAATAAGAAGAGAGTCTGCTGCCAAAATAAAGATCAGAAAGTTGACACTCTGATCTTTCTCTATGATTGTTGTTTGCCTAATATAAAAAGGTTGTATTTGAGCCTTTTTAAGTTACGGATAAAAAGTAACTTACTATTTCGCATTGTAAGGAATGTCTACCAATCTTTGTCAAAATTGCTTCAGTAATTGAGCCGTAGAAAACGAACAAACATACAAACAGTACTAAGAACACCATACAGATAGCTTGATAGGAACATGATTTTTGCAGCTTTCAATGCAATACATTTTTTTATGTTATGCTTCCTAAAGCTTTTATTAGAAACCAGCAGACCGTCGCGACTTTGTCTAAGTATTTTAAATAGGGGTCGCCGGTTACTTTGCTTGAATTAAGAACATAACTTAACCTGTCACAGGAAGTTTTGTCATCGTCAACACTTTTAAGGAAATCACATAAGAGAGCTATTCATCGAAAATAGATTAGGTTTAAATAGATATGCCCTAATTTCAGCTGCCGTGAATTTAGAATTAATTTTTGACAACACAACTAAAGTTAATCGTAATTGCAAAAGGATTGATATTGTCTAAGTCGCATAATACATGTGTTTAAGTTGACTTCAGCTAAACTTCTTTTTGAAAAACATAGCACTACATACAACTACTTCAAGAAAAAATCGGACCAGTATTAACAAATCCGCTTTAGTTATGTTCAGGCCCGTAACCAGGGGGGCTAGGGGGCTGGAACCCACCCAACCCCCGAAATTTTTTGGCTTTACACTAGATGGAACTGAACTTTCCATATGTGCGATCTTTTTAAAAACCATTTTTAATGGATCATTTTCTTATCGTACTGAAATGCAAGGATTTTTTTTTTCAAATTTGGCGCCATTTATTTTTATTAGAGACCGGATTTTAAGCACAATCAAGCAAGGTAAAAAGGTGAGCAAAATGTTGAACTAGGCAAAAACGAAAAGGTAAAGAAAGCACCAAAAAAGTAAAATACTCTTAAAAAAAGGCATTAACAAGCCAAAGCTCACAATTAACAAAAAAAAAACATTTTGAAATCTCAGTCAAAATTAAAAAAAAATAGATTTTAGGTTATCTTCAGGATATTTAGAAGGAGTATAACATTTTCAAATGAAAATGTTCTTAAGATTTCGAGTTCATTCTCGAATTTTCACCCTAAATCTTAAAATTTTTACTGAGATTTCGTTTCTAGAAAAATTTAAACTTTTCTTAAAATTTCTTGTTTTTTATTTGAAATTTAAATCTTACGTTTTAAATTTTATTAAAATAATGTTAAATTTTGCAAGTTTTTCAAGCTTAAACTACCCGTTTTGAAAACAAGCCTTTTTTGGAGATTTAACACCAAATTTTGAGAAAAACTTGGATTTTGTGATAATAGTTTGACAGTTTTGGAATTTAAAAATTTAAATTCTAAATTCGGTATTTGAATACAATTTTGAATATTAGGCCTTTTACTAAAAAATCATAATCTCTTATAAGCCATTTTTTAAGAAGACATTTTTTAATAAGTTATTTGTATAAATTTTTTCTATAATTTTTCTAACATGGCGATTGAACTTTAAAAAAAATGTCTAGAATGTCGATTCTTCTATAAATTTCGAGTTTTACACAAAACTTGAGCATTTTTAAATTGGAAAATTCGGGATTTTTTTAATAACTTTAACCCATCAACTTAAGTCCAACAATTAAATAAATAATTGCCGATGTGGTAAAGGGTGAAACCTTCTTGGACTTAATCACAAGCCACAGTGTTTAGTTCAGTGCTTTAGCATCAACTTAATTCGAAATTTTTAATTTTTTCAAAAAGTTTTAACTTCTTAGTAAAAAATTTGGAAATTTTTTGTTATGAAGTTGATTTGTTTATATTTTGATAATTCAGCTTTTTTCTCTCAAATTCGACTTCGAAGTGAAAACTTCCAAATAAATATTGAAATTTCTATCTTAGTTATCAAATTTCAACTTTAGTTAAGACATTTTTTACTACTAATCACGACATTTCAATTTTAAATTCATAATTTTAGAAAATTTATAAAATTTTTACAAAATTTTGAAAAAAGAAGCTAAATGACTTTAGTTTATTTTTCAAAATGTTTACATTAGCACTGGTTTAAAATTCAGACTTCTTGAAAATATTTTGACTTTTGTTCTAGACATTTAATTTAAAAAATTCCCCTTGACATTTTGAGAAAACACTAAAAGTTTCAGCCTTTGTTGTGTTTTTTAATCTTTCTTGGTTTCAGGGTTTTGTATTTTAATTTCAGGAAATATCAAAGTTTATTTTTTGAATTTTGTTTCAAGACAAAATGTTGAGTGTTATTAGTTTTTGTTAATAGATTTTATCTTTTGGAAATTACAGATTTTTTTAGAAAATTTTGACTTCAAACCTTTTTTTTTAAAATTGTAGCTTCTTTTTTCTTCGGATTTAGAGAGTTATTCTAAATGTCTACTTATTTCTAGAATTTCAAATTTAAAAAACTAAAAATTTCGAGTTTGAACATTTTCCACTTTTTGTTCGAAAATTCAAAATTTCTAAAATAGTTAATATTTTCAGAAATGTTTATTAATAAATTCTGGTTATTTTTAGGTATAAATAAGGTTGCAATTAAACTTTTTCTAGGACGAGTTTGTCCACTCTAAATGTAGACTTTTCTAGACATTTCGAATTAAAATTACAAATTCAAAAAACTCAAGATGAAGTTCAGAATTTCGATATCTGCCATTTTTCATAAAAATATTGGCAATATTTCCAGATTTCTAGAGAGAATCAAAGTTTAAAAAAATATTTGTGGGGTTGAAGTAAATACCAAGATTTTAAACTTGAATTTTCAGAAAAAAAAGTAAAAGTATTAAGTATTAACAAAAAATCTAATTCAAATTTAAAATTTCCAAAAAATGGTCGAAATTTTGAGATTAACGGTAAAACTTAAAAAAAAGATAGATAACTTTATAATATAACAAAGATTTTTCTTCGAAATTCGGAATAGTCAAATCCATTTCGACATTGAAAATTCAGACATTAACAATAATTTCCAAAATTGCCCAAAATAAAAAACGTAGGAATTAAAGTTGTTACCAGTTACAAAAAGAGTTGTACTCTGAAAGGAAACTTAAACTTAAAAAAAAAACATCCAATCTTCCAGAATTTAGAAAGAATAATCCAAATTCTAAATGTTCGGGTGCAAACTTTAATTCTGAGATAAAAGTTAAAATTATGAATTCAATCGAAATTTGAAAAAAATTATGAACAAGATTTTTCTCTAGCTGATTTCAAACTATGTCTTTAAATAGAGTACTTTCTAGAGACATTTTTCATACACAAGTGCAGGTTATAGAAAACAGTTCAAAGATAAATTTTAGAAAAAGAATATCTTTCAAGCAATTTTATCATCTTACCCACACATCCGTTTTTATTTAGAAATTAAATTAAGATAAATGGGCAACGTCATTGTTAAATTACTTTGTCAGAATATTAGAAGAGTTAGATTCTAGAAATGTTTTTAGTGTATTTATTTATATTTTAGTATACTTGTGTACAATAATAATATTAATAGTAAAGTAGTATTGGACCGTGGCTTCCTAGCGTTAACCTAAACGCAAACAAAGACTAGGTAGTTTTAGCAGAAGGATAGCAGTTACGAGCCTGGTTATGTTTATTATGAAAATAACGCACTGCACACAGTTATTTCAAGCAAGAATTTCATGAAAAATTATCGACACTATTCGTTAATTTGTTTACCAACTCATTCTCGAACTTGACATGAGAAACGAATCAAGGAAAACATGTTTAAAAAACCAATAACCGCCAATACTGAGCAAGACTTCTGACCGTAATGATAACTTAATTTTATTTTACTTTCTCATTGGAATCCCAAATGTATTTCTTTTTTTGATTTTTAAAGTCTCTAGATTTCTCAACCTATCACTGGTAGAAAAAAGGATAGATTTTTTTTACAGAAAATTGTAAGATATGTAAATTAGGTATACCGAATGTCGATAAAAAGGTTTCAGCTGTAAAAAACAACTTTTTGGTTTTACCAGTATTTAATGATGATGCAGTAAAAGTTTGTCATTGTCATATTTAGAAAATAACTGGAACAATTTACGTTATTCAAGATTTGACGTCGCTTATTAACCTGTTTGCATTCCAGGGCTTAACTTTATTATTCCGCCGTATTGTTTACTAATCATTTCGAGAAGATTAATGAAATTGTTCAAGCCTGCATATTACTAGTTGCATATGGGAAGTATTTATACCTAGATTAATTGTTACGTGTTTATCTGTTTTGATTTATGACAGAAAGGACCATGGATTTAATAAATATTTGTCAACGAAACAAAGCGCTTTAATGCAAAATATGCACATATACGACGCAAACTTTGAATACCTTTCTCAAAATATTTCATGCCATCGCCATCTGGTCACTCCATTGTCAAAATAACTATAATGGAGAGAAATTAAAGTTGGAAGTGTGCCATTTAGTAACTTAAGTAAAGACGATTTTAGTAAATTGTTAGGAAATGCAATACCGGTATGCCACAATCTTTGCGGGACTAGTCCCATCATAAGGGATCCAGCGAGATTTGCGAGGTTATATAGGAACCTCATTTATCTCCTTTTTTTAAGTCGACTTTAAAATTATAAATAAAACTCCTTTTTTTAAATTTATTATTTCTGCGTTTTCTAAAATTTTCTTTTGAAAAGCACTATTTTGGCTTATTCTAAAGATTTTGATTTTTTCAAAGTTTGCGCTTTAATCTCGAAAGAAATTATCTTCAAAAAGAATCAAATCTTCTCTAAAATTACGACCTTAAATGTATTCTTGGAATGAAAATTTCAAGCATTGGAAAAATAGTCAAGGACTAATCTTGGACAGAAAGTGTAACAGTAGCAAGTGGCTTCGTTATTAAATGAGCTTATGGAAAGACGACAACGATAGAAAATGCCATTAATGGTTTTAGGGCATCTGGAGTATTGCCAGTAGATAGCTATGTTTTTCAAGATTCGGATTTTGCTGGATCCGTTGTTCTTAATCCTGAACCAAATAAAGTTCAAAATAATGGCTTTAGTCCGATGATATTCCATTAGCACTTTAAAAAAAGATTCAAAACAGAAATTGTTCAACCCTCTCTCTATGGATGTTGCAAAAACCTCATCAGAAACCTGAGCATCAATATTCTCCTCCAGCTTACTGGAAATTGCCCCATTATCTAAATGTGTAAAAGCTGCATCTTTAAAGAAAAGCAGCAAAGTCTTCGGTATTCAGAAAGCAGCAGAACTTACTAGTAGTCCCTACAAAAGTTTGAGAAAAAAATCGAACAAAAGTAGCAACGATAGGTGACGAGCAACGTTGATATTGTAAGGAATGTGAAGAGGAAGAAATTCAGGATATGATTCAATGTGTAAAGTGCAGAACGCGGTTTCATTGCAAATGCGTAAAAGTGAGTTTGTTGAAAAAGTTTATTTGTCAGACATGTGTGTAAAACCCCTTGAGTTTTTAGTTTATTTTTGTTTTTCAATTTTTGTTTTTTTTAATTTATTCTTAACATGAATGTATATTGTTTGTAAGTTTATACACTTTTCTGTTTTTTTTTATTTTTAAATAAAAATTTAATTGTCCTTAGAAAGTACCTACTCATAATTTTAATAAGTAGTTTCAATTTGAGGAACTAGTGGTTTAAATTTGGCAACCAGTTTCTTATATTGAACCATTTGCAACACTTCAATATATTAAAAAAATATTAAGTATTACATTCCGAGGGTTGATAAGGCTGCAGTAGATTTTCAAATTATTCAAATTTTAACGGCATATTAAATATTACAATCATACATTTACAAAACTACAGGCATTTGTCCAAAAAATGGTTTAATTTGGGGCACTTTACCCTACCTCTGGATGTCTCATGACATAGCCAAAATGAGACAGCTTTCGAATCATCACTGTGTTTACAATATCTTTATCCTTCTTCGTGCTGTTCAGGACCTCTACGTTAGTGATATGGTCCATCCAGTTTATTCTCAGCATGCGTCTGTGTGACCACATTTTAAATACTTCAAGCCGCTTCAAAGTATCCTCTGTTAGGGTCCATGATTCCACTCCATATAAGAGAACCTGACCTGAAGCTTTATGTTCACATATAATATTTTTCATCCTTACAAAGGCAGCCTTAGCTTGCCCAATTCTTGATTTTATTTATATTGCGTTATCCCAATTTTCGTTCAGAAGCTGTCCCAAATACTTTATTTTCTGTACCCTTTCTAATTTATTTGGACCAATCCAGATTTCCGCTCGTGGGATGGGTTGCTTAGTCACGACCATGATTTTGGTCTTGTTAGTGTTAAGTGTAAGGCCATACTGGCTACATGAACTGACTACTTGATTAAGGAGGCTTTGAAGTTCCTCAACACTCTATGCAAGAGGAACAGAGTCGTCTGCATGGCTAATATTATTCAATGTTATCCTGTTTATTCTCACTCCCTCTCTGGTATCTCCTATGACCTCTTGAAATATTTTCTCCGAATATAGATTGAACAGAAACGGCGACAGAATGCAACCTTGCTTTAACTCCCCTATTGATTGAAATACATTCAGTTAAACTGTTTTCTGCTCTCAGATTTGCTTTTTGTTGCCAGTAAAAGTTAGCGATGAAACGTAGATATTTATCATATTTTTCTGTTGTTTTCAATATTTCTATCATTTTCTCATATTTTACCCTGTCAAACGCCTTCTCGAAATCAATAAAGCACATAAACACATCGCAATTCACATCTCTTGTACCCAGGCCTTCACGGAATCCAAATTGTGTATTTTCAATATTGTTTCTATCTTAGAGCATATTCGCTGATGAATTATCTCTTGCAATTTCAGAACATGACGAATTTGTCTTATAGTACGATGATCATTGCAGTTCTTTGCCGTTGCAGTTTTAGGGATCGGGATAAATGTCAACCTCAACCAATCAGATGAGATGTCTCCTCTATCATGTATTTTGGTAAATACTTCAACCTATAGGTTTATCGTTTTTCCTCCCAGGTTTTTCAGTATCTCAGTTGGTATTTCATCGGGACCTGTTGCTTTTCGTTTCTTTGCTGTTTTGATGGCTTTCACCACTTCATCTCTGGTAATTGGTGGTCCAGTTATATCTTCATGCATCCCATGGTCTATGTCCCGTTCATCTTCAAATAATTCCGTGATGTATTCCTGCCATCTTCTTAATTTCTCTTCTATTTCAAAGTTTACGCTCCCATTCTTATCTGTTATGACATTTGCACCATTGTGTTTGTGCCCTCTTATTTCTTTAATTTTTTGTGCAGATTGAAGTTGTCGTACTTTTTTCGTATTCTTCAATTTCTAAGCATTCATGAGCGAAGTACTCAGCTTTTGCTTGTCTAGTTGTTCTTCAAATATCCAAGTGAATTTCCTTGTAATTGTTCTCTTGTTCTTGAATTTTGCCAGCTGCTCCTTCCAAAATTCTAGGTTTTCAGCAACCTTGTGTTAGGGATTGGCAATCTCTTATAGATTATCCCAAGCAGCGATTGCGTTAGATCTTTGTATATCAAGTGTTGTTTGTGACGTCTCACTTTTTTTAATTTCGTTAGAAATTCCGAGTTTTGACAGATGGTCACTTTTCTGCAAATGTCGGGATTGAAATTTTGTTGCGGGATTGCATTCCTTATAAATTATCAATAAATAAGCAAACGTCAGACCAGATTTAATATCGTGAAGATGGAAGGGCAATTGGGACAATGCTCAGCGGCTCGAGCAGGGTATACTTATAGATGGAGGGACCAGATCGGGTAAATCGTTTTGCCGATAAATTATCAAATGTACAAGGTGTCCAGAACTTTTTAAAAACAAGCACAACAAAATGTTTTTTTTTTGTAAAACGATCTAAAAGCATGTCTAATGAGTGTTTTAAATCTTCACTGTCCTTCGAGGTATCAGTAGAAAATTGCTTGGTGACATCAACGTCCACAAAACGCTTTCTTTTTAGCGACAAATGCATTTTTCCGAAAAAATAAAAAATAAATGCCAAATTTCTGGAAAAAATCTAAATTTTCAATGTGTTTCCAAAATCTCTGATCTTTAAAATTTTTGTGTTAATTTTTATTCGGAAAATTCATCTTTGGAATCTAAATTTTAAATAAGAACTAAAAATGCTTTATCTCAAGCTTTTTTTGAGCCTCTTATATTCTACATATTGGTTGCTAATGAGTAGAGGTTGATAATTTGATTAGCAGAACAAGAAAAAATTCTGTTTAAATTTTAATTACAAAAAATAAAAATAGCTTTACTTCATAATTTTCGCTTCGACGAGTAAAAAAAAATTCAAGAAATCGATTTTTCTCACTTTCTAAAAACTTTAAAATTTAGAGGATTCAAGTTTTAATTTTCTTAAAAATTCTTACTTTTTCGTAATATTTTGACATTTATGAACAATTTTAACTTTTTCCAAAACTTGGACTTTTCACAAAAGTTTTTTTGACTTTCTTTTAAATATTGACTCCTGCTGAAAATTTTGATTTATTTTGGAATTTCGATTTATGCAAAAAATTCAATTTTTACTTAAAATTTAAACTTTTTAAACACTTTGATTTATTTTGAAATTTTCAACTATTTTTTAAATTTCGACATTTTAAGATTTCTCGACCCTTTCTTGAAATTTTCACTTGTCTAAAAATTTCCATTTCAATCTTTTTCTATAAATTTTGACTTAATTTTGAAAATTTTCACATTTTATAAAATTTTTAAAATTGAAATACAAATCGTGTCCCCTGAAACCAAGAAAGATTAAAAAACACAACAAAGATCTCTCTAATGCATTTCGATAGCCAAGCTATCATCTTCAGAGATATACTGAAGTAGTTGTATCTCTCTGAAAATGATAGCTTGGCTATCGAAATGCGTTAGAGCAACCTTTGTTGCGTTTTTTAATCTTTCTTGGTTTCAGGGGACAAGATCTGTATTTTAATTTTTGTAGGTAACCACAGACCATTTCGTTCCACCAAAATCAAAATTTCTAGGTTTTTTTTGAATTTTGACCTTGTACAGATCTTTAACTATTTTTGGAAATTTTGGGTTTTTTAAAAATTTTTACCTTTTTTCTCAAGTTTAGACTTTTATATAAATTCAACTTTATTTTTAAAAAAATCTACTTTTGACAATTTTGACTTTTTTAAAAAATGTTGACCATATATTGAGATTTTGATTTCTTTCCAAAATGTGGCCCTTCTGAAAGAGACAATATCTTTGATAAATTTCGAGTTTTGATTTTTGTTAAAAAAGTCGATTTTTTTCAACATTTCGACCTTTTTCAATATTTTGACCACTTTTGACAAATTTCCAGTTTTAAACTTTAACTTATTTTGCAAATTTAAACTCTTTTACAATTTTGACTTTTTTAACTTTGACTTATTTGCTGAATTTCGACCTTTTCAAAATTTTGACTTTTTGGATGGAGTTTTTAAAAAAATTGTACATATATTTTTGGTTTTGTCCATTAAAAATATTGACATTTTTTGAAAATGTCCAATATTTTGAAAATGTTGGCAAGAAATGTCGACATTTTTTCAATTTCGATTTTTTAACAATTTTGTTTTTTTTTGTAAATTTTATCTTTTTGAAAAATATCTTTTGAAAACTATTCTTTTTTTGCAAATTTCTGTTTTTTTTTTCAATTTGATCCTCCTCAAAATGTTGACAAGTTTTCAAATTTTTAGTTTGTTAAAAATTTCTGAATTTTCTAACCTTTTTTAGGATATTTTAGTTTTTCTCGAAATTTCGAATTTTTACTTTTCCCGGAACTTTGGATTATTTCAAGATTCTGTCTTTTTAAATTGCAAATTTCAAAAATTTTAAACCTAATCATAGTTAAAGAAAATTTTGACTATTTTTAACAACTTGAACTTTTTTCCAAATTTTGACTTTGGTTAAATGTTCAAAGTATTGACTTTTTTCCCTGAGTACATACATATTAATATGGACAAATTTTCGACCTTCTTTCAAAATGTCGATCTTTTTTTGATAACTTTGACTTTTATATAAATCTGTGACTTTTGAAATTTCTGACCTTTTTCAGGATATTTTTCTTTTCGAAATTTCGAATTTTTGTAAATTTGACTTTTCCCGGAACTTTGGTTATTTGAAGATTCTGTCTTTTTAAATTGCAAATTTCAAAAATTTTAAACCTAATCAAAATTGAAGAAAATGTTGACTATTTTTAAAAACATGAACTTTTTTCCAAATTTTGACTTTGTTTAAATGTTCAAAGTATTGACTTTTTTTCTAAATACATACATATTTGTATGGACAAATTTTCGACCTTCTTTTAAAATGTCGATCTTTTTTGAAAATTTTGACTTTTATGTAAATCATTAACTTCTTAATTTCCTGACCTTTCTTAGGATTTTTAATTTTCTCTCGAAATTTCGAATTTGGGTAAATTTGGCTTTTCCCAAAAATTTGGTTTTTTTGAAATATCTGTATTTTTAAATTTCAAATTTCAAAAATTTTAAACATATTCATAATTCAAAAAAATGTTAACTATTTTTAAAGACTTGGACTTCCGTCAAAATTTTTACTTTGTTTAAAATATTCAAAGTATTGACTTTTTCCAAATTTGATTATTTTGAAAAGCTTTTTTTTTAAAACTTTGTGATCTTGCCTGCAATATATTTTTCCGGAAATTTTCAATTTAAACTTGATATAAAATAGAAAGTTTGAAAAGATTCTTTTTTTAAACCCGAATTTTTCCAATACATTTCAACTCGATCTCCAAATATCGACCTATTCTAAAAATCCGATTTTAGGTCGAAATTTGGATTTATTATTTATTGATTTATTATTACGACTTTAGAATAAAATATAGGAATTTTAAAAAAATTATGTTTAAATATTAAAATGTTGAAGTTTTCTTTTTCTGTCAAAACTTTCGGTTTAAAATCAAAACGTATTATTTTTCAATTTTTTGAATTTCAGATTTCTACAGAACTGTCGGTTTTGATAGTTTTACCTATTTTTAAAATAATTTTTCGATTTTTGAATTTATTTTTGAAATTTTGATCTTACTTTCGAAATGTCCATGTTTTCTTTTTAATAAATTAGTGTTTTACGAATTTCTTTTTCTTCTCCTGCTTTTTCTCGTACTTGTCTTGTTTTGCCGCAAGAACAAAACAAGAAATTTGTGGGCAAGAATAAAATAAGAAGTTCTTTTAGCAAGAGCAAGATTTCTCGTCAAAAAATTAGCAAGAAGCAGCTTGCTTTTTTAATATTTCCTTGAAATAACCTTTAAAACAGTGTTGTTAAATCTTTTTTAATACACATTTCCTTTACAAGGTGCCCCACTGAAATTAAAATTTAAAAAAAATTGAAATTTCAGGAAACACCAAAATTAAAAGAAAAAGTTCAATGTTGAATTTTTTTTCAAAGTGACACTACCGAAGTACTCGAAATTTGGGAAAACATTTAAATTTTTCCTAAATTTTGACCCTTTTTTGCTTAGAAATTTTGAACGTTTCCCCGACTTTTTAATTTTATTCTGTACATTTTAATTTTCATTTCGATATTGAGATTTTCTCTAGAAATTAGAATGGTACCACAAAATTTTGACTCTGACCCCATTTATTCTAAACACTTAACTTTTCGCAAAATTTGTTTTTACTAACCTCGGCTCAATTTTGATTCATTATTAAAACTTGGAATTTTATTCTCAAGCGTTCCAATTTGGCCTCTAAACTCCGGAAAATATTTTTTTAAAGAATTTCAAACGCAAAGTCGAAAGTTTAAATTTAAAGTCAAAAAAGCCGACTCTAAAGTAGAAAATAAAGTAAAAACGTTACACTAATTTAAAATCAAAAATTCACAATTTGAGAAAAAGTCAGAATTTTTTGAAGAAACCGGAATTTCTCTCAAAATATTAAAATTTTTAGTTTCAACATATCTGATTTTACATTTTTAAATTTTTCTAAAGCATTTTGAATTTTCCGGAGACGTTTATTTTTTTTAGAAATTTAAGTTTTTCTCTAAACTTTAAGTTTTAGTTTTGAAAGCCCATATCTCTTATTTATCGTTTTCTTTGTGTCGACATCTTTTATAGATAATGTGGTTTTGAAGCTGCTCGTATCGCAATTAATTCAGAATCTGTTTTGTTGTTGCTCATGCGCAAAACAAACAAACCAGCAAGAACAAGAAAAAGCAAGACTTTTGCTAGCAAGACAAGAATCAAACCAGCAAGAAATTAGCAAGATAAGAAGTAAACCTAACTTCTTGTCTTGCTTAGCAAGACAAAACAATAAGTTAGGTAGCAAGACAAAAAATCTTGCTTTGTGCCTCACCAAAAATGAATTCTAAGGAAACACTGGTAATTTTGCTTAAATTTCTTTTTTTTACGATTTTTTTTTCTTAATTTTGATATTTTTTCATTATTCCAAGTTTAAGGTGTCAATTTCTACTTTATTGCTACAATTTCGAGTGCAAGCATCGTTTATTTTCATAAAGTACAATTTTTCTTTTATATTTTTTCTGAAGGTTTCGAAATTTAATTTTAAGTGAAAATTACAAAGTAGCACCCCTTAGCAATATTCTTGGTCGCAGTAGCATGGTATCAAATTAAAAACCTAGTGCTATCATTTAAAAGTTGTTTTATTCCTAGATTACACACCAAAGGTTTGTACGCAGCTGAAAGGTGAATTTTGTCATAAAATAAGTTCAATTAATTAACAACGTTTTATCAAAGGTTTCGTGGACAATGAAAATGTAATGAATATTATATTATTATTACTATTATATTATCATTATTATATTATTATATTAATATAGTATTTCATACATTTGCCGTTTTAACACCGATACACAACATCGAGAACCTACCGAACTGGGAAAGTTAGTTATAATTATGCATATTGTTGACCTTACTGTTAAGTGAGTTTACTTAGAGATATCCTGAATATACACATTTTGCGTTAACGCATATTATTCAAATAAACTACGTAATACCTAAAGAAACAAATGGTATTAGTTTAACGTTTATCAACAACGCTTTTTATTTGAATTAAAATTTTTAGGAAATCCTTATAATCATTCAGTAATATATTTCAAAAAGTCTCCAAAAGAAATCTCCGAAATATATGTCGAAGTAAATCTACATTCAAACCAAAATATTCATCGATTAAAACTGACATCTATTGCCCCATTTTTTCCGAAGTAAAACTAAAAAAACAAGCGAGACACCTAACTAACATGCACATCAACTTGTCATCTCAACACAAGTTTTACTTTATTTAAATATTTTTCATAGGAGATACTATAATGTATAGATAAAGTGCACCAACAGAAAACTGAAATACAACAATAAAAGCTAGTAGGATTTATTTTCAATTAATTTGTTTAAATTATGTTCAAAATCTATACAATTATGAGAATAAGTATCTACAACTCTACATATTTTAGGTTGCATCTGGATGAAATTCGTTTCATATTTGAAATGGACTTACTAAATTATGGAAAAACCCTCTTCAGGGAAGTAATCACTCGCGTTACACCCCGCTCTTTTGGGGTATGTACTTTGTTATTTGAATGAACTAATGAGGAATGCAATTTTTAGATGTTGTAGTAACAGATGCTTCCGTAGTTTAGATTTCTGTAACATAGCTTTAAAATGTGCTTAAATTCAAATCAATCCAACCAAATAACCGTCTTAAGGTAAGTTACAAGACCAGAAAATGTTTAGTTTATTTCTTATATGTCCACTCTATCATGATTTCTTAGTACATCAATACAAGCAATAAAATAAAACATCAGTTCAATCCCAATAAAAGGGTAAAAGTACACTCAGATTAGATTGGATTTTCGTGCAATCGATTATTTATGTAATGAAAGAAATCCGCATTTTATTAATTATATCGTTTTGGCATCAGGCCAACTATGAGATCCGATTATAAAATCTGGTGATTTGGCAAGAAATGGAGGTAAACTTGGTTCGTAAATCATCTTCACGTCATTACCAATTGTTATGTGTAGTTTGCACATTGAGGTTTCTTTTGGAGCTTCCAAAATTATTTACGCTTAATCAAACTGAGGGTGTCAAAGACATAAAAATGCGAACAGTCTTTATATCTTGTGCAATATATTCACCCAATTAGTACAAATATTTCCGCTTACTTGGTCAAAATGAATTCGTTAAACCATTCAATGTGAAAGTTAAAATGAAATTTTAACAATGTGGTGGATGCGCCGGAACACTCGAAACAAACTTGTTAAAATTAAGACTTAACTCAATTATTTTGTACTTCGACGTGATTCTTGGAGGCGGTAAATTCATGCCTTAGCGATTTATAATTAATTCAACAGAAGTAACAATACAGCACGAGTTGTATATTCATATTGCTAGGGCGCCCAAATCTAAAGATGGTGTTTTGTATTGTACTTATTTTCGTACTTTTAAACAATATCATCAAATCTCTCTGTTTTTGTTTTATCAAATAATTGCGTTACTAAGGGTTACGTTCAGTTTTAAAATTTACACATCTAAAGATGTTTTGTGTAAAGCAATCTTTGTTTAACAACTCGGTTCTAAATATATTTTAGAATTGTTTGTACTTTTGATGTGTCCTTTACCAAACAAAGAATTATTATTTGTTATGCGACTGTAGAATTATACATTTTCGAAATACCAATCACATCTAGTTTTTTTTCGACCAATAAGAGTCCACCATGAAGAATAGTTTTACACAGTTAGATAACTTTGTGCGATTTTAGCCTTTAACATATGAATACCATAAACAATTAATACTTGTCGCTTTGTTATTTCTAATTTTAATTAAATGTGTCAGTTAAGTCGTTTTAAAACAATACATAATTATCAATGCAAATCAATAAATTTATTATTGCTGTAAAATAGTGTGTTTGTGTAAAAATTGATGTTTAAAAATTGATTTAAAGGGAAACTACGTTATTAATATAAATAGCACATATATATTGATATATGTGATATTAATTAAACTCGTTTGCTATTGGAAACATGCAAATTATATTTTCAGATAGATTTATATCAAATTTTATTCCTTAGGCTATTTTATTTGTGCGCCAGTTTCATAACAAAAATAGAAATAAATGTATATTGTGTTTATACAATCAGATAGTTTATTTTTGTATCCAAAACTAATAAAACCAGGTAAACAAATAAATTTAGGTGAATAGGGATGTGACGTCGTAAATACACAACCACCCCCGAAAACTAAACTAACAGCCAAGGGTGCATTATATATTAGACTTGTTCACTATTTAAGCAGGTGCTAAATTCGCTCCTTGGTTCCTGTGCAGCATTTTGCTGATATACGAGTAGTAATATACGATATAATTTCAAATTAAGTAAATTGAAAATGCACCATTTTCATTTATAATACGATAAACATCGTTTATAGCTGATAATAGTTGATTTACCTTTCAGATACTAGTGCTGATATAAGTAGTTAAAGAAATATGTTTTTCCTGAACTCGCTTTAAACTGTTGGCGCAAACAAGGGTTTAGCATGTAGAGTAAATTGGTTTCCACGGAATTAAGCAATTGCTAAGTATCTTGCCACAGGTTCAAAAGTGTTCAAACTTGGCAATTCTTAAAATAGAAATCGAATAAAGATATCTACAGCAAATGTATCGGTTCTGTAGAGCAATTTCAAATGAAGTTTTATCCTAATGAAATATGAAAAAATCAATGGCGTGATCCTTGGGACAGTGCATGGCATACAATGGATGTATGTTGTGTAGCAAACAGAAAAGGATAAGAAGCGAGTCTCCGGAACCTTAAAATTTGTAACAGGGGACAAGGGAACGAACCCCGACAGAAAATGCAGGTCCTTCATGAATCGGGAGCATCGGGCTAACTCCTCGATATCCGTAAAAAATTAGAAATGGTAAAAAACCCAACCAGCCTCGGAATAGATTGGAAGCACGAAGACGAACCCAGTTAAGAAAAAGACAATGATTTTCGGAACATGGAACATTCAAGGAATATCAACAAAACTAGCAGAGATACTAGCAGAACTTAAACAACTAAAGGTGGATCTAGCGGTACTGACAGAGACTAAGAAAAAAGGTGAGGGCTCGGTTAGTTGCGATCATTTTTATATAGGCGTCCCAAAGCAGAACAGAGCAGGGCAAGGAGTCTCGATATTGATACATAAAAAGTTTCGAAAATGTATAACAACTTGGGAAGCAATAAATGAGAGATTACTAAAAGTCAATATGAATTTACATGGATAAAAGCTGACTATAGTAGGAGTATATGGAGTAAACGATGACGCACCTGTAAATGTGAAAGGTCAATTTTTCGAGACACTAAATAATAAAATATTAAAAATAGGAACTGCACGGGAATTAATTCTGCTTGGAGATCTAAATGGCCGAACAGGAAAAAACAAAAAGACAAGATACTTGGGAAGTATGAAGAGGAAGTTATAAATAATAATGGGGAGAGGATTATATGGATCATCAGTATGTCAGCAAATCAGTTGAAAATACTGAACGGATTCTTTCAACACAAGAAAATTCATGGACACGGAAAACAGAGGTCTACACTCTATAATTGACTGTATTATAATAAGTCAGAGGTCACAAATATACATTAGAGATATCAGTACATCATGCGGAAGTGACCACTACTTCCTCAGTTCGAAGCTATCGTTGCTGCATAGAAAGAAGGAGTTAAAAAATAACAAAGAGGAAAATAAAGACAAAATTGAGAATGCAAAATACAATCTATTAAGTTTAGAACAAAATGATAGATTGTATTTTGCTTCTTCAATTTTGTCTTTATTTTCTTCTTAGTTATTTTTTAACTCCTTCTTTCTATGCAGCAACAATAGATTCGAACCAAGGAAGTAGGGTCTCTTTCGCATGATATACTGATATCTCAAATGTATATTTGTGACTTCTCTCTTATTATAATACAGTCAATTATAGACTGTAGACCTAAGTTTAGAACAAGATAGTATAAAAACGCTATACCGTAATAGGCTGAACCGGAAACTAAAATCAAAAACATTCAGAGATGTAGAAGAACACTACGATCATATTAAGAAGTGTATTCACTCGGCCGCCTTAGAAGCTCTTGGACTGTACATCAAAAGCAATAATCAAAAGCCGTACTGATGGGATCACGAAACTGAAAAAGAAATAAAGAATAAGAGAGAAAAATATCAACGATACTTCAGCTCAAAGAATGCTACAGACAGTAATAGCATACAAAGAAGCTCAAGCAAGAGTCCATACGGTGATGAAACAGAAAAAGAACGAAGCGTGGTAAAGATAATGTGGCCGCATTAATACATATATAGGCGGACAAAGGAGCACAGAAAGTTGGAGAGTAATTAAAAACATACGGAAGGAAAGAGGTAGAGATCTTATAACGACGATTCCATCAAATAGTTGGGAGAAATGTTAACAGAAAATCGGCCAGAATTTAAATTGGAAATAGAAAATGATAAACAAAGCATAAGAACAAGGGGATCTCCAATCTGACTTTTTACAAACGAAATAAGAAAAGTGTGCTCTGAATTAAAAAACGGAAAATCTGCAAAATCTGGTGGAATACCTTCTGAGTTGATCAAGTACGGAACGACGAAACTATACCAACACCTACAAAAAATATTTTAAGAATCCATAAATGGAGCAGAGATACTTCAAGAGTGGAAAACATCATACTTACCTACTATACATATATGTAAAAAAGGAGATCCTAATAATTGTGAGAACTACCGAGGTATATCAGTAACAAGCACGATCAGCAGAGTGTATGGAAAGATAATAAAAAAGAAAATTGAAAACGAAACCGACATGGAAGCTGAAGAACAAGCTGGTTTTACAGCCGGTAGATCTACAGTAGACCACTTTTGTCAATTACACAAATTATAGAAAAGAAAATAACAGTCAACCAGAAAGTTCATTTACCGTATGTCTACTTAAAAAAAAAGGATACGACAGTATCCCCCTGGTTAAGCTTTGGGAAGCTCTTGAAAAAACAATTATAAATGTCGAACTTATAAATGCAATTAGACAAATGTATGATGCAGATCAAAGTACGGAAACACCATTACCAAAGGTTTTACGACATCTAGAGGCCTCAGACAAGGTTGCCTCCTCTCGCCGACCCTGTTTAAAATCTAGCTTGAATATGCTCTGAAAGGGCGGAAAAAGAGATGCAGATACATGGGCCTACCATTGAATAATACTACCATTAAATGATACTATGCTATATACACTATATTTTGCCGATGATCAGATAGTGGTAGCGTAAGACTACGAAGACATTAGTTATATGGCTCGGAAACTGGAAGAATACCAAAAATGGGGATTGGAAGTCAATGTGGATAAAACGGAGTATATGTGCATCGGAGGATAGCAACAAGATATAGTTACAGAAGATGGACAAACGAATAAGAACTGCAAATCATATAAATACTTAGCTCTGACAATATTTAATGACGGAACATTAGATAGAGCAATAAAAGAACGGAATTTGCAGGGAAGGAGGGCTATTTCTATATTAAATAATATACTCTGGGATAAAGGCACTAAGATAGAAAATAAAAAGAGAATATACAACGCCATAGTAAAGAGTATAATTCTGTGGTTACAGGGTAAAAGTGCTTATTAATATTCCTATGGGGTCGGTTATCCCTGCAGCACTGAAGTTTTCGCTTATTGTATCCCCCACGATTATCTCATAATAATCCCGTTCTTTTGAAAAATGTCAGAACCTCCTTTATGGGTGTCTCCACTATTGTCTTTGGTTCAGTCAGAGCATTCCCAAAGCTGGAATGAATATCCCTTGCCAGAGCCGGACATTCACATAATATGTGTAAAGGACTTTCATCTTCCTCTCCAGACATTCTACAAGAAGAATTTTATTTTACGCCAATTGTTGTAAGATGTTTCATTAGGGCACAGCGTCCCGTAAATAGTCCAACTGTCCACCTGAGCTGATTTTTGCTTAACTGTAATAGTTCTCTGGCTCTCTTTTCTGATGGCCCGTCAATGAACTTTCGCGTTCCTTTATTGCCTCTTTTGCCGCTTTGTTAGCAAGCGGACAAGTAGGCTCCGGTCCTACTAAAGGAAACTCCGCTCCCCTTTTGGCTAGAAGGTCTGCTCTTTCATTTCCTTCAATTCCCCTGCTTAAGTCATAATTTATATATTTGAGATATTGCCATAACAAAACTTGCTCGTACTTTGATAGATGATAAAAACTGAAGAATGCATGTATGCCTGTTTGTAAAATCCTCTTTATTTCATAGAGGGGGTACTTAAAATGTTTCCGCCCCCCAGAATCGTGAAATGTAACAAGTAACAGTGGCATAAGTCTATTTTCTCAAAAACTTGACTTAAGCAGTTTTACCCTGATACCACAGAATTACATACAGCTGTGAAGTATGGTCAATGAAGGAAACAACAAGAAAAACATTGGAAGCAACAGAGATGGACTTTTGGAGGATATCGGCTAGAAAATCTAGATTGGAACATGTTACGAAGGAAAGGATCAGAGCCATAATGAACGTACCACACACACAATAAACGACGACATCAATAAAAAACAGCCAAGATGATGCGCATATGTACAAAGAATGCACGAGTTGAGATTACCGAAGAAGATCTTGAAATGGAAACACACGGAAGAAGGAAACGTGGTAGACCAAAAAGAAGTTGGCAGGAGGGAAACAACAAAGAGATGGAGGAAAAAATCTGGATGAAGACTCTTGATTTGAATGAAAGTTGGATGTCGAAAGAAGTAGGACGTTATAAAACCGATTTTAAAAAAATATATCCATGTTACAGGTAGACTTTTTTGAGGAATTCAAATGCCTAGATGCCAATTTTATTTCAGTAAGTGAGGAAATTAAATAAAGGGATAAAACTTTTAAAAAGTACATTTCAAGTCACCTTACTAACACTAAAATTTAGCCAATAACAAGTTGCTAGCAAAATTTCATCACCTAATGAATCATGAAGTCAATGTTGCTCCACCGAATCAAGCAATGTCAGATAATATCTTAACCTAAGTATGAAAATTTGACAATTCATTAAAATAAAAATGGATTAGGAGCAACGACGGCAGGATGTGTCTTAACTTGGTGCACTTGAACCCCTAGGGAGTTGCCGGGGGTTATGGTGTACCCAGCAGTATTTATTAAGATACCAAGTAATGCATAGGTAACGAATGGTTTGCCCACATTAGCGAGTGCGAATGCGAATGTTAACTTTTTCACTGGCACTTAAAAAATTTTATGAGAAATGTCGCAATTTTCAGAATAAATCAAATTTGAAGAAAAAGAGGCAGTTTCTAAACATATTTGTCTTACAATTTTTATTTTTATTTAAATTTTGACATAATCCATAAATTTACAAGAAATGTTTTCCTCCAACTGTCGTAAAAATGTTACTTTGGCGATTTTTATGGTTTTATTAAAATTTCAACTCAATTTTAGAAAAATAAACAAATGTTAAAACAAAGCAGAATTTTTGCTAAAAAGCTAAATTTGAAGTAAAAATTTCCAGAAACAGGAGATATTTAGTTAAAAATTTGAGAATATGAAGAATTTTGAGAAACAGGTTGAATTCTCCAGATAGTCAAAATTTTAAGAAAAATGCCATAATTTCTATAAAATATTCAAAATTTCCAATACAATCCAATTTTAAGAGAAAAAAAGTAAAATTTTGAGTAAAAATTCGTACTTTGGAAAAAGATGAATTATAATAAAAACCCACTTCTGGGATAAAGTCGAAATTTTCTGAAAATCAAATTTTGAAAGAAATACCATAAATTTTGGTATTAAATTTTATAGTGAACAGTCAGTGGACCAAATTAAATCATTTTTAATTAATAATAATTAATAAATATTAATTAATAATTGAAAACTAAAAAATTGTCTGTTTTCAGATATTACAAACTTTTTTCTACAATCAATCCAAATATTCATGGAACTAATAACAGCGTTTGTAATGTCTCAGATTTTGGTAGAACTTCAGTATCTTTCTGAAGATGATAACTTGGCTGTCGAAACACGTTAGAGCAACTGTTTTTGTATTTTTAGTCTTTCTTGATTTCAGGGAACAAGATTTGTATATCAATTAAAGTCTTAGATAAAAAGCATTCATTGGCAATTGGCAATAAATCGATTATAACATAGTTAACGCGATCGCCTCGGATCGCACTAAAATGTTTGATTCCAATCGCAATTACTGCGTTGCGTGAACTAGTGCTAACTCCGAAAATATTCATCTAAATAGATAATATAAATTACAACTTTTATCTGCATTTTATTCTTCAGATTAATCAAATTTTTCATTTAAAACAAAAATAATTACTATATGGGTCAAAAAGGCTTGGAATGCAAACACCTATTTTTCCATAAAATATTTTTTTCTCATCAACTAGTACGATATAGAAAATATATGCAGTTTTTGGATAATCTATGGCCCATGACCCTATTAAAATCTACATTTTATCTTCAGAAATCTAGGAGAACGTGACACATTTTGAGATGATCTATATTTCATTCGCTTTTACCCAAAATTATGTAAAAAAATATTTTAGGATCCTTGGAGGTAGCTCTTTCGAATAATATATTGCTCGATATATTAACTAAAACTTGATTTTTCGGAGACTGAATTAACCTACCATTTTATTATAAAATAATTGCTTTTTCTAATCGTTGAGTGGCGGTATGTGCGTGGGTCATTGAGAACTACCACTCTGCAAAATTTCAAATTTATATGTTGCACATGTTTTGAGGAAAACCTCTTTGTGACAGACGAACGGACACGAAAGTGAGATAATAAGGGTTTCGTTTTTTTTTTGGGTTCAGAACCCCAAAAATAAAAATTTTTGGAAAGTTTCTTTGCAGTTGAGAATATAATTAGGGAAATTTAAAAATATTTTTTATTAGGCAGGAGCGGATGAATTACTGCTTTAGTTATTATCTTAATAAATATTGTTAAGCACGCTACCGATCGACCCCAGGTTAAGAAACTCTGCCCTTGCAATAGCATTGTTCTTTCATAAATAATTTCCTGTTTTATTGCCAAATACACTCGCAATATAATCCCATAATTTCTTTCTTCTAATGCGAATGCGAATACGAATAATGGTTACATCACTAAATGCAGTAATTTGTCAAATTTTCACATGTAATAAAAAATATTTTTAAGTTCCCTTTTTTTCTTTCTTTACAAATTTTCAAAGGCGGAGAAAGAGAGAGAGAGAGAGAGAGAGAGAGAGAGGGGGGAGAGAAAGAGAGAGGGAGAGAGAGAGAAAGAGAGAGAGAGAGAGAGAAAGAGAGAGTGGAGCGCTTACTCCCATGCAGCCAACCGAATATTTATATTCTGAATTGCAGGACCTTTCCCAGAAATTTAATTTACGTTTTGTTTTTCAAATTTTTCCTTTTCCTTGACATTTTAACATTTTTTCTTGAAATTTCTACTTTTTTCCTGTAACTACTGTTTCTCAAAAATAATTTCGATAAGATTTAAGTTCTCTGAAAAATATCGAAACCTTACTAAATTTCCAACTTTTTCTATAAACTTAGATAATTTTTTCAAAGTTGTGACTCTTTTTTTTTGAACATGTTCACTTCTTTAAAATTAATTTGGGTCTTTGTAACTTTCCAATATTCTCTAAATTCGTCTTTCTCTCGAAATTTCGATATTCTTTTTAAAATCCATCTTTTGAAATTTCGACTTATTTTAAAATCTGATATTTTATTTAGATTTCTTGAAATCTTAAGTTTTTTTCTAAAAATTTAATTTTTAATGGTAAATTCCCATTTTTTCCCCGAAAAGTGGCTCTTTTATTCGAATATGTTGTCCTTTCGCTACTTTTTCAAAATTCGCCTATTTTTATTTAAACTATTCACAAAATTTGTTTTCTTTTTAATTTAGATTTTATGGGCAATTTTTTTTTCTCAGATTTGACTTGCTTTGGACGAATTTCATATTTTTTAAGAAATTTAGTCCATTTTCGCGAAATTTCGGCTTTTTCCTTAAATACCCTTATTTTTCTAAACATTGAGCTTTTTTTGTAAATTTTAATCATTTGAAAGTAAATTTGCCAGAAACGCTGATAAGTTTTTTATAATTCTGAAAATTGTGATTTTTAATAAATTAATATTTAAATTGTTATTAAAATTATACATTTGGTATTTTAGGAAATTACAACTTTTTTTCTGAATTCGTCTTTTTTTCAAAACTTTGACATTTTCTGTTAAAATTGACTGTTTTTTTTCTTAAAATTTGCCTTCTCTTCAACTTATTTGAAAGTTTCTTTCAAAAAATCTTTTTTCGAAATTCCGATTTTTTCTCAATATTCCTTTTTTTTTTAATTCGACTATTTTTAGTTTTACTTTTCTGACATTGCAACTTGTTTTTACCTTTTTTAGAAATTCTGATTTTTATATCAAAATACGATGTTGTATATTTCTAAAAATGTCGACTTTTTACTTGAATTAGGTTTTCTTAAATTTTCCACTTTCCCGGATATGTTCATTTTCTCTAATTTGGATCGAAATGATATTTAATGCGTAAAAATGATGAGAAAATATGTCAAGGAAAATAAAAAAGTTACAATTTCCAGAAAAATATTTTTGGAAACTGCGATTCATTTTCTCCAAATTTTCTCAGAACATTATCCAAAAATTTCGCTTTTCTTACAAAATTCGGTCCTTCGCAAATTTTGACTCTTTTCGAATTTTCGACATATTTCAAGTTTATTCGAAAAATCTGATTTTCTGAAAATCTCAACTTCTTTCCAAAAGAGGGTTATTTTTTCTCGAAATTCCTTTCGGTAACGAGTTCCATAGCTTGGAAGTTCTGTATAAAAAAAGAGTCTCCGTAGACACAAGTCCTCACTGTGTCAAGCTGGACCGCACAGGAATTTGCTGTCTCCGACTGGCTTATATGCCTCAAGAATCTCGCTCTTGGGGGTTCAATCCTATTAGTTCCTGCGAGCATCTTCCATGATAATACTTGTAGATAAGAGAGAAGTCACCAACCATCCACCTGTGCTCTAGTGTTTCGAGAGAATCGGTCATACTCTCGCCATCAACTAAGCGAATCGCTCTTCTTTGAATTGAATCCAAAAGAGCTAAAGTGTGCTTTGGGACTAAACTCCAAACGTGAGAACAGTATTCTAGTGTTGGACTAACTTGAAAGTTTGAGGGTAGTTGCTAAAAAATGTTCTGAACTACAAATTTATGTTAAATATTCTACTTTTTTTTGCAAAGTTGGACCTTGGGCTGGAAATTTTGAGGTTTTTTAGGAATTTAGACTTTTTTCTCAAAATTTCGATTTTTTTCTCGAGTTTGACGGCATTTTTCAAAAAATCGTTTTTTTCTGTGAAATCTATTTTTTTAACATTCGGCTCTTTCTAAAGATTTCTTTTTTTTAGCTTGACTTTCGGAATATAATATCAATGTCAACTTGTCTCTTAAAATTCATCTTATTTTTGCAATTTTCACTTATCTCAAAATTCAATGTCTTGTAATTCTGGACATGTCTAATTAAAATCGGGCTTGTTCTACAAATTTCGACTTTTTCTTTGAATTCGTTTATTTTTCCAAATAAAAAGTCTGGGAATAATATTTTTGCAATTTTTCAGACAAATATTTCTTGTAAATTTCAAGTTCATGTCAAAATTTAATTAAAGTAAAATTCCGAGATGAATATTTTTAAGAAATTGCTTTAATTTTCCAATTTCGTCTTGTTCTGGAAATCGCGACTTTTTTTGGAAAATTCAACTTTTGAAAATTTCAAATTTTTCAGTTTTTCAAAAGGTTCAGTTTTTATTTTAAATTCTATTTTTGACTTTTTTCCAAAACTTCTGTTACTTTTTGAAATTTCGATTTTAAATCTTGGAAATTTGTTAAGGAAAATATAATGTACATATAATAACCTGAAAAGTTATCTGATTTGCTTATTTGGCCTATAAATTTTTCAAAATAATTATTGCCTTTCCTTGAACAAAATCCAACCTATACCGTAGGAAAGGGGTCCGTGGTGTTTCTAAACTTTTGAAGATAGTCCATGTTCCACGACTACAAAAACGTTAAGAAACTTTGACCAAAAGGAATATTTTTGCTTTTAATATCTAGCAAATTTCTCGTTTAAATTATACTAAACCTAAAATGCACCAGCTTCATACCAATCACATAAATATACTTAGTTGATGCGTTATTTATTTATTATGCTTCCTGTATTTTACAAAAAACAAATAGAAGAAAATAGAATCCTTGTAAATACTTTAGTCACGGATTATAGAAGAAAGATAGTGCGCGATCGTAGAAAACGGTGTCGAAAAAGCGTCTAGAGAGTAGGTAGTATGTTCTCGTGATATCAGGAGTGATGGACTTCTATTATTAATGAGGAACGAAGTAAATATGGCTATTAAACAGCTGTTGAGAGAGAGAAAGAGAGAGAGAGAGAGAGAGAGAGAGAGAGAGAGAGAGAAGAAATAGTCGGAATAATTTTATACACTTTTATTATTCCTGGGGTACAGACACATGTATGTCATAAATCTTAGACTTTTTATTTTGATGTAAATTATTTCAAAATTTGGAGTTTTTTTTAAGATTCCTTTTATCAGAAATTTGTAACCTTAGACTTGGTATTCGACTTTTTCTCGAAATTTTGACTTTAAAACACGAAACATAATTCACAACCAGACTTTGAGAAAAATGTCGAAAAAACTAAATTAGCGTTAAGATATTGAGATTTAAAAAAAAACCGATTTTCTGAAAATGTTAATTGTAAACCTGAATTTTCGATTTCAACCCGATATTTAAAATATTTCCAAAAATCTTTTTTTTTTTCTAAATTAAATACCTAAAGATTTCGATCTTTATCTCAAAATTACTCTACATAACTATAAAATTCGAAATATTGAAGTAAATTCTTAGATTAAAAAAATTGATATATTTAAAGTTTAAATATAATTTTAAAAAGTCAAACCTCAATAACAAATTTGCAGGAAAAAGATCTCAACATTTCGACTTCAGACTGGACAGTTAAATTGGAATTTTTTCTTAATACTTTGAGTTTCAACCCTGGTATTTTATTTGAAATTTTTCTAAGAAAGAGTTAAGATATTGATATTAAAACCAAAAATTTCAAGAGTAGGATCGGCATTTAAAATCTGACTTAATTGTTTTAATAAATTTAGTTTTTTCCACGATTTTTTTTTGAAAGGTTTAGTGAAAATATGAAATTAAAAAATTTGAAGGACTAAAGATTAAACTAAATTTTGAGAAAATGATAAAAATTTTGGATTTTTTGACAGATTTGCTCTGTTTAACCTTAGTCAAAATAGTTAGTAGCATCGAATTGTGTATTATTTAATTTAACGTTAAAAGCATATCCATACTGCAATAAAGTGAATGAAGTAATTTAGAATATACTTCCTTGGTTATTCCAAAAATAAATTGTGTTTTAAAGCTTATTAAACAGTTAAATCTGTTGACACTAGCAAGCAAATAAAAATAAAAGTAATAAAATTTTAATATAAATGATATTTCGCTGATATTTTATTATTTACCTTTGTGGAGCCAAAGCTCTCATTCGAAAGCAATTTAAAATGAACATTTCGATTTGAAATTAAAATACAGAGCTCCTAAAATATTCTTCAAGTTATGACGTTTCAACCATGTTTAATATATTCTGGGTCGTAACCCTTTGCCCAGTATAGTAGTACATTTCCCTTCTGTGGCGCTTTTAGTGCGGGCTGACGTTAAGACCAATAGATAAATTAAATTTATAGTCAGGTTATGGGGTTTTAATCTAATTACGAAATATATTTTTAAGATAATCGTCTATTAAAATTTCAGAATGTTTAATGATAAAAAAATAATACGTTGTAGTTGATATACGTAAGAACTATTTTAACCATTAAATAAATCCATTAATCTTTTTAATTTCAGGTTCCACTACCAAATATGCCAATTTCAGACTTTCGCAAAAAAAAGCTGCTTTATGTCTTCAACGTCTTCTTTGGTAAGTTACCAGCACAAATTAATCAACCCTCTCGAATATGTATTTTAATTTTCATTTGAACACATGAACTTGAAATGACTTTAGCAGTTCGAATAAATTTGTTTTCATCTAAATCACATTTTTAATTTCCAGTTCTATTACTTGGAAAACAAGTTATTTAGGAATACGATTCTTTTTGTATCAAAAAGGACCCTTTAAACAATAATATACGTTCTTTGATTCTCCCTCTCTCTAAGTGTTAGTTTAAGAAATATGTTCGACATAGTGACAAATAAAGGTGAAAATGTCCCCGACTGCAAAGGTTTATAACTGTAGGATTTTGTACCATTTTTAGATTGATATATATTACATCTTAGAAAGTTCATATCCTTGGAAATACAGAAAAATTTTAACTTTTATTTGAAACGATAACATTAATCCAAAACATAGTTTGTAGAGTATACTATAAAGTTTATTAGATCATGCAAGACGAAGAGCAATCTCAAGATACAATAAAGTCACGATATGTATATCATTATTTGGGCATTAGTCGACAGAAACGTAAATCTAAACCCTTTTCACGTGATTAATAAATAACGAGATGTTGAGGGTGAATAGAAGCACGCAAAACATAAGAAACTTTGAGTTAAAATTTCTAGTTTCGAAAGGGATAGAGCGCATATTTTACTACTTCCCTGACAGAGCATATCCGCTTATGAAATAGTATGTCCTACTTAGCACTAATCCTTATCTGCTGAATTGTCTACAGTCTCTATTTATCTCGGGAAGCCACTGTTGCCCTTCAGCTTTGTGTACCTGTCATTCGAAGAGATAATCCCAGTGCAATGGTCTGACTGCAGGATGTAATCTACGTGAACTTATTATGTCAGAAAGTCTTAGCGTGCCAAAACGAATATAATAATTTATAACGTTGAAATCTTCAAAAAAAATTGGAGTAATCCTCCCTCCTTTCAAATTAGATAGTGGAAGTTTCTCTATATTTAAAGTGGAAAAAATAAACCACATCTTGCAAGATTGCACATGGTGCATTGAAACCTGGATAACTAAAATTACAAATGACCAGTTATTTCTTATCAATTGAACCAATATTCATTCAATTATCTAGTTTTCGCCCATATCCATGCTCATATAATCAGGTTCATCCAAATGATTCTTCCTAGAAGAGTTATATGATGAAATCACTGGAAAATGAATTGTCAAAGTTTGTAGACTTTTTTAAAGGTTTTAAAAAATTATTGGCTCATGGTTATCTTATGATTAGTCAAAATGTATTAAGGCTAAAAACAATTCCAACTCAAAATCTGAAAACCAAAGACATGGTGCTTTAATTTGCTTGTTTTTATTTTTCTATTTGACCATATTTCTTTGAGTTATAGCCTATTGAAAATAACCTCAATTTTTTTATTTTTTACATCCCTTCATTTAGTGAATAACTAGCTAATATTTCGCCTAGATCCCACTCACTATTGCCCAAATGGCCACTATTTTTCGTTAATGTGTTACATCAATTGATTTATTAAGTTCGACATTTTTTCTAAAATTTCTATTTTTATTTTTTGAAATTTTCGTTTATTTAAATATATTTGGGTGTTTTGCCAAGACTGTCACTACCTTTTGTTAACATGTTATGTGAATCAATTTTTTTTAATTTAGACAATTTTTCCAATCATACATATTTTTATTTTCAGGAAATTTTCACTCATTTAAATATATTTCGTTTTTTTTTCAACTTTTCTAAAATTATTTGGAAAACACTTTATTGCAAATTTCTTCTTTTTTCAAACTTTTGACATTTCCGAAATTTTCAGCCTTTTTTAAAATTCGATTTTCGATTTTTCTTAAACTTCAATATTTTTAACTTTTGACTGTAAAATGTCAACTTTGTGAGACTTGGGTTAAATATTTCACAAAATTTCGTTTTTATCTCAGCATTTCCACTTTCGACTTTTTTGTAAAATTTGAACTTGTACCAAAATTTCCAGATTTTTCAAAATTTAAACTTTAAGATTTCGAAATTTTTCTGAAAATTTCGACCTTTTTGGTAATTTAGATTTTTTTTCAAAATTTTTACTTTTCGAAAATTGTCGCTTATGTCAAGTCTTTTGAAAGTTTGTTATTTTTTAGTTTTGAGGTTATTTGAAAATTTATACTTTTTTTCGCAAAATTTAACTTCTGGTGAAAATTTCTACTATTTTCAAAACTATCGAATTTTTCTCATATTTTCGACTTTTTCCAAAACCTTTATTTTCTTCAAAATTTCAACTTTTAAATTTCACCTTTCCAAAAATTTGTACTTTTTTAAATATTTCGATTTTTTTTAATTCGGCTTATCAAGATTCAAATCTTTTTTCAAAAATATAGACTTTTTTTAAAAATATTAACATTTTTTCAGCATTCATAACTATTAAACTTTATTAACGATTAAAACAGCAACAGATATTAAAATTCCATAATGTTTCGATAAATATTTGCTAAGACCGGAAACATTCGAGGAATTTTAATATCTGTTGCTGTTTTAATCTTTAATAAACTTTAATAGTTATGAGTATTGTAATAAAATATAATTAAAAAATTTAATTGGGAATTTTCTGGAAAATTTGATAAGGGGAAGCGGCCGCGCTAATAAATCAAACGGCAGATAAGCGCTCCAGAAATTTCAGCAAACGATAAACCTTATCTGCTGGATTCTTCTAGAACCCGAGACGTGACTTATATAAGGCGGTCGACTTTCCCTTAAAGTTAATAAGTTAGTTAGAATTCAATGAACAAGTTAGTTAATTAAACAGAGTTAGTGAATTGCAATTTAGTGTTCCGAGTTCAGTTTGGAAATAAAGTGCTTACAATTCACCAGTGTTAATGATTCGAACCGATAACGCGCAACATTATTGAAGAATTCCACAAAGTAAGGGTTGGAAATATCAATTTTTTCAGCATTTCAATCTTTCAAAATTTTTACTTTTTTTTTGAAAACTTATACTTTTATTAAGTTTTGATCAACTTTTCCGAGAATTTCTACTTTTTAGACGATTATTTTTTAAATCCGACTTTCCAAAAGTTAGATTTTTTCAAAAATTCGTCCATTTTAAAATCGTTTGTTGAAAATTTCCTCATTTTTTAAATACTTTCACACTTTGAAAATTCTTGCTTTTCTAAAAATGCAGCATTTTTGTTGGACGGTTTTAAATATTCTGAAATTGAAATAAAAATCTTTCTTGGTTTCAGGGAACAAGATTTGTATTTTAATTTTTGAAGATAACCAAAGACCAGTCCATTTTTCTAAAATTAAATATTCTAGTTTTTTGAATCGACCTTTTTAAACTTCACTTCTTTAAAAATTAATAATTAAGAATTTCGTATTTTTTTAAATTATTTTTCAAACTTTTGATTTTTTTTTAAATTTCAAAAATTATTTTGGAAATACTTTATTGAAAATTACCACTTTTTTCGAACATTTAATATTTTGAAGAGTTGAGTTTTTTTTTTAAATTTGGCTTTCGATCTTTTTTCATAATTTCAATTTTTTTAACTTTTGACTGTGAAATGTCGAATTTTTCATACAGTTGAATTTTTCACAAAATTTCGTTTTGTCTCAAAATTTTCACTTTTTTATCAAATTCTCTTTGTAAAATCATGGAGTTTTTTTAAAATTTGAATTTTAACCGGCATTTTAAGATACCTTTTAACCTTTTTAAAATAATTTTGATTTTTTTTGTAAGTTTCGACTTTTCTAATTCGTAATTTGAAATTTTTCCAAAATATTGTCTTTTTGAAAATTTTAAATTTCTTGACACCGAAAAGTTTTGCTGATATCGAGTTTTTTAAAAGTTCATATAGTTTTTTAAATTTCGATTTTATTTTAAAATTTATAATTTTTTCGTAAAATTCAACTTTTTGTAAAAATCTTGGCGCTTTTTAACACTGTCGACTTATGTACGCTCACATTTTAGACTTTTTTTCAACATTTATACTTTTTTAAAAATTTCGAATATTTTAAAGCTCGAATTTTCCGAAAAAATGTATTTTTTTGAAAATTTCGATTTTTTTTTAATTTTGAATTTTTATGGTTTAGAACCTTTTCAAATATGTAGACTTTTTTTAATCTTTTTAAAAATTGCGACCATTTTTTGGCATGTCAATCTTTGAAAATGTTCACTTTTTGGAAATTTAGACGTTTTAAGTTTCGATATTTTCAGCTTTTTGAGGCATTTTTATTCGAAATTCCACCTTTTCAATTTTAGTTTTTTCTCAAAAACTTACCCTTTTTGAAACCTTGATATTTTTTTAAAATTTCGTAATTTTTTGAAAGCTTGCACTCTTTAAAAATTCCATCTTTTTCTGAAATGTTCGTCCACGTTTTGAAACTATAGATCTCCAATTTAAACTGTTGACTTTTTTCTCAAATTTCCTAATTCATGCAGTTCTTACATTTTGTGTCACAATCTTCGATTTGAGCTCGAACTTTCATTGTAGAAAAATTGTCACTTATTTTCAAAACATTTTACTTTCATCTCGTTTAAAAATCGAACTCAAACATTCTTTTTAAGTTTACATATTTCTAGCTTTTTAACGATTTTTCTTTGAAAATTTGACTTTAAAGTTTAGATTTTTCTCGAAAATTTAGCCTTTTTAAAATCTTGACACTTTTCAGAAATGTCATTATTTGTTAAAAGCTTCCGCCCTTTGAAAATTCTTACTTTTTTAAAATGAAGCATTTTTGGTGGAATACTTCGAGAAGTTCAGTTTGTTGATTTTTAAAACTTAACTTTTGCCATATTATAAGTTTTATTAAAAATTGTAATTTTTTGAAAATTTAGATTTTTCAAAATATTGACTATTTTTTTAAATTAGATTATTCTTCAAAATTTCGACTTCCTGCCAACTTTGGATTTTTTTAAATCTCACCTTTAAATGTGAACTTTTATTTGAGAATTTTAATTTTTTTCAAATCGTGACACTTTTTAAATGCTGATTTTTTGATATGTTTCAACTACTTAAATTATTTTGCAAAATATCAAATTTTCTATTTTATTAAATTCACAAATTTTTTCAAGAATGTTTTCTTTTTTAAAACTTCGATGGTTTTTTTTTCAAAATTTTAAGTTTGTTGAGAATTTTGACTTTCTTAAAAACCATTCAAAACTTCGATTTTTCTAAATTTCAACTTTTCAAAACTTCGCCCCTAAAAAACTTTGAATTTTCTGATAGTTTTGTCTTTCCTTCAATATTTAGGTTTCAACAATTTTGATTTTATTTAAAACTCAATTTAATAAGAGTCATCATTTTTTTAGATTTTGATTATATTTGAAATTTTCGATTATTCTTTTTAGTTTTAACTTTTTTAGAAATGTCGAATTTTTTTGCAATATTTTAACGTCTTTTACTTCTTGAAAAATCTGAGGTTCAATTTTGAAAGTCCAATTTATTATGAAAATTTTGATATTTTTTAAAATTTCGACTTTGAAAATTTGACTTCAGAATTTTCGACTTTTTTCACAGTTGTAATTATTTTTGAAAATTTTAACTTTAAAATTTGGGATTATTTTTCAAAATTATGATTTTTTTTGAAAATTTTGCGACTATAATTTTGACTTTTATTGAAAACTGAGTCTATTTTTAAAAATTTTAATTTTAATTAAGTCTCGACCTTCTTTAACCTAGTTTCGATTTTTTTCTTAAAAATCTAAATTTGTTTGAAAATTTCGACAGTGTTTTCAAACTTTTTTATCCAAAAACTTTTAATCAGAAAATTTCGACTCTTTTAAAAAATGTTCGACTTATTTTCACAAAATTTAACCTATTGAAAATTTTCACTTTTTTTTAAAATACCTATTTTGTTAGTATAAAAAGTTTCGTATTTTCTGATAATTTTGGCTTTTCTCGAGTAAATTGGATATTCGAAAATTTCGGCTTTTCCGAAAAATTGATTCAAACTTCTTCAATTTTTATAAAAATCAATATTATTCCACTACTACTTTTGAAATCTTAGACCATTACTAAAAATATCGGCTTTTCTAAAATTTCACATTTTTTTTAAATATTGGTTTTTTGAAATACTGAAATATTTTCAATATTTGACAATTTTGACGTTTTTGACTCGTTTCTTTTTTAAACCTTAACTTTTTCTTAGAAATTTTAACTTTGTATAACAATTTTAACATTTTTTAAAATTTCTATTGTTTTGGAAAATTTTGATTTCAAAATTTTCCAGTATTTCAAAGATTTTTTAAAATTTTCGACTTTTTCGAACTGATCGACTTTTTTCAATAGCATAACATTTAATGAAAATTTTAACTCTAAAATTTCGACTTCGTTTAAACATTTAAAATTTTTGGAAAAGTTAGCCTTATTTTAAAATTTTCAATTTACCGAAAATTAATTTTTTTTTTCAACATTTCAACATTCCTCAAAATGTTGACATTCTCTAAAATTCTAAATAATTTTAAAAATTTTTAACACCCGAACTTTTGGAAACATATTTCAGTGTACTTTTCCCTAGACAAATACCTAAAATTTTGATTTTTATTTTTTTCAAAATTTCGCGACTGTAATTTCGACCATTATTGAAAATTTATTCTATTTTCAATAATTTCGATTTTAGTTAAAATATCGGCATCCTTTAACTTAATTTTAATTTTTTTTAAATTTAAACTTTTTTGAAAATTTCGACAATGTTTTCAAGTTTTTTATCCAAAAATTTCTCATCAAAAAATTTCGACCATTTTAAAAATGTTCGACTTTTTGTTTCACAGAATTTTAGGTATTCAGTAAATTGACTTTTTTTAAATACCTATTTTGACTTTTTTAAAACGCTTTGACTTTTCTGATAATTTTGGCTCTCCTTCAGTAAAATTGCTTTTCGAAAATTTCGGTTTTTTTGGAAAGCTGATTAGAACTATTTTTTAAATATCAACATTTTTTTTAAATTTTAACTACTTTTAAAATCTGAAACTAGTACCAAAAATATCAACTTTTTAGAAATGTGGATTTTTTTAAATTTTTCTTTTTTTTGAAATACTAAAAATTTGAAATTTCACAATTTTGACATTTTTAACTTTAACCATAAATTTTTCTTGGAAATTTTAACTTTGTATGAACATTTTAACATTTTTCAAAATTTCAATTGTTTTGGTTGAAAAATTTTTATATCCAAATTTTCGACTTTCAAAATTTTAACACTTTTTGAAATTTTCGACTTTTCTTAAACTGGTCGAATTTCTTTAAAAATTTAACATTTACTGAAGATTTTAACTCTAAAATTTTGACTTCGTTTGAAAATTTATAATTTATGGAAACATTTGCCTTATTTTCAAATTTTCAATTTTACTCTGAGCAAAATTTCGTTTTTTTTATATTTTAACATTCTTCAAAATATTGGATTTTTAAAATATCTAAACCCTAACTTTTAGAGGAATATTCAAGTGTATTTTCCTTAGACAAATACGGAACCATTTAAGAGGAAGTTGCGCCTGCGAAAAAAGAAAGATAATTCGTCGGTAAACAGTACTTGACTAAAAAAATTCCGAAGACATTACCGGTTTCTCTCATAGGTTCACAAAACTCAAGATGCTTGTTTGTCATAATTAATCCTGGTCGGATAATATCTCAAGTGTTAACGATTTTATAACACTTACACACATTTTTTTTTTAAAATATCCCACACTGTTCACAATTTAAGATTCTTCTGTAACCGATATCAGTATACCATATATTTTGTATTTTCGAATACAAATTCGTTTCATTATCTTATAAGTAGATTTTACCCTCTTAGGGAATGAATTGCCACAAACGCCGATATAACTGACTTTTATTTACAAAGTGAAATTTAAACACCAATTTTTATATTTCTAATTTCAAAAATGACGAAATTTCATGCCCTATTTAACATCCTTGGGGGATGAATGTTTAAAAATCCTTTCTTAATGGTCACACTGGTCAACAAAATTGAAGTTTTGTCATATCACATGAACTTCTTTTGTGTTTCTTGATAGTATTAGTTGTCATTTAAAATAAGTAGTTATGAAATTTTCATTACCCACGACATTTTTGTCAAATGTTTGATAAATGATGGATCTCCAGAAATATAACATAAAAAATGTACATTAAAAACTTATAATCTTTGTTTTTCTGGATTATTTAGCTTTTAATTGGTCCCTTTTGATCAAGCAGTAATAATCAGTCAACACCCTTGAGTTTAATCTGCCCTGATAAAGTTTTCCCATCATTGGAATGTCCGGATGAAACACTTATCAGTTCGTATCACTTAGAGCCCTCTAATTCGTAGAAATAAAGTCAAGATATCTGTCCAAAAAATGAATCTTGATTCCCATATTGCAACACAAAGGTTTATACTCCAATAAAAGTTGTTTAATCAAATATCTATAGATGTCACTCTTATGGTAAACTAAAAAATTTCCATTTAAATTATTGAAGCATCTTCATGCTAATTTTTTCAAAATTTTTCTTTAAACAACGAGTCTTTTATTAACGAGGCATTTATTAATTTTCTCAATTTGAGATTCTACTACTACTACTACTTCACTCTTTCTGGGGAATTTCTCTTTGAAATATAAAAATCCATTTTTATTGCGACCCATCCCCTCTAAAAAAAATGTGTTAAGCCTAATTTGATATGGAGTGGTGGAAGAAATATACGAAAGAGGTTTACAAGTCTACATGCTTCACATTTTTCTACTTACAAATTAAAGATCTACGTGCAGGAAAAAGCTTTTCCTAATTGTGATTTTTTAGATCCCTGGTGTCCTATTCACATAAAAAGTACCCAAATTTTAATGATAAAAATACTTTAAATAAAGAATTAATATGATCAATGATATTATGTTTTATTTCAAATAAAATTTTTTAAGATGTAAATAATAATAAGTACTTAAATAAAAACGAACAATATTTGGAAAGACTACGTTTCCAAAAATAAATTTTACCTTGTCACAAGATGGTGATGGGAAAAAAATAAGTATGGTTTCATGATGGCGGTAGGTAATCCAAACACAATTACCAGAACAGAGTTCGTGTGAATAAATCAGTGTTAACCAGTGTCACCTGAAAATTTCATATTTGTAAACCCATCGGTTTAACCTGTGCGTTGCCTTTCAGTCAGTGTTTAGAGTTTTATTGAGTATTGTAGATGTCGAATAAACTAAAATGTGTAACATAAATTGCACCCGAAATTTCGACAGAATTTTCAAAAAATCAAAATTTCTAAAAAGAATCGAAATTTGGGTTTACAAACGGAGTTCTAGGAAAAATAAAAATTTTAAATTCAAACGAGAAATTTTGAGAAAAAAAATGATTTTAAACAAAATCCGAGTAACTTTCATCTAGCAAAGCTTACAGATTTAAGTTTTGTCATGTGATTTATCGCTCTCTCGAAATTCAAATTTGAATATCAAACTTTTCTAATATTATTCAGTTGGACTGTCATCTCGATTCATTTCCTCTTTTAAATATCAGTCAGGCATTTCTTGCCAAAGTCTCCGCTCGGCATTGCAGAAAGTAAAGTCCAATAACTCCACTGAATCGTTATTTTCCGAAAGTAGAACTAATTTGCGGCAACATGTATTTAGGGCTACGAATTTGTCCACCAATGAATGGAGTTTCGCATTCTCGACGTATAATTACTTTTCGGATTGCTGGAATGCACGGTCGAGTGCATTTAATAAAATTTCATTTTTCGTACCCTATATACCGTAAAAACCCATGCTGCCGACCGTTAAATTTCATCTGAAGCCGCTTTGAGAAGAATGTCTGGCCAAAATTGAATCAGATTTAAAAATGCTGTTTCAAATTAAATCGGTCGTGTAGTATTAAAAGACTTATTGTTTAATGCTTGAAGCCCTTTTGTCTCTATACATAAATTTAACATTTATGAAGTTTCAAGAGATATTGCTAAAATGTTAAAATTCAAAATTGAAATATAAATCTTTCCTTTTATTGTTCAGGAAGCGAACTATTGTTTTATGCTTAATTATTTTCTACCAACTACTTTGTATATACTTCTATCTTTTATGGCTGCAGAAAATAGAACATTGTAAAGTGAAATCGAATTAGGCAATTTCTTTACATTTTAGAAATCAAACAATAGACAAAAGAAAAATTTATTATAACCAAAATTGGAACATGTTAAAGATCTATTAAAAGTAAACACTTTAGGTAATTCTTTGACACGGTCTACCCTCAAAATAAGTATTCCTTTTACTAACTCTGGTGGCCATGGAAGCTTTCGTAATTGAAAATTAGAGCATTTATTATAAAGTTTCCCGAAGTAAGTTTTCTTGGATTTGAGCCTTTTAACATATGGAGATTGGGAAGAGGTTTCTATTTTTTTTTTCTCAAGACATAACGATTAGGGTTTGCAATCACGTTAAAAATTGATGTTTGCAATAAATAAAAAATTCAAGGTACATACCAGGATAAATCAAATATGAACCGGAATTTGTTTTTAAAAATTTATTGGTACAAGTTATTGTTACGGGCTTATCGGTTCGAATTGATTATTATCACGTGAATTGAATAATATCCACTTTCTTACCAAACTAAACTCGGAACACTACAACTGAATAGTGAACTCACTTATTTACTTCTAACTACTAACTTACTGATTACACTGACTGACTCTAACTAAGTGACTGATTCGAGGGAAAGGCGTCCGCCTTATATAGCTTTCGTTTCCGGGTTCTAGAAGTTTTGGACCGATATGGCTTATCGTTGGCTGGAATTTCTGGAACGCTTATCTGCCGTTTGCTTCATTATCGCGACCGTTTTCCCTTATCAGATCTTTCTAGAAACTTTTCTTACGTACTAAATTCTACAGTTTACATTTCGTTACAGTATATATATGAAAGTTACTAACTATTTTTCTACATAAACTTTAGCCCACAGCTCAACATTAATTAATCATTTTTTTTGCAGATGTCAATCAGAGTGGGACTATTGACAGAAAAGATTTTGAGCTAGCAATAGAGGTAAGTCTAATTATACCTTTAAAAACATTTCTTAACAAACGGTTGCAGTATTCAAGGCAATCCTTTTTAAAAGGATTACACATAATTCTACCTGTCGTTTCATTATTATAAAAATAATTTTTTACAGCTGCAAAAAATGCTACATTGGAATAATCGCGAAGATGCCAGTATTAGCTAAACCTATTAAAGCGTTTCATTTAAATTATTTCAATGTCTATTTTCAATAAAATAACATTTTGTATTGTCTTAATTTTCAGTAAAACAGAAACCCAAAAATCAATATTTATTTGTTACACAGTTAAAAGAAGACTTGAAATTAAGAAGTGGTTTTTGAATTTAATCACTTCAACCATGATATGATACTTGATCAGTCTTCTGAGGATTTCAAATTTGCAAAAAGTATATAGGGCACCCTATCACAAAAAATGTTACTTTGATATATCTTGCTTAAAATAAATAGTCTAATAAATTTAACATGTCTAAACAAGCTAGAAAAATGAAAAAAAGTTTCGAAACACCCTGTAGATTAATTAATAATATGTGGTTATAACAATACTTCTTACGTCAAACACGGTAGTGCCTTATTTTTCATTCTACGTGCATTTTAAATTATGAAATATAATTCTGATTGATGAATATTGATCATAAAATATAATCAGCAAGGGATTTGAATCGTGCATAAAACGTGAGATGAATTTTCACAAATTTGCGTCACATGTATCTGCCCTCCACGTCGAAGTTAACCCAATTCGGAAACTTTTTTCATCGACACATACGACCATCATATAACTTCCTGCACATGTAGTAATTCTCTGTGGGCTTACGAAATTTTTTCAAATTAAGTGTCAAAAATGTATGTGCATATAAAATTCAGAAAATATACTTGGTAGAGAGATCAAAACGCCAGATCAACAGTCACGTTGTAAACTTCGAAACAATATCCCCAGCTGAACTAGCAATATTAGTGCTGTCCCTAAGATGCTGCCGAATTCTTACCCTATAAGCTCGTAAATTTCGTAACCAACTACACATCCCAGATCAGCGAGGATATCTGCAGCTTTACGTTTTATTCTAGTTGAATTAGATTGCTAAAAAAAACCTGTACTTGTACAAAGTAACAATGTTCCATCTTCAAATAATACAGTAGTTTAGATGAATTTTGTTTCTACAATTACTTAGGAGCAGAGCCATCGATAGATCTAAAAATTTGGGGGCGTACAAGCAAAACATAAAAATGAAGAATCTAATTTATAATCAGTATTAAATAAGCTGATTTTAAACGTGAAGTTTTTGACTTTTTTACCACAATTTTAAACTCAAAATTTGGGATATAAATGCAAGACTAAGCGATCACATGTAAAATCTGCTATACATTTTCTCTCCCTTATAAGCTGAATTTTAAAAAATCCTTTTTTTTTTGACGAATGGCTTTGTCGTATAAGAAAACTATTTGCCAAATTTGAGGTTTGTAAATTTAATAGTTTTGACGATTTCATAATAATTGAATAGCATTTGCCTGTTAAACACATAAATATCTAGTTCATGAGTAGAGCCGATTGTATGCAAATTACACATGCATGGATGTTTTGCATAATTTTGAGATACTTGCTAATAATTAGGTATATTTCTGCTTATTTTCATTGAATTCGAATAGAAAAATTCTGCCCTGTTCAATGAAATGCAGCTGTGAAATAAAAAAAACTTATAATATGATGTTAATCAACTTTCTAAAGATGAAGATTGTAGTTCCCTAAAAAAATACTTTTCAAAATTTTGTTTTACTGATTTTCCAGTGGAAACTTTTAATTTATGTATTTTTTAAAGTCGCAGACCGTAAAGAGGGCCTACTTTCTGATTAGTTGTTACATTTCATTTATTATTAACTTATATTTTATTTTCTTTTGGGTTAGGTAGAATAATAGTAATTGAAAATATTGCCAAGGACTAAATAAATGTAGACTGTCGACCCTACACAAACTTTACTATGGAAAATTAGAAAAAAGCGCTCGCTGACATAAGGAAGAGCGTGAATTGTGCAAAGGTCAGATGGTTCAAAATTCTACGTAGTACACTTTGCAATAAGCTATTTGGTAAGCATCTATTAGGTTCGCGACCTTGAAAATACCCCAAATTTTAAAGATGAGCAGACAATAACTCATCACCACAAGACCTGAAGATGGGCAGAGAATATGTTGCTACCCTAAATCGTAAAGATGAGTAGACATTAACTTGTACACTCTGTCAAATTGCAAATTTATGATTTTCAATAACATAATACGATTTTGTTCAATTAGCGGCCAAATTTATCTAAAAATATTACAAGACCTTTAAAAATGGAGAAATAATCATCTTGGGATAAATTTTCTCAAATCTGTCTATTTCAGTAGGTGGTAGACTGGAACTTTCAGTCGTCCGAGGTAGTACCACCCCACGTATCACTAGGAGGCGGTGAAATGATGCTTACATTATGTTTTCGTCTCTGATAAGTGAGTTGATTCCTGCTATTCTTCTTTCCTCATCCTGTCCTTTCCTCATCTACTTTGATTTTTTCTTCTAATTATTAAAAACAAAGATGATGGATTCTCTTTCGGATGTCCGGGTGGAGGATGTACGAGGAAATCCAAAATCGATAGAAAAGTTTAATGTACCACTGGCCAAGTTTCTTTCAAACAATTCATTCAAAATTCAGTTCTGTAACATTCTAAACTCAAACCTAAACTCGGTTCATCAACAGCTTCCAAATGACAGACCCCATGTGCTGTCTCTGACAGAAACCCTAGTCTTCCCATCAATCAATACGGTCCATTTGACTGGCCCTAATTAGGACTATATCTTTGTTACCCGTTATATCTAAACGTTATCAACATCGAGATTCTCAAATATCTGGAGGAAAATAGAATCATCTCCGACAGGCAATACGGTTTTAGACAACAACATTCCACTGGCGATCTACTGGCATATGTTACTCATATATGTAACTCAGCTATGGAAAAACATGGTAAGGCTAAGATTGCAGCATTGGATATCTCAAAGGGTTTCGACAGAGTCTGGCACCGATCTTTTCTCGCCAAATTAACATCTCATAGTCTTCCTCCTGGACTTTGTCATTTCATATCCAATTTTCTCGCTGACAGATCTCTTCAAGTCGTCATCGATGGCATCTCATTTGAGACAATTGCGATTAACCCAGGAGTGCCTCAGGGGTCCGTTCTGTCTCCTACTCTATTTCTGTTACACATAAACGATCTCTTAGCTTCAACTTCCAATCCACAGCTACGCAGATGATAATAACCTTGTATCATCTTTTTTCTCCGACAAACCATTAGCTATCGCTGCTTCAGGTCGACTAAGGGAACAGCAGATACAGACGATTAATCGAGATCTCGAGATTATTCTGGAATGAAGTAAGAACAATTTGGTCCACTTCAATGCTTCAAAAACTCAGGGCACGGTTTTCTCTAAGAAAACATCAAGGAATAATGCAACAAACATACTAATGGGCAGTAAAATCCTTCCGATTGGATCTACTCTATTTATCCTAAGAGTAAATGCGGGCACTAACTTCTCTTGGGACGATCATGTGCACGCCATTGCCAAATCCGCCTCTCAGAAGTTAAGCTTTCTTTTTAGAGCTAAAAAGTACTTCACATCTCATCAGCTATTAAGACTATAATACAAAGCTCAAGTTAGGCCAACACTAGAATACTGTTCTCATGTTTGGAGTTCAACCCCAAAACATACTTTAGCTTTTTTGGATTCAGTTCAAAGAAAAGCGATTCGCCTAATTGATGACGAGAGTCTGACTGATTGTCTCGAAACACTAGAGCACAGGTCTATGGTTGGTAACTTGTCTCTTTTCTACAAGTACTTTCATGGAAGATGCTTGCAGGAACTAATAGGATTGATCCCCCCAAGGTGAAGATTCCCGAGGCATACTAAACAGTCGGAGACAGAAAATTCCTGCTTGACATAGTGAGGACTTCTGTCTACGGAGACTCTTTTTTTCTGTAGAACTTCCAAGTTATGGAACTTGTTACCGAAAGGTATTTTCCCCAAAAATTACAACCTATCCTTGTTTAAGAAAGCGGTTCATCGCCATTTATCCTTGTTTCCGCATTCTACTCACAATGCTTTGAAAGCGTAATGGGGTTACCCTTTGCGAGTGGATTAAACTTTAAAAAAAAAGAAATTTATAATCATAGCTTTAGAGCATGAATCGGTATTGAACTCTTCTAACTTTAGACTGAAAATGGAGCCCCTATGTAAGGTTGCAATAATTTTTCACTGACAAAGTAAACCCATTCGTTGGGGCAGGTATTTAGTCAAAAATATGTATATGATTTAGCAACAATTTTTATTATTTTATTATACATACATATTGACAAGACGTGTATTTTTATAATTAAAATCAATCCTTATGAATACCATAACCACGAAAAGAAATTTATTACAAAATGTTCCAAAACCTGTACAAAGCAGCCCCGTTTTAAAATTTAGCTGGACTTGAAAATTTTCGAATTAAACTCACAATTTCAATATTGAACTTGCAATTTAAAAAATCTAATTTAAAATTATAATTGCGCCTTTTTTGTTTTCAATTTTACTTGAAATTTAAACTATACAATCCTGCAAGTTAGATTTTAATATTGACCCTAAAAAACAATGTATTTTAAGTTTAAATTTAAATTTTCAGATAAATAATTTCAACAAAATTTTCTTTCATTATAAAGAAAAAAAGACTGAAATTTCAAGTTTTAAGTCGAACGTGGTTTCGAGGTCAAAAAGTAAATTTCGAAATTAAAGCTAAAATTAAGGGATTTCAAATTTCGATTTTAAATTTGTAGCTAATTTTAAATTTTTTATCAACTTCTTGGATTAAACCTTAATATTTTTAGTTTGAAGTTAAAATTTTGTAGCAAAATAGAATCTGAAAATTTCTAGTTTTAAAGAAATGTATGTTGACAAAGAGAATAATTTAAATTCGATATTTTAGGAAAAAAGTTCGCGTTAAACCATTTAAAGAAAAAAGTTAGCATTCTAGAACAATATGAAAACTCAATTAAAAAAAAGACCAATCAAATTATCGAATTTAGAAAAAAGTCAAACTTTTAAAAAAGTCTCGAAATTAATAGAAAAGATAATGTAATGATAAATATTTCTGGTTTGAACTTAAAATTTTAAAATAAGTTGACAGTTCAATGTTGTAAAATCATAGAGAAGTACAAAAAAAAAAGGAATTTAACTGAAAAATACAAAATATTTGAAATTTCAAACAAAAAACCCTCACAATAAATAACTGGAATTAAATCTTGAAAATATAGAGAAAATATCAAAATTTCGAGTGTCAATTAAATATTTAAAAAAAAATATTAAACTAAAAATTTTTAGAAAAAAAGCAGAAATTTGAAAATTATAAAATATTAGTTTAAAGAGGACAAAATAGAAACATATTAATTTATAGAAAGACTAAAAAGCTAAAATTTTGAAAAATTTTGTGAAATTTTTTTTTTGTTTGATAAAAATGTTTAGCTTTTTTTCAACTTATGTTTGAGAAACACTCTGAATTTTATATAAAAAAAAATTGATGAATAATTAAATTTTCAGGAAAAAACGCGTAGTTTCCGTAATAAACTAGAACTTTTAGAAAGCAAAGTCGAAATTTTGGGAACATTTCTACAAGTTTCTACAGTTTTTTTCTACAACAAAGCTAAAATATTTAAGAAAATTTTAACTTCGATAACAAATTAGAAATTGTTCGAAATAAATCAACATTTTTATAATAATTTATAAGAAGTGAAAACTACCCACTCTAAAAAAATTAGTGAAAAGACAAAATTTTGCAAGGAGGGACCAATTTTGAGGCGGAAAGTAAAATTGTCAGGTGAAATATTCATGAAAAGACAAATGTTCAAGAAAAAATCTAAATTTGGTGGAAAAGATTCCTAAACAATTCTACGGAAAAAATCACGATTTAAAAAAAAGTTATTTTGAAAACTCTAAATATTTCTATAAAACAATCTCTTCAAAAAAGTTGAAATTTCGAACAAATATATTCCGAATGTTTGTGAAAATTATTAGTGTAAGAAAACATTTCACTAAAACTGGCAAAAATAGAACAAACTAATAAATTTCTATAAATCAAATGTTTTAAGTCGAAATTTTAGGAAAGAATCAAATTTAAAGTAGCAGGAAAGCGAACGAATTTCTACAAAATAATTTTTATAAAAAGGTGGACATTTTGATTTTAGAATTTAGTTTTTTATTTGACTCTTAACATTAAAGCAAAAAAAAGTAAAAATTCTCTTTTTTTTCCTAAATCTGGTTTTTCTTACAATTTTTCTTAGAAATGGGATCTTTTTGGAAATTACGTAACTTATATGTCTCAAAATTTTGCCATTTTATTTTGAACATTTCAAGGTAACGTATTTTTATAACAAAAATCGAACCTCAAAATTAAAGTTAAAACATGTACAAAGAGAAAATTTAAATCTCCTGGAAATGTTTATGTTTTGAGTTTAAACTGAAAGTTTAATTGAATAGGGACAAAGCTGTCAGTATAAACTAGAGAATTCGAAAATAAAATAAAAATCATACGAAAAGGTCAACATTTTGAGTGTAATGTTGAAATTTTGGCAAAAAGATTAGTTCTGGATTTCTGGATTCTGGATTCGTTATGGGTTGCCTAAAGTTTAGGTCAGCACTCAGGCCACCCTTTCCCGGCCCATTGTGCTATCCCTGTGATTGAGGTGTCCTTGGTCATTCATTCAGCCACCCAACCTTGTTGAGAAACTAAAGAACTTCCCTTGGATGCGCCTCTCTTAAACTGGCCACACTAGGCCAGAAGTCCCCCAGCGTGGATCCGCTGATTGATGCTAGTACCGAGCAGTGACATATCATGTGCTCGACACTCTCATCTTCTTCTAAACACCCTCTGCAACTTAGGTCGTGTATAATTTTCATTCTGCGGACGTGTTTGTTTAATCGACAGTGACCTGTCCATATCCCTACAAGATTCTTAAGATTATTCATTGAGAGTTGTAGGCATAGTTTTTCCTTTCCCTGCACGGTATTCTAATGAATACGTGAGTTTGTCGGCATTTTATTATCGATGCACATATGGCTTTGTGTTTACGATAAATTTCTTCGTTAAGTAGGGATCTTACGGTTGATCTCGCCAGAGGAAGTAAAAAGGTTAGTGTTAAACCACTTAAAGAAAAAAGTCAGCATCTTAAGACAATATAAGACCAATAAACCCTTAGAATTTAAGTTTCAAATATCGAAACAAGTCAAACTTTAAGAAAATACGGAAATTAATCAAGATTGTAAGTTTTAATTCGAAATTTTCATAAAAGATGTTTCAACTCACAACTTTGGAACAAAGAATAAAATTTTGATGGGAAAGTGGACTTTTAACAAATTTTTATCGAAATATAAAATTTCGATAAAATACTTAACCTTCCGAAAAAATCAAAATATTTTTAAAAAGTTGACAATTTGGAATATACGTTAAACAATTGAGAAGAAATTAAATATGTAAACTCAGAATTTTAATTAATTGAAATTTTGAGTTTAAAGTCCACATTTCAAGAAACAACTGAGCATTTCTTAAAAATGCCTAAATTTACAAAGACGATTTGAAATTCATAGAAAATTGTCGCTCATTTTTAAAAATGTCCTGCTTTAAAATCAAAATTTCGACCTTTTCTCGAAGTTATAATTATTTCAGAATTTCTTTTTTTAATTTCTACCTTATTTAAATGTTTGATTTTTTTGTGAAACTTTTAAGATTTATTTTTTTAAATATTGACCTTTTTCACGAAATTTTGAATTTTTGTAACTTCGACTTTTTGAAAAATTTGCCTGTTTCTCCAAATTTAAAATCTTTTGAACAATCTGACTTTCTAAATTTTTAAATTTATAACGAATTTTATAAAACAAATTTGAAACTTAACTAAATGTTTATTTTAAAACAAGCATTTTTAAACTGAGTTTTCGAGTTTAAAATCTAAATAGGAATTTTATAAAAAGAGCAGAAAGGAAAATTTTGGCTACAATTTAGAAATTACAATGTTTTAATCTAGAGAAATATTTTTTTAACAATTTGAAGATTTTTTTCGAAATTTTAAGAAACAGTTTTATCGAAATTCAAAAGCTTTTTTTGATCTTAATTTCTGCATTTGGACTTTAATCTAGTCTTAGTATGAGATTTAAACTTTAAATTTCGACAATAATGTTTTTTTTATTATGAAATTTTTCTTCAATATTTTACCTGGTATTTTCGCATGCATCCCAAATTTTTAATTATCGTGAAATTCCAAAATTAAAAATAATAAAGATATTCGAATTTACGCTTGTTATTTTAATAAAAAGTCTAGATTCGTAAAAATAATTTCTACAATCTTGCGATTGTGACTTTTTTCAATAAATTTTGAATCATAACAGGAATTTTCAACTTCAGAAATCGAAATAAAAAATATAAAATTACAAAAAATTTTGAATAAAAGAAATCGAAAATTTGAAGAGATTTGTGTTTTTAAAGTTTTAACAAAATAATTAAAAATTTCTTTGAACATGTTTTAAGTTTTGTCTGCTTCAAGATTTTGACACTGTTCTCGAAATTTCAGAAATAAGAAAAAAAAAAGTTTTCAATTATTTCTTAAAATTCCAATTTTTGTCTTTAAATGTGGACATTATCCACAAAATTTCGTTTTCAAATTCGAAATTTAAAAAATCCATCAGAAACCCTTACTTGAAATTTAAAACCTGGAAAATATCGAAATTTCGAAAAAAAGTCCCAAACATTTCCAAGAATAATTTATTTTTGTTGTCGAAACTTCTGTCAGAACTTTGGAATTTAATATCTTAATTTTAAAGTCAAAACATCCATCTGCTTCTCAAACTTCCGTAAATATTTGAAGTTTGGGAAAAATGTTTAATTTTGGTAAATTAAAAATTTCATATTTTAAGTGGAAGTTTTCGAAAAAAAACTTTGAGAAAATTCACTCAAATCTTTGATTGTGTACAGAAAATGTTGATTACAAACTCGAAATTTTGAGAAGAATCTTTAAAATGTCTAAAAAGAAAATGTTCCTTCACATTTCGATTTAAACATCCGAAGTGCCCAATTAAAGCAAAAACTTCGAGTTTAAGACTTAAATTTTTAGAAACCAAAAGAAAAGAATTCGTAACAAGACTAAATATACATCGATAACCTGCAAAAATTTAGATTAATTCGTATAAAAACACATTGATCAACAATGGTAATGTAAAAGCGCTTACACCCATAACGACGACCGCTCAGCATTGAATCATGACGAGATCGGTCTGATATTTCTAAAAAGGAACACAATTAACCAGAGGAAATATCTCTATCAAAACATTAGTGTACTAAAGTTACATCAGTAAATATTTAACATTAATTATTATTCCACGACGGGTATTTTGCTAGCATTTGTAAGTAATCTAATGTAATTGATCAGCAAAAGTAGCATCAAACATTTATTTAGACTTGAATCGATAGATTTTATTTATTAAATGCTTTTGGCTACTCTAACGTACGAGGTAGAGTATTTTAGTTGTAACTAACAAGCTTAGAGCTTACACTATTGATTTTTGAGATTATCTAAACAGAAGATCATAGGTGAAGGAAGTAAAAGTGTCGCACCTTATTCCGTTTAGTTTTCACGTGATAAATTGCCAGGATCATTCATCAATTTCGTCTTTTTCTTATTGCAGAAAATTTGCACTCTGAGAGGATGGTCTCCTGGCACGCCGCAATACAAAAAGACGTACGATAGCATGATACAAATTTGGGATGGACTAAGACAAAGAGCTGACGCTAATAAAGATGGGCAGGTAAGCCATATATCTATTTCACAATGATTTATAATAGAGATATCCGATAGTTGAGAGATCGCCTGCTGCCAAATGAAACGACCGTCTGCAGAACATTCGCTGGATTAAGGCCAATCCTTAATAAAGTCGTAGATAGTACAATCAAGAAAAAAAAATAGTTGTTTTGAATGCATTGCAACCGAAAATAGAATTGCAGTTTTTCCGATTAGCTTGCGTATAAAAGTACGTTATGCCCACTGTTTATAAAACGTTCAAAATCTTCCGCATCAGATATTTTTAAACCACCCTAAAAGCAGAGGAAATTTGAAACCAATAAAACCCAAATATGTTAGTGTTTGCTCGATAACTGCGATCAAACAACTTACAAATTTACAAAACGTAAGGTTTGTCCCATAGGAAAAAATCAGCCTTATTTGTTTCCTGTCGCATCGATTCTTTTGCCTACACATTTTATGCAAACACATCGTTAGTAATACATTGTTTATTTAGGTGAGCGTCGAGGAATGGGCCTCTATGTGGGACGAATACGCCAAGAATCCCGAAAATGCCCTCGAATGGCAAACTCAATACTTGCGCTTCATGTTTGAGTTGGAAGACGCTAGTGGTGATGGAAGTATTGACATCGATGAATTCACCAGCGTATGCTCCTGTTACGGATTGGAACTGGACGAGTGCAAACAAGCTTTCCAGAATATGTCGGCTGTGAGTATACACACATGTGAAAATTGGTTCCTCACATGAAATATACCTACCAATTATAATGTTGTTTCATAATAAGGGTGTTTTTTAACCATTTACATCTCTGATTTACCGCACTGCGTCTTAGAGCTTTCAGAACTAAGCCGCGCGTAAAATTAATATAAGGGAGGCATACTCAAATATGAAATTTAAATTAAGTGATTAAAGTTTAACATGGAGGAAAGAAAGGGCAGATATATAAGTAAGCAAATAAGATGTGAAGAGAGTGTTCTTGTGTATTTAAATCAGGACTCCGAACCGTTATTTTTTTCGTTCCAGTTTTCGGTTTCCGTTCAAGAAAAAAAATGGTATGGGTTTAGTTCCGGATAACAGAGTTATATCAAACTTGATGCAAACCGCCCTAAATATCATCAACAATTGGTGCTGGAAAAAAGACCTAAGAGTCAACCCAAGCAAAACAGTTATTATTTCATTCCCTAAAAAAAGGAAGTTCTCATTAATAGCTCACTTCATGAACGGAGTACAAATTAATTTCTCAAGTGAGACAAAATACCTAGATTTAATGCTAGACCAGAAACTTACTTGGAACACATACTTGACAAAGGTAGTCGAACGTGGAACAGTGGTAAACTGGACCTGCCGTAAAATCTTTGAAAAAAACCTTGGGACTGGCTACCCCTATGAAAACATAAATGCATTATTATTAACTTTCCGTTTTGCAGAAAGGAACCAAAGCACTTGGATCCCTTCTGCAGGTTTTTTACCCGCTCTATTCATTCATCTAAATGTTTTTTTGATTAATAAATAATGTTAAGTGTTGAACTGAAATCTGGTCCGTTTTTACAGCAAAGATTATAACTTCTAAAATATGTGCTAAAAATCTAATTTTTAAGAAGTTGTGGCTGAATTTCTTTCTGCAAAAATGTCGTGCAATTTAACTTCCATAGCGTGCATTTATGGAAATGTTTTAGCTCTACACCTTATACATATATTGTTACAAATGTTGCAACTTGATTTATTTACTTGTTTATTTTTCAGGGGAAGAAAGAAGTCAATTACGATCAGTTCACCGCTCTGTGGAAACAATTCTTCATTTCCGAAAATCCTTCTGACCCCGGCAACTTCATCTTCGGGAAAACATCATTTTAATTAAATGTGGAAATGCTTGTGACTATTTAATATGAAACTGGAAAACTGTATTGCTTGAAAGTCGAATAATATTCAAAGCCAATTACATCAAATTCATCAAAATATATTCAAAAAATATAATAGAAGTTTATCACATATTATTATAATACATATCTAGAATTTAAAGGGTTAACAATAAATGATACATAATAATGTAGATTAATAATACTTTCCAAATTAGATTTTAATATATTTATATCACTTAAGAATAGTTCAACTGTCTATAGAAAAAAAATCAAAAATATTTACAATTAACGCATGCAATTTTGTTAATTGTTCTAATGACTTGTTTTAAGAAATTTCCAATCTTAAGAGAAACCTTTTACATTAAATAATTTCAATTTCAATAATTTATTAAAATTGTAAAGCAGTTTACCCGCGGTATGGAAACATGTGTAAGGAAATAAATTACCAGGAAATGTCTCAATAATTATTTTAACCAGCAACAGAAAATTATAAAATATATGTCATATTTATATCTCCATTTGAAAAAAATGTCAGCGTCCGTACAATTACCAAAAATGTTGTCCACGAAGTCTTGTCTTAAAATATGTGATTTTAAAATATTTAATTTTGATCAGAAACCAAAATTTGTAAATCATTTTGGTTTTTATGTGAAAAAATCTGAATAATAAGCTGTTAGCTGGTGATTAAGAATAGACGTAAGTATATTCTATTGCGTAAACGTAAAGCGTATTTTAAAAAAAATTAATTTAAATTGAAATATTAGAAATTACTCTTGATTAGAAACTAAAAATAAATTATGAGACATATCTGTACCAGAATATGATTAGTGAGCATTACTCAATAACTAAAAATTGTCAATTTTAAAAAATTTTGTTAGATCAGAAAATATATCGGAAATGAATGTGTAGAATTTTTTTTTAAACCAATATTATATGTTAAGTGTTAAATGGTGCGCAGTCAAAATATTTAAACATTATCTTAATCGTCTAAAATAGTTTTAAAAACTGTTACCTCTTTCTATATTGTCTATTCACTTTATCTTTATTAAATACATAGTTTACTATTAATAATCTCAACTGCTGGATTAATTAAATATAATACAAAAAATATTTATTCTTAGAGACAAACATACTAGATTACAAAGAAATTCAAATATTATTAGATTATCGGAATCAAGTTATAAAGTTTTGCAGTTTTGTATTTCAATGTATTTTGTGTTAAATATATAATAAATATGTACCAGGTTTGCAAAAATTACTGTCACGCATTGTATAATTTTATGTAAAAAATAAATAAAACATAAAACGTAAACTTGTATTTATCCAAATTACCTGAAATCAAATAACAAAACAAATAAGTAGCCAGTCATGGATAACATGAAGTGTTATTTTGTAATGAAAAAAAAAATGCAAATGATCGAAATCTAAGAAACACAAAATAATCTCTAAAAACTACCTTCAAGGTACCAAAGGTATAAAATTTTGAGAATTGAAATTACTAGGTTATAGACTTATAGCTCTCATTTGCAAAAAAATCCTGCAATGCCTAATTTAGTGCCTTTTTTAGTTGTTCGTTTTTGCCTAATTTAGCATTTTGCTCACCTTTTTACCTTATTGGATTGTGTCTAAAATCCGGTCTCTAGTTATAGCCCTCACTTGCAAGAAATGCTGCTGAAAATTGTGCAGCAAATTCTTGAACTTTCACTTTTGTTAGGGTGATCCAACAAAGAAAGGGAACTCGCCAGAAAAAAGTCTGGTGAAACTCAAAGATTCAGGTACCTACTATAAATTTGTTATCTGCATTACTTGGGAAGGCTGCAAAAGAAATTATAAGTACTTAAGATCAAACTTCTTCTAAGAGACGTAGCCCACACTTATATATATATTTTTTTTTTGGAAACTTAATTGTTTTTTTGAAATTTAAATCTGAAGTAAAAAAGGTTAAAATCAAAGAACTTGGCTTCTGTTTTGGTTTGCTTTGGTTCGTATACAGTATGTCAAAATTCCGAGAAAACCTCTACTTTTTAAGACTATTTTCTTCGGAAAATTTGTCTAAGGTTCGAGAATTTACTCAAAATTTAAAAAATATTTTTTAGTCGATTTTTTCTTGAAATATTCAGTTAATGAATATAATGAGTTTTTCCACCAAATTTGTTTTTTTTCTTAATTCAGATTTTAAACCAATTAATTTGAAGGGTTGGCTTACCTAGGTCACCGAGACTGAAGGCTCCTAGGTGACCCTAGGTCCATGAGCAGCTGCCTACACATTGCCTATGTGGATATGGTACTAATTTGTATTAGAACTTTTAGGAAAATATTGGCAAAAATTAAAATCGCAAAATAGAAATGTTTATAAAAAAGACCAAGTGAAGACTTGGAATTATAAAAAATTAAAGTTTTCAAATAAGAAGATTGCGGATTGAAAAAACATGTAATTTTGAGGTTAACGTTCAGTTTTTGAAAACAATCAAAAACAGGCTGGACCATAAGTAATGATACATAGAGCAAGAGTGGATTTTTCGTACAAAAATAATGTGATTAAGCTATATTTACCTTATATCAAAAGTTAAAATTAACAGATATACAAAATGTCAAATTTGAAAAAAAAATCGATTTTTTCTTATAACTGTTGAATAAATTGTAATATAGGCACGAAATTTGGCACAAGAGGGTTTCTTAAGTCGACGAGCTCTAATTTGCTAACATATTACTAATAGCTGATAGCGGGCGCTATGGAAAAGTGAATTATAAAAAATATATTTAAAGTGTTCAAAAATATACCTATAATTTATAGGTTAATATTTTATTTTATTAAATGCGGTTGGGAACTACACCATACGACGTCTCACGCACCCAAGCTTCCATCTTCTTCTATCCTGCCAATCGTCGTCTCTCATACACCTGTCCTGCATTGCTTGAGTCACCCCTTCGTTCCATGTGAGTTTCGGTCTTCCCCTTTTTTTTTTTTCGTGTAGATCAAATATTTTTGACGGCCACCGTTCATCTGGCATTCTTCTTAAATGTCTGTACCAATTTAACCTCCTTCCTTCTATTGTATCCAAAATATTCACTGATGTAACCCCCATTTCTTCGCGAATGTATTCATTTCTTATCCTTTCGGTTGCGTCTCCAAAAGTCCATCTCCATGGTCTTTAACTTTCCTTCATTCTTCTTTGTTATTTCCCAGACCTCTGAACCATATAGTGCAATACTCTCGACTATCGTTTTGTAAATTCTTCTTTTCACATTTTTTGTTATGTCTTTATTCCATACAATTGAATGTAACTGTCTTATTGAAACTCTACCTTTCGCTATTCTCTGCCTAATTTCCTCCCCACTTCCTCCTTTACTAGAAGTATTTATTTCTATATATTATTTGCATGTTGTACAGCACTTCACTATACTTTCGTCATCCATTTTCAAATATTTTCCTGTTCCTCCGACAACCATATAGTCGGTTTTATCCAAGTTTAATTGCAAGCCCCATTTCACATATTGCTCATTCGTTCGGTTTCCTTAGCATGTAGAATGCGTCGTCTTCATCTTCGGCGAATATAACCTGATCATCAGCAAAACTCAAAGTATACAGAGTATCGCCATTTATCAGTATTCCCATGGCACAGCATTTGTTTCTGCAATTTGAGTACTTCATTTAAGTATATTTTAAAAAGCCTAGGTTCTATACAACACCCTTGTCTTAGTCCTTTATTTACCCTAAATTCTGATGACACTAAGTTTCCTACTTTTACCATATTTAAGTTTCCTGTATACAAATTTTTTATGGCGCTAATGTAGGTTCTCTTTATTTGCAGGTTTTCCATCGCCGACCACAATTTCGTTAAAGAAACGGTGTCATATGCTTTGCGCAGATCTATGTAAATAAGATGTGTTTCTAGATTATGTGTTATCGATGACCTGCCTAATACTAAAGATATTACCTATACATGACCTGCCTTTCCTGAAACCGCTTTGGTCTTCAGATTCATACATTTCATGTTCGATTCTATTTTTCGCAATCTTGCCATATATGCGGCCAATGAAACTTAGGACAGTGATTCTTCGGTAGTTCGTACACTTTTTTAAAGATGTTGTTGATAATACCTTCTTTAAAATGAGCTATTACTTATTGTCCAGAAAGACATAGGTTGAACAAATTGGAGAGAAGTTGAAAAAGAACTGTGGGTGCGGCTTTTATTAACTAAATAGGTACTGCTTCAGGGCCAGGAGCTTTTCCAATTTTACACGACATAACCACTTTTTGAACCGCTTCAGGTGTTATAGGCTCTATTTCTTGATTGTCTTGAACTCTACTCTGTCTTCTTGCAGCAATTTTCCATAGTAATCCTTCCATTTGTGAAGTGGTATAAGATGTAGACTTAACCTATTATTTTCATTTGATCTGAAGTTTTTTATTATTTTCCAATCTTATCTCAACATGTAGTGATTAATTTGTTTGCACTTTTGTTCCCAGGTTTCATTTTCTTTAATTGTATCGTTTTTTTACTTCCCCTTCTCATCCTTGCACAGTATTTTCGGTGTTCCGGGTCGTATGTTCCCAACCATTTTTGATAGACCCTCTTCTTTTCCTTAATTTTCATTTCTATCTTATTATTCCACCAATATGTTTTGTTTTCGCAAATTTTCTTCTCTACATTCCCCAAACTTTCATATGCGGCTTCATATAATGCTTTTATTATATTCGTGTACATTTTTTCAGTTGTGGTTTCCTCAACATACCTTAGTTTCTCACTTAGTCTTAGCTAGAATTAAACCGATGTATCTTGGAGAAGGTGTAACTTGTATCTAAGAAACTTTTCTTCTTTTGATTCGTCTTTATTTGTACATTCTTAAATCTTAGACTTTGGTTTACTGAATGAAAATGTTACCTTTATTTATATGTATTGAACAAAATAATTAAAAAAAGACCTAATTTAAATTTAAAAGTCAAAATTTTTGAATCTAGAGTTTTGGTTTCGGGGTTTGCATGTGAATTTTCAAGAAAATGGCAAAATAAGTGAAGTTGTCTAATATAAATTTAAAATATCGAGTTTAAGATGATTATTCTAGGAAAAAAATATAATATAAATAAAGAAAAATTAAAATTTTGAGTTTTGAAACTAAAATTTTAAAATAAAATCTAATGTTGAAATTTTGCTCGAGTTTTTAAGAAAAAAGTGAAACTTTCTAAAAGAACAAAATTTCTAGAAAATATTAATATTTTGGTTTCCAATATTTTAGGTTTAACAACGAAAAATCACAAAGATCTCAAGAAGTAAAAATTTCTAAGAAAAAATGTTTATATTGACAAAATTATTTTTTCTTGTTTTTAGGCTTTTGGTTCAGCTCTGATTTAAGGCCCTGGTTACCAGTATTTTGTTTTCAGTAAGTGCTGAATGTAAATAATCTTTGTACTTGTTTTTGCAAACATGAAAAATTATTTTTGTTGAAAAAAATAGAACTAACTAAAGTGCCCTTTACTAAAAAAAATTGCGCCCCTTTCCCCCTGAACGAAAAGAAGCCCATGCCATGATATTTTTAAAGATGACAGTTTATAGTTAGACTGCGCTGTATCTTTCATTTTCAAATTGACGAAAAGAAGGAGGTAACAGTTTACCCATTGGGCAAATGTTGATTTACAATTTTTTAATACATAACATGCTGGAAAACGAAAAGTTTAAAGTTTCCTTGGTATCATTCTAAACGTAGTAAAGAGATCCACTAGACACCTCACTGTTAATGTTGTAGAAGAAAATAAAATGAAACTCGAAAAAGTCTCTTAGGAAACTGAGCAAAGTAGGAGAAAGAAAATCCACTAAAAACTCTGAATTTTGACGTTGAAAACTAAATGCTACCTCTTAGTGGTGATTCTTTAACACTTCTTGCTGCATAAATGGCGCTAGTTGCTGTGACGATTATGGATATAGTTTTTAACTTTCCACCAGACGAATCAGTTCACCAAATCCCAAAATTTAGAGCATTCTCAGAGTAATGGAAATGGTGAATAGGCTGTAACTAATGCATTATTGCAAACTTATATAAGAAATTGTGCAGCCAGTCAACACCAGAGCCATACCGTCTCCGTGAGGATAAAGGCCGAGTGATCCAAAATGTCGGCTTCGAGGAGATACCCGAAATTAACCAACAAGTACTGAGGTTAGTACTGAAAGAGATGAGAAACCAAAAGGCCCCCGAAAAAGACCAAGTGACAAATTAGATGCTCAAGACTGGAGGAAAAGCTTTAGACAAAGCCCTTCTTAATCTTGTCAACAAATGCCTGGAAGAAGGAAGAATTTCCGATGCATGGAGAAATTCTGAGGGCATCATCCCCTTTAAAAAAAGTGATCCAACGAACATCGAAAACTACCTCCCTATTAACCTTCTCTCGGTATCATACAAGCTCTTAACCGGAATAATCACCAAATGTCTCAATAATAAGCTCGATTTCTACCGACCTGTGGAACAAGCTGGTTTCAGATCATGATCGATCACATCCAAACAATGCGCACATTGATAAAAAAAAGCACTAAATGCAATGTCCATCTGGCATTCGTCGATTACCAAAAAGCCTTCGACTCTATAGAAATCTGAGCAATCTTGCATGCAATGAACGCTACAAAGACTTAGTCACAGGAAGGATATCCATCAAAAGAGGAGTCAGACAAGACGACACGATTTCACCGAAGCTGTTTACGCTTGCACTACAAGATGTCTTCAAAAATCTGACATGGCAACAGAAAGGCGTCAATATCGACGGAAAGTTTCTGAGTCACCTACGCTTCGCTGATGACATCATCCTAATGAGTACCGATGCGAATGAACTTAAAGATATGTTAAGAGAGCTGACAGAGATTTCGGAGACCGTGGGACTTCAAAAAACCAAAGTCATCAGTCCAGATAACATTCACACTTGAAGTGGTTGAAGAATACGTGTACCTTGGCCACAACATCAGGCTCGACCAAGAAAATCAAGCCGCAGAAATCACCAGGCGAGTTGGCTTGACAAGGGCGGCATTTAGAAAATTTTGGTCACATTCTCAGCAAACCGGACATTCCCATCAACCTAAAACAGAAGGTCTTTGACTCTTGGATATTGCCTGTCATGACATACGGCCTCGAGACAGTAACTCTAACACAAAGCAGAGCGCATCGTTTAAGGGTATGCCAACGAGCGATAGAGCGCGCAATGTTGGTGATCGGTTTGAGAGACCGAATCAGAATCGAAGCCATCAGAGAGAGAGAGAGAGGGAGAGAGAGAGAGAGAGAGAAAGAGAGAGAGAGAGAAAGAGAGAGAGAGAAGAGAGAGAGAGAAAGAGAGAGAGAGAGAGAAAGAGAGAGAGAGAGAGAGGACGAAAGTCGTCGATGTCATAGAACGTATAACCACTAATAAATGGCGCTGGGCAGGACACGTCGCCAGAGATAATATTAAATGGACGATGACGATAATACAATGGAGACCCAGGGAAATTAAACGAAGTGTCGGACGCCCTCAAACAAGATGAAGAGACGATATTCAGAGGCGAGCTGGAAAAAACCGGATATTGAATGCTCAAGATAAAGAGCGGTGGAAAAACATGGAGGAGGCCTAGGTCCAGGAGTGGATGAGAATGGGCTAAAGAAGAAGAAGAATGCAGAAGGAATACCAAGCCCATTCAGGAGACACTTTTTTTATCCTGCAATTGAAAATACCAAGAAAAAAAATCGCAAGAGAAAGAATGCCAAAAGATTGTTTCCGAAAAACTTTACCTGTTGACAATATTGTCCGTTTCCAGAACAAAATAAAGAAGAAAGAACAACACGAGCCCCTAGAAAGACAACGAAAAAAGAAGATAAATGAGGGGCCAAAGCAGAAGAAGATTAACAATTAAAAATTAAAAAAGCAAAAAGAATGTTAAACATTTCTTCAGATAGCCGTGACACGAATATCAAAGTTTGCTCTAAAGAAAGATGCTGCTTAAACCATCGGAGGATTAGAATTCTAGTAACCACTCTTCAAAAGTTTAGAGCCCTTGCTAAAGCAGATTAATTAGTACGTTATTTTTAAGTCTACGACAGTCAGTACCATCCTGGAAGGAAATTTATGTCACCTAAACTACTGCAACTATTCCGTCATTGCTCAAGTGCAGCCCCTTATGGAAGAGACTCGAGAGATCTGTCGTTCTGACTAGTCGATATAATTCCCACATAAATGAGCCAAGAATTTCAGAACTGAGTTATCAAAAGATATTGATAGCCTTAAGTTCTTTTTAGATTTCAAGTTTTTAATCTTAAAATTATAAATTAAGACTTGGAATTAAATAAAGATTAAGAGAATGGGGTTACTTAAATCATTAATTAGCCATTTCTATACCTATTTCTCTTTTTTATTCGCTATTGCGCATATAAGTACATATATCATGCCAATTCTAGACCAATTTGCATATCAGCAGCTTCGGATGACAAACACTGGTAAAAAATATGGTCCACTACTGATTTTTTCGAATTCTTACATGGTCAATTACTGAGGCAAAAATTTAATTTTGTTGAAAAATTGTTGAATGTTTGTGATTAATTACGTTTTTGTACTTGTTTTTGCAAACATGAGACATTATTTTTATTGAGAAAAATTAGAACTACCTAAAATGCTCTTCAAAGAAAACTACCTCCCTCCTCACCCTGAATCTTATCCACCCTTGCTATTGATATTTCTTAAAGGTCACAGTTTCTAGATAGTTAAGAGTGTGATGTATATCTATTACTTTCGAATGGACGACAAGAGGAAGTTATAGTGGAGTGTCTAGGGGTTTTGACCTCGAATTACAGGTACAGTGAGTGTAATTAAATAAAATTTTGAGGGAGCATTTTTACCAAGAAATGAAGGTCGTTTATAAAACATGAACTTCATTTGTAAAAAGCAAGTGACGTACCATTTTTTTCGTTAAGAATACTCAAAGGCATATTAGCATGGACGCCACTGATGCATGAAAAATCAAATATTTTTCCTGCAAAAAAATTGTGTTTATGCCTAGTTAGTATCTACCAAAATTAAACAAAATATCTCGAGTGGTTTCGTAGTATTTAAAGAAAAAACTAATTTATTTTTTAATTTTCAAAACCCTGTAACTTAAAAATAAAGCGATTCCGAACCTATGTTGATATAAAAATATTTTCTTAAAATCGCTCGAGGAGTATGCTCCTTATTTTGAAACACTCGCTTCATTATTATTATTTTTTTTTTTTAATTAAGATCACCATTTTTTAACAGGTAAACATTTTTACATAAATTATTAGCTAAACATTTCATATATTTTTATTTAATTTCACTCACTTTATCTATAATCCGAGGTTTTTGGATTTCTAATGCTTCAGGCACTCCATTATTAACCACTTCAGCCTTTGAGCTTCTCACTCAAAATGTCTTGATCCATCGCAGGGAGGAAGAAGGAAAATATTTGGACGATTTTTAAGGATTCCTACAGCTACTTTATTCAATCAACGCTTCGTCTAAACTATTTATTTCACAAGGAAGGATAATACGATGAGACAAAACAATTCCACCTTGCTTTATACTAGAAGTAGTAAAAATTCTAAAAATTTGGAACGTACCTATCAAATGTTCACTGCGCTGACGCATGCCGCTCTGTGATTCTTCAAGCTTCACTATATTTCTCTGAGATGTCATTTTTAGAATAACATTAATGTATGTTTGGTTATTTATTATTATTCCTCAGATTTGGTATCAAATTGAGATCGGTAGTGGAGTGTAATAAAGAAATGTTCTTATTAAGAAATATCCCTCGAACAATGTTAAACGTTCGAAGGTATAGCTATGAGGACACAAGACAAAATCTAATGGTCACAAAGAATACTAAGGTAGTAGTACAAGGTTTTACGGGAAAACAAGGTACGTTTCACAGTGAACAAGCAATACAATACGGTAACGAATATAGTTGGTGGAATCACTCCCAAGAAAGGAGGTCAAAAGCATCTCAACTTACCAGTCTTTAACGACATGAAAGAAGCTAAGGACGGCTGTTAACCCTGATGCCACCGTCATATATGTGCCTCCGCCATTTGCTGCTAGAGCTATACTAGAAGGCTATCAAAAACGAAATTGGCTTGATTGTAGTAATAACCGAAGGTATCCCCCAACATGATATGGTTCGGGTCAAACATACGTTACTAAGACAAAGTAAAAGTCGAATGGTAGGCCCTAATTGCCCCGGAATAATCACCCCAAATCAGTGCAAAATGGGAATTATGCCAGGCTTTATACACAAAGTTGGATCCATTGGGGTTGTCTCCCGCTCGGGAACTTTGACCTATGAAGCGGTACATCAAACAACGCAGGTCGGTCTGGGACAACGTCTTTGTGTTGGAGTGGGTGGTGATCCATTCAATGGAACGAATTTCATAGATTGTTTAAGTGTATTCGTGAAGGATGATCAATGCAAAGGCATTGTTCTTATTGGAGAAATAGGAGGTGAAGAGGAGGAAAAAGCCGCGGATTTCCTGATTAAAAATAATCAAGGTGCCAATAGGAAACCGGTGGTATCTTTCATAGCTGGAGGTTCGGCACCGGAAGGGAGAAGAATGGGACACGCGGGTGCCATTATTTCAGGAGGCAAGGGGAAAGCTGTGGACAAAATAAAAGCTTTGCAGGAAGCTAATGTTATTGTTGTTAAATCTCCTGCCACGATGGGAGAAGTATTGTTTGATGAAATGAAACGCTTAAAAATTGTTAGATTGAAATAAAGAAATATTTGTAGATGTAAGTCTTTCCAGTGTATTAAAGGTCTAAAAACTGTTGTTTTTGTTTATTTACTGCCACTGGTAATTTGTTTGGTTACTTAAAAATTGATTAAAAATAATCAGGATGGAAACCTTAGTAATATTAGTAAGTAAAATATATGAGTAGACTAGAAGCAACACTCTGTATTTGCAAAATTTTCAAAAACTGAGTTTTGCATGTGAATATTTTAATAACAAACTCACTTTACTGACTATACAATAATTCAGAAGCAAAGAGCAATATTCGCTGAAAAAAATACATTGCAAAAATCTGTATTTCCATTTTTCACTTCCAGAAGTCTGTTTATCCAATAATTTTTTTAATTTTTTGGGAAAAATAACAAATTTGGAAAAAAAAATGTTGTTTTAACCACAGTCAACACATACTTATCACGTAAAAATATGGTTATTTAAAAAGTTACATTAAATCGAGACAAACAAGTTTTTTGATAGTAACTCAAAATTACTTAGAAGTCAAATATAGAATTTTGGTTTTAGTGGACTTATATATTTCTTCCGAGTTTTACCATCCCAAAGGATTACTTAAAAAAGTGTTAATCGTTTCGTTCATCATCACAGGGGGCTTTTTCAGGAACAATGAAGCCTCATTCAAAATGCAAGGGCACGGTAACTCAATATGTCAATTACAGTTGAAATTCTTCCCATATGAAGCTTGCACAAAGGAGAATGCAGTCAATGTTGAAGAGCATGCTAAGTCAGCATGTCACTTATACTCGTGGGCGAAGATCTAGGGGCAGCTAAAGCCCTAATACAAAAAGATATATATTTTTTGTTTTATCTATAAACGCTCTTTATAGTCGAAAAACTATTTCTCTCAAAATTTTAATTTCCGAAATATCAACTTATTTTATTTTTAGATCCATGTTTACCAAAAATTTTATGGAATTTGATTCATATTTCAAAAATTGTTTGAAAAAATTGTCAACAATTTTCATTGCTCCAAAGTGCAAAATATTTCCCAAATTGGCAGTCACAATATTATGAATGAATCTGTATCCTTCAACTCAGTTATTTCAAAATTTTGACTCTTTCTGGAGATTTTAATTTGGAATTTTGACTAATTTGTACATTTACTTTTAAAATTTCTTGCTGAAATTCGAAAATTACTTTTATAAACTCTAAATGTTACTTGAAATTTCGATCTTAACGTTAAACGTTGCTATTTTAATCCCCCCGGCATGTCAAAAAAATGTGAATTCTACTTCCTAGATATTTGTGCTGACTCGTCCTATTTATTTGTGTGATTTGTAAGTCTGGATCCCGTTCTTCGCCTTCGTCCTTTCCTCCTACTTTCATATATTCAGTTTATTATTAGGTCCCAGTGTTCGTCTTGACATTTTAATTCTCTAAATATTCTGCGTCTTTTTCGTCACCGGCAATAATCATGTGATCGTCTGCAAAATAGAGGCTTGTCAAACACTGATTTCGTACTTTAATGCCCATATTTTTCGTTCTGTTTCTTCAAATGATCAAAGCATCTTGAATAAATATTTTAAATAGAGTAGGAGACATGGTACACCCTTGTCTCAGTCCTGCATTGGCGTATATATAGGGGGGCCGGGTGGGCCGTGCCCACCCCAGAATTGTCTGATGCCCACCCCAGAATATTAGGTTACCAACTCAAAAATGAAACCCCGATATTTTATGATATCATAATACAAATTATTTTAAAATTTCTTAAGTCTGAAACATGAAACAATCCGTGGTACAGTTATCCTTCGCACTACGGGATTCCAGGGATAAAAACGTGTGCTTTGTGACAAAGTGATTCGACGGAATATCCTAAAATAATATCATAAAGTACCTCTCTGGCCATAAATACTGCCCGATTGGACCTATTAACTCTAACTTCGATAATTCTAGTTTCAATTTAAAATTTTTAGAAAAAAAAACAAAATTTTTACAAAAGATTCACATTATAGAAAGAGAGAGAAAAATGAATTTTAAGTCGACATTTTGGGGGAAAAAATGAAATCTTTGTGTTAGACCAAAATTTTGAGAGAAGAGTTAGATTTTCAAGAATATCAAGATTGGCAAAGAACAAAAATACTGATAAAAATGTCGAATGTCAAACTTCAAACTTTGAAAAATTTCCTGAATGAATTAAATTTGGAAAAAAAACTGAAATAATCAACAATATTTTCCTCAGAATTTTACTTTATTTAAATTTTGATCTAATCAAAAAGCTTTTTTCTGAAATATTCCAAACATATTATTTTAGAAATTATGACGTTTTATTAATATTTTGTTCCGATTTTGAAAAAATTAATCGAATTCGATATTTGGAGGAGGTAGAAAGTTCCAGAAACAAAACTTCAAATTTTGGGATATATCCTGTTCCGAGAATAAAGCGAATTTAGAAAAACAAGTGGAAATATTTTTTTTTTGGTGGAACAGACTTATCCTTGGCTATGTTCCAAAACTGACATACAAATCTTGTCCCCTGAAACCAAGAAATATTAAAAAATACAACAAAAATTGCTCTAACGCATTTCAAGCCAAATTTTACAAAAATTCGAAATTTTCCAGAGAAAGCCAACATGTACCATAAATTAAAATATTTTTTTTGAAAAATCACGAAATGTGAAAAAAATGAAATTATCGACAAATGCCGAAATTTCAAAATAAGTACGAATTCTGAAGAAAAAATGGAAATTTCAACTGAATATAAATTTTCGGCGACTTTAAGAACCAGGGGGGCAAGTGTCCTACCCTGCCCTATTCTAGATGCGCCTATGAATATACATAGTTTCAGCTACACAACTTGTATCATCTATGTTAAATATGGCAATAGATCATTTAAATTTTTTTTAAATAATGCATGGTGATTGAAGACGATCTGTAAACTTAAATTGCAAGTTTAAATACAATTCGCGTATAACTAGCGGCTGTACTTAACAAATTTGGTTATTAAAAAATCAAAATTTTAAAAAATAAAAAAGCAAAAACGTAACTGTCACTATAAAGTAAGAAATTAACAAAAATAAAAACTGACACTGTAAAAAATTCAAAATAAAAAAAAATCGAACTAAATCCTTAAAATATTGAGAATCAGTTGAAATTTTGAGGTTAAATTCAAAATATTTAAAAGAAAATGAATTCAGAAAAATTTGGAAAAAGTCAATTTTTTTAAAAATTGGAAATTTATTTAATAATTTTCTCGATATTTCGATTCTTAAGTGAAAGTGGTAGAGAAAAATATCCTTTGCAGAAAAATCTGATGTTATAGAAAATATTTAAATAATTAAGTTAAATATGAAGAGGAAATCTAAATTTAGAGTTTATATTGAAAAATGTGGTTTTACATGAAAGTGTCAAGAGAATACTATTAAAAAAAACTGAAATTAAATTTAAAGTCATTACTTAGAAAATAAAATTAAAATCGTTCTGAAATGACATTTTCATCAAAATTTTGGGGGGAAAAGTCAAAACCGCATTTCAAATCGCAATTTAGAAAAATATCACAGTTTTGATTAAAAAATGGGGCTTTAACAAATGTTCAAGTTAAAAATTGAAACTTCAAAAAAAAAAAACTAGAGGCGCCGAAAAAACTCAAAATCTCTTGAAAAAGTCGAAACTTGTACTTACGTGAAAAATGTCAGAAAAAATTGAAAGTGTAAAATTTATGAAATTTTAGATTTAATAAAGAAATCGAAATTTCTAGATTCACATTTTGAAAAAAATGGACACAGTAGAAAATTCCTAGTTTACAAATAATTTTCTGACTTAAATAATTTAAATTTCTTTTTAAATAGAAAATCAAAACACCTTACGCCCGAAAAAGTGTTACACGTTTTTGTAGAGACAAATGGAAAATTAAAGTTATTTAATAATTAGTTAATTAATGCAGCAATCAAAATGAACACTTCTCACTGAAAATCTTTTTGGGTAATTTTATTTAAAGCAACATTCCACAAGTGGATTATCGAAATTATGATTTGAAGGTTAAATTATCTTTATTTTGTACATTTATCCGTCATCAATTTTCAGGGACCAGGCCTCCCCTAGAAAAAAATTGTAGATACGCCAATGCAATCCTGTATTTATCATAAATGATTCCGAACTGGTGATACCTATTTTAATTGCACTCTGTAGGTGTAGATTCCAAATTGCATTTATGTAAATTTCCTCGAGTCCAAGGTTTTTCAAAGTCTCAAAGAATTTTAAAAAGCAAAAAAAAATTAATAAAAATATGGGAAAGGTTCAATTTTTACTCCTAATTTCTAATGGAATTGTACCATGATTTTCTTTGAAACTTTGAAAAGCAAAAAAAGATTATTGATAAGATGTTGGAATTAGCACCGAATTATTTGGAAAAAAGTCAAATTTTTATAAGGTGAATGTCAACATTTGTTAGAAAAAAACTATGACAAATATAGGCATTTTTGGGGTTAAAATTCAGGCAACAAAATTCGATTTTAAATTACAAAAGGAAAAATAAAGTTTACACTGAACATTTTGTCAAGAAAATTAAAATTTCTAGTAAATAACTGAAATCTTGTAAACCATTTTTTTTAATAACTTCATGCATGAATTTAAAATGATTGAATGATTGCAAAAACTAAAATCTAGCAATTTTAGAATAGAAATTTTGAAAAAAAAAATCTATATCTGTGTATTTGCGCATTGGGCCGTCGACATCGCCGCGGAGCGTGTGGCCCGCAGACCCACCCCCAACTCTCATCATCTATACCATATACTTATTAATTCTTAATAAGTATACGATCTATACTTAATATTCTCCCATTCCTCAATGAACACACTGCATGTAATTCTCATAAGTTTCAGTTTAAGCGGAAACCATACCAGAGTCAGGAATTAGGTTTCAAAACCTAGTTTCAATTGACCTCATAAAGTCAGATTTTTAAAATTAATCTCAAATGCTTGAAATTGTTTTTTTAAATTTCAATAATAAAGTTGAAATAAATAAAAATTCATTTATCCCAGATCCGAACTTGAAAACAAAGTAATGATTTTGAAACCAAATCCAAATGTCTATTAAAAAATGTAAGAAAAATTATTGAATTTTTTTCCATAAATCTTGTATCTTGTGCTTTTTCTCAAAATTTATATTTTTTTCAAATATCAATCTGTATACTTTACCATCTCAAGTAAATGTTCACCAGTTTTCAAAATTTCAAGTTCAGTTTGAATTAGAAGAATGATATTCGAAGTTTAGGCAAAATTTTAAAAACAAACCTAAAAATTTATTTTTCAGTCAACTTCCCTGTATAAATACATGCCACCATAGGGTCTGCCACAGACTAAATAGACGAACGCTACAGGATAACCAGTGAGGCAAATGGAAGCCTGGCGAAAGCCCACACACTCTTATTCCTTAACAGACCTTTGCAAAGACACCATCAGGTTTTTTTTAGCAAATAGGCATTAAATATGGGAATATGTATTGTGGAACACTGTGGAAACAGAAGTGAACTTTTTAGTGAAAGCAAATCAAGTTTCATTCTTTGGGTAGGTAGAAATAAAATATAAACATAAATATCCAATTATCGATGTGCCTGAATCACCATCACAATAGTCTTGCGTAGTTCGCGAACGACCTAGTTCGAAAGAGCGCTCCCACAGACGAACTACGCGAACTAGTTCCCACATCCGTAGGTCTTTAGTTCGTCCGCTCTTTTAGTTCGTTCGTTCCTTTTCCGAGACAGACTTGTTAAGGCGATAAGCGATAGTGAGCCGAGTGATAGAGTCGTCGTTTGGTCGGGTCATTGTTTATGCTTTACGCGTTCCCTTAGATAATATAAATAAATATGTATAGTCAAAGCGCGTTCCTAATCGTTCATTCACGGACTCAAATTCAGATGGCAAGACGGACAAAAATCCTTAAATCTTAAAACCCACGAAAAACAATGTATGTTTTCATTGTCCAATTGAATAGAGGGTAAACCAGATCTGTGTGGCTAGGCATTATCAAGATTTTTGGATTTTTGTAAACATATTTACAAATACAGATTAAATAGTCACCCGCATCTACAGAAAAGACTATTGTTGGTCATAATGATAGCTGGCCATCCTATAATTAATTTAAAAAAGGTCACGTTTCAACCAGCTTTGTTGTTAAAGCAACATCAGTATACTCCTTTGCGGATTTCCTTTTATAATAATTGCAGTTTAATTTTTATTTGACTGGCTTTAATATAAATGTAATAAATTTATTATCTGATTATATTTGTTACAAGATTTTTTTATAAGTACCCTCATTTATTATGTTAAATACATCAAGAGGATTAACAGGCTAATTATTTTTAAAATAGAATTTTGTATTCATTTTAATAAACCCATTTAAAATAATTTTCATAAGTACTTTACATTTGTTGAATTATCAAAAAAGTCAAATCCATGTAAAATAAAATAAATAACAAAATAGCTCCGTCGCGATCTGTAATTTCCCGCTTTCGAACTGCGAAATAATGACCTAAAAGAGCGACCAGCTTCACTGCCAATTTAATACAACAGATCACCGATCGCTTATTGAGCGGGACCGAGCTGCGAACTAACGAACTAAAAGAACGACCTAGTTCGCCAAAGAGCTGCGAACTAAACTGATCGCTCCCAGTTGCGAACTAAAATGCGCAAGACTACATCACAATCATCACATATTTCCAGCATTGTTTAACAATATTCTGCACATGCATCATGTATTGAACGTTTCATCTAAATCATTAGAACCATTAACAGAAGGTTTAACATTACAAATTTGATTTAATCCGACAGGGGCAAGAGAAGGCAGATACCAAATTCTCTTTTCCTCGCATTTTACATTCAACAGTTATGCTATGAGATTGAAACATTCAGTTTATTTATTCTCTGGTGTCTACTAATTACTTCTACTTCCACCAAAGGAGTCTAAATAATGTAAAACTTTTAAAACTAATTTTATTTATAATTAACCAAGAATAAAAACATTAGGAAATTAATTAAAAATTTGATTAAGCACATCAACGTGTTATAACAAATGTAATGTAAACAAATATTGTTAATATAATCCAACAATTGATTACAAAATACAATACATAAAATTATGTATTTTTATAATTTCTATTTTCAATGTTATTACAACATAAAACAAATTTTAATTATAATATAAAATATAAGTAACTTAACATTAATAAGAAACCCCAAATTATATATCTTCTACACATAATACACAAAAACTAGTCTACATAATTACTTTTTCAACATAATTTGAAAAAGATTGTTTTTAAAATTCTCCACCATCTTCTCCAGCTGTTCAACTTCTACTTTTAATTTGATATTACGCTCATAAAGTTCATCTGCCTCTTTTTCCAAGTTCCTTTTCTTTTAACTTCCTTTTCTGCCTGGATTTTCTAGAAGCTTCATTATTCTTATCCCTAAGTTCCCTATACTTAGAAGCCCCAGAACAGTCTGATGAAAATGATGATGTCCGCCTTGGGCGCCCTCTTTGCTTCGGTGTTACCGGTGGTGAATCATTAGTGCTGCTACCGCTATCAATTTCAAGCACCTTCACGTTATGCCGAATGGATAATTTTTTGGGCGGGACGTAATCTTCATCATCGTCGTCGTAATTTTTCCTCCTTCGTTTACGTTTTTGGGGCGTCGCGATCGGTTCCACAATATGCGAAACGTCTTCGTTTGGCAATTCGTCGTCACTTGGTTCTGCGAGCGACGGTTCCTGCAAAAGTTTTATGAAATTAGAACTGGAGTCACCTATATCACACTTGTTTTGGAATAAGCTTTCTCTAGCACATTTTCACTTAAAATGGTATCGACATACTATTTGTCAAGTTATATTTAATGCCATATTTTTATTTTTACCAAAGGAATGGGGCTACTTAGGAATTATATAGGAACTTTATCATTAAAAAGGCAAAAGAAAAGCAATTAAAAAACTTGACTTTTATTAGAAAGACACAGTATTACACGTCCGACGAATCTGGAAGCTGATCATGAAAAAAAAAGCTTTAGAAATGTTGATTCTTGAGGATGTTAAGTTTAAACTTTGATTTTTTGTTCAGTTCAACCTGAATGTCGAGGTCTAAATTTTCGGATTAAAGTTGAATAAAGATAAAAATTGAGACTTGAAATTTTGAGCTTAAAATTGGAATTTTAAAAGATCTGAATATTCAGTTTCAAATAAATATTTTGAGAATTTGTATGTTAAATTTAATGTCGTGTACTGAAGAAAAGAAAAGATAGAAAAATATGAATTTTCTTAGCAAATTTTGGAAATAAACCTTGTACTTATAAAATTCTTTTGTCCTGGAGACTATTTTTTAAACTTCTTCTTAATTTTAATTAACTTCTAGATGAAGTGTGTTAAAAACAGAAGCAATATAATCGAGACCATCTGTCCAAAACTTCTCGCATGCATGCATACAAACTCACGCTCCTTGGTGAACTTAAGATATTTACCTGTTCATTCATATAATCAAATATGTTGAATTTGTCATCCTCCAAACTAAAAATCGACTCTATCACATCTGGAGTATCAGGAATCTGTGACGTCGACGGTAATTTGGCCAAGGCTTCTGTGAAATTGAATTTTAAATGGATCTCTCCCAATTTTCTCTGGACCTTGATAGCTGTTGCTCTCCTCCGGTGTCTGAGTTTCAAGGATAACATAACATGGTGTGGTAGCGCACGATTCATTTGGAGAAGATATTCTTGACAATTGTTCATTACTTATCACACTTACACTATTTTCTTCTATTGACTGTTCATTATCTTGATAGTACGTTGGGGTTTCACTACTTAAATTAGAAGGTATAAACGTGGTTTCCTTATCTGTTACAGATGGCAAGATAAATTCTGTTTGCTCTTTTTTAACAAAATCATCATCTTCCGTTTCTAGATAATAATTATATGTGCTGTTAACTGCAATATCATTAGCATATGTATGCTGATTATCACTAAGATTATCATATTGAAAAGGGTCTCTTGATATAACTGTATTATCCTGTAGACTCAAGTCAACTCTTTGCGCCCTAAAATCGAAAGGCCCTTTTTCTGCTAAAAAAAATCCCAGAATTAACCAAAGTAAATCCCCCAAGTAAAACACTTACCGACAACAGGAGTATTTAGTTCATCTATAAAACTGGTTCCCTCCATAATTGGAGAAGCGCCTAATAAGCTTTCGAGATCGGAAAATTTCTCCATCTCCAGCTTGACCTTGCTCCGCACAAAGTCTCCACCAGTGATTGCGCCCAAGCTCTTCTGTATACCAAGCGCCTATTTGAGAACATATTTAATATTTAATAAAATACTGACGATGCCCAAAATTTGGTTTAACTACTACCTGGGGCTCTTTGTTGAGTTTGGCCGAAGTGGGTAGCACCAGTCTTGTGGCGACTGGATTTACTTCGTATGGATTTACGCAGTAGAGCATGCTTTGATCCAATTCGACGTCGTGTTTTAACATGTTTGTGTTCTTCGGATCGAAGTGGTTTTGCAAAATTGATTTCTCGCCATGATCCGCAAGCAAATCTGAGAACAGCCGCAGCTTCCATTCTGACTGGGACTAAAATAAATAAAAACCTCAACTAAAGGGTACAAGAACCAAAATTGTTCAACAAAGTGCATAACTAACATTAGATATAACAGAATAAAAAATTAAACAAAGTGTTTTTTAATAAATAAAAAAACAGAATATTTTACAGTTAAAAAATATCTATTTTTAACAGTAAATCTAAAACAAAACCAGAAAGTATACCATCAACATTCTAATGTCGAGTATCTGTAAATTGAAGTAATAAACGTTTAGACGTTAAGTTAAAATCTTAGCAAGTTTTTTAAAGCTTTTATTAACAACTGCATTGTTAAAAAAAGCTTTATTAAACTTGCGGCGGGCATCAACCATACTTACATTATAATCTCCGTGTCCTTTTTTAGAAATGTTGACCTTCAGTGGGCCTCACCAAGAGAAATGTCGAGTCGTATACGTACTCAACCTAAAAAAAAAATTAAAAATATTTATTTAAAAGGCAACCATTTCATTATGATTTTAAAAATTTTTGGGTCGCTTAATTTCCAAACGTTATCGAATTTTTTTTAATAAATTAATATTTACTCTAATAGGAAATATTTATTATTATTATTATTATTATTCCTTCACAGCCTAAGATGTAAATGCTAGATAGCTGGATACAAATTATAATTAGAAAATTTCGAAAAAGCCGACATTTTTAGAAAATAGATTGTAACGCAAAACTTTTAATATTCGAAATTAAAAAAAAAGAAATAAAAAAGTCGAAATTTATAAAAAAACTTTATTTCGGAGAAAGTTAACATTTTAAAATGTAAAGTAAAAATTTTCAGGAAGGAGAAATTTTGGAAAAAGCAACGTTTTGAAAAATCTTCAGATTTTGACGCAATGTGAATATTTTGAAATATCGATATTTTTAGAAGACCAAAATATGTTTTTAAAAATTCATCACTTTCAAAAAAGTAAAAATTGGTAAATAAATTCGAATTTTTCAAAAAAAAAAAAGGCAAATTCTTCAGAAAAAGTCGAAATCTGCAAAATTTTTAAAATCAAAATTTCCAAAAATTTCGCAACTTTCAAACAAAAGGTAGAATTTTTAAAAAAGACAAAGCTAAAAAGTTGAATTTTCTAAATTCGAAAACTATCAAAAGTCAAAATTTACAAAAACGGAATTTTTCAAAAATTTGGAATTCTTCCAAAATTCGAAATAAAAAAAACTCGAATCGAAAATTTCAACAAAGAGAGATTTTTGAAAATAGTTCGACAAATGTCAAAATTTTAAACTTTTCCAAAATTTCGAATCAAAAGTTTCAAAAACGACAGATTTTTCAAAAAAGTTTTTAGTTATGTCTTTTAAAAAAGCAAAAATTGGTAGAAAAAATTCCAAATTTTCAAAAAAAAAAGCCAAATTCTTTGGATAAAAGTCGAAATCTTTAGTGTCAAAATTTCTATAATCAAAATTTCCAAAAATTTACCCATTTTCAAACAAAAGGTAGAATTTTCAAAAGACAAAACTAAAAAGTTGAATTTTCTAAATTCGAAAATTTTCAAAAATCGAATTTTTCAAAAATGGAAATTTTTTAACTTTTTAAATTTTTTCAAAAATTTGAAATTTTTCCAAAAATCGAAATAAAAAAAACAGATTTTTGAAAACAGTTTGACAAATGTCAAAATTCTGAATGTTTTCAAAATTTCGAATCAAGTCTCAAAAAATAGATTTTTCAAAAAAAATTTTTATTATGTCTTTTAAAAAAGCAAAAATTGGTAGAAAAAATTCCAAATTTTCAAAAAAAAAGCCAAATTCTTTAGATAAAAGTCGAAATCTTTAGTGTCAAAATTTTTATAATCAAAATTTCCAAAAACATAATTTTAAAACAAAGAGTAGAATTTTTCAAAAAAGACCAAACTAACATACTTGAACTTTCTAAATTCGAAAATTTTCGAAAGTCAAAATTTTGAAAATTCGAAATTTTCAAAACAAATTGGAATTTTCCAAAGAGTTGGAATTGAAAAAAACTCTCAAATCGAAAATTTTAATAGACAGATTTTTCAAAATTTTGAATAGAAAATTTCAATAAAGATAGATTTTTCAAAAATTTCAAAATTTTAAATTTTTGCCACTTGTAAAACTTTTTTGAAAACTCTGTTGAACTTTTCAATTCAAGTTGTTATTTCAATTCTTGGAAAAATTACATTTTTTTTTGGAAAATTTTGACTTTTGAAAATTTTCGAATTTAGAAATCTCAACTTTTTTTGTCATGTCTTTTTTTTAAATTTTACTAAGAGTTAATTTTCAAAAAATTAAAAATGTTGAAAGACTGAAAGTTTCAAATACTCTGAAACTTTGAAAAAAAAGACAATTCTCAACAAAGTGAAACTTCGAGGAAAAAGTCAAAATTTTGAGTTCCAAATTTTCAGAAAAGATCGAATTTTTAATCAACATTTTTAAAAGTTCGAATTTTCAAAAAACAAACTGGAAATTTTAGTAAAAGTTCAAGATTTTCAAAATGTCGAAATTTCCGAAAATCTGGACCAACAAAATCACGAGATTCACAAAAAAAGTTAAAAGTTTAAGTGAAAAACAAGAAATATTAACAATCAATATTTTTTTTTTAAATAAGTCAAAATTTTGAATCAAAATGGAAGGTTTGAAAAAGACAAAATCTACAAAAAAAAAAGGTTGAGACAATGTCGAAATTTTCAAACAAAAATCGCCATTTTGATAAAAATCCAAATTTTCAACAAAGTTGAAATTTTTATTAATTGAAATTTTCAGAAAAAATAATTTAAAAAAAGTCGAAATTTATAAAAAACTTAAAGAAGAAAGTCAACATTTTGAAGAAAAGCAAAAATTTTTGGTGGAACGGGCTGGTCCTTGGTTATCTTCAAAAATTGAAATACAGAACTTGTCCCCTGAAACCAAGAAAGATTAAAAAACACAACAAACCTTGCTCTAACGCATTTCGACAGCCAAGCTCTCATCTTCAGAGAGATAAAATGGATAGAATAAAATTGTCAAAAAGTCGAAATTTTGGAAAAAACTTGAAAATTTGAGAAAATTGAATATTTTAAAATCGACAATTTTATCAATGGTCTAATTATATTAAAAAATCAGCATCTTTAAAGAAAATTGGTAAATAAATTCAAAATTTTCAGAAAAAGCCAAATTCTTCAGAAAAAGTCGAAACTTCCAGTTTCAAAATTTTAGAAATCAAGATTTCCAAAAATGTAATAATTTCCAAACAGAAGGTAGAATTTTTGAAGAAGACAGAACTAAAAAGGTTCAATTTTCTAAATTCGAAAATTTTCAAAATTTGAAATTTTCCAAAAAAAATTGGAGTTGTTCAAAAAGTTGAAATTAAGAATCGAAAATTTCAATAAAGACTGATTTTTCAAAAAAGTTTAGCAAATGTCACAGTTTTGAGAAAATTTAGAAAAGGTTGAAATTTTCAAAAAGAATGGAAATTTTAAGATAGAAGGCTTCAAAAAAAACCGAAACTTAAAAAAAAGACAATTTTAAAAAAAAGAAACTTGAGAATAAATCGAAATTTTGAATTCCAAATTTTTGGAAAAGTGAAAACTTCGAGAAAAGGTCGAAATTTTGAAGTCCCAGTTTTCAAAACAGTGAAACTTATGAAAGAAAAGGGTCGAATTTTTAATCAACATTTTTTAAAGTTCGACTTTTCAAAAATCAACCTAGAAATTTTCGTAAAAGGTCAAGATTTTCAAAATGTCGAAATTTCGAAAAAATAAAGTTTCAGAATAATTTTAAAAAAACTTTGAGAGCTCAAATTTCCGAAAATGTGGTTCAAAAAAATCACGAGATTCACAAAAAAAGTTAAAATTTCAATAAAAATGAAAAAAATATTCAAAATAAATATAATTTTTTTAAAAACAAGTCAATATTTTGAATCAAAATTGAAATTTTGAAAGAGACCAAATCTACAAAGGAAGGTTTGAGAGAATGTCGGAAGTCTGATAGATTGAAGTTTGTCAACATTTTTAAACAAAAATCGAAATTTTGAAAAATTTCTAAATTTTCAAAATTTGAAATTTTCCAAATTTGGAATAGTTCAAAAAGTTGGAATTACAAGTCGAAAATTTCAATAAAGACTGATTTTTCAAAAAGTTTAGCAAATGTCACAGTTTTGAAAAAATTTCAAAATTTTCAATAATAATGGAAATTTTAAGATGAAAGCTTCAAAAAAACCGAAATTTAAATTTTTAAAAAAAGAAACTTGAGAATAAGTCATAATTTTGAATTCCAAATTTTTGGAAAAGTGAAAACTTCGAGAAAAAGTCGAAATTTTGAAGTCCCAATTTTCAAAACGGTGAAACATGAAAGAAAAAGGTCGAATTTTGAAAATTTCCAAATTTTCAAAAAAGTTAATATTTCTAATTAAAATTAGATGAAAAATAATTTTAAAAAAGTCCGAAGTTTGTAAAAAAATTAAATTTCAAAGAAAGTCGTCATTTTGAAGAACAGTAAAAATTGTCAAAAAGTCGAAATTTTTGAAAAAACTTGAAATGCCGAGAAAATGTGGTTATTTTGGAATGACAAAATTTTCTAAATATATTAAAAAAATCATCACTTTTAAAAAGGTAAAAATTGGTAAAAAAAATTAAGAGATTTTCAAAAATAAACCCAAATTCTTAAAAAAAGTCGAAATTTGCAAGGTCAAAATTTTCAAAAATGTGCTAATTTTCAAACAAAAAATAGAATTTATCAAAAAAGGCAAAAAAATGAATTTTCTAAATTCGAACATTTTCAAAAGTAAAAATTCTCAAAAATCGAAATTTTCAAAAAAATAATTGGAACTTAAAAAGACCCGAACAGAAAATTTCAATAAAGACGGATTTTTCAGAAAAGTTTTAGAAGTGTTAAAATGTTGAAAAAATATCAAGATTTAAAAAAAAAGTGGAAATTTTGAAAAGTTGACATCGTCAAAAAAATAGTGGAAGCTGAAAAAATTTTCAAAAAGGTTAAACTTCGGAAAAAATCGAGATTTTGAATTCCAAATTTTCAAAAAGTCAAATCTGCAAAAAAAAGACGAAATTCGAAGTCTCAATTTTCAGAACAGTTGAAATTATGAAAAATCAACATGTTTAAAATTCGAATTTTAAAAAATCAAAATGGTAATCTTAATAAAAGCCCCCCCCCACCCCAATTTTTTTATAAGGCGTAGGGCGCCTAAAGTAGTTTTCACTTGAAAAAACCAAATTTCAAATTAGAAATTTTGAATGTACATGTTTTGGATTTATACATAAAATTTGTGAATTTCCAATCTAAGACAGGACTCTTGAAAAAATCGAAATCTCTATAAATTGGAAATTTTGACATATTCCAGATAAATCTGATCAGAGTAAGTACTGAATTTCTAATTTTGTAGTGGCAACAACAGGAACTAGTAATATTTAGACACAGTCGTGTGGCAGCGTTGTGTGAGATTTCTTAATGGTGTTCTGTGTTCTTGTTACCCAAAATATCATTAAATATTTTGATCTGTTTTCGGTTGTTTTAAGAGTGATTCTTTTATATTTTATTTCAATTTCTGCTGAAAAGTATTTAATTGTTAATAATGGTAATGAAAAAACATCGACGACAATTAGTTCGATTATTTCCGCCAAACAACCCCTAAAATATAGGCAACACATTAATCATCAAAATGTTTAAGCGCGACCTAGCTTTACTTCTGGTGATCTTTCTAGCAATTTCTAGTAACTTATGTAAAAGTTGATTTAATACTTCACAATGAATGTACTCTTATGGATACATATTTATCTGAAATGAAAAGTCGAGAGTTGAGAAAAAAAATTAAGTTGTCGAAAAAGCCCCATAATAAATGAACTTTTCCAAAATGGAAAAAAAACGATATTTCGAAATTATTTAATTCTATTTAATTAACTAATTAAACAACTAATTTTAATGTAAACTTTTGAAACAGGAATGTGCAATCTAGACTGAATTCTTATCAAATATCAGACTGTTATCAAATATACATTATCTGAAAAAATATTGGTGCCTGGTGTCTCAAGTGTGTATTCAATATTTTATTATTTAATCGAAATGACAATACTATTATCTAATTACACTCAAGTATTTCGTTTTAATACAAAATAATTAAGAAATATTTGTTACATTATGGAAGATAACAAACAATTCGACACCTTTGTTGGCTAAACAAAGGTGACAGTAAAAAAAAAAGATCGAATTGCACGCCTCTTGAGCATTTTCCATTCGGAAGGGGTAGGTTGTTTGCACTTAAATCGCACGTCATTAGACAAATACAAAGCTGCCGATATGACAAAAGAAGCAATTATTAGAATCAAAGCAATATTTAAAGTTGCCAAAGTTTAATCAAACATATTTAATAAAAATACAGCGCCAACCTAAATTATATTTAGCATAACTCACATTATCATTACTTCTATGCATTTAACGATAATTACTAGAACATTCGGGTTATTATGTTGTAGCCGGAAAAATAAAAAAAAACATAATGAGAAAATAATGTTTATAATAATTGCAGACTTCCTCGAATCAATTTCTGTGACGTCATCGACAAGTCTATGCCTGTATGAAGTTGTCCAAGGTCGTCGATCACGTGCAGTACAAAAGGATAACAAAACAATTTCATCGCATTAATCGATAAAGTGCAACACCATTTGTTTTAAAATTTACAAAGTTCGAACGAATTAATTAAAACAATGCCTAAACCAATTAATGATTTGAGAACGCCGGCTCCAAGTAGCAATTTATCTAGTAGGCTATCAACATACCTAGGATCAGTATTGCTGTTCGCTCTCCTCCGGGTAATGATTTTAAAACTATCCAAATTAAAACAGATGACTTGCACAAAGGCAACTTTTTTATACCACTGTCCGCACAGATTTCACAGGTAGGCAACCTAATGAGCTGCCTGCGACTCGTGACTTATCGAGACAAATAACAGTGACGTGGGAAATTCAGACAATTTTATAACCTTGGGAACTCATGCGCACAGCAGGCGATTTCTGCTTGTTAATGTAGTGCATCTCGCTCGAAATGTACTTTCATCTCTACATACGAAACTACATGATGTCATGTTCGACCAATGGTAAAGTGTTTCAAAACACGGGACTTATGACTCATCAATCGTTACCAAGCGGTTTCTTTACAATTCCTGGAATCCCCTTAACTAAGGAAATAAAAAAGAGAAAACACACAACCCAAATATTTGATTGATATCATTTGATTGTTTTTAATTTAATTGATGTGATAACTCAATTATTACGTTATCGAACTTTAAAGTGATTTCATGCCAATTAAAGGGAATCAAGTAACTGTTCAATTTTTAATTCTATGGGGCCAACTCTGGCATTAGCTTTGATGACAACCTTACCTTCTCATAGTGCCGGATTTCATATGGCCTTTTTTATAGCACTTTCTTTTAAAAACACAAATAAAAATGTTTCTCGAAACAAAAGTTTGACTTCTAGAGTAGCACTTATTTTTGTTTACTATATTTTTAAGCATAGCAAGTTCGTAATCACGGAACATATTATTTATCACCCAAAAATAACTACAATTCCGTTTCTTTATTATGTCAGCTACTAGAACCAAAAAACACTCTATTAGGGGTACCTCGTGGTCGGTACCAATTGCGAAGTTGGGTTTTTTTGTTAAGAGCCAACCGAATATTAAACTAATAAAAGCGGGGAAGATACCGGTAGAGATGATACCCGAGACACAATAAACTATAATGAAAATATTAATAGTTTATCTGAATAGTTCACTTGCGTTCATTGAGTTGAATATGGGAACGAAATTTTGTATAATACAACAAAAGGGAAGGAAAGATTTGTTTTTGATTGGTCCCCAATCCCACGTCATTACGGTGTGCGCACTCGCTGAGCATCAGCAAATAAGACTCGGCTGATGCAATACAAAATGAAGTTATTAAATATTATTTGGGTTGAAATTTTAATGTCTAGTAAACCAGTGATAGAATTTTGGTTTTTTGGTTACTTTCTAATTCTAGGACACATATTTTCTTCATCAATTATGACGATTTAAGAGAAAAAATTAACAATGAAGAAATTTTCTTTACAACGTAATTTGCTCCAACTACGATACCTCCAACGAAACAGTAAAATTTAATAGTTTTTGATAAGCATACGAAATTATTTATTAAATTTACGATCTTATATTAAAAGTATAATACACAATTTACTTTATCCGCACCAGGATCCTTTTAATTAATACAACGCTTTAGCTCATAAAAACTTTGCTTTGCTTTACTGCACTAAGCTTGGTTTCAAATTGAATTATCTCTTCGTTTTACGTTTAACGCATTTCAAGTTTTTCTTAAACTTCGGTACCTCAATGAAGAAAGAACCAGGTGGAAAAGATTTTTAATGATTTTTAAGATTAAGTTAAAAATAAGAAAAGAAAACCTTAGCTTTTGAAATTTAAACTGTATTTAGGTGACATCTGGCGGCGTCTGCTCTTTGTAATACGTTAATGTTCACTAGAAAACTTATTGAGGTTTTCTAATAATAAGACTAGTCCATTTGAGGTAAATGTACATAAAAGTAAGGAAAGTAATCGTGAAGTATTAAATCAACTTTCAGATAGGTTACTAAGAAAAAATCGCCAAAATAAGCTGCCTTCGCGCGTATAACATTTTGATGATTAATATGTTGCCTATATTTCAGGGGTTGTTTATCTATGATTAGAAACCACAGATTATAGAAGGATGATGGTCTCTCGTAAAAAACGGTGTCGAAAAAGCCTCTAGGGTCTAGGGAATAAAAGCAAAGGCAAGACCAGTTAATAAAAGTACCATCTCGTGATATCAGGAGCTATGGAATTCTACTATCAATAAAGAATGAAGTAAAGAAATATAAATATAACTAATAAAGGGCTGCTGGGAAATGTCAAAACTTACCGATTTTGTTAAATGTTGTCGCTTCTTACTGTGTTGGTTCATACTTTTTACGAAAAAAGTGATGTAAGAGAAATTCAAAAATATTTTATGCGGTTTATTTGTAGCCATTCAACAGAATTTGCCTAAATGTTTATACATGGACACTATAGCGAGTGCAATATCCTTCTATCAAGTGTACAAAAGTTTTTCCTTCTATTAGGGATGTCGATTCATCTTTAAAGTAATCGATTTTTGGATCGATTCCAGTCGTGAGCAAAAGAATCGATTATCGATAAAAACGGGTGCTGAAAGATCGATTTCCGATTAATCGCCTTGTTGGTGAAATCTTTAAACATTTCTAATAAAAGAAAAATTGAAGGATAATGATCAATTGGCGTCATATCTCCTATATCAAAACTATCAACTTTAAGTGATACAAATACAACACACAAACACACACAAAAGTTGTGACAAAGCATTCAAAAAGGTGAATTACGTAACAATTTGTAGGCAACGCAAAGCTTAAAGAAAATGGCGCCACCATTATATCCAAATTGGAGTTGACAGTTGGGCCCATTTATTATATTCTATGCTTTGTATGTTTTTTGCACATAACTGCAAGTTGACTAACTGAGGTTAGTGTTTACGATTCTGATTTTGTATTTTTTATGGATTTTCAGTGTAATTTTAAAATAAAGGGACAAAATAAATACGTTCATTTAACAATCGAAAAAATAAAATGTCAGTGACCAAACTCACTGACAACTGACAGAATAACAGTCTAGCCGAACAAACTACTATGATGGAACCACAGCAGTGTTGCCATACGTACGGTAATTACCGTATATGTACGGTAATTCTGACAAAAGTACGATGTATGGTCCAAGTACCAATACCATACCAAAAAATACGGTAATTTATGTTTTACTTTTTAATAACAATAAGTTTGTTAAGTAATTCACCAATATTATTCTAGGTACAGCTCCACAATTTACAACCAAGTAAAAAATTTGCGCCGTGCTATCTGGTGATAAGTAGAAAACATTGTAGTTTAATTTTGAAAGTTTTTCTTGGATTTTAAACACTAATATTTATATTTTAATTATTTATTACTAATTAGAATGATCCGCTACATATTTATTTTCTGTTTTGTTTTTTATTTACGTATTTTTGGTTTTTTTACGAAGATGTAGAACGGTCATTCATTTATAAAAACATATTTATAAATATAAAGTTTAAACTGGAAATTACGAGATTAAAGTGAAAATTTCTACTTTATTCCCCTAATTTTGACTTTTTTTGAAGAAATTTCACAGATAGAGTCGAAATGTCGGCTTTAATCTCGAAATTTCAATTTTTTTTCCCGAAATTTCGAGATAAATCGAAATTCCTTATTCTACAGTTAGATTAGGCAGATGACAGTTGAGCCCCACCGACCCTTAGAATATAAAACTTTATGCTAAGCACCAACCCTTTTATAATTTAGAATTGACACTAGGCATTAGAGTACGTTCAGTAATTTCAATTTTCTGTTACCCCAAATTTCGACTTTTTTCTTGGCATTTCAAGGTTAAAGTCGAATTTTCGAAAAAAAAGTCGAAATTTCGAGTTCAAAACCGACATTTTACAAAAGCGTAGAAAGGTATTGATTAAAAAAAATTATATTTCGAAATTTCGACATTTTAGTAAAGCGTAAAAGGGACATTGATTAAAAAAAAAATGTTTAGTGATACCGACATTTTTTTCGAAATTTCGATTTTTTTTCGAAAATTTAATCTCGGAATTTCGGATTTAAACGCGAAATTGCGGCTTTAAAGTCGAAATTTCGACTTTACACTCAAAATTTCGAATTTTTTCTCCAAAATTCGATTTATTTCTCGAAATTTCTACTTTTTTCTTAAAATTCCGAAATTAATGTAATTATAATTAGCAAATTTTGGTCTTTTTTTATAGAAATTTTGAGATTAAAGTTGAAATTTCGAGAAAAAAGTCGAAATTTCCAGTTTTAAATCGAAATTCCGTGATTAAGGTCGAAATTTCGAGAAAAAAGTCGAAATTTTGAGAAAAAAGTCCAAATTTCGAAATATTTCGAGAAAAAAGTCGAAATTTCAGAAAAAAGTCGAGATTTCACGAAACAAGTCGACATTTCGAAAAAAATATTTGAAAAAATAGTTAAAAAGTCGAAATTTCAGAAAAAAGTCGAGATTTCACGAAAAAAGTCGAAATTTCGAGAAAAAAGTCGATATTTGAAAAAAAAGTCAAAAATTGAAAAAAAAATAAAATTTCGAAAAAAAGAGATGGAATTTGGAAAAAGAGTTGAGATTTCGCGAAAAAAATAGAGATTTCGAGAAAAAAAGCCGAAATTTCGAGAAAAACGTCGAAATTTCGAGAAAAAAGTTGAAATTTCGAGAAAAAAGTCGAAATTTCGATAGTGAGGTCAAAATTTCGAGAAAAAAATCGGAATTTTGAAAAAAAAAACTCGAGATTTCGCGAAAAATGTCGAAATTTCGATATTAAGGTCAAAATTCGAAAATTCAGAAAAAAAAATAAAATCAAAAAGTCAAACTTTTCAGATTAAGGTCGAAATTTCAAGAAAAAAAGCAAAATTTGAGATAAACATCGAAATTTCGAGAAAAAATTCGGAATTTCGAAAGATTTCGAGAAAAACGTTGAAATTTGAGATAAAATTCAATATTTCGAGAAAAGAGTCGAAATTTCGAAAAAAAAATCGAATTTTGCGAAAGAAGTTGAAATTTCCAGAGAAAAATATAAGTGGAAATTTTGAATATAAAGTTGAAATTTCGAGAAAAATGTCGAAATTTCGATATTAAAGTCAATATTTCGAGAAAGAAGTCAAAATTTAAATAAAAAAAACGAAATTTTGAGAAAAAAGTGAAAATTTAAAAAAAAACGTCGAAATTTCGAGAAAAAAGTCGAAATTTCGAAATATTTCGAGAAAAAAGTCTAGATTTCGAGAATAAACTCAAAATTTCGAGAAAAAAAGTTGAAATTTCGAAAAAAAAAGTCGAAATTTCGATATTAAGGTCAAAATTTCGAGAAAAAGGTCAAAATTTCGAGAAAAATGTCAAAATTTGAGAAAATTTATTTCGAAATTCTGTAACTAAGATCGAAGTTTCGGGAAAAAGAATCGAAATTTGGAAAAAAAAGTCGAAATTTTGACCTGATAAGGTGAAAATTTCGAAATAAAGGTCTAAATTTGAGGAAAAAGTCGAACTTTCTACAAAAAAAGTCGAAATTTCGCGAATAATGTCGAAATTTCGATATTCAGGTCAAAATTTCGAGAAAAAGCTCGATATTTGAGAAAAAACTCGAAAATTAAGAAAAAACAAACAAATTTTCGAAAAAAAAGTCAAACTTTTCAGATTAAGGTCGAAATTTCTAAAAAAAAGTCGAAATTTGGGAAAAACGGCGAAAATTTCGAGAAAAAAGTCAAAATTTAAGAAAAAAAGACGAAAATTCGAGAAAAAAGACGAAATTTCAAAAAAACGTCGAAATTTCGAGGAAAAAGTCGAAATTTCGAAATTTTTCGAGAGAAAGGTCAAAATTTGAGAAAAAAGTCTAGATTTCGAGAAAAATGTCGAAACTTCAAGAAAAAAGTTGAAATATCGAGAAAAAAGGTAGAAATTTGCGAAAAAAGTCGAAAATTTCTATAAAAAAATTCGAAATTTTGAGTTTAAAGTTGAAATTTCGAGATAAATGTCGAAATTTTGATATTAAGGTCAAAACTTCAAGATAAAGGTCGAAATTTTGAGAAAAAAAAATCGAAATTGGGGAAAAAAGTCAAAATTTTGAAAAAAAGTCCAAATTTTGAGAAAAAAAAAATAAAATAAAATAAAATAAAAGTTTTTAAGATGGTAAGAAGTAAAATAACGTAGGGTAATTTTTGTGAAAATACTATAATTTTAACTGCGTATGTACTGAATTTTATCTTCTTATGGCAACACTGCACCACATTTATCTTTCCCATTCAGTCAACGACATCATGAATGAAATCAAATGTTAATGCTGCCATCTGTTGGCTTATTAACGTAGCTATTGCTAGTAGAAGAAAGTGGAGAATAACATAACGACATAAATACACTTATATAAAAAATGTTTGTCATTAAATTTACAGTGACCTGCATCTAAGGTAGATCGATCCGATTCTTAGGATTTTTGAATCGTTCATTAAATCGATCTTGTATTCGAGATCGATCCAAAAAATCGACCTTGAGACTTGAAAAAATCGATTTTTCGATTTATCGACCTCAGATCGACATCCCTAGCTTCTAGTGTGCTGCTGTCATTTTTTGGCATGTTCGCGTAAGATTCTTACTTGATTCGCAATCGGTAAATTGACATTAAATATTCTGCAGAACTATCAGGAATAGAAGTCCATTTAGTATTGCATTTTTAGGCGTTTCGAAAATAGGATTCACAATAAAAGATTTTTCTTCCATTTTAAAAGCAAATCGATAAAGTATTGTTTAAGGTTATGTTTGTTTACTTGTCTGCTTAAAATGCGGATCAAGTAAGGAACGTACGTAAATATGACAGAAAATGACAAGAGTCCACTAGATGGGAAAATTTTTTGTACACACGATATAATCGGTGACAGAAATAATCGAACTAAATATTTTTCATATTGTTTTTATTAGCACTATCAACAATTTAATAATTTTTAGCAGAAATGGATATAAAATATAAAAATATCACTCTTAAACCAAACGACAACAAATCGAAATATTTAAGATCACTTTTTTGAAAATTCCTACTTTTTTGAAGAATTCAATTTTTATTGAAAATTTCCATTTATTTCGACATTTTAAAATACCCAATTTTTTTACCAAGTCGATCTTTTCTCGTTCGACCAAAATTCTATTTTTTCTCTCGAAATTTTGACTTGATTTTGAAAATTTTGGCTTTTTCAAAATTCCAACTTCTTCAAAATTCTGTGTCATTTGGATATATTTTGATTTTTTTGAACTTTTTACCTTTTTATAAACTTTGCTTTTGTAAAACATTTTATTTTTTGAAATTTTCAGCTTTTTGAAAATTTTCTTTTTAATATTTCATTTTTTTTAAATATTTTGAATTTATCTCGAAGTTATTAAATTTTTCGAAAATTTCGACTTTACTTTTGAAAATGTTAACTTTTCTTAAAATGTCGACTCGGAATTTCAATTTTTTTTGCAAATCTGACTTTTTAAATTTAACTTTTTCAAAACATGTCAATTCTTTTTCAAAATTTGAATTTTTTGTAAGTTTTAACTTTTGCAAACATCGACTCTCTCGAGTGTTGACGTTTTTTTAATTCGACTTTTTTTCAAAATTTTGGCTTTCTAAAAATGATGATTGTTTTTCAAAGTTTGCCTTAGATTTTTATTAAAAATTTTCAAACATTTTTCGACTTTTATTTTCGTTTTTACATTTTGGAAACTTCGAAATTCAAATTTTCTCTTTTTTTTAGTTTCCATTTTATATTTACCTTATTTTATTAATCGCAAGACTCTTTCACTTTCGCCTTTCTGTAGGATTTTGATTTATTTTCTAAATTCTGAATTTCAGCATCTCTCTGAAGATTATCTATCGAAACGCGTTAGAGCAACCTTTGTTGTGTTTTCCAATCTTTCCTGGTTTCAGGGGACAAGGGGACAAAATTTCGACTTCTTGTAAAAATTTTGACACAAAGCTTTTTTCTCAAAATTTCCATTTTTTCCAAAACTTTGGTTTTTTATAAATATGATTATGTTGAAACATTTTTTCTTTGACAACCTTTACCTTTTTTCAAAATATTCACTTTTTTTGAAAAACAACTTTTGTTCAAACTTGTCACTATATTTTTCGAAGTTTTAACTTTTTTTTTGAAAATTCTGACTTGCTATTCAAAACACCTCATTCTTCAAATATTGACTTTTGTCTCAAAATTCGATATTTTCTGTTTTTGGACATTTCCATTTAAAATTGAATTTTTCTGAAGAATATTTCGACCTTTTATAAAATTCGTTAATTTTTCTAAAAATGGATTGAAATTTTAATAGAAAACTAAAAATATGATAAAATTTAAATAAAGTAAAAATTTTGAGAGAAATCTTTTTGAAAGTTGCAATTTTTTTTATCCAAATTTGACTTGTTCTGAAAATACCACTTTATTCACAAAAATTGACTTTTGGGAATATCGTCTTTTTTGACATTTCCACTTTTTCAAAATGTCGACATTATTTCTTGAAGTTCTCTGAAAAATTTGGCTTGGTTTTGAAATTTCGACTATAATTTGGAAATTCGACCTGCAGTTTTTAAGTGAAAATATACATTACTCAACTGGAAGGTTTTTTTTGCCCATGAATTTTTCAGAATCATTGTTACCCCTTCTTAAAGAAACCTCTACGCAAAGTGGGTTTACTACAATTGAAAAAATTGCTTGACCTAAAATGGATAAATGGTCAAAATAAAATGTGAGCATTCTTTTTTTCTTTTTGTTCGTCACTTTATGACTTTGAAGATTTTTATTTATTTCGATTTATTTATAAGGGCGAATCAGTTTAGAAATTGATGCTGAAAACTTGGAGTGGAGTGAATCAAACTTTTTGACCATTAAAATATTTATTATCAAAATAAAAGTTATAACACTGTAATAACTGCTGTTGTAAAGCTTAGAAAGTTAAATTGAGATAACACATTTTAATACTATGTTACATTATTCTTATATAAGTATTAGTATAAAGCAATATTTAAAAATATAACGATTGAGTCCATTAATTGTTTTAAATAAAATGCTGATGACCTTGACCACTATTATCTAGCATCTATTGTAAAAAATAAACCATATCACTTATAAGTTGCGCGAATTATACAATTGGTTGATTCATCCTAATTGTATAACTACTTTACATTTCATATGAATTTGTTAACATTACTAAAATTCAATTTTTCTTTTTTAAAGCTTCAAATCGTTTAGCTAAATCATCAAAATCAATATCATCAGTTTTTTCTGACGGAACCGAAGGCAAATCGGCTGAGTTAAAATCAAAATCATTGTTCATTTTCGACTTGTCCATCGGTTTTGAAGGTGTATCTATATTCGTGTTGTCAGTATTACTCTCTTTAACTTCATCCATTGGTGGAATATTATATGAGAAGGATGTGGGGGGAGCCGTGGGCCCACTTAAATCCGGATAGTGCAAGGGCGCGGGTCCCCCAAACGGCAACGGCGGCGGCTGTGGATAACCCAAAAACCCCGGCGGTTGCGGCATACCCCCCAAATTGTTTTTATCAGATAAATCTATTAGCATTGCATCCTTGCCTTTATCCATCTCCATAACCTGAGGATCGGGTTCATATGGAATATTGAACGACTTGGCGATTTCAATCATATATTTCTCTACTAAAAGCTTTGGTGCGGCTTGAATTGATAACTTATGTTTTAGACGCTCATTAATTGTTTCGATGGATTCTACTCTACAAGCTTCGGCAAAATTTAGGCCATATTTGGCTGTCAGCAGATCGGATATGACCTTGAGTTCTCCACAATCAGATTGGAGTCTGGGTGCCACCCAAATAAGACTAGCTACGGCCTCTGAAATACCGTCATCTAGTTCTTTGATGTTTGTTATTAGCCCAAATCTCGCCAGCAGCAAATCACAGTACATTTCGACAATTTCCATAGCCTCCACTAGGTAGTCTTCACGAATGATATATTCCACTCTAATTTTGGCCCTTTCTACTTTACCCTCTCGTATAAATTGTGCAATTTCTCTTCTACTTTTCTCTGTTAATTCAGTTTTCTTCTTCTCAAGTAGTTTTAAACGTGCCATAGCTAAACGGAGATTTGTCTTTAATTTATTGTAGTTGGGAGCGCTCGAAAACATTTTTGCGTCTATTTAAAACCACTAGTACACTTTTGCAACAGTTATTTATCAATTAAAACAAACTTCTAAAAACGTCTAAAAATAACATATTTGTCATCTGTTTGATGTTTATACGTCATATGTCAAACCCATATGATTAAGCCGAGTAGTTCAAATGTCACTTACTGGGTCGTTGTCTTCTTCTATGGTCCTGCTCATTGGATTCTGCAAAGCCCAATTAATTTCATGTAGATTGCCGCAATAAATATATCCTCAAAGGTGAGTTATAATTTCTATCTCCGTACATTTTAAGAAATAAAATACAGAAGATATTTGGTTGGAACTACGCATAGAGCTTTTTAAAAACTCTATGCAAACACGCAACACCAAACTTCTAAAGGTGGAAACGATACATCGATGTTTTAAGATCGATGACGCTACATGAAAACGTCGATCCATGAAACTTCAGGAGCGTAGAGTTCATTTCAGATAAATATGCATAAGAGTAGACTGCGAAGTATTAAATCAACCTTTAGATTAGTATAAAAAAATTCATGAATTAAAGCTGGCTTCACGCTCAAACATTTTTATGTTTAATGTGTTGCCTATATTTCAGGGGTTGTTTGGCAGAAATAATTGAACTATTAATAAGGCTTATTATACATCACGATTTTTTTTTAAATTAGGACTGTTCCTAAATCCCCAAAATAAATGTTTAAGCTCAGAAATCTGGGAATATTTTTTATGAACTTTGACGTTCTCCCTAATCTTCGATATTTTTTTCCTAAAATCTAGATTTTTAAAATTTCTAGACAAAAAATCTTGAGAATTTATTATATACGAAGGCGTAGAAAGGACATCGATTAAAAATATTTTTCGCTGTTTTTCTCGAAATTTCTACTTTTTCTGGAAATTCCGAGATTAAAGTCGACATTTTGACTTTAAAGTCGAAATTTTGACTTTTTTCTCTAAATTTTAATTTTAATTTCGGAATTTCGACTGTAAACTCAAAAATTTCGATTTTTTTCACGAAATTCTCGAGATTAAAGTCGAAATTTCAACTTTAAACTCGAAATTTTGACTTTTTTCTCAAAATGTCGACCTTAAGAAGAAGGTCGACATTTCTAAAAAAAGTGAAACTACAAGATTAAAGTCGAAACTTCAATTTTAATCTCGAAATTTTCATTTTAAACTCAAAGTTTCGACTTTTTTTCGAAATTCTGACTTTAGTCTCGAAATTTCACTTTTTTTAGAAACGTTGACCTTCTTTCTTCTTCTTAAGGTCGAAATTTTAAGAAAAAAGTCAAAATATCGAGATTAAAGTTGAAGTTTCGACTTTAATCTCGTAATTTAGAAATAAATTCGAAATTTCGAGTTTATAGTCGAAATTTCGAGTTTATAGTTGAAATTTTGAGTTTGAAGTCGAAATTACGAGTTTATAGCCGAAATTTCAAGAAAAAAACCGTCATTTCGAGTTTACAATCGAAATATCGAGGTTAAAGTCAAAGATTCGAAAGAAAATCGAAAATTCGAAAGAAAGTCGAAATTTCGAGAACAAAGTTGGAATTTTAAGTTTAAAGTAGAAATTTCGAAAAATAAGTTGAAATTTGGAGTTTACAGTCGAACTTTCGCGTTATGCGTTTATTTTCACTATTTCATTGTTTCAAAAATTATGTTACGTACAAATTATTTTTTTGTGGACATTTTGGTTTTATTTTCAAGACTTCTATAAATATCCAAATTTTCAAGAGAAAGAAAGAAATAGTGGAAAAAGGAAAAATAAAATGGTAATTTTGAAAAAGGCGAATTTAGAGAAAAATTTAGAATTTTGGGATAATCAAATTTAAAATTACCTCTTGGAAAAACTTGAAAAATGTCCAAAAATGGAAAAAATTCTACATTTTCAAAGGTCGAATTTTGTAAAATAAACTCACAGTTTTCGGAAAATAAACCGAATAAAAAAAAATCGCAATTTTACAAATATATTTTTGTTGGAATTTTAACTTTTATTTAAATGTTGACATATTAATATTTAAATTGAGTGAAAATTTATTTTTTTCTCTAAATATGAAAATATTTTTCTCAACATTTTTGCGATCGAATTTAGAGAACCTAAACGAATTTTGAGAAAGTAGAAATTTTAAAGAAAGGCAATGTCGGAGAAATAGTTTACAATTTTAGAAACATTGCGAGTGGATATTTCGAAAATAGGGTGAATTTTGAGATAACAGTTAACATTTCCGGAAAGTCTAATTTAAGCAAAGATGTTCAGAAAAGAGCAATATTAAGAAAAATAGCAACATTAAAAAAAACTAATATTAAGAAAAATAGCGGGATTTAAAAAAAAAACATTTTTGAAAAAACATTCTAAAAAATATTTTTGAGTTTAAAGGCGAAATTTCGAATTTTTTTCACAAGGTAAATTTTAGGAAAAAGCTGCTTTTAAGTGAAAAAGTCAAGAGAGCGATAAACAGACAAATTTCAAGCAAAAAGTTTCAGTATTAAATTTTGAGATAAAAATCAAAATTTTGACAAAAAAGCAAACTCCAGGAAACTGGTCAACATTTTTGAAAGGTTAGATTCTAGAAAGTTGAAATTTTCGGGAAAATCCCGATGTTAAGAAAAATAACGGAATTTGAAGAAATAGACAAAATTTTAAGAAATCGGTTTGACTTTTCAAGTAAAACTTCGAAGTTGAGCGAGATTCGAATTTTTTCAGATAAGATCAAATTTTAGGAAAAAAAGTCGAATTTTGTAAATAAAGTGAAAATTAAGAAAAAAAAAACGAATTTTGAGAAATAAATAATTTAAATTTAGAGAAAAAGATGAATTCCGAGAAAAACGACGAAACCTCAGTAAAAAAAATTGGAATTTTGCACAAAAAGTTAAATTTTGAGAAAATAGTCAATATTTTAAAACAGTTAATTTCAAAAAAGGCAAATTTAAAAAAAAACCGAAATTATGAGAGTTAAATTTCGAAGAAAAAATTAAGATTCGATTTTTATCAAAATCGAATCCTTTAATTAATCCTTTGAATGTCGAAAAGAAAACAACTAATTTAAAAAAAAATCGCAGAAGCAGATACCGAAGTTTCAAAAAAATTAAAATTTATAGAAAAACTTCACAATTTAATAAAAATTCGCAATTTAATAAAAATTCGAAATATTTTAGAGAAAGTCCAAATTTTCCATAAATTAAAAAGGGAAATTTTGTGAAAAATCGCGACTTGTAAAAAAATTGAAATTTCAAGGAAGGTACGAATTTTGAAGAAAAAATGGAAATTTCAACTGAATGTAATTTTTCAGGGCCTTCAGGAGCCAGGGATATACCCTGCTCTATTCTAGTTACACCTATGCTAATGCATTCGCCTCCTCGGCTTCTCGATGTTACTTAGGGCGTTTAGGGAAAACTCCTGGCCTCTTTTCTTTTGGAGCCGTGTTCGCTTTTTTTGATCATTTCATTTCATAATTATTATATTATTGCATATTTAGGTTCGATTTTATTGATTATGTTCGTTTCTGAATGCCGATATTTAAGAGGTCGATGTTTGATTCTTTATGAGAATCGATGTTGGAACTTCGATTCATGGACGATGTTGCATTTGCGACGCGACGCCAAAGCCCTACGGCCTTGACGCTTGCGCGGTAATTTTTGAATTGCAGAGGACGTAGGGTTGTTTGTATACTAGCAGCCCCACCCATTCTCACCCCTGTGAATAATGAGTGACCAAGTTTCTGCAACTTAAAAGATAAATATGGTCAATGACCCCGGTCTTTGTGATAAAATAGGCCATAATCTTTCAGATTTAGGAAAATGGTAGTAATTGTTCGAAAATTGTTTATAAATTGTATAACAGTGGTTATTGTTACAGGCGAGTGTGGCAGAATATAATTTTAGGTCAATTTTTATCGTTTATTCTTTGTGCGATCAACACTTTGGCTCATTTTATAAATACGGAAAACACGTCGGTTTTACCTACAGGGCAATCTTTCCCTCACTACATGTTTTTGTGTGCAATATATACAAGCTGGCTGGCATTTCGTAGGGGAGATAAAGGTTTAATATCCATTATCAAAGCAAGAGGGTGGAGATATCTTCTGCTCTGCTTGATAGATGTGCAAGCTAATACACTTTTCAGCACTGCTCATCAATTTACAACTTTAACAAGCGTGCAGGTTGGTTCCCCTGTTTATCATTATTTTTGTTTTTTTATCACAATCAGTGGTGGGGGAGTTTTTGGCTATGGTGGGGGGGTTTAACCAAGTTCTACTTTTTTTAACTAATAAATCATTTTTCACGAATGCAAAAACAACTACAGGAATTGTTTATTATTAATTTTAGACAATTAATTTAGATTCATAAGGGGTGATTGATCCCCCACATATCTACGTGACTTATTATTATAAGTTAATTTGAATACAAGACGTTCATTTGTGAAACGTAATAAATTTATCTTAAACATGGATTAATTTAAAAAAGCAGAACGTTTTTATTATATTTTTGGAATTTCTTTTATATTTATCAACATCAGGGCCATATTTACACACCCTGGCTTCAACCTATGGGCTCACACCATAAAAGGGCTTTCCTCCATACTTGTTTCTCAAAATTTTCAGTTTTTAAGCTTAAAATGTTGGAGTATCAAACTAAAATTTTCATTCGAAATTTATAGAACTTTTCATTATCAATATTTCAAATTTTTTCTTAAAATTTCTATTGGTTTCTGAGAAGTACAGGTTTAATTCAAAATCCTTCATTCTTTTCTTAAAATGTCGGCATGTTCTTGATTTTAAGGTTTTTCTTGACAATTTGACTTTTCTCTCGAAGTTGCGAACTCGAATTATTTTATTTATTTTTCCAAAATTTCCACTTTAAAAACTTGAAGTTCTTTTCATTATCAAAATTTCGAATTTTTTCTTAAAATTCCTACTGTTTTTTGAAACGTATAGTTTCAATTTAAAATCCTTTACCTTTTTTTAAAATGTTGACATTTTCTTGATTTTTCGGTTTTTCCTGAAAATTTAACTTTTTTCTCGAAGTTGATTGATTTTTCTAGACATTTCGGATTTATTTTTTACATTTCGACTTTTCTCCCCGAGTTTAACTTAAAACAAACAAAAATTGAAAGTTTCAAGAATTCAGTCAGCGCTGTAGATAGCTTTCAAAGGGCCCTAAAAATAAACGAAAAACAAAATATTTTTGTTAACCAACAAAAAAAGATGCCATGAAAAAATGTTACAATTAACTAAAAAAATGTGCTTTCAATCGGTTTATAACATTCGCCGTCTTCCGATTCATAATCTTCATACCTCTCTATATCTTCATCCCTCATCTTCTAGAATCCTTTCCGATATATCTTTATTGATTTCCCCTCGCCTTTATCTGGGCTTGGGACCGGCAGTGATGACCATAGGTTACACAATTCACCCATAACTGTCCCAGGCGGATATTTCTAATACAAAAAATACTCCAATATATTTAAGAGAACCAAAAAACAAAAAGATATCACCCCAAAAGGGACCCCTTTGACATTTACGTAATTTCGAACAAAATACAAATTTAGATCCTTTTTGATTTATATAAAGAAATTTCACTCAAAGTTAAACAGTTGAAGTTAAAGAAGCAAATTGGAGAAAAGTCAAAATTTCGAGTTTTCTTAGCAAAAAAAAGCAAAAATTGCCGATTTGAATATGGAATTTTGAAAACAATTAAAAAAAATATTTAGAAAAAAATTAACAACATTTCGAGTTTAAATTCAATATTTTTCTCTAAATTCAGATATTTTATAGAAATGTTGAAGCTTTGAATTTAAGAGTCGAAAATGGAAGGAAAACGGAATTTGTTAAAATTCGGGCTGCGAATGCAGTTTAAAAATCGACTTTTTGGGAAAAAAGCCGAATTCCAAATTGACGTCGAAATTTTGACTTTAATAGCAAAAGTTCTCACCGAAATTTCCGGAAGATTTATTTTTCGAATTTCGAAGTTTAAGCCTGAAACCAGGCCCATAACGAGAATTTTTTTCCGGGGGCGCTGCGATCCTTCTGCTAAAACTACCTAGTCTTTGTTTGCGTTTAGGTTAGAGCTAAGAAGTCACGGTCCAATACTACTTTACTATTAATAATATTACTATTGTATACAAGTATACTAAAATATAAAAAAATACTAAAATATAAAAAAATACACTAAAAACATTTCTAGAGTCCAACTCTTCTAACATTTTGACAAAGTAATTTAACAACAATGTTGCCTATTTATCTTAATTTAATTGCTAAATAAAAACAGATGTGTGGGTGAGATGATAAAATTACTCAAAAGATATTCCTTTTCTAAAATTTATCTTGAACTGTCTTCTATAACCTGCCCTTGTGTATAAAAAATTCCTTTAGAAAATGCTCTATTTAAAAACATAGTTTAAAGTCAGCTGGAGAAAAATCGTTTTTTTAAAATTTTTTTCAAATGTTGATTAAATTCATAATTTTAACTTTTAGCTCAAATTTAAAGTTTAGAATTTGGATATTCTTTCTAAATTCTGGAAAAATAAATGTTTTTTTTTAAGTTCAAGCTTCCTCTTAGCGTCCAAGTCTTTTTCTAACTGGCAACAACTTCAATTTCTAAGTTTTTTATTTTGGGCAATTTTGGGAATTATTGTTGCCATCTGAAGTTGCAATGTCGAAATGCATTTGATTCTTCCGAATTTCGAAAAAAAGTTTTTGCTATGAAGTTATTCATCGTTTTTTTTTCAAGTTTTACCTTTAATCACAAAATTTCCAACTTTTTTGAAATTTTAAATTTGAATTAGATTTTTTGTTAAATGCGAAGCATGTTAATACTTTTATTATTTTCTTAAAATTCAAAGTTTAAAATCTTGGTATTTACTTCAAACCCACAATAATTTTTTTAAACTTCGATTCTTTCTAAAAACCTGAAAATTTCGCCAAAGTTTTTGTGAAAAATGTCAGATATCGAAATTCTGAACTTAATCTTGAATTTTTTGAATTTGGAATTTTAATTCGAAATGTCTAGAAGAGTCTTCATTTAGAGTGGACAAACTCGTTCTAGAAAAAGTTTAATTACGACCTTGATTATGCTTAAAAATAACCAGAATTTATTAATAAACTTTGATGGAACGGACTGGTCCTTGGTTATCTTCAAAAATTGAAATACAGAACTTCTCCCCTAAAACCAAGAAAGATTAAAAAACACAACAAAGGTTGCTCTAACGCGTTTCGACAGCCAAGCTGTCATCTTCAGAGAGAAACAGTTTCTCTCAGTTTCAGGGGACAAGTTCTGTGTTTCAATTTCATTAATAAACATTTCTGAAAATATTAACTTTTTTAGAAATTTTGAATTTCCGAACAAAAAATAGGATATGATAATTCTTTACCAATTTACTTGTTTGAACTCGAAATTTTTAGTTTTTTAAATTCCAAATTTTAGAAATAAGTTGACATTTAAAATTACTCTCTAAATCCGAAGAAAAAAAAGCTATACTTATTGAAAAAAAAAAGGTCTGGAGTCAACATTTTTTTAAAAAATCTTCAAAAGATAAAATCTTATAACAAAAACTAATGACACTCAACATTTTGTCTTGAAACAAAATTCAAAAAATAAACTTTGATATTTCTTGAAACTTTTAGTGTTTTCTCAAAAGGGCCAGGGGATTATTTTAACATAAATGACTAGAAAGAAAGTCAAAATATTTTGAAGAAGTCTGATATTTGAACCAGTGCTAATGGAAAAATTTTGACTTAAGTCGTTAGGCTCATTTTTTTTCAAAATTTCGACTTTAATCTTGACATTGTCATAAAAAGTCGATATTTTAGGAAGAAAAAAATTTAATTAAAAAAAAAGTCAACCTTAAAGTAATTTGAGTTTCTAAAATAGCTTTTTTCTTAAAGTATTTAGAAATTTCGAGTTTAATCTTTTGAAATTGGTAATACTTCTGTGTATGTCAAATATCTGACTTTGTTGTTTCGGCTAGACTAGAAATTTCGAAAGTGTTTAGTGTAGACTTGAAATTTGAAATTTTTTTTCTGAAATTTTGAAAGAAATGGGTATTTAGAGGCAAGTTAAAATTTTTAGTTCAACCTGAATTTTTGGACGTTCAGTTCATATTCAATTTCTAAAATAACTTTCTTAAAATTGTTCTTATCTTTTGTGTATCAAATTTTTCATTCAATTTTAAATTTTATGATTTTTTGTTGAATTTCTTTTTTATGTTTATTTTTTTGCCACTTTAAACTTAAAATGTTTGTCCTTAATCTCAATATTTCAGGTATATCTGGAAATTTTGGCTGTAACTTTGAAATTATCTTGACTATGATAACAAAAAAAGTCAAACAATCGAGAAAAATTGATTGTATGATAAAACCAGAAATTTCTAAAAAAGCTCGAGGATAACTCCGTTCCCAAAATTAAATAACTTTTGTCTTTAAATATAGTTTCAACCGTTTTTAAATTTCTAACTTTTAGTCGCGAAAAATCAATTTCCATTCGTATTTTTCAATTTCGACTTTCTTTTTGAAATTTTGGATGTGACCTTACAAAGTAGTTATAATCACATATAAAAATAATTGAATTACATATTCGAATCTAAAATCGAAATTTTAAGTCAAATGTAGAGGTAATCTAGACCGGAAGTGACGTTACAGCTTCGTATGGCCCGTGGCTGAAGAAGTACTTGAGACTCAAGAAAGATGTAACTTGTGATGTATCAAATGAAAAGGCGTAATGCGTAAAACTAGATTCCAGCAACGAAGTAGGTCAAAAGGGCCTTATTCAGAAAAAAGCTGTACCGTAATTTGCGTTACATTGCACCGATCCAGTATTCCCCACGTATATCTATTGAAAAGAAACTCATAATTCTGGTTTCACCTCTGCTTCAATCCTAAGACTGACATTCACCGCAAAAATGTCTACATTTCAAGAAAAATTTAAAGGTCAAAATTTCTAGTTTAGAAGAATTTATGGTCGAAATTTTAAAAATGAAACTGATAACTTTTGAGAAAAAGTCAATTTTCCGAGTAACTTAACATTCTGAAAATGTACTTTTTTTTAAATCTTCAACTTTTTTCGTTTCTCTTTCAATGACTGGCACTTTGGTGCCAGAAATTTGATAAAAAAATGTCTAATTTCGAATTCTGAACACAAATATTCCATGCTTCAAATTTGATTTCTTTCCAGAAACGTGAGCTTTTTCAGAATCAACAAAATATAACGTTCGCAGCCATATGCCGGTCTATGAGTTTGCCCCTTTCAGGCAAAAGGTCTAGGTGACCGTCCTCTTAACTTTATTTTTATCGAGTAAAAAAATAGAAGTGAAGGTGGTAATATGAAACCCCATTTTGTTTTTCCGACATAAAATTCTTACTTTTTGTAATATTGACAAAAAAAACGTCAACAAGTTTTTTGATTAATAGTTTACTAATACTGAATAAGGCAATTAACTTCCTGAACATAGATCGACAGAGAAATACAAAATTCACGAATAGGTGCAATTTTGACTTTGTGGAAAACATGCTGGTAATATGGTTTCCACAAAAAGTTTGTTTGTATTTGTTCATATATCACGCTATGTTTCAAAAAAAGACAGAATGTCTTATCTTTTGTGTTGGATTGTCTCCCAAAATAGATTTCTGGACTGCTAGATGAATCAGAAACCACGCTGATGTCAGTTTCTTTGGATTAGTCTGAATTTTCACTATCTTTTGGTCTGCTCTTTTTTGTGCTCGCTCATGTTATGGAAGTTTTTCGTCAACCTTGTTTAAAATCAAATAGAATACATGCGTATGATACAGAATCCGTTATTAGTTATTAGCATTAGTAATGGGCTCCTTACATTAAGAGCAGTGTGTGGTTTAAGAAAAATATTAAGTTAAAATTTTAAGACAGTGGATACGGATGTTTTATTGACTAAATAATAGAAACAAAACCTACGTGGATCTACTGAAACCCTCAGAACTTACCTGCCACTAGATGAGACAAAATTATGGTACAAAATAATTCGCAATGCAAAATGTTTAAAACATAAAAAATTGAAACTTTGCCCATTTGAAGCCAAACTAGCAGCACAATAGATGTTTCCAATTGTTTTGAAGTTTTTAAGCATAACCTTTACTTAATTTTGACAATTACATATAGAGGCAATTGGAAGTTTCGTAGTAAAGGAGGGTTCCATATTAAATACAGGTTCCATATTAGCACCTTCTCCTTTATATCTTCAAAAATGTTGGGCCCCCTTACTATTGGGCACTGTGCTATTGTACCTGTTGTACCTATCTCGCTATGGCTCTATGGTAGAACTTGAAGAATTGAATTTCTGATTTTATAAAGTAGATTCTTGGGGAATGGAAATTAGAAGCGCGGTGAATGTTTTTATTATGATTTCATTTCAGTTACTTGGTTGTGTTGCAATACCAGTGGCTCTGGCTTTGAGTTGCCTTGTACTCGGAGTTCGTTTCAGAATGGTTCACATTATCGCCGTTTCGGTTTGTCTTCTAGGAGTAGGTTGTCTTGTATGGGCTAATATTGAAGACACCAATATTGAAGGTAATTTATCCAAGTACATTACTTTTAGAGAATTATTATTTTTGGATCCTTGTGTTCTATCTTCCTTCAGTCATAAGGATTATCTTAAGCTTATGTAGCGCTTGTTAATTTGTCGGTAACAAAGAGACAGAGAACATACCACAATTTTTTAATTAGTACTCAGTTCCTTGTAAGGCGATTATAGGTCATTTTAATCGAATGTTGAGGCTATATATTTATGGTTGAGGCACAACCATGCAAGTGACAAATTAAGATGCGCACGCAACTGTGGCTTAAAGCAAGCAAAAAAATTGTTGATCTCCTTAAAGAGAAAGGTGACGACTTCCTAGATTGGGGAATGAGAAAGCTCACAAAATAATAATTCATTATAAAGATTTGGAAAACCACAACTCGTTCGAATTTCAGGTAAAAGCCAATTGATAGGTGATATGCTATCACTTGGGGGAGCAGTTCTCTTTGCCGTCGTTTCAGTCATGCAAGAATTATCGGTTAAAAGAACCGATATAGTTGAGTACCTCGGACTCTTAGGTCTCTTTGGAAGCATAGTTAGTGGAGTACAAATGTAATTTATAAAAGAAACCCAAATAATCAGCGAAAATTTTTTAAATCATATGTTGTAGGGTACTCCTAGAAAAGCAGACTCTCCTAACATCAACTTGGAAGAACTCCAGTGCGCTTTTATCTTCCTTTTCAGCGTGCCAATTCATGTTTTGCACGTTTTCGTCAGTTTTCTTGATGAATATGGGAACAACAGCTTTACATCTTTCATTGCTTTCTGGAAATTATTACACACAAATTATCGGTATCATGTTATTCGATTACAAGGTAGCTGATTGCCTGATTTGTTTTAATATGTTTTTAATTTGATTTTCTTTCAGTTTCACGCCTTGTATTTTCTATCGTACACTTTGTCTATGATGGGTATCTACATTTATGCAATAAAATCAACTCCAATCGCCTCGGCAATGCCTTCACGCACAAACAACGAATTAAACAACTCAACCAGGTATATTATTAGCAATTATATTTTTAAAAATTTGTTAAACTATTATAGTAACTTTTACATTTTAGATCCGAATGTCAATTAAGAGAACACATCATAACGGATAGTCCTAGTCGAACTAATGAGATTCTATCAGCTTTTGGCACCATCAACAGCAATGATACGTTTCCGTTGAGTCACAGTACAAATACGACTTTCACATCTTTTTATGGTAGTCACGATATACTGAGTAGTCACACTACGCGTACATAAGTTTTGAATTTTTCACCTACTTTTTGATAGATTTCCAGTTAGTGTATATAAATGCTGTACGCCTCTAATCAAGTTGTTTGTTTAATTGGGACTTGGTCAGATAGGTTAATAAAATTTCTAGGAATTTTAAAAGTGTTGCATGATGAAAGCAAATCTTGGATTGTATATATTTAAACATATTAAGAAGACTATGGTTTAAAAGTTTAAATAAATATATTGAAAACTTATTTATAAGTAAAGCTAAAAAAGCCAAATTTAAACGACTGAAGTTTCACAAATATTTAAAATAAAATGCTATATTAAATATTAAAAAGGTAAAATGAATCGGAACATTTTTTAGAAATATCTGTGTTCATTTTAAATCAACTTAATTGGAATACAATTTAATTTCAGTTTGTACAACCTGATGCATTATGGCACCATATTTCAAATTTTTCTTATGTAAAGAAAATTAACTATTGACTGAAAGCAGATGCCAATTTTGAAAAATTGTCATTGATAAGACTGAATAAGTGTTGATCAAAGAAACGTAGAACTTCAAATAACACAAATAACGTGGTATGGTGGCTCAAGTGAAGCAGACGTTTCTTTAGCAGATGGTGCAAGTAAAGCGCTTGAGCATGACACTCTGGTTGTTTGACATATATAAGTTGCTAGGACAATGACGAAGATCAATTACAGATAAATTTATCTATGAAGACAGTGAGGAGCAGTATGCTTCGTACGCCTTGTTCATTTGTCGCAGAAACAAGTCAAAAATGTCGATGAAAGTAAGTGATGAAGTAATTTTGACTGACTTCAACTTCCTAGCATAAATGATTTGATAACGGTGGAAAGACGACGGTAAAAAAAACCTTTTATGTGGTAGATGTATGATACATTTCTGCTTCCTCTGTTTCAAAAAACACGAGATACCACTGTCATATAACACCACAATTGAGACATTATATTGTCTATAATTCTTATTAGTCTTCTTATTCGCTTCTTCCATTATTTACTTTTGGCCAAAGTTGCACATTCAGTGTGAGTGAGTTTATTTATACTTCTAAATAAACTTACACAGTTCAAATTCAGCTGCTCAGCATTCTACGAAATTCAAGAAGTTCAAATTCCTCTGATAATATCCGCTTGATAGTAGGAAATTTGTATAGGGCCATATTTAATATACTAAAAAAAGGTTGCCACCAACCTTTGGCCCTGGGTTTCCTTAAATGTACTTTAATCTCTTGAGCAGACCCAAAAGAGGGAGAGCGAGGGCAAATGTCCTGGGGCCCGGCCTTTATCATGGTTTGGTGGGGGTAATTCGTGAATTTCAGCCATATCGCGGGCTTATATTTTAATCGACAAAATTGACAAATTGAGGATCTTTTCATTTTTGGTCTTCAAAAGTAAAAAGCTCAACTGATCCATCCTGGTGGTCTGGACAAAGTATGGCTTCATAACTGCCCCCGGGCCCAGAAATTCTCTCGGCCGGCCTGCTCGTGGGATATGAGTAGTGAATGTACGTCAATATTTCCGTATTGTACAGCTTACAGGATGCTGCTTATCTGTAAAAAAATCCATTTTTTTATATTATTTAATAATAGTCGTGACTTGTACAGTTGTATAATTTGAACTCAAGAGGAGTATAATTCTGTGGTTACAGGGTAAAAGTGCTTAAGTCATAATTTATCTATTTGAGATATTGTCGAAAGAAAATTTGCTGGTATTTTAATAAATAATAAAAACTGAAGAATTCATGTATTCATGTATGTAAAATTCCTTTTATTTCATAGACGGAGCACTTAAAATGTTTCGTCCCCCCAGAGGCGCGAGATATAAATGCAACATTGACATAAGACCATTTTCTTAAAAAGTTGATTTCAGCAGTTTTACCCTGAAACCACAGAATTAGATTAAGTTAAAATGTAGTTTGATTCTTATCAATAATATTTAATCTAATATTTGAACCCATTACGTTTAGCTTTTTCGTTGATTTGTGTTTCATTGAAAATTGCTGATCTCTTTTATTTGATAACAAATGGCAATATTTTGTCGATTTATTTAAGAACAGTGGCACACTTTAAGCTTTTGCCCCTTGGGGCGATTTTCAATTTGTCGCCCTATTTATTTTTCCCTCAAAACGGACACACTTTCCTTTATGAATATGTTCTTATATTTTTTGGCAAGCAAATTTATTGAAGTAAATGTTTTTTCGAGACTTGGAACTATTTTCTTTAATTCTGAGTCTTTTTTATTTAGGTATACTCCACTAGCAAAAGGTAACCCTATTTTGCAATTGAAGCACTGTAATAATGACACTTATCTCTCGAAACAAAAAAATGGAACCTTTATCCGGCGCACAGATGGTTTCAAAAGGGATAAAGGCGTTGACATTGGGATATATGGCTCTAACGTTAGGCACCATGGACGCTGGGCAATAGCTCCACCATCTTTCAGGTCAAAGTACAAATATGTACACTCGTGAAAGTCTTAAGGGGCGCATTAAAGGAGCTTGAATATTTATATTATCAGACAGCCAAGCAGCTCTTAGAGCTTTGAAGTCCTATGCTTTTAACTCTAACATTGTCTGGGAGTGTCATTCTTTGATAATACAAAATGCCAATACGGAGCTCCACAATTGGGAAAAGGTAGAAATAAACACTCTCTGGAAAAAACTCCAAGCCAAAGACAAGCAAACAGATTTCTAGTAGTTAGCATAGATTATAGAATAAAGAGAGTGCACGCCCTATATTGGCCATGTATAAAAATTCGACCAAAATGCGTCTAGAAAGTGGAGTAGCAATCATGTATGGGCGCGATGTCATAATAGAAGCTCAGTTATTCTGCTGAAAAACTAGGAAAAACCGACCTGAAACATTCTTAGACTTCTCCTACATAATTTTTTTTGTTAAAAATTCATCATCTTTTTCGTAAAAAATATGAATGAACACACTAAGAAATCGACAAGTTTTGACTTTTACCAACACCTGCTTAGTACCCATATTTATTTACTTCGTTCTCCATTGGTAGTAAAATTCCATCACTCCTGATATCACAAGAAGGTAGTGCCTACCTTGTAGATGCTTTTTCGACCACGGTTTTCACGAGCGTCCTTCTTCTATAATCCATGTTCGCCAGAGACAGCAAGAAAGTTCATCTATCTACCCAAGAACGATTTGAGGCTCATTACTGGTCTTCTCATCGGTCATTGCCCCTTGAGATACCACCTCAAGGAAATGGGTAAAACGGATAACGATTTATATAGATTCTGCCATGTCTCGGATGAGACAATAAAGCACATATTGTGCAGTTTACTGATTTGGGACTGAATGAAACATTTCGAAAGGATGGAAATAACACCTACTGAAACTTGTGGCCTATACTTCATGAAAAGTCTGGAGACATTGAAATGATTTAGATTAAAGACCAAGTTGGTCGAAGTGAAGAAAGGCCATTACAAGCCAACCAACCCCACACGGAATTTACAATCTATCTCTCAAAATTTCTACCATAAACCTGCAATTTGTACTTTTTTCTATCAAAAATTTTGAGTTTAAACTCGAAATTTGTGCTTTTCTATAGATTTTCACCTTTTTTTAAAATAAGGACCTAAAAATCGAAACTCAGACCCTTATCAGCTTTGATTTTTGACATTTTTATGATAAATATCTTAGCTTGCATAATAAACCCTAATTAATTCTCGATCAATTTACACACAATTGACTTAACACGCGATTTATTGGTGTCTTCTACATATAATCTCGACATTTACTGGTCTCTTTCTCGACTGCCTTCTTCTCCATGCTCCTTCACGTGGCTCAAGGTCCCGGCTTCGTATAACATGTGACACATTCTATGTGGGGAGGACAGTGTCAGGTTCCCGAATACTAACAAATATATATAACTTTTATAATTTTGACTTTTTCAATGATATTGATTTTTTTTTAGAATTTTAATTTTATTCTAGAAATTGCTTTCTTATAACTTCGTGAAATGTCTTCTATAAATGTTAAGTTTTCTTGAAATCCAGAATTTTTACATAAAATTCTAAATTTACTTACCTAAAATTATTCCTTTCCAAAATACACTATACAGACCTCAAATTAGGCCAACACTAGAATTCTGTTCTCATGTTTGGAGTTCAGACCCAAAGCACACTTTAGCTCTTTTGGATTCAATTCAAAAAGAGTGATTCGCCTAATTGATGGCGAGAGTTTGACCTATTCTCTCGAAACCCCAGAGCACAGGCGGATGGTTGGTGACTTGTCTTTTTTCTACAAGTACTATCATGGGAGATGCTCGCAGGAACTAATAGATTGATCCCCCCAAGGCCAAGATTTTGGAAGCACACAAGACAGTCGGAGACATCAAATTCCTGTGCGATCCAGCTTGACATAGTGAGCTAAAAAGTACTTCACATCTCATCAGCTGCTCACACTTTACAAAGCTCAAAGTAGGCCAACACTAGAATACTCTTCTCATGTTTGCAGTTCAGCCCCAAAGCACACTTTAGCTCTTTTGGACTCAATTTTTTTCTACAAGTACTATCATGGAAGATGTTTGCAGAAACTAATAGGATTGATGCCCCCAAGAGCAAGATTTCTGAAGCATACAAAACAGTCGGAGGCAGCACATTCCTGTGCGGTCTAGCTTGACACAGTAAGGACTTGTGTCTACAGAGACTCTTTTTTGTATAGAACTTCCAACCCATGGAACTCGTTACCGAAAGGAATTTTCTCCATCCTACTCGCAGTGCTTTCAAGGTATAATGGGGTCGCCATTTGCGAGTGGATTAAACTTAAAAAAAAACTGATTTTAATACCTAAAGCTCGAAAAAAATAATTGAATTTCAATTGGGAAATTTGCTAAATATGCTACTCTTTTATCTATTAATCTTGATCCTGAATATTTCAATACTTTTAAAATTTATACGTTTTTTCGAAATTCTAAATTTAAATTTTTAAAATTTTTCTACAATTTGTCTTTATTTCGAAACAATTTTTCTATAGGTTCCATGAATCTTTGAAATGCAAAATTTCGAAAAAATGATTTTATAAATTCGATTTTATTTTTCGAAATTTTAAATTCTGTTGGAAATTATTTATCTAAATTTGTTTCTTTTCTGTGTAAAATTTTTAATATTTTCTCAATATCCTAACTTTACAGTTTCCATTTATTACTTTTTTCTAAATAGTTGACTTTACCTTTAAAATTGTGACTTAATTTGTTCAAAGTTTCGATCCTGAATCACAGAAATTTCTTCAGTTTTTGAATATTTGAAATCGAGTTTTTTTTGGTAAATTTTGCTACTTTTTCTTAATATTTCAGTTTAAACTAAAATGGTTTACTTTTAATTAAAAAATAATCGATTTTAAGTTGAAGAAATTTTTGACAATGAGTCTATTTTTCTTTTTTATTTATTATTTATGTTTTTACTCTAAATTTTGACTTTTTACCGAAGACTTCAGATTCAGCCTTTTTCTTCCTAAAACATTAACTCGAAAAATTCAAAATTTCGTCAAAAAATTCGGAATAACACATTTAAAATTTAAATATTTAAATTTCTAATTTGTTTGATGTTGAAGTTTCGATGCTGCTCTCAAAATCTTGGTAGTGAATTTAAAAATTTATTTCTAAAGAGAATGCATTGAGAAAAATCTATGCATTTCTCAAAAATTCTGAAAATGTCGAGATTTATCCCAACATTTTAAGTTTTTTTGAATTAATCTAAATTTTTGAGATTAAGGTTGAAAATTTGGCAAAAATTTCGAGGTTTAAATTGAAATGACAAACGTCAAATAAAACTAGTTCATCGGTCAATTGTTTTTCCATTGATTTTCATTAAATTTCTCTCAAACTATGATTACATGTAACATGTAAGATGCATGGAAATGTAAGCGAACGAATGTTTTCGAAGAGATTTTGATTGTACTTTTCTATAGATTTTGATAGAAAAATGTCTAGGGTTTTGCGGAATAACAATTTGAATTTACACACCTCACGCTTCATTTCAAACGTTAGGGAAACATCTTGAAGCAATGGCAACATGGCAGCTCTACTACTCCTTCTAGATGCCTTTGGCTAAAGCTTCGTTGCATAAATTTTATCGCAGTAAGATGCCATGTTGTTGCCTCAAAAAATCTACTGCAAAGCGACTTGAGCATTTGTATTATTGTATCCGCGCGGACAGTCTATGCTATAAATCGAGTAGTGGTGGCAGTCTGGAGTTTTTGCTTACGCAGCGTAGATCTGACGTTCGAAAATTTTTTGCCACGATTACTGTTGACTGCTGGTGAACTACTTTAAAGTCAAAATTTAGTGTTTAAAGAAAGTCAAAATTAACTGTAAACAAACTTTTAAGTTTATTCTTGACATTTTGAAATTCACTCACTTGAGCTTTCATTTCATAAATGTGTAAATTTAATATTTTGAAATTAAAAATTAAAAAAATAAATATTTCGAATTGAAAGTGAACATACTTAGAAAAAGATCATATTTTAAAAATTAAAACTTAAAAAAGGATTTATCATTTATTATCTAGTTTTTTATTTTTAGAAAACTCGCAATTGAATTTTTTCAAATCCTTACCTTAAAGTTAAAATTTCATTAATAAAAACCAGGAATTTAAAATTTAAAGAAATTACGATAAAACACGGATCTTCAGATTATTGTTTAGGAACTATATTAAGTTCATTACAAATATCTTTCAACCAGTCCATGTGAATATTGCAGATATAAAATATGTAATTAAAAAGAAAACAAAAACCTAAGAGTACGAACGAAGAAGCCAAACAAAATGGGCGCAATAAATAATACGTTAAAAAGATGTGAAGATTTTTATATTATTGAATTATACTTCATTTTTCAAAATATACATATATGTATAAGAATTTTTATTGTTGTCTATATGTACTATAATACATTTGATATAAATATTATCACTTTGTAATAAATTTTGTTAAGCATTTTAAAATTGAACTTTATATAGTCAAAATTTTTAATATTATATACATTACTCTGGAGTAATATACATATAATACATGAAATAAAAATCTGTAACTAGTCTTATTTTTTTTGCGAACATAAAAGCAAAAGAACGACCCCAATGCAGACTTACTTGTCGGTACATTTGTCAGCATTCGAGTTGGATATACCAAACTGACGAGATCTAATAAGATCGAAACCGGTATTTGGTTTCCAAACTTCGAATCTAATAAATGTTTAAACCTATTGGTTTGTGCATTAGAATCCTTGTCTTCTGGGAACTTTTTCCTAGAAAGCAACCACTTCGCTAGGTGGCAGTGTTTCAACTGTTGGTCGTTCAGCTACCTATGATTCACTATACACGCCTAGAGGGCTGCATGAATTTGTAGTGTAGGTTGCATTCTACTTGCATATGTAGCTAAAAAGTGTGAAGATTTAACATTTTAGGGATCGATTTTTGACACAAAAGTTCAAAAACCAAAGGACCGTACTTTTGAGTTTATACTAGACATTACGCAAAAACAACAAATATTTGAAAAAAAAAACACAATTTTGACTTCTACATTCTAACAACCTGAAAAAATATCGCAATTTCGGGGCAAAGTCGAAATCTTGAGAAAAAAATCAAAGTTTCTAGAATAAAAATTATTATTTTAGCTAAACAAAATTGTTGGAAGTTTAAATTAGACCTGTTTGAAGATGACATCATTTAAAGTTTACTCTAAAAATTTCGACCCCAATTTTAAGATCCCAGCTTTAAATTGTGTATCTTAGAGGCAAACTATGTTAGGTCCAATTTTTCCCAAAATGAGTTAAAAATGTTATGTCTTCTAGAAAAACACCTTTAGTTTGCTATGTTTAGCATCAAAATATTCAATTAACGAGCAAATTTAGGCCTTTTTGAAGAATGTCAAGTTCATGTTTACTCTACACCTAAACTGCGTTAGGTGACTTTAATTTTGTTTATCATAAGAATGAGTTTTATGACTTAACAAAGTTTGCTTCTAAGTTACAGAATTGGAATATAATGTTTTATTGTTTCTAAAATTTTAACTTAAAATTTCTAGGTTAAATTTAAACTAGCGAGGTTTAATTAAAAATTTTGAGAAAAAATCATATCTTGAAATTTTAGGAAGTCAGTAGCTTAAAAAATCATTAGAATTTAAATTTGGGATTTCGAAAAAAAATTGAAATGCCAAAATTAAAGTGGAATTTAAAAAATTGAGGAAAAACTGAAAATTTTATTAATAACTTCGAACAGTAGAGATATCAAATTAGGAAACGAAAATCGAAGTTTAAGGAAAGAAGTAAATTATAATTTTTTTAAAAAAGTTCAAATTTCTAGAAAAACTGGTATTTGCAAATAAAATTGCAAAGAAAGCCGAGTTTTCCTTGCTTGAACGCAAAACACGCTACTGCGTAATCCAAAGTTACAACAAAGGATATTTTTTTATTTTAAATTCGAAATTTTAGGAGAACATAAGAAATATTTCGATTCATTTCCAGATAAAAGTCGAAATTTCAAGAAAATATCGAACATTTTGAAAAAAGATTCAAGTTAAAATTTAAAATTTTAATTTGGGTTTAAATTTTAAGAATAAAGTCAATATTTCCTAGAAAATATGGAAAATATTAGTTTCTGATCCAATTTTTAGACAGAAATGAGAGACTGAAAGGAAACTCTTAATTTTGAAGTCAAAGTTGCACGGATTTGTGTAAAATTTTGAAAAAGAAAATGAAATTTCTAAAGGAAAAATTCAAACTTAAGAGTAAAGTAAAAACTGTTTTAAGTTCATAAATTCAACGAATTGATATAAATCGATATTTTTTCCGATTCTGCTCCGGTTTTCGTTCCGACGAAAATAACGATTTTTTTTAGGTTTCCGGTTTTCGGTTCATTCTGGTACGAAGCTTCAGCGGACAAAATTTGTGTATCAATTTTTCACAAATCGTGAAAATAGACACAATGAGTTATAAAGTGCATGCACGGTTATATAAAGTAATCCACGTACAAAATTCCTCGTTCAGATAAACAAATCGTATACTGCAAACATTAGTCAAAATTTGGAATCAGCCTGTAGATGACATTAATCTGTCAACTACGGAACGCACCCTAGTCATTTAAACTACTGAATGTTCTTCCTACCTCTGACGTTTGCAGTTGACAGTTGACGTCTGTCATCTGTCAGACTTGGAAAGATATTAAAAATAAATAGATGATACCAAAGTTCCCAAACAAACTATTTTTAATTAGAAAGTAATGCGTTAAAATGGTTGAACCAATATTTGACTACCAGTTCCGCCTAATTTTAATAGGCGACAGCACAGTCGGCAAGAGTTCTCTCCTGAAATATTTTACAGACGGAAAATTTGCGGAGGTAAAATTTCCCATTGTAACTAGTGTCTATTCAAACTATTGTCTTGTAGTTGTCAGATCCCACCGTGGGCGTCGACTTTTTTGCTCGCCTTATAGAAGTAAAAGACGGCACTCGGATAAAACTACAATTATGGGACACAGCGGGACAGGAGAGATTCAGATCGATTACAAAGTCATATTACAGAAATTCCGTCGGTGCTCTTTTAGTGTACGATATCTGCAATAGGTCCAGTTTCGAACACATCCCTTTGTGGATGTCTGAAGCCAAAAGACACATTGAACCACATCGACCTGTCTTTGCGCTGGTGGGTTGCAAAGCGGATCTTGTCAGTAATGGTGGACATCGGGAAGTATCGAAAGAAGAAGTGAAAGCGTTCTCAGATCAGCATGATTTGTTCCATATAGAAACTTCAGCGAAGAATGGAATGAATGTTGAAGAGGCTTTTAGGGCGATTACTCAAGAAATTTATAATAGAATACAGACTGGTGAATATAAAATTGAGGACGGGTGGGATGGTATTAAAACTGGCTTTGTTAGACCCAATGGAATGGACTTTAATTTGGTGGAGGCTGAACCAGCAAAGTCTTCGTGTTGTTAGGATATAGATAATCGTAAAAATGGTAATGTACATAGTTTTATCTTATAACATAATTTATAAATTGTGTAATTGTATAAGAATAAAATTGTTTTGTAAACACTTTTCTTATAGTATTGTTTTGGTTATTCTAAACTTTTTGTTGCCCCTGTGTCTTACAATTAGTTGCAATAATATATTTGATTATGTATGAAACATACAAATCTGAAGTATTTGTTACACAAATTAATCAGGTATAAATATTTGTTGATATTCAATTTTTTAATTAATAGTTTCCCAATTTACGGAATTTCTCACAATAAAAGAAGAAAAGAATAGAAAACCTTGAAACGTAGAGTTTACATCAAAATTTCAAAAAAAAGAACTCAAAATTTATAAAGTAATCTTAAGATCAAAATTTTGAGATTCAGCTTAAGAGAGGACAGCTTAACTAATTTATGAAGTTACAAAAAAGGTTGCAAATTAGAAAAAAAATTGAAACTTAGAGTTTAGATAAAAGTGTCTAAAAAGGAACTAAAATTTTTTCTTAAATATTGAGTTTAGATCAGAAATTTTCAGATTAAAGTCAAAACTTCAAGAAGAGAAGAAATTAACTGCAAGTATTTATCGACATTATAAGACACTTTCTCAATATACATTTACAAAATTATAAAAATGACAAAAAACTAATTGAAATTTAGTTTTAAACAAGTTTTTGGAAAAATGGAAATTTTTATAAAATTAATTTGCTTTTATAATCTAAAATTGAGGAAAAGGGTGACAATTAATTAAATCAGGAATTACAGGAAAAAGTCTAAATTTTGGAAAGCAATGGAATTCATTTTAAAAAATGCTTATGTAATCTCCAGGCTTAGAATTTCGAAATTAAGGTAGAAGATTTGAAACAAATTGAAATTTTGGATATGTAATCGAAACTTTAAGGAAAAAAAGTAAAAATCAAAACTGTAAATCCGAAATGTTGACAAAAATCCAAGTTTTGGCAAAAAATTTCATAATTTAAATTAAATAACAGTTTCAGAGATTTCGCATTTACGTTGACAATTCAAAAAAAATAATACTAAATGAAGTGAAATGGTTAAAATTTTGAGAAATAAAAAAAGATTCTGAGTAATAAGTATAAATTCGAAATTTCACTAAGCTCCAAAGTCAAAAAAGCAGAAATATCAAAATGTAGAGCTGAATGGAAGATTGGGAGTCTGAAAATTTCTAGAAAATACGAAATTTCCACTATCAGGTCCACATTTCGAAAATAAATTTTCGAAAAAGTCGAAATTTTGAGTTTGTAGTTGACTTTGGAGGAAAAGTATTGAAATTAAAACTACAAGCAGTTTACAGTTGAAAATTAAGAATAAATTCAAAAATGTAAGCTAGATTTATAGAAAAAGTCAAACTCAAAAAATTGGGAATATTCACATAATGTTCGAAATTTTGTAATGTAAACTATTGAAATTTCCCAAGTTGTAGGACGTGTTTTGAGATTAGATTTAGATGTTACGCATCACTTACGAAATATATCTTATTAGCACACCAAACGAAAAAAAAATACTATGAGAATTTTGTATATATTTCCAACACTCAGTGAAATTTGTTGCAGCTTGTAATATGATCAAATATCATTATCATCAAGTTATTTTATTGCTTCTCATAAAACTATCTCTGTCTAGTCCTGGAATGTTTATTATTTATAGTGGTTGTTTACACATGTATATAGGGAATTTTTGAAGTATGTACAAAGTTAGATTTGTGAAACTTTATTTAAATATACTATTTACAATTTTAGATTTTGTCGTTTTATTACGAAATTTTAAAATATGTCATTCGACTGCCTGGATTTAAATTGGGCGAATTTTTTGCAGAAAGCAACCAAGCCATAAATTCTTAAAAATTAGATTTTTAACATCTAGTTCGGTAGAAGTCATAATCTTTGGTGTAAAAAAGGACCAGATTTCATTTGAAAACGTAGCACTATCTATTAATCAAAAAAATATTCAATTGAATGAGTTGGGCAGGTAAAATACCTTTAGAAAGAACGCAAGTGCTTTAGTTGCTTTCTGCTAAACAAAAAGTTAATAATATATTGTTTTCATAGAGGAGGTGCGCCTGGGCACGGTTCTTTACCCCCTTTGATTCGAACAATCAATTGATTCAACTAGTGGGACTTTTTTCAGAAGTTTCCATTTTTTCTTCAAAATTCGTTCCTATTTAAAATTTCAACATTTTCCCTGAATATCGACTTTTTTTTTCAAAATTCGTCTTTTTTCACAAAGTTTGGTCATTTTCTTTTGTAATTTCGAATTTGTTTTTGCAATTTTGAGATGTTATTTCAAAATTCTTTGTTATTTTTTTTCGCAATTTCACTATTCCTCACATTTTCTGTGAAAATTTCGATTTTTCTTAAATCCAATATAAATTTTGGTTGGTTTAACAAAATTTGCCTTTTACTGAAAAGTTACCGAATCTTTTAATAAAAAAGTAAGGATTTTGAAAAACATGTTTCGAAACTTTTCAGTTTTTGTAAGGGCAAAAATTCAGAGGGAATTTCAACAGTTTTTTTTTCATTCCAGCATCCTGGAAATTCCAACTTGTTTCTAAAAATTTTGACAACCAGCTTAACACCTCAATACTCGACTGAGTGGAGTGCTCGTCTCCCTATGGCTTAAACATTCAAAAGAAAATAAAGATTCAGTCAACAAATTCCGACTTTTTCTCAAAATTCACCCTTTTCGAAATTTCGACAGAATTTTTCGAATTTTTAATTTTTACTAAATTTGTCCTCGAAAAATTGATCTTTTTCTCAAAATATTGCTGTCTTCGTTTTTGTTTTTTGAAATTTTGATTTTTTTCTCGATTTCTTCGAAATTAGGGCTTTATCTAAACTTTTTCCTTTAAATTCGCCTTTTTCGCAAAATTCCTTCAAAATTCGCCTTTTTCATAACGAGTATTCTCAAAATTTGACTATTTCTCAAAATTTTACATCCCACGCGAAATATCCATTTTTTCTCAAAAATTCGTATTTTTCTAGAAATTCGTCATCTTTTCAGAATTTCGACTATTTTTTTTTAAATTTTACCTTTTTTAATTTCAAATTTATTTAGATAAATCGGCTTTTTTAATTTCTGTGCAAAAATTACGTAATTGCGACTAGTTTTTAAAATTCATTTTTTTTTACAATTCGACATCGAAAAATTCCAGTTTTTCTCTTAAAATTGACGTTCTCTAGAAATTTTCGAAATTTTTCTCGATTTTGAAGTCTTTTCAACATTTCTATCGTTTTTTTATACTTCATCGCCTATTTGTCTAAATATTGGGTTTTATGTTGAGGATTTCGACCTTTTAGAATTTGAATTACTAAAAATTTTGACTGGATTCTTAAAGTTTGGCTTTTTTAAAAGATTTTCTTAAAATTTGGCTAAGGACGACGAAACTCGGACCATATTTGTAGATGCACGAAATTTTTGTAAACAGGTTATTGACGAGGCAAAAGGTGATTCCGATCGTAAAATGCGCCAGAGACTTATCAACTGTCCGAACGGTTCCAGGTCCTTTTGGGGATTTGCAAAGTCCATTGGAAAGACCTTTGCATCTTCAAATTTTCCACCTTTACTCGATAAAAATAGCCATATTGCTACTATCTCCAAGGAAAAGGCTGACATGTTAGCCTTATTGTTTGCTGAAAATTCCAATCTACATTCTCGAAATGCAGAACCTCCTGTTTTTCCTAAAGTTGGCACTTCGATGCCTGAAGTTGTTTTTAGACAACTCACAATCAGGAAGATTTTCCTTGAGCTCGACACCTCGAAAGCTTCTGGCCTTATTGGTATTCCCGCTATTGTTCTCAAGAAGTGCGCCCCAGAGTTGACTCCTGTCTTAAGCAAATTGTTCACACTCCCTTACAATAAAGGTGTATTCCCTAACATCAGGAAATCTGCTAGGGTGCAGCCTGTCCCTAAAAAGGGAAAAAGGAATTTGGCTAACAACTATCGCCCTATATCTTTGTTACCCGTTATATCTAAAGTGACGGAAAAGGTTATCAACATCGAGATTCTTAAGTATCTGAAGAAAAATAGAATCATCTCCGACAGGCAATACGGTTGTAGACAACAACGTTCCACTGGCGATCTACTGGCATATGTTACTCATATCTGTAACTCAGCTATGGAAAAACATGGTGAGGCTAGGATTGTGACATTGGATATCTTAAAGGCTTTCGACAGTCTGGCACCGATCTCTTCTCGCCAAATTCACATCTTATGCTAAAGCACTGAACTAAACACTGTGGCTTGTGATTAAGTCCAAAGAAGATTTCACCCCTTTACCACATCGGCAATTAAATAAATAATTACGCGATACGTATTTCGCCAGCAGAACTGGCATTTTCAAGCGCACTAATCTAAAAAGATTAGCAAAAGATGCATCGACGTCATCTGCATTGAGAGTCAAATCGATACTGGCGGTCTTTTGCTTTCTTTCCTATTTCTAATTGTTTAATACTATCTGGTGCATGCAATTTTGACCTGCCACAAATAGCCTTCAATAAACTGGAGGCCGCCAATGGTCCTTTATCTCCGTTAAGGGTAACTGGCCTCTGATTGATACAAATTGTTTCGTATGCATCAAGTTCTGTGCTATTTGTGTCGATGCATCTTTTGCTAATCTTTTTAGATTAGTGCGCTTGAAAATGCCAGTTCTGCTGGCGAAATACGTATCGCGTAATTATTTATTTAATTGCCGATGTGGTAAAGGGGTGAAACCTTCTTTGAACATCTTATGGTCTTCCTCCTGGACTCTATCATTTGATATCCAATTTTCTCGCTGACAGATCTCTTCAGGTCGTCGTCGATGGAATCTCATCCGAAACATTTGCGATTAACGCAGGGGTGCCTCAGGGGTTTGTTCTGTCTCCTACTCTATTTCTGTTACACATAAACGATCTCTTAGCTTCAACTTCCAATTCTATATGCAGCTACGCAGATGATAATAACCTTGTGTCATCTTTTTTCTCCGACAAACCATTATCTATCGCTGCTTCAGATCGACTAAGGGAGCAGCAGATACAGATGACTAATCGGGATCTCGAGATTACTCTGAAATGGGGTAAGAACAATTTGATCGACTTAAACGCTTCAAAAACTCAGGCCGCCGTTTTCTTTAAGAAAACATCAAAGGATAATGCAACAAACATACTACTGGACGGTAAAATCCTTCCGATGGGATCTAATCTATCTATCCTAGGGGTGAATGCGAGCACTAACTTCTCTTGGGACGATTATGTGCGCCTCATTGCCAAATCCGCCTCTCCGAAGTTAGGCTTTCTTTTTAGAGCTAAAAAGTACTTCACATCTCATCCGCTATTAACACTGTACAAAGCTCAAGTTAGGCCAACACTAGAATACTGTTCTCATGTTTGGAGTTCAGCCCCAAAACATACTTTAGCTCTCTTGGATTCAATTCAAAGAAGAGCGATTCGCCTAATTGATGACGAAAGCCTAACCGATTCTCTCGATACATTAGAGCACAGGCGTATGGTCTCTTTTCTATCACGGAAGATGCTCGCTGGAACTAATAGGATTGATCCCCCCACGGGCAAGGTCCTTGAGGCATACTAGACAGTCGGAGACAGCAAATTCCTGTGCAGGTCCAGCTTGACACAGTGAGGACTTCTGTTTATGGAGACTCTTTTTTCTATAAAACTTCCAAGTTATGAAAATTGTTACCGAAAGAAATTTTCCCCAAAAATTACAACCTAACCTTGTTTAAGAAGGCGCTTCATCGCCATCTATTCTTATTTCCGCATCCTACTCGCAGTGCTTTGAAAGTATAATGGGTTTACCCTTTGCGAGTGGATTAAACTTAAAAAAAAATGCGCGATTTTTGCAGGAGACAGCCCGAGCACCTTTTTTGCTGACCTAAGAATTACTGGAGGCAGACTTATGGGAATGGGGAATTGTGCATTCCATACCAATGAGAATAGTTTCAGTGATGGATTCGGCGACTGAGAAAGGGTTGTCTGAGTTAAAGCAGACTTCTTGCCATGGGAAAGATGCAAAGAAGTCTCTTTATTCTTCCCAGTTAGCCGAGTTAAAAGTGCCAAACCCTACGTGACTGTATCTGAGAAGGAGGTGGTCTATGAAACGAGCGATAGGCTGCTACAAGCTTGTGATTGGAATTTTCAAGCGGCGATGTCACAGAGATTTTATACGAATTTGGAGAATTTGTAAGGAAAAGGTCGAGTAGATTAGATTGATGGGTATCTACATCAGCAAGTCTTGCGGGTTCCTCAACTAATTATGATAGTCCACACGTGATGGCGAAAGCTTCTGACACCCTTCCGGCGTCGTCAGTTCGGGAAGAAAACCTTAACCAGTGGATGCTGTCTACGTTGAAGTCACCGAGAAAGACAACCTCAGCGTTTGGCTAATTCGTCTGTAGGTGATCGAAAGTTACGGAGAGATAAGAGAAGAGTTGTCTGTATGAGGGATCGTTTGGAGATAAATAAAGTAAAAAAATAAATATTACTTGGCTTTTGGATCAGATTTTCAGCCAAATCACATCATGATCAGCTGATTCCAGTGTTTCTTCTCGTTGACAGGAAAGCTCGCTTCGCGTAAAAGCACAAATTCCCCTCTTGGGTCGAAACTTTGTGTGCAAGTCGTAATTAGGGCAAAGCAAATGGACCGTATTGATGGATGAGGAGACTTGGGTTTCTGTCAGAGATAGTACATGGGGCCTTTCATTTTGAAGGTGTTGATGAATCGAGTTTAGATTTTAGTTTAGCTCCCGAATGTAACAGAATTGAATTTTGAATGAATTATTTGAAAGAAACTTGGCCTGTAGCACATTAAAATTTTCCGTCGATTTTGGATTCCCTCGCACACCCTCCACCCAGACATCCAAACGGGAGGGCAGTTTACGTCCGGATTTTTTTTACGAAGAGAATCCATCATCTTTGTTTTTAATAATTACAAGAAAAATCAGAGGAGATGAAAAAAGAAAATAAGGAAAAGGTAGGATGAGGAAAGAAGAATAACAGGAACCGACTTACCTGTCAGAGACGGAAACATGATGTAAGCATTATTTCACTGCCTTCTAATGATACATGGGGTGGTAGTACCTCGGACGACTGAAAGTTCCAGTCTATCACCTACTTTATAAAAATCTTGCTGAAAACTTTATAAAAAATGTTGAAAAGTTTATATAAAATGTACCATTGTAAAAACTTACTTAAACTTACAAAGCTTAACTGAGTAATACAAATAAGTTAATAAATAATTAATAATTAAGCAGATATTTTTTATCACTTAATGAAGATCGAAATTTCGTGCAAAACATTCCAGATGCAGAAAATAATTTTTCTTGAATTTGCTGAACTCATTGACTTGAGTAGTAACTACTAAATGCTAGAAAACATAAATAATCACACGTTCGACAGCATAAAATCCTAGGCGGTGTTTACAATTCGCGAAAATGTACCAAAGAAGGTGCCGCTGTGCCACAAGAAATCTAATCCTCAAAAGTACTACAAATTGTAACACCGGATGTTATGTCAGATTGGCTTTAAAATGTATGGATATACAATGCGACGTCAGTATTGCATACAAATATTTCTACAATTTTTTTGTCTTATTTCGAATTCAATTATTTATTTTTAACTTCCCGAGAGTCTCAGGGAGGGAGGGGGAGAACTTGCCCCTGGTGCCCCCCTTTGGATTCGCCACTGCTAATTCTCGATGTTTCGACTAAATGTTTTATGTTTCTAGAAATGTCTACTTAAAATTGAGATTTTTATCCAAAATTTGACTTTTTCTCAAAATTCGTCTATTTTTCTAAAATTGAATTAAAAATTTAATAAAAACACAAAAATGTCGATTATGAAATTTAGAGAAAAATAATTGTTGCAAATTTCGAGATTGTGTCAAAATTTAAATAAAAATAAAAATTGTAAGAGAAATATTTTTATAAACTGGGTTTTTTTTACTGCAAATTTGATTTATTCTAGAATTTTTATCACGACTTTTTTTGTGCCAGTGAAAAAGCCAATATTCGCATTCGAACATTCGTTACATCCCTATGGTGAATATTTGAGAATCATCTCGTAATTTGAACATTTTTTATATTTGGAAATATCGAGTCTTTTTCGAAAATCCGGGGTGTAGTGTAAAATTTAATTTAATTTTCGTCTGAAAATTCGAAAAGTAGATTTTCAAATTTTGACTCGCTTTCTCACTTCTGTCTCAACTGCAAGGCCTCAATTTTTTCGCAGATTTCGAAGTTATATTTGATATTTTGAATTTTCTTTAGATATAATCTATTTTTCGAAATTTTTTCGTTCATTTTCAAAATTTGAATGTTTTCTTAAAATTGCGAGTGTATTTTTTTAAAAGTTTAATCCACTCGGAAAGGGTAACCCCATTATGCTTTCAAAGCACTGCGAGTAGGATGCGGAAACAAGGATAAATGGCGATGAACCGCCTTCTTAAACAAGGATAGGTTGTAATTTTTGGGGAAAATTCCTTTCGGTAACAAGTTCCATAACTTGGAAGTTCTATAGAAAAAAGAGTCTCCATAGACAGAAGTCCTCACTGTGTCAAGCTGGACCGCACAGGAATTTGCTGTCTCCGACTGTCTAGTATGCCTCAAGAATCTTGCCCTTGGGGGGACCAATCCTATTAGTTCCTTGGAGCATCTTCCATGATAGTACTTGTAGAAAAGAAATAAGTCACCAACTATACGCCTGTGCTCTAGTGTTTCGAGAGAATCGGTCAGTATTTTACATCAGATAATTTCTTTTCGACATGTTTCTCTAAATTTTTTCTGTTTAAACTTAAAAATTACATACTTTAATAGATATTTTGAGTGCTGTTTTATAAAATTCGAGTTTCTTTCAAAGTTTAAATTAATTTGTTCTTGAAACTTGAATTTAAACATAAAACTTTGGGTAGAAATAAATTTCGAGCAATTTCTGAATTCTGAAAAATAGTTAAAATTTTAAAGTTCAAACTTTTTTCTAGATATCTCAACTAAAATTTTGAAGGATATTTCTTTTATTATGGAACATTGAAACAATTGTCTTTTCTGAATACGTTACAATTAAAAGTAAAATTTTAATCAATATTTAAAGTGAGTTAATATTTTGATGTCTTTTCCAATCAGCTTTTCTAGTTACAAGTGGACGCGCTACTGGATGATAGGCTACAAAAATTGGCACATCACAGTCGAAAGGAACAGCAGTAAATTGAAATTTCGATGTTATAGCGATCAAAAAGTTAAAAGACTAAATAAATTAGTTTAGAGTTTATTTATTTCGGAAGCTATTTATTTAAAAAGAAAAAATAATCCTCAGTTATAAACAATATACTTTTAATAAAAATAACTTACATTTTTTTTAGTACTTCACCCAACTTTTTTCAATTTAATTTTAAATATTTCAAGAACATACATGACGACAAAATAAATAATTTAGACCTTGGGATAGGGAAAGATGGTAGGTATCGCGGATCCGTAATAGGGGTTGAACATTTGGGCTCTAATGAATGCCTCTTTATCCTTTGGTTCCGGAATAACAGTAGCATAACCTGAAACAAATTTGTTTATGAAACGAAAGAATTTACATTTTGTCATAAACATTATTGACCCACTGAAAACACAACCGAGGATCCTCGAAGACTTATAAAATAAAATTGGGCAGCTGGGGATTGCCGACAGAAGCGAAAACTGAAAACTATGTTAGAACAGTTTTTTTTTTTTTAATTTTTAAATTAATTGTAACATCAAGGATAAAAATTTTATAATTTGTAAATTAAAATTATTACTACTAGTTTTCAGATCTTTTATATTTGTCTACTCTAGTCTTTGTTTAGTATGCCTTTGTCTGTTGACTGTATGAGTGTGTGACGTGGGAAAGAGATTTATTTTAAAAAGCGCATAGCATACACACTTCCTACGTCGTCAATTTGACTTAATATTATAGGCGTAAGCAGGGCCGTACCGTGCTACGATGCAAAGAGGCAGCCGCTGCAGGCGACATCGTATGGATGCAACACAAGCAGCTAAATCAAAATTCAATTTTAGCCATTCAAAAATTCAAGATTTTTACACATCACTTTTCTATATTCGTCTATGTCAGTGGTGTGCAAATGCAGCTCTGAGCACTGCATGCGGCTTTTCGTTTAGTTGATTGAGTGCGGCTCCCGTTGAAATTTTAATGTTTTTTATTAATTCAGAACTTCTTCAAAACTTTTGCTAAAGGTTTAAGCTGACAATTAGGTAAGATGCTAATGTGCATAAAAAATTGAAATTATAAAATAAAATTACGATTTCTGAAAAAGTCCACAACTTTTTATGGACAAAATTTTGGATTAAAACTTGGATTCTGGTAAAATAAATCAAAACGTAGATAAAATAGACATTCATAGATAAAACATCAACAATTTTAACAAAAATTCGACATAGAAAAAAGATGAACAAGAAAGTCTCAATTTAGTAAATAAAATACGAAAAAAAAAGAGGTCGTTTGAGAAGAAAACAAAATAAAGTTGAATGCGCAAATCCAAATTAAAAAAAACCAAATTTTGAGAATAAAATTGATATTCATGAAATAGAAAAAGAAAAACTAAAAAAAGTTCGATAGTTTTTTATAAATGTCGAATTTTTTCGAAATTTTCATTTTTTTTTCAACATTCCAAGTTTACACTGTAAAATCCTTATTATTTTTGAGACTAAAATGGAAACTTTAAAAAATGTCGGAAATTTTGAGATGCAAGATCGACAAATCAGGATCCGATAAATTTCGAGAACATAGTCAATATTACAAAAGTAAAAAATTAGAGCATAAAGTAAAAATTTCTGGAAAAACGTTAAAATTACAACTAAAAATTTAAAATTCTGAGAAAAAATTCAAAATTTAGAAAAAACTAACAACTTACGTAAACATCTATATCTTGATATTGAAGTCAAAATTTTAGATAAAAATATAACAACCAAAGGTGCCAATTTTTTATCTTTAGGAAATATTTTTAGAAACAGTCAAAATTGCATAACAAAAGACTGTTTCCAAAATTTCGAGAGAAGAAATCTACATGTTGATGTTGATATTCAAATCAAAATTTTGGAAAAAGATGTAAAAACCAAAACTGCGAACTTTTTATTTCGAGGAAAAGTTGAAATTTTGATGAAAAACTCTTAAATTCTTGAGATAATAAAGAAATGAAATATTCAAAAATATTTTGTCTTTTTTTGTAAAAATTCCTATTTTACTATTTCACTTTTTATTATTTTCGTAATTTTAAAAATAAAATTGCTTTGAAAAAAATCAAAATTGAAAAACAGTTCTCGAATCTCAAAGAAAAAGTCGAAATTTCAAATTCAAAGCACGAGTTTGAGGACAAAAATTCAATTTCAATTTCCCTCAAGGAAGTTTCGACATACATAAAATTGAATATTTCATTCGAAATTATTAAATAATTGCTAGGTATGTGCGGATAGTTCTGCTTTAAGCATAGAATACTTAACTTCTGATTTTAATGTTATTTGTTTTTTAAATATAATCGACAGTTTTTTGTTTTTGTTTTAAAGAAAAAACTTTTATGGGGCGACATTTCGAAGAGCTGCATCATACTGAGAAAATCTACCGCACGGCCCTGGGCGTAAGGATAGAAGTTAAACCTTTATTTCAACAAGAGATTATGGTGCAATGAATAGGACGATTACTTCTTGCGCGGTGGGTCGTGAATTCAGATCCCTCTACCGACCATACGCTACATAATACCGTTAAAATTAGAGCATGCTGGTAACCAGAATTAGTGTGATGGCGACGCGAAACCATAAGTTTTCCTCCTAAGAAAAGTCGCTCAATGCGCCTAAAAAAGTTTTCGCTTCACAAGAAAATTGCTTCAACTTTGTTTAAAAGGGGTAAATAACTGTTATTACACATAACTGAAAGAGTAATCCCCTAATGTCCCCAGAAATGTTCAAATGCTTAAAGGGGTCAAGCCTTGGAACACTGGAAAAGGTTTTTGATTCCCAAAACATTGATTCTTTGTTTTTGAAGTCCGATAAACTTAAGACATATCGTCAAGCGTAAAAGGAGAAATTAGGTTGATTTAATTTGAAACGGAGTAACGATGTAAATGTCCAGTGTAAGTGTCAGCGATGACAATTACCAGAAAAGTTTTAACAGCAGATTGAGCCTCTACTTCCGTGATAAAATCTCTGTTTTAAATAAAATCAATCAAAGTTTTGCATTCTTCAAGAAATTGTTTCTAACAATAAGATACGTTTTCGTAATATCTTATCTGTCAAACAAACCACCAAACAAACAAATCCAACAGAATGGAGGATCTCCATTCCAATTTCAATATTTTTGAAGGAAACTTTCCTCGCTTGGGACAGCATCTATGAGATTTGTATGAAATTTGTCTTTAGTTGAAGTAGATAACTAAATAGGAGCTTCATGAACCATTTTGAAACAAGTACCTTGTGTCCTTTATGAACAAAATTAATGGTTATGCTAGGCTTTAAAAATATCTTCTCCCAGCATTTATACTCTGTAGGTTTTCAATGTTCATTCATTATATCGTTTTCAAATGATACTGACCTTCATTGTATGCATACTCGACTATGTCTCTGGCGATTTTTACTGAACATTCCTGGATCGTGGATAGTGGCGGGTAGAGGCTACCTTTATCCAAATCTTCTTGTGTTACTTGTCTGGCAAGACTCTAAAATATGGGACCTTAATACTGAATGATCAAAAAGATAAGTAAGAATCATACTCTTGCAGCAATTAAAAACGCATCGTCGTCTATGATCTTCATACCAGCACATATGGCAGCGAGGGCTACACCAGGGAATATGTATGAGTTATTTCCTTGTCCTGGATAATAGGTTTTATCTTTATATGTGACAGGAGCGAATGGACTTCCACTTGCAAATATTGCTTTTCCCTGAAATAAATGTCAGATTGTTTTATCATTAATGTTTTGGCGATTTTTTAACTATTAGGGTGCGTTAAGATTAGAGTCTTGTTGCATTATAGAAATTTCAGGTATCTGAGACTAAATTTCGTTGCCCGTTTACACTACGACACAAATATAGCTGAATAAAATTGCTGACATTTCTAGCTGAGATAAAATGTGTTTGCTACTTTAAATAATCAAAATTTGTCTAATTAAATTTGCAAATTACTTATATGGAATGGTATCTTAATATTACAAGGGATATACAATAGTTATTCGCATGAAATATTTCGAGAGAATGTAGATGACTACAACTTTTGAGATATATGTCAGACACTGGCTGAAATTTGTATCGACATTTTATGTCGTGTAATTTATCGCAGCTGCGTGATTAGTCTCAGATAGCTTCCCTCACGATAGTTTACACATGATATATTTTTATGTCAGAGAGAAATATACGGAATAAAGTGTCTAATCTAAATGCACCCTTAGGTGGTATCACGAGAAGTAAAGATTTATATAGTTTTTTTCGAATATCTTTCGCCCTTTGATATCCTCTTTATATTGTAACCGGCAGCGGTTCAGTGCAATATTAGCAAGCACGGTATGGGCTGAGGCTGTGGTGTCCAACCCACAGCTCGCTTGTCACGTATGGCTCGGGGAAACTTTTGATGTGGCTTGTGGTAACTATGCCTAAAGGAGGCATCCCACTTTATTTAGCAAACTTATGTCCCAACTTTTTATGTTAAGATTAAAATTAGAGAACATTCAACTTTTTTTTTTAAATTCGATCCCAGGGTGTGAATTTGCACAATGAAATAGATAGGATTTTTTTAATATTAAGCAAGCTGGTATAATAGTGGAGTATTTTATTTTGTAATATAGAAAAAAAAAGAAATAATTCTTACTGAAAACAAAGCAGAAATAATTTAGTGATCCGGTTTTTTTTTGTGACTAGGTGTCGGGTCACGGCTTATTTCTTGGGAAACCCTGCTTTAGTAGCAGTCGTGTTTTGCACCTTTGGTGAGAATAAAAACTGGTAGTAAAAAAAAAGCTATTAAAGCCTAGAAAATACGACTTTAAACAAACATTTTTACAGTGAACCACTTATTTAAATGAAGATATAAAATCCTAAATTCTTGGGGAAACACTATAAATATTAAAAAAAATTAACATTAGTAATTTAAAGGCATGCGTAAGAAATTAGTGGCTACTTACATCTGTATATTTATAAGCTTCTTCAGCAGTACACTCAGCTTTATGCGTGGGATTACTCAAAGCAAAAATTACGGGCTTAGCATTATTCTTCCCCATAACTTCGAGAACTTCCCTTGTAAAAGCACCACCAATAGCAGCAGCTCCGATAAGAATCGTCGGTTTCGCTTGCTTAATAACCTCTAGTAAAGTTGGGATGGGTTCATGATTTTGGGCAAACACAGCTTTATGAGAGCTTATTCCGCCTACAAAGTCATTTTTACGTTGGTAATTCGACCCTTGCTCATTTTGTTTTACCTTCGGGTCTATTTTTCACAATTAGACCTTTAGAGTCCACCATCCAGATTTTGGATCTTGCTTCAGCTTCGCTCAATCCTTCGGCCACCATGGCCATGACACATAAATTGGCGATGCCCAGATTGGCTTCTCCGGCCCCTTGAAAGACCAGAACGTTATCTTTTAATCTTGTTTTGGTGGCGCGCAATGAAGCTATTATTCCAGCTACTGCTACAGCGGCGGTGCCTTGAATATCATCATTGAATGTGCAGTAAAGTTTCTTGTATTTTTCAATTAAGCGAAATGCGTTCACATTGCCAAAATCTTCAAACTGAATCAAGCAATTTCTTCCAAACCTAAAAAGATTTTTACAGCGTTTTTTTATTTGTATAGAACAACTGAAGCGGAATTTTACTTTTGTTATGATTTTGGTCGACTCAAGCCTTAAAATTTAGAGAAAAAAAAAATAGAAATTTTTAAAAATGCAAGGTGTACCCAAAAAAATCCTTCGAGTTTAGAGAGATTAAAATCGAACAACTTCTTAAAAGTTAATATATTAAATCCAAAGTCGAAATTTAAAACCTGTTAACTTACAAACAAATTTGTTATTTCAAGTTCAAAGTTGAAATTTTAGGAAAAAAGTGACAAATCTGAAGTCGAAATTTTGGGTGTCACAAGAAAAAAAACAGTGTGACTTACCTCCGTACTACCGCTTTCATAAACTCATCAACGAACTCATCATACTCATTTCCGGTCACGCGTTTTTGCCTAAGACCCATGTAGAATGGATCATTTAAAATCGACTGAGTATTTGTACCAACGTCCAATGTAACTGGTAGACACTGATGTGGTTTAATGCCAGCCAAAGCAGTGTACAAGCACAATTTTCCTACAGGGATACCCATTCCATTAATACCCAAATCGCCCAGACCAAGAATTCTTTCCCCATCGGTGACAACAACAGCTCTCACATCGCGTTCGGGCCTGTCAAAATATGTTTACTTTTAGCAGACATTTCCTGTTGAAAGTTGATATTTTTTTCAGATGGTTTAGAATAAATATGTCAAATAAGGGGACCAAGATTTGGTAATTTTTAATCGATTTTAACTAGATTCCACTGTACCTAGTAATTTGCTACTTTATTATTCACTTGAGGTATTACGTAAAAATAGCTTGAAAATATTTCGTCAATTATTCCTGCTTCAGCCATATTTTTTAATTGTTGGTCACATGATGGACTATCCTTAATCTTCAGAACAATTTCTATCATTCTAGCATAAAGTCGAACAAGTAGCGTGAAGAGCCGCCAATAAAATGTAATGCAAACTTGCATAAAACTTTACTATCACGGGCAAACATTGTTTATTACCTGATGTAAATAGCGATAACATTACGTTAGTATTACTATTTGTATTATGTGCACAAAAAAATAAGAGATAAATTTAATTGCACTAATATTATTACCAAGTAAAAGCTTACCAGTTTTTCAAAACTTCATAAATGTGGCCTTTATCATAAATTGTAATAAATAACCCCCGAGGCAATGTATACAAATTGGAATATTGTTGACAGGCCAAACCGACTGTTGGTGTGTAGACAAGAGGCATGAATTTTTGCACATCAGATGCCAGAACTTTGAAAAACAACTTTTCGTTGCGTTCCTGAAATATTTAAAATGTAACAAAAAGCACCAAAAAGCTCCAGGAACTGCTAACCAAGAGCCCCATTAGGTACAAATACTTGTTGATGTCTTTGTCGTATCTGTCTATGTAGTGATGGCAGTGGGCTATTTGCTCCTCTTCGGTTCTGACTTTGGGTGGTAAAAGACCATGGATCCCCAAGCTCTGTCTTTCTTCTATTGTGAAGCACAGTCCCTGGAACAAATTAAATTTTGATATATTCATTCCTGACACATTTTTAGAGTTTACTTATAAAGAAAGTATTATTACTATTAGATTTTTAATACTGCTTTGTTATTTAAAAATGTAGAATCGTCACTTTGCCATACCCAAATTAAACTTGACAATGCTCGTTCGAATGTATATGTCGCAGTCTTTTGGTGTCATCAGTCGTTTCATGAAAAGTCTAGGCATTTTATGAAATGCTGCTGCATAATGAAATGAATAAGTGTTAAAGACAAAAGGCTGGAAATTTCAGACGTGTCATGAAATGTCAGCCTCATGCCTCTTGGCGAAAACGTGCTGACTATTGTCCTTTTCATGTAACATTTAATCCACTTGAGGTAATAAAATGATGAGTACCAGCATAGGCAGGGTTTCCCAAATACTGGGTGGTCGCAGATATTTGTCTTCATACTTAAAAATAGTTAATATCATATTCTAAAGTAGTTAAAAATGCTTTTACTGGTTCAACCTATACTCATAGAAAATATTTCAAGAGGTAATAGGGAATACCAGCGGCATAACATTGAATAATCTTAGATATGAAGACCACTCTGTTCTTCTTGTACATAGTGCTGAGCCTCCTTAATCAAGTAATGCATTTATGTAGCTAGTATGGCCTTACACTTAACACTAAAAGGACCAAACTCATGGTTGTGAGTAAGCAACGGAACCCACGGGCGGAACCCTGGAGTGGTCCAAATAAATTAGAAAGGATACAGAAAATAAAGTATTTGGGACAGCTTCTCAATGAAAATTGGGACAACCCAATAGAAATAAAATCAAGAATTGAGCAAGCTAGGGCTGCCTTTGTAAGGATGAAAAGGGTTCTATGTAAACATGAATTAAACATTGATCTTAGAATAAGAATGGTCAGGTGTTATGTCTTCTCTGTTGTCTTATATGGAGTGGAATCATGGACCCTAACAGAGGATACCTTGAAGGGACTTGAAGTATTGAAATGTGGCCATACAAACGCATGCTGAGAATAAGCTGGATGGACCATGTCACTAACGTAGAGATCCTGAAGAAAATGAAGAAAGATAAAGAAATTGTAAACATAGTGAAGATTCGAAAGCTCTCTTATTTTGGCCATGTCATGAGACATCCGGAGGTATATAACATGTTGCATTTGGTCATGCAGTTGATGGAAGGTGTGGACCTGGTAAACGAAGAACATCCTGGCTTAGAAACCCAAGACAATGGTTCGTGAAGGGGAAGTATTAAATACAGCCAAGCCATGACCAAAAAAAATTTAGGAAACGCTACCATAGAGAACAGCAAAATCAATATCAAAAATAAGTCTAAAAATCTGTTATCAAGCTGGAGTCTAGTGAATCTCTGCCGACTTTAAGAATGTTCAATAAAACAGATACTAAGCGTCAGCAATTTGTTTGTATAGTTACTAAATATTTTTTTAGCTGCTGCACTAAAATATTTCGCCATGGTTTCTGGACATAACTTCATCTAAAATAGCATTTGTCGTTGCCATTGTAAAGTCATTTAAAAATTCTAAATCTAATAGGATCAGTCAGTTTATGTAATTTTAAAGGACTTCATCAAAAGGCAAGTACATGTTGGCGTTTCATGAAACGTCTGAAGTTTCTAGTCTTTTGGAGTAACACTTATTCCTTCCAGTATTTGGTAGCGCTTCATGAAATGCCTAGACTCTTCATGAAATGACTAATTGCACCAGAAGACTGCGACATATACGCTATAAAATTACAAATGTTTCCAAATTTAGAGCCTCTCTAGTAAGAGCGTTTATATGAAATATAATCTATAGCGTGAACTATCGATCTGCTAAGAAACTGTGGAATAGCTCCAACAAATGTCATTTATGCACATGGAACCATTTGAGTTGTTTATTTTATTTTAAACATTAATTACTTCTGCGCTCTTAACTTCTACTTGCAACTGTGGACTTTTTTAATACAAAGCTCCTATCCTTTTAAAAATTTTGGAAACATTTCTTAAAAAGCGGAACAATGTCGCCCCTAAAATGAAGTTAGTGTTTTGAGTCACTATGGAAATAGAACGTAACAGTTGAAATATTTTTTCAGATACACCATTAAAAGCCTGCATCCGTTTCTCCAAAAGAAATACGACTTATTAGTATTTATGTTAATTGTGCTCGGCTTGCAAATAAAATAAACTAAAAATTAACTTTTATAGAAAAATTAAATTTACATATTATCTAGAGCAGAATACATCCTATAAGTTATTAATAATAACATTAATAACAAATAAACCGAAGGCAAAATAGGAGTTGTTCAAAAATATGTCAGAAGGAGCATCTATCAATGCGAAAGTCAAAGAACCCTTTAGACCATATATTAAGCACAAAAATTAAGGGATATAAGAATTCTCAAATGTATAAGCGAGTTTCAAAAAAGTTTAATTCAAAGCATGGATATAAAAAAAATATAAACAAAAAGCAAATTCAAGCTCCAAGTTTCTGGATATCGAGTCCAACATTTTTTTGCATCAGCAGTTTTTTAATAATTATCAGAGCACTATCCAGATTTTTCAAAATTTTGCTCCAGGGTTTTAATAATTTTTTTTAGTAATTTCATGGTATCTTTCTTCTAGAATTCTAATCTGCTTTAAGTTGGCTGGTCTCCGAGGCCTGTTCTATGATTTTTTGTTGAGTTATCATCTTTCAAAGCAAGAAAGGCATTTTTGAATTTGGTAATCATTAAATTCATGTAACAATAATTGCATATTTTAAATTTTATTTTAGAAATTTGAGGGTAAAAGTCGAATTATGATTGTGAAGTTGAAAAAAGCCTGGATTTATAAAAAAATCTCGAAATGTTTACAACCGAAATTTCTTTTGACTGATACAATTATTTTTTTTTCCAGCAATTTCTGGAACTAAAATGAAATGTGCGATATAATTTAGAGCTGCGGTCAGAATTTTCTTTGTACTCAAATTTTCCAAAAAATCAAAATACAAAAAAAATGGTTTTACTTAAATTGAAATATCCAAGCTTTTTCTCAAAATTTCGACTGTAATTTAACCAAAAAAGAGTTACGTTATTAGGAAATGTCGAAGTTTTTTCTCGTAAATCCTACTTCGAACTTTTGACTTTAGAATACAAAACGAGAAAATACTAATTTAATTCCAAAGTTTTTTAATACTAAACTTCAAATGTTGGGTAAAAGTTTCAAGTTCTTTCTATAAATTTTAAATCTCCTTTTGAAATTTGAAACTTTTTGGAACGAATTTTGAATTAGGGGTCGATTTTTCAATGTTGAAGCTCAATTAAAAAAAATCTAGGCAAATTATTTTTCGTCAATGAAAGTTTAAAATTCCAATCTTAATTTTAAAAATTTCACGAACTCCTAACCTAGCCTAGAAAATATACTTATATATTTTTTTCGAAATCCGCGAGATCGAAACTTCCACTTTACTACTAAAATATTTGTTAAATTACTGAATTGTGCAACAATCTATTTAGGTTCCTATGTTTTGCTAATATTTAATTTTTATTTTGAAATATGCGATGTCAGTTAGGTTCCGGGGGAAGGGCTTAGACTGATAAAGTCCTTCCCTTGAGTAAAATACAACAACATTCTTACCTGACTTTTTATTTTTTTATTTTTTCGTCTTTCGTGAAAAAGTAAACAACAAACTAAGCAACGAGTATTTCTCATCAGTGTATGCCAAATTTGTTAAAATGTAATAATTTTCTTATACAATTGGCTTCAAAAAATGACAAGGTATGACGTATCAGGTTTGATTAAATGGGTTGACCGTATTCAAAACAATGAACGATAATTAGATGTAAAATGCTACACATATTTGCGCGTTATTTCACCTTTAGACCTAAAAATTACTTCTGGGTGCATTTTTTTAAAGTTAATGAATTTAATTGTTATAAACTATTTTCTTATTTAAGCCAAATTTTCCCATTTATATAAACAATCACGATATAAAATGATTCATATAATTACGATAATTATGGAACAGGATGAATTGCATCCAAGGTTATAGGTTTTATATACAATTAAACTTAGAAATCATTAAATGTAAGGATTATTTAAACTCCATTGTATTAATTCCTTCTTTTCTTGGTCAAAAATTTCAACCAAGTTTCAGATGCTTAGTTATTATTTATTATCCGCGGTAAAAGTAAAACCAGACGAAAACAAGAATAAATCGACAAAAACAACAGGAACACGTTATCAATTCTAATTTTTTACATGAGGTTTACCGCCGCAAAACTAGTTACATATTAGATTATCGTTCTTGAAGTTCACAATGTCATGTTTTGACCGACAAAATAATACAAACTTATCAGTGTTTATGGCATAATGTGTGAATATTTTAATCAAACAGACAAACCAAATGCATGCTGAAATTCGAGAATTTTATCTGCTATTGACCTTAATGATATTAGAAAAATTGTAATGGTATTTTTATTGTGATATATCAAAAATGTTTGATATACAAAGTGGAGTGATTTTGTATCGAACATTTTATATTTATGGGTAGTTATTAGTGAATACGTTTTTTTCCTAGAAAGCAGAAGTATTTATTATCAAAGGAAATTATTTTTATAAAGAGCATTAAGCTTCAAAAAATTTTTGTCAACGTCTACACACTAACAAGAGAATTACATTATGATATTAATATGTAATACTTTTTCATAGCTAATCATCAAAAAACTATTTTGGAATGCTACAGTTTATATTTTGATATTCCTAAAACAAGAGATTTCTTCATTCAAAATTAAAGTCAAGCCTGATGAACGAAGTTTTAAAGAGATAATAATTGGTTCTGCTTCCATTTACATTACCAAATTAATCAAATTACGAAAGGAAAAGTCTTAATTTATGGAAGGTAGTTATTAAAAATCGGCCTTTGTTCTGGTTTCGGCCGAATCAAAATTTCTTAAAATTTATATTTATATGCAGAGGTTTCCTTGTTCCCTTGCAAAAGGAAATGAAAGAGCTGCTTATATGTTTTTCTCAAATTCTCTCGGAGCAGTTTCTTAAAGAACTAAAAGAAGACATCCAAAAATCTGAAAGAAATTCCCAATTGTATCGCTATCGCGAAACTGAACTTTCCAAATTTCGAATAAAGTTAAATTTTTGAAATTAATGTCTAAATTTCGGAAATAAGTTTCTTCAACATTTTGAATTTAAAGTCGCAATTTTAGAGCATAAGTAACACTTTGAAATATTCAAAATGCAAAGTTTCGTAAACAATAAATTAATAAAATGTTTTTCAAAAATTCGTCTTCTGGAAATTTTATTTATAATTAACAAACAGTATTAACAATAAATACAACAATAAATGTTACGATTTTGATGCAAACTTCAACAAAAAAATTACTGAAAATAACATTTGTAGGCGAAGTTTCGCATTTGAAGTGACAAGACCTAGATTAAAGTCTAAAGGAAAGCTATAAATATAAATTTTAACAAAACAGATTCATTTTAGCATTGTCGAGCAACAAATCTAACTTATGGACATTCTGAGTCGATTTTTAAATAATTTTCGGTTTTTTTTAAATTCAGGTTTAAGTAAAAATCAATATTCTGTTATTAAAATTGAATGTTGGGAGTTTTTTAAAATAAATTTTGGGATTGTCTTCCTTTTTTTGAAAGTTCTTCTTTAATCTTTTAGAATGCTCTTTTTTTTTAAAAAAAATCAGGGTGAAATTCTGAAAAAAGTATAGATTTTCAGTTAACATAAAAAATGGTAGAACACTTTCTACAATTTTGATTTTAATCTTGAGAGTCAAAATTAAGCTTTTTCTATAAATTTCTGAACAAAATGCCGTCTAATCGAAATTTTATTCAAACTCTCAATGTAAATGTTTATTAATTTTATTTAACCTTTCTGCTACCCAGTTTGAAAATATTTAAATTTTGATTATTTATTATTTGAAACGTTAAATAAAATTAATAAACATAATCTTTCCGACCAACAAAAGTCCACCATGAAGAATCTTAATTTAAAGTTGAAATTCGCTTATAAATTTTAAGCATTCCTCAAAATTTTGACTTTTTTCCTAAGCGAAACAAATTTTACTTTTATGTTTGTGTTTCTCCCGAAATTTGAAAGGTTTTCTTAAAATACTGACCAAAGAATTAAAAAAACTCAATCCGGTATTTTTTAATAAATCTGAACATTAAAGTCGAAATTTCTAGTAGTAATTTCGAAACAAGTTTTATTTATTAATTTTTTTAATTTCAAATTTAAGCGCAAAATGTAAGGTTGCTTCCCGAATCTTCGACTTCAGTTTCAGAGTTCTATAGTTTTTTAGAAATTGTAAAATATTTGTGAAAACCATTTTTGAAAAAAAAAAAAAAGTTTTCGAGTTATTTTAATTTAATGTCAAAGTAATGTGAAAACTTCTAACTTTCCAAAAAATTGCTCTTAAAATTTCAGGATTAGAGTCGAGATTTTGCGTATGAATTGGAAATTTCGAGATAAAATTCTTAATTTCGAGTTTAAAAATTGAAGACACTGTAGCAGAAAAAAATTTTGAAAAAATTAAAAAATCGAAATCTTGACATTCGAGTTAAAAATTCTGGATTTAAAATATGAAATGTTTCGAACTTGAGTAATGTTTGGCATTTTAGAAAAAGAAATTGCAAATAATTGTCAAAATCTTGACATCGAAGTCGAATTTTTTATATTTTAGGATCAAAATTGTATATCTATATGTGTCTATATGTCTATATGTGAGGATGAAAGTTGGAAAAAGTTCTGAATTTAAAGAAAAAAAAAACTTTCGGGTTTTATATCAGAGATTGTACACAGTAAATACAGAGTTTATAAAAAAAATAAAACAGAATTCTTTTTCTTTTTCACTTAAGATCCTTATTGACTCGTCTTGAACTGAACAATTTTTTTAATTTTAGCTTACAGAGGCAGTTTGTGTACAAACTGGGCTCTGTAATCTAAAACAAAAAGATGCTGTGCAACAAAAATATTGTCGAAATCAAAGACAAATTTCAATCTAAAGTCGACAACTTTGAGCTTAATCCTGATTTTATTTTATTTAGAGTTTTTAAAGGATGAACTTATTCTCCATTCTTCAACTTCTAATTAAAAATGTTAGGTTTTTCTAGAGATTTTAGGCTGCAAATCGAATTAAATGTTGACACTAAAAAAAATTGGAATATTCGAGTTCAAAACCAAATTTTAATTTTTACCTTCATTGTAAGATATGTAAATCTATTTAAAATAGAGTTAAATAAATTACAAAACTCTATTTTACTTACGTAAAATTGAAAGAAAAAAGTTATAGTACCTTGAAGGACTATTTTACTGAAAATTTAAAACGTATCGAAAAAGTTTCTCAAGATAAATGGTAGATAATATTATACTCTACAAAACATATCTTTAGGAACTTTCTATATGATTTACGGTTATCGGCACTTTTTTTTTTCAAAATGCACACCTATATATAAATCTCCAGAGGAAGTATATGCTGGCGTATACAATTTCACTACTTTTTTCAATAGAAAAAATAAATAAATAAATAAACAAATAATTTTCGCACTTGTTGAGAGATACATTACATATGCATACGTTATTCTAAAAATACATTCACTTCGAATACTGTGTGCTCTATTTTAGAATAGAATAAAAGTTGCAACTGCTGGACTATTCAATGTCAGCAATGTCATAAAACGTTTTACAGTTTTACAATTACCGCTTCTTTTTGTAACTTTCACTACAATGATCTACTAAGAACATGTAATAATGATTTGCGAAATGCACAATTACGAGAAGAGATTTTACAAGCTAATAAACACTTTAAAAACTATTTTCAGAGAAATCGCGAATCGTGTTTTGAAAGCTGTTAAGCTGTAAACAAGGATCTTCAGTTTAATTACATTAGGTATCAAAATTTATAATTTTAAAAATTATGGAAACGATCAATTTACTTTGCAATTATTCTAGGAGTATAAGCATGAATTGGGAACAACTACGGTAAATCATTTGTTAATACAATATTAAAAATCTAGTCAAAAATAAACATATGTTTTCTTAACATAAATCTGTGGTGGTAATGGTGGTGGGAATTCGCAACAGTTGTCTTAGTGATAGTTGGGATTTTTTCCCTTTCCCCTACTCCTCAAGAAAATCTATAGCAACACCTCTACTATATTTATTAGTAATTCATTCAAGAACCGCTGTTGAATAGGTCTTAAAGATGATTCTTTATCTAAGAATTAAAAAGAACTAAACCCTTTGTTCGTTTGATCACTTTTTCAGTACAAGAAAAGTATAAGTTTTTCTGCTGCGTAACAAATCTCTTTCCTGCTGAAGGAGAGAGCAATAAATGCGATAATACTTAAGCTGGCTCTTGGCAGGATAATTCTTCTGCTAAGGAAAAAACAACAATACCTTAAAAATCAGATAATGGACGAACATTGAAATATTTTGTTTGGTTAAGTAAATTTGTCTTGGTTTAAACAATAGATTAAATACATATTTTTAGAATAGGTTTCTTGTGTTCCTACCTTGCAATCAGCGAGCAGATTATTCCGCAATTCCCGAATTTTTTGATAAATGAGTTGCGTTTTGAAATGTACACATGCAGACTGTAAAATATAAACATAAATAAAGCAGATATTACGCTTTGTTAACATGAATGGCATAATATCCAATCCTTTTTATGACTCTGGACTCTGCACTTGAGATTCCCAAGTTCAAAGATTACTTTCTCGCCGATGTTGAAACAATAAAAAGATATTCGCCTTTATTTGTAGGTCGTCATTTCACAATTTCACAGTTAGATTGGATGTTCCCATTTATCTTACCTGAACCAAGCAGCAGATCATTTTTATCAATACTCTAGAGTTCTAAGGACATAAACATGTTGGTTTTGTTGATTTATATTTATTTGACATTTTAACATATGCAAATGACAATACCATATAATTTCTTCTTGTATTAATATTTAGAACCCAGGAAATGGCACATTAATGTCGAGTTAATTATCTGCTTTTACGTTATTAATATTTCATTCTCCAATATTACTAAATGGGAACTGGCTTTGATTATTGCCATTGATATTCTCCAAAATAATTTGTTTAGGAGCTTACAAAATTCAGGAGCTATAAGTACTCTAGGAAACCTAACTTTTATCGATATTGATTAATTAATATCTTCAGTATTAAGAATTAATATAAAAGAAATAAAAAAATCAAAAAAGTGATTTTGAAATTGGGCATAATGGAGATGGCCCTGATTATTATTTCATCTATTTCTACTGAAGATATGAGAACTTTTCCCAGTTAAATTTACTACATACTAGGTATAAAAACATGGACAAAACATAGAGAGAAATTTTGTAAAAAAAATATCTGCAACAGAAAGTACTACTGTTTATGCATTTTAATTTTTGACTTCCCTTCAGGCAGTTATCTGTGATTCAAATCAAATGAAATACAAATCTTTTTTACATTAACTCAAACGTTGTTAAAGCCTCGCTGCTTCTATCAACTTTGATTTGTTACAACTTGAGAAAAAATAATTCGATTCAGGTCAAATTAATTCGGTGGCTTTGAATTCATTGGATAATTGGTAACAAGAAGGCAAGAGAGTTATGAAAGTAAATGATGAAGCGTAATTTGTAAAATGCAGTAAGATTTGCGTGAATAAAACAACAATAACTTGACGATAAGTTTTGCGACGAGTGTGAAAAAATTATTATTTTTTTGGTGTTATTAGGCGGTAAATTTAGCAACAATTACCTTATTAATCCGTCTACCAATCCTTTCTGCCTTTGCAAAAAATAAAAGTAACTCACTTACGCCCATTGGAGGTGGAATAAAAAAAATCCATTTTCATAAAAATTTCGGTGTCAAATTTGGCATGACAAAATAACGTCACGTCCAATGAGGTACAAAACAGTTTAATATACATTGGACTCATTAGAGCTACAATATTTATTTTAACTATTAATGCATCTTGAAAACTATTTAATTCGTCATCATATTAGTCGACAGTTCTTATTTCTTCAGGAGCAACTTTTGCAAGACTATGTGATTAATCTGCCTACAGTGAGAACTGAGATTCAATAAAACCTCGCAACCCCAAGTGAGAATTTCTTTCTCCAAAGACTTAATAGCTGCAGTACTTAAGATTTTGGAGCGATAACTAGGATTTGTAAAGGATGCTTTGCAGTTTTCATAATTCTACTCGCTTGTATATATATGTACGTTAATGGAAACGATCATATATGGATATGTTACGAGCCAAGTGCGCAGATATCTTTACGGATTAAATCCGCGGATCAAGTTCGTTCCCATATGGCCGGCTATTGATTACCAAAGTCAAAAATGACGTTCTTGTTTTGAACGACGATAATTTAGCAAAAACCCATCCTACAAAGCTCAAAGATTAGTCAAATTAAAAAAATTAAAGTCGACGAGATTTATGATGAAATCATTGGAAAAAAATTATTGAAATTCGATGACCTTTTAAAGATAAAAATGTGAAAACATTTCTTATCAATGGTTTTCTTATAATTAATGGAAACCTGCAGAGACTAAAAACTTCTGTACTCATGATTTTTTATTTTATTTCTCTCGATGATCATTTTTATTCATGAACCTTTTGAAAATCACTTAAAAATTTGGCATATTTTTATGTTCTTTAATTTCTATGCCTACTGCATTAACAACCTCACTGGTAACTGAACAACAACAGAATGAGTATCATCAATGACCCAAATTTTGAAGATGAATGTATTGAGCACTTATATGATTTCCCATGAAGCCTCAACAAGAGAATCAATGCTTACACTTCTGGACTAGTACAACCAGCTTGGAAAAAGTTCTTTCAGGAGTAGTTCTTCGGTTTCTCAATAAAATTATAAAATTTGATGGTTGAGGAATAACGAACGATACTTCCATTATGCATGGGTGCATCGGCGCCCGGAAAATGCGATGCAATATTCTACATAATGGCTTAATTTTAGAAAACTCATCTTAAATCGAGAATTCATAAGTATCAACCACTAAAGCAGATAAAACTGATGTGGGTTGGTCTTAATGGACAATAATTGATACCACCTGTGAATCAGGAAAATGATCTAGTTTCTACTTTGATAAAGCGACAATTTTTTTCTTGCTAGACAGACACTTTAAATGATGATAATCAATTACTAGCAATATCTTTTTATTTAGTTGCAGTATTCTTTTACGTTGCTTCAGAAGTGTACATTGGTAGTCAACAGCTGAGGATTATTCATTAAGTGTTTATGTTCGACTCAAAGACCAACAAAACGGCTCTCGTATTGCCGATGACGGTATTTAGCTTGGATAATATATAGTCAAAGGTATTTAGTCTCTTAACAACAAGGATTAATCGAGATATTTGCAGAAAACACCACCATTACGCCAAAATTAAAGTGCCTCTGTAAACGTGTTGTGATTCTTTTAAAAGATAACATGATGAGTGTCACTGAACACATTTTATTGAAGTCAAATCATACCATTATACTACAATACCGATATATTTAACGTTAATTAACATAATTCAATGCTCATTGCCCTGAACTTTAACCAACATGTACCGTCACAAACAGCTAAATATTTACTTGAACATCAAGTACATTTTTTCGACACAGGAAATAATGCTCACGTAAATATGTATATTACAGAAATGTGAAATTGCTGTAATATAAGATAATGTCCAATTAAATTGATGGGTGGAGAAAATATTTAATTAAAATTTCAATTAGCGTTTTCATGGCGGATCAATTTTCGACATATTTCTTTTACAAGGGCTTATCTTTTTAATTATGGTCTTCAATCATATTAGATCATAGAGAAGGTGTATTAACCTTGATAATCAACCTCTCTTGGTTTGACCTAGCTCTGCTTTAATTATATTATATTATTGAGCAATCACTTTTACTCTGCAAGAATTAACCTAAATTTTGACAGAATGAATCAATAGGAAGTATTCAAGGTCTGGGTGATCACATTAGAATAAATCTTGCGTACAAAAAAATAATGTATAATCATGAAGTGATATTGCATAATGGAATAGATTTGGAAGAGAAAAACTCCTAAGAAAGTTTGTAATATCGTGTTAGAAATTTTACATTATCTATATGATACTTAACATATTTGCTCAAAACTTTAAATAACATCTGATAAGTGAACGCGTATCGGAGTAAGATCTAAAAATCATCACTTGAAGTTGTAAACACAATGATAACATCGTGCATAGAGTCAATACGAAAGCCGTAAACATCATCTGCAAAACTGAATATATCTGAAATTAAGTTGTTTGATGCAGATTCATTGATGTGCAAAATTGAAACCTTCGAAAATCTTGGAATCTCAAATTGAGGACTAAAAGACATTAAGATTAATAAGCTAGAAGTACACGTATATTTTAAAATTAAGCCCCATTTGGTAACATCATGAGGATTTTTCGTTAGGCGAACAAAAATTAAAAGTTCTTTTTTAATATGGTTAGAAAGGATCACTCAACCAGTAGAAAATATACAAGTTCCCGAATTGGACTGTGTCCAGAAATTACTAAAGGGTTCAACATTTATCCTACTATCGTAGAGGGCTTCTTCAGTCACAAAGACGCAAAATTCAAGAAAGAAGTGCCCGGTAACTCAGTATGTCAACCATACGAAACTTTTCCGAAGTGAAAGCGGCACAAACAGGAAATGCAGTCAACGCAGAACAGTACGATAACTTAGTACCATACCAGAGACGAAACTCATCCGCTGACATTGTGAAAAAAAACCAATATTCAATACAGAGAAGCTCGGTAACTCCGGTAACTTTTGCAAACATTCCACTTTTTCTTGGTAAATATTTCTAAATTAAACAAGACATTTAAAAAATGTTGGGTTGGGTAACGTCCGTTTAATTCTCAAATTCTAGATATTTTATTTTTAACTGTAGAATTACCAATAGGGTAATTAGTGATATATTTTTCATGGTTATTTATGACCACACAACGTCTAACAAGTTACTTAATGCCTTTTCTTTAGAAATCCTCCAGTTTTGACGCGAAAAACCCATCTAATCAAGATTTTTAGCTTACTTAAAGTGAAAAGAATCTGTGGACCTTTTCGTTTATTCGTCACTTCACTACCAATGTTTTTCAATCGGGGCACCCGAAGGTCACGATTCGGGTGCCCCAAGGTTTGGCATTTTTTTGGAAATTTACTTAGGTGCAGTTCAAGATTGTCAGTTCTATTTTCCTACTTTTGAGGATTACGACTCAAGGCCGCCCAGATAATTTCTGTACCCGGGGACAGGTATGATACCCGGGCCCTTTACATTCTTTTGCGTTGGTTAACAAGGAGTAAAAGGTTTTCTATTTCCAAATTATGCGCGTGTGGCCAGGTTACTTTCTTCGAGCCCCTCAGAAAGTTGAGTTTAGGGGTTAATAATTTTATTAACATAAAAAAAAAGAATTTTATTTTTGACCATAAAAAATGAAAAGAGGAAGCTTACATCCAAAAAAATTACAAAAAATTTCTCTTCTTTGAAAATGTTCGCATTTTGAAAATTTATTTTTTTATTTTTTTTTAAAATTTTAAAAAAGCCAAAAAAAGGCTTATTAAAAAATTGGACATTTCTATAAATATTTACCTTTTTTTAAATTTCGGCTTTTTTCGAAATTGTTTTCAAAATTTTGGTCTCTTTTGAAATTTTGGCTCAAGAAATTTCGACTCTCGGAATTTTGGTTTAATTTAAAAAATTTTTCCTTGTTCGAAATTCCTACGTTAGAATATTTCGACTTTTTTGAAAATTTTGACGTATTTCAAAATGTTGACTTTTGGAAATTCCGACTGTTTTCGAAAATTCGATTTTTGGAGAAAATTTCGACTTTTTTGAAAAATACGACTTATTTCAACTTTTATTCGAAATTTTGACTTCATTTTAATAATTCCAACTTATCTGGAAATTTTGACTTTTTTGGAAATTCCTAGTTTTTAACATTGCAATTTTTGTTGTGCATTTTTTACTTTTTTGAGAAGTTTAACTTGTTTTGAAAACAGTGCTAGATTTACATATAAGCTGTACAAGCTATAGCTTTTATAAGCTATACAAGCTATAGCTTAGAATCCCCATCATTTTGGAGGACCCTCAAAGAAAATCATATTTGGTACAGACATATCGCGTTTCCCAGAAGAACTTGTAAGGGAAAATAGGGCCGAGGACTTTCTTTTAGTCGTCAATAAAATTGTGGGTATACGGAAGTCTCATGCGGAATAATTGTGTTGTTGCTTTGTGGGAAGAAACTTTTTCTTGGTTTCCAAAATTATTGAGCCCTATCGAAACGTTAAAAAAGAGTTTTTTCTTTTAGGATACCAATTCTCGAGACAGCGAAAAGGTCGCGAAAAGGTCTAAAAAGTTCTCGACAAAGTATTAAATTTAATATTTAACTGGCAACGCTGGCCTCTTGGCCTTCTTAAGTTTAAATCTAGACCTGTTTGAAAATTTATTATTTCTTTTTTGAATTTTTTGGAAAAAATCGATTTTTCACATTTCTCACCTATTTCTTGAAAATTTTAATCTTTTTTCAAAATTCCCATTGTTATTGAAAATTTATACCTTTTTTTTCAGAATTTTAATTTAATTTTTAATTTCGACTTTTTTTCAAGATTTCGATTTTTCTCAAAATATTAACTGTTCGAAAATAGCGAACGTTTATAAAAATCCAAGTTTTTGCTTTTAAAGTTGAATATTTCAACTTATTTTGAAACTGTCGTCATTCGAAATTGTCTCAAAATTGTCCCTTTTTCCAATTTCTGACTTAATTTCAATTCTGTCACATTTTCGCCTTTTTAAGATCCTAATTTATTTGCTACATTTCGACTTTTATTTCAAAATTTCGATTTTTTTATTAACATTTTGGCTTTTTTTATTTTAATTTGTACTTATTTTAAAAATTCTATTTTTTATTATGACTTTTGATTTTTTTGTTGAGAACTGTCAATTTTCAGAAAATTTTGACCTAAAATTTCGACCCTTTATCAAAATTTTGCATTGTTTTCAAAATTGTGATAGATTTTGTAAATTCCATTAAAATTTTTTGTTAACTTTTCCAGAATTTGGACTTTTCAAAAATTTAGACTTTTTGTCAAAATTTGCACTCTTTTAAAACTTTGAACTTCTTTAAAAATTTCGATTTCTTTTGAACATTTCGACTTTGTTAAGTGTTGTCATTCATGTTTTATTGGATTTTTCTTCGCCTGTTATTCCCAGCGAAGAAAAATCCAATAAAACATAAATGAAAATAACACTACTTTGCAGAGAATATACAAAGAATATTTTTGTTCAGTATTTTGACCTTTTTCAAAACTTTTGAAAAGTTGTCATTTTTTTTGTATTTTCGAATATCTTTGAAGAATCTAACTAACTAAATTGCAAATTTTCAAAATTTCAAACAAATTGTATTTACAACAGGAATAAGGCTCAACTAAATTTCAATTTTAAAGCTGGCATTTTAAAAAAGGGTATTTTTCGCGTTTAAACTAATAATCCAGGAAGCCGGGAAAAACCCCAAAATGAATAAAAATATTAAAGTAGATTTTCAAAATTCTTTCTGCATTAGATTTCTGATGACTCAAGGATCATTCACGACTACTAAGATGGAAGATTCCTGACCCTTATTCATCCCTTAATCTTGAAAACAACCCCCCAAATGGGGCGTTTCACTAAGAAATTTCCAAATGCATCCTAAGAAGTTATTTGGGTCGCTGATCACAAAGCAGTGGTTGACTTTCCTCGAAAACTCATTACTTGGTCGGAAAATGGAGAAAATTGGCCATTTTAGGGGTTTTGAGGCAATGTAATAATATTTTTACTCGCAACGGTGTACTAGCTAATTAAGAATCAGAGATCTATTTTCCGAAAAACTCATTTCCCGGTCGGAAAATATCCTAGAGAGCTTGTAGGGGTTGTGAGAGGGTTCATCCATCTATTTTGAATAATTTTTCTTTAATTTTTAGTTTACTGTGTCTTGAAAAATGAAACTTTCAAATAACTACATTAAAATAATCTTCAAAAAATCTTGAAAATGATTAATTATCTTTACAAATAATGTTCCACAATTTTCCCGATTTTTCCACCATGGAAAGGTTTTTTTGGAAAAACAGAACTCAGATTTTTCATCGTCGACCCAAAAACCTTTCCATAGATAATAATATAAAAAAAATTAGTTGTATTATTTTAAAATCCCCAAAGAACATTAGAATGGCAAAATTTTATAATTTTCCCACCGGAAAATGAGTATTTTGGAAAAAAGACCTCGCAGGGCGACCCCGAAAACCCGTAGGACATTGTTTCGAATAAAAATTTTGCTATAGTGTCTCTAAATACTTTAAATGGCGAATTTTATTGATTTTCCGACCGGAAAATGAGTTTTTTGAAAAAACAGACTTCAGATTTTTAACCAGCGACCCTGAAAACCCCTAGGACACCCCTAGGACACCGTTTCGAGTAAAAATTTTACTACGTATCTCAAAACACCTAAAATGGGGAATCTTCTTGATTTTCCGACCGAAGAATGAGTTTTTTGGAAAAGCAAGCCTGGGATTTTTGATCCGTGACTCAAAAAACCACCGGAGCCACAATTTCGAGAAAAAAGGTTTACCATATTGTCTCAAAACTCCAATAAGCCCACAAGGATGTTAAAAAATTTCCATGATTTTCCGTTCGTGAAATGAGTTTTTTGAAAAAACAGATCCCGGATTCTTAATCAACCACCCCGAAAACCCCTAGGACACCGTTTCGCCTAAAAATGTTATTACATTGTCTCAAAACCCGTAAAATAGATAAATTTCTCCATTTTCCGGCTAAACAATGGCTTTTCCGGGAAAACCCACCACAGATTCGTGATCAGCGATTCAAATAACTTTCTGAGATACATTTTTGATGCAATTTCGGTTAATTTTCCCGACTTTAGGAATTTCTTAGCGAAACGCCCCATTTAGGGGATTTTTCTCAAAATTAAGGGATGAAAAAGGGTCGGGCCCCTTCGTCTTAGTAGTCGTAAATAATATAATAATAAAAGGAAAGTCAACCACTGCTTTGTGATCAGCGACCCAAATAACTTCTTAGGATGCATTTGGAAATTTCTTAGTGAAACGCCCCATTTGGGGGGTTGTTTTCAAGATTAAGGGATGAATAAGGGTCAGGAATCTTCCATCTTAGTAGTCGTGAATGATCCTTGAGTCATCAGAAATCGAATGCAGAAAGAATTTTGAAAATTTAACTCCCTATATTATTTTTGTCTATTTTCTTTCAAAAACAATTGAAATTTAGATTTTTTTTTGAATTTAAAGTGTAAACAAGAATTTTGAGAAAAAGAGCACTTTTGGGTAAACATTTAAAGTTATATAAGAAAGATCGATCTCAAGACAAAATTTAAACTTACGTCCATCAAAAATAATAAAATGAGAACGTTTGCAGAATATCAAAGAAGGAATGAGTGTGTCTTGAATGTTCAGCTTCAGAATTAAAAAAAAAGCTGTGCATCATGTTAAGTTAAGATCTCGCGTTAATTAAAATTGTTATTATTTTTGCATTTAAGTATCTTTTTTTAATTCGTAAATGAGTACATATAAATAGATTTAAAGAACAATAGCAAGAACCAGTGAGCGAGACTGCTACAAGTATTTCGAGCAAATTCAGTGGACTTAGACTTTTCTTTTTGACACTTGGAAATGTTTTTTTTTCTTGCATTAAAATACCAGTGCAGACCATCAATTTTCAAAATTTTTCATCCTTCGGACATCATCCCAGAGTTGCGCGCGATGTTTGTTTTCACAAAAAAATCATCTGGTCCGTCGTATGCATCACGTATTCATCACCGCTGGTGGATGCCATGATGTTTTATTTGTTAATCAGGGATGCCATTCAATAAAAAAAGTTTTTAAAACACTGCCATATATGATGTAAATTTCCCGAGCAGATTCAGTAGTTTTAGCGTTTTTCTTGTTTCCATTAAAAACCAAAAGGAACAGGTGCCGAAAATAATCAATTTTATCAACTTGAGATTCCATTTCAAATTAATGAAAATTCACAAAAATTAAATTTACTAAGCAACTATGGTGGAGTAATAAGTCTCCTTTCGAATGACATGCATCATCTTGACAATGATTCGAATTTTCATGTAATTTTTTTATACTTTGGATATAACGAACTCCACATATGAGTACCCTGGAAGCAACACTCTGTATTTGCAAAATTTTCGAAAACTGAGTTTTGCATTTGCAAAACTGCTTTTGTAGCGGTGATTTGGGGACAGCTAACCCCCTGCCCACCTGAATATGCCAATGAATAATATTTGATTGAACGTTAATATAGATTTTTAAGTATTTGCATATTTCAGCTGCAAAAATCTGTATTTGTCTTTTTTACTTGCAAAAATCTGTTTTTGCAATAACTTTTTAAAATTTTTTGAGAAAATGAACAAATTTAGTAGAAAAAAATGTTTTTTAGTCACAATAATACATACCCATGACGTAAAAATATGGTTACCTAAAAAGTTACATTGAATCAAGAGAAACAGGGTTTTTTGATGATAATTCAAAATTACTTAGGAGTCAAATACAGTTTTTTGCTTCTAGTGGACTCGATATAACGAACGACTGCTTATAACGAACAAAAATATGGTCCAAAAGTCTATAAGAAGGTATGTATTTTGTGTTCGTTTATAACGAACACTCGGCTATAACGAATTATTTAAAGATGCCCTTGGTGGTTCGTTATATCAGAAATTGACTGGAGGTACTCGTTATGCAACAGGATTGATGCGATGTATTAATTTAAAGTCAACGTCTGATATTAATCAGTCATCTAAGCATCGCATCCAAGTTGATATGTTGGGTAAATATTTAAACTATGTTAAATGTCATAATAATGTACTACTTCAACCTTTAATAATAATTTAAAACTAAAGTGATACATTATTATGTCATTTAATATACTTTAAATTATTAACACCAGAAATAGCTTGTGTTAATAATCTTTGTATAAAACACATAATTTCAATGTTTCATGGGAAATTCCTAAATAACTTTCAGAATTTGATTATTTTAACTATTCAAGGTTTTAAATTAATAAACCAAAGGTACATCCTCTACATTAATGCGCTTGGAATTAGTATAAAATATTTAAGAAATTGGTTTTATATTGCTTAAAAAATTATACTTTTACCATCTATCACTTTTGTTTAATGTTATTAAACTCAGTGGATCCAAAAACAAATGCGTTTTCGCTAATCATTATGTGAATTGCAAGTCATTTCGAATAAACTCTTCTAATTCGAACGTGCGTCGATGGAAATTTTTAAGTCGTTAAAAACTTACCTTATTAAGACTGGCTTCCTTCATCCTGGCTATGCCGCTAACTTTGCCGGGTATATGTTGGTCTTCCCCACTGGCCCATTGTCCCAGACGCTCCCTGTGGTACGTAGCCTCGTTGGATGTCATACTTGTTTGAATATTATTTGATGTATTCTCCTTCTGTTGATCAGCGTCTTGGCCGCTAAAAACGAGAGAGTTATGAAATAGGTGCACGATCAACGCCGTCACCGTCGTAACTTCACGGCCGTCAGTTGGTGGTATTTATTGAATCGAAGTACGATGGACGGCAGCGAAGCGCATGTCTACGCCGCTCGCCTGATTCCAATCAGCTGACGACGTAACGGTGGAAAGGCGTCGCGAGCAGACGTCGACGTCTTCGACGTCGTCCAGTTATCGGTAAGTAGAGCGGATGAAACTAGCTTTAGTTACGTCACGACGCATTACGGTAGGTCAGTTGAATATTTCATTTCAAAATCATTTCTGTAGTTGATTCCAAAATGTGATTGAGATATTCACTAGCTTACCTATTTTGCAGGCCTTCGCTAGCATCTACTGCATTTTCAGCTTCAAGCATGATGATCTCTTTTGACGTCTAATTTGATTAGAAACAATTTAGGAGTGTCACAAACGATGGCAAAACGATAAATAAGAAAGAATTTGAATCTGACCATTTTATACTGATTCAACCAAAAATCAATTAGAGGAACTCTTTTGTATCATAAAAATATGTTCTCTAAGCTTCTCTACCTTGGCAAGGATTTATTAAAAAACACCTATTGTTAATTTGGATACATACCGTATATTAACATTATACAATAAATGTATCAATTTTCCCCACATGTTGGGTGTAATTCCTCCGCAACATCGTCCAGTGAAAATTGTTTTTCCATGGTTCAAATTAAGACATACAAGATGCTTTGATTACATTTTTAAATTATCATCCTCTTATACTTGCTGTAATTTGTAAAAATTCCATCCTAAATTAAAATGTACTCAACGCTAATAATTTTACTTTAACGTTTACATTTAATTTGTCAAATATGACATGTTTCTATATTATTATTCTATAAAAGCTGCCCAAGTGCAACACCACTGTTAATGTGCCAAAATTACACTTGTTAGTATCGCTCATAATACGACTATACAGAGTGATGATTAATGTTTCCAAAACGAAACAGACGATCTTAAAATAATTCGAAACCTTGCGAAGGGCGTTTTTTAATTTTTTTATTTTAGACAAGCACTTGAAACAGCGCTGATCTACATCCATCTTATCTACTACATCTATGTTGTGTACGATGTAATTAAAATCAGAAAGGCCACTAACAGTTGATAATTTTCTTTTACTGTGCGTTGCACAGCAACCTTCATTTAATCAGGGTTTCTTAATCTTTTCAAAATTTCAGAAACACCGCAGACTCCTTTCACTGGGGTTAGTCAGTATATTGTTCATATATTTTTATTTCCTATATTTCACTGGAAAAACTTCCAAAAATATTAAAATTTCAAAAACTCTAAAGCAATTTCTAAAAATATCTCGCGGACCATTTATTTTACTTAAAATTTGCCAGAATCTTTAAATTTGCAAGAAACATTTTTCTTGAAATTTCCTAAAAATATCATTTTTGTATTAAAATTTCGATCTAGTTTTGAAAAAATAAACGAATTTTAAATAAGGTCCGAAGTTTGGAGAAAAATCCCAATTTCAAGACAAATTACCAGAAAACAAAACATTGACATTTGAAATGTGTAAGTCAAATTAAAAAATTAAGAAAAGACAAATATTAAAGAAAATGAGTTTAGAAAAAAAAACAAGATTTTGAAAAATATCGACGAAATTTTGAGGAAAAGATCGAAATTTTTAGAAAGCATTTTGAGAGGAAAAAGTAAAATTTTAAGCATAAAGTCGTATTTTTGAAAAAAAAAGCCTGTTTCGTGAAAAAACCAATTTAGGGAGAACAGTTAGAGTTACAGTTTTGAAATAGAATCGTGTAGGCTTTAACACCTCTCAGCACTGCGACCAATTAGAATCTTTTGTGCGGACTCTATTTTTTTTAACGACTGTATAAGATATTTAAACTTTTTACATAGCCTCTTATCTTTTTAGGAGCTGTTTCTCTTATTTCTTGGAAATTTGAGCCTTTTACAGAACTGAGCCATGCATTCGTATGGCAGGTGTTCTGTTGTTTCTGTTGCTGCGTTACAGAATCTACAGTTTTCATCATCCACTTTGCCCATATTCTTAAGGTGATACTTTACTGGGAAGTGTCCTGTAAAAAGTCCCGTTATTATTCTTAAGTCATTCTTATTCAGTTCAAGAAGCTGCTCAGTCTTCTTTTTTAAGACAGTGATGAACTTTCTTGACTGTCTTAGACCTGGAGTTTTCCTCCAGTGTGACAGCCTTTGGTTTGTCTCTCTTCCAAGTATCTATTTCATTTTTTACGTGGCTTTTTGTAAGACCGTAGTTTGGTTCTAAGCCGAAAAGAGGTGTGATTGAGGCCTCTTTTGCAAGTCTATCTGCCTCTTCGTTCCCTTCTATGTCTTGATGCCCTGGAACCCACATCAAAGTTACTTTGTTGATTGCAGCCAGTTGCTTCAGGAACTGTTTGCATTCCCAGGCCATTTTTGACTTGGTTCTGAATGACTTTAGAGTCTTTAATGCAGCCTCGCTATCCGAAACGATATAAACTTATACCTTTCTGAATTCTTTTTGGGGGCACTTTTTGCGGACAGAGTTATAACAAGCCTTCCTGCTTGGAAAATAGCGGTTCAGAAAGTGTTAAATTAGGACCCCATATTCCTAGTCCTACTCCTTCTGTTTGGATCCGTCTATGTACCAGACAGATGCGTTGTTTGCTAGCCTTTCACTGTGTCTATTCCATGTCTGGAGGTCCCCGATAACCATTTCTTATGGAACAACTAAGTCCAGTTTTGTAGGCATTTGATCTGTTGGTTTGGCAATGGATCTCAGTGGCATTTTCTCCAGAATCTGTACGTGGCTAACCAAGTCGCCTGGTTTTAGTTTGTTCGATTGGAATAGCTTTGAGGCACTGAGCGCTGCCTCCTTTTCCACACAAATGTGAAGTGGAGTCCTGCCTACCACTGCCTCTATTGCAGCTGTTGGACATGACGCCATAGCTCCTCGCTGTAATTTGTGTAGTTTGTCTTGCGCAGAAATTTGTTCTGTTTTTGGCCACCACACTATTGAGGTATAGGCGACCATGGGCTTTACTACCGTTTGGTATATCCAAAATATCATTTTCGGTTTAGGGCCCCATGTCTTTCTTACAAGTCTACAGCCATGCTGCCTGCCATTGTGGCATTTGAAAGAGTTCTTTCCAAATGAGTGTTCCAATTTAGTTTTTGGTCTAGGAAGATCTCTAAGTACTTAACTTCATTGGAAAAATGTATCTGTATTCCACTGAGAGATGGAGCTTGTAGGTTTAGCTTCCTTCTCCTCCTAAATGGAATACGAACTGTCTTGTGTAGATTAACATTCAGTTCCTCTGCCTCACACCCGTTTCTTATGATGTATAGGGCTGTTTGCATTAATCTGGATACTTAATTTAGGGAGGAAGTCGTAATGTTCCGAAAAACTTATTTATTTGTAAAAACTTAACTTTTAGAAAAATTTAAAAATGTTACAATTTCGAAGAAACCTAAAGCTTACAAGGTTGAATTTTGTGGAAAAAAAGCCAAAATTTTCAGAGAGTCGAATTTTTAGAAAAAAATCTGAATTCTCAAGAATATTGTAGCGAAATGTAAATTATAGAATTTAGTCCGCGATAATGAAGTAAACGGCAGATAAGCGTTCCAGAAATTTCGGCCAACGATAAGCCTTATGTGCCGAAAACTTCTAGAACCCGGAAGCGAAAACTATATAAGGCGGTCTCCTTTCCCTCGAATCAGTTAGTTAGAGTCAGTGTAGTTAAGAAGTGAGTTAGCAGTTAGAAGTCAATAAGTCAGTTAATTGTTCAATTTAGTGATCCGAGTTTAGTTTGAAGTGGGTATTATTTAATTCACGTGTTAATCAATTCGAACCGATAGCCCCCAACAATATTTTTTAAATTTTTACTATTTTATTTAAATTTTACATTACATATGAATTTCAGTCAAGAAGTTACATTTACAAGAAATTTAGAGAAAATAAGTGAATTTTTGAATTTTAAGGAACATTCTAAGACTCATGAAACATCGCATTTCGAGATAGAAGTAAATATTTCGAAAAGTACGGCGATATTTGTTTTACAAATTGTTCCGTAAAGTCAAATTTAAAAAGTCAAAGTTTTCAGAAAAAGAGAAATATTAAGAAAAAAAGGCGGGATTCCCGAAAGAGATTAATTTTAAAAGAAAAGTCCAAAAAGTAGCATTTTTGGAATAAAGTCGAAATTTGAAAAATAACTTGAGGTAAAAGCGAATTTAAAGAAAAAGAGCAATAAGAATAAAAGTCAAAATTTCGAGAAAATTACGAATTTAGGCGAAAAAATTAATATGTCCAGATTTATTAAAGATCAAATTTTAAGATAAAAATCAATTTCGAGAAAAAGGCAAACTTTAAAGAATAGTCAAAATTTCTGTAAAATCAGTTTTTACAAGGGTAAATTTTCAGAAAAAGCTAAATGTTCAAATAAAATCGCCATTTCGAAAAAAAAGCAGAAATTTCGGGAAAACTTTCGAAATTTTAAGAAAACAGTCATTTTGAGAGAACGGTCGAAATTTCGAGAATAAATTTAAAACTTATCAGAGAAAGTTAAATTTTAAGGAAAAAATAGAACTTGCCAAATAAAAGTCGAAATTAAAAGAAGACAAAATTTGAAGAAAAAAATAGTTGAATAGAAAAAGAAGAATTTCGAAGGCAAAAACAAAATTTCGCGCAGAAAGTTAAATTTTGAGAAAATAATAATATTTTGGGGAAATATTTTAGATTTCCAAAAATATTGAGGATCCAATTTTGGGATAGATCGGAATTTGGAACACAAATTTTGAGAAAAATATCGAAATTTCGAGAAAATGAAGAATTGTGAGTTAAAAATTGAAAGTTCTAAATACCCAAATAATTTTGAAAAAAAAAAATTGAAATTTCGAGAAAAAGTTCGGAAATTGGTAAAAATTCGAACTTTTCCAGAGAGAATCAAATTTTGACCATATTTCGTACATTTTTGGGAATTTTAGGAAAAAGTCGAAATTTCTAGGAAGAAGTCGAAATTTCGAGAAAAAAATCGGTAATTCTCTGTACATGACTGCTTGAGTCAAGTAGGGGATAAATTCCCCACCATGCTCCACCATGATGTCAGCAAATATCCAATATTGAGATAAACGTCCAAATTTTGAAATTTGAAACTTCCACCAAGTTGGTTAAAAAAAACACTTGAAGTTTTCTAACCACATTTTCTCAAATTTTTGTCTTTTTATAAAATTTTCAAAAAATATTTTTCAAAGTTTGTGAATAAATAATATTCCTAAAATTCTTACTTTTTTAATAAAATCGTTTAAATTTGGGAAAATGCCAGTTTGATAAACAGGTCGAAGTTTGGAAGTTGGATATTAAAATAAATAGAAATTTAACGAAAAAATTGACAGTTGGCGAAATTTCGAAAATAAAAAAAACGCCGAGAATTCAAATAAAATTCAAAAATTTGGGAAAGACACATTTTGATAAAAGAAGTCGAATTTTAGGAAGAAAATTGAAATTTCAAAAAAAAAAGACAAATTTCGTGAAAAAAGGACGAATTTGAGGAAAAAATCGAAATTCTGAATATTCAAATAAGGATGAATTTCGAAAAAAAAAGGATGTCTGGAGAAGGTTGCTCCAGTTGAAAATATAAACTTTCGACTGACTATATGAGACATGGGGCAGGAAACGCCCCGGCCTACCCTATTCTAGCAGTGCTTATTACCTTTTCGAAGAATTCCAGAAACAGAAAACTGGAGAATAGCCATAGACGGCACTCATATGGACTCCTCAAGGGCCCTTGGACCCCATCTTAAGAATGTCTGCATTATACCAAGCCCCATTGGCGTGACATGCGTTTAACTATGTTAAACGTAACAAATAATGTCAGTTAAATGTTCTGCAATGATGAAGTTTGAAATTTATAAAAAAAATCCTCAAAATTTTGGAGAAAAAAGTTCGAAATTAAAGATATTGAAAAAAAAAAGAAATTAAAACGTCTAGAAAATATTATTAGACTTTAATTTAAAGTCTAAAAATATTGAGTTTCGACTTTAAAGTTTAAAGTCGAAACTAAAAAGAAGTCGTTTATGAGCCTAAGCTTGAGAATTTGAGAAAAAATTTTAAACTTTAATATTAAAATTATACAAAAACCAAGTTAAAAGTTGAACTTTTAAATTTTAGGAAAAGATGAGCAATGGAAGGTACAAACTTGGAATTATGGAAAAAAGTCTAAGTTACCAAAAAACATCAAAAATAATTGAAAGTAGTCCAAATTTCGAAGATAACACTAACATTTCAAACAAAAATGTTTTGAGTTTATGAGCACTTGAAAAAAAAATGACTTGACTTTGAATGTCAACAACATTAAAAGTCGAAATTTTCATTTGTATTAAAATGAACTTAAGCTGTCGGATATACCATCGACATTTTGACAAGTAAAAATGTTAAAAGTAAATAAGGAAGTCAAAAATTTGATAAAAAAAAGGGTCAATTTTAACTTCGAAGTTTGAAGAAAAAATTCGGAATTAATCTCGAAATTTCAGAACACAATGAAAATACCTGAAGTGAAAATTATGAGTTTAAAGTGATAATTTCAGGAAAAAATTTAGAGAGACAGAAAAAAGTTTTGAAGGAAAAGAAATGATTATTCTGTGATTGTTAAAATTAATTTATTATCAAGATTTTTCTTGACAAACAATGCAATAATACAACTTTTTCGCAATTTCGATGAAAAATTCGAGATTTTAGGGCAACATTTTACAAACATTTTTGAAAATATCCAGAATTTGAAATTTTTATTAGGAACCATAATGCAGATTGAAAGCGTAGATTTTGATAAGACAACAAAAGTTTAAAAAGGATGATATTTCTATAACCATTTTTCGTAATTTACAGAATAACTGAATATTTGAAAAAGTGAAGTGGAAATTTAGAAAATAAAAAAGATTTACTAAAAAATTTAGTTAAAAAGCTTTTTTTAGAGCTTGAAAAGTTTGCGTTCCTAATTTTTTAAAAATTTGAGCCAGTTACTAAATCTACCGTGCTTGAAGTTGTGTCCAGTTATGATTTTAAAGAATTTTTACTTACTAGACGTTCAATTTGGGATATTCCGGAAAAATCACTCTAGAGACTGTTGACAACATTTTCCTAATAACTAGGAAAGTTCAGAATTCTGACAACGCTAATTTACTACTCTCAGGTCTTATATGTATGTATAATATATAACCAGTTAAACATAACATGCAAAACCCTAATGTTCATACAATATTGATAATGTTTGTTTAATCACGTGATTTGTTGATTAAATGAAATTTTACATCCTTTTAATTAAGGCTGTGAGCTTACTTCTTTGACAGTAATTTTCCGAAAATGCTCGCCATTCGTCCTGCTGCCAAGGAGATCGGGTTAAATATCTTTCGATGTACTGTGATAAAAATCATCCTGTTGATTTGGAAAATCATGAATTAGACAGCTAACACAAGTATGATCTTTGATACTAACGTATTATAATTATAACAAGTACCGAATTCATACAGAAATGTTATCTAAATTTCAATGTTTAAAAACAAACCAGCTGCGAATTCCCTATTTTTAAATAGTATGTAACTATTTTTAACTCAGTTGTGATAAATGTTAAATGCTTAATATTTGTTGTGAGAATTATTCCCAAATATAAAAAAAATAGATTTTCTCTATCACAATGTCAGATTGCCAGAAGGAATCACATTCATTTTGTATGTTAGACAAACAGTGTTTGCTGCATAACTCCTAAATTTCACTTGACTAGAGAAGATCTCAAATACTTTCAAATAGAAAAGATATTTGACATCTATTCTTCCCCTAACTTTTGGAAATCATTTTTTTATTTTCAAAAATTGACATTTCACGGATACTTGTCGAACTTGTTAAGCACTTGATACAGTGGCATGTCGGCATGTATTATAAATGGCCACTCAGAAGCTATTTTTTTGCAATTTCAACTTTCAGCTTGAAGTTTCGGAATTAAAGTCGAAGATACAATGTTGGAACTAAGAAGAAAAATCGGACAAAAATAGTAATAAATAAATAAAAAAGACTCTAGGAAAAAATTAAGAAACATTTTGTTAATATTGAAGTTTGGATTTTTTTGTTCAAAATGTTGGCCTATTGAGGATATCAAGTTTAAACTTGAAATTATTCTTTTTTTCTAATTTTTACACTAAAATCGAAACTTTGCAATTAAACTTTAAAAAAAGTTGAGATTTGATGAGACAACGCCTGTGTACTTAAATTAAGTTGAAAGGATGAAGCTGAAAAAGTCAAAGTTAAAAAAAACACAGATTTTTTTGAACATTTTCAGATTCTTATTTAGAAATTTCGACTTTTCTCAGAGTTTCAAATTTATGGTAGGGATTTTCATTTTGATTTTTGCGTTTAAAATGAAATCTCAAAATTCTGAGAAACAAATTTTAAAAAATCGAAACTTCGATATTAAAGTTAAAGATTTGAAAAATTTCAAAAACATCAAAATTAAAAAAATAAGGATATCAAGTTGAATCTTGCAATTTCAATAGCACTAAATACTAAAAAATCGTTCTGTAAAAAAATTCGAAAATTTCCATTTTAAACACAAAATTTTAACTTTAGACTCGAATCTGACATTTTCTCTCAATTTTTTGAAACTTAATATTTTATAAAATTGTCCTTTTTTTAATAAGACTTCGACAGTAAACTGTAAATTTAAACACTTTCTAGAAATGTTTGCTCGTTCAGGCTCTAAATTTCCGTTTGTTTTCTTGAAAGTCTAAGGTCAATTTTTTTGTTGCTTAGGAAAAGTTGTTTCGCGGCAATTTGCAGCTACAAATTGATATGGAAGCTTACACTTTACTGTGATTATCAACAACATGAACTCAAGTTGAGGTCAGACAAGGTGCATTCGACGTGAACAGATCAGTGCATGTTTATACTATTAAGTAATCCTTTAAACCTATGGTCAGGAACTTAACCTTAAATTTAAAGGACAACTACGCCAGTTGCATCCTGAAAGTAAAACAGGGGAGAAAAATTCTTGACGGTAAAAGATAAATATTATACCAGATGTGCCAATTGCAACTTCCCAATTGGAAAATTTTGGAATTGAAAAAAAATCAAAAAGTCTGAGACACGTCGATTGGATAATTGGTATTTTCAAAGTTATCTTTTAGACAGGGACGTAAAATATCCTTAAACTTAAATGCCACTTCATGTTGCGGTTTTTTGTTTGTTTAGGTTTGGATATCAAAACAAAACCACCCGAAATGCTTCGAAATGTTCCTTTGGAAATCAAGCCAACATTTTATTAGTGCATTGAAGCGAAGGAAAACCAATTAGAACATTTATTTAATAAAGTAACATTCTTTCATTCATATTTTGTCTTTAAGTAATAATTTTATAAACAAACTTAAGTTTAAAAGGTCGTATGTCTCTTGAGCAGAATTAAAAAAGGTATAAAGTGAGGCGTTACTCAACATAGGGTGCCATTAAATTTTAAGCGGGCTTTATGCCCCTGCCTAAAGGGTGGCTTTCAAGGCATCAACACTCAAGCCATAATGTGTCTCCTTCGAAAAGAAAATCGACGTACATTCTTTCTTCTTTCGGTGCCATGCCTGTCTTCCAGCGTTGGCTATCACCATGACAACTTCCTTGAATCGTTCTCTATTATTCTCAATTCGAAAGAGCTGCCTACTCCCAGTCCGTTCCAATTTCTGATATTTCGTAGCCACGATAGCTCTTTGCTGCCTATCCATATTCTGCGCTCAACTTTTCCCTGGATGATCAGGTGGGAAATGTGGCATTTGGTGCCTCGTGTTATATGACCTTTTTTGTTTTTATGGTGTTCATGAGTTCCCTACTATCTGGCTGCCTGAGAACTTCTTCATTTATAGTCTGTGTAGCCCAAGAGATAATACCATATTTCGAAGGCCTCTATCCTATTCAATTTTAAGCGTCCATGTCTCACATCCGTAGAGAAGAATGCTCCATATGTAACAGCGGAGTGTTCTTAGCCGTATTTGGACTGCGAGGGTTCTATTGGTAAGAGTGGATATCCACTTATTAAACGCCCTACGTGCCATTTCAATCATCGTTTTTACCTCCTCGTCATTGTTTAGCCAACTACTCAAGTATTTGAAATGTGACACTAGCTCGATGTTATGTCTGTTGATTGTGATCGGGATTGGTTCCATGATTACTTTACCCAGTGACATCCGTTTCTTTTTTTGATGTTTATATTAATATCCCATCTTCATCCAGCTTCGTGCATCCTATCCAGCAGTATTTGCAAGTTCTTCATGGATTCTGCAATGATGGCAAGTGTCATCTGCGTATCTTATGTTGTTTATAATTTTGCCTCCGATCTTTGCACCCCCTGTCCTGCCATATTAAGCCACGTGAAATATGTTTTCAGAGTAAAGGTTGAATAACATGGGTGACATAACACACCCTTGTCTTACACAGCGTCATATTAGTATTTCCTCTGTAACACTACTATCTGTATCTTACTGTATCGACGTATCTTAGGCTTTTCCTTTTTCTTTTTTAATTCCGATATTGTCCAGGTTTTAATTGGCACATCCTGAATTAAAAAAGCACCAAGATGGAGGCTGAAAACAATACGGTTAAAGCTCCTCATTTCTGGGTCATTAGTTCCTAAGATATGTATGTACCTTGCCCTGTTAAAAAGGAATCCATGAATACGGAATGGGAAAATATAGGGGATTGTAATAAATGCGTTTTAATTCATTTTTTTAAGTTTAATCCACTCGCAAAAGGTAACCCCATTATGCTTTCAAAGCACTGCGAGTAGGATGCGAAAACAAGGATAGATGGCGATGAACCACCTCCTTAAATAAGGATAGGTTGTAATTTTTTGGGAAAATTCCTTTCGCCAACAAGTTCCATAACTTGGAAGTTCTATAGAAAAAGGACTCTTTGTAGACAGAGGTCCTCACTGTATCAAGCTGGAATTTGCTGTCTCCGACTGTCTAGTATGCCTCAAGAATCTTGCCCTTGGGGGGACCAATCCCATTAGTTTCTGCGAGCATCTTCCATGATAGTACTTGTAGAAAAGAGACAAGTCACCAACTATACGCCTGTGCTCTAGTGTTTCGAGAGAATCGGTTAGAGTCTCGTCATTAATTAGGCGAATCGCTCTTCTTTGAATTGAATCCAAGAGAACTAAACTGTGTTTTGGGGCTGAACACCAAACATGAAAACAGTATTCTAGTGTTGACCTAACTTGAGCTTTTTATAGTGTTAATAGATGATAAGATGTGAAGTACTTTTAGCTCTAAAAAGAAAGCCTAGCTTCTAAGAGGCGGATTTGGCAATGCCGCGCACATGATCGTCCCAAGAGAAGTTAGTGGTCGCATTCACTCCTAGGATAGATAAAATCCCATGGGAAGGTTTTTACCGTCCATTAGTATATTTGTTGCATTATCCCTTGATGTTTTCTTAGAGAAAACCGCAGCCTGAGTTTTTGAAGCATTGAACTGGACCAAATTGTTCTTACCCCATTCCAGAATAATCTCGAGATCCCGATTAATCGTCTGTACCTGCTGTTCTCTTAGTCGATCTGAAGCAGCGGTAGATAATGGTTCGTTGGAGAAAAAAGATGACACAAGGTTACTATCATCTGCGTAGCTGTATATAGGATTGGAAGTTGAAGCTAAGAGATCATTTATGTGTAACAGAAATAGAGTAGGAGACAGACCAGACCCCTGAGGTGCCCCTGCGTTAATCACAAATGTCTCGGATGTTATGCCATCGACGACGACCTGAAGAGATCTGACAGCGAGAAAACTGGATATCAAATGAGGAAGACCAAAAGATGTTAATTTGGCGAGAAGAGATCGGTGCCAGGCTCTGTCGAAAGCCTGTGAGATACTAATGCCACAATCCTAACCTCACCATGTTTTCCCATAGCTGAGTTACAGATATGAGTAACATATGCCAGTAGATCGCCAGTGGAACGTTGTTGTCTAAAATCGTATTGCCTGTCGAAGGTGATCCTATTTTCCTCCAGATATTCATAACATTTTCTAAAAATTTTCACTTTAAATTTAAATGTTCTGAGAGCTTTTTCATCTCCAAATGTCGTGTTCAAATGTTTTTATAGAAATGTCTACTTTCAGCTTGAAGTTTAAATCTCTTTATCGAAATGTCGATTTTTTTTTGGAAACAACTTTGAACCAAATGTTCCCGAAATTTTCCAATCTTGAAAACTGATTTCAACTGCAAATTTTAACAAAAATTTGTTTCAGAAGGTATGGAATTTCTATTTGGAAATTTAGAATCCTTTTCTCACAGTTTTTCCATCTTTTTCTCCCTTTATTTCCACATACACTTCTAATTCTTCAGTACTTTTATGGGAGATGCTCGCAGGAATTAACAGAATTGATTCTTCCAAGGGTAGGATTTTTGAGGCATACAAGACGGTCAGAGACAGCAAATTCCTGTGCGGTCCAGCTTGACACATTGAGGACTTCTGTCTATGGAGTCTTTTTTCTATAGAACTTCCAAGTTCTGGAATTCGTTGCCGAACGGAACTCTCCACAAAAATTACAACCTATCTTATTTAAGAAGGCGGTTCATCGCCATCTATCCTTTTTTTCGCATCCTACTCGCAATGCTCTAAGGAAGGCATAATGGGGTTGTCCTTTGCGAGTGAATTTAACTCAAAAAAATTAAAAAAAAAATCATTTCTAGGTTTTCCTTTATTCCCAAAGTTTTTGAGAAATTTTTTAATTTTTTAAGAAAGTTCTAATGTCTTTCAAAATTTCCACCTCTATCAAAATTTCAATTCTAACTTCAACATTTCGAAAAGAGTTCTTAAGTGGAGATTTCAAAGTTTTTTTAAGTTTGTTCGCAGTGATCAAATTTAAAGTTCAAATTTTAACTTGATGCTTGTCAACTTTAAAATAAAAAATATCAAAAAAATGTTTAATCTATCTCGACTTTTTATGAAAACACATCTTTCTATTTTAGACATTTAAAAATTCAAATTTCGCAGATTTTGTTCGAAATGTTGGTTTTGTTATCTAAATAACGTATACTTCGAATGCTAATTTCAGACTTTAAAACTAATTTAAAGGAATATTATTTCTTTTTTTTTACTTTCAATGCAAAATTTCTAGTACGATAGAAAATCTTTTAATTCCAAATTTAAAAAATTTTGAGTAAGATTTGGAATTCTCAAAAAAAAAGAATGGTTATGTTATATGGTTATATTTTAACCCTGAAATTTTATTCTATTTTTTTCGCAATTCTATTTTTCTTATAGAAGCTCAATTTTAAAACTAAAAGGTCGTTAATATTTCGAGATTAAAGCAACATTTTCAAAATTTGTAAAAAATGATTTTTGTTTAATTCAGATTTCTATAGTTGGAGTAAAATGGTATTGTTTAAACTGAAACTTCAAATTTTTTTCTTGAAATTAGGACTTTCATTATTATGAAATTTTGGAAAAGTTTTTGGAAATTGCCAATTTTACATCGAATTTTTGATTTTAAATTTTCGAAAAAACATATTATTTATTCTAAACCTTTTTGATAATATTAAATTTCATCTAGAAATTTTTAGTTTATTTCTGAAGTTTTGAATTACCTTTGGAGAAATTTTAAACTAGAAAACGATTTTTCAATGTCAAAATTAATTGCTTTAAAGATTTAAAGTCCTACTTTTTTTGGTTCTAAAGATTTTTTAAAAATGTTGCGAGTAGTAGATTAAAATTAAAATTTCTAGGAAAAAGTCGAAATTTGCTTTAATAAAAAGAGCATGTAGAGATAAATTTAAATATGTTTAAAAATGGAAAATTAGGGCGGAAGTCAAAAATAATTATGGAAACCTTTTTCCACAGAATCTTCAAATTCTGGAATTCGTTACCGAGCAAAGTTTTCCCTCATCATTTAAAATTATACTTGGCGATTTTCTCTTTTATGAAATTTTTTGATGAAATGAAATATTAAAATTTCAAATTCAAACTCGATATTTTTTTTGAAGCGTTAATTTCTTTTTCACAAAATTTCGGTTTTAATGTGAAAGATTCTACTATTTTTGAAAATTTTACAATTTTACGTTTAGCATCAAGATATTTGTCAATAAATTGTTTTTCATAAATCTCATTTATCCATATAATAATATTGAATGTCTATTACAATTTGAAATTGTTTCTTTATGTCCCTGAAATTTCGACTTTAATTATAAATTTTTTTTACAATTTATATGTCTTTCGCTATTTCTTAAAATTTTTACTCGAAGTTTTGAGCTCCAATTATAAGTTTGAATGGAAGTTCTTCATTTAAAATCAAAGGTTCAGCGTTGATCTCAAATTTTTGTCCTAAATTTTGATCTTATGCTCAAAATTTCAAAAGTGGACTTTGCATCTGACAAGCAACCTTTTTTTTCTATTTATTTTTCTGTTTGGTTTCGATTTGAAGACCTTGTAAAAAAACTTACTAACAACAAAAACTATTTCTGAAATATTTGTCAATTTATTTTATCGTGGGGCTTTAAGCCCCAAAAGTCCTCCTCTTGGGTACGTCGCTGAATAATTTCACATAGTAAATAAAAACTTAAAACTTCGAGTGAAAACTATGGAGAGAGTCGACTTATTTTCCAATAAAAAAGATCTGACACTTACCGTGAACTAAATTTTCCTACAGGTTGAATTTTGTCGACATTTTCGCAGCACAACTTAGCAACACCTGCAGAATTCCCCATAGTTCATGTAAACATGTAACGTAGAAAAAAGTGGACACGAGTTTTTAAGTTACATAAAATGCACGTTGTACAGTTTCAGTACAGTTACAGTTTACCAAAGCAGCATTTCTTAAAACTGGAAAACAAATCCAGATAATGTATTACAACTTCTCAGTCGATATATAAACCGTAAAATATATTGCAAAATTGCGTTATTACTTTTCACATTAACACCTAACAATAAAATCACTTTCTGTTTAATTTTACAGTGACTGCATTAGCCGCGCAGATGTTAGATATGAAAACAATTTTTTATTAATTTTAAGTGATCGATGTTGATGAATTTACCTTGCACGCTAGATAGAATTGATTCTACTGGAAACGAATAAATTCTTAATGAGTCACAGTTTTATATTTCTAGCATTTATATAGAAAATCGTTGTACTTAATTTGTTAAATACAAGGACGAAATATTAATCTAACAATTAGTTGTGCTACGAAGGATTACAAATAAACAAATGAAGTTGTAGGTTGCACATTATACTATGCAGAAGAGCAAAAAAACGGTCATATATGTATGTTTTCATGCAATTAAGCAATTAATAAAGGATGAGCTCGATTCCCGTTGCAGTATTGAAAGAATGTATACGTTTCTAGAAATGAAAAAGTGAACTGAATGAAGTGCTATTACTTTCGTTCCGGCAAAGATCTAATAAGGTCGAAACCGATTTTTGTTTTCCAAATGTTCAAATCTATTGGTCTGTGCATTAGAATTAAGTTTTCTCGGCTTTCCCACAGAGCGAAGGCTTGCTAAGCGTTTGTTGCTAACTGTTGGTAGTTCGGCTACCTAGCGTTCACGAAAACGTTTAGAGGGCTCCATAATGCAGTCTAGGTTGCATTCTCTTTGCATTTTGGTTGTAATATCGAAAATTTGACTCTTAAAGATATTTTGAAGCTTTAAGCAAAAAAGTCGAACGTCCGATATTTTAATATTTCATCGAAATTAAAAAAATCTGATATTAAACAAATACTTCAAACTTAAAAAATTTACAATTTCTTTCTCAATTCTTCTTCTCAAAATTTCGATTTTTTTTCTCAAAATTTAGTGTCAAAATAATTTTTTTTTTACAAATTTCGAGTTTTCCTCTAAATTAAACTTTTATTTTAAATTCGATCCTGAAGCTTAAAATTTGGAACACTTTTTGTAAATATTACCTTTAAGGTTGAAATTTCGAGTAAAAATTCAAAATTACGAAAAAGCTTCATTTATTCAAAAAATTATCGAGCAAAATTTCAACTTTAGTCGATCTGAAGCAGCGGTAGATAATGGTTTGTGGAAAAAAAAGACGACACAAGGTTACTATCATCTGCGTAGCTGTATATAGGATTGGAAGTTGAAGCTAAGAGATCGTTTATGTGTAACAGGAATAGTGTAGGAGACAGAACAGACTCCTGAGGCACCCCTGCGTTAATCGCAAATGTCTCGGATGAGATGCCATCGACGACGACCTGGAGAGATCTGTCAGCGAAAAAATTGGATATCAAATGACAGAGTCTAGAAGAAAGACCATAATATGTTAATTTGGTGAGAAGAGATCGGTGCCAGACTCTGTCGAAAGCCTTTGAGGTATCTAATGCCACAATCCTAGCCTCACCATGTTTTTCCATAGCTGAGTTACAGATATGAGTAACATATGCCAGTAGATCGTCAGTGGAACGTTGTTGTCTAAAACCGCATTGTCTGTCGGAGATGATTCTATTTTCCTCCAGATATTTGAGAATCTCGATGTTGATAACCTTTTCCATCACTTTAGATATAACGGGTAACGAAGATATAGGGCGATAGTTGGTAGCCAGATTCCTTTTTCCCTTTTTAGGGACAGGCTGCACCCTAACAGATTTCCATATGTTAGGGAATACACCTTTGTTGTAAGAGAGTGTGAACAATTTGCTTAGGACAGGAGTCAACTCTGGGGCGCACTTCTTAAGAACAATAGCGGGAATACCATCAAGGCCAGAAGCTTTCGAGGTGTCGAGCTCAAGGAGAATCTTCCTGATTATGCGTTGTCTGAAAACAACTTCAGGCATCGAAGTGTCAACCTTAGAAAAAATAGGAGGTTCTGCGTTTCGAGAATCAAGATTGGAATTTTCAGCAAACATTAAGACTAACATGTCAGCCTTAGATGTTTCATTCGAAATTAAGAGTAAAGATACAAATTTAAAGAGAAAAATTTGAAAACTAAAATAGTCCAAAAACCAAACTGAACTTTAACGAAATAATATTCAAAGTTTAACTTCAAATTGGATAATCCGGATTTCTTTCAAATAAATTTGGACAAATATATGGATTTAGATTTAAAAATTTTTCAATATATTCTCGAAATTTGAATTTTATTTTAAAATTCTGAATTTGGATGGATAGTTAGACTAATCGAAACACGACAATAAGAAATATTACTTTTTGAATGCTGATGCACTCATAATGTAATCAGTTGAAAGCATCTTTTAAAAGGGTTTCCGATCAGCTTCCCCATTCATGAAAGTCACGACAAGCCACTGGTTGCATCACTTGTAAGTAAATAACTATTGTATTATTTTTTAAATAAATAATTTTTTACACAGTTCTTAAATGTGTAATTTTGTTTTGCCTTTTTTACTATGTTTTTTTAATTTGCAGTAAATTTGTATATTCTTGTATGAAAGGGCGCTAAATTTTGTGTTGCCTGGAGCGCTTAAAACTTTAGAACCGGCCCTGTTTGTGAACGGTCGTGTGGCTCAGTGGTTGAGGCGGCAAATTTTGTTTCATAGGTCTGATAAGTTGTGGGGTCAAATCCCGCTGTCGTCAATGCATTTTTTAATTCCATTAACGTCTTACTCATAGCTACATAGTGCTGTTAACGTTAGAGCATGTTGGTAGTTCAAGTTAGCGTGATGGTAACGGGAAATCATTAGTTTTCCCCACATCTAAAATCGTCTAAGGCGCCTAAAGGTTCCACTTCAAAAAGTGGAAATGTACCAAAAGAATAATGTTGAGAAAAAATTAAACTTTCCCATATTGTCGAAATAAAAAAAACTAAAATTTTGAACAAGAGTTGGAATTTTCAAAAAATCTAAGTTTTGGAAAAAGACGAAATTGTTAAAAACATTCAAAACTTCGAGCAAAAATGTTGAATAAAGTTAAAAAGTTTTGAAAAAAAATCAAAAGAAAGGAAGTTAAAATTTCGAGATTTTGAAAAAAACCGAATTTTCAAAATATCCAGTTCGAGATTAGATCATATTGTAAAAAAAGCGGGAATTCCTACGAAAAGTAGATATCTTGAGTTTAGAATTGAAAAAAAAATATGCTTTTTTTTTTTTTTCTAATTATTTAACATTTCTTCGGCCCAGTTTGGAAATATTTAAATTTTTCTGGTTTGTTGACAATTTTCTAAACAGTTTTTGAAATGTGACTACGTGATATTTAAATTTATTGAAAACGTCACTTCAAGACAGTTCACAAATTAAGAGGTTGGTTTATTTTACATAGAATAGGAATAATGAAAAATAGGAGACCAAAAATTAGATATGGAAAAAATAAAAATTTTGTTTTTTTTGATAAATTAGGAAAATATAAATAAAAAATACATAAAAAGGTTGTAGCACTGGACATCGATGTTTCGCTCTCATTTAAGCTCGTCAGCAGTGCATAACATGGAAAGGGAACAATGAGGAAGAAATACTTAAAATTAAAAAAAAAAAAAAATGTTTAAAATATAAAAAAGAAAAATAAAGAAATTTAACATGAATAGACGTTTCATCATCAATTTACTGTGTTAAAAATTTACTGTGTTAAAATTTAAATATTTGAAGCCCGATCCACAAGAAACAACTACTCCGAGGGCTAATACCCCTTCCGAAGAATAAAAAAATATGCCTTAAAGCAGAAAAGTTGTTACTTACCTTCTGATACTTTGTTTTTGTGTATTGTGTATTTTTGTCTGCTCTTGTGTAAAAACTAAAGCACTTATTAAATCGATAATTGGACAAAATAGACAGAAGCAAATTAAGCGATTAATACACAACTCTTTTCATGTAAAAGAAATCAAACCAATACCAAGAATTTTAATATGTGGTATCTATTAATAAAATCGAAGCGCCTAACGATCCGCCTGTCTGTTGATCGATCGATCCTTTGTCCGGGCTAATCTCGAAAAAAAAAAATCGAATTTGATGAAACTTTTACTAAAATCAGGAGCCCTTTCAAGGGTGTCTTCTAGGCTATTTCTATTCCAGTTTGAACTTCTAAGAACTCAACTGTGCTAACAATTTTATTTGAGGTTATAACGAAGTACACATAAAAGAGAAACCAATCCGCAATATTTATGGTTGATATAATTTTAATCGCCACCTACAACTTGTTAAAAACAAATAAAAAATTATTTTATTTTGAAATATAACGTTATTCCGCAGACAGTCGTGGGCGGGGTCAGCTAGTTTTATACAAATTTCAAATTTTTCTGTCAATCCAAGCTTCAATTTCAAATAGTATTTAATGTTATCCAACTTTATGACGTTATTGGACCTTGCGCAGGCAACACACCCGTTCATGAAATAAAATTGTATATCTTCCTTAAAAATAATAATAAAAAACACGAATAACAACAATATAATTTAATTATTCATTGAATGTAATTGAATTACATCGCAATATATTGCATATAATTTAATAAGTCTATGAAATAAATTAATACAGAAAGCAAGCAAATAAATTAAATAAGAAATGAAATACTGGAAAATACTAAATAGCGAAACGAATACTTAAGATTGATGAGGGTGATTAAGTACAAAATACTTAAACATAATGAAAATTAGTATTGCTGATAATAAATGATAGAAATACTTAAAATACTGACGATCATTCACTTTTTTTTAGTCACTGGTTAAAATTACATATTTACAATGTAACGAGAACAACGCGATAAATCATATTTTTTAAAAATAAACATATTTATATATCTTACAATTTAACGTCACCAATACATGAAAAGGGATAGAGGCAAAATTGAATTTCAACAAATACTAACACAACGAAATTAAAGCTAAACTTTGCAACACTTCCACTCCATCATTTGGTGTTACTTAAAAGAAGCACCTAAATAGAAGATTCTCAAAAATACTGCTGTTACAAATTGATATTGCAATACTCATACGTCGCCAACAAAATAATTTAACATTTACCGCTATCATTACCTACTCTTAACTTTTGCCTTTTAAAACATTTAACCTTTCAATTTTGTGGGCTGAAGACTTCTTGTTTTTACTGGTGCCATTTCGGGCCATTTCCAAGTATTAGGTAGAGATGGTTCATACATATAACTGTAGAGAGTGGATTCTATATACTTCCTCTTGTCCTTCGGTTCTGGATAAACTGTTGCCTTACCTGCGGAAATGTTGAGATGTACAAGATGCAGACAGATATGCTGACGAAAATAGAGACATTTTAGAAATCATTACTGACGTTTAAATGACAAGTTTCCTGTTAATATGAAGATTGTCCATTTTTCGAACTTTTACTCAATCAATATTACGCCGGGACATACAGTTCCATCACAATGGAAAAAGTAAAAGTAAAAACTGATAAATATACCGTTAAATGTGAGAGCAACTTTCATTTCCCTACATCAGGACTTCCCAACAAGTGAAATACCCTCCTAAGGGAGCGCAAATAGGTCACCATGGGGTTTGGAAATGTTAAAGAAAAATCCATCAAATTTTACATCCACTCATTGCCTTGTTTAAATTATCAAAATCTCAATTGGCAGCCCCCATTGAAAATATATTTTTCTTAACTCTATATGATAGTCCTCTAATGCACAGACCAATAGGTTTGATCTCTGCGTGAATTCAAGCTGCGATTCGCGCGCGATTTTTGCACGAAAAACTTGCCTCTCCACACTTGCAAACTTCGCAGTGTAGTTCGCGCTTCCAAGAGAAATGGACCCACAGGTAGCCACTGCTGCTGCTGCTGCGCTTTGCGCTATAGCATATTGTAATTATCTGTATTTTAAAAATAAACACCAAATAAAGAAAAAAAGAAAATAATCCTCTCTGAAACCACACAATAATCACTAGAAAAGTCTTTAAAACTGTGACTGAATTCACGCCGCGAGTGTGGATGCATTCGCGCTCACGCCTTGCGAAAGTCCCGCGGACCCTTTGACGTGGACCAAAAAACCGACTTCGAACGGGGAACAGCGCGAAGCGCGAACGCGAAGACGCGAAAGCCTCCACACTCGCGTTCGCGTTATTTTGCGGGCTTTCGCGGCGCGAGTGTGGAGCCGGCATTGGATTCGAAGTTTGGAAACCAAAGAGCTTCGAATCTAATAAATGTTCAAACCTATTGATCTGTGCATTGGAATCCTTGTCTTCTGGGAACTTTCCTATAGAGCAACCGCTTCGCTAGGTGGCAGTGTTTCAACTGTTGGTAGAATTCCAGAATTCCGACTTTTTCAAAATGTAATTTCTATATTTTCCAAATTTCTTTATCTAAATTTAGTGTTTTGGAAAGTTGAACTTTTTGAACATTTCGATTTTATTTCAAAATTATATATTCGAACTTTTTAAAATTCTCTATTTTGTCTCAAAATTTAAATTTGAAAATTTCGCCTTTTAAGTGTCACCTTTTCGAAAAATTTTGAAATTTTCGTCTTTTCAAAATGTAGTTTTCGAAAATCTCTTTTTTTTTAAATCTCAACTTTTTTGGTAATGTAGACTTTTTCAAAGTTTCGATTTTTTAAATTTATTTCGGAATTTTAACTTTAAAATGTAGATATTATTTCAAAACTTATCTAGAAAAAATTTCGATTTTTTTTCAGAATTAAGACTTTTTCAAAATTGAATTCCTACTTTTTCCAAATTTCTTTACCTAAATTTAGGTATTTCCAAAAATGTCAGCTTTTTGAAAAAATTGGCTGAAAATTTGGACTTTATTTCTAAACTTGGTCTTATTTGAAAGGTAGGATTTATTCAAAAATTCGAGTTCATTACAAAATGTCCCCCATTTTTTTAGTTCGACTTCCAAACTTTTTACAAGATGTCAACTTACCACCCTTTTTAAAAATCTCAACGTTTTTGGTAATGTCGACTTTTTTTTTAAAGTCGATTTTTTTATTTATTTCGGAATTTTAACTAATTTTGACTTAAAAATGTAGATATTTCAAAAGTTACTTTGCAAAAATTTCGATTTATTTCAGAATTAAGACTTTCAAAATTGAATTTCCACTTTTTCCAAATTTCTTTACCTAAATTTAGGTTTTTCTAAAAATGTCAGCTTTTTGATTGGCTGAAAATTTGGACCTTATTTCTAAACTTCGTCTTTTTTGAAAGGTCGGATTTATTCAAAAATTCGACTTTATTACAAAATTTCCCCCCTTTTTTTAGCTTGACTTCCAAACTTTTTACAAAATTTTAGTTAACATCCTTTTTGAAAATCTCAACTTTATTTGTAATGACAACGTTTTTTTCGAATTTTCCTTTTTATTTTATCTTGGGTTTTTCGAAATTTTAACTAATTTTGAAAAATATATTATTTCAAAATTTCGACTTAAAAAAATCTTGAATCCTTTTTTAAAATTTCAAAATTTTTTGAAAAAGCGTTTTCGACATTTTTTAAAACTTCGACTTTTAAAAATTACAAATTTTTTCAATCGACCGTTTTTTTCAAATCGTCCTCTTTTAAAATTTTTAGTGTTTAGTGGAAATTTCGAAATTTTGACTTTCAAACATCGACTTTTTTATTTAGTTTTTGCCTTCTTCCAAAAATTTTATTCCTATTTAAAGAACTTCGACTGTTACAAAAGTTCGTTTTTTTTAAATTTGATTTATTACTACTTTTTACAAGGTTTTGCGTTTTTAAACTTTCAAATTTTGTTTTTGAAAATGTTGAAATTTGTGACATTCGAAATTTGTCAAAATCTTCGATTCTGTTTCAAAATTGACTTCTTGACTTTTCAAAATTTCGATTTTTTTTTAAATCTCGTTTTTTAAATAATCTTAACCTTTTTGATATTTTAGACATTTTTACAGTATGTAAATATTTTTTAATTTTCGACTTCTTTCAAAATGTTACCTTTTTTTGAATATATTAACTTTAAAATTTCGAATTTTTTTTCAAAATTTTGATTTAACAAAATAATGCGACTTTTTCTTTAAAATTTCGAATCTTTTTGAGAATTTTGCCTTGCTCTTTAAACTTTCAATTTTTTCTCAAATAGTATCGAGACTTTTCAAAAATGTAGACTTTTTTCAAAATTTCGATTTTGTGAAATCTCAATATTTTTTTAAAAAAATGTTGGCTTTTTCTGAACGTTAAAACTATTTTTCAAAAAATCGAATTTTTGTAAAAATTTTACCTTTTATATTTCTAAATTTCCCAAAATTATAGTTTTTATTTGTTACAAAAAATTTAAACTTTTCGAAATTTTTCAATTTTTTTTTATTTGCCTTTGAAAATTGCCACTTTCAAAGCTTCGAGTTTTTAAACTTTCATTTTTTTTTTAAACTAAGTTTTGTGAAAGTTTGTTAAAACTCTTCTCTTCTTGATTGATTCTCAAAACTTCCAGTTTTTATGAAAATTTCTATTTTATAATTCTCAACTTTTTGGTTATTTCATTTATGTTAAATTTGGACCATTTTCAAAAACTTTTTTTGAAAATTTTTTCAAAACTTCGATTTTTTTTTAAATGAGAATTGTTCAGAATGTCAACCTTTTCTGAGAATCTTGCCTTGCTCTTTAAAAATTCAATTTTTCTCAAATAGTATGGACTTTTCAAAAATTTCGACTTTTTTTTGAAAATTTCGATTATGTCAAGTCTCAATATTGTTTCAAAATGTTGCCTTATTTTAAAAGTTTCGGCTATTTTGCAAAACTAAGGCTTTATGTAAAATTCTTGTTTTTTTTTTTAATTTTGTCTTTTTATAAAAAATTTTCAAAATTTTGACTTTTATTTCAAATGCTGGGCTTCCTCCAGAAATTCTAACTTTATTTTGGAAACTTCCTAAAAATGTCGGCTTCAAAATTCCTCTATTTTTCAAAAGTCCAATTTTTCCAAAAAGTTAGAATTTTGTGAAAAATTTTCCTAATGTTAGAATTATTCCAAAATTTCGATTTAAAAAAATGTCCATACTTAATTCTTGAATTTTTTTAAATATCTTACTTTTTTTAATATGTAGTCTTATTGTGAAAATAAGCAAGACTCCGAAAATGTCGATTTTCTTTTGAAAATTTCGATTATTTTCTGAATATTTTTCCAAATTTCGCGTTTTTTTAATATTTCCAAGATTTATTAATATTTTGACTTTTTAAAAACTACTAAATTTTTCCAAGATGTTTTTTGAAAATTTTGAGTGTTTTTGAAAATTTCGACATTTTCGACTTTTTTCAAAATATGTATAATCAATGTACTTCAAAATTTTATGACATTTTTACTTGAACATTTTGAGTCTTTGCAAATTAGGAATTTTTGAACACATTTTTTCAAATATTCGAATAAGAAGTTTCGGCTATTTTCGATTTTAAAAATTTCAACTCTTTAAAACTTCGACTTTTTTTTGAAAATTTAAGTTATTTCAAATGTAGACATTTTTTGGTGGAACAGACTGGTCCTTGGTTATCTTCACAAATTGAAATACGGTACTTGTACCCTGAAACCAAGAAAGATTAAAAAACACAACAAACGTTGCTCTAACGCGTTTCGACAGCCAAGCTGTCATCTTCAAAGAGATACTTAATCTTTTTTGGTTTCAGGGAACAAGTTCTGTATTTCAAATTCCAAATTTAGACATATTTCCAAATTTCCCCTTCTTTTGGCAATTTTCTTAACTTTTCAATACTTCGACTTTTTAAAAATTACTAAATTATTTCAAAGTGTCGACAATGTTTGTATATATTTCAAAATTTTATAACTTTGTTACTAGAACATCACGACTCTTTAATAATTTGGAATTTTTAAACATACATTTTCAAATGTTCGAATTAAAAGTTTCTGATATTTTTCAAAATTTCAATCTACAAAGATTTCGACTTTTTATTGACTATTTTAATTTTTTCTTAATCTCGACTTTAAAATTTTGATTTATTTTTGAAAAGTACAACTCTTTAAAACATCGATTATTTTAAAAATTTCGATTATTTCGAATCTAGACATATTTCCAATTACGATTTTTTTTAATTTGCCACTGTTTTTCAAAATTTTGACCTTTAAAAATTACTAGATTGTTTTCAAATGTCGATATTTTTTGAAGATTTGATTTTCTTTGAAAATTTCGACAATTTTAATTTTGTCAAAATATGTAATCAACGTATTTCAAAATTTTTACTTTTTTATTTGAACATTTTGACTCATTTTAAAAATTTGGAAATTTTTTGAGCATTTTTTTTTAAATTTTCGAATAAAAAGTTTCGACTGCATTTCAAAGTTTCGAATTTTTAAAAAAATTTAAAGGTATTATGGATACATTTTTAAAAATCCGGGAGGCTCACGTAAAAAAAACCGGTTGGGAGCTCCTGCTCCCCATAATAAATACACAGACCAAAATGAGGAAATTAATCTGGAATAAAACTAAACGAATCAAGATTTCTCAAGCGAGGAGAAATTCACCAGCAAAGCTGACACTGCCTAGCAAAATTAATGCACTTTTGGAAAATATAAGTCAGTAAACATCCGCGCCATGAAAGATCTACAAAATCATGTACAAACTCTAATTTGCCATATGTAAGAGAGACTAAGAAACCCATTAAAACGAGATTCAAGAAACTCACTCAAATTCTCTCTGTTTCATTCAAATGAAATAATATTTAAACAACCTCTTTAAACTGTACATCGATTTAAATATTTTATTAGATATTTTAAATTGAAATTACACAAAATACACCAAATATAATGTAACGATATGGGGGGTGCGTAGAGTGGGGTTATCAGGACACATTTTTCAAGTAAACGTCGTCATACATTACCAAATCCTTATATCTTTGTTCTTCTCCAATTGTAAAGGGAGGATATTCGGGATAATTCCATAGGACTGGGAGGGCGCTTTTATAGTTATGATTATAGAGTGAATTTCTTATGTATTTGACTTTATCTTTGGGTTCAGGATATATAGTGGCGTTACCTAAGGGGAAGTAATGTCAGTGGGGATATAAAATAAACAAATCACTCCACTTTCCTCAGAAACATCTAATGGATAAATTAATCACTTACCTTCCTTATAGGAATAATTTAAAATATTTGAAGCGATTTGCAGAGAGCAGTCCCTAATCGAGTTTAACGGTGGATAAACGCTTCCCTTTTGTATATCACTGTCAGATACGTTATCTGCGATAGTTTGAGCCGCTATAAGGAAATAATCCTCACTGATATGATGAATTCCAGCGACGATTACACCAAGTGAAATACCCGGAAAAATGTATGCGTTGTTGCCTTGGCCGGGGTAGTATTTTTTGCCACCATAATTGACCTCGCCGAACGGCGAACCACTTGAGAAAACGACGGAGCCCTAGAAGGAAAAACATATAATAGACTCTAATTACCCACAAAATTCAGTTTTTGAGAAAAAACCTTTTTTGAAAAATACCCCAAAATGAGACGATATCAAATAATTTAATTCTTTAGCAACAGTTTAGATTTATGGACTTTGTATAATTTTGACCTTTTTTCTAGCATTTTGAGTACAAAAAATCAAGTTGATATTTCGAAAAAAAGTTCGAAATTCGAGATTGGCAATAATTCCAAAATTTTGTTTTTTTTTTGTTTTTCGTTTCGGCCTTTTTTGAAGAATAACTCTTTGAAAATTTCGGCTTTCGTTTAAAAATTTGGACTTTGTTTTAAAACAATCTATTTTTTAGAAAATTTAGACTTTTTATTCAAAGTTTTTCTTTTCGCGTGAAACTTCTAATTTTTAAGCGATTTGCAATGTTTCTAAAAATTGCGTTCTATTTTGGAACATTTTCCTTTTTATTTTTTAAAAATGTCGTCCCTTTTTTCTTAAAGAATTAGACTTTTTTGAAAACTTTGTATTTTTCTTCAAAATTGAGTCCTTCACTTTTTAGAACTTTCAAATTTTGAATTTTCCAGAATTTTTTAAAATTTAACTTATTTTGAAAATTTCTATACTTCTTTCAAAACCTCGACTTTCTCAAATTTTTTCCTATTTTCAAAACTTTCAATCCTTTTCAAAATTTGGTTTTTTTTTCTCAAAATGTTACTCAATGCTTTGAAAATTTCGACTCTTTCAAAATTTCGACTTTTTCTTCAAGTTTTTTCACTTATGGAAATTTTGACTTTAATAACTTTTGAAAAATTCGATTTTTTATGAAAAAAAGTTGTGTTTTTTTAAATATATTTCGACTTTTTCTGAAAATACCCTCTTTCTGAAATATTCCAATTTTTATTGAATATATTTCGATTTTTTTGAATGAAAATTTGATCGAGTTTTACTTTTTGAAAATTTTGACATTTTGAAAGTTTCGACATTTCATAATTTTCATCATTTCTACTACATTTTAACTTTTATGTGAAAATTTTGTTCGATATTTTTCTCGATATCTTTATTTTTTTGTAAACCTACACCTTTTTTTTGAAATTTCCGTTGTTAAAATTTCAACTTTTGGCCAAAATGAGCTTACAATTTTTTTTTAGAAAACTTCGACGTTCTGAAAATTTTTACTTTTTGTAAATTTCGACTTTTAAAAATGTCAACATTTTAAATTGAAAATTTCGACTTTTAAAAATTTCCACATTTCTAAAAATTCTCATTTTTATTTAAAATTTCGACCTTTTCTCAAAATTTCGAGAAATCAAAATTTATTTGAAAATATTGACTTTTTTCAGATTCAATTTTTTTGTAAATTTCGAAATATACTTTAACTTATCTTTACTTTTGATTCCTTTTAAAATATTGCATTTGAAAGTTCTTTTAAAAATTTGGACTTTTTGAAAATTTGGACTTTTCAAAATTTGCACTCTATTTCTAAATTTTGACTTTTCCAAATATTTGACGTTTTAGAAATTCCAATTTTTATCAAAATCTAGACTTTTATTTTAACTTAATAAGATTTCCACTTTTTTAAAATTACTTCCAATTTTTTTTACAAAATTTTAATTTTGTTAAAACTCCGATTTTTTAAAAATGTGTTTGGATATTTCCATTTTTGGAAAATTTTGACTAAACATTTTGAAAATATTAATTTAAGAATTACAACTTTTTCTCGACAGTTTGAAATTTATTTTTTACTTTTTTTTAATTTCTACTTTTTTGAAGATTTTGAGTTTTTTGAAAATTGCGTTGTTTTAAATCTTACTGTCTAATTTTCAAATTTTGAAAAATTTTGAAATATCAAAACTACCATTTTATTTTAAAAATTCCACTGTTCAAAGCATCTACTTTTCGATTTTTTTACATAAAAATCGCAACTTTTTCAAAACTTTGATTTATTTTGAAAATTTCGATTTTTCTCGAACTGTCTAAACTCCGACTTCTTTTGAAAATTTCGCGTTTGAACAATATTAAATATAACCGACCAGGTTTTGATTTTAAGCACCGTCGACGAATTCCACAAAGTCATTAAAAATATCAATAAATTTTAACTTTTTCAATTTGTCTTGAAATTATGAATTATATTTATAAATATTGACTTTTTTGAATATTTCGGTTATTCTGGTTTTGAAAATTTTGATTTTTGTTTTATTTGACTTTGTGTAAATTTTTGAAAAACTTTCCCACCTTTTTTTAATTTCGACTTTTGGCAAATAATAAAAGTGAACAATTTTTAATATTTCGGATTTCTGGAAATTTCAACTTTTTCAAAATTTCGACACCTCAAAATTTGCACTCTATTTCTAAATTCTGACTTCAAAGATGTTGACATTTTAAAATTTCCACATTTCAAAATTTTCACAAAATTTAGACATTTTCTCTTTTAAAATTTCTACTATTTCTAAAAATTTGAACTATACAGTAGATTAAAAAATGTTTCACTTTTTCAAATTGTCATGTTTATCAGAAATTCCAAATTTTTAAAAATTTTGAAAATTTAAAAATTTCAATTTTTGCACCATTTTGACTAAATATTTTAAAAATATAGATTTAAAAATTACGATTTTTCTTGGAGACTTTGAAAAATATTCGACTTTTTTTAATTTCTATTCTTTTTAAAATACTGATTTTATTTTGAAAAAATTGCTTTTTTTGAAAATTTCGACTTTCAAATTTTCTAATTTTTTAAAAATTTCCTTTTTTCTGGAAATATCGATTTTTGTTGAATTTCTACTTTTACTTAAAATTTTGAATTATTTTTAAAAATTTCGATTATTTTTAAAAATTTCGATTATTTTACCAAAATGCCAACTTTTTTTTTTAACTTTAATTCATTGTGAAAATTTCGACTTTTTACTCGAAATTTATTTCTAAATTTCGACTTCCTTAGAAAATTGCGCCTTTGAGTCTTTTTCATTAATTTAAAAACTTCGACTTTTTGATAATTTCGACTTTCACAAATCAAAATATAAAAATATCTTAATATTAAACATTTTACGATGTTTGAACAAATATTTGATACGAACAGTTTCGCTTTCAGCATCGTCAGCGAATTGGCCGTCGAATATTGAAGAATCTCACAAAGTAAGGGTTCACCATATCAATTAATTTCGACTTTTTCAAAAATTTGTCTCTTGACATTTTGAATTATTTTGTAAATATTGACTTATTTGAAAAATTCACCTCTTTTGAATATTTCGACTATTCTGGTTTTAAACATTTTAATTGTTGTTTAGTGTAACACTTTTTTGAAAATTAAAACTTCGAAAATTTCATATAAATAAAAATTTTTGAAAATAATTGAAGCCCTCTACGATGGTGGGCGAAACGTCGAACACTTCTAGTAGTTCTTTGACACGGTCCAATCCCCGAAGAAGTATATCATGTTTTTTCGAAAAGTTTAAAACTTACAATTTGGGTTGAAAATTTAAGGAAGAATTTAAACAGCGAAAAAAATTGAAGTTATTTTAAAATTTCTACTTTTTTCTCGAAATTTAAAGTGTACATTTTAAATATTTAATTTCTTTCTTCCCTTAAATTTTCGACTTTAAAAACTTAAACATTCAGCCTTGTTTCCATCGTAATTATTAATCTTTTTTCTATAGAACTTCCAAGTTATGGAACTTGTTACCGAAAGGAATTTTTCCCAAAAATTACAACCTATCCTTGTTTAAGAAGGCGGTTCATCGCCATCTATCCTTGTTTTCGCATCCTACTCGAAGTGCTTTGAAAGCATAATGGGGTTACCCTTTGCGAGTGGATTACGGGTGAAAATGGGGAGATACCAGAAAAAAATTAAATATTAGAAAGAAAAGTCGAAAATTTGGAAAAAAGGTCGAAATTTCGACAAAAAAAGATTACTTTTCAATAACGGTGGGTAAATATAATACTTACTTTAGTATGTTCGTATGCCGCTTGCGCAGTACATTCTGCTTTATCTGTGGGATTACTCAATGCAAAAACAATAGGTCTTTCGTTATTTGAAGCCATGGCATTTAACACTTCAGGGGTAAAAGCTCCTCCAGAAGCCGAGGCGCCTACAAAATTATTTTTCCTCCTAATTTAATTTAAAAAAATCCAAGACGCTTACCTATTAAAATACTAGGTTTTAATTCGTTAACTACACTAAGCAAACTCTTCTCCGGAGCGTGTTCTTTGGCGTAAAAAGGCTGATGTCCCTGCAGCTTTTCCTTCCCTCTAGACTGAACCACCAAACCGTCGATATCCATCATCCAAATTTTACTCCTAGCTTCCTCCAAAGGGGTGCCTTCCGCCTCCATGGCTTTGACGCAAAGATCGGCGATACCCAAAGCGGCACCCCCAGCACCAAAGAAGAGGAATTTATGGTCGGACATTTTTTTGCCCGTGATGCGACTGGATGCTAGCAGACCAGCCAACGCAACAGCGGCGGTACCTTGGATATCGTCGTTAAATGTACAGTATTGGCCCCTGTATTTATCCAAGAATCGGAAGGCGTTAGCATTACCGAAATCCTCGAACTGGATTAGCGTGTTTTGACCGTAGCGTTTGACGACGGCTTCCATGAATTCATCGATAAAATCGTCGTAAGCTTTACCCGTAACTCTGGTCTGCCTCAGACCAACGTAAAGTGGATCTTCCAAAAGCGCCTGTAAAATTTATATCTAATATTGTAAAGTAGGGGAAATTATGGACTCACTTGGTTGTTAGTACCAACGTCTAAAGTTATGGGTAAACATTGATGTGGCTGAATTCCAGCTAGGGCAGTGTATAGGGCCAATTTACCAACAGGGATGCCCATACCACAGGCACCTAGATCGCCCAAGCCCAAAATTCTTTCACCATCTGTTACGACAATGGCTTTGACGTTGGGTTCCGGCCTGGAAGATTGACCAAATAAATCGAATCGTTGCAAGTTCGCCAAGTCTTACCAATTTTTAAGGACGTCAAAGCAGTGTCCCTTATCGTTAATAGTAATGAACAGGCCCCTAGGCCTCCTGTAAATTAAACCGAATCTTTGGCAGGCTAAACCTACGGTGGGCGTGTAGACAATTGGCATTAGCTCCTCGATATTCTCTGAGAGTAGTCGAAAGAATAATTTCTCATTACGATCGTGTAATTCTGTGAGATAGATGTATTTGTTTAAGGGCTCTTGGTAGTTCTGCACTGATATTTTACAAAGAGCCAGTTGTTCTTCCTGCGTTTTGAACCTCGCCGGTTGCAAACCATGAATCCCCAAAGCTTGTCTTTCTTCCAAAGTGAAAGCTAAGCCCTAAGGACAATAAATTTTGACTGAAAATATGCCTTGAACCCAATGTAGAATAAAGGAACCAATTTGGGCGAGTTCAAATTTTCAGATCTAATTCCGATTTTTTAAACTCGTTTGTTGGTTCCGAATTTCTAGATTTTCTCCCAAATTGTCTCGAAAAACAGTAAGGCGGATTGATTGACTTTTTGATTCAGGACGCGGAGCCTGTAACTTCTAAAGTCAAAAACACTAAATTTGGAAAGTAGATTATTTTGTGACCTAGGCGGTCAACACAAAAAAATTGTAGGAAAATCACACTCTGAGAGGGTGAAAAGTAAGAGGAACCAAAATTAGCAAGAAAATAAATTAAAAATGCCTATAAAACTCAACTTCTCGGAATATTGAGAAAAAAAATCGATTTTGTGGGCTTAAAGACGAAACTTACGAAAAAATTCTAAATTAGGTATTCATGTCCAGAGTTGCGTATTCGAACAACTTCAAATTATAAGAAAAAGTTGAAATTAAAAAAAAAATGGAAATTTATTCAAAGCATAGAATGTAACCTCAACAATTCGAAATTAAGGTAATATGTCTCAAAAATGTTTTTGAGACTATTTTGCAATAACCCTTTTTTCAATTAGAAAAATTGAACATTGAAACCGTACAACTAGAATTGTGAATAAAAAATGCGCAATTATCAAAATAACCTTGACTAATATTACAAATTTTCTCGAAAATTCTAATTAAAATAAAAACAAAGTAAAATTTGAGTGTAAACTAAAAAGGTCGAAGGTCAAAAAATTCGAAATGTTCTGTGTGTGCCCCGAACAATCGAACGACACTCGTTACCGAACGTAACGCGTATTTATTTATCATCTGGAATATAGTCAAACGCCCAATTGGGTGGATTTGGGGACACCTGTATAATAGGTCATCAAACTGTTGGACCATTAGACTCGAACAATGTAGTGCCCGATTTTTCTGGATGAAATTTGTCGGGTTCATTTTGCTAGGTTTGGATAAATTAGGTTTTATTAGCTTTGGCATTGAATTTCATTTCGTCGAAGCACTTCAAGGCAATGTGCCAATTAAATTGAAAAAATGTACGTTTAAAAATAATCTTTTCATTGCCTCGCGTTCAATGTGGACTAGTTTTTCTTTAAGTAATTAGTTTATTTAAATGGGGAAACAAAAATAAACAAATGATCAAAAAATTGATTTTTGCATTAGAAAACCCGACAACCTTAATGAAAATGAAATAAAAATGAAGTATAAATCCTAAGACTGCTACTAGATAGGAAAAGGGGATTCTGGGCCGAAAATAACGACGCCTCACTCTTAATGTTGCTGAAGAACTATCAGAGGTTTTAAAAGACTTGGCTCTTCTACTAAATAGGGCATTAAATGTACTATTTCATAAAAGAATACCTTTTTGAAATGCTATGCATTAATATCCTTCAACTAACATACTACTTAACGGAATCAATGAAATATCCAGAGAAATTAAAAGTTTAGATGTCCCGCAGTTGGCATGTTTTTCATAAACAGCCAACGGTTGATATGCTCCAAAAATAAATAATCTGGCTGTTTGAGAGGTGGACTTGAATTTTGTGGATGTATCAGTATTTATTTTTTTGAATGGAAATTTTAGTTTTTTTCAGCGGTCGTCGTATACTTTCTGCTTCATTTATTTTTAGAATTCCAGTTTTATTTTCCACCAGACTGGTTGAGTCAAGGAAGGCAAACAGTTAAATTGAAATAATTATTTTCACATTAGTTTCAGGTGTATGGAAATAAAATAATTATACGGCGTAAAACGAAACAATTTGTTGCCCATTCGCCATGAGATATTCCGTCTAAACAGTCTGCCTTTGTCATGTGTTTAAACTTGGAATTATAAAAAAGTAGACATTTCGAAAGAAAGCTCACTATTTATATTTAATTATATTTACATTACATTCAAATAGTAAGTTGAACTAGAAGGTGAAAAAAAGAACAAATTTTCAAAAAAAGTCGAAATTTCGATTTGGGTAAAATTTTAGGCAGAAACATGCACATTGAAATCGTGAGCTTCCAGAAAAAAAATATTTCGAGATTAAAACTGAATTAAAAAAATCAACATTTTCAAAAGTTAAAATTCTAAAAAAAATGCCCCGAGTTTACGAATGTGTCACACAGAATCTTTCGTTTATCAGGCGAAGTATTTAAGATACGCTTTTTTATGAAAATTTCGATATTTTTTTGAATATTTCGACATTCTTTTGAAAATTTCGACATTTTTTTTGAAAATTGCAACTTTGTTCTAAAAAACTGATTATTAAAATTTTGTCTTTTTCAAAATTTATATATTTTTATTTAAAAAATTTCGACTTTTTTACTTAATTGTAATTCTTTGAAAAAAAAATCCTTATTTTTGGAACTTCCTCCTTTTTTGACTACTTTGATTTTTTTAAATTTCGATTATAAATCCAAGGTTTTTTCAAAATTTTTGCTTTCTTTTGAAACTTTTGACAATTTTTCAACTGACAGAAAAAGACTTATTTTGAAATTTCGCCACTCAAGGTTCCATTTTTTATTTCAAAAGAAACACTTTTTCCAAAATTTTTAAAATGTTGTTTTTTCCCAAAGTTTACTTATGGTTTCACTTTTTCCCAAAATTTTGACTGATTTTGCCAATTTTCACCTTTTTCAAAATTTCGTATTTTTCACAATTTTTTAATATTTTAAAAATTTCGACTCTTTTTATTATTTCTCAAAGCTTTCTCTTTATATGTCAAAAATTCGAGTTATGTCCTAAATTTGGTACTTTGAAAGCTTTTTTTAAAAAAAATTGTTTTGTTTAAAAATTTCGACTTTTTAAAAACTCTAACTTTTTCAAAACTTTACCACATTACCATTATTTCTACATTTTGACTTTGGTAGAAATTTCGATTTCAAATTTCCGATTTCTTATCGAATTTTTGACATTTTAAAATTCCCACTGTTTTCAAGATCCCACATTTATCAAAATTTTGACTCTTTTTTTTTTCAAAATATTGACTTCAATTTTTAAACTTTATCTTGAAGGTTCGATTATTTTTGTAAATTTAACTTTAAAAGAAAATCGGCATTTCAAAATTTCTACCTTTATAAATTTAAATTTTTATCAAAATTTCGCCATTTTCTCAAAAATGTTTTTTGGAAATGCAGAGAAAATTTTGATTCTTTCTCGAATACACTTTTTGTAATTTTTGACTTGAAGAAATTTCGATATTTGTGTGCATTACTGACTTTTTGGAAATTTCGCCTTTTCTTGAAAAAATCGATTCTTTCAAAAATTCAACGTTTTTCAAGTATCGACTTTTCTGCAAATTTTGACCTTTTAAAAATTTCAACCTTTCAATATTTCGCGTTTCAAAATATCTACTTTTTTCTAAATTTCCATTTTGTTTTTAAATCTCCTCTTCAAAATTTTGAGCAATTATGAGAATTTCAACTCTATATCAAAATTCGGAATTTTTTAAGAAACATTGTAATATTTTTTTAATGAAAATTTGGAGTTTTTTCAAAAGGTGGATTTTTAAAATAATTCTACTTCTCCTTGAAATGGCTTTTTGAAATTATTGTTCCTTTTTTCCGAAGAATGCGAACTTTTTAAAAGTTACGACATTTCAAAATTCTCAGTATTTTTAAATTTTGAATTTTATCCTTAGAATTTCCACTATTTGTCAAAATTTGGTGTTCTTTTAAAATGTTTTCATTTTCATAACTATTAATTTTTGTTAACCATAAAAACATAACAAAATTTAAAAAATTCCACAAGTTTTCGATAAATATTTGTCGAAAATTTGAGGAATTTTTTAAATTTTGTTACGCTTTTATCGCTAATAACGTTTAATAGTTATGAATATTAAGGAATTCCACGAAGTAAGGATTGGAAATATCAATTATGTTTTCATTTTTTAAAATATTCAAATTTTCATATTTTTCTTTCAAATTTTCTGCTTTAAACTCTTTAAACTGAAAATTAAAAGATTTAAAGTTGGAATACTGTTAACAATTGAATATTTACACTTAAAAAAATAAAACTTCAACGTTCAAACTCGTATTTTGAAATTTCCACTTAAATTGAAAATCGAATTTTTTAATTAAAAGAAAATTTTGACGTAAATGATAAAAAATTCTACCTAATTATAACTTTTACTCCCAAATTTTCAAGAAAAAGTCCAAATTTCTATTTTAGAGTCAATATATTTGGAAAAAAGTTTAAAATATTAGCAATTTTAACTAAAATGTTATAAAAAACCAATATATTGAGAAAAACTCTAACTAAAATTGATTCTTAACAGTTTGAGGAAAAAGATTGTTTGAGTATCGCGAAAAAAATAAACATTTATGTTGCAAAAAATAAAAAGAAAATGATCTTTAACTTAAATCAAAAAAAATCTGAAAAAACCTCAGCCTTCCTAAAGTCAAAATGTTTATAAAAAAATTGAAATAAAAAACAAAATTTTATGTTAAACATCAATAATTGGAAGTTTAAATTGGGTATTCTCTGAAAAAATTAGTTTCATGTTTGCTCTAAAAATTTCGCTCCAATATTAGAATATATTTCACTTTATTTTTAAAATTTTGACTTTAAAATTCAAAATAATAAGATTTTAACCGAAATGTGTAAAAATAAAAATCAAAATCCACAAGAAATATAAAAAACTGAATCACTACTGCGTGTGTAAAAGGGGTTTAGTCAAAAACAGATAAAATTGGAGAAAACCACGTAACTCAGTTTGCACGATACCTTAGACCAGGGATGAGCAACCTTTTTTTTTGCAGCGGCCAATTACAAAGCTAAAAATTTTGCGCGGGCCGCATGTGGGAAAATATGAATGCTGGGGCGCTTGCACCCTCTGGTTCATGCAGCAAACTGAAAATTCATATGTATTCAACTGGGGGACTTCCCAATTTTTCAAAGTTCAAGCATTTTTTCGAAATTTCTAAATTTTTCACAAATTTCGTATATTTTTTTTACAAAATTTGTCTTTTTCTTTTGAAATTTTGCATTTATTCATAAAATTCAACTTCTGTTCTCAAACATAACTGTCAAAATTTCGAATTTAAAAGTTCCTCGTTTTTTTCCTGAAATTGCGCCATTTGTCGAAATTTGACTTTTTCTGAAAATTTTCACTTTTTTTGATTTCAGCTTGCTTATTAAAATTTACCTTTTTCTCGAAATCTGGTCGATCTTCTGACAAAAAGGTATATTTTTTGGAAATATAAAATTTTTGTGAAAGGACAAAAATTTCATTGTAAATGTCAACCCTTTTTTATCCAAATTTCTGGAAGTTTCAACTTGTATGTCAAAATTTCGATGTGTTATCACCATATTTGACATTTTCTGACGCCCGTTAAGGCAAGGTAGGGCACCTGTCTTCCTCTGACTCTAGGAGCCCAGACAAAATAAATATTCGATTTTTTTTTAAAATTTGCTCTTTTCCTGAATTTCGATAAAATATGTTCTTTTTGAAAAATGTTGAAATTTCACTAAGATTAAACGCTTTTTCTCAAAATTTAGATCTTTGTTGCAAAAGTTCTCTCACAATATTGCTCGAGGTTTTCACTATTTTTTTTAATTTAGACTTTTTTTTTAATATTGACTTTTTGTCCATTTCCAATGTTTTCTCGAAATTTCGTTTTTTTTCCAAATTGCGATATGTTTCTGAACATTTAGCTAAAAATTTCGATTTTTTAGATTCTGATTTTTTTAAAATTTTAACTGGTTTCCTAAAGTTTGTCTTTTTTAGGACTCTTGATTTTTATCTTTATTTTTATTAATATTTCTATAATTCTTTTCTTTCTCGTGGTAAATTCGTTCCTTTTTTCAAAATTTCGAATTTTTCTAAAATAGTATTTTCCCTAAAATTCGCCTGTTGCTGAAAATTTGTCTTTTTTGAAATTTTGATTTTATTTTCAAGATCCTACTTTTTGGACTTTTTCAAAAATGGTTTATTTATTTTAAAATGTTATCATTTTCTTGAATATTTATCTTTTTCAATAAATTGCGAAAAATATTTTTGGGGATTTCGAGAAAAAGATTTCTTATAAATTCAACATCTTTACTGATTTTTAAATTTTGAGAAATTTTTGAAAATTGCGATTTTTCTTTCTCAAAATTGGACTTTTTTTGAAAATTGCGTCTTTTCACAAAATTCACAAAGTTCTTAAGAAAGGTTAGGTTTTTATTTTCAATAAGATTTATTGAAAATTTCAACTTTTTCAATTTCCCTCTTAAAATTGGACCTTCTTTTAGAAATTTTCTAAAAAGTCCAATATTTTTCTGGAAATTGCAACGTAATTTTCAAAAACTGTGAATTTTTTTCGAACTCTTTGTTTTTTTCTTATTTTTTTTAAAAATTTGATTCCTGATAATTCCTGATTTGTCTGAAATTCATCTTATTCTCTAAATTTTAACTTTTATCTCAAAATTCGATTTTATCTGTTTTTGATTATTTCCATTTAAAATTGAATTTTTTCTTAAGATTTAGACTTCTTTTACAAAATTTGTTTATTTTTTTAAAAATTGGATCAAAATTTTATTAGAAATCTAAACAATCTGAGAAGAATATTTTTAGGAAATTTTGAGTAAAAGATTTCATTAAAAAATTCCAAAAATATGACAACATTTATATATAATAAAAATTCTGAGATAATTATTTTTAAAAGTTGCATTTTTTACCTGAATTCGACTTGGTCTGGAAATTACAACTTTTTCACAAAAATTTACCTTTGGAAATTTCGTCTTTTTTACATTTCCACTCTTTCGAAATTTCGACATTTCTTAAAATTCTCCAAAAGGTTTTTCTTAAGATTGGGCTTTTTTCGAAATTTTGACTTTAATCTAAAAATGCGAGGTCCCCAGTTCTGTAGCCTTTAAGAGAAAATACACATAACTAAGTCAGAAGGTTTTTTTTTACCCCATGAAATTTCCAGAATGATCGCTGTTGCCCTCCCTTGAAGAAAACCTTGTCTACGTTCATGTCCGCGATATTTCATGATTTCCATCGCATGCCTAACTAATCTTGTAAATGTATTAAAAACGATTTAGGTAATTTTATTAGCATTTTTGAATATCCATATTGTAAAATTTGATGCTCAAATTGGTGTTGTTTTGTAAATTTATTAATTTCATTCGTATTCAGTTGTTACTGTTTCTATTTCGTATATTAAATGACTAAGAAAAAATATGGAAGCTATAAGCAGTTACTCCGGATCGAAATATGTTAAATCTCGATTCAAATTGGTTTATTAAGTTTTGAATTTCCTGGCCATATTTACTTCTATCTGAAGGAGTTTCTTTTCTCAAGCTTGGAAATTGTTTAATGTTTTTTGACAACAAATGTTTCTTCCAAATGGTAAGTTCTTTTTTTTTTGTCAAGTTGTTTGACATTTTTTTTCCAAAATTTTTACGTAAAACAGTAGAGCTTAGGCGGGCCGCACAAAAATGTCAGGAGGTCCGCATGCGGCCCGGGCCGCGTCTTGCTCATCCCTGTCTTAGACTTAAATTTTTGACTTTTAACTGACAAGCACAATTAGACAGTTATTTATACTCTAAATGACTTAGCTTTCTTTAAACAACGACAGTAACTTCAAAATTATATAGGAAAACGACTTTAGCTCATTTTCAGGAAAGCTTGACTTATCCCTTTTAAACGTGCAGCAGCGAAATGTACTCGAAAATGTTTCTGAAAAGTACCGAAATTTTAAGATAAATAAACTCAATACATTGAAACAGTTCAGTTTTAAGATTAAAGATATATTGGTCGAATTTTGAACCATCGCGATTTCGAAAACAAAAAGGGCAAAATATTGTGATCAAAGTTGAAATTTTGGGAAGAACATTTTTAAAAATCCTAGAAAGAAAGGACGAAATTTTGATTTCTAACCTAAACACAGAAAAATTAATTATGGTTTTAAGAAAGACTGTTAAAAATCTTTTAGTTGAGTCACGAAGGGGAAGGGTCACGAGCCATGACAAAAAAAAAGTTTGGGAAACTCTGCTCTATTAGTTTATTATTCTATTTTCGAAAATTTGTTATGCCTTCGTTGTATATTAAAATAGAAAGTATGTACTTTTATACAAGAAGGTTATGTACGCGAATATTTTCAATGGGATGCCATGCCATAAAAGCACTGTCATAGATTTAGTTAGGAAGTGGAAATTTACTGCAAACAAGCCATAAAAAATAATCTTATCTACTCTTTTTTAACCGACCACAATTGCACTAATTAAATATGTACTTGAAAACATACTTCTTATTTTTATATTTAATAAAATTACAAAATTGCTTTCATCTGAATGCATAAGATAATATTTTTTTCCATATATTTAAAATTAGGGGAGATGCACACAAATATTGTATCTGTATCACGTGGCCTATTTAAATTTCTATAATATATATCTCTCATATTTAATGGAATAGTATGTACAGTTGTACATCTTTTTAAATACATTACAGATTATTTTCTTGTGTATTATTAAAATCCCTGAATATGTTTATTATTTTGTTGCATTAAAATTACAAAAAATATATAATTAAAAAAAGACATGTCATACCTATGTCTCATACCTTATTCAATCTAGGGTCCCTCAAATGATCGATGCCCATAACTTGTGAAGGTGTCAGGACGTCCCCCACAACTTCGTGATATTCTCTCTTTTGAACATCGTCGCTGATCGCCGCTGGTCCAGATACTTTGAGGTTCTCTAACCATGAAAGCCTGCATACTGAGAGACTAGACCGAGATCTAGACAAATATTTAGATAATTACAAATTACAAAATAGTCCAAAACAAACAATCAATAAAACAAGCACCGAAAAAAATCAATAATTTCTAAAGACTTCTAAAAAAATGTTTTGCAAGATATTAGAGGGAAAAGGATGGCAGATCAGTACCAATGGTGTGTTCTCCATGGAAATGTAGTTTCCGTTGCAGAATAGAAAAATACTTATTAATGGATTTAATTTTCAAAGACAGTAACAGGAAACGAACAAGCGAAAGGATTTTTGAACCACCAACTTCTAACATCAATTCTTTCAGCACCCACTTGGAGAAGATTATTTTTCTTTAAAACTGGTTGCAAAGTTACTTCTATTCAAACTATGTACTCACTATAAAAATATTCCAGGAATAAACATTAAAAAATTATACAGAATTGTGAATATTCATCTTAATAAGTATAAGAAAAGGGGACATTTCTTTAATTCCTTTTTTTGCACTTTACATTACCTCTCAAAGCTATGTTAAAAAATGTGCTGATAAATAAGGAATAATAAACATTAGTTCAGTCCCCTAAAAGTATATGAGAAGTCTGGACAACAGAAACAGAACAAAATAAAATTCTGTACAATTTTACTTTTGGTCTTTTACCAAATTAACATTTATTAAACCAACACTGGTAAAAATTGCTTAGTCACAAAACAAGTTTTTCAGCTAGTATTTAATATTAAATTCTAATAGCTACTTAATATTCTTAAAATATAAAAGTGTTCTTGTTTTTTATATTCAGTCTAATAGTACTTTAAGGTAAATATGTTAATTGAAAATATACACAGTATTGACGTTTTGTGGTATTCCATATTATTAATTTGAAAAAACCATTATTTTGTTTTAATACAATTTCTTGTATTAATGAATTGTGCCACTGCAGTTTCGACAGAGTTTGATAATAGCATAAATCTAAAATCTTCAGTCACAAATTTGTAAATGCAAATAATATTGAAATGGAATACTGTTTCTTACCAACTTAATAAAAAAAAGTAGTAGTTATATTTGGGAAAAGAATGAATAGTGCAGGCGCTGGCAGTACTTGAGTATGCAAAATGTGAGGACCGACGTGTATGTTCAGATTCATGTACCCGAGACCCTAATTAATGGAAAAATCCATCTTGCCCGAAATTTCAGTGGTCCCTTTAGTCCCCTGTTGACCCCCAAAACCACCCCGTATGATCTGCATAGGGCGCTTAGCCATTCAGTGTTATTTCGGCGTCAATTGAGCGTTTAAGGTTACATTTTGTCGCGTATACGTAATATAATTCAATTTTCGTTGTTTTCGAATGTTTAATACTTAAAGCCTGTTTTATCTGAAAAAGGTAAACTATGTCATTAGAAGTGATAAATTTAAAAAGGAAAAGACCGAACGAGTTGTGTTTATTTTGTGATGGAACAAAGGATTTAAAGAACCACGGCAAAACCATGTCTGGGTATTAAAAAAGCAGCAGATAGAGGAAAGGACAATATTAGTGAAAATTTTGAAAAGCTGCATAATCCAGAGTACACAACACATAAGTTTTGATGGCATCAAAATTGTTTAACTAGTTACATAAGTGAGGAGAAAATAACGAAGACGAAGACGAGAAACAGCGTTATTCGTGAGACATCAAGGGAAGTACAGAAAAAACAGGTAAAATGTCTGATATGTGGAAAGTTAACAAGGAACAAAGATAAACAACTTTTTTGTGTTCCGAAATTTCAGCAGCGGAAAAAATTTTAAATACTGCACGTGTTAAACAAGACCATGTTTTTACCCAACTTAGCATTTGTCAACACCCGGAAAATCTTTTTGCCATCGAACTGAGGTATCACAAACATTGTTACCGTAATTATTTAAGATTACCAAGATTTTCTGAAAAGCCAGCGGGTCGACCTTCTAGTAAAATCCCACAAGAAATTTTTCCTGATGCATTTGCCAAATTGATAGACGAAATTAAAGATAAATTTTTAATTCACTCTTTTAAAGTGTCTTTCTTGGCTCAGTGCCTAGCTAAACTTACAAATATAGAGGATGCAGTGATCGAAAATCGCCTACTGAAGTCACTGCTTATTGATAAGTATGATGGAAATATATTATTTTCATATCCAGCTGATAGATCAAAATCATCATTAGTATTTATGGGCAACATACCATTGCAGTAAGTAATTGAACGTGTTCATAACATTGATTCAAAAAAACCATATTATTGAAAGTGCAAATGAACTGCGACGAGAATTATTAAAAACAGAACTGATATAAAATGGAGAGTTGCCGCGAACTTTGCAAATTTTCATGCGGGCATTATTTAATGCAAAAAACAAAGAATTAAGCGATGTTTATTATAGAAGAGCATTACCCGTATTTTATGACATATTTTTTACTGTTACCGAGAAACAGACTCCGAAACATATAGCTCTAGCGCAATCAATACATCACTTGACTAGATCAAAACATTTGATAAGTATATTGAATAAGTTTGGACCTTGTAGCAGCTATAAAGCATTAAAAAGATCTTGATTTGGAAGTAACCACATCTATTGTGTGTGAAGATTTAGAAAGAAAAGTGCTCATTCCTAAGAATATCGTAAGAAATCTATTATTATTTCTTCATGTAGCTGTGGACAACAACGATTATGATTTAAGAGCTTTAAATTGTCAAGAAATTTTTCATTTCAAAGAAAATTTGCTGCCTTCTATATCTAGTTATGTTAATAGCAGTTGTTTATTAACTTCAACTTCGAATTACTCGCAATTTGATACTTTGCTCTGGGTTTTATGTAGATTGGAATACAATCAATCAATGAAAAACTTCTATCGACCATTGAAGAATTCTATACCAGGATGGACCCCATTTCAACAATTATTATCATCTGAAAGATCACCTACATCTACTATTGAATTCAGCCCGGTAATTCCCCTAGCCACCAACTTCAAAGAATGTTGTGTATACTGCCATGAAAAATTTTGTTAACCTATGTCTATCGTTAAGTAAAAATATAGCTGTTCTTTCATGTGACATGTCCATATATCTTATAGCGAAAGATATCCAACAAACAAGTGAAGAGTTCCAAGGACTGAATACTGAGAATTGGAACATTTCATTTACAAAAAAAATTTCTTGCGCTGTTTAGGTTAATATATAGAAGGAAGTGGACTTGATAGCATTCATATTGAAGCCAATGTTTATGGAGTAAATACTTTGGCATCAATTCTTAAAGGGACTCAATATAACAGAGGCAATAGAGCACATAAACTTATGTATGAAGCATTGAGAAGTATACAGTTGTCAGAATTTATAGATTATATGAGTTTTCTTCAGGAGCAAATACAGCAGTTAAATATCTGTCTTCAGGAGATAAGGGAAGTAATAGCAGATAAGGATAATTTAAGTTTCAGCGACAAATATAATCAACATAAAACTTTAATTGAAGATTTTTTACAAATTTTTTCAAATTCTTGGACCAAGGACTTTTTTAAATCCTTGGACTAAGCACTGAAAATAAAGTCTTCAAATATTTAAATAATTACTGTGAGATGGTAGAAATTCTTTTTTTCATTATGGCAGACAGAAGTAATAATTATATATTACATTTAGAGACTTCTCGACAAAAGCTACCTTATTTTTTCTCTAGTGAATCACACCAATTATAACCGTGGAATAACGCTTTATTTACAAGATATGTTAAAATTACCTCCAGAAGTGATACATGATATGAAGAGAGGAATGCATTCCGTCAAACGAATTGCAGGTACATTCAATGCAGTAGGCTGCGACTTAGCACTAGAACATTCTCAGAATCGATCTTCTGCAGTGACTGGAGGCTTGATTGGTATCACTAAAAATGAAGAAGCAATGCAGAGATAGTTGCTTCTGTATCTTTTCAAAAATAGTGTTCACTCAACTCTCTCTTCATATCTTGGAATACAATCTGACACTACATGTGACATTAACAGTCATAATGAATGGACACAATCGAGGATTAATAAGGACGAAAGGGATATTGCAAATATTATTAAGTGTTTTAATGCTTATAATCCACTAAATAGTTCAGATTGTGCGCTTCGCAATAATTACAGCGGAGCATTTACTGAAGAATATACCTCGCGATGTCTTAATATCAGAGAAAATGGAGAGACTCTATTAACTACGTACGAAAATGAACGGTTTTTCACGAAAACTAAAAATTATCGGATCCTATAAGGAAAACCAATTTTTACAACTTTGAAGATACTTCTTCAAAAAAAAAAAAACACAAAAGATTCTAATAAAAAATTGCAAGGTGCAACAGATATAACAATTTTTCAGAAATTATTCATGCTATTTCCCAACGTGGATTTGATATAAAAATATTGGCATCGTATAAGATATTAGACTACTGCAAGTATCTTTTTGACAAAGATGGATTTCATAAGAAATCACCAAAATTCGAACTCGCCCTTGAAATTCAAAATCATCATAACTAGTATGAATTCTCAGCAAGGCATTATAAATTTAAATACTCCAAAGATTTATATTATTGATGGTATGGTACTGGTTCATCAAATTCAAATAAAAAAGTTTAATACTTTCGGTGATTTTGCAGAGGCATTTTTTAGAAAGATCATGCTAATTTTTGTGCAGTCAGGTGCGAAGAGAATTAATGTAATATTTGATAGATATTACGTTTCAATAAAATTTTTAGTCGCGTTTTCGAAGTAAAGGTCAAGTTATAAAAAATATCATAATTTCAGGTCATTCTGCAAAAATACCTATTGATTGTAAAGCTTTTTTTCAAGCACCCCAAATAAATTACAACTTGTTCGATATCTCTGCACTACTGCTCCAAAATATACACAAGTAAGAGAAGAATGCGAGATGTACATTTGTGGAGGATTCGATGATCCAACACAATGCTTCAAGCTGCAGGGGTCTTCATTTTGTGAGGTGCCTGAATTAAGGTCAAATCGTTTGGAAGCTGATTCAAGAATGTTTGGCATTTCATGCTACAAGAATTGAACCATCACATGTTATTATCCTCAGTGCTGATACAGATGTATTCATCTTAGCAATTTATTACTGGAAAGAATTAGCAAGTCTATGGTTTGACGGTTGTTCTTATAAAAAGAAACATCTTTTAGGATGCCATTTAGCTGCCGAATCTCTTGGTAAAAATATGTCACATTTTGCCAACATTACATTCCATAAGTGGTTGCGATACTGCTAGTAGATTAGGTAGTAAAAAATAATGTTTGAACGCTACATCAGATGATTTTGTACAAACATCTTTGGGAAACCTGGACCTAAATACTGAACAACTAAAACAGAATCAGTTTGTACATATACAGAGTGGACCATAAGTAATGGTACATAGAGCAAGAGTAGATTTTTCGTATAAAAATAACGTGATTTAGCCACATTTACCTTATACCAAAAGTTGATATTAACAGAGATAGAGGGTGTCAAAGTTGAAAAAAAAATTGTGATTTTTTTCGCATAACTGATGAACACATTTGACTATTGACAAGAAATTTTGCATAGGGAGGTTTCTTTGGTCAAGAAATGCTAATTTGCCAACAGATTGTCAGTAACTCATGATGATGGCGCCACCTGCGCTACCTTGTATTATTCTAAAGCATTCATAACTTTTTTATGCCTTCATTAACACTTATTTTAAATATATATTTTTATTTACCTACATTTTTTACGAAAAAAAGGTATACTTTCTAAATGTTGAATACAAGCAACCGTTTTCAAGATATTTGCCTTCAAAGTTTACCGCACGTTTATTTTAAGTTATGTAAATGTGAATTTTTCGCAGTAGGTTTCAAAACAAAAGCAATAAAACTGACTCTAAAATAGTTTATATCAAATATTACTCTACTGACATTATTATTACATATGTTTTTTAAATTTCTAAAACAAATTTAAATAAAATACCAAAACAAAATTTATTTTTAAAAATAATTATGTGGGAAATGACCTTTTTCATGTAAAGGGATTGTAAACAATTAAAAATCTGGCTGTCTTTTATTGTAATTCATCTCCAAATATCTGCTTTGACCGCCCAGACTATTAACATTTTCTTCTGCGGACTCAGAGAACATATCTCACATCTCTATGTTAGAAAATAAATTACGTCTTAATTTTTTGGATCTTCTTTATTCAGATTTTTAAAATTTAGATAATAATATTATCAGCAAAGTAATATTTGACATAAATTAGTTTCAAAACTGTCTTATGATTACTTTTTTTTCAAGCCTACTTCGAAAATTTAATATCCTAGTAATTTAAAACCAAGGCACGTCAAGCTTTAAAGGCAAATATCTTGGAAACGGTTGTTCGTATCAACTTTCAGAAAGTACACCTTTTTTACGTAAACAATATGGGGAAATGAAATAACCCATTTAAAATTAATATACGTGGGTGCACAAAAAAGTTATGATGATTTAGAATTATGCAGGATTGTGTAGGCAGCGCCCCCTATCAGCTATTGGTAATATGTTAGCAAATTAGAGTTTGTCGCCTTAAGAAACCCCCTTTTGCCAAATTTTGTGCCTATGTTGCAATTCATTCCATAATTATACAAACAAATCGAAATTTTTTTCCAACTTTGACACCCTGTATCTCTGTTAATATCAACTTTTGGTATAAGGTAAATCTAGCTAAATCACATTATTTTTATTCAAAAAATTCACCATTGCTCTGTGTACCATTACTTATGGTCCACCCTGTATTTTTTTAAAAAGAAAATAAGTGCTAATGAACTTCGATATAAACTGATTTCTCAGAATATAGGTTTCGGTTTTAATTTAATGTTAATAAGTAATATGCACGTCAGATGCCTTACATTTGTATTTGTTAAGGGCTACAGTACAAAATTTTATTTGGAAAAATGCTCATCAAACACAATCAGAACCTACTGATTACTCTTTATTTGGTTATGAGTAGCACAATGGTGACTTACGTCCACGACAAATGACAAAGCCGCCTTTGCCAGATTCACAGAGTCAGCCTTGTAAGATGTACGTCCAATTGTCGAACAATGTCTTGTACTTGCAAAAAGTCACAATCACGTTGTATTTCATTGTGTAAATGTATTTAATAATAATTGTCTAAATAAAAATGACTAACTATATACTTATATCTGAATTTCATGTAAATTCCTATTTGAATTCGTCGTTTTTTATATTGTTTTTATTAATTAGACATGTTTTTTTAAATGTATTTTCTGTTTTTTATTTTATTTAACAACCTAACATTATTTCCATCGTAAGAGAAAACTGTAACATACAACTGAAATAATCATTAAAATGGTTCCATAGCATGTACTTAGCATACTAGCATGTATATAATCTTACAGGTAAGGGGGGGGATAAAAAAGTTGGACCAAAAAATGGACCGTCAAGAACCAGATTATCATTCCTTAACTAATATCTATCGGCAAAATGCGGTCGTCACATTTTGCATACTCGCATCCTTCTAGCTCCCGGTCTAGAAGCAAACAAACATTAAATCCAATATGTTTTATCTGATAAATAAGGAGAGGATACTGCAATTAGATGAGTTATTGGTGATTTGCATTAACTTTACTGCACACCTAGCAACAATTAGTTCATATCGATTCCTTATCAATCTAAATTTATTACATTTTCTTTAGTCAAAAGCCTGTATACAAGTACTTGAATAATAATGAACATATACAAAATCGTTTTGATTGTGATAAACAAATTTCCATTGTGTTTTTAAATAATTCTTTGTTAGGGTTTTGAGTTATAAACGATAAGCTACACATTACGTTTTTGTTGCTAAATTTTAAAATATGATATTTTTTTTCATATCTGACTTTAGGGGTAAAATAAATTATTGAAAATGGCTTTTTATATCTTTCTATAAAATTTATGTTTAATGTTGGTCCTTGGTTACCTTCAAAAACTGAAATACAAATCTTGTCCCCTGAAACCAAGAAAGATTAAAAAACACAACAAAGGTTGCTTTAACGCGTTACGATAGCCAAGCTCTCATCTTCAGTATCTCTCTGAAACGCGTTAGAGCAACCTTTGTTGCGTTTTTTAATCTTTATTGGTTTCAGGAAACAAGGTTTGTATTTCAATTTATATTTAACTTAAAAATGTTAACTTATTTATGAAAAGTTCGACCTTACAGTTAAAATCTTAAGAAAGAAGCCAAACAAAAAACTGAAGTTACGAAAAAAGTCGAAATAAGTTTACACCTACGTTTATAACCTTTTTTCTTAAAACTTTGCGAAAGAAAGATTAGACTTTTCAATAATTTTTTCAAAATTTCAACTCTTTCAAGATGTCAAGATTTTATTATTACTTTTTAATTTTTTTTAAAGTAGAATAAAAAAAATAATAATTACAAGACTACAAATCTCGACTATTTTCTGAGCTATTTTATTTTCTTAAAATTGCAACTACAAAATCAAATATTTACTATTAAATAGGGGGAAATTTTTCCCAATAAAAAAAATTATTGTTTTTAAAATTGGGAGTGTGAAGTCGAAATTTTATCTTTAAAGTTAACGAGTGGAAATGTAAGGATTATGTTAAAAAAACTTCGGAAGTTCTACAAAAACAGTTGTTCGAAAGTTTGGGTTTAGCTAATAAATTATTTCGAATCGAGAAGAAACTTCGAAAGAATCTGTATATTAAGTCGAAAAAATGTTGGAACCAAAAAGTTAATTTCGGATTTGAAGTTGGAGTTGTTCTAAAAAGAAACGTTAAATTCGGAATGTTTTTTAAATAAATGAAAATTTTTCGAAATTTTTATATTTTCTGTCAGAAATTTAAACTAAAATTTTATTTTATTTTCCAAATCTCGAATTTTTCAAAAACTTACATTCTTTCAAAATATCGACTTTTCTCAAAATTAGGGATTTTGAAAATTTCGAAAATTTGTACCAAACTTCGACTTTTTCTGAAATATACGACTTTTCGATTTTTTTTAATTGACCTATTATGAACAAAATTCGACTCTTTTTGAAGATTTCTACTTTTCGGAAATTTGAACATTTTCAAAAATTCGCCATTTTTGAAAATTTTGATTTATTTGAAAATTTGGGCTTTTTATACAATTTCGACCTTTAACGATTCGCCCGTTCTCTAAATTTTAACTTTTTAATTTTAGCTTTTTTCAAAGATTCGTCTTTTTTGAGAATTTCGATTTTCTAAAACCTCGACTTTTTCAAAAATTTCCATTTTTCAATATTTCGACTTTTCTAAAAATTGTGACTTTTTTTGAAAATTTCGACTTTATGATTTTTTTTTAAAATTGCTTGATATGGAAAAAATTGTACCCTTTCTAAAAATGTCTACTTTTGGGAAATTTGAAAATTTCGCCATTTTCGAAAATTAAATTAAAAATTTGGACCTTTTTTACAATTTCTATTTTTTTAGGCATTGAAGATTTGAATTTTTTTCAGAATTTCGACTCTTCAAAATATCGACTTTTTTTCGAAAATTTGCATTCTTTCACAATTTGGACTGTTCTAAAAATTGTGACTGAATTTGAAAATTTAGACTTTTTTTGCAAATATTCGACTTTTTCCGAAAAATACGAATTTTCTCTTCGATTTTTTTTAAATCAGCCTATTACTGAAAAAATTATATCCCCTTTGAAAATTTTTACTTGTTGGAAAATTTGAAAAATTTTGCATTTCTTGACTTTTTTCACAATTTTAACTTTTTAAAGATTCGACTTTTCTCAAAATTTTCTAGAATTTTTTTTACTTTTTCAAAGAATTAAGACTTTAAAAAAATTCTACTCTTGTTGAAAATTTCTATACTTTCGAAATTTGAAAATTTTAAAAATTTCCCCATTTTTAAAATTTTGATTTATTTTAAAATTTGGACTTTTTTCACAATTTCGATTTTTTTAAAGCATTGATGATTTGAACTTTTCTGAGATTTTCGACTTTTTCGAAAATTTCCATTTTTTCAAAATTTCGATTATTCTAAAAATTGTGACCGAATTTGAAAATTTCCAAGTTTTCTAAAAAATACAAATTTCTTTTCGATTTTTTTAAAATTAGCCTATTATTGAAAAAAAAATTCTACTCTTTTTGAAAATTTCTATTTCTTGGAAACTTGAAAATTTTGATTCATTTAAAAATTTAGACTTTTTCACAATTTTAACTTTTTAAGAATTCGCCTTTTCTCAAAATTTCAACCTTTTCTAGAAATTTTGACTTTTTTAAAGAATTTGACTTTAAAAAATTTGGACCTTTCAAAATCTCGAATTTAAAAAAAAATTCATTCTTTCTAAATTTCGACGTTTTTACCAAATTTCGACTTTTTCCGAAAAATGTGAATTTTCTCTTCGATTTTTTTAAAGGTTGCCTATTATTGAAAACATTTTATTCTTTTTGAAAATTTCTACTCTTTCGAAATTTGAAAATTCTTAAAACTTTCCCACTTAAAATTTTGGCATTGAAGATTTGAACTTTTCTGAGATTTTCGACTTTTCAAAATCTCTACTTTTTCGCAAATTTCCATTCTTTTAAAATTTCGATTATTCTAAAAATTGTGACTGAATTTCAAAATTTCGAATATTTTCAAAAAATTCAAATTTTCTCTTCGATTTTATTCAAATTAGCCTTTTGTTGAAAAAGTTGTACTCTTTTTGGAACTTTCTACTCCTTGGAAATTTAAAAATTTAGAAAATTTCGCAATGCTTGAACTTTGAGCTTTTTAAGAATTCGCCTTTTCTTACAATTTTAAGCTTTTCTAGAAATTTTAACGTTTCCAAAGAATCTGATTTTAAAAAAATTCGATTTTTCAAAATCTCGGATTTTCAAAAAAATTCCATCTTTCTAAATTTCAAGTTTTCTAAAAATTGTGACTTGATTTGAAAATTTCGACTTTTTTTACCAAATTTCGACTTTTTTCGAAAATTGCAAATTTTCAATATTTTTAAAATTTGCCTTTTATTGAAAAAATTCTACTTTTTTGAAAATTTCTACTCTTTGGAAATTTGAAAATTTCCCAATTTTTATAAATTTTGATTTATTTGAAAATTTGAACTTTTTTCACAATTTAGACTTTTTTAATAATTCACCTGTTCTTAAAATTTTAACCTTTTCTGGAATTTTTGACTTATATTGTTAAGAACTTCCATTCCTTCATCGACTTTTCTAAAAATTGGAATTTGCTTTGAAAATTTAGACTTTTGTTACAAAATTTTAACTTTTTTCGAAAAATTCGTCTTTTCCCAAAAATTTTATTTCATTGAAAATTTTGACAATGTTGACATTTTCTTGAAGTTTTGACTTTTGAAAAAACAGATCTGTCTTCCAAATTTCGACTTTTGTAAATTTGACTGCGATGAATATTTTGATTTTTTGATTTTTTATTTTGGATTTGTCCTACTTTAAAAGCTTCGAATGATTTCAATATTTTGACATTTTTCAAGATTTCGACTTTTTCTTGAAATTCTTCACTTACGAATAAAAAAACATCAATGCACTTAGTTTCATCACATATTTTTTTCTCTTAATTCGTTTTTTTTTAATAACTTCGAAATTATATTTACCACCATTTCTTTGGCAAACAAACTTGATGCATATTTACATAATTTATTTGTTGTATTCATTGTTAAATAGAGTTGACGATGCATAATTATCCATTTTCTTTTTCATTTTTGGATCCTTTTTGACACGTTTTGAATAATCTTAAAAAGAGCTTAAATAAAATTTTTGAAACAATATTAATCAAATAGAAATGTTATTCAAGTTTTCTAGTCGAAGTTATACAAACAGTATTTATTTTGGCTTCCATCCATTTGAAAGTGAAAGATTCTTGCACTAAAAATAATTATACAAAAAGCATTACTATGTGGTTGAAAAGTCCAAATCGTTATACTCTACTCTAAGCATAAGGAATCAGATTTGTCAGCAGAACACCCACTGGGATTTACGTTCACTAAAATATTCTATTTATAATATTTTACTTTTTCTGGTAATGCATTCCGTCAAGGAACAAAAAGTAAGATTTCGTCCATCGGTCGTAGAGAATCTCTTCGTGGAAAAAAAATGAAAAATTAACATAGAAAAGTACGGTGACTCATCATGTCAAGTTCCCCAGTGGCAAGATTCTTCCGAGGGGAAGGTAACAAAAGCAACAAAAATAACACAGGAGAAACCCTTTAAAAATATGTCTTGCCTCTAGTATGGTTAACAGACAACTTTCTCCTCCCTTGTTTGTATTGCACCCTTCAATGATTAACCAAGCCTTCTGTGGTTATTTTGTTGCTCTCTTATTTTTCTTTTAGAAGAATTTCGTCATTGGAATGGTTGACAGACTGAGTCACCGCGGTCTTCTGTCTTAATTTTTCTTGATTGTAAACAACCTCCTGTAAGCCCCAAGATAGTCGAAGTTTCAATCATTAAAAGTCATTTTCAAAAACCCATAACAGTACAATTTGTACTAGACTTCCATCTTCCATGGATACGGGACTAGAAATACCTTTTTCATAGGGACAAATATCATTGAAGAGTAAAGTCTAAATACTTGTCCACTTAGAAGCCTTATCCAAAATCTAGACAAACATAATGTGATGGTTTTTCACCTTACTTTATTAACTACTTATTACGCCAAACCCGCTTAAGAATTTTACGTGGGACGCTGGAAACATTTCGATTCAACTAAAACAAACATTAAGAATTGCAAAATAGTGAAAATTATGTTTAACATTAAACAGATGCGTACTTCAAAATTAACCTGCCCGAAAAAAGGCAGAATCAGATTTGACTTTTTAAAAAAAGCGACACGTTTTAGTTTTAGATGATGAAAAAATCGAATCAAAATTACTCCAGAAAACCAGAATAAGCAACTACAACTTGCAAAAGTTAAGACTTTCCTGTCATCGAGATGGTTAATCTTCGGGAGGACCGAAAATGAGTGCATGTCCGAATCCATCTTTAATAAACTAAAAAACAAAATCACTTTATAAAACCAAAATTTACTTAAAACTTAATCCTTAACTTAAATGTTCTAGCACCGGTTAAATTATAAATGTACACAACAAAATGTTGAGCATGTTGCAAATGAATTTACGCAAGCAAATAAGCGATAACAGAAAATATATCAGAGCAATTTAAAGCAAATACAGATTACCTGCATTTTTAAGCGCGTCCATTATTGCAATATCGAAAATCATTTGAGGTGCAGAATAAATTTCAGTGGAAGTTTTTGAAAAAGATCGAATTTTTAAAGTCTAATTTACAAGGTCAAAATTTCGAGAAAAATGTAGCAATTTTGAAAATGTCGGGAAGTAGACAAAGTCAAAATTTTGGTGGAACGGACTGGTCCTTGGTTATCTTCAAAAATTGAAATACAAATCTTGTCCTGCGAAACCAAGAAAGATTAAAAAGCACAACAAAGATTGGTCTAACTGCGTTTCGATAGCTAAGCTATCATCTTCAGAGAGTATCCCCAGAGAGATATTCCTAATGTCGAATTTAAAAAATAAACGAAAATTTGCAATGAGTCAAAATTCATAAAAACAATTATAATTTTGAAAACAAATCTAAATTTTTAGAAAATCAAAATTAAATAAAAGTAAAAATTTTCAAGGAAACCAGAAATATTTAAGCCGACATTTACAAATCAAAATTTAGAGAAAAATTCTAAATTTGAAGAAAAAGTCAAAATTTTGAAAGAAATCTTTTTTAGAGATAATTTTTTTTTCAATAAGTCGAGATTTTGAAAGATCCAGTAATCTCAAAATAGGTAAGAATTTTGAGCAAAAGCTAAAATTTTGTGAACTGTGAATATCTTGAGGATCTTGAAATTCTGAAATGAAATTTTTAAAAAGTTGAAATTTTCGAAAGTCAAAATTATCAAAAATATTTAGGAAATTTTCGAAAAAAAAGTCGAATTCCTTAAAAAGGTCAAATTTTCGAGAAGAATTCAAAATATTGAAAAAACTTGAATTTTCACTTTTCAAAAAAGTCTGATTTACAAAAGGGTCAAAATTTTGAGAAAGTAAAAATATTGAAACAAAGTTTAAGTAAAAAAAAAGTTTAAATATTCAGAAATAATCGAAGTTTAAAAAAAAAGGTGGGAATTGTGGAAAAAGGTCGAAATTTTAAAGAAATATAAAATTTAAAAAACGTAGAACTTTCCAAAAATGACGAATTAAAAAAAATTGTAATGAATTAAAATTTACAAAAAAATATATAATTTCAAAGAGAAAGCCTAAATTTTCAGTCAAAAATTTGAAAAAATTGAAATTTTCCAGGAAAGTAAAATTGTTCAAGGTGACATTTTTTCAAATCAAAATTCAGAGAAAAATTCGAAATTTTAGGAAAAAGTTAAAATTTCGAAAAAAGTAGAAATCTTTTTTTAAAACGTAGAATGGTTATAAAGTGGGTTTGCGGCAGAAAATATCATAGCTCGAATTAAAGGCAGGCCCAGAATTTCTTTTTCTGGGGGGTCAAAGGCCAGATAGGAAAGGGATGCTTTCATAAGCTTTATAGGTTTCTTGGTTAGTGTAGGACATCTGATGAAAGGGGGGCACGTGCCCCCCTACGGCTCGAACACTTTTAAAGGTATTTGATTTAAATTTGTTAACGTCTAATGTGGAACTGAAGAATTAGTAAAAAATTTTTAGTTAATAAAAATTCCTAACAGTCTTTTTTTCAAAAACCTATAAATTTGATTAGTCATATCTTAGGTTATTTTAAAGTTATTTTGATTAAATTTGGTACAGGAAAATTTCTCAAGATGCATAATTGGAAATAAAGGGTATCATTTTTGTTAAAAAAACTTCTTTTTTTTTTGGAAAAATCTATACTCCTTTTTTGTTCTTAAACTGGACGTCTATGACTAAAATAATATTTAGTCAAATTACAATAATCAGTTTTAAGGTACTCATTTCTTAGCAAAATGTCACACTGTTTCAATTTTAAATAATCGAAATATAAGAGCGCCTAAAAATTGAAACATTCTGTATATATATATATATAAAAAAACGTATGTATATTGGTGCAACAGGAAATCAGCTGTTTAACATTTTAGGTACATACTTTATTATTACATCACACAAACTGTATCAAATTCAATGTCAGCTTGTCAGTGTCGTTAAAAATAATAAGGAAGAGTACATAGTTTCAAGGTTATTACCAAATGGTTATAAATATCCTTTAAATCTGTAATACCCAATAAATAGATCATTGAAAAATGCAATGCTTAATCCAATCATTTGATTTGTTTACAATCACAGATGATAAACTTTTCATTCGAAATTTCAAACCATAACTCTTTAAAACTTCTCTTAAACGTTTCCTGCTAAATTAATATTGGAAATTACAAATTACCAGGAGAAATTATATAATTTGAAATAAAAATAAATCATGTAACAGAACAGGTACCAAACCAGCGCGCTCTTCAAGATTAATGTCACACTAAAAATAAATACTTTCAAATACAGGTTATTGTTTGAAGCGCGATCTTACAAATTATCGATTAGGTGGGCTAACCCCCCGATTCGAATTATGTTAAAATGAAACATATCTACCAGACCGCATAATACTCTTAATCTTAAGGCTATTAACTTATCGCAAAACAACAAATTAAGCAAGAATTAATCTCCTACTCACATTAACGGCCGGGGAATGAGGGGAAACATTTTTAGCAGCAGGCAGCTCGGTGACAGCTGATTCAGTCTACCTCCCACAATGTAGGTTTGCAAATTACGTTTGCGCAGGTTTATCACGTGTTTTATCCCAACTCCTCGTAAGGTGGAAGATAGTATAAACATGACAAATTGTTATGTAAGAATCGGCAATGATATCTTATTTAATTCTGACTTTTGAGTTGTCCGTCAATGTGACAAGTTTTCAAAATTTGATCCGCATTTTAAAATGCGCGCCATACCTTTGATTGAATGGATTGTCAAAACAGCTGATTCTGTGAGATGCGTTCCGCATTTTAGACAGTCGTGATCGTGATGTTTCCATATATTTTTTTTAATGCAATGCTCTTTGGATAATTTGTACCTCTTATTAACTAGTTACATCTTAGTCAACCTTTTAATGATAGAAACAACGCTAGAAAAATTCTTACAAATACATTTCAGGAAGTAGTTCTTTCCGCAGTAGTTAATTTGTTAGTGCACATCAAGCTGTCAAATATTGTGCTTCTAGGTTAGAATTTGCACAAATTTTCAGGTTTGTAAATTTTTTTATATTATTCTAATATTTGGGGCACTTATATCAAAAGTCCGCTCGTATTTATTCAAATATAATACTTTATCTATCCTGTAAATTCAAAAAATAGGTTGGCTGAAGGAGCCGTTGGCACTAAATAACGATGTTTTAATACTACATTTAGAAGTTACAATTATTTGCATGTTTAAAAGCTTTTTTTCTTGTTAACAAGCTCCACTTTTATTATCAGTAAAGTATTCTTAGAGGAAGAGTCATTTTGAAGTAATTTTCTACAACTGATTCAATTTATTTCATGTTAAAAGTCTGCTTTTGTAAATAAAGTTAATAAATGTTTATGCACAAATAATAATAACAAACTACTTATAGTTGATGAATCATTTCAATTCAGTGGTATTCAGTTACTTTAATATAGTTTTAAACTTTAAACACGTTATAACAATTTCTAGTGATTTGGCACATTTTTAGTGAGGCTCGTAAAAACGGCTTTGAATACCGCATTCTGAAAATATATTCACGTTTTTATGTTTGTACTGTTCGCCTAGAATCAATGAAAAAATTATGTGATTGAGTTAAACATTCTAGCACAAAAATATTTATTTTTTAAAAGTATTTAATATTTTTGAAATTTAAAATTTCCATAAAAGGTAAGATTCGAGTTTTCTATCAAACTATTTATTTTCTTCGAATTTTCCAGTGTGAAATTAAGATTCCTAACATTTTTTAACGAACAATTTCAAAGGTTGAAATTTAATTTAATGTATTGACTATCGAGTAAAGAATATTCAAAAATAAACTTTTAAATTTGATAGCAAATATTTTCGGAATTTCGAATATAAAATCTAAATCTTGGGTGGAAGATTAAAATCTCTCGCCGCCGTCGACCATCCACCTTTCGTCCCTTCAAAGAAAATAGTGCTTTAATTTTCGATCTCATGTAGCACGCAATTTTAACGTAGTTATTTCGAAAAAAATAAAGATAGGAATATTTAAGAAAAGTCGAAATTTCGGGTTTAAAGCTTTAAACTTTCGGTAAACAATCTTCAAAAATAAACTTTCAAATTTGCAAAAAACAGTAATTTTGAATATAACATCTTAATCTTCGACAAAAAATTAAAAACTTCTGTCGCCGATTTTCTCTTCGGAGGAGATAGCTTCTTAAATTTTCATCGCCATTTAAACGGCATATAACCCGGCGTTTTAAAGTCTTAAGTTCGAAAAAAAGAAGTGTTAAAATATTTAAAAAAAGTCGAAAATTCGGCTCTAAAGTATTGGCTTATCGGTAACAAATATTCAGAAATAAGTTTTTCAATTTACTAAAAAATTTTTTCTGAATTCCAAATGTAAAATCGAAATCTTACGCAAAAAAATTAAATATTGCTTCCGCCAATCATCCTTTCGGAGGAAATAGCTGCTTAAATTTTTGATATTATATAATCGTCCCTTTAACGTCGACAAAAAGAAAGGTGAAAATATTTAGGATAAGTCGAAATTTCGAGTTTAACAGTCTTAATTTTTGGACAAACATTTTCTGAAATAAACTTTCTAATTTGCTGAAAAATATTTTCGGAATTTCAAGTAAAATCTTAGACAAACAATTAAAAATTGTCCTCGCCGTCGCTTACACACCGATTGTTACTTCAGAGCAGAGAAGTGCTTACATTTTCAAGGCCAAGAATTTTTCTAATGGTAGACAATACAAAATATCATGTGATCTGCTTGGGAATTTTTCTGTTGGTAAATGTAACACACAAACATGCCCTTAATGTAATATTAATAATGATAAATAATAATTTAAGTTCCACTGTCGATGTTAATGCCACTAGAGGTTAAAAAAGTGAACATTGCAGTATAGAATCATTAAAAATTTTGGCTTCTAGAAAATTAGATTTCCATTTTTCTAAATTTAATTTCACCAGTTGAAATACAAAAATATTGAGAATTTTCGAAATAACTTTGGAGTCTTTTTCGAAATTACGATTTTATTTCACAAATTTCTGTTTACAGTTACAGCTTTTATTTTTTATTTCCTTATATTTCGGCTGTAAATTCAATATTTCGTTTTTTTTACTAAATTTGCCTTTTTTTCCATTCTAATTTCGAAATTTCACATAGAAAGTGGAAGATCCGAATTTTTTTCTTAAAATCATAGTTTTTTAAGGACTATTATTTTTTGTGGTGAAATTTTAACTTTAATCTCGACACTTTCTCGAATATGTTATTTTCGTCAAAACTGTTACTTTCTCAAAAACTTACATTTTTAATAATTTTCGACTTTTCTCGAAAAAAAAAAGAACAATAATAAAAAAAAACAAATTAACAAAAAATTACTATTACAGAAGATCGCGTTCTGTAATTTAAGCGTGACATCCTGGAGTGCCGTACACGGTTTTAGGTTTAAAATTTGACACTTGAGTTTCGGGCAACGTATCAGCTTACACATATAGATTAAAATGACTCAAAAAATGAGTTAAATGCATTTTAAATTTGCTCCTTTCGTCAAATCAATAAATCAAATGTAAATCTGTCTCTTATTTATTGTTTATCAAATTCTTTTACGTTTTTTAGGATGTCTGATGCCGAAGAAGTCGACGAAAGACCCTTCGCAGTGGAAATAGCGAAGCAAGGTCGAGCGGTATGCAAAAAATGCAAAGAGAAGTGCCTTAAGGGCGAACTCCGTTTCGCCAAACTGGTTGCCAATCCGTTCGGTTCCGGAAAGATGAAAAGCTGGCATCATGTGAAATGCATGTTTGAAGTATTCGAAAAACAAAGACAGAACACCCGAAGAATCGAAAGCTTAGATGACATAGCCGGCTGGGACGAATTAAGCGAAGAGAATAAAAAAGAGATACTTAAACACATCAGCGCCTCTGATAAAGCATTTGAAGAGAAATATGGGGTTAAAATAACACCTAAAAAAATGAAAACTGGCGATAAAGTGTCACCTAAAAAAATGAAAACTGGCGATAAAGTGTCACCTAAAAAAATAAAAACCGACGGCAACAAAGCGAGTAGTAGTAGTAAAAGTGATGATACCGTGAGTGTCATTTCTAGTACTTCCAGTAGTAATATAGGGGAAGAACCAAAGGAGAATTATTTTAGGGAATTTAGAAGACTGGTGGCCGATATTTCAAATGTTAGTAGTTATTTAGAAAAAACTAATCTAGTAAGGACGTTGTTTTCAAAAGGGCGCGATGGCGGTGGTTTTAAAGGTGACATAATTTTATGGTGTAAATTGTTCGCTACCAGGTGTCGTTAAACGCGTTTATAACTTGCAAAGTAGGCAGTTGGTCAAAATATTTAGTAGATTATTCAATTGTAATCAGGATGACATGTTGGAGCACTTGGAACAGGGTGATATCGGCGAGACCATTCAACATTTCTTCGAGAGGAGTAAATCTGTAAAACCTGCGAAAAAAAGTACGTTGACTCTGCAAGAGGTTGATTCCTTTTTGGAAGAACTCACACTTTTGACAAAAGAGGATGAACAACTCAATCATTTCCAAAACATTCTTGGAAAATGTACCACAAACGATCTGAAAATTATTATTCGATTAATAAAACATGATCTAAGAATGAATGCAGGCGCTAAACATATTCTAGAGGGGGTGCACCCGGATGCATACCAAGCTTACCAATCTTCAAGAGATTTGACAGCAGTCCTCACGCGTTGCCTAAAAGATAACAAAGATTCTAAAACCTCAAAAGTTAAAGCTACCGTATCGGTGATGACCCCAGTGCTGCCAATGTTGGCGGAAGCGTGCAAATCGGTCGAACAAGCGATGAAAAAATGCCCAAACGGGATGTATTCCGAGATAAAATACGACGGTGAACGGGTGCAAGTCCACAAGTGTGGCAACGAATTCAAATATTTTTCGCGCCAATTGAAACCAGTGATGCCACATAAAGTCGCCCAGTTGAAGGACTACATCCCAGAAGCTTTCCCCCATGGCAAAGATTTAATTTTGGACAGTGAGATATTAATGATTGATAACGTAACGGGGAAACCTCTGCCATTTGGAACGTTGGGCGTCCACAAGAAAACCGAATTTAAGAACGCCAATGTTTGTCTCTTCGTCTTTGATTGTATCTACTACAATGGCGAGGTCCTAACCCATAAACCCATTAGTCACAGGAGGAAAATCCTCCACGAAACTATGACTGAAATTCCAAATCACGTCGTATTTTCCGAAATGGAAGAGATATCCAAACCAGAAGATCTTTCCGCTATGATTGCGAAGGTACTAAAATTGGGGTTAGAAGGCTTAGTCCTGAAGGATAAAATGAGTATATACGAACCGGGTAAACGCCACTGGTTAAAGGTGAAAAAAGATTATCTGTTCGGGGGCGCTATGGCCGATACCGCCGACTTAATAGTCTTGGGCGCTTGGTACGGAACGGGTAAAAAAGGAGGAATGATGTCGGTTTTTCTGATGGGGTGCTATGACCCCCAGAGAAAAAAATTCTGCACTGTTACCAAAGTGCATACCGGCCACGACGATAAAACCTTGGAAAGGCTGCAGGACGAGTTGGAAATGGTCAAAATCAGCGGCGACGCTTCCAAAGTACCATCTTGGCTACTGTGCAACAAACCCATGATACCTGATTTCGTAGCTAAAGATCCAAAGCGGCAGCCTGTTTGGGAGATAACAGGCGCTGAATTCACCCAGCACGACGTGCACACCGCCGATGGTATTTCAATTAGATTTCCTCGAGTTACGAGAATTCGAGATGATAAAGATTGGGAATCGGCTACAAATTTAGACGAATTAATAAATTTGTTTAAAACTTCCAAAGAGAACACCGACGTAACTTTACTGATGAAAAATTCTAAGCCTGAAGAAAGTGGACCAAGCGGAAAAAAGAGGAAGAAATCGGATGTGGAATCCTCTCCCAAAAAGAAACGAAAAGCGGATTCTGAGGAAGATTTGAATTTACCGTCGTGTTCGAAAACTTCAAACAACAAACCTCTTTCTGTGCTTGGTATAAAAAATTCGAAGATTCGGAACCCCTTGCCGGATATTTTTGATGAAGTTTTGCTTTATGTCGAGGATGATGCAAAAAATGTTTATCCAGATTGGATTCGACATTTTATTGCTTATGGTGGAACTGTGGTAGAGGATGATGATGTTGTAGATGCAACGCACGTTCTCCATAAAAACGAGGAAGTTGAAGAATTTAATGGTGAATGTCCTAAAACAGCAAAACATGTTACTGTCAGTTGGATAAAAGATTCAATAAGTAAAGGATGTGTTGAAGATTGTAGACATTATCAAGTGATTTTAAAACAGTAGCAGCATTGTTATATTTATTTTATTACAGATTTTATTAAATTAGTCAAAGTTGTTTTATTTTTTCTTTTTGAGCATAGAATTTACGTAATACAGTTTTTTTGCAAAACCTTTATGTATACTTGATGCAATGAATGCTAGATTTTTAACGAATTTACAGTAAGCGCAAAGTTATCTTTAAATTAAACACTCTGATCATTAATGTAAATTTAGGTGCAAAAATATTGAAAATAACTAAGGAAATTAAGATGTTTTGTTTTATGCCAACAAAAATACGAAAAAGGCAATTTTTGCAAAATTAGTTGTTTTGCTTCATTTCACTTATTTTATTCTAAACTAGCTGCCCTCTGATACTTTGTGTATGCAAGAACCAATAACGTCATATTGCAAAATGAAATAATTTCTCATTTGATTTTAACATACCAATAGATTCAAAGATTCGAGATCCTTGTTCTAGTACTCCCTCGAATTCTAGGTGGTGCGCAATATTATATCAGCCATAAACATTGCGAATTGGTTTTCATTTTTTGTTTTGCGTTAATTGTTAGTACAGTTGTTAAAAGTAAAATAATGAGTTTTACTGGATTGGAATAGCTTAAAAGGTACCCTGGGGGATACTCCACATTTTAGTAAAAGTTGTATTAAAATCGATTTAGCAGCTTCTAAGGTTAGCCCGGAGAAAAGATAAGTCGACAGACAGATACTTAGACGTTTCAATATTATTAAGATAAGATTTATCTTTTTTAACCGTTGAAGCCCCCAAACGAAAAGCCGTAGCTGAATTTTCTTTTCAGTTTTGGATTCCACGTACCGAGATATATACATCTATATCTATACAAAAATAGAAATTTTTGCAGTTTTTGAAAGTAGGGGGGAGGGGGCATTTTGTAAAAATCAGGTGTGCGAATTATGGGTTTAATTAACACATTCTAGTACATTTGTTATATACTGTGATGAGCAGCCGTCGTGATTAAATTCAGGTCAAGTCGATTAAATGTGATGCGCGACCAAAACCAGTATATATTTTTTCAAAATTGTCGAATTTTGCTCATCTTTAAAAATTTTCGAAGAATAATTTACTTCGATTTTCGGACCCAATTTGTCTACGTTGTGTTTAAAATTATTTATTCCAATAAATTGTAACCCCAGCTCGTAGAGTCGACAGGGAAGTGTTATCAAATTCAAACAACAATTGACCTCAACGTTTTATTACAATAGGTCAACAAATAAATCAACAAAATTTCAAGTTTGTGATTTTCAAGTGTTCTTAAACATAATACAACAAAATAAAGTGAACCTGTTTGTTTCAACTTGTTTAAATTTGCTGGACACAGATCTGAGAGAAATATTTCTTTAGAAAATGAAGAGAATTCATTAAGCACAAGTAATCTGAGATTCTTTGTCTAACTCTTTCGCTCGTATATGGTGCGTCGGTTATTAATTTCTCAAAGTTTATTTTAACCCTAATATTCGCAATGCTTTCCCCAGCTGGGCTATTTAGTTTGTACTCGAAGGTTTTCAAATCAAATGCAGCTAACTTTGTACCTGATTATCGGTGGGCGTTCGCTGGTTAGTTTGTACACAGAGGTTCTCAAACTATTTTCAGGTGTCTGTTTTATTTTCTTTTTGTCGCTTCTTTATTCAAGCATACCTCACATAGCATACAGTTTCCTGTTAAAGCTTTGAGCTAACAATATCCAAAGGATAATGATACGAGAAAATGGAGCTCAAGCTTGGAAATGAAGTTGTGATTTATCGCAATAAATCAAATTTATAAATGTTGATTCAATCTTACTCATTTCTCGTTCTCTCACTCTTTCTTTCTTTCCTTTGTTAACTTGTTCCTTTGTTTGTTTTTTCTGTTTTCTCATACCAAACTCAATCACTCGAACTCAAACCAGTGTCATAAAATAGACTAGAAATATTGTTCAAATTTCATAAAAACTTTCTGAGCAGAATTTTCCCTTCCAACACTACATCTACTTCTACGGCTACTGTTCTAATAGAATGGGCGTTTTCTGGCTTAGAAAGTGGCTAAGCTTGACTTAGCACAAAAAAAAAAACCTTTAAATTAAAGTTAGAAACTGGCAAGAAGTTCTCATTTCTTTCGTCAAAACATCTCCCTAACGAGAGCTGATGCTGATACTGCTCGTCCGCCTACGTTAGTAAATTTATGTTGACAGTAAATCTAGGCATGCGACTATAAAGTAGTAATTTTTCAAAAGCTTCCCGATCGCGACGCGCGGTGTTGTAATTCTCCGTGGCCTATATAGGGGGTCCTTTTTTTCGGACGTGTAACCGATGAGGGGACCCACGGATAAGGCAGGCCGGGCAAATACGCCAAAACAGAGGCCAGGAGAGGTTACTTATGCCCCCAGTGTGTTCAGGCGTATGATCCCGAGGGGACGCAGCCAGGAGCTCACCTGCGTTTGGGGATTTTGCCTGTGTCTGGAAAGTTCTTCAGACAACCTTCTTACAACACCGGTTCCGGTTTCCCTTTTTTTCCGTTTCGAGAACGTACAGTACATCATCAGCAAATCCTAATATAGATGTCTGCTGTCAGTTACCGAGCCTGCGGTGATGGGTGTTATCGATTTTTTGAACCCCTGGAAACTCAGCTTCCAACAGCAGAACATCGAAAAACGACCTTAAGAAAATAGAAGGTTTTCGAAGCAAATTTGCTTTATTGGTTTTCGTCCTTTTTTTTCTTTCTACTCTCTTTGTTTTTGTTTTTTTTCTCTCCTTTTTTTTGTAACTGAGACTGGTAGTTGCACCAGTCAGCGGTAGGGTTCTTGGCCCAATAATAATTTTCTAACAACGACTTTCTCATTCATTCGGTTTGTTGTGGAAGTTTTAAATTCCTTTCTCTTTTTTTTTGTGTACGCCCCCCCAACCCCATATTGATCAAAATTAGGAACAAGTATTTCTCAAATTTTAGAAAAAGTTAATTAAATCATATAAGAGCGAAAAACCATCAAATAAAATCATCGGACAATTTAAAATTTACTTGCCTATTTATCCCGTAGCAAACATCACATAAATGGCACTAAAACTTCACGTTGAACAGAAATAGAAGTTGTTTTTTTTTTGTGTTCATTCACGTTAATTAGCATAAACAGAAGCAGTTTTTTTTTAAACTCCCGTATTTCGTACTCGTTTTTATAACTAGTTTCATCGAAGTTCCGTATTTCCGTAATTTTTAAACTAATTTCATCGAAGTTTAGTTCTTGACTATAATTTTTAAACTAATTTCATCGAAGTTCGTTATGTGACTCTAATTTTTAAACTAATTTCATCGAAGTGTAGTACCTGACTATTTTAACTTCTTTACGGTGCTTTAAGTTTTTCTTCCCCTACCCTTAACTTCTGGGGACCGAAAGACATCCTCTGTATCTCGCTAGAGGGCATGAGAATGCAGAATTTCTACTAATTTAAATATTTCTAATCCAAATTAGCCCTTAAATCAATTTTGAAAAGGATTCATAAAGTGCATATCAAACTGCAAACCCCTTTTGAATGCTGTCGTCCCTTTATCTTGCAAGTTTTACTTCGATAATTGAAATTTAAATAACTTACAATTGTACGTGTTTATAAGGGCGTTTTTTGAACGTAAAATTCCTTCAGTCGACCCCACATGGCCTTTCCGAGATATTTGCTACGGTCAGTGCCGTTATCGGCACTTTTACCCTTATTTATTACTCTACTTTTCAGCGGTACTTCAAAACTAACATGTTAATTTACTCAGTTTAGGTATCTGTGCTTGAAACAAACCAGGCCTAACAAATAACCCTTATCTAATTTGTGAACGCTAAGAAATCTCACGCAAAAGTTATTTTACAAAAAATTTTATATAGTACAATATTTGTAGATTTAATATTTCCAAGAAAATATTGAAAAAAAAAATGCAATTAAATAAAACAAACGAGGAAATAGAACAGTTTAGTATAACTCGACTCACCACAATACCTTGCTTCTAAAATATTGACTAAAAATAAGAATTTCGATTTTTCCTGATAATTTGACATTAAAAGTTAAAATTAGTTTTTTTTTTAATTTTTTATCAGTTTTCCCAAACTTTCCATTTTAATTAAAAATTATGATTTTTTATTTAAAATATGGGATTTTCGAGATATAAGTTTAAACCTTATTGTGAGTTGAATATTTGAATTCTTATCAAAATTTCAAGTTTAAACCCTCAATTTTCAATTTGTCACTTTCTAAAAATTTTGACATTTTAAGTTACATTTTCAGGAAACAAAACACGAATATTCAGGTTCAAGGGTCATATTTCTGAATTAAAATAGATATTTTGAGAAGTTTTTTTTACATAAATTTCGTTTTTTTTTGGTGCAACGCACTGGTTCTTGGTTATCTTCAAAAATTGAAATAGAAAACTTGTCCACTGAAACCAAAAAAGATTAAAAAACAATAAAGGTTGCTCTAACGCGTTTCGACAACCAAGCTATCATCTTCATGCAGATACAGAGTATCTCTCTGAAGATGATAACTTGGCTGTCAAAACGCGTTAGAACAATCTTTGTTGTGTTTTTAATCTTTCTTGGTTTCAGGGGACAAGTTTTGTATTTTAATAAATTTCGTGTTTTGTTCGAAATTTTTACTACTTTCTCAATTTGTCGACCTAAATTTTATATTATTTATTTTTAATTCTGTTTTAATAAAAAAAATGGAACTTTCGAAAGATGAAAATCAAATTTAAGAATGTCAAAAAAAGTAAAAATTTTGAAAAGAACTCAAAATCAGTTTTAAAGAGTTCTCTCCAAATGTTGAGTTTAAATATGAAGTTTCTAAACTTGAAAATTTCATATTTCTTTTTTAAGTTTTTCTACAATCGCCGACTTTTTTCTGAAAATTTGTATTAAAACTCGAATTTCCTTTTTGTGCATTTTAATTTCTTCTCGAAATTTGATTTTTTTTAATCTTCGAGGTTAAGGCTGTTGAGCTTGAAACTTTTCAAATTAGAAATTCGATTTTTTTTCTAGATATGGAGATTAGAGTGGTTTGTCGCGCCTTGTATAATTTGGAAAGATGACTGGAAAACGAAAGAAAATGTGATTTATTTTAGATATAAAAACCAAAAAAGAGAAAATAATCCTTTTTAATATTACGAATTAAAAAGCTTCGCAATTAGAATTTGGATAATAAATAAAAAATTCGGAGAAAATATAAAATTTCCTTTTTTAACTTGAATGTTCGATTTTTTTTTAGTTTCCACTTTTGAACCGGAGATTTTGCTCGAAGGTTAACGATAAAAGAAAAAGTCAAAATTTTGCGATGTAAATTTGAGAAAAATGCCGACATTTTTAGAATAAACGGGAAATTTTAGGAATTTTTTATAATAAATTCAGCTCTTTTCGAAATCTGGACTTTTTTAGTTAAAATTTCAACTTAACCTTCACATTTATTTAGAATTTATAAATTTCGAATTGAAATATTCCAAATTCGCAATTTTCATAAAAATCTCAAATAGGTATTCAAAAATTGAAAACGTCTAGAATTTCTTAATCTGGTATTCATGGACCCCCGAGGGAAGTATAATATGAACGCCAGGGTCGATGGCTGGCTTACGTAACAAAACTATTTTTTTAACTTCATCTGGAAAATTCCAACTTTTTATTAATTGCGATTTTTTTAGAAGTTCCGAACTTTTTTCCAAAATGTCGGTTTTTTCCTAGAACATTGATCTTTTTCTTGAATTTTTTTTTTGAATAATCGTTTCTGGAAATCGATTTTTACCTCTAAAATCGTCTTTTTTCCTCGAAATTTCTATATTTTTCTGAAAATTTGTCTTTTCTCGAAATTTTGACTTATCTCAACACCTCCATTCTTTATGTTTGAGGAAATCATAAGTCTTTACTCACATTTTGACTATTTTCTCAACATTTGACTTGTGTAAAATATCGATATTTTTTCTAGTTTCGCTTTTGTCGTCGAAATTCGACTTTTTCAGTCATTCCATCTTGTTATATTAGGATTTTATTTGCAAAATTCGTTTTTTTTTTAAATTTAGACTATTCACAATTTAAAATTTGACGTTTTCTGGAACATTTCAAATTTTTTCTTTAGATTTCGGCTTTATTTCGAAATGTTTTCATAACGTTGGGCTTTTTTTTAAATTTCGATATTTTAACAATTGATATTCCCGAAAATTTAACTGCTTTTATTTGCCTTTTTCTCAAATTTATGATTTCAAAATTCAAAGTTATTATTAATAAAAATGAGCATAACATTTTGGCTTTTTCCTCGAAATTCGTCTTTTTCTTGAAATTATGACTTTTACTGTTAATAATTCGTCTTCTTCTGAAAACTTTGACTTTTGTAAATTTTACTTTCTGAAAATTGTAACTTGAAATTTAATTTCGCCTCATTCTATCTAGAATTTCTTAATCTGGTATACATGAACCCCCGAGGGAACTCCAGTCCGAACGGGTCGATGGCTGGCTTACCTAACAAAACTTTTTTTTACTTCATCTGGAAAATTCCAAGTTTTTATTAATTTCGATTTAGAAATTTTCACCTTTTTCACAAAATGTCGGTTTTTTCCCAAAATATTGATCATTTTCTTGAAATTTAATTTTTTTTGGGAAATCGTTTTTAGAGCTCGATTTTTACTTCTAAAATCGGCTATATTTTTCTTCAAATTTGGCTTTTTTCGAAATTTCGTCTTATCCCAACTTCTTGATTCTTTATGTTTAAGGAAATTCAAGTCTTTCCTCACATTTTGACTATTTTCTCAACATTTGAATTTTTGTGTAAAATATCCATTTTTTTCTATTTTCGCTTTTGTAGTCGAAATTCGATTTTTTTCAATAATTGCACCTTTTTATATTAAGATATTATTTGCAAAATTGGTCTTTTTTCTAATTTAGACTATTCACAATTCAAAATTTGACGTTTTCTAAAACATTTCAAATTTTTTATTTAGATTTAGATTTGAAAATTTCGATATTTTAACAATTGATATTCCCGAAAGTTTAACTGCTTTTATTTGCCTTTTTCTCGAAATTATGATTTCAATTTCAAAATTCAAAATTATTATTAATAAAAGTGACCATAACATTTTGACTTTTTCCTCGAAATTCGTTTTTTTCTTGAAATTATGACTTACTGTTAATAATTCGTGTTTTTCTGAAAACTCTGACTTTTCTAAATTTTACTTTCTAAAAATTGTAACTTGAATTTTAAATTTCGCCTCTTTCTATCTTAAAATGCGACGTTGTGTTTTTCTTCGAAACTGGCTCTTCCTAAAATTTTGACTTTACCAAATTTGTTTTTTTCCCCAAAATTGATCAGAAAGTTAAGAAATAGGTAAAAATGTTGATTAAAACATTTTTGTACAATTTTATGAACAAGATTTTTTATAAATTGTATTGCTTTAGCGAAATTGAAATATTCAAAACTTAATTAAATTAAAAATAATAAATGTTTTCACCTCTTTTTATTAAAAAAATTCTACCTTTCAAGATTTTGAACTTTCGAATTTCCGAACTTTTTGAATTTATCGGTTTTTATTTTAAATTTAATTTCCTAAGATTTACGCCTTTTTTTAAAGACTAGGTTTTTTCATAATTCGTGTTTTTCTAAATTACGACTGTATACTCAAAATTTTACTTTTTCCTCTAAAAATTGGATTGGATCTTGGAAATTTTTAATATTTTTTAGCAGTTTCGAACTGTTACATTTATATTTGGACGGAATTTTACAAAAAATTGTCTTTTTTTTCAAAATCCGTTTTTGTAATGTTGGGATTATTCTTTATATTTCGACATCAGATCAAAATACAGTATCTGTCAGTTCTTCTTAAAATTGGGTTTTTTCTTCAAATTTCAATTTTTTATTAAAATTTATTTATTGTTCCAAAACTGGATTGACATTTTAAAAATCCCGAGAGTAATATTTTTAAAAAGTTTAGAGAAAAAGATTTCTTGTAAAATTTAAGAATATATCAACTGTAAATGGAAGGAAAAATTCTCAGATAAATACTCTTAGAAATTAGGTTTTTTCTCTAAATTTGATTCATTCGGAAAATTGCGATTTTTCTCACAAATTTCGACTTTTAGAAATTCCGTTATTTTTGGAAAACCTTCAAAAGTTTCTGTTTTTATTTTAAATTCGAGTTTTGACATTTTTCTCAGAGTTCGGCTATTTTTCGAAGTTTTGCCTTTAATCTGAAAATTCGATCTCCTAGTTTATGTAGTTACCTGAAAATATACATATACTCAGCAGGAAGGTTTTTTGGTTTGTTTTTTTGGCCCATCAAGTTTTCAAGATGATTGTTGCCTGCTGCTGAACGAAATTCGATGGAGAGGGGCCCGTGGTGTTTTTGAAATTTTGGAAGTGTTCCACGACTACAAAAAGATTAAGAAACCCTGGTCTAGAATATCAGAAATTGAAGCAGAAAATTTGACAGTGTTTTTATCAAATTTGGTGTCTGAAAGTTGTATTTTCTAGATATTTACAAGTATTGAAACGCAAAATTAAAATAAGTTTAAACTCGACATTCTGAAAAACAGTTAAAATTTTGAAAAAAGTGCTTTAATTTAGAAATATTGACTTGTTACTTGACATTTTTTCAGAAATTTCATGCAAATATCCAATATTTTTGAAAAAAATAAACCCAAATATTTACAGAGAAGCTTCTTTTAATACATGTGGATTTTGAAAATTTTAACTTTTTTTATGAAATTTTTAATTTTAACTTTAAATAAAACTTCTAAGAATTAAAACCCTTTTACTTAAAACTTAGATTTTCATTTCCAAACATCGATTTTTTTCTCGAAATTAAAGAAACAAAATTAAAAGTTTTAAACAAATGTTCTAAAAATCGAAATCGCTTTAAAAAATGTTTGTAATAAATTTAGTTTGTTTTTGACAGAATTAATCACATTGATTCTAAATTAAGATTTTTCCTGAAAATGTTGAATTTTTTCTCTTGAAATTTGGATTTTCCTTCTCGAGATTTCATTTAGAGATTGAAGTACCTAGCATTTTGAGTAAAAAATTAAAATTATTAAAATGAAAGCTTTCTGAGAAAAACTGAGAAATTCTACTAAAAAGAAGCAACTTCAAATTACAAATACAAATTTTCGTGAACATCGATATTTTAGGATTAACGAAATATTTTTATAAAGAAAAAACTCGAAATTTTAATAAGAACATTTGCAGTTGTAGCAAAAAGTTTGTAAAAAAAACAAATTTTCAGAAAAATTCCAACTTGATTAAAAAAATTTCGACGGACAATTGACTTCAAATTTTCGTAGTGGTCTGATTAGTATACAGGATGGACCATATGTAATGGTACATAGAGCAAAAGTAGATTTTTCGTATAAAAATAATGTGATTCAGCCACATTTACCTTATGCCAAGAGTTGATATTAACAGAGATATGGGGTGTCAAAGTTGAAAAAAAATTGTGATTTTTTTTGCATAACTGATGAACACATGTTACTAAAGACAAAAAATTTGGCATAGGGGGGTTTCCTTAATCAATAAATTCTAATTTGCTAACAGATTGTCAGTAACTCATATGGGGCGCCACCTGTACTACCTTGTATTATTTTAAAGCATCATAACTTTATTGTCCCTACATGTACACTTATTTTAAATAGATATTTTTATTTGCCTACATTTTCTACGTAAAAAATGTATACTTTCTAAATGTTGATACAAGCAACCGTTTTCAAGATATTTGCCTTCAAAGTTTGCCGTACGTTTATTTTAAGTTATGTAAATGTGAATTTTTCGCAGTAGGTTTCAAAATAAAAGTAATAAAACTGATTCTAAAATAGTTTATATCAAATAATACTCTATTGACGTTATTATTACACATATTTTTTGAGTTACTTAAGCAAAATTAAATAAAATACCAAATCAAAATTTATTTTCCAAAGTAAGTATGTTGAAATGACCTTTTTTATGTAAAGGGATTGTAAACAATTAAAAATCTGTCTTTTATTGAAATTCATTTCCAAATATCTGCTTTGACCGCCCAGACTATTAAAATTTTTGCTTGTGCGGACTCAGAGATCATATCTCACATCTCTGTTAGAAAATAAGTTACGTCTTAATTTTTTTGGATATTCTTCATTAAGATTTTCAAAATTCAGGTAATAATATTATCAGCAAAGTAATATTTGACATAAATTAATTTCAAAACTGTCTTATGATTACTTTTTTTCAAGCCTACTTCGAAAATTTAATATCTTAGTAATTTAAAACTCAGGCATGTCAAGCTTTAAAGGCAAATATCTTGGAAACGGTGGCTCGTATCAACTTTTAAAAAGTTTAAAAAGTTTAGAAGTTTAGAAATTACACCTTTTTTACGTAAAGAATATGAGGAAATAAAATAACCCATTTAAAATTAATATACGTGGGTGCTCAAAATAGTTATTATGATTTAGAATTATGCAGGATAGCGCAGGTAGCCCCCCTATCAGCTATTGATAATATGTTAGCAAGTTAGAGTTTGTCGACTTAAGAAACCCCCTTGTGCCAAATTTCCTGCCTATAATACAATTTATTTGATAATTATACGAACAAATCTTTTTTGATTCAACTTTGACATCCTGTATCTCTGTTAATATCAACTTTTGGTAAAAGGTAAATGTAGTTAAAGCACATTATTTTTATTCGAAAAATCCACCATTGCTCTATGTACTATGTACTATGTACTACTTATGGTCCAGCCTGTATTGTGGCTAGTAGTAAAAGTAATACCTTCCCGGGCGTTGTTTGTTAGCCTCGACTAACGCATCGTTGTTAATATACTTTTACTAGGAGGTACACATACTATTTTTTCTGAAATCGTGATCAATATTACTTAAATTAAGCAATTTTTATAAATTCATATTTTTCATTGTCATTTAATTTTCTATAAAATCGTTTCCTTGACAATCACTATTTCTTGTTATCCGGTTCGGAAAAGCTACCTATTTTCTGGGTCTAAGACGGAAAAACTTTCTTCCACTGTTTTCTGATGGTACCTCAGCAGTGTACTAAAATACTGGAATGATATACGAACCGGAATTTGTTTTTAAACATTTATTGGTACATTGGTTGTTTTTATCTGAGCCTAAAGCAAAAATACTTTTTTATTCAAATAATAACGATTTTCTGGTGATTATTTTCAAAATTTGCACAGTGCTTTTGATATTAGGTCGATAAAATTAAATATCCCTAGAGCTTTGTTTTTATCGTTGAGTTCTTTAAATTTTTACACAAAACGCAAAAACCGAGAAAAAGTGATTATTGATTCGATCGAGTTGATTACATATTTAAAAGGGAAAGAAAAAGTTGCTTTTCCCCAACTGAACAGTAAAGATTATTAACCTGATTAACTCGATTGCGTACCACGTACCCAAAGTTTTACGCTTGTTTAGGGAACCACTACAATGAAAATCGTGAAACACATTGTAACATGGATATCCTGTTATATTGTTTTCGATATCCAGGATCTTCGGAGTAGTTGAGTTAAATTTTGCGTGAAGAAAGTTTATAGAAAGCATGCGCGCGTGGGGACGGTACACAGCTTTAAAGCTCTGGAAGTTGACGGCCGCGGAATTTTATTCACGGGTGTTCCATCGCTGACATCAAGTGACTTGTTACTTCCTCTTAAGCTCCGCGAACGCATATCGAACATATCAAAATGGTAAGTGTTCGTTAACACTTTTTTTATCCTCCAAAGAACTATTGCTGATGATTTTTATGTTTAATATTTAGCAAAAAAATATATTTTGTACTATTTTCGCAAATTTTACGAATAGATAGTTTTTAGCTCTGGGGTGTATTAAAAATAAATTTTTTTTTTGGGGGGAAATTTCAATAATATAATCCGCATTTTTTCATCCTGACTTTTGGGATTTTCTTCATTTGAAGAGCTACCATAATTTAATGTTGTATATTTTACTGCTAAACTCTGCGCAAAAAAAATGTAGAGCAGTTAACATTGCTCGAGATTTTTCAAAAAAATTTAGAAAAAAATATTTTGTTCTTCTGCATTTTTCTCTATAACTATTAATGCCAAAGGTTTTTAACTAATACGTTATCAGGGGCAGTTATTTTCATTTATTCGTTTTTTTTAGTGAACCTCGCCACTACAAAATGTGCGCCTTATTGGATTTTTGCCAAATTAAAAAGAGCTTTTTTTAATAACTTCCATGTATTCTGCAATAAGGTTTATTTATGCGGTATAATTTAATTTTGCTTTGGACACTTTTTACGTATCGTTAATAGTAAAAAGGTTATATATGCCCAAAAGGACAAAACATTTGCAAATATATTGAAAATTTCGAAATTGCGATTTAAGCGCTCGAAATTTTAAGATTTCTTATAAACTTCCTAATTTTAGGAAATTTCAATTTTGAAATCGTAATTTAGATGTTGGAAAATTTTTATTAGAAATTCCAAACTTTACTAGAACGCAATTTCAAATAATAACGTGCCCAACATGGCCGGGGCCAGTGTTGCCAAGTAAATATTAAATTTATTACTTTGCAGCTTTTTCCTTAACGTTTTCACGCGGCTAAAAAATTTGGTTATCAAAAAAAAGTCTAAATTTTGGTGGACCTCTAAGATGGTGGAGGCCCCCCTAAGCTATAGTTTGCATAGCTTATACGTAAAACCAGTCCAAACTGAAAAATAATTTCGAAAACAGAAAAAGTGTCCTAAAATTAAATTAAATCGTCACGTTTAATCTAGACACCGTTTTTTAAAATAAAATAAACAATTAAAATCTTGTTCTTAATTTTAAGAATAAAAAGTTTAGTTCAAATTTTAGGAAAACGAAACTAAAAACTATTAGTTTCAACTCAAAATTTTGAAAAATATTAATTGAAATTCTAGAAAATAGCTTAAATTCAATAGAAAAATTTGTTATTAAAAATTTGGTTTTTCTCAAAATTTACTTTTTAAATTTGATGTTTTTTTCATTTTTTCGTAACCTTTCAACTCCAAAATTTAAATTTCGACATTTTGAAATCCGAATGTGATCTCTTTTGTATAAAAATATTTAGAAATATGTGATTTTTTAATAGTTTTGATGTCTTTCTCGCAATTTCAAATTTGAGAACCTTCGAAAATTTCTATAACAATATTCATTTTTCATAAAGATATTTCTGTAATATCCTGAAGATTTTGATTTTTTCACAGAAGGTATATAAATGCGTTAAATCGAAATTTTGGAAAAAAAGGCAACCTTGCGTGATTTATAAGTGGGAATTTAAAAAAAAGCAAAAATTCTAAAATATAATTGTTGAGACTAAAAAAGTTTCAAATCAAAATAACAAGAATTATTAAAAGTAGTTTTCAGAAATGTTTACACTTTTCTCTCAATAATTTGAAAATCGAAATAAAAAGCTTTATCTTGAAACCAGCAGAGTCAAAATATCGATAAAAAACTCCAATTTTAAAAAAAAAAATTCTCCAAATTTGAGCTTATGTTAAAGTTTCCTTTGTTGTTTAAATACAAAAAAATCGAAATATGGAAGCTCAGACTAAAATATTAGAAGAAGAAGGAAGTAAAAAACTAAAAATTTCAAAAATTCGGAATTTCATAAAAAAATAGGACAATTACAAAAACTTGAAATTTATCCAAGTTTTTTACGAATTTAGACTCTAAAATCTAAAATCTCAGTTTTTTTCTTAAAATTTTAAATTTCATGGAAAATGGTCAATATTTCTAAATTAAAACCGATATTTAAGAAAAGAAACCTCGAAACTTTTAGTTACATAGTCACAATTTGGGAAAAACTAGAGAGAAATATTGAAATTTTAACATGAGTACCCTAAAACACTTCGAAAAGAAGGAGACAAAGTCTAAAAAAATCCGAGCTTTAAAAACAGATTTTAGAAAAAAAAATAAAAATTGACGCAGATTTTTCTTTTAGCAGCTTGACATTTCGACACTCTTCAAATTTCGCGTATTTTTAGATATCTAAAACTACTTTATTAATTTGAAGGAACATTGACAAATGTTGATTTTAAAGCTAAAAGTGAGAGAAAAATGTGTTACCATTTAGAAAGATTAACTGGAATTAAACTGGAAATAAACTGAAAATTTCGATAAACAATTAGAAGAGCCTTCGAAATTTCGAGAACACTGAAAACTCTTAATATGTTGTGTTTTGAAAATCTGCCGCTTTTTTATTTCTGCCTTATTTCTACTTTTTTCGAAAATTTTATATTGTTAATTTTTTCATAATTTTGATGGAACGGACTGGTCATCTTCGTAAATTGAAATACAAATCTTGTCTCCTAAAACCAAGAAAGATTAAAAAACACAACAAAAGTAGCTCTAACGCGTTTCGATAGCTAAGCTATCCTCTTCAAAGAGATATTGTACAGTATCTCTCCGAAGAGATGGAGCAACCTTTGTTGTGTTTTTTAATCTTTCTTGGTTTCAGGGGACAAGATTTGTATTTTAATTTTTTTCATAAGATTTCAAGTTTAAAGTCGATTATTCCACCTCAAACTCAAGCGATTAATTTTGAATCTGAAACTTTCAAGTTAAAAAAGATGTTGTGTGATTTAAGTGAAGATTTCGATAAAATGGAACTTTAAGAAAAAGTTAAAATTGAAAGGAGCAATATAAATTAAAATAAAAATTTGCGAAAACATTTTTTTAGAACATAAAGCTTAGTAAATGAAAAAAAAAACAAAAATAAAAAATCAGACATTTCTGAATTTGTCTGTAATTCCTATTTTGGGTATAATTTTTGTTCTTTTTCAACTTTAGTGTTAAATTTTTGAACGTAAAGTCAAAATTTGGATAATTAAAAGTTGGAAATATACAAGAAACGTAACCAAAATTTTGTGAAAAGCTGAAATTTTAATATGTCGACAAGCTGAGATGATAATAAAAAAACTCGAGACCAAAAGCTTTTTTTGAAAAAATTCTAGTACCAAAGAAACCTCCAAAAATTAAAAATTACTTTCTATGTAAGTTTTCACTTCAATTTTAAACTAGAACTTCAGTTCCTTAAGTCTAAAGTGTAAAGTGAAAATTCTCTTAAGAAAAATTGAGATTTTGGTAAAATCTGGAATATTTTTGATTTTATCAAAATTTCGAGTTTAATGTTAAAGCTTTTAAATTTCAAAGTTTCAATATTTAAAATTTGATATTTTTAAACTCGAAAGTATAAGATTTTTTTAAATTACTTTTTAATTTTTCTTAAAATTTTGACCTTATCTTCTTCGATAAATTTAAAATTTTTTTCTAGTTTTTTCTTTGGAAGCTTCAAAATTTAAGATTTCATTTTGATGAATTTTAACCATTGGTATACAAATCTTGTTCCTTGAAACCAAGCAAGATTAAAAAACACAATACTTGCTCTAACGCGTTTCGATAACATCTCTCTGAAGATGATATCCTGGCTATCAAAACGCGTCAGAACAAGTGTTATTGTATTGTTTTTAATTGTTTGGTTTCAGGGGACAAGATTTGTGTATCAGTTTTTGAAGATAACCAAGGACCAGTTTGTTCCATCCAAATAAAAATAATAATGTGATATTTCGATAGAAAAATTTAGTATAATTTTAAAAAAATTCAAAATTTCTATTGCAACCCAAAAACATTGGCATTTTTCTCAAAATTTCACAATACATAGGCTAATTAAAAAAATTGTGACTTGGTTTCTCAAATTTTCAATTTATAATTCCAATATCTCCAGTTTTTCCTCAAAATTTCGAATTTAAGTTTGAAATTTCATTCGAGGTTTTTGCAAAAAGGTTTATTGAAACTCTGCCTTTTTTAGATAAAATTAAAGTTCTTTCCTTAAAATTTTATATCTGAAATTCAACTTGAAAATTACAGACGCCTACCTGTATGTTTTTTTGGAACCTGAAATTTTGAGATTTTTTTTTGTTATGATTTCTGGTTTTTGTCTTTTAAATGTTAAAGAAGCATTATAATGCTCCTCGATCCTAAACTTAAAATCTGGCATTTTAAGAAGGCTTTAGTTGAAGAATTTTGGCAGAGTAGTTTTTTATTTAAACACTTAACTCAAGCAGAATGTGTTGAATATTTATATACAGAAATACTTCTCTTGTTAATGTATCACGTACATTATTAATCATTAGTATGAATCATAAAATTACTTTTACATTTGAATGATATTCTGGAGACTTCTATAAGCGATCGCTGAACAAGACAATAGCAATCGACAAAAAAAGAAGGAATTGCACTTCGATGTATGCACTGCTGGCATTGTCTGGTTGATACTTGTTAATGTACCGCTATTTCGCGAATCTATTATTACCCTACCCTCAATAAAAATGTCAACCACATATATGTATATATTAGTCAGTGGTTGCTAAGTAAGAAATACCAGAAATGCTTAATATTAATAGACCTGTTTCAGTTCGTTCACCGTCTGTTCTAAGATACTTGAGTAGATGCGCTTAATTGTTGCAGCAAAAGAAGTAAAACAAATGGCCAAGTGCAAATGTCTTACTTCTTTTAATGTCCGTATAATTATTCGCCAATTTACATAGAAACTGCAATTAAATAAAGTAGATACAGCGTAGCGTGCGACCCCCCATACTACATCTGTTTCTTAAAAAATATTAAGGATTTATTTATTTTCCAGAACAACGCAATAAAGTACAAAAAATCAATCAGTTTAATTAGCTCTTTCGTCGACTGAGATTTCAATCAAATGTTTTTTTAACAGTGTGTAAGAACAACCTTAACAAGATGAATACAATCATAGTCAAGGATTTCTTCTGAAGAAGAGGAGCTTCTCTGTATGACTGACATATAATGAGTTAACGTGGCATTCTCTTCAGAGTTTTGCTCCTGCCTTGGGAACGGTTCCAATTCTGAGTTACTCTTTTGTTTATAGTTTTGATATGCCTTTTACATCAAAATAATTTTGTCTCTGGTGTAGCTAACATCCTAAACCACATTAATGCTGCGTTTGTCCTTTTACTTTTACTTCTAAGGGATTTCTTTTGTACTATGGTTGATTTGCAGCACTTTTCAATGGTGAAACCAGAAACTTTATGTATTTGGCCAGGGTGTGTGTTATCATGCTCTTCTGTATTTAACGCTTGTCCTTTCCTTTTACATCTCGTATAGTTAATATGCTGAGTTACTATGCCTCGGTGACTTCAACGTACACAACATCCCCTGGTCAAGGTTTTCTTGAAATACAGAACTTGTCCACTGAAACCAAGAAAGATTAAAAAACACAAAAAACGAAACAAGTTCTGTATTTCAATTTTTGAAGATAACCAAGGAACAGTCCGTTCCACCAAAAAAAAAAGGTTTTCTTCCCGAACTGACGACGTGGAAAGGATGGCAGAGGCTTTCGCCATCACTTGTGGACTACCGAAATTGGTTGAGGAACCCATAAGAATTCCTCAATCCTCCATCAACCTAATCTACTAGACCTCTTCCTTACAAATTCTCCAAATTCGTATAAAATCACTGTGACATCACCGCTTCGAAATTCCGATCACAAGCTCATAGCAGCTTTTCACTCGCTTCATATACCACCTCCTTCTCAGACATAGCCCCGTGTGGTTTGGTACTTTAACTCTGCTAACTGGGAAGAATGAAGAGACTTATTTGCATCTTTTCTATTGCAAGAAGTCTGCTTTAATTCAGACAACCCTTTCTCAGTCGCCGAATCCATCACTGAAACTATCCTGGTTGGTATGGAATGCTCAATTCCCCGTTCCCAAAAGAAGTCTGCCTCCTGTAAACTTTGGTTCAACAAAAAATCTGTTCGGGGTGTCTCCCGCAAATAATCGCTCATATTGTTGTTGGCGAAATAATCCCTCAGTCGACACTCGGACCACATTTGTAGATGCACAAAATTTTTGTAAACAGGTTATTGACGAGACAAAAAGTGATTTTGAGCGTAAAATGTGCCAAAGCCTTATCAACTGTTCGAACGGTTCCAGGTCCTTTTGGGGATTTGCAAAGTCGATTGGAAAGCATCTTACATCTTCAAATTTTCTACCTTTACTCCATGACAACAACTAGGCTGACCTGGTTAATGTTTGTTGAAAGCACCAACCTTGATTCTCGAAACGCAGAACCTTCTATTCTTTCTATCCTTCGATTCTTAAAGTTGTTTTACAGACAATGTACAGTCAGAAGAATCCTGCTCGAGTTCGACACATCGAAAGCTTCTGGCCTTGATGGTATCTCTGCTATTGCTGTTAAGAAGTGTGCTTCAGAGTTGACTCGTATCCTATGCAAATTGTTCACATTTTTTTATAACAAAGGTGTATTCCCTAACATCTAAAAATCTACTAGAGTGCAGCCTGTCCCCAAAAAGGAAAAAATGAATCTGGCTAACCTATATCTTTGTTGCCCGTTATATCTAAACTGATGGAAACGGTTATCAACGTCGAGATTCTTAAATATCTGAAGTAGAATAGAATCATCTCGGATAGGCAATACAGTTTCAGACAACAACGCTCAACTGGCGATCTCCTAGCATATGTTACTCATATCTGTAACTCAGCTATGGAAAAACATGGCGAGGCTAGGATTCACAGTGGGACAGAATTCTGAAAATTTGGTCAAAATTCTGAAACTTGTTATATGAATTAGAAATAGGTAGAGCATTATTAAAAAAATAATTTAAAAAATCAGATCATAAAAAAGATGCCAAAATTGCATTAGGTAAGTATTTGTTTTCATCAGAGTTACCCTTTCCGTGTGGGTGCTATGCACATAATAATAAACTTAGGCGAATGCAAAAATATTTGTTACTTTAAATAATAAAATAAAGCTAGCATACCGAGTTTAACAAGCAACAATAATAACTATTCAAACTACATTTTAATTTGTTTTGTGGCACTGATATCAGGATAAAAAAATTGTACTTAATAATAAGGGGCAAGTTGGGGCAGTTGTTCTTTGATTTAATAATTAGAACATATATTAGTCTACATTTTATAAAAAAAAAGTATAAAAAAAGTAGAGCAGGATCTTGTAGGGCTTTTTTTGTAGGCTCACCCAAAGAATATAATGTTATAAATCCTTCTTCTAACATTAACATTTTTAATCTCCTCTTCTTAGGTGATAACATTAGGTAATCCATCATATAATTTATTTAAAATATAGCACATTACTTGAATTGCACCGTCCATATGTAAAGTAACAAAATTCATTTGCAGGAACATTGTCAGGGTTATTTTACAATTAGCATTTTAATTGAATTTTAACAGTAAAATATGCCTACTGACAATTTGTCACTAAAGATCTGCCAACCAATGAATGTAGATAAAAAGGTTATAATACCATCATTTCCAATAAACCCCAAGGTAACTCTTTCAGTATTTACCTATTACAATTATTTTCTATAAACTTTCTATTTTAACATTTTGGCCACATTTTAGATTTCTGTCGCACTGTGGAATTGTGGCATTGAATATCTCAAAGGCCTTCGACAGAGTCTGGGACCGATCTCTTCTCGTCAAATTAACATCCTATGCTGGACTCTGTCATTTGATATCCAGATCTCTGCAGATCATTGTCGATGGCATCTCATCCGAGACATTTGCGATTAATGCAGGGGAACCTCAGGGATCTCTTCTGTCTTCTACTTTGTTTCTGTTACACATAAGCGATCTCCTAGCTTCAACTTCCAATCCGATATATACTTACGCAGATGACAGTAGCCTGGTATCATCTTTTTTCTCTGACGAACCATTATCCATCGCTGCTTAAGATCGACTAAGGAAACAGTAGATACAAATGATTAATCGGAATCTCGAAATCATTCTGGAATGGGCTAAGAAAACATCAAAGGATAATACAACAAATATACTCATGGACGGTAAAATCCTTTCGATGGAATTTAATCGTCCTATCTTAGGAGTGAATGCGAGCACTTACCTCTCTTGGGACGATCAAGTGCGCACCATTGCCAAATCCGCCTCTCAGAAGCTGGGGTTTCTTTTTAGAGCTAAAAAGCATTTCAAATCTGATCAGCTAGTCACACTACACAAAGCTCAAGTTAGGCCAACACTAGAATACTGTTCTCATGTTTTGAGTTCAGCCCCAAAGCACACTTTTGGATTTAATTTAAAGAGCGATTCGCCTAATTGATGACGAGAGTTTGACTGATTCTTTGGAAGCACTAGAGCACAGGAGGATGATTGGTGATTTATCTCTCTTCTACAAGTACTTTCATGGGAGATGCTTACAGGAACTAATGGGATTGATCCCCCAAGGGCAAGATTTTTGAGGAATACAAGACAGTCGAAGGCTCTTTTATCTATAGAACTTCTAAGCTATGGAACTCGTTGCCGAACGGAACTTTCCCCAAAAATTACAACCTATCGTGGTTTAAGAAGGCGGTTTATCGCCATCTATCCTTGTTTCCGCATCCTACTTTCGGTGCTTTGAAGGCATAATAGGGTTATCCCTTGCGAGTAGATTGAACATAAAAAAATAATTTAAATATTGAAAGAAAAAAACAGAAATTGAAAAAAAAACACGAACATTTAAAATTCTTCAAAAAACATTTTTAATTTTAAAAAATCGAAATTTTCTCAAGGTTTCTTCTGTCTACAAATTATTTTGTCAATGCTAAAGATTTTGATTTTCATTTAAAAATTTTAACCTTGTTCCCAAAATTCAAAAAGTACTTAAAATGTTTAATAAAAAACGAAATATTTTAAGCTGAAAATAAAAAAAAAACCAGAAATTTTACAAAACACTCTGCGTTAAGAATTTTTTCTAATAATTAGTATTTCACCTTACAATTCGTCACCTTTAGAAATTTGTTTAAAACATTTTAAAAAATTCAGAATTTACAACCGGAATATCAAATATCGAAAATTTCGAGTTTTTTCTACAAATTTTGATGTTGTCTACTTTTTTTTTAAATTGATATACAAATCTTGTCCCCTGAAACCAAGAAGGATTAAAAAATACAACAACACTTGCTCTAACGCGTTTTGGTAGCCAAGCTATCTTCTTCAGAGTGATACTCCTACTTTTTCTTGAAAATGTAGACTACTCCAACGAAGAATTTGGTGGACAATGTCCAAAGAAGTTTGAAGTCACTACTTTTAAAATGTATTCCTTGGGAGAGGGTTTAGCTTAAGAAAATGTTAGAATTGAAGCTTTGAAACTTCAATATTTTGAAAAAAAAATGTAGACATTGAAATATTCTTTCTTAATTTTGTGTGTCCTCAAAATTACAATATTTTTCTCGAAATTTCTGATTTAAGCTTGAAACAGGTAATTTTCAGAAATTTATTAATCAAATTTAGAATTTTTTGGTTTTATATTTCCGATGTTCTTGGATATTTGGCTTTTTTGTTTGTAATTATTTTATATTTTTTCTCAAAGTGTTTTAATTCAAAAATTTAAATTTCTTGATTCTTTCTAGAAATTTTTAATTTGTTTTCCAACTGTCGACTTTATTTTTGAGACTTCGACTTTTCTGTAAAAAAATTGAGAACAACTAATTTTTTTCAAGACTTTCTCTTCTTTTTTTCGAAATTTTGACTATTTTCTAATTACAAGGTTTGCAGTCTTTTCCTTTTTTAAAACCAACAATAAAAGAATCTTTTATAAACTTTGGGCTTCTTTCCAAACTGCGACATTTTTTCTGAATTTTGAGTTAAAACTCAACATTGCGAAATTTTCTTTCCTAAATAAATATTATAAATCGTGGTCCTTTTGAAAAGAAGTTTTCATTTCAAAATTTCGCGTATGAACATTCAGTTTTTCATTTTTTTTCCTGGAAATTTGATTAAAGATTCAAAACGTCGACTCTCTAATATAAATAAATATTTAGGTTACGCTTTTTGTCAACTATGCTTCTCGAAATTCCCCTTTTGTCCTTTCAGATTTTCATTTCTTTTTGAAAATTGGTTTATAACCTGCTATTTCGACTTCTTCCAAAAGTATTTACTTTATTTTAAAAGTTTAAACTTATGTTGATATCTTGACCTTGTTTTAAAAATTTTAAGTTTGACACAAACTTGTTTTATAAAGTCAAGGTTTCTTTTCGAAATTTTCAAAATTTTTTCATAGTTCCAAGTTTACGTTTTGAATGAATTTCTGTTTTAGACAACAATCTCGAAAATACAAATATTTGCGTAAATTTAAGGTTTTCTTTCCGAATTTATCACATTAGTAACATTTTTCTCAACATTCAAATTTAAATTCGACAATTTTGGTAGGAATTATAATTTTTTGAATTAAAATATTTCTCCAAATAAAGGAACTTACGCTCTTGGACGTTGTTCATCTTAAAGATCAACTTTTTATTGTTGTTGTTTTGTTTTGTTGTTGAATGGCTGGCACCAATTTTGTCGGTGATGCACGAAATAGCATGCTTTTCCTTCGGCTTCGATAACTTTTTTTTATAAAACTATATACATAAAACTAGAGATGCCTCCAGTTTAATTTTACTAAGGTTTGATTACGTTAATCTTATCAAAGTTGTTAGAATATAGAGAGCGTTTAAACCTCAAAAATAGCGTGTCAGCGAGAAATTTTTTTGAATTTGAATTAGCAAGTAGAGACTTGTTTGGAGGGAATATAATACTGCAGGCAATTAAATATTATTCGGATAGAAACATGACTTGCGACAAATTAATTCCGATGTTCATTTTTTTATATGTTTGTTCGGCATCCATAATATGCAAGTACAAAGCAAGTCATTTACAATTGACAACAATATGCACCGAAAAGTTCCACATAATCGAGGGATACATTAAACCAATGACACCGCTATAATGTTGATGCATATTATTGTCTCTTTTGTCAAAATAAAATAAAAACATCGGGGTTAATACACGCTGCGGTATTTCAGACTTTTATCATTTATTAAATTGGATTAAACCTCCATAGAATGGAAAAGTTGACGACCCAAGTGTCAATAAATTTTCTATTATAACGTCCGCTATTATCTATGTACGTAAATTACCACCGCTGCAAAACAATTGTGTTAACTTTTTACAAAATGATTTTAAAATAGATAGAACCTAAAAAGGTATTTTGCTTCCCTTCGCCGTAGTATAAGTAAGCATAAATTTCCGTAATAAACTCCATAATGTAAACCAATTAAAACACCCTAATTGAGATAAGAAAAATCGATATTTAAGTAGAAAGTACTAAAAATTGTTTATAAATTTCTACCTGCCTACTTTTATAAGTTCAAAGGCCCCATTTCGCTGCAAGCTTTCATAAGAGACATTGATTGATATATTAGAAGCCACCGAGCGACTGGTACAAAGGGAAATTAATAAGAATATATAGGACACGGATACGAAGAAGTACGATTTTTTAGATAATAATGATTAAGCAATTATTTATGGATGTCTATTAAATTCAAAGGCATACTAAGGGTGTAGGTGCCTCTTTGGTACGAGAATTATGTCAATTATCTCAGAATGAGCCATTACCCTGAAATTGCGCCTGAAATGAGCATCATAAATTGAATAGTGTATTGGAACTTGACTTGAAGATTAGCATGCATGCAAGGTTATCACATATGATTTATAATGTTGGTCGTTACATTGCATTGGTCCGAAGTTACCTATAGTATGCACTATTTTTTTGGGGAACAATATTATTACGTGATCATCGGAAATCATCATAGATTTTTTTAAACATTTTTTATGAAGAGTCCACCATGAAGAATTGCTCATGAACAAAAGGAAATGAAAGTACGGTATGTACTGTGTCATTTATGGCAGATAAAATACAGTTATTTTACAGACACAATTTCTCGACATAAGCACAGATGCCAGACTGTAATTTAATTATTTCAATCACCTTATTAACGTGCAAGACATCGCAAGATAATGTGTTAGTTACGATACAGCTGCAGTTTATTATTTTGTAATAAAAGAAGAAAGTCAGTATGTTTTTAATGCGTTAAAATTAAAAGCAAAATTATAAGTATTTATTTAACATACTTCTTGAAATCGAAAAAGTTGTATTTGCTGTTTTTTCCTGATCAATTACTACATACATAAAAGACAGCGCACGCCAGGGTCGTTAAAAAATGATTTAAAAATTTGGAATATTTTGGGTGAGTTTCGCTTTCATTTACTTTTTTTATTAATACGTTATTACATAAAATGAAGCAATTCAGTTGAATTTTCTTTCGACATGAAACCAAAAATGTTTGACATTGCGACAATGAAGGGTGTGTTTATGTGATTCTGTCACGTAAATGATTTCTTTAAATTAATGAAGTCTGCCCATCCCATTTTAAACGATTTTATAAGGACTGTCTGAGTTAATCGATAAAATTAGATATTTCGTCAATAATTCCCTCATGCAGACCAATTAGAGATAAAATTTGATCGTTGAACATCATTAAAACACGTCATCAATTCCGTTAATTAAAAAACGCATATGACGACCAAATATAGATGCATAGATAATAAATTGTACCATAAGAGTAATAAGCTAAGTAATGTTTAAAATCACCACAAGTGGATAATTTCCTTTAATTTGAGGAAACAAGCCTACATGGAACAAGAAGATAAATTGGCTCTCTACGTCTACTTTCAGATCAAACGACTACTCCTAATTATTTTAAATTATATTTGACAATTATAAAGTATTTTTGAATTAAAGGAGCGTATATAATTTTCCATCTGGATGGTCGGACTACGTAGCATTATTGGTTATAGCTCAGCAAACATGAAATGGATCAGTTATTTGCTATTAAATCCCATCCGATTGTATCTAAGGTAGAATGACTTTGAAACGCAAGAATAATAGCGGCGGAACATGAAAAATTTCAGTGAAATGCAGTGTAATTATCCAGTGAAGCGTAGAGCTATAATCTATTAGGAATTATAGTATAGGCATTTCAATGTGTAATATAAGAGGAAATATTAATCATTCTACATTTTTTAAGCCACTGAAAGGCACAGATGAGCGCATATTTTACTTTGCCAATAAATTAACGGTCCGTTATAAAGTTAATCAAGAAGGAAGTGCCGCTTGTTGTAGTTAATATAAAAGGTGAAACGAAGAGACGAGCAATTTATAGGTACCAGATTTTAATTAACGTATGAAGCTTATGGAGCGTTCACTCCAAATCAACCACTTTTGAACCCAACCCTTTTCGACTGGAGTGAAATTTTTACACTACCCCAGACATTTGTGTATTTTTTTAAAAATTTTTTCCACCCAAACAAAAGAGAGTTATATTTAAAAAAATGTGCTTTTGTTTTTTAAACCCCCATAACTTGTTGAGAAACTGTCTGATCAGGATCATTTTTAAGAAAAATTGTTATTATTAAAGGTGATTTTCAGGAACGAAATAGAAAAAAAATATTTCATCCTGTATTCTATGCAAATTTTTGAATTTCATAATGGACAAGTATTTTTTCTATTTTTCATGAAAAACATTTTTTTTCAAAATTTGACAAATACGTATAGGTCTCAAAAGACTCCTTGTAATTAATTAAGGTCGAAATTTCAAGTTTCAATTTAAAATTTTAGTCCTTTTTTCGAAGTTTTGAATTAGAACTTGGAGATGAAAGTCAAAATTTCGGACTTATAGCCAAAAGATAAAAAAATATTATCGCTACTTAAAATTTTAGGAAAAAAGTAAAAATTTTTAGTTAAGCATGGGAAGTTAAAAAAATTCTAAAAACAATTCAAAACATATACAGTGCATCCCATTTTCTATGGTTTTGTCCTGTTACTGCTATTTCTAGCAGAGATGGTTCGGAGTTTTTACAAACCTAGGCCAATTTTTTGAAATAAATTACCTGGTTATAACAAAAATGTGCATATTTACCCGTTTTAGCACAATTTTCAAAAATCAAAAAATTTTGAAAATGTTACAAATATGCTCCAAAATTGTTCATAAGGCAGTTTTTTTCGTACAATTTAATAACGCAAATGATTCATTAACTGGCCTCATTTTTTTGGAATTGTAACCTTGTTGTTGTTTTATATGATTTTTAAAAATAGTCGCTTTGCATTATTGTCAAAATTATGTCAGGATATTATTTTTTGGTGGAAAATATTTTATTTGTTTTCGCCAAAAAAGCTTAGAACCCTCAACTGGGAATGTGTAGTAATATCACTTCCTTAAAAAAATATTCAGTTGCAGATAACGAATAGCGAGTAAACACTTTTCATCAATTTGGATTATTTTCTGAGTTAGTGTTCGAGGCAAAAAAAGACAGAATGTTCCCGCTTGCTTAAAATTAACCTCTTTGAGCAAAACTGCATTTTCTGGGACCTCCAACTGTTAAACTCTTAGGTTTGCTTGGTGTTGGGTTTATCTACCTTATTTCATAGATCCGCTTCATAAAATTCCCAAAGAGAGTAATACGAACCTTTACTTTTAACCTGTCGTGGCCGTGGACCGTCCACTGATTGTCTCTTTCGAAGGCGATAGTTTCTTAAATTTTCGGTATCATGTGGCTCACCAGAAAATTTTCTCATCGGCAGATGTAAACATCGACCCGCGCTTGATATCTACGTAAGTTAAGAGAAAAACCTTCGTAAATTCAAAATTTTTTAAAATAAATATAAACCTATATATTTTTGAAAAGAGAAATAATACTCTTTCATTTAAAATCATTGCCTGCTATGGTTTCTATCAAAAAAAAAAAACAGAATTTTAGGTTATATCTCCAAAACCATGAGGCCAATTAAAAAATCATTTATATAAATAAATTCTGCCTATAAAACTGTATTTAAAATAGTTTTAGTTAAATTTTTGTAGTTAACGAGAAAGGGCTACAAGCAGTGAAAGGCTTTCGAACATTTTTCATTTTTTAAAATTGTGCTAAAACTGGTAAAAATACAATATTTTTGCTAGACCAGGTAATGTTCTTCGGAATAGTGGCCTAGGTTTATAAAAACTTCGATCCTTTATCTCTGCTGAAAATAGCAGTAATGGGGCAAAACTTTCGAAAATGGAGAGTCCACATTTTGGTTAAGATTCCAGATTTATACAAATATCGAATTCTAACAGAAAATTCAAAGCCCAAAATAGAAGTTTGAGCAACAGAAAGCACAAATCGAATTTTTCTGGAGGTTAAGCTTAACATTTTTAATTTAAGAATTTGTATTGTTTTGTATTTTTCCGAATTTTCACTATTTTTGAAGATTTTGTTTTAAAAATGTAGGTTTATTTTCATAAGTTTTTAGTTCCTCTTAAAAATTGAGAATTGTTTTCAAAATACGGAATTTTTTAACCGAAAGTTTTCATATAGATTTTAGGATCAAAGTCAAATTTGGGTACTAAGTCGAAGCAGTAAAAAAAGTTTAATTTAATTGTCGTATAATTTAATATTAAAATATTTTTTGTTGGAATTTTCGACTTTTATCTCAAATTTTAGACTTTTATAAAAATTGTAACTTTTAAACAAAATATTGGATTTAAAGGCAAACATTCAAATATTCCAGTTTAAATGTCGCAAATATGTCGAAATTTAAGTCAAAAATTTAATAATCATTGCAATATAGGAAGAATTGTTTTTATGTGATAAATTGAACGTTTTTCAAAATATTAAATTTATCCTCAAAATTCCAAGTTTGTCTGACACCAACAATTTTTTAGAAAGCTTGCCTTTGATTCTCAAAATTTCAATGTATGGTAGATTTAAAAGTTTGACTTTTTAAACATAAAACTGTGACCTTACTTTAGAAATTTCATATTAAAGCTCATTTAAAAGTTTGACTTTTTAAACATAAAACTGTGACCTTACTTTAGAAATTTCATATTAAAGCTCCTTTCTCAAAATAAGTTTAGTTCTTGATTTTTATTACATTCAGCTAAAATTAAGATATATAATATTTTTTCATAAGAAATAGTATTTTTTGAATGTGTTTAACTGACGATGAAAACCTTCTAGTTACGGTGAGGCTTGTATTGTGGCATCGGATACCTCAAAAGTCTTCGACAGAGCCTGGCATCAATTAAGATCTTATGAGCTTCCATTGTGTCATTTTATATCCAGTCTTCTTGATGAGAAAACTCTTGAGGCCAATATATCTTATCTGCGACATTGGCGATCAATATATAGGTCTGTTCTGTCTTCTACTCTGTTTCTGTTACATATAAATGATCTCTTAGCTTAACTTTCAATCCAAGAGATAGGCTACGAAGTTAGTAGTAGCTTGGGGTCCTTTTTCTTCCATAAATTATTATCCGTCGCTTTTTTGGAAAGATTAAGAGAACAGCAAATACAGATGATTAACCAGAATCTCTAGGTCGTTCTGGAATGGGGAAAGATAAATCCGGCTGACTTCAATGACTTCAAAATTCAGGTCGGTGTTTTCTCTAATAAAACATCAATGAATAATGCAGTAATTCTCATGGATGGTAAAATCCTCCCTATGGTGTGAATGCAAGCTCTAATTTCTACTGGAACGACCATGTGTCCGCCATTGCCAAGTCCGGCTTCTTTCTCTTTCAAGTTAAAAATTATTTCATATCTTATCAGTTGTTCAACCTCTTTAAAGTTCAAGTTAAGCTAACGCTAGACTGTTCACATGCTTAGAGTCCAATACTTTGCCTCTTTTGAATTCAATTCAAAAGAGCGCAGTCGCCTAATTCATGATGAGAATTTGACAGAGTGTCTCAAATTATTGAAGCACAGAAGAATGGTTGGTGACATCTCTTTTCTACAAGTATTCATGGGAGATGTATGCAAGAAGTAATAGGTTTGATCTCTCGAATCATTCGAGCACAGAAGAATGGTTGGTGACTTATCTCTTTTCTACAAGACTCATGGGCGGTGTTTGCGATAGGTTTGATCTTTTCAAGGGCAACAATCTTGAGGTATAAAGACATTTGAGGACATCAAATTCCTATGCTATCCAGTCTGGCATAGTGGGGACTTGTGGTTATCGATACTCTTTTTTTATAACTTCCAAATTATGGAATTCGTTATCTTCGCTATCTATATTCGCTATTTTTCATTTCCGCATCCTACTCGCAGTTTGGCAAAGGTATGTAATAGGTTTACCTTTTGCGAGTGGATTGTACTAAAACAAAATTAAAATTGTTGGTGAAACCAAAAGTGCACACCACTGAAATTGGTTTTATATAAAACTTTACAAAAAAGCAGAATTTTCATCTTCAAACTCAACATGCATGCTACTTTATTCTTGAAACTGTTTCTAACATTAAAAATGCCTTATGTCACAAGCGTTTCACAAAAAATAGTCAGCATCAGATTGGGTTCCTCATAATGACTAGTTACAATAATTAACTAGAATCTCGAGGTTACAATGGTTGCAAATAAAAAAGTTTTGTTCAGTAGTAAGTATCTTGTTTAGTGAACCTACTGTAAGGAATTAAAAACAAAATTGGTCAGTTTGCAATTTGTGCAGCTTCTAGAGACCCTCTAGTCAGAGCCTGGCACTCATCCGCGATATTTCTGCTATTTCATAGCGCGAAAATTCCAACCTGTCATTTTTGGTATTTTTAGCAGTTTATGTTTCTCGTCAAGTCAAACTAAAATAAGCATAAACATAAAACAAATGGCTAAAAATATCAACACTGACAGGCTGGAATTTTCGGCGTTATAAAATAGCTAAAATATGGCGAAAGAGTGCCAGACTGTTACTAGAGGTTCTCTAGCAGTTCCTATGACCATGACAATTACTGGAGGATTTCGGAATCTTCCATTATTGGTATAATGTGCAGTTTCTAGAGTTTCAGCTTGTCATCCCACATCCTTAAATGCGATTAAAGTTCTAAAGGAAATAAATTTGATGTGTCAGCTTTGACATCCTTTGACATTGATATGTACAGATTACTTGAACAAAGACCACAAAGCAACTTCTGTAAAATGAATTTAACTAAATGCATTTTTCTTGAAAATGAAAGGGAATTACGTCTTACCCTTCCTTTTATATTGTATTTAAAAAAAACTTGACCTACAGTATGTATAAAAGTTTTAAGGATCGCTAGTTTCTTAAGTTTAATTTTTTTCTAATAAACCACGTTTTTCTTTAATAAAATTTAAACTATTTGACCAATCGCTTCCAAAATCAGTAGGCTTCTATCCTGATGCATTTCGAATCGATAGAAATAAAAAGGCAAGAGTTGCTACCTGAAGCAGACTGACAATTATTGTTCAATGAGAAATTTTGGATTTACTCGCGATTTAAAATTGTAGCTGGAGAAAGCTTCTATCGAAAAAACTGTATTACAACTGGTTTGGTACACAATACCAGAGATATAATCATTTTTATGACCAAAAAAATCGTATTTTTTTGAATTTTCCGATAATAGAGTAAATTGTTTAATTGAGAGCAATATTTTAATTCTTCATTTTAGGCAATTCGACCTTGAAATTCAAAAACCAATTTTGTTATTTATCCCCTATCTCCTCTCTCCTTTCGGGCGAAATTTGAATAAGCACACACAATGTGTAAAATTGTTTCCTTTTCAGTCCCACACAGTTGAAATTGGTCGCTTTCTGCTTGATTGAGTTTAACCAGATATCCTTTAAAGTTCCCGTGGCTAGTGAGCAGACCCAGTGTTTTGCTTAGTCTGCTTTTATTCATTGCAATAAGTGCTTCAGCCCTTGATTGCAAGGGTTTTATCCATCAGCAGTCTTGCTTGCCTGTAGGTGGTTATGTTCCTCCATCGCTTCAAATGAGCCCATTCGAGGTTTGTTAATATGATTTTTTGCCTGCATAGTCCTTTCAGTGCCGCAACATTTTTTCATCAAATACACCGGTCTGCATGCCAAAAAAAAAAATTGAAAAACGCCGTCCTAGAATAACTTGGTCATTTTTAAAATGAAAACATCTGACTGAAGTTTGAAAAGAAGCGAAGGAAAAATCATCTTTAAAATCGAAACTAATGAGCTATTCAACGCTATTCCTTTGAAACGAATGAATGTCAGTTTAATGTTTATATGGATGCGTCTTACAAAAAATGACAAGTAATTATGCCGATTAGTTCCAAGTCGACAGCCAATGTTTTAATTAGTAATTTCTCGTGTGACATTCCAAGATAGATGCTTGAAATGGTTGAAGCGCTGTCTGATGACTTTAGAGAATGTTTACGGGTGAATGGTCATGATCACGAATTATAGAATAGTCATGATGTTAATACATGTATCAATAGTTAGATAAAAAACCGTCCAACATATACGTCAAAAGTATTTTATTTGGTGCAATGGAAGATATCAGATATCGAATGGATTAGTTGCACCAAGTTGCTAAAAATCAAGTAATTGAGTGGTCAGTAATCAAGTAATGGTACATAATACAATTTTCCACATTGTATAATCGCGCGATGAATCATCTAATCCTCTTAAAATTCAAGCTTTTGTGGTCATTGTCCATCAACATTTTTTAAGATAACTGCCGATTCGATGACCGCCAGAGTGTAAATAATGTACCTTGTGTTACGGTATTTGCTCACTAAAACTTTAGTCATGCTCATGCTTTTGTTAGTTCTGTTTTATGATTAATACATTTATTTGAATAGGACATAAAAAGGCTTTCGGCTTTACTTTAATATTAGGCATTTTACATGCAGTACAGCAATATGATCATCTCTTTGTATTATACGTGGCATCCAAAAATCAAAATGAGAAAGTAATGTGATAAAATTAATTTATTATGGTAATAGGACGTTAATCTGAGAAACAGGTGTAAATCTCTAATGAGTTTAGGTACGGAAGAGCGATTTGACCTTAAAATTATACTTTACGTTCAAAATCAGTCACAGTCACATACAATACTAGATAACTGGGGAATGTAATGATTATAATTCGTTACGTCGTTTCTTCAGTGGTTTACTAATTCGTAACAGCAATCATGCTAATTATCTTGCTACTCTTTCACAGATAAATTTCGAAAGGTAAGATTATTTCCAAGTGTTCTAAATGTGTCTAAATGTAAAAATGCATTGTCTTATGCTTTCTAATTTTAACAAAAATTATTTTGTTTAGAGATAGATGGGCGCGGATATAAATCATTTCTGGAACAAACGTTGGTATTTTCTTTTGTGATGATAGATAACTGCAGCGAGGCACACAAATGATCTGATTCGTAGAAATTAGTGCACTTCGGTATAGTGTAATTTGTTTTCCCTTGAAAGACCATCAAAAATTGTAAATTACTATAATTTAAGGAGAGCATAACCGAAAGGAAAGGAAGCTTTATTCACCTTATTATGAAAATATATAGAAGACCTTGTGTAGTTCATTTAACAATCAAGATATATTTTTTCATCTTCATTCTAATCTAAACTGTAAAAGCGGCGTAAATTATGAATCATGTTCAAAGACTTACGCAAGAATCTGACAAGTGAAATAAGAAATTGAAGTACAATTTGATGGGTGGGTCATTTGTATTAAAAAATGTAGCAATAATCTATTACATACATTTTTTAGATTGTAAACCTTCTTGTCTTCGTTAAGAAACTACAAGTATTTCCTATCTATTCTTCTGCTGTCACTCATTGATAATAAGGAAGAAAAGGAAGGTATCGCCTTTTGAATAGAGGACCCAAGGGATTGTTATGTATCACCAACTATAATGACAATAAAAATATAGCAAATAAATATGAGGATATCACGATGTTTGAATATGAGTCTAGATTTTTGGACCAGTTTCGCTTTACAGCATCGTTGGCGGATTTACTAGTAATTTTTAATCGTCGATATACTCACGAATTTGATTGATCACAGACCACTCACGAATATTTCGTTTAGTCTGAACTCCCATCCAAAGCTTCTAGTTTGAGGTATACTGACAAATTCCAGCTATCTTTTGATTGTCGCAGCTGTAAATATTCGTGAATTTTTATGGCTTCCAAAAATATTAAATTTTTGAGTATTATCCCAAATTGTAAACTTCAACTTTGTTCGCCATTGTGTATCTAGTAAATTGCGAAAATTAATCTTTCTGGATGTCTGAAGGTAGCCAGATGTCCACTGTACATAATACGAAAATTGCATGATGTATGACCTTACAGGCAGCATTGCCCAGAACAATTAAATTTATAAATACCAGATTTATAAAGCTGAGGAGTTTTTCCTTCGTATTACTTAGGGACCTAGCTTTAAATAATTTACTACTGCCTTTTCATTCAGGATTAAAAAGTGTATGTAAATTGTACTCCAAATATGTTTTCTCCTTCAGAGGGAATGCATCTCCGTCCACATTGGTCAAGCCGGTGTCCAGATTGGCAACGCTTGCTGGGAGCTTTACTGCTTGGAACATGGAATCCAACCTGATGGCCAGATGCCTTCTGATAAGACCATTGGTGGAGGTGACGATTCTTTCAACACTTTCTTCAGCGAAACTGGATCCGGAAAACATGTTCCTAGGGCAGTGTTTGTTGATCTCGAACCCACTGTAGTCGGTAAGTAAATTTTTTCTTTCATTTATGTATATTCTCCTTGAATTTACAACTAAGGTAGTTTTTTCCAATTTCTTTTTGTAAGTGACACACTTTAGTATCGCACATAATTCGCCTAAGAATTTTTTGACGACCAAGGAAAAAGGATGTCATTATACGTTTGTAAAATTTTAAAGATTTTTTAATTTTGCGACACACATGAGAACTTCCGGAGACACAAGAGTTGGAAAACACTGTTCTAATCCCAAGCAACATTGATTAGAATATAAAACGTTTATTCAATTAAAATTGGGTTTATTTTAACTTTAAAAAACGTTTATATACCATTCAGTGTTGTTTAGGAAGATACTGGTACTATGTGAAATATATCAAAAGCTTTATACCTTCAATTAATAGATAGGTTAGTAGATAAGAAGCAGAGATTGTATTTTTTTGATGGAACGGACTGGTCCTTGGTTATCTTCAAAAATTAAAATACAAAACTTGTCCCTTGAAACCAAGAAAGATTAAAAAACACAACAAAACAATATAGTTTAGGTATAGTGGGGTTAGATACATGGAGGGATCTTTTTAAAGTTGGAGTAATAAGGTTGTTACTTTTGTTGAGCACTTTTTTCAGCCCACTCTCTCTGAAGATGACAGCTTAGCTGTCGAAACGCGTTAGAACAACCTTAGTTTTTTTAATCTTTCTTGGTTTCAGGGGACAAGTTTTGTATTTCAATTTTTTAGAGATTGTATTAGAAAATACGTAAGTACACATAATATCCAAAACGAAAGTAATAAAAATAGATAAGGATTTTTATTGGTCGCCTTAACCTATTTTGCATAAGAGATAAACAAAATTTTTGAATTTTATTCTTCAAAATTTTAACATCTTGTTTTCTTTGGTAGAGCAAACGGCTTGATTTAAAAAGTGTTAACATTTTGACATTTAAACTCTATTTTGTTCAAAACATACTCAAAATGTTGACATTTCCAAATTGAAGTTTCAATTTTTCAAAAAAATAAAACTTTCGGAAAAAAGTCAAAATTTCAAATCAACTAATTTACTCAAAAAATATACCAACAGTTTAAGTTTCCTTGAATTTTTGATGCTACTCTAGATTTCGGAATTTTTTGGAAATTAAATTTCTTTCTGGTGTAAAAGTCAAAATTTAAGGAAGCAGAATTTTTGAGCTAGAGAGAAACGTCAATATTTCGAGTTTGATGTCGAAACTTTTGTAAACAAGTAAAATTTAAAGCTGAAAATAAAAATTTTGAGAACAAATGTCAAGATTCAAAAATATGCCAAATTTATTCAGACAAAGGTTATCAAAATTTCGGGCCTAACTTCGAATTTTTGACATTTTTCTTAAATTTTGTACTTTTTTCAGAAATGGTGAAATTTTGAGTTTAAAAGTAGAAATTAATAAAAAAAACGGAATTTTGGAGTTCTACTTTTCAACATTTTAACAACATCCTTGTACGATGAAGGCATGATTTTGGTGGAATGAACTGGTCCTTGGTTATCTTTAAAAATTAAAATACAAATCAAAGGGTTGCTCTAACGCGTTTCGGTAGCCAAACTATTATCTTTAGAGAGATACTCAAAAGTTTCTCTAACGCGTTTCGATAGCCAAGCTATTATCTTTAGAGAGATACCGATACTCAGTTAGCTATCGAAACGCGTTAGAGCAACCTTTGTTGTGTTTTTTAATTTTTCTTGGTTTCAGGGGACAAGATTTGTATTTCAATTGATGAAGGGATAAGTTTAAGGCATTTTTTTTATTTAACCTCGAATTCTGTTCACAGTTTCGATATTTAAAGTCGAATTTTGTTCAGAAGTTTCTGAAGCAGAAATTTTTGGAAAAAAAATGTAAAACTAATAAGTCAAATTCAACATTTTAAAAAACATCAAAATATTATATAAACTGAATTTATTAAAAAAAAATATTATCAACATTTCAATTTTAATATCCTTCAATTTCTGATACTTCTCTCTTGAGTTCTACTTTTCCTAGAAATGAAATTTCGATTTTAAATTTCAAAATTTAGAGGAAAGCAAAATTTTCGAAGTTTATTTTTGAAATTTTGAGAATATCTATTTTTTTTGGTGCAACGGACTAGTTCTTGTATTTGAACACCTATTTGACCTTGTAAAGTAAATGGATCAGCTTAGGAAATGTCTTTATTTAGCTTCGAATTCTTTGGAAAAATCTTGGCATTCAAACTCGAATTTAGTTCGAAACATAAGGAAAAAAGTCAACCAGTGTTTAAAGTAAAATTTTTGGAAAGAAAAAGTAAAAATTAAAAAGGTAAACCCGAAACTTTGAAGACAGCAATATTTCAAATACTAGACTAAATTTATTAAAAAACAAACTTTATAATCATTTCGAGATTAAACAAAAACCTTCGCACTTATTTCTGGATTTTGACTTTTTTTAGTCGAGTTCACAAGTCGAAATTTGGAAAAGAAAAAACGAAATTTTCGAGTTTTATTTTTCGAATTTTTCAATTTGTCAACCCTTGATATCTAAACTTCTTCTGATAAATTTGGAAATTTGGAGTTGAAGATTTTCGATAAAGAAAGTGGAATATTCCGGTTTAATGTCGAGGTTTCCGACCTTAGCAGCTAAATTATGCCCTTAGTAGCGAAATTTTAAGATTCCTTTTTTCGAAAACTTTGACTTCTGAAAATTTCGAGTTTAAGCTTCCAATTCTCCTCTTTTCGAGCGAAATTTCAAGAAAAAGTCAAAATTTTACCATTAAGTTGCAGTTTCGAAAACTTTATGCAAATAACTTGAGAATTTTAAGTTGAGTTTCGATAAAAAAGGTAGAATATTAGTTTAACATGGAGGTTTCAACATAGCAGCTAAATTTTGACCTTAGTAGCGATTTCGAGATTTCTTTTTTTTGCAAATTAAATTTTGAACTCTCAAAAGGTTGAGTTTAATCTTACAATTTTAGGTTTTTGAGAGAGAGAGAGAGAGGGGGGGGGGAGAGACACACAGAGAGAGAGAGAGAAAGAGAGAGAGAAAGAGAGAGAGAGAGAGAAAGAGGGAGAGAAAGAGAGAGAGAGAGAGAGAGAGAGAGAGAGAGAGAGAGAGAGAGAGAGAGAGAGAGAGAAATTTCCAGAAAAAGTCGATATTTCAATAATAAAAAGTTTCGAAAGCTTTATATAAACTTCGAGTGTTTTCCTTTTGTTTTTGCTCAGTTTCGATTTATTTTAATAACTTAATTGTTCAGCTTTAAAGTTAAAAACTCAAGATTCATATTACAAAATGCTAAGTTGTTTGAAATATTGTCTGCTGCTCTATATTTTAATTTTTTCTACAAATTTGGAGATTTCTAACTAAAAATTTAATTTCATAGGTCAATGTTTCGAAAAAAGAAACATTTTGAGAATATTTTCTTATAATGTGCTCGTTTTTTTTCGAAATACTGATCTGAGGTTTTAGGTTTAAAATTACAGTTTTTATCTTTCAATTGATTTTTTTAAAATGCGTTCTTTGATATCCTAAATTTTGAGAATAAAGTCGAGTGTTTAAATTTAAAGTCAAAATTTAATAACTTGAATAAAAATTTTAGGGACAATCGTCAAATTTTTAGAATTTTGCTGATACTTTTGTTTCTTTTTAAAGTTCATAACTATTAAACTTCATTACTAATTAAAACAACAAAAGATATTTAAAGTGTTGACTTTTTTAATTTGAATTATTTTAAATCTCTATTTTTCTTTTAAGACCAACATTTGATTTGGTAAATTTAAATGACTTTATTTTTCGAAATTTCGAGATTTATTTAAAAATTCGAGAATATTGTTACGGGCTTATCGAATAGATTACCACGTGTGAATTACACCACTTTATTACCAAATTAACTCGGCACACTTCAACTGAACAGTAACCCACTTATTATTTACTAATTGCTAACCCACTAACTACACTGACTTCTAACTGGCTGACTCGAGGGAAAGCTGACCGCCTTTTATAGTTTCGGCCCCCGGCTTCTAGAACTTTTCGGCAGGTAAGGCTTATCGTTTGCCGAAATTTCTGGAACGCTTATCTGCCATTTATTTCGTTATCGCGGCCGCTTTCCCCTTATCAGATCCTTCTAGAAACTTTTTTTATTTACTAAATTATACAATTCTATTCTAAATTCTATTCCATCTATTTACATTGCGTTACACTGCCTCCCCCTTAAGAATGATCGTCCCGATCAGTTCCAATCAGTCACTTCGCCACTAAATTTGCATAGTCTGTTCAGGTGTACCACTTTCATTTTACTCCTGGAGCTACGCTGGATCCTGTATACTAAGTCGTTGATCCACTTCAGCACTTTGTACGGCCCTTTCCAAGATGGCGTAAACTTCGGCGAAACTCCTTTCTTTCGCTGAGGATTGTATAGCCATACAAATTCGCCGTCACTGAAGCCACCATGGTTGGCATTTATGTCATACCTTGTCTTCATCCGGTCCGTCGCCAAGTTGATCTTCGTCCGCACAAGGGCATGCGTCTCCAATATCGTTTCCCTCAAGTCGTCTACGAAACCCATCGTCTCCCTGGGGTTCTCGCTTGGTGATCCAAACACCAAGTTACACGGAAGCCGCAGTTCCCTCCCGAATATCACTTTTGCCGGAGTTTTTTATAAATTTTAACTCACTTCAGAGCTTTGCAGTTTAAATGTTTCCAACATTTATTGTTCTACTAGATTCTTTTGCAAAACTCGTTTTCATCATTCCATAGTATCTAAAATAACACTCTTCTGACTTTGTTCAGACATTACGAATTTTATGTTTAAAAAGTAAGTCATAATTTTGAATTTAAAGTTGAAATGTACAAGCTAATGTGAAAATTTTAAGAAGAGCAAAATTAAAAAATTAAAGGGGAAAACAAGGAAAAGTCAATTTTTGAGGAAACCTCATAGTTTCTAAGATGCATATTTTCTTAAAGTGTATTTTGAAATTTCTAATTTGGAAATTTGGAAAAGAGTCGAAATTTTGAGAAAATATTTTGTTAATTTAAAAAATATTTTTCTTTTATATTCGACGAGTTAGTTTTTGATTTGAAATTTCTAAGTTTGTCTCAGAATTTAACAGTGGCTGCTAAAATTTAAAATTTATTCCTTAATTTAAAAAAATGTTAAATTTGAAGAAAATTCGAAATTTCTAGTTTCAAGCTAGACTTATAAGGAAAATTTGTTAATTTTGAGAAGAGCCCTAAGCTAATTAAACAACCGTTCTTTTATTTTTTTTTGTTTTATACATTTTTCTTCCGACCGAAAATTTTTTGAGTTCATCCTTTTTTTTCGATTCGAAATTTCAAAGTTTTTTTGGAATTTAGAGTTGATGGTAAAATTTAAAATTTATAAAGAATTTTTGCAACAAATATCGTAAATAATTTAAAATTTTTTGTTTATAGCCAAAGTTATAAGAACATGTTTTGCAATTTTGAAGAAAGCTCTAACCTTATGAAGTAAATGTTTTGTTTTCAGCATTTTTCTTCCAATTCAACATTTTTCGTGGCCTGCCTTTTAGTTTCAATTTGTCTAAAGTTGTTCGATGAATTTAGAGTTGGTGCTTGAATTTAAAATTTATCGGAAATTTTATAAAAAAAATTCGAAAGTTCGAAGAACAGTCGTTCTTACTTTAAACCATACTTATAACAAAAATTTCGCAATTTCGAGAAAAATTCTAAGTTTATGCAACAACTATTTTGTTAAATTTTGTTTTCTACATTTTTATTCCAGCTCGAAATATTTTGATTAGATAGAATTTTTCGATTCTACTCGAATTTCGATCCTACTCGAAATTTCAGAAAGAAAATTTTTTTTCATAAAACTTTTCAGAAATTTCTGCTACGCTTTCTTTCTTATTTAAACTTAAAACTTCAATCTCGATACTTTTTTCAATTTTGGTACCTTAATCTTCAAATTATCTGGATTGCATTATGAAAAATATTAAATCTAACGCAATCGCTGCTTGAGGCAATGTATAAGAGATTGCCAATCCCTAACAGAAGATTACTGAAAATCAAGAATTGTGGAAGGAGTAACTGGCGAAGAAAAAGCCATTAAAATATGAATGACAATAACACTACTTCTCAAAGAAGATACAGAGAATATGAAAAATATGGTATATCCTTAGAAGTTTGTATAACGGTAAACACATTTTTTTTGGGGAGGGGGGGTTTCAAAGTTTGTATAAGTGTTGCCTTAAACTGCTTAAACGCGCACAGTGGCTTTTATTCATTTGGGGTTCATTGCCAATATTCCGTATACTATCCATTATTAGTAGTTTTCAGGGTGTCTCAGTCATAATATCATTAGTTCTAGCCATGTATTTGTTCAACAACAAAGGCAGAAACTCGGAAGTAAAATGTTATTCGATCTTTAAGAGGAGAAGCAAATCAACCCATAACTCCTCCAACACGTCGCTTCTGGTTGGCAATAAATTCTCCTAATAGGCATTCTTTCACAACAGAGACGCTGTCACTAGCAACTGCTATAACCACATCCACTCACCAAGAGCAGATGGTAAGGTAGTCTGGCGAGACAGAATATCGCCTAACTAATGGACAGCAATTTCTTACGTATTGTTTAGCCACATAATTACTAATATTTTTATACACTTAAAACTAATATAAAAATAAATTGCATTAATTTTACCTCTTCTTTTTCGTTAATTAGCCGATCTGACGAGAAATTAAACTGGAATTCTAGAAAATAAAAGGGGTAGAAATGTATGAAAAAAATTGAGGATTTGACGAAAAATAAACCAAGAATTTTAAAAAATGAATAGGGACGCATTCACATAATGAATATTCATTGCTCATACAGCCGGATTCCCGAAGCCTATTAAACATTTTTAGCTTATAGGTTATCGTTTGTGAAAAATGTGCCAATGACTGAAATTCCCAACTGCCCAAACATTTAATTTCTCAAAGGAGGTATTATAAACTTGCAGGAACACTCAAGTGTTTCTCCACACTATGTCTTAAGGAAAAAAAAAGAAGAGGACTCGTCGGTAAAGAGCATGTTGTTTAAAAAATGTTCGTAGGTACCCCACCCCCCGTTGAATCTAGATTCCCAGAACTAAAAACGTTGATAAAGGTCGGAGAATATCTCTTGAATATTAGCCCCTCTATGATACTTGCACCCAGTTCTTTTCAAAATATTCCGCATTGTTAGCGATTTCACATTAACTTTCCTCCTCAATTCCTTATCGCTATTGGCGAAAAAGTGAATTGTGCAACGATTTCTTTGAAGCTCTTAGAGGCAAAGAATCATTCAACTATTTCACTATTTGTAATGTTTCATCTTTTCGAGCAAATCGACACTTTGTAGATAAATAATGTTTTTTTTTCTCTCCATTGTAAGTCCTGGCGCAGCTGTCGTGTTATGTGGCCATGTCAAAGTATCTGTTGTCAGTGATGAATTATGATGATTTAGAAATATTTTTTCATCGTAAAAAGATTTTTAATTGCGATTTAGTATCATACTCATTTTTCTCTCTTTTCTCTTAAAATTAATGACTTAATGGCTGGGATATCCTGTACATTATGAAGTTAAGGTGAATATTCAGTTAACACGTTCCTTTCCTGCAATTCAACTAAGAAACCATAATTGTCGCGCGACCGTTCATCCGTTGAAACCCATTTTCTACAGGAACATTACTTTTTGTTTCAGATGAAGTAAGAACAGGTACATACCGACAACTCTTCCATCCAGAACAACTAATAACCGGCAAAGAGGATGCGGCAAACAATTACGCCCGTGGCCATTACACCATCGGTAAAGAAATTGTCGATGTAGTATTGGACCGTTTGAGAAAGCTTGCAGATCAATGTACCGGTCTCCAGGTGAGCGTTTTTTGTTTAAATGGAATTCTAATGTTCTCCACCAGTAAAGAGATAATTGCCTATTCTGTTAGTAATGTAGTTCATCTGATTAAAGCCGCTAAGAACATCATGTCCTCATGTCTTAGATCCAAAAAAAGTTATTACGGTTTTTCAGATAGGTTGCCTTGCAACCTTGTTTCAGATAGCAGTACACTGAAAAAAGTCTACTTCTCAGATTATTTTTACTGTTATGCGACAGAAATTTAAGTCAAGAAATCAATCCTTCAGTATTATTATTAGTATTAACAATAATAACACTAGTTACACTATTATTTATTATTAATATGATAGTACAAGACTGGTTTTTCAAAATTAACTTTCAATGACAATAAAAATATTGAGCATTTTTAGAAGTAGAAGAAAACTAATATTGGGCATAACACATTTTTTCTTGCCTTCTTCTTTTAAGTTCTTAAAAGGTTTTGGGTTCTTAAATGTTGTTTTGGCATCTTGAAATAATATAGCTTAAAGTTGCAACGTTATTCAATTTAATAACAAAGTGTCTAGAATGTGGGGGAACATTGCTTGGTCTAAAAATTCATTAGGGGATCAGCTTATCAAGTTAAAAATGAGCATTTTCGCAATATCATTATATTTCAGTATTTCTTTGGACTTCATCTGCTTATAGCTAAAATATTTGCAGGTCAAGTATTTCGTGTTAAACCGCAATTAATATGGATCTCTAAGGAGAATATTCTTACCAAGATAGCGGGCCAACAACCTGCGTTTTAAAATTCTAATTTAAAGTGATTTTTCAAGTGTAGATAATCTAACTTCGTTAATATTAAAGGGAAAGGAAAAGAGTTTTTGCGCGTCTTGTGTTTTATAAAATCTGATGCTTGGTTTCATGTGAACAAATCCAAAGTTTCTCTTTCTTTCTTACGATTTTGTAAGGAATAAATGATAAAAATTGTTGGATACAAATTTCAAACTTTCGTTTGAAACGTCATTTAACTGAAATTATTTTTCATGTCGTAACTCAGACAAATAAAATTATTTCCTTCATGACGTATTTTCATTAACTTCTATTCTGGATTTCTGGATTCGTTGTGGGTTGCCTAAAGTTTAGGCCAGCATTTAGGCTACCGTTTTCGGACCCATTGTTCTATCCCCGTGATTGAGGTGTCCTTGGTCATTCATTCAACCACCCAACCTTGTTGGGTCAATTTCTTTAAATTCTTATTCATTCGCGAACTTTTGACTTTCTCTTGAAAAGGTTTTATCGCCATTTTTTTTTAATTTAAATTATTCGCAAAATTCTATTTTCTTCTTAAAATTTGACGTTCTCTGGAAGACTTCGAATTTTTTTTTAAATTTCGGCTTTTTTTAAAAAATATTTTCAGAACATTGGGCTTTGTTTAGGAAATATCGATCTTTTAGTAAAAATGTTTCTCCCCAAATGTTATTTGCCTTTTCTCGAAATTATGATTTCAATTTCAAAATTCGAATTTGTATTTATGGTTATTTTGACTTTCCTCGAAATTCGTCTCTTTCTTGAAATTATGACTTTTACACTTAATAATGCGTCTCTCTCTAAAAACTCCGACTTTTCTAAATTTGACTTTCTGGAAGTTACAATCTGTCTTTCAAATTTCGCCTCATTCTACCTCAAAATGGGACGTTTTGTTTTTTCTGGAAACTGGCTCTTGACTGAAATTTTGGTTTCTTTTCCTTAAATTTGACCAGAAAATTAGGAAATAAGTAAGAATGTTGATAAAAATATTTTTCTGGAATTCTATGAACAAGTTTCTTATAAAATGTATTTCTTTCGCGAAATTGAAGTATTCAAAACTTAAATAAATTAAAAATAAAAAAAATTCCCCTCTTTCTTTTACTAAATTCGACCTTTGGAGATTTTGATTTTTCAAATTACAGAACTTTTTGAATTTATCGGTTTTTATTTCAAATTTGATTTTCTAAAATTCACGACTTTTTCCCAAAACTGTTTTTTTTCTCGTAATTTATGTTTTTCTAAATTACGACTGCATACTCAAAATTATACTTTTTTCTCTCAAAATTGGATTGTAATCTTGGAAATTTTTAATATTTTCTATCAGTTGCGAACTGTTACATTTACATTTCGATGGAATTTTACAAACAAGTTGTCCTTTTTTTCGAAATCCATATCGAAATTCAGTCTTTCGGTCTTTTGGTTCTGAAAAGTTCTACTTAAAATTGGTTTTGTCTTCAAATTTCGGCTTTTTTTTTAATTTGTTTATTATTCCAAAAATAAATTGAAATTTTCATAAGACTCTAAAAGTCGTGAGAATAATATTTTTGGGAACTTTAGAGAAAAAAATTCTTGTAAAACTCAACTGTAAATGAAAGTAAAAATTCTTAGAGAAATTTTGGTGAAACGGACTGATCCTTGGTTATCTTCAAAAATTGAGATACATTGTCCCCTGAAATCAAGAAAGATTAAAAAAACACAACAAAGGCTGCTCTAATTGCGTTTCGATACCCAAGCTATCATCTTCGGAGAGATATTTTAGAAAAGAAATTAAACTTTAAACTTTCAGTTTTTGTAAGTTCAAATTTTTTTCCCAAAATTATGGAATCAAACCTTGAAATTTTTATTTATTTTCAATTTTGATTTAGAATTTTAAAAAAGACATTTTTAAGAAAAACTCTCAGTCAAATCTTTGAAAACAAAACAATAAACATTTGTAAAATTTTTCAAAATTTCTACTTTAATTATAAAATTTATATATTTTTTAAATATGTTGAAGAGAAAGTCGAATATCAAAGTTTTTCCTGGTTTAAACTTAAAATTGCTTCAAAAATTTGTTGTTTTCCTCATAACTTTAATTTAAACTTGACAGTTTTATTTTTTCTTTAAGATAAAAAATTTAGATTTCTAAGGCAATTAAAAAATGTTAAAAAAAATCCTAGAACGTTGACTTTTTCCAAAAAGTTAGAAGTTTCAGAGATAATTTAAAAAAAAATCAAATATTTAAGTTTAAAATTGTTTTGTTTTTTTTAATTAAAATTGAAATTTTGAGTTTTATTTATAAACAATTTCTAATTTTTTTTTAAATTGATCCCGTTTCTGAAAATTGCGAGTTTAAAGTCAAACTTGTTATTTACATTCAATTTCTAATATTATTTTCCAATTTCGAAGAAGTCAAAATTTGTAGAAAAACTTCTGTCTGCCAAAATTTTAACGAAAAAACAAATTGAATTCATTAATAAATTTTTATTTCTATTTTTTTTTGGAATATTAAGAAGAAGAAATTTCTAATTTAAATTTAAAATGTCGAGATTTTTTCTTCAAAATTGTTGCTGTTTTTTCACTATACGAAATTAAATTTTTAACATTTTACTTTTTCGTGAAGAGAAATTGTTTAAAATTATACAGAGCGAAATCAAAGTTTTATTTTATTTTTATTGATCTACTAAAGAAAAATGTTATAAGAATATCAACTTTAAACTTGAAATTGTTAAAAATTTGGAAACATTTCTCATAACTTCAGGTAATATTTGAACTTTTCTCTCGAAATTTTGTATCGAAACTCAAATTTTGTTGTTATTAACTTTGAATTTGTCTTGAAATATGCTCGTCTTAAAGTCATAGTTTAAAAAATAAAAAATATCGAACGAAACTTAACTTATAAAAACCATTCCGAAAATTGCAAATTTAACATCGAAATATTGCCCTCTTTCTGAAATTTTCGACTTCAACCTCAAAATATCGACGTTTCGTAAACCTTTTAAAGTTGAAGCGAAATTTTCAATCCAGGAGTCGAAATTTACAGGAAAATTCAAATAATATTGGAGTTTAAAAGTCAAAATTTATAAACTAAAGTTAAAAATTTGGGAATAATCATGATTTTTTCAAAAATTAAGTTAAAATTCCGAAAAGTTTGATCGAAAAAACTAATTTTTTCAAAATTTCAAGTTTAATCTCGAAATATTGACTTCCTTTCCGGATTTTCTTCCTTCATTTAGAACTCAAATTTTATTTAGACAGGAAGCAACGAAAGAAATTATAAAATAAGAATTCACAAACAACAAACAAAATTTTCAAATAATAATTCAAAATTTTTGAGATTAAGGAATAAATTAGAATTAGAACGTCGAAGTATTGCCTTCTTTCAGAAATTTTCGACTTCAACCTCAAAATATCGACGTTTCGTAAACATTTTAAGGTTGAAACGAAATCTTCAACCCAAAAGTCGAAACTTACAGAAAAAGTCAAATAATGTTGGAGTTTAAAAGTCAAAATTTATAAACTAAAGTTGAAAATTTGGGAATAATCATGAATTTTTCAAAAATAAATTCAAAATTTCGCAAAAAAGTTAACCCAAAAAAAAAAAATAATAATTTTCTCAAAATTTCAAGTTTAATCTCGAAATGTTGGCTTTCTTTTCGGATTTTCTTCCTTCATTTCGAACTTTCAATATTTTTTTAGACAGAAGCAACGAACGAAATTATGAAATAAGAATTCAACATTTTCGGGATTAAGAAATAAATAAGAATTTTCAAGAATTTCTTTTATGTAAGTTGTAAGTTTTTTTTGAAATGTTAAATTGCCTTTTGAAGCTTGAAGTTTAAAATTGCACTTTTTATTTTTTTTTTCTATAATTTCGACTGAAAACTCCAAACCTAGAAAAGTTTTACTTTTTTTTATGGTGGAACGGACTTATCCTTATTGCTTTTGTCCTTATTTTTATTGTTATCGTCAAAATCCGGTAATCAAATCTTGACCTCTGAAATCAGGAAAGATTAAAAAATAGAACAAAAGATGTTCTAACGCATTTCGATAGCCAAGCTATCATCTTTTTGAGTATCTCTCTGAAGATGATAGCTTGGCTATCGAAACGGTTAGAACAACTTGTATTATTGTTCTATTTTTTAATCTTTCCTGGTTTCAGGGGACAAGATTTCTATATCAATTTTGACTTAGTTTGCCACAATTCAATCTTAATCTCAAAGAACTGAATTTTTTCTCGAATGAAAGCAGAAAATTTTGAGTCCAAATTTGGGGAAAAACTCTAAAGCTCGAAATTTTTCGAGGTCTAAATTTCAAATCAAAATTAAATAGTTTCTTGAAATTTTGGGTCTCAATTTTTTTGTAAAACTTTAAAGAAAAAAAAAGAAAAACAAATCGACAGAAGTTTCGGTTTCGCTTTCGGCCACTTTCGGCCAAAAAATCAATTTTAACCGAAGTTTTGGTTTTGGCCAAAATCGAACGAAACTTCGGCTCAGACGAAAATTCAAATTTTAAGTTTCAAATTGACGTTATTTGTTAAGTTTAACATACCTAAATGCACGTCAGCGTAGAGGACGCTTGTATCTAATGGATATTGTTATGCAACCTATAATACAAGAAAGTTAACTCACTATAGTCGCCTTTGTAAGCTTACTTACATCGTGTATCTTAGTGGTTTTTTCAAGTTTACAATCAGAACGTCCAGAGAAAGGAAATTAAACTTCGAAATTTTTATTTGAAAGTTGAAATTTCATAAATAAAAGTTTTAAATTTAATCTAAAAACTTTTAGAAAAAAAGTCTATTTTTAGGAAAATCAAAATATATAATAGAGATATTCTCAAGTTTTCGAATTTAAAATTTGAACAAGAAATTTTTTAATCAAGATAAATTTAAAATTGTATCAAAAAATTGAAAATGTATCTCTAATTAATAGGGTTAGGTCATCTGCGTATGAAATCCTTCTAGATTCTAGTACCCTTAGCAGATCATCCACCACGAGGTTCCACAGAAGGTGGTGACAAAACTTTCGACTTTAATCACGAACTTCTGATTTTAAATGAGGTTTGCAAGGACCAAATCCAAGATTTCACTTGAAGTTTAAGATTTGAACAAAAACTTTGAAAAATTTTAAATATAAAATCGAACCAGCAAAAAATCCAACACCCGAAAAAAATCTCTTTAATAAGGTAATCTTTTTTTGAAATTTCGACTTTTGTAGTCTCCAAATTTCGACTTTAATCTTAAATTTAAAAAAAATTGCCACATTTTTGAACATATTTTTTTAGGTTTGTTTTTTGAAGTGAAAACTTTCTAAGGTGCGTTGAGTGATTTAGGATAAGGTATAAAGTTATGGTTTTGCATCACCTTCATGCGTTAGTAATATGCTCTAATTAACAGTTTACTGTACGGTTTATTAAATTTCATTTCATTATGAATAAATATTAGATTCGTTTCCTCACGACTACAAGCATCCAGACCACAAATATAAGATGGAACAGTATGACAGCATTTATTTTAAAATATTTTTCATATTCTGACACTGCACTACATAAATACTGTTATTTTCTAGTTTTAATTTTTCACTTCTGTCAGCAGCCTCCAAAACTCCTTTTTTTTCTCTTAGAAATATAGATTAAAGCTTAAAATATTTTAAAATTTCCAATTTAATCTTAAAAATGTTACTATATCTTGTTAGTTCAAATGTCCATTTTACATTTAAAATTTATAGAAACTTTTCATTTTGTAAGTTTCCCAAAATATTTACTTCCTGAAAATTCAATTTTTAAGCTGGTTTATTTTTCCTAAAACTTCATTTTTAAACTCTAATTTAAAATAAATAAATAAATTTCATACTCTTTCAAAATGTCTGCTTTTACTTACAATTTCCAGTCTGAACTATTTTAAAATACAAATTTAAAATTTCAATTTCTATGATATTTTTTTGAAACTTTGAGGTTGAAATACAAATCTTATCTCCTGAAACCGAATAAAGATTAAAAAACACAACAAAGGTTTCTTCTAACGCGTTTTCAATAGCCAAGCTATCATCTTCAGAGAGATACTGCTTTCTTGGTTTCAGGGGACAAGATTTTTATTTCAATTTTTGAAGATAACCAAGGACCAGTTCGTTCCACCAAAACTTTGAGGTAAAATTCGAAGCAAAGATTTTCCAAGAATTTAACGTGATTTCAGATTTATATTTTAATTGCAAAACTTCGACTTCTTTTTTCCAAATTTTCACTGTTCCTTTAACATTTCGAAATTTTGAAATTTTTTTCGTTATAAATTTTGAATATTTCCTAATATCAATATTTTTCGGCATTTTTATTTCGATAGACTTTCTCCTCTGGTATGGCTAACATACTCTTCTTTCCAACCTCTGCTGATGAGTTTCGTCTTTGGCATGAGTGTTATACTGAGTTACTACATTCTTTTGACACTCTTCTTTGTGCCACTTTAACTTCGAAAAAAGTGTAAGTTTCGTCTTTGGAGTGATATACTAAATTACTGCATTTTTGCCACCCTTTTTTGTGCCATTGCGACTTCGAAAAAGTTTCATGCTCTGGTGGGCTTGACATAATGAGTTAGTGTGCTCTTCTGTCTTAAATTTGGCTTTCTTCTTGTTACCGGGGAAGCCCCCTACGTCGAAAACTTTTAATAGATTCTTGACAGGGTTCAATTTTGGAAGAAATAAATCTTTTACTTTAATCAGTCACCTAATCAGTCACCTAGTCAGAGAATAAATTTAGCTCTGCGTGGTGGAAAACCCGCTAATGGTGGAGGTCCTTGGACAATAGCAGTCGTTGCATTTACTTAAATCCACTTTTGAGCAAATTCTATCATAATTTTTCCCAGTTGTTGATTTTACTTTACCTAAATTTGTTCTGCTAGAAGTTTCTCAAAGAAGTGTCACGTTCTAATATTAATTGCGCGTCTCCAGAAAAATAATTTGCAAGAATGCGAGATCTTCTTCATGCACTGCAGATGATGTACTCTCTGCGGATGTAACGGTGAAGGCTATTATGTATAATTTAGAATCACTGGCCAAGCCTACCTCACAGTTAATAACAATATAAGATACCACTATCTGTATGTATCACAAAAAGTTTTAATTGTTAATTTCAATGCAGGGTTTCCTCGTCTTTCATTCCTTCGGAGGCGGCACCGGCTCTGGATTTACGAGTTTGCTGATGGAACGACTGAGCGTCGATTATGGAAAGAAATCTAAATTAGAATTCTCGATTTATCCGGCACCACAGGTAATGTATTTTCATCAACACGATTCTCTTCACGAGTGTAAAATACAATCAACTTTCTTTGCGGTACACACCATAAACCGATTTATTTAATAGGTGCACTAACGTTAAAACATAACTGACAAGTCATAAAACAATAAAACATACATGATGCGTTTGCGGGAATTATTTTTGAAGAATTTGTTAATTATTTCTCATTATTTGAGCCATTATTCATCGAATTTTACGATGGCGCAGTTTCAATTTACTGCCTGTTGTGCATGAGAACATTTCAAATGAGTAGTAAGTAGTTCAAGACTCCTTTACTGAACACCATAATTACAGAATTATGAATTAGTCATGCTTTTCTTTGGCAAATTGCTGTACTTTATGTATTTTTTTGGGTAATTAAATAAATCGTTTCACTCTAAATTTTATTTTGCGTTATTAACGAGGCATTCAGAATCAATTAAAATTGTGCGCGGTCCAAGGTAAAAGAGAGTAAAAATAGAATAAAATGCAGCATCAATTACAAGTATCAATTTAATTACATATTTATTTTATAATAATATTAATTTTTTTGCTCAGTTTTAATTGTAACACTACTTTTAGTTTTATGTATTGCTATAATTGCCTTTTGAACATGCAAATACTAAGCTTCTGTGGCGTAGTAGGAATCAATTACACCTTACACCCCCCTCCCCGGAGTTACAGGGAATTAATTATTCAATTAACTTCGAAAACTAAAACAGAGTTGGGTTTTAGTAATTTTCCAAAATGAAATTTTTAAAAAGTGGAAATTCTGATATAAGTCGCAATTATAAAAAAAGGAAACATTTTGATATTTCATCAATTTATAAAAAAAAATTTGAAGTCATATCAACTTTCAAGAAAACTATCGAAATTTTTGAAACAAAGTCAAGATTTTTAAAACGGTCGAAATTCTGAAAAAAAAAGTTAAAGTTTGAAAATTTTAGATTAAAAAAATAGAAAATCTAAAGAAAGGGTTAATCTGCCCTTTAAATTCCAAATTTTGGGAAAAATAAAAAGCCTAATTTATTCAAACCAATCAATCTTTAGAAATTTCGAGTTTAAAAGTCGAAATCTATGCTTCCTTTTTTCCCAAGATTTAAACTATTTGGAGTTTCAAAGTCGAAATTTCGAAAGAAAAAGTCAAATATTTGTATTGACGTTAACATGTAGCATCACGTAGCAGCAAAATTTCGTTCTGATTTCTCCAATTATTTTTTTGCATCTTTTCCCTTTTTCATAAAATGTCAATCTTAATTTCAAATTATAGATTTTTTGAAATAATTTTAAAATTCGAGCGAATATCCAGAAAACAATTGAGAGTATTCGGATTTTACCTCACAACTTCTGTTTTAAATTTAAGCAAGAAATTAGACATTTTTTTTGAAAAGTTACCTTTATTCTTGAAACATGTAAGTCATTATTTTGAGGAAAAAGAAATTTTTAGATTTTCCTTTTAATATAATTTTTCCATCTTGCCCAATTTTTGCTTTTTTTAATTCGTGGCTTAAACTAACAACTTTCATTTTTCTGTTATAGTTTTTAAAATTGGTTGCTCAAAACTTAAAATTGTATTTTTTTGATTTTGTTCAAAATATCTGCGTTTTTCAAGACCAAATTTTTCTCGAAATTTTGACTAAATTTTTGAATTTATTGAAAATTCTGTCTTTAAAAGTTCCTAACTTTCTAGTTTTTTAAAATTTTCATTTTTTTAATTTCTGGTTTTCTCAGAATTTTAACTCATTCTAAAACGTTGACCCCTTCAAAATTTTGACTTATTTCAAATCTTGGACCTAATCTTTTTCTCCAACATTTTTGCTTTTTATTGAAATTTTAATTTTTTTGTAAATTTTGATACTTGACAAATATTACTTTTGAAAATTTTGACTGTTGAAAATTCTTTTTATATACTTTTGAAAATTTTAGTTTCTTTTTAAATTTTGACTAAAAATATTTTTTCCCAGACTTTACTTTTTGAAAAATATTGACTTCTTTAGAATTTCGCGTTTTCCTCAAAGTTTTAAGTTTATTGTGAACTTTGAATTCTGAAGATTTTAATTTATTTTTCAAAATATCGACTCAAAAATTTCGACTTTTTTTCAATATTTTGACTTTTTTTACATGTTTTCACTATTTTTTTTAATTAGATTATTTAAAAAGTCCCTTTTTCTTTTAAATTTATCTCTACTAAAGTTGTTTTTGAAAATTTTGACTTTTTTAAAAGTTAGATTCTGTGAAAATTTTGATACTTTCAATATTTTCACTTTTTTTGAAAATTTCGAATTTTGCTCAAAATTTGCCTTTTCCTTAAAAATTTTATTTAGGGAAGAGGGGTGTTAATTCTGCTTGTGCTCATAATTTTTATTTTATTGCAAAACCTCGATTCAGAAAAGTTTGCCATTTTTTCATAATGTTCGCTTTTTGTGAACATTTCGAAAATTTTTAAAAATGTTACTTTGTTTTTACTTTTTTGAGAATGTTGTTTTTTTTTTGAAAAATTCATTTTTATTGAAACCTTCAACCCTATTAAAATGATTTGCTTAGTTTTTGTAAAAATGTTAAATTTTTTAAATTTCGAATCTTTCAATATTTCGGCTTTTCAGAATTTTGACTTTTTCTCGAAATTTTTATATTTTTCAATAAGACGATTTTTTTTTCAAAATTTCATGTTTTTTCAAAATTTTAATTTCTGCTATAAATCTAGATTTTCGGAAAATTTTGAATCTGTTTCAAAATATCAATTTCTAAAATTTCGAACTACTTCATAATCTTCACTCTTTTAAATTTCAACCATTCTTTAAAACTTTGCCCTTATTTGAAAACATTGACTACAATTTCGAAATTTCAGCTTTTTCTCAAAATTTCCATTTTTTGTTTTGTTTTTTAGAACCTTTTTTAAAATGTTGTTTTGATTTAGAAATTCAGCTTTCCATCTTTCCATCTTTTTTAAGTTTTTCAAGATTTTGATTTATTTTTGAAGTTTTTAATATTTTTTGAAAATTGTTTTAAAGACCTAATTGTTGGTTAAAACTTTTGGTAAACATTTTTTCAATATTTATTTTGAAATTCGCCCACCATCGCAGGGGGCTTCTTCAGGAACAAAGAAAAGAAAAAATAAATGAAAAGAGGAATATGAGGGAATCTGCGAAAATGAAAGCATGAAAAGACCCCTATGATGGTGGGCGAAACGTCGAACACTTTTAGTAGTTCTTTGACACGGTCCAATCCCGGAAGAAGTATATACTGTACTGACTCTGGCCGTGAAAGCCTTCGTTATCGACTAAGTATGTGTTTAATCATTGTCTTTTATGCTTTTACTCCTTACACGGAGTTTTGCATTATAAAAATTTTTTAAATTTTTTTTGCACTTAATCCTTAGGTGTTGAATATTAAAATCGCCCAAGTATATGCTCAATTATTTATTTCATTCTTTACACAAAATTTTGGGTTATAAAATAATTTAATTTTTTTTTCCCTAGCAATTTTTGATATCTCTTTTTACCCCCTTAGAACTTGAATTATTAAAATCGGTGAAGCAGGGGTCCCATTATTTCTTTCATAGATTTTAATAATTTTTTTTGTAAATTATTTACACAAAAATTTAGGTTTTAAAGTGCATTATGAAGTCTGTTTCATATTACCCCTTTTTTACCATCTTAGAAGACGATTTTAAAAAGTCCCTTCTTATCACTTATCTGCGCCATAAAAGCAACGTTCTTCAAATTTCATGTTTCTGACTTCTGTAGTTACGGTTGTGCGTTGTTAATTACGTTTTTCAGTCGATCAAACGTTTTCTCCTTCGCCGTAAGCAGGATTTTCTTCAAGGGGGGCAACAATCATTCTGAAAAGTTTATGAGCAAAAATAGAAAACCTTTTAACTGAGTAATTTATATTTTCACTTAAAAACTATACGAACAGGAGAGGTCGATTTCGAAAAAGGCCGACTTTTGAGAAAAAACCTTTCGGAGAACTTCAAAAAATGTAGAAATTACGAAAAAGTCGAAAAATCAAGAAAGGACGAAATTTTCAAAAGCCGATTTTTGTGAAAAAGTGGCGATTTCCAAAACAAGTTGAATTTAGATAATAAGCAACTTTAAAAAATATTTCGTTCAGAATTTTTCTTTCTATCAAATCGATCCAATTTTATAAAAGTAAACAAATTTTGTAAAAAAGTCGAATTATTCAGAAAAAATTTAATTTTAAATAGAAATGTCCTGAAACAAAAAATATGAATTTTAGGACAAAAGTTAAAATTTGGAAAAAAATAAATTTCGAACAACAATCAAAATTAGCGAGAAACAAATTTAAAAAAGAAATTCAGAAAAAACAGATAATTAACAAAACGGAATTCAAAAAATAATCACAATTTTTGAAAAATACATTATAATTTTGTAAAGAATATCGCATCTTCTAGAAACTATTCCAAATTTCCAAGAGAAAGTCCAATTTTAAAAAGGAAATTGGAATTTGGAAAATAAACTAGTAATTTCAAAAAAGACGGATTTAAAAAAAATGAAAAGTCGGAATTTTCAGCAAATTATATTCGTATTAAAAATAAAAACCTTAATTTCCTTAAAAGCTCGAAAAAATGTCCAAATCTGGAAAAAAGTCAAAATTTTCCAACGTCCGATTTTCTGAAAAGGCGAAATTTTTGGAGAAAGTCAAATTTTGAGAAAGAAAAATCTCAATTTCCAAAAACTTTGTTCCTAAAATTTAAAATTCAGTTGAATTTTCAGGAAATATTTTTGTCGAAATCTCCAAAAATATTTTTCTCAATATTTTTATTAACATTCCGGTCTAATTTAGAGAGAAAAGTGAACATTTTGAAAACCCTAAAATATCACATTTTGAGTTTAAAGTCGGAATTTGGTTAAAAAGACCAATATTTAAAAAAAATGCAGACTCTTGAATTAGATAAACTTTAAAAATAAAATTTCGAGAAAGAAGGATTTTGAGGAAAAAGTGAATTTTAGTCAAAAGATGATTTTAAAAGAGACTATTTTGACAAATTTACTAGGAAAGGAGCAAAATTTCTAGAAATATTCAATGTCGGATATTGACATAAAAATCGAAATTTTATGAAAAAGGCAAACTTTAGGAAACTAGTTTTCTAAATTTCTTGAAGATCAAAATATTCAGAAAAAGCTAAAGAATCAGGAAAATATCGCAATTTGGAAAAAAAGCAAAATTTATATAAAACTTCGAAATGGACAAAGAAATTAAAAATTTTTTAAAGAAAGTTAAATTAAAAAAAAAAGTCGAAATTTTAATCTAAACTATAAGAAAAAGACAAAATTACGAGAAAATGATCTAAATTTTACGAAAAAGAACTTTTGGGGAAAATCGTCTAATCTTAGGGAAAAAAAAAAACATTCCAAAAGGAGTCAAATTTTATCGAAATTTAGGAAAAAAGCCATTTTTTAAGAAAAAAAGTCGAAATTTAAAAAAAAATCGAAGATTCTTGGATGAATATTTATTTTTCCTTAACTACACGATTCAGAGCAAGATATGGGACCTATCTTGCCTCAATATGGTGTCAGGAACTGTCTAATAGTGTGACATATCTCAAAATTTTTACAATCAGTTTGAAACTTCCAGAAATGTAGATTAAAAAAAGAGTTGAAATTTACAGTTTTCGTAATTTTTGTCCTTTTACCAAAATTTTAAATATCCAAAAAAATATACTTTTTTTTATCAAATTTCGAAAAAAGGGCAAATTATTGATAAGCAAGCTGAAATTTGCCGAATTAAAAAAAGTCGAAATTCTCAGAAAAAGTCGAATTTCGAGAAATGGCGAATTTTCAGAGAAAAAACGACGAATTTTTTGATAAAGTCATGTTTGATAAAAGAGATCGAATTTTATGAATAAATTCAAAATTTCAAGAAAACAAATTTTATAATAAAGGCGAAATCTGAGAAAAAGTCGAAATTTCGAAAAAAGTTTTCAAGGAAAGGATAAATTTTAAAGAGGAAAAGAAAATTTCCCCCAGTTAAATTACATATAAATTTTCGATTTGCTGCATGGACCAGTGTTAGGCAGGGGGGGCAATTGCCCCACCTTGGCCTATTCTAGCTGCACCTATGGTTCTCTCTTTGTAATGGTAGTATAGATAAAGAAAGTATGTTTGATCGAGAGCACCATCCATTGCTATTTTGCAGTAATCTACTATATTTGGTCCTTAAACCAGAGACAATATAACTTAAAAGCAAAAGAAATTGATTCGTCAATTTAACAAATTTGAATACTTTCTTGAATTTTGGGCAGCCTTTCCATTAGGTTTTAAAGATCAGCCTTGATATAAGGGTGGCTCCATGAAAAGTGAGACTACCTTGTATGTAGAAGATAAATGTTTCTTTAACATTACATAAAATATTGAAATGAAAGGACTTCTTTAAACCAGACAAAATGTAAACTTTATTGTCTGTTAAAATTACACACTGAATAGGTAAACGGATAATCGTGCAACGGTTTCACTATTGATTATAATGTCATGACAGTAACAAGTAAAGCAGAAACATTTTAAATTTCATATCGGAGCTTCTGCAGAAGATATCACGAAACGTTTAAAAATAATTTTATGTTATTCTTTTTCCAGCATTCTAAGCCTGTGTTTTGCCGATATATCTCAATATATTCCCAAACTTAGGCAAAATTTTGCTTTAAATTTATTACAAAAAATTCTCAGGTCCGGCTTTAGTCGTCAAGGGGCGAAATACTCTTCGGCATCCTTCATTTCTTGTTTTAGATTTAGACCAAAAGGAGTTTATTTACAATTAAAAACTCTTTTAGTTACATCTAACAATTAAAGATTGAATTAGTTCTGAGTAACCAGTGTTTTAATAGATTGAACTAACTTTAGGTTTTAATCATAATTGAAGATTTAAATTCGAGGAAAAATGTGCGTTATTAAAAAAATCGTTAAACTATAAATTAAACCAAACAAAGCAAAATTTCAAGTTTACAATATCAATTTTCATTTTTTCTGTAACCGACAGATTGTAAACTTAAAATATGAAAAAATTTTCTTTGGTTTATTATTGATTGTTTTTTTGGAAATGTCGCCATCTCTCTCAATATCCGAGTTTGTAGTTAGAAATTGTATTTTTTTGTTAAAATTTATAAATACAAAGTATGGCTACGTTTTTCGAAATTTCAACTCAAAATTTCGAAATTAATCTTGAAATGTCGATTTTTGTTCTTGAGATTTCGAACAGTTATTTTATAAATTTCTAGTGTTTTTTTCTTAATTCTGACTCGAAATTTCAACCCTGTTTTTATTGAAATTTTAAGTTTAAAATAGTTAGGTTCCAAATTCAAAATTTCGGCTTTTTTAGAAATGTTGAATTTATTTTCGAAGTTTTGAGTTTAACTTAAGACTTCGGCATCTTCAAACTTTTGACTTTTTTCCTAAATTTTGACTTTGACCTCGAAATGTTGAATTTTCTTCGCTACATTTTGAAAAAAATGTTTTATAAATTTTGAGCTTTTTTTTGAAATTTTGAATTTATCTAGAATTTTATTTCTTTCTCAAAATTGCGAATTTAAATTAGACTTTTCTTTAAAAATCAAATATTATAAGAATATCATGACTTATTTATTGGAAATTGAAATACAAATCTTGTTCCCTGAAATCAAGAAAGATTAAAAAACACAACAAAGGTTGCCATAACGCGTTTCGATAGCCAAGGTATCATCTTCAGAGAGATACTGATTGCTCTAACGCGTTTTGTTAGCCATGCTATTATCTTCAGTAAGACTACAACTTACTGGAAAACAAAAATATGCCTAAGGTTCATATTACGGGGGTCAACGCTGTTTACATTATATGTAAGCCTCTAATATTGAAGATTATTTTTAATTTTAGGTTTCCACTGCCGTGGTTGAACCATACAACTCTATATTGACAACCCACACTACTTTGGAGCACTCCGACTGTGCCTTTATGGTCGACAACGAAGCCATTTATGACATCTGCCGAAGAAATTTGGACATAGAGCGACCAACTTACACAAACCTAAACCGACTAATTGGTCAAATTGTTTCATCCATAACAGCATCTCTTCGTTTTGACGGGGCCCTCAACGTTGACTTAACGGAATTCCAAACCAATTTGGTGCCTTACCCAAGAATTCATTTCCCATTGGCAACCTATGCTCCCGTTATTTCAGCAGAAAAAGCCTATCACGAACAATTAACAGTTGCCGAAATCACAAACGCCTGCTTCGAACCCGCCAATCAAATGGTTAAATGTGACCCACGCCATGGCAAATACATGGCATGTTGCATGCTCTACAGAGGTGATGTTGTTCCAAAGGATGTTAACGCCGCCATTGCAACGATCAAAACTAAGCGCACTATCCAGTTTGTTGATTGGTGTCCTACAGGGTTCAAGGTTGGTATCAACTATCAACCTCCAACGGTCGTACCTGGTGGAGATTTGGCTAAAGTGCAACGCGCTGTATGCATGTTGTCGAACACGACTGCGATTGCTGAAGCATGGGCACGACTGGATCACAAATTCGACTTGATGTATGCAAAGAGGGCTTTCGTTCATTGGTACGTTGGTGAGGGTATGGAAGAAGGTGAGTTTTCCGAGGCTCGTGAAGATTTGGCAGCTTTGGAGAAAGATTATGAGGAAGTCGCCGTCGATTCCATTGAAGGGGAGGGAGATGAAGGAGATGAATATTAAGAAGATGCAGCAATTATTGAAAGTAATTAAATGATTTGCTTAGAGCTTTTTGGATTAGAATTCCTAATATGATTATTTCTGATAAACACGCACAATCTATATTTAAAGACTTAGATCAAAATAAAGAAATTCTTGATCGATAACTATCTATAGTAATTAAAATCACGTAATTTATAATATTTTTTTAAACTGTTTGTTAGTAATAGTGAATTTTATAGCTTTATACTATTATTTTATATGAATATTTTATTTATATCACAAATAATATTTATATGTGCTTTTTATTTATAAAAATATAAATAAATAAGTTGTGCTTTCATTTATTTTGCATTTAAATCCTTTCTTTGATTAACTTGCAATAAATCAGCTAGGCTAATGTAAAAGCAGAAAACTTAAAAAAAGTCATGATTTGGGCATGGGTCATCATATATTCATAATTGTTTTAAAGTCAACTCGATACCAGTAAAGACATACCTACTTCGTACAGTTTTTGATCCGTCTCAAGGAATCACTAAAAGTGTTGAACATTTCGGCCACACACTTCGAAACATTTCTTTCAAACTATTAGAACAAAATTGTTGACTTTTTTCGAAATTTAGATTTCTCTTTCTATTAAAAAACTGAAAGTACATGTTTCAACTCTGGATAATAAACAAATACTTAGTAAAACTGGAAAATAAAAATTGTGAATTTTTTTTAAACGCCGAAAACTTTAAAAAGTTGTTTTTCGAAAATTTCACAAAGTTTTCATTTAATTTTACAAATTCAACGCTTTTATCGAAATTCCAGGTTTTTTTCTAAAATGGACTTCAAACTTGAAATTATGACAGTCTGTCGTAATCTAAATCGTGATCTCTAAATGGCGACTGCTTTCGTCAAATTTCGAGTCTAAGAATTTAAAATATTAATAATTTTACGCTTAAGCCGTGAATTTTGGTAAGAACTCGGATATTTTATTTTTTATTTAAACAATCAAAATTTGTAGAAAAAGTTGATAGAAATTAAAGTGGAAACTTTGCTAAATATTTGTTAATAAATGCAGTTTGTTTTTCAAAGCTTTGACGGACTGCAAATGTGGATTTTTTTAAATTCTTTATTTCTTCTCCCTAAATGTTTGTCTCTTTGCAAACGTTAAGGATTTAATTTTTGGATAACTTGCTCTGCGCATTCCCTCCTTTTCACCTCGTGTGTTTTGAATCTTTTTTTCCCCGGCCGACATTTCTATTTTGATATTCGGAAATTTTATTTTTTATTGAAACATTCAAAATTTGCAGAAAAAGTTGAAAGAGATTAAAGTGGAAACTTTGTTAAATATTTGATAATAAATGCAATTTGTTTTTCAAAGCTTTGACGGACTGCAAATTTGGATTTTTTTAACTCTTTATTTCTTCCCCCTAAATGTTTGTCTGTTTTCGGGAATTCTACTTCGAAATTTGAAAAAAAATATGATTGAACCTGATGAGATTACATTTCAGCAACCATTAGATTTTTCTCAAACGTTAAGGATTTAATTTTTGGGTAACTTGCTCTGCGCCCTCCTTTTCACCTCGTGTGTTTTGAATCTTTTCCTTCCCCGGTCGACATTTCTATTTTGATACATCAAAACCCTTGAATCTGTCAAATTGTGGTTAAAACAACGTCATGTATTACTAACGTTGTTCGTTCTGCAGCAATATAAAAACTCTCAGTTTTCCAGTTTTACCGTTGCATGGCCCCACAGATAAGAAAAACGATGAGCAAAATAAACACCGCCGCGCCATGGTGAGAATATGTCATAGTGATGAGTTAACGCCATATATGTAATACTTCTATATGGCCAGCTCCCTATTCTCTTCACGAGTTTGTTCCAACCAAATTCGACAAAGATGGAACATGAATTAATGGCGAGTATTGCGCATGAATTGAACAAAATGAACCAATCGCTACGCGCGGGTTAAACGGGTGTTTATGTTTGGCCGTGCACAGCTGACTTTTGCCATGCACAGATGATTTGTAGCACCTGCGCATTGCGACTCATTAATTCGTGTGAAGGTCAGCGAGAAAGAGAAGTCTTTCCCATGAGAAACCAGGAACTGGCCATATAGAAGTATTACATATATGGTTAACGCCATATACTTTCAGTATATGGTTAATGCGTATAGACAACTTTAAATCCAGTGGAATGTATTACTTATTGCCTACCTTTTTAAGGGCTTCAATGCCAATGTTTAGGCCCTTAGAAGTTGAATTTTGAAAAATCCTAGTTACCTACGTTATATGTAACCTCCGTGTGCAAAATTTCATTCTTGTAGAGCCATCCGTTTAGGCCGTGCGTCGTCTGTCAGTCACTGTAGAGTTTTATTAAATAGATTTGTAATTTTGAGAAAATAGTTGAAATATTAAGAAAACTCACAATTTACGTAAAATTATGTTATTTCTTTTTACTATAAAGTTATGGAAAGTTTTTTGCTTACTTCTTTACTATTATTTCCTATTCTAAAGTTTCAGCTTAATAATTAAAAAGTTTTTTATACTTTCAAGCGAAACTCGAGAAAAAGGAAATTTTGCAAATTTTTCCTAATTCCTAATTAACCCACTTTTCAAAATATTGGCTTTTTTCTTACAATTTTGGATTCAAATTTACAATTTTATTTTCTTCTTACATTTCCTTTTTAACTAAGAATTCTTGACTTCTTAGAAATTCTGCATTTGCGATCAAAATTCTAAGACAAAATCAAAATTTCGTTAATAAAGTCAGAACTTCGAGAGCTTTAAACTTACACAGAGTGAGTCATTAATGGCTTAAAGGTCCATAGTAAATTTTTTGATAACAAAATTCTTTTTGGTATAAAGGTACACTAGTATTTGACATACATTTCAAAATTATCCAAGGAGAGCTGCACGTAGTGATGCACTATAACACCTCAGGAAATGCCCTGTATATTTACACATACAATTTAAATTTGCTACAAAGGGCTGATTTAAATGATATTAGACAATAGAGTTCTGCAATAAATAGTCTTTGATGGAGTAAATAATATGAAAATCAAGTACGCCTGACTTTTGCACCCGTAAGCACAAGGCTTCGTACTTTTCGATTGTGAAGAGCAACCAAATTTAACATAAAATATTAAGTGGAAAGAATGTAAATTAAAATAAACAGAAACTAAACTTTAATTAAGTAAATGCAAAACAAAATTTAAATAATCAACAATTTTTATAATTATGTTTCATACAATATTACCCATAGAGAAACTACCTGTATAGTCTCTGACAGGGGCGGATTTAAAGCTATGCAACATCTGCAAACGTGCAGGGCCCCCCATAAGAACTTGTTGACCTTTTTCCTTAGTCATCAAAAATGTTGTAAACGCGGTAACAGAGAGAAGATTTTAATATTATTGTGAACACAATAGAGAAAGTTTTTGTACGTCGCAGGTGCCCCTATCACTGTGTTAGGGGCACCTGCGACTATGTTACACAGGGCCCCCTACCAATGTTAATCCGCCCCTGGCTTTGGGATTACCAATTGTTACAAATAATCAAACTTTAAATCATAAACTACCTGAATCTTATTAAGAGAGTCATCTATTGATGAGAGTCATAAATGCCCATATACTTTTACCTTGACATATTATATTTGTCAATTACTAGATGTATCTCATCGAGATATTCTCAAGTGATGTATATCAATTCAATAATGTGTTGAGCAGGGATAATTGGTGATATCAGCCTCATATTTTGTTACCTTATTTAACTCTACGTATGTTGAGCATCGTTGTCCTTACGTCATATTCAAATTCGCTCATTTCTCAGTTATCTAGCGGTTGTCGAGGTCTTCGAATGGTAGCGATTAAGATTGAAGACGAATTTTTTAAGAAATTTGGGTAGGAGGTCTACTTTCTTTCTCACGAAAATGTGCCAGGTATTGTTGTCATGCAGCAGAGTACACCCCTTGGTGTCTGTGTAATAATAGTCCTAATAAGAAAGAGTTGTTATCTAAAAGGGGTTTATATACTTATATATTTTTAGTTTTGATTGAGAACATGCCTCAAAATATGAGACTATCTATTTTTTTTTAAATCAAGTATTTAACTATTATTCAATAAAGGCAATATTTACATTAGCTACTAATAATAATGCCACAAACATACTCATGGATGGTAAAATCCTTCTGATGAGATTTAATCTGTCTATCCTAGGAGAAAATGCGAGCACCAACTTCTCTTGGGACGATTATGTGTGCGTCATTGCCAAGTCTCCTTTTCAGAAGCTAGTCCTTCTTTTTAGAGCTAAAAAGTACTTCGCATCTTATCAGCTGCTCACTGTATACAAAACTCAAGTAAGGCCAACACTAGAATACTGTTCTCATGTTTGGAATTCAGCCCCAAAGCACACTTTGGCTCTTTTGGAATTAATTCAAAGAAGAGCGATTCGCCTAATTGATGACAACAGTTTGACCGATTCACTCGAAACACTAGAGCCCAGTCGGATGGTTGGTTACTTTTCTACAAGTACTTTCATGGAAGATGCTGGCAAGAACTAATAGGATTGATCCCTTCAAGGATAAGATTTTTAAGGCATACAAGACAATCAGAGAGAGCAAATTCCTGTGCGATCCAGCTTGACACAGTGAGGATTTCTGTCTGTGGAGACTCTTTTTTCTATAGAACTTCCAAGCTATGGAATTTGTTACCGAACGGAATTTTCCCCAAAAATGGAACCTACCCTTGTTTAAGAAGGCGCTTCATCGCCATCTATCCTTGTTTCCGCATCCTACTCGCGGTGCTCTGAAGGCATAATGGGGTTGCTCTTTGAGAGTGGAAATAACTTAAAAAAAAACTAGTGCTAAACATTTAAATTGTTGCTGCTTGTTACTGTTTTTGTTTTATTGTACGTGTAAATAAATGAAATTACAAGGTTTCAGTTCTGGTTTCCACGGAAACCAGAGTAAAAGCCGAAACTGGTTTTCGGTCGGTCTCTAGATTCCCTGGAGATTTGAAAAGGCAATAACAAATTTTAAATGTATGACTACATTTTTTAAATCTTGTATTTCGTCCCTTTGGTGGTGAACTGTCGTAACCCGTAAAAAGTGTAACCGTTAACAAATACTAAGAATCGCTGCTCGACAAGGCCAAAGTAAATGGACGTATAGAATAACACATTTGTCGCGAATATTGTAGATTACAAATACAATATGCGAAATGGATTGCCTTGGATTCTCCTAATTATTAACAAACTGAAACTGTTCATATATTATACAAATAAGTGAACACTCTCTTGTATCATGGGTAAAGTAAATTTCTACTGATATTATTATTAGGGTGAAAACCCTCTAAAGTTGATCTAATATAAACACTTTCTAATGATGGTCATAAGGGAAACACCTCTAAAGTTGATCGTGCCATAAATGTCCTCTGATACTAATTATAGGGTCAACACTATGGTCATAAGGGAAACACCCCCTAAAGTTGATCATGTCATAAGTGTGCTCTGATACTGATTATTGGGTCAACACCCTCTAAAACTGATTATACGGCCAGTATCCTCTGCTGCTACTTTAAAGCTGATTATACTACAGTATCCTCTAATACTACTAATAGGGTTAACACCCTCTGAAGTTGATCATACAACAGTATCCTCTGATATTACTTATAGGGTTAACACCCTCTGAAGTTGATTCTGAGGTTAACACCTCCTGGAGCTAATTTGAGGGTAAACACCCACTCACAATTACATCTAAAGTACTTCCTTTCTCTCATATCTCTATACAAACACCTTGTAGCTTTAAAACTGGGTAAACATCCTTATTAGTGGCCTCCATCCTTCCCTTACAGCCACCCCTGACCACACAGCTTTTCTCATTCCATTATATTTATTATACTATTTCACATCAACCCTTACACTCTTTGATAATAACAAGCTTAGACATATCTAAAACTTGCTAACAAAGCTTCTCAATCAGGTCACTGTCAAAAGAGACCACACCCTTTCATGCACACACATTCACGTCTAATAATTGCGTACTATATTTAAATTCTTTCTTTGTTTTCCAGGGACTTTTTATTCTTATATTTGCTCTGGGTATTCCCTGTAGCATACTGTCATTCTACCCCAGAAGCAGAGACTTTCTATATGTTGCCAACAGATGATAATTCAAATTTAAATAAGTGGAACATTCATGCAATTCGCGACTATTCGCAACAACATTGTCGACCAAGACAAACCAAGCGCAGCGCGAGAAGGCCACAAAGAAGATGACGATATTAGGATACAAGCAGGAAATAGGTGGTTTCGGTCAGTACATGTCGCATGTCACAGTTTGTTAAGAATATATGGAATTTGCGTAGTGCCTAGTATCAGAATATTGAATTATTTTTAAAATTCTTTTCAACTCTATCTGATGCTATCACTTTTACAATACAATCGTTTACAAATTTGGATACTACTGAGACGTAAATTGTGTATTATAAAAACTGGTATTATGAGTTAGAGCTGAAAAAGTTCTCAAGCTTCAATGTTTTTGGTATCCATATTCAAACTCTTCTTCGGGACTAAATTGACAATCAGGAAAGAATGATCCAAAACAATATTAAACTTACTGTTTTTATACAATCAATTTGACCTTCTTTTTTAAATTATTTTTGGTTTAAGTTTACCATAAATATTAAGTCATTATTTTCTTTTTCGTAAATTAAGCTTCATGCTATTGTTATACCTTTTTTAGTTGCTAGTGATCAGCATGGAGAAGCATGGAAGAGACCTATGTTCAGGAGTGGACAGAAAACTACTGAGAAAGAAGAAAAAGAAGAAGCATAAAGCTTGATTTTTAAAAGTGTCCAAGCCCAAAACCTTTTACAAGTCCTTGTAGCACAAAATTTGTCAAAGGACCTCACTCAAATGTTATTATTTATTGTAGTAAGTGGAGCTAAGCCACGTTACGCATAAAATAATGTTTATAATCCTAAAATAAAAACAGCCAATTAGAAGGCATAATCCTTAAATAAAAATACCAAAAAATTGTTACATTTTGTCTTCTGGTACAGTTTTAGAGAAGACGACATGAATATTTGGATGATAAACTTTTTCAAAAGCGCGCTAGCTCAAGTTTTTGTTTATGCGGATTAGAATAGTTCACCACCAAAGCGGCGGTTTTTAGTGACACCTAATTTCTTAATCATATTTCCTTATCCTTGTTATTGGTTCAATCGTGGTTTACTTTTGCGGTTTGTGAAATTCCTATTAACATTTGTGTCATCGATGATGAAGTAAGTATTTTATAGGTCATTTTAGTGCAGATACACGGTGTATTGGTTATTTATGTACAACATATAAAATTGAATGGTATATGCGCTGACGTGTGTACTCTAGTTATGAATGGAGTTCGAGCTTCTGGGAAAAATCAATAAAATTGTATTTGGAATCAGACAGGTGGCAGCCACTAGAGGTCTCACAACGTTGATAGCGTTCATTTAAAAAAATAAGGGCAACAGGTTGCCTTTCACATCTGGACACTTCCATAACCAGATATTCCATCAGTGGTTTCCTATTGCAGGTAAGCAAAATAATGTAACTGATTTCATTTGCGTTTTTCTTTTCATATCAATAATTTTAAGGTGTTAGCGATCTGGTGATTTTTTTCTAAGCTTTTAATGGATTACGACTATTTGGTCAAATTTCTCGCTCTTGGGGATTCTGGTGTGGGAAAAACGAGTTTTTTATATCAATACACAGATGCGACATTTAATTCCCGTTTCATATCAACAGTGGGCATTGATTTTCGAGAGAAAAGAATGGTAAGAGAAATGCTTTCTTATAATTATTTCCTGTTTCGCAAATAAATACATGAAATTTAGTTTTCTACCAAAATAATATTGTCAGAAGTCATAATTATGTTCTGCAGATTCAAATGGATTGCGTACATTTTTTAAGTAAGCTACTACAATCAAGAATGAAATTAAAGGAATTAAATAAAGGAAAAATTGTTTTGTTATCTTAATGATTTTAATGAAAAATGTTTACAGCTATATCCATCAAAAGGGAGAAATTATCGAATACATCTTCAGTTATGGGATACGGCAGGTCAAGAGCGGTAAGTCTAAGCAAAATTTTTAAACTAACATTTATTTTAATAGAAAAAATAGATTTCGTAGCTTGACCACGGCATTTTATAGAGATGCAATGGGATTTTTGCTTCTCTTTGACTTAACTAGTGAACAGTCATTTTTAGAAATAAGAAATTGGATAGAGCAGTTGAGGGTATGACCATAATTTTATAATTTTTAGTTGTTTTGAGCACGCCATTGCATTACATGTTTATACTGAGTACGTAGCTTAGCACCTCTATCCCTCATCCCCAGCTTCCTCAGTGAGTATGCGCTCAACATTACGAATAACTTGTGAAACTAAAACAAAAACAAGTTAAAAGAAATTTATATCTGTGGTTTTAAATGAGGAAAAAAGTTTATCTTAATATTTAATTAGATCGTCCTGTTTAAATGTATTGTTACGAGTTCAACAATTCATAACTCTATAGATTTAAGAGTAGCACTGAAAACTTATTCGTATGATCATAATTTACAAACAACTAACTTAAGGTACGATTGCTGACTTATATTGGAGTTCCACACTTACTAGAATAATCGATATCTCGAAACCTCGAATGCACCATTATATGTATCTTCCCAAGAGCCCCAATTTCTTGTAAATATTCGACAGACGTTGCGAACCTATGAGTAATTTCTCTGGCTGGTATCGCCCTCTTAATACCTTCTAATGAAATATCTATTAAATAGCTTTTAACTTCATAGTCCTCAACAGTCTGCTGTTACATCTAAATTAAAACTAAGCTAAGTAAATTATTCGCTTTTTCAGTTACATGCATATTGTGATACTCCAGATATAGTACTTTGTGGAAACAAAGCAGATTTAGATGACAAGAGGGTTATATCTGAATGGAGAGCAAAAGAAATGGCTGATAAGCTAGGGTAAAATATTCACGTTATAAAATCAAAAAATATAGCGAGTTCTCGATTCTAGATTGACCTATTTAGAAACGAGCGCAGCTACAGGACAAAATGTAGCTAAAGCTGTTGAAACGCTCTTAGATTTAGTCATGATAAGGATGGAGTCTGCAGTTGACAGGGCAATGCTGCCAGGAAGAAGAGGAAGACCAAGAGATCCCAACGATATTGACTTAAATGCATCTTCTTCTCAATCTTGTTCTTGTTGATAAATTGTAAAGAAAATTAGGATACTTAGATATTCAGATGAATTAAGAGTGTAATTTTTTCCAAATGTGATTAAGATTTTGTCTGATGATGTTCAGGGTATATTTATGGTTGTTGTGGTCCAAAAGTATGTTGGACAATTCCTGCAAGTAACGTTGTGCCAAACTCGACTTGCGATTCCTATATAGTATGAAATTGTATATTGTTATTTCGGATTTCGTTTTAAATATTATCTGGACAATATGTATATAACCTTATATTGTTTGCTAGCCTATTTAAAGCAAAGTTATATGAGCCTACTTAAAAACGATGTCATATATAATACTTTTGTATTTATATTTTAAAACAATAAATAATATTTTTGAAGGTTATTTTAATAATTTGTTTTAATTAATTTCATTTATTTGGTATTATTATTACGATTTTTTTAATACAGTGACTTATAAAATTGCAATATAATAGTGGACACCCAACTACATAACCATTTGCAAGGTTTTCGTGACTAAATTTAACTTTAAGGTTTATGAATAAAATTCTTGCAGCCATTTTAGATTTAAAGCTGAAATTTCAATTATTAATGCAAATAAATTCCAAAAAAAGTTAAAGAAAAAATAAAAAAAAGAAGACTTCATCAATTTCAACTTAAAATTTTATTGAAAAAATTCATTTCCTCAGAAACATTTTAAAATTGTGAGTTTAAATTCGTTATTTCGACTTTTTTTGGCGGTTCATCGCCATGCACTGCATTTGCAAAATAATTACACATTGTTAGGTGTCGATTGCTTAAAAAAGGCCAAAATAGTCTTAAATGTTCCCGAAGAACATTGGTTCTTCAGTGACGAACCCTATAACCGTTATTCTTTTTATAGAAATGTCCAGCTTTTTCAGTTAGGTAACATTCTCTTCGCAGTGATGAAGGTGTGGCCTTGGATTCTTCTCAGAGGCAAATGCGCAATGAAACCCTCTGTAAATATACAACTCTTTTTGAACCTAGTGGTGATCCCACTGATTTTGCTGTTCATAAAATTAAGACAGTTGATCACGATTCAATTGCTGCTCCACCTTAACCACTTACCAAGGCTAAAAAGGATTTTCTAAAAGAAGAATTAGATATCATCAAAGAATGTGAATCACCTTGTGTTGCTCCTGTTGTTTTTGTACCAAAGAAGAATGGAAAATTAAGATTATGTGTCGATTATCGACATCTAAACGTTATCACAGTGATAGTTAACCAATGGCAAAAATTGATGGTTTGCTGCACACACCGAAAATAAGAAGTTTCATGTCGACAACAGATCTTCACTTTGGATTCTGGCAGGTTCTTGTTGATCCGGAAGACAAGAACAAAACGTGTTTAGTGTTTCCTTTCGGAACTTTTCGATTTAACCGTAAGCCTTTCGGGATGAAAAATTCCCCGACAACGTTCGTTTGGTTAATGGACATTTTAGTGCTGTCAGAGTCATTTGAGGGTCACATTGATGGCTTAAAGGGATATACGATATACTCTAAGTATTCAAACTTCGCACTCGTAGTGAAAAGTGTATTTTTCTCAGAGACTGCGTAAAATATCTCGGACATCTTATAACTCCAAATGGTATTCAGGAGGATCCTGATAAAGTGCTAACACTTTATCAAAACCTAAACCTATCTACGTGTGTAAAACATGTGGAAAGATTTGCTTCAAACATGTTCCTGGCTGCGAAAATTTATACCGAACTTTGCTGCAATTTCAAGGCCTCTAACAAATCTTTTGAAGAAAAATAATACATTTAGGTTCGGACCAGAAGAAACGGAGGCATTTGAAACTTTAAAGGATAAATTGATCTCTGCTCCTATTCTTATACAGGCTGATCAATCAAAATCATACATTCTGCGTACACACGCAAGCCATTTTGCGTTAGGTGCTGTTCTACTCCAGGAGGAGAGAGACGTGGAACGTCCTGTCGAATATGCAAGTAGGTTGCTCTCTACTTCCGAAAGAAATTATTCGGTTACTGAACTTGAAGCACTTTGAATTGTATGGGCATGCACAGAAAAGTTCAAAACTTATCTTAAGGGTGCTCAAGTAACAATTGCGACTGATCACCAACCGCTTCAATGGTTGTTCTCACTTAAGACGTCATCTGGACGTTTAGCCCGAAGGGCTTTAAGACTACAAGGAATGAACATGAAAATCATTTACACTCCCGAAAAATGAATGTTCTGGTAAATGCTCTTTCCAGGTCGTTTTGTGTACATCCTAATGAGAAATCTCGTGATATATGTTTTACCTCTGTAGAAATACCTATAGTTTCAGTTCAGTTCAGAATTACAGAAAATTATAAGCGCACTCGAAACCCAAGACGCCACTGAATTATCTTGTTGGTCAGAGAGAGGTTATCTTCTTTCTAATGGTGTACTCTATAGACATAATCTCGATTCAGATGGTGAAAAAGCTCAGTTACTTATACCTGAACAATGTCGAGAAGAAATTTTAAAACAGTATCATGATTCCGATGTCGCTGGTCATTATGGGCTGGATCAAAGATTTTAAACAAATTCTACTTTACTGGAATGCGAAGATATGTAACAGATTATGTTAAAAATTGCATCGAATGTCAACGTTGCCAGGCTACTAATATGAAACCCTCTGGTCTTCTCCAAATACCAGCTCATGGTCAGAGATTGGAAATAATTGCAGTGGACCTGTTTGGCCCTCTACCGGAGACTCCCAATCAAAATAGATGGATCTTAATTGTTGAAGATGTTGCATCTAAATGAGTTAAATTATTTACATTGCAAGTCGCTACTGCCGAAGCGTGTGTAAAAATACTAATTGAAGAAGTTTGCTTACGTTTTGGAACTCCCAGAAAGATTATTTCAAACAATGGTGTTCAATTTATTTCTGATGTCATGCAAAAAATGACATTTTGTTTCGGAATCAAGAATTATTTTTTTCAACTGTATCATGCCAAAAGCAACCCTGTTGAAAGGAAAAATAGAGAAGTAAAAACTCAATTGTCGATCCTAGTTCAAGATAAACATAACACCTGGATATACGTATTGCTAGTATTTATTTGTTTTGCAATAAATTCGACTGTTTGTGAATTAACGGGTCATACTCCCGCTTTCTTAACATTTGTTTGTGAGGTTCGAACCCCTCGTGACTCTGTTTATGATTTGCGCCAAATAGTTACCGCAGAAAATTTTGTTCCGAGAATTAGCCCCTATCTGCACAAACTCTCCTATATCCTTTGCAAGCAAGATAGGCGAAAGAAAGTCGCTGATAGACACAGAAGAAAGGCATATTTCAAGATTGGTGAAAAGGTTTTGATTAAAACTTATATCCTTAGTAACGTTCAGAAGGGCTATATTAGTAAATTTGCTACTAAGCGCGACAGTCCTTATGTTATAACCAAGATGGTTACCCTAAGTACCTATGAGATATCTACATTGGATGAAGATACTACGAGCATTGGCAAATATCATGCGTCAGATATTTTTCTATTTTTTACCCAGGATGAATCCACTACTCCCAAGCGGGTAGAGAAAAAAAGAAAACGTGGTAGACCCAAGAAGAAGATGGAAGGGGTCCATTTTCATTGTCCAGGGGGGGGGGAGAGCATAACAAGATGTGTTCACGATCTGCAGGAAACCGCATACCCAAAAGGAGGTAGTCTACCAACGGCTGATGAACGTGACGCTTCTCTAAAGACAATTTACTTTTAGTTAAATTCTATATTTTTAATATTTAAGTGTTTACATTAGGCCGTGTACCGTGCACAGCTGACCTTTAATGCCGGCTCCACACTAGCGCGCGAATCGCCGTCTGAATTCACGCTGCTATTTGCTCGCGATTTTTACATGAAAAACATGCCCCTCCACACTCGCAAACTTCGCAGTACAGTTCGCGCTTTCAATAGAAATGGACCCAGAAGTAGCCCCTGCTGCCGCCGCTGAGCTTTGCGCTGTAGCATATTATAATTATCTGTATATTAAAAATAAACACCAAATAAAGAAAATAAAAAAATTGTCCTCTTTGAAACCACACAACAATAACCAGAAAAGACCTAAAAACTGTGACTAAATTCACACCGCCAGTGTGGATGCATTCGCCCTCACGTCTTCCGAAAGTCCTGCGAACCCTTTGACGCAGACCAAAAAACTGACTTCGGACAAAAAACTGCGCGAAGCGCGAACGCGAAGACGCAAAAGCCTCCACACTCGCGTTCGCGCTATTTCGCTGGCTTTCGCGGGGCGAGTGTGGAGCCGGCATAACCTATGCGTATTGCGACTCATCAACCAGTGTGAAGGTTAGCGAGAAGTCTTGCCCAAATAAAACGCTGAGCTGGCCTTACAGAAGTATTACATACACATCAGGAAAGTCAAACACTGTCCATAGGGAGAATATTAATGAGAGAGTTAACATTGAGAGCTAATAGTGGGATAGATGGGCGGTGCCTTGTATTCTCCTACACCGGTGTAAACAATTCAACGCAGAGCGCAGCAATCAGTGCTGGTGGACATTTCAGTAGTACATCATAGCTTCTAACGTGTTTTGTTACGGGATTACTACTGGCGGTCAACAATTTTATTAAAATTTGCGTACCACATGCAGTTTGTTCTAACATCTAAACTGGAAAATACGAGCATGCTGCGTCAAAGTTGGGAAATACGTTCAGCGGCCGTAGAAAACTACGGAAGGGACAATTCTTAGCGTTTTACATGGACAATGAAAACTTTTCCTTATCTGTATATGCTTTGTGTTTATTAATTAAATCTAGTGACTTTATTCGTAACTAAAGCTTAGTTTAGAACTCACACCTTAGTGATGATTTAGAATTTTAGATGAACTAAAATATAAAACGGTTGCCAGGTTTGTTATTAAAGAAATTTCCACAAAGTAATATGTATTACTATTTTATGATTAAATACGTTGAATTCAATCAACGTTAAATATCAAAAGTAACGACCCAGAATGGAACAACTAACTGAATATTTGGTAATCTGAGAATTCGGACTCTTGGGAATTGTCAGGCAAGCTGTCAAAGTGACATCTGAAGATGACACTAATTGGCTTTCTAGGTTATGTCAACATAAATTCCTGTCAAAATGAAGGTAAAATAAGTACAACATAAATGAAAATGCCGGTCCAGTTAGGCCCATTCGCCAGAATCATACATTGGGGGCCATTGACTGCTTTGGGTACTACAAATCGATGTCAATTTAAATATCTAGCGTTCATAATTTTCGAATTTTAGTTATCATTAAGGGTATCACTGGAATGACTTTGTATTGCAATTCGATGTGGTGGCCAACAAATACATTTGGAGGGTTCTTGAATAACGTCTGTTTTATGGGTCTTTCAGGCCTCACACTGTATAACTTTTTATCATCAATGTCTCTCGGACCAGGTTATTTACCAAAGAATTGGGCTCCGGTAAATTCCATTCAGCGTGGCTAGAGAAATTACCGTTTAGTTCTGTTGTAGGAAAACGAAGCTGACACTATTTATTTACAGTTTTGTAATGTGTGCCAATCATATAAGGCACCTAGATCACATCATTGCCAAAAATGTGAGTACCGAGTGTTATGGTGTGATATATCACTTCATGGAACTTTTCAGGTGATCGATGCGTTTTAAAAATGGACCACCATTGTCCCTGGATCAATAATTGCGTGGGGTGGGGTAATCAGGGTCACTTTATTGCATTTCTTAGTTTTGCTGTGCTTGGATGTGTTCATGCAACAGTAGTTTTGGGCAGTTCCCTTTACAGATCCCTCTTTAGGTTACATTACCTTAGAAATGGTCTTAGAAATGTACCAATTGTTAATCTGGGGATATATGGTACAATTTCCAGTGTACTTTGCTTGGGTTTCTCTATAGGCGTAGTTATTGCAGTTGGACTTATTTTAATATTTCAGGTAAGAATCAATTATAACAATAATTATTGTTGCGCGTTATTGGTTTTGATGACTAACACTTGGTGAATTGTAAGCACTTTATTTCAAAACTGATCTTGAAACACTACAATTGCAATTTACTAACACTGTTTAATTAACTAATTTATTCATTGAATTCTAACTAACTAACTGAGGGAAAAGTGACTGCCTTATATAGGTCCCACTTCGGGTTCTAGAAGAATCCAGCAGATAAGGCTTATCGTTCGCCGCGCTTATCTACTGTTTGATTTATTATCGCGGCCGCTTTCCCTTATCAAATTTTCTAGAAAATTCCCAACTAAACTTTATAATTACAATTTTGTTACATTATTATAATAATATTTTTTCTCAGTCACTTTTTAACAATAGAAAATTAATTAGCACCAAATACACAAAATTACAGAATTGAAAGTAGCTAGCTAGTCTTTTTATCCTACAAAATTAGGAAATTTGTTAAATAATGAGTTAAAATATGTTAAATTATATGTGGTTATCAACATTTACTGTTAAAAAAGCTTGATGTATAACACACAAATTAGAAAACAAGAAAAAATAACTAATATGAAAATCAAAGAAACAAGAGAAGTTTCCTTTGCATTTTGGATGGATCTCTTTAAGAGTTTAGAGCTGTGCTTCAGTTTGTTTCGTAGTTAATACTTAATTGTTGGAAATACAAATCTTGTCCCCTGAAACCAAGAATGATTAAAAAACACAACAAAGGTTGCTCTATAGCATTTCAACAGCAGAGCTATCATCTGAGAGATACTGACTACTTGAGTATCTCTCTGAAGATGATAGCTTGGCTGTAGAAAGGCGTTAGAGTAACCTTTGTTGTCTTTTTTAATCTTTCTTGGTTTCAGGGGACAAGATTTGTATTTCAATTTTTGAAGATAACCAAGGACCACTCCGTTTCCCCCCAAAAAAAACTTAATTGTTTCTTCTTTGCTTCCCAAGAAGCTAATATTCTGAAATAAATTTGGTATAAACTAATATTATTTCAAAATCAATCCAATCAATATAAATTTTAGTTAAAGGGAGTACTTCGTAATCAAACTGCCATTGAAGATTGGATTGTAGAAAAAGCAAACTATAGACGGCGCAACACCGATGCTGATTTCGTGTTTCCGTATGATTTAGGAAAGTTGAACAATCTAAAACAAGTAATAACACTGACCTGTCAGCCAATTGGAGATGGTATCCACTGGCCTTTGAAAAAAGGATGTGACCAGTATTCCTTAACTGTACGATCGTGCTTGTACACCCTTTGGGTGCATTTTTACGTTTTTTATTCCCTAGGTAGAACAATTAGCACAAAAAGCTGAGAAGAGAATTAGAACAAAGATTTATTCAATCATCAAACCAGTGTCAGGGTCGTGGGTCCCCATAACTCAAGGTTTTGGTGTTTGTTTACATCCACCTTGTACAGATGAACCTAGAATTAAGTTAGATGTAGGTGATCGCGTGCTTGTAACGAGATGGAGAAAGTAAGTGGGAATTGGGCGCAAATGGAATGTGCCGATATTGCGTTCAGAATTATTCTAAAATTAAATTTCAGGTACTGGCTCTTTGGGGAAAAGATTCAGGATAATTCTTTAACTGAAGAATCTACCCGCCGGATACGTGGTTGGTTTCCGAGAAAATGTGCTGTAGAACTAATTGAAAATGAAGCATCTTATGAAAGCCAAGATTACAAAAAGATACAATAAATATTTTCCAATTAAAAGTGTTTTCTTTATGGTTGGGTGACTTTTTCAATATTCGAGTTTGCAATTCAAGATTGCTTTAAGCTTGACCAATCTTACCTACAATGATCGTGAAATTACCATATTACCCAAAAATTAATAGAGTTCTAAAGGATAACGTCGTAAAAGTAGTGTACACAGCCAAACACAATCTCTGGAATAATTGAGGTAATGCTAAAGATAAATTAAACAAGTTTGAAAATTCAGGAATTTATGAGACAAACTGCAATAATTGTAATTTATCATATGCTGGACATATCAAGAGATCCATGAAAACTAGATTTAAAGAACATATCGCTCATTTTAGATACAACAGAAAAGAAAAGTCAAGTGTTGCCCAACATATGATAAGTAGAGGATACAAAATTAATAATGGAAATTTAAAATTGTTAACATCAGTTACAAGTAACAGGGAACTAGATGCCTATGAAATAATTTACGTCAACCGGAGGCCGGATGCCCTTAACGGAGATAAAGGACCATTGGCGGCCTACAGTTTGTTGAAGGTTATTTGTGGCAGGTCAAAATTGCATGCACCAGATGTGATAAACAATTAGAAATAGCAGAAAGAAAGCAAAAGTTCGCCAGTATCGATTTGAATCTCAATGCAGATGATGTCTGTACTTCTTTCGCTAATCGATTAAGATTAGTGCGCTTGAAAATGCCAGTTCTGCTGGCTAAATACGTATCACGTAATTATTCGTTTATTTGCTGATGTGGTAAAAGGGTAAAACCTTCTATGGACTTAATCATAAGCCAGAGTGCTTTAGTAACCAAATTTTGAGAAAACTTTGGAAGTGTTCCTGAGCAAATTTTGTTTAAATACGAAATTTTTATATGACCTCAAAATTTCCATAAAAAATCAAAATTTCACGATGAAAACAGAAATTTTGTTAATTTTTAAATAACATTGGTTTTTTTTCCTAGTTTTCGTTTTGGTTAGAAGTATGGACGTTTTTTAATTGTAATGTAACTTTCGAGTTAAAATTCGAATTAAAAAAAATAAAAACGTCGAATTGGGAACTTTGGGAAAAATAATCGAAATTCTGAAAAAAACAACTCGACTGCTTAAAATTTAAACTTTCGAGAAAAAAGTAGAAATCAAGCTACAGAATTAGATTTATTTTTGTTTCCTGCTTCTTTCTTTTAAAATAAAAAATGTACTTTTCTATTTTTCAAGTGAAGCTTCCATGAACTCGTCTACATTGCAGATATCACTTGGCGAATATGCATTTTCCTTTTGGTATGTTTGAGTAAAATCTCTCGTTAATGCAACGTTGCGTACACTTTTGTAGGGAGAAGGGAGAACTTTGGCATATTTTGTGGAGAAATACGTATCCGCGTCAACCCATCAGAGTCCGGTTAGCAGAGATTAACTTGTATAGAATTGTCCATTACACAAATTCAGAGTATGAAAAACGGTCCACTTATTAGAGGTGTCCGTTTATTGGAGGTGTCCGCTTAGGGGGATTTTTTTTTTATAAATTCGAAATTACGCGTTGGAATTTTGAAAAAAGGTTGATATTTTGATAAAAAGATGAACAATCAAAATTTGAATAGTAAATGCAACAATTTGAGAAATGCGTTCTTTTGATAAACTATAAAATTCGAGAAATATGGAAAATTAAAATTTTTCTTATTTTACTTTTAGCTTTAAGTAGAGCTTCGAACTTAAATTGACTCTTTCAACTTTATTCCTTAAAGTCTTGGTGTAAGTCAAATTTTGTGAATGAAGTGAAAATTAAAAAATTGAAATTGAAATGTAGTTTGTGTCGAAATTATAGGATAAAAATTAAATTAATAAAAAAATTGCCGTTAAAAAAATTGGACATTTATAAAAAATGAAATTTAAAAACAAATTTATTTATATGAGTTTTCAGTTTTTTCAAGAATTTGTGTTTTTCCGAAATTTGAAGTTCACGGGTTAAATTCGAAACTAATTCTCTGAAATTTTAATTTAATAGTGAACTTGTCGATCTTATAGTCAAACTATACTCAATGTGTTGAGTACAGTTTGAGTATAGAACATAAAAAGTCAAAATGAAATTTGAAATTTTTAGATATTAAGTTCGAAAAAAGCTACTGAGCAAGTAGTAACGTGCGAATGCACGGGTATGACGGAAATTCTTGAAAAAATAAATAAAAAACTGAATTTGTGTTATGAGATTATTGATAAACAAAGCAAATAAATAAATGATTTACAAAATGAGATCAGGGAACTAAAACCAATGAAGATATGTAATGAGAGGCCCACACCGATATACTCAGAAGTTACAAAGAAATCTATACATATTCTCGTAATAAAGCCGAAAAATACTCAAGAAGTAGACAAAGTTAAAAAAGATCTAAGAGCAAATATAAATCCAACAGAGTTGCAAGTGGGAGTAAATGTAGGAAAGAATGTACGTGAAGGTGGTGTTATAGTAAAATGCTCCGATTCAGGTGCCTTAAACACACTAAGAGAAAATATTGAACACAAAATGGGAAAACAGTACAAAGTAGAAGTACCAAAAAGGGTTAATCCAAAGATCATTATGGTTGGAAAAGATGAAGAGGAATTCAAGAAGAACAAGAATGAAATAACTGAAAAAATTATTGAACAAAACAAAATTCCCAAAGCTGATCATTTTATACTTGAAGCTATTGCATGTACCAAAATTAATAAAGGAAATTTTAATATAATTATTGAAACAGATCCAACTACTTTTGCAGATTTAATGTCCAAAGAAGAGCAAAGTCTGCATATAGGATGGAGAAATTGTAGGATGTTTGAACATTTTAACGTAAGAAGATGTTTTAAATGTGCGGGATATGGCCATAAAGCAAAAAGCTGCAATGAAAATGTTACATCTGTATTTTGTGCTGAGAGTCATACATTCTAGGAATGAAGAATCCAAATGTACAAATGTTGTAAAGGCAAATAAAAAATTCAATCTTAATTTAGACTCTAGTCACGCGGCTACTGATAGGAGATGTGAGTGTTATATTAAGGTTATTGAATCCATTAAAAAGAAAACTGCATATGCCATATAGCAGTTACTAAACACAAGTGGCATATTTTTAACTCTCTTCAATGCTCAAAGTTTTTATAAAAATAGAGATGAAATTCTAAATTATGTAAATAATTATAAGCCAAATTTGCTATGCCTAACCGAAACATGTATAACAGAAAATATATGTGATAGTGAACTAAACATAAAATACTATACTTTACTTCGCTGTAACTCAAGTAGTCGACATACTGGAGGGGTGGTAATATATATAAAAAACAACATAAAATTTAGTAACGTCAAAACATATATAATTGATATGAAACTCTGGCTAGTAGCTGTTAAAGTCTATGTAAATAGCGCCCCTTACTGTATAGTAACAATCTATCGATCTCCAAGTTGTAACCCAAATATATTTTTAGATAAATTCTATGAGTGGTTAGACCCGCACTTGGATAGTAATAAAAGCAGTAATATAATTATCGTTGGAGATTTTAATATAAATTGCTGTTCAAATAATTCTGTTAAAAAGAAACTTAAATCCAATATGCAAAATAGAGGGTTAAAACAGTTCGTTTAAGAATTCACCAGAACTACGAATATTAGTAAAACGTTAATAGATTTAGTAATAAGATTACACATTAAATGTATATGTAGAACAGGAGTATATTATTGCGGACAATTCCATAATTCAAGTTCAATTAAAGCAAAATGAACATGTAAATAAATGCGTAACTATGCTCAGTAGGGGTAAAAGAAATTTTGATGAAATGACAGAACTGTTGATTAAAAAAGAATGGGAATATAATAGCACAAATGTTAATTTAATTAGTGAAGTTTTTATAGAAAATATCATTTCTTCATTAGATAAAGTGTCTCGAATAAAGGAAATTAAGGTTAAATGTAAGCAAAATTCATGGTTTGATAAAAAATGTAAAGAAACTGTAGTAAATAAAAACAAGGCGTATAAAAAATATTCTTTTACTGGAGAGGAAATCGATTGGGATAATTATAAAGTATGTAGAAATAATCTTGTCAAAGTAATACGAAATGCAAAGGGTAATTTTTAAAAGATAGTATACAAGAAAATGATCGATGACAATAAGAAAACAGTAAGCAAAAGTGGAAGCACTTAAAGGAGATGGTTGCTAATAAAAATCAAACGATTAACAGTTTCCAAAATTGGGTAAGTTGTAACGGAACATTATACAACAATAACGATGAAATACAAGATGTATTAAATAAATACTACATAGGCAGTATTAAGGCTATAATTACAAGCATTGATTCTAATAACGTAGATAGAAACAATATATTGAATACTATATCGCAATATGATTGTACAATGTCAACTTTTGCTAAAATATCGTTGCAAGACTTATATAAACTTATAACTAGTCAAGTTAAAAATTTTATTACTGACGAAATAAGTTTACCTACTGTAAAAAATTTGTTTCACGTCCTAGGATATCATTTTCTAAATTTGATAAACCTAAGCTTAGAGACGGAAATTGTGCCACAATGCTTCAAAATATCAACTATAAGACCTATACTTAAAGTTGTAAATACAAATCGGGCTGAAGAGCTACGGCCAATAAATATGCTGCCTTTTTGCGCGAAAATCCTAGAACAGGTAGTGTTTAATCAAGTTATAAGTATATAAACATTAACAACATTTTATGTACCTACCAATCGGGATTTAGAGGTAATCATTCATGCGAAACTGCTCTTCAGTATGTTACTTCAGAATGGAAATATAAAATTGATAAAAAACGCTTTGGAGTATGTGCAGTTTTTATTGATCTAAAAAGAGCATTTGAAACTATAGATCGAGATATTTTGTTACTGAAACTTAAAAAATATGGACTTAAAGAAAATGTGTTAAAATGGTTTAAGAGTTACCTTTCTAATCACTATCAATGTACCAAAATAGGAAATACTAAATCTTCATTGGAAATAAATAACTTTGGAGTTCCTCAAGGAATGTATTAGGGCCGCTATTATTTATATTATATATGAATGATACACGAAATGTCCTAAAGAAATGTAGAATTCATCTCTTTGCAGATGATACCCTAATATATTATGCGCATGATGATTTTAATGAATTAATATCTATTATGAATGAGTAACTTAAAATGTTTAAAAATAAATTTAAATGTAACAAACTAAAAGTAAATGAACTGAAATCTAAATGGATGTTCATAAGTAACAATTACTGGTACAATATATTTAAGGAATTAAATTTAAAAATTGAAATAAATGATCAACATGTAGAGTAGGTAGACCAAATAAAATATCTAGGTTTTACAATTGACAGAGAACTAAAGTTTACAAGTCATATAGATTATATTTCAAAGAAAATTGACAAAAAAATCAGATTTCTAGGCGGAGTAGCTCCCTATCTAACAGCTTGGACTAGCTTAATGGGTTAGAATACTTTGATATTGCCTCACTTTACTTATTGCTGATCTGTATTTTACGTTACTTGCACAAATTTTGATAGATTACACAAGTTACAAAATAAAGGAATGAGAATAATATTAAAATGCAATAGATACACTAGTATTCAGATTATGCTAAATTTGTTGAACTGAATTAAGATTGAAAAGTATTATTTTGTCCAAACAATGATATTCATTCACAAAATGAAAAAACGATGCATTACCGGAATATTTAAAAAATCAGTTAACTGTACTAAATGAAAGACACCTCTATCCAACTAGCTCTGCCCTTAACTTATATATTGCACCAACTTTAAAAAATCCCACAATGACTAGCTTGTTTTATAAAGGTATCAATCAATACAATCTTCTTCCTCAAAATCTTAAAGATACTAACTGCATTAAAGTATTTGGAAAAAATATGAGAGACCTTGTTAGACAGGCATGGAGCATATTTTGCACCAGCATCCTATAATGCCTTCAGGTCGTTTTGATAATACTTTTAAACAGATTATTTGTAAATTAGATATTAAGTTTTAATGTGTCTTTTAAATTTTATTGTTATGTAGGATGTTTTTCTTTAGATTAATTATTTAATTATAAATTTGTAGACAATGAGCATGTAAAATTATTGTTTGATATAATTCAATTCATGGGTAATGTATTAGATTATTTACTAAATAAAATATTTACTTACTTACTTGCAAAATACGAAAACAGTGGAAATTTTGGAAATAAATTGGAATTTCGAGAAAAAATTAACATATTTTGAAACACATTTGTGAAAAAATATTTTAAAAAATACACAATTTAAATAAGTTTTCTTTCAGAATAGTCAATTATGTGTTCAAATTTAAAATAAAATTTCAGTTTAAGACTTTTTTAACCTTAAAAAGGAGAATTTTAACTGGTTTTGATGGGTGGTTTAGACGAGGGCGACTGATAAACTCAAGGTGATTCTTACCGATTGCAAGGTATAAAATAAAACAAAATTCAGATCAAAATATTTATTGTATAATATTTAACGAATTAGAACATTAATATCGTGTTTAGTCAAAATTCGATGTATCTATCTATATACATTTTACAATTTATAATAAGATAGACTTATGACAAATTGCGTTTAGACTTCTTGAATAAGTTTGCCGGTTGTTAAAGCTTCGAAGCTTACGGTATTACGTATATTTGCTGTGGAAATTAGTACAGTCGAAAACCTGCATTTTAAGCTTAATATTTCAAGTTAAAATTTCTTCCAGTTACAAAAGGTGGAATTGTCAAGACAAATAGGTTTGAGAATTGATGATAAAAATGAAAATTGTACATCTAGTTTCTAGTGGTATGTAAAAGATTTTTACTTTTACTACTAATAAGTACTAAGTTTCTAGATATTTCTAATAACAATATCAAGAGGTGATAATCATGAGACTGAAATATTGCTCAAGTTAACCTCCCCGTTCAACAGGGAGGCTATTACATTGAATAATGTTCACAGAATATATTCATTACGATACTAATAGTATCGCACCAAAACCAAGGTATCTTAAACCTCATGACTATAGTCTTTTTAAATATTCAAAATTGGATTTCACATTTTATTTACAAATTCATATATTTGACCTATATTTACACTTTAGGAATACAATGTCTAATAAATATTGGTGCTTTTACATTCAGAATTTCGTGCTTAAATATTTGCTTTTATGATTGAAAGGCATGGAATTTAGTGAATAAGCACTTTAGTTTCGAAAGGAGAGATATTGCGATACTTAAGAAATAAAGGATTTAATTTCGCATCGTAAACTTGTTTTTTTTTATCAAAAATAGGTTGTTTTTTTTGGTATGATGATTTCAAAATGTTTACTCGCGATATTATTGGGTTATGCTTTAAAGGCAACTAATTAAACATAATATTTCTTACATATCGCAATTTAAATTAACAATAAAGCGCTATTTTAGCAAATATCAGTTATTGTTAAATTGGTTCAAAGCATCAGTCTGTCATCACAGAAAGTATTTGCAATGTGCATATAAAATAAATGGTCTGATGTAATCTTATTTTAAACTATCATAATACTGGTATTTCAAGAAGTAGATATAAGATGCTGTTTGGTTCAATTTTCAATTCCAGACCTTAGTTTATTGCTCCATTGGTATTGTTGCGAAGAAAATGAAGACGTATTAGGAGTACCAATTTAAGAACTTTATAAAGAAAAATCAAGTTTTTTATAGTAAGTTTGACTTTTTTCTCAAAATGTCGACTTCAAATTTATGATTTTCAATTTATTTTCTCAAAGTTCTAACCATTTTTCTTAAAATTTTAAAATAAAAAAATGCAGGTATGTTTAATATTATTTATTATTATTAAATAGTTTATTTTTAGTTTTACAATTTAGCCTTTATCTATTCATTAAATCTTTTTGTTAAAATATTAAGTTAAAGCTATTTTCTTTAGATAAAATATCGACTTTAAAATTATAATTTGAAATTTTTTAGAGAGTTCGTAAGCCTCTTTCTTCTTTGGCTTTTGCATTCGAATTTTTCAATGGCTGTTGTTTGAAATAAGATAAGAATCAAGGCTTTACTAAAATTTTTGAATATTTTTTTCTCTATCGGGTCTAAACCCAAAATGTTGAATGTTGATATTTTTTTAAAATAAAATATATTTTCTCAAAGTTTCCTCGAAATTCTAAATTTAATATCAGCAATTTTATTTTTTTCCCTTAAAATGTCGATTGTAAGCTCAAAATGTTTGATTTTTGCAGAAACACTATTTTTTTTATGAATCTTCAACCGTAATTCAAACTTTCGATATCAAAGTTGAAATTCGACAGTAAACTGCATATCTAGAGAATTCTTATATAGTTTTTTTTTTAAATGTTTCCTGTCAAAAGTTTGAACCCGCAATTTTTAATTTTTTCTCTAACATGTCTATTTAAAAGTCGAAATTTAGATCAATTTTTTTGGTTTTTCAATATTTTGATTGTAGTTAAAAAGCTTAGATTTTTTTCTCGAAACCTTGACATTTTTTCTTACAGTTTTGCGTTCAGATTTGAAATCCAACAGTTTGTGCTGTAGATTTAGAGTTTTATCTGTTCGATGGTTGTTTTTCTTTAGAAAAATATTTAAATCAAGAAATTAATAAAATTGTGTTTGAAGAATTTCTTTTTTAAAAATTTGAATTCATTCAGTTTAAAAATAAACTAACTAAATCATCTTTGGTTTAAATATAAAAACGTAAACTATGGAAATTAAATTCAAGATTTGAAATATCCAAATAGAAATAACAATCCTAAAATCCTAAATTTAAAATATTGTGAAAAATGATTAAAATTACGAGTACAATTCGACCTTTCTAAGAAAATAGTTGTGCTAAAATTTCAAGTTTTTTTTCCGAAAATATGAACTTTGATCTTGAAACTTTGACATTTTCTTGACCACCGAATGATTTTTATTTTTGAAATTTCGGCTTTATTCTCGCGAGCTTGAATCCAAAATATCGAAATGTTTTAAAAATAAAAGCATCTTCTCAAAATCTTGACTTTTTCTCAAAATTCGAAACTTCTACATTTAGTTTTTTTTTGGAAATTTAGAATTGATCTTCAAAATGTCGACTTTAACTGCAAAATTTGAATTTAATCCTAAAATTTCGACCTTTGAAAAACATTTTCAGGGTTTTATTTTTCGAAATTTTGAGACAATATCAATCTCGAGCATATGTCTGATATTTTCAATTTACTTTGAAAATTTTTTTGTTCTCCCGAAATTTTCAATTTCCACTTGAAAATTTGTGTGTGTACGTTTCGACATTTTTTGGACTAGATTTTAGCTAAAATATAAGTAGTCAGTTCACCCTCCCTCAATCTGTATCTACTTCTTGGGTATTTTATATGCCTTTTATCTTTTTTTGATTATAAAAATATATTCAGTTGAAAGAGCATAGTTTCTTTTTGTAGTTAAATGTTATACAAAATAAAGATTTTTTGTAACTTGTGGTTGTATTAAAAACAAATAATAAAACAGCCCGAACAACTATACAGTAAAGAAAAGTACTAAAACTAATTCTTAACAATTTCTCGAATCGTTGCAACAATATCTAAGGTAATAAATAACAATAAATTAACATATTTAGCGATTTGTATCAACGATCTCTGTCTGACCTTACTTATAATTGTTTTGTCATTGATTTCCAGAAATTCACTAAAGATTGGACCGCACGTAATGTGCAACTCACTTTGGAATAAAATAAGATTCTTGAATTTTTTTATATTATTATAACTACTGCTCCCCTGTTTTTATTATGAATTTTTATTTTCTCACCAGTATTCTTTACAGCCGCATAATACGTTACAACCAAAAAAAAATTTTATTCTAAAATAGAGTTCCACGTAAAAGCTGCGAACATGATTATACTCTGGGTGTCTTTTATGGTGCACTTGGCCAAACTTGTTTTAAATATTTTGTAAGGCAACTTTCTCATTGATACAAATGTTCAGGTACAAATTACTAAAATTGAGGATCACAGCTCACATGACTAAATAAATAGAGACGAATTACTTTACAACATATGTAATTTTTGCTAAACTAGGACCAAAGGATCAACTTGGATAGTACACAACATTTATAAATGGCTTTTATGTAACACCCTGTTTATTATTCTTAATAACATTAGGTTTTACCTGATAAATATTAACATTTATATAAACAAGCTCTTTTAAATTTTAAATGATTAATTTAATCATAAAATAGATTTTTCAAATTTAATATTTTCTTCAGTGTACTTTCCTAAGAAATTTTGCAAAATATTTTCGTCAGTATAAACATAAAAGTACGAGGGCAGTCCCATAAGTACTTAGTCCTCACCGCCCGATGGCGCCACTATCGCAAGAGAAATTTACTATCGTGCAGTACATTCTCGTAGACGGCTACTGTCAACATTTCAGCAAGGACTTGTAGTTTTCACCGCGTGTGGAAGCGGGAGTATCCGCGGATTTTAGAAAAAGGGAAAAAGAGCAACATCGGTCGGTGATTCGATTCTTGGGAAATCAGCGAAATTAAAGAGCGCTTGGATGCTGTGTACGGTGACTCTTCTCCTTCGATGACGACCGTCAAAAATTGGTTTAACGAGTTTCAATGTGGTCCCACGTCGGTTTTTGATGAGCCACGCCCAGGTGTCCCGAAAACGGCTACTACGAAGGAAAACGTGACAATAATCCACGACCTCGTATTGGCAGACCGTCGATTGAAGGTACGCGAGATAGCTGGGACAGTAGGCATCTCAAAAGACCGCATGGGTTATATCCTGCATGAAATTTTGGGCATGAGAAAGCTGTCGGCGCAATGTATGCCGCGTTTTCTCACTCTGGACAACAAGCGCAACCGTTAGACCACTTCAGAGCAGTGTTTGACGCTGTTTAAGCGCAATCCGAAGGAGTTTCTGCGTCGTTTTTTGACCGCCGACGAAACATGGATCCACTGGTACACGCCAGAGACCAAGGAACAGTCGAAATAGTGGACTTCACCCGGTGAACGTGCTCCAAAGAAGGCGAAGATTGCCCTATCGGCCGGAAATGTGATGGCCACCGTTTTCTAGGGATTCACAAGGTGTCATCTACATCGACTATCTGGAGAAGGGCAATACGATCACAGGGCTGTACTATGTCGAATTATTGGTCCGATTCGACGCCGAATTGCAGAAAAAACGACCACATTTGGCAAAGAAAAAAGTTCTCTTCCACCATGACAACGCACCTGCTGACACCTCCTCCCTCGCCACGGCCAAATTGGTCGAATTGGGCTACGAACTGCTGCCCCATCCACTGTAATCTCAGATTTGACCCCGTACGACTTCTATTTATTTTCAAACTCGAAAAAGTCACTCGCCGGGCAGTAATTTGAGTCAAATGAGGAAGTCATCGCCGCCACGGATTGCTACTTTGCAGACCTCGAGAAAACGTATTTTTCTGACGGGTTAAAGAAGTTGTAGCATTGCTGGGTCAAGTCTATCGAGTTAAAAGGAGAGTATGTTGAGAAATAAATCGCTATTTTTCCAAAATTTTCGTTTTTCTTTTGTAGCCTAAGTAATTATCGGACCACCCTCGTATGTTAGATAAAAGTATACATATAAAAAAATTTATATCCAACAAATTGTTTGAATTGTAATGATTTAAACGCTCCCCATTCAATTTTATAGTCTATAATATAATAATAAAAATAAAATCGAGTTTTCCATACAGCGTGATATCACAATAATGTATAATGCACTTGCTTCTATAACAATATGACACAATGATAGTATGTTTCCCACAATTTCTTTTCATCACTGCATCATTTTGATGATTCGAGAAAATGAAATAATAGGTTGCTCGAATATGCACACGGAAACTCCTAATTTGATAATTACTTCTATTACATCTAGACAACAGATATTTTGGTGAACATCATTAAATATCATCATCATGGTGAACCTCATTAGATGTTAAACTGAATTGAAAACGATTTGTTTTGGTCTTATCTTCCTGATATTTTCTTCCTTCAAATATTCAGTTATGCTTTCTTCTTACAACTTTGTAATCTTACATGCTCATTAATAGGTTGATAGTGGTTAGTCCTTAATTTGCGATTACTGATCACTGAAACCTGCTCAGAATTACCTCTACAAAATCTCTGAACGTGTCTTGGACAAATTTGTTAGTACAGTAAGTGCCACTTAATAGAATAATGTTGGTCCAAACCACTTGCATTCTGACTAAATGAGGGCTGACTACAATTATTTCCAATTATCCCCTGCTCGGTATTTATGGTCCATTTTAATTATATTTTTAGTCAAAATGGAAGTTGGATAACGAAGATTAGAAGAAAGTTCAAGAATTAGAGAACGTCATAAGCAATTAACTCTTAAGTTTTTGACTACATTCTCCACAAATTTGATTCTGGTCGATTTTTACATTATAAATTGTGATTTGTTTCCATCCCAAAGCAGTTTGGTTTCATTTCGATTTTATAAACGACTTACTCTATTAAGATGGCATCTGCTGTATTTATTTTCAGTTTGAGGAAGAGGCACATGACAAAAAATTACAATGAATATATCGATATAATAATTTCTTGCTTATACTAAACGAAAATTTTAAGTTTTGTCACTGTTCAAATGATCACTGATAAAGAAAAAAATAAAACATGCTAATATATTCTACTGCACAGACCAATAGGTTTGAAGATTTATCAGATTCAGAGTTTGGAAACCAAAGACTGGTTTCGATCTTAATTGTTCTTATTAGATCTCGTCAAAAACACCTATTGAGGTGCAAGCTTGAAGTTGAGGGCAAATCTATTCATCAAGAAACAAACATCTTGGCATAGAGATCTCGGGACTATGGTGATGTAGAAGCAGAGGAGAGAGCAGGAAATAAAAGCAGCGAGGTTAGCAGGATGTATTAATGAAACCATACAGTGCAATAAAAATATTGGAATTGAAACCAAAGCCCGAATTCATAAAGCAACAATAAGGCCCATCATGACATATACAGCAGAAACTGGACCAGAAACAACGAAAACTGCACGTCTAATAGAAACAACCGAAATGAAGGTACTTCGCAGAATAACTGGGAAAACACTTCTCAACAGAAAAAGAAGTGAAAATATAAGGAAATACATGTATGATACAACAACTGGGAGCAGAAAAAGGCAGTGGAACGGGCACATGAGCAGAATGAATGAAAGACCAATAGTGAAAATTGCCCGTGATAAATTACCACTGGGACACAGGGGCGTGGGACTACTTCGAAAAAGATAGAGTGACAACTTAAATATGCAGTAACAGGCAAATGAATGAGGAATAAATAGGTAGTTCCGCCTAAAATAGAGAAGGAAGAAGAAGAAGAAGAAGAAGAAGAAGAAGAAGAAGAAGAAGAAGAAGAAGAAGAAGAAGAAGAAGAAGAAGAAGAAGAAGAAGAAGAAGAAGATCTCGTTAGTCCAACTCGAATACTAACAAATGTTTTGGAAAGTAAATACTATTTGTTAGCATTCGAATTGGATGTACAAAACTGAGGAGATCTAATAAGATCGAATCGCACTTTGGTTTCTAAACTCTGAATCTGATAAATGTTCAAATCTATTGGTCTATGCATTAAAATCTAGCCCTCTGAAGCTTTTTTAGAGTGCAACCGCTTTGCCAAGCATTTGTGGTTCAACTGTTGGCAGTTCGACTACTTATGATCCACTGTACACGCATAGAGGGATTCATAGTGCAGTCTTGGTTGCATTGTATTTGCATATGGTAGTCTATATCTACATGAAATGTCTGAAATTGAATTCAATCACTATGACAGCTTTTTTTGGTCACCTGTGTCTTCGTCAAAAATGTCTTCGTTAAGGAAATTCTAAATCAAATTTTACGGCAAAATTGAAGTGACGAAATAGGCAATTTAAATGAATGCATGTCACACTTTGTTAGAAAGATATGGAATTTGCAAAGTGTCTAGTATTAGAATATTGAATTATTTTTAAAATTCTCTATCTGATGCTAAAACACTTTTACAATACAATCGTTTACAAATTTGAATACTACTGAGGTGATTAGTATCCAAATTTATAAACTGTGTATTACAAAAACTGGTATTATGAGTCACAGATGAAAAAGTTCTCAAGTTTCAATGTTTTTGGTATCCGCATTCAAACTCTTCTTCGGTTCTTAATTGACAATCAGGAAAAAATGATCCAAAATAATATTAAACTTACTGTTTTTTTATACAATCAGTTTAATCTTCTTTTTTGAATTATTTTTGGTTTAAGTTTACCACAAATGTTAAGTCATTATTTTCGTTTTCGTAAATTAAGCTTGATACTATTGTTATACCTTTTTTAATTGCTAGTTAGTTACTGTTTTAGGGCTTTATTGATACATCGAACCATCAAAGTTAGGAACAAGTTTGCAGAATGATAAAAAGAAGTCATGTGCCTAGATAAAGATACCTTGAATATATACAGTGCTTTTCAGCTACACGTTTGTCGAACCTTCTTCAAAGTATAACAGATTCATAATAAAAAGGGACTAGTCATTCGTTTACGCACTACCTACACTGAATGTTTAAGTCACTGTATGTCAGAAATGATTGATATGTAATTGTTATTAGGCGTGAAAAGCGTGAATATTCTCACGGGGGCGCTGGAGAACTTTTGTAATGGTAGAAGAAGAATATCAGAAAAATCGCAAAAGTTGTTGGAAATGTAATTCGCGCGATAACGTCTATCGTCTTTGCCACTCGAATCGGATGTGGAGGCTCCTTTTTGCGCACCTGCAAAATACAAGACTACTCGAGGTTAGACTCCACTTGAGAAATGGAGAAAAAAAAAAAACCGAAAAACTACCAACACAGTATACCTTCTATACAACAAAGTTAATTCATGCACAAAAATAGCAAACTGAAAGGGGTTCGTTCAGTATTCAATGACAGAAACCCTTCCTGGTTTAAAAACTGCACAAAAAAAAATATTATGTGTTACCTCCGCTGCACAACCATTGTTAGCTGTGTGAGTACAGGGATTTGGTCCACAATTAGTACAGGAAACTATTTCGTTTGCCACCGTCGTCGAATCTCGATGTTTCTTGTCACCCTGCATTTAAACAAAGGTAATTAGAATAATAACATAAGTTAATTCAATTTGTCTAAGTCCCGGCAACTCGAATTAGTAATTGTTTTAAATAATGACGAATTTGTTAATTAATCGAGACGAATTGCAGTGCGAATTTTTAATTAGGATTTACTGACGACTAGGGAATGCGTAAATGATTTTATCAAAATCTAAGTCATATTCTACGGTAGCGAATCAGAAGGGAATCAGCTTTCGCGACCAAGGTCTTCCTACTGGATTCTGTAATTAGATAATTTACATTTATTTCTGATTTTTACCATCACAAATGTTATTCTGTCTTTCCGAGGCTTGCGAAAAATGCACCAGTTGTGTAATGTATGTTGGTTCGTCGTTACCAATGTAAAATGTTCTAAATCTAAAAATCTTTCTAAATTTTAAATTGATGAAAGTCTTTTTTTGTAAATTACCTGATGGCTGCGTTAATTAGGCTTATTGTAAAAGTACATAAGGTACATTTTTATATAAGCTAACTTTAGTAAAAGGTGATCTTCGTAGCTATGTTAGAAACATTATATTTGGTTTGGATCAGTTATCTAAATTTTATAGTTTTTAAAGTTTTTTGAACCATACTTTTCTAAAATTTAATTTTAAATTTTTTTCTAAAGTTTTAGTATTAAGAGTATCTATGGCTTCCAGAAGAGGAATTTACGATCCGAAATGTTCAGTCAGAGAAAATACGAATTTTTGGAAAATATTCGGAATTGCGCAACAACTTCCAATTAAGTAATATAAAAGAAATTCTCAACAAGGACAATCGAAATTTTGAGGTTGGATTTCTTAATCTCAAAATAATGTCGAGAGATTGAGATTAAAGAATTTAATTTTTGGAAAACAAGGATCGTTGTAAAAAGCTTGAAATGAAATTAAGAATATGTAAAAAAATGAGATTGATACTCGAAGATATCGAGAAAAGAGTCGATATTTTAAAATAAAGATACTTCAAAAATAAAAACTAAATATCTCTTAGAAAAAATCGAGCGAGCTTTTGAGTTTGAAGGATACCAATTTTGGAAAAACATTTCGTAGTATTGCAAAAACTCAAAGTCGATATCGAAAGTTCAAGAAAAGGATCCATAGTTTTACGAGAAAATTTGACTATTTAAAGGAAAAAGCAGAAATATCTTGATCAGAATTTAAAAAAGTCATTTCGAGGTCATTATTTTTGGAAAAAAATTATATGAATATACAAAATTCGTAATTTATGCAAAATAAACTTATAATTTATATAAAAAATGGAAACTGTTGAGAGAGAATTTCATTCGACATATCGTGATTAAAGCTCGAAATTTGACGAGAAAATTAAAACCATAAGTAAAATCTAAACTGTTCAGTTTAAAGTGTAACATTTTTGAGAAAATATGAATTCTGGAGATTGCCCTAGAGAAGATTACGTTCTAAGTTTAAACAACCTAATCAAATGCCAATCAAATAGATTCCAGAGGAAATCATCGTTGATGGCTTTCAGAAGCTATACAGAATGTGGCAAAATTTTACCAACAACATTTAACTGTACGACAAAGAAATACGTCCTACGGAAAAAAGCTTAATAAAAATTCCAGTTTTTGAATTTGAGGCCTTCAAAATTGCCCAAAAAATAATAATTAATAATTCCATAACCCCCTTTACCGATCATGCTGAAGTTTAGAACGTAGCGTGTCCCAAGAAAGAGTACTGAAGAGGGATCTGTTTTTTTATTTGTGGGTTCATAAAGAAAAGTAATCCCTCATAAAAACTCTTGCTGGATCTTAAATCACTGAGAATGATATTATTTTTACTACTTTTTGAACAAGAAGTTCAAATACACTGAAACAAAAAAAGTTATGGAGAAATGAACCAAGATTTTGATTCGTTTGACCACAAGTGGTGAGTTACCGAATTTGGTTTTCTTTGGCGAGAATCCATTCCTAAATGAGTAACATATTAGCAAGGAAAATGACGAAGTTAGCTGGCCAAAGAGCTCTTTTGAAAATTTACACCTACGAATGGTCGTTAGAAAGCAGAAGGTACCAATGTGATGGTATTTTGGACCGCAGGATCAAAATAAATGTGGGCATGTACCATGTTACTGTTCTAGAAGTAACATTGAAGCCACTCTGTATGTATTTCTTCTGCGCCTATTAGTCTTAAGCACATTTAATTGTCTTTACATATCGTGAACCATTTTTAGTTTATTTTCTGTAACAAGTTGCAAATGATGAGGATGATCGGTATTTATTTTTTAAATAGCCGGGTTATCTAACAGAACTTTTTCTAAAGTTTAATCCCGTTACAATGGGCAACCCTATTAAGTCTTCGGGGCACCGCCAGTAGGATCCAGAAATTAGGATAGATGACGAAGAAACGCTTTTTTAAATTAGAATAGCTTGTAACTTTTGGGGATAATTCCATTCGGTTACGAATTTCAGATCGTGGAAACTCTATGGAGAAAAAAAGGTCTTTATAGACAGAAGACCCCAATGTGTTAAACTGGGCCGCACAGAAATTTCCTGTCTCCGACTGTCTTGTAGGCCTTAAAAATGTTGCCCTTAAGGGGATCAATCCTAGTTCCTGCGAGCATTCCCCATGAAAGTACTTGTAGATGAAAGACAAGACATCAACCATCTGCCTGCAGTTTACTGTTTTGAGAGAATCGTCCAAACTCTCCTCATTAATTAGGCAAATCGCTCTTTTTTTAATTGAATCCAAAAGAGCCAAAGGGTGTTTTCCAGGTGAACTCCAAACGTGTGAGCAGTATTTTAGTGTTATTCTATTTCGCGTTTTGTATAGAGTAAGTAGCTGATGAGATGTGGAGACTTTTTAGCTCTAAAAAGAAAGCCTAGTTTCTGAGAGACGAACTTGGCAATGGCGGGCACATGGTCATCTCAAGAAAAGTTAGTGCTGGCACTCTTTCCAGGATAGACAGATTAGATCCCATAGGAAGGATTTTATCGTCCATGAGTATGTTTGTTGCATTATGACTTGATATGTTCTTAGAGAAAACCGAGGCCCGAGTTTTGAGGCATTAAAGTCAACCAGATTTTACCTCATTCCATAATGATTTCGATTAATCATCTATATCTAATGTTCTCTTAGCTAATTTGCTACGGATAATGGTTTGTCGAAGAAAAAAGATGACACAGGGCTATTATCATCTAAATTTAAAAGTTAAAGAATTCAGTTAATAATAAAATACAAAATACACCTTTAGTAGGACCAAACGACTATAACGACATTATTTGATGGCATAATAAATAACATTAAACAATGTTTCATTCTCATCGCCCATTCGTGGCACTCTCTACACAAATCGAAGCAGTTGGACTCCACGTAGTCATTTTTCTGAAGAATGGTCATAAGCGGGCATTTTTTAAAAGACACAATTTTTGGAATCCTTTGACTTTCTTCTGACACTATTGGTTTTAAAAGATAAGATCGTGCTAAAAGTTCTGATTAATAAAATTGGGGGATTGGCGGAAGAAACTCAAGTCCAGTATATCGCCTACGCTTTAGTGGACTAAATTTTTAATTGTAAATGATAAAGAGATTATTGAGTTGTTAATATTTTTTAAAATTCAAATTGGTTTCATTAAATTTTTTTTTTGCAGAACGTACTTATTTAAATCTATATTTAAGCGTTGTCGGTGTAAATTCCAGATGCCTGATTGATATTGTGCTAATACAACCTTAACTACTTGCATTGGAAGTATCAACTTTTAAAATGTAATTTAGTTCTTTTGAAGTTCATCTGGTAACCCTTGATACTAATCCTAGCAATTAAAAGAAGTAAGCGTTTAGAAGCAATTAATAAAGCATAAAAAGAAGCATTTGGATGTTAAGAGAAACTTTAGTTGAAAATTAGAGCATTTCTTCAAGTTTTTCATCAAATTAATGGTTAGATAAGGCGGTAGCTGAAAGAGTGGGTAAAAAGATTAATGTCGCCCATTAGAAGAAACAACGCTTAGGTGTATACGGCACACATTAGCTTACTCGTCTTCCACGAAAGGGTGTTTCGCAAAAAGTCGAATAATATTCTTGTTCAGCAGTTTCCTAGTAGAGAATGAAAATATAAATGAAAGGCATTAAGTTAATATCAGTATATAATTAAAGTATGTGGTTTTTATATTGAGAAAGCGAAGGTTTCTTTCAAACTGATTTTAGTATTAACGATTCCAGCTTGGTTAATAATTATTTTTCTCCCAACTCACATACAGTTAACCTCTCTATCTATCGGTAAAATATAGGGGTGTCCGCTTTAGAGAGATAGAATCAAATAAATAAACTACTTTATTGGGAAGCTTCAGCAACGACTGAGGGTTAAACCCTATCGAGAGTTGCATCTAAGAGAGGTTTTATTGTATTACATTAGAACTAATAAGGCTAGCAGCTATTATTTTGACTCTTTGTCAGTAGTAATCGGAATTAATATCTATCTACGCAATACTTTAAGAAGCGTTTCCATTAGAAAGCTGAAAATAAAAAAGCGGTAGTTAAAACGAATTTTAAAAAGCATGTAATAAAATTGTTAGTAGTATTAGTTAAAATATTAACTTTAGAGCGTTATTGAAATTGATTTTGAGACCACATTCACTTAGTACCTAAAATAACGCTTTAAAGTATGTAGATCACTTTTCCCAGTTTGGAATAACTTGAGTTCTTTCTTTAGGACTATTTTCCATGCGAAATCCTGGAGTACAAATATGCTTAAGAGTCCTAGATGTAGGAATCCAGTTTTTCCAAACAAGTTAACCTTCGAGTTATAGAATATCATGAAGCCCGTTTTAAATAAGTCATGCGCATGACAAACTGATCTGCGCATGCGGGTGATTGCAGCTGCGGTGTAGGTGCTAGTAGCTGAAGGGAATGGAGTCGAGGCTTTAGTATTATGGCTTACCAGGGGACTGGCGAGAATAATGCCTATCCGGCTGAGAACAGCGGGCAGACGCTGCAACATGACAGACCAAACAACGTACAAATCTTAGAAGAGCCATTACACACAAGCAAGGGCACCACAAGAGCCCTAATTAAGAACAATAACTTGTACATGCTAGAAGAGAAAAATAGGAAAGTATGTGCATAACATCAAAAACACTTTTGCGTTATTCTCAATCATAAGTTAATTAACACTTTTTTATCGGAGCTGACAAAACTAGCAGCAGGAAAATGTCATTTTTCTTTTCGCATAAACTATTCGTTATGAAGCTTAAGCTCAATGATTTGAGTTTTTTTACGATGTGTCTTTTCTGTTTTCTCGATTCTAATGAATTGCATAAAAGAATAAATGTGGTCTCTTATGTAACTGAAATTTCTAATTTGGTGATATTTTTTTTAGAACAGTTTGGTGTATTTGAGCAACTATAGGGGACAGTAACTATAGGCGGCTGCAGAATCCCCGAATTTATTAAATTAAATTTTGAAGTAGAGATATTTTCCTTTATGTTACGGTCAAAGTGATTAATTAGCAGTTATGCATAATCGCTAGTTAAAATGTATAACGGCTAAACCAGCTACCGAAAATAATAAATTAATCACTTTATCCAGGTATTATTCATAATAACTAGAATAAATTGGTCAAAGTAGGAATTTTATTCTTCAATAAGCACTAAATCAATGAGCAACTAACGATTCACGAGCAGCAAAGATTTCAAGCGAAGCGAATAATTTATTTGAAACCCCTACATTAGTTTGCATGATAATATATTTTTTTAAACCACTTAATATACTTCATATTTAGGAGATTAAGGGAAATAAGGTCTCGACATCTACCATATATTAGACAGCCTTAAAAAAAAAATTATTCTAGCAAACTACTTCTTCGTCTTCTTCCTCGGCCGTTATCTATCTACTTCCGAACGTAGGCCTCTTCCATGCTTCTCCATGCTGATCTGTACTGTGTTAATTGAAACCACCTATTTCCTGCTTGTATCCTGATATCATAAAGCCATCTTCTTTATAGTCTTCCCGTGCTGCGCTTGGTTTGTCTTGGTCGCCAATGTGTTACTCTAGACCTCCATTTACTTTGGTCTTGTCGAGCCACGTGTCCCACCCAGCGCCATTTCAGATCTGCAATCCGTTCTATTATATCTACGACTTTAGTGCTTTGTCGGATATCTTCATTTCTTTTCCTGTCCCGCAGACTGCTACTGAGCATCGCTCGCTTCATCGCTCTTTGCGTTACTTTCAGTTGGTTAGTGGTTTTTTGTTGTCAATGCCTTTGTTTCTAGACCGTAGGTCACTACTGGCAATACACAGGTGTCAAAAACTTTTCTTTTAAGATTGATAGGGATGTTCTTATTTCTTAGTATATTTTTCATTTTACCAAAAGCCGCCCAAGTTAGTCTCATTCTTCGTCTTATTTCCGCTGTCTGATTTTCTTTACCTATTGTTATTGTATGTGCTAAATGTATATTCTCTTCTACTCTTTCTAATTTCTTGTTGTCTATATGTATGTCTTCTTCAGTGTTGCTTATCATTTTGGTCTTCCAGATGTCATAACTGACATTTCACGTGTAATTTTGTCACTCCTGGACTTTTTCTGTTTTTCATTTGCTTAAGGGCAGCCCGAATTTCTTGTTTTTATATTTCTGGAAAATCTTCAGAGTCCACGTTATGAATGACCATATTCGTAACTCCTGGGTCAGGTCTAATAGAGGTATAGAGGCAGGTGTAGAAGTCTTTGATGTGTTCAGCGATATTTCTATTATCTCTCTGTCTTGGACGATGCAAATGGATCACTAGATTACTTGAAACCCTTGGTGGTCATAGACGTTTGTTGCCTATAAACCGGTCAAACAGACCTCCGTACCCCTGCAAGTTGGCTATACAATTTTTAAATTTGATTTTACATCTTTCCTGTGACAGATGTAAAATGAGTAAAACAAGTTGTTTTAAGGAGACGTCTATATTTATAAAAAAAATCTCAGACTCGAAATCTTTGGTGCCTGTAAATCATTTGTTGGTTTAGTTATGTTAGGTATTATGTATATTTATAATAACTGCACATTGTATGGAATAATTGATTTTCAACACTGTTATTATTAGAGATCAGATTTTAGGTATAATAAAATAAGGGAAAAAGGTGAACAAAACGTTAAATTAGGCCAAAACGAATGGCTAAAAAAGGTATTAAAAAGGCAAGGGCCATAGTCAGGAATATTATAAAACAAGTTTAAAATTTATAAGAAAAACTATTCAAAAAAAAGAACAATACTGAAAGTGCAAACTTTGAATTGTGAAAAAAACGTCAAAATTTCGAAATAACTCACAGTTTATAAAAAATGTTAAAAAGTCAAAATTTCAGAAACACATATAAAATCAAAATTTCAACAAAGGAAGAAATTTTGAATTTTTAAAACAAACAACTAGGAAAAAAGTGAAAATTGAAATCGAATTTTTGAGAAGAAAAGTCGAATGTTTATATTCTAATACAAATTTTCCTGAACTTTCGAGTTTACAATCGAAATTTCTTACTAAAGTGAAAATAAGAATTATGAAAGGAAAGCCGCTATTTAAAAAAAAAAAACGAAAAATTTATAACTGTTTAAACTGAACATTTCGAAACAAAATCAAAATTTTGGGATCATGATCGAAACTTCAAAATAAAATCGAAATCCTTGAGGCAAAATTAAAGGTTTAAAGCAATAATTTTATAAAAATTTGAATTTGGCGCTTTCAGAAAAAAACAAAATTTGACCAAAAAACAAAAATAAAAACTGCCTCGAAATCTCAATAAAAAAGACGACATTTCTGATGAAATTTGAAAATAAATGAACATGTTTAAAATAAACTAAAATTTAAAGTTTGACATTAAATATTTAACAAAATAAAGGTTGACAGCTTAAATTTTTAGTAAAAGATTTTTCGAAGGAATCTATAATTTCAAAAGATCTAGGTTAACAAATTTCGACTTAAATTAGGATTTTTCGACTTCTAATGATGACATTGGAACTATATATTTTAAGAAAATCTTGATTTATAAAATATTTACACATATTTAAAGTCGAAATTTTGAAAAAAAATTGGTATTAATAACTTTGGTTTCTGCTTTCAAAATTCTCGCATTGGCAGTGGCTCAAATTTCAGACCTTTTCAAAATATTTCTCTCGACATTTAAACTAATTTTAAATATTTTCACTGGGGATTTTCTGAAAACAGTAAAGGTTTTAAAAAACCTTAAAATTTCTTCTCTAAATTTTGCTCCAAACTTCAAAACATTTAGAAAATATTGAATTTTGATTTAATATTTATTAATATTAATTGATGTTAACTTCTTTCTTATTAAAATTTTATATTTATAACCTTTTTTCCAGAAATTATGGCTTCTTTTTTGACAATATTTAGACAGTTATTTTAAATGTTAACTTATTTTTAGAAATTAGAGTTTAAAAAACTAAACATTTCGGGTTTAAAGAGGGACCTGTATTGAAAATTAATATATTCTACTTTTTATTCGGAAGTTCAAATTTCTAAATAAGTGGATATTTTTAGAGATATTTATTAAAGAATGTAGTTTCTCTGTTTTAAGTTTAAACTCACTCGTAACTAAACTTCTTCTAAAACGACTTTGCAAACTGACTTGTACCATCCACTTGGTGCAAATAGAACTGAACTGTTGCTGGATGTTCTCACGCTCTTTTGACGAGATAGATTTTTTTTTCGAAATCTAGTTTTCCTTCCCCTTAACTTCTCTCATATTTCTACTTTTTTCGTGATCATAGTTAAAATAATTTGAAGGTTACAACAAAAATTTTATAACTAAAGCTCAAATACTGATTTAAAGGTAGACAAAAATTAATAGAAATTTATGAGTTTTCATAATGAAAATATATTAGAAAGTTCGAGAAATATTAAAATATAATCACAACATTGCGAGCAGCAAGAAAGTAAAAATCAAAATATGCGAACAAAATTTAAAAGCATTATTTCAGAAATTTGGATTTTTTTTCAAAATTTCTAAATTTTTTCTTATAAAATTAAATTTAAATTAGAACAAATCAGGTTCTTTTTTAAAATACCGACTTTTTCTTCAGAGCTTCAGATGCTCATTTTCAAAAAAAGTTTTAAATTTGTAGAAAATTTTTCTTAAATATGCATATTTAAACTTAAGCTTAGAAGAATCAAATCAGCACAAAATTTTAAGCCGCAAAAAGCCAGCAAAATGAAAAATTCGAAAATTAAAGCGAAGTTAAAATATTTTAAAAAGGTCGAAATGCCGAAGGGTAAAATACAAAATTTACGTTTTGAACTCAAGATTTTTAGGAAAAAGTGTTTTTTTTTATTTTAACTTGGAATTTCAAGAAAAAGATTAGCATACCCGAAAAATAACTCAAAATTTAAAAAAAGGCAGAAAAAGTAAAAAAAAAATGAAAGAATTTGAAATTTATATAAAACTTTCCAATTTGCAATTTTAATATCAAAATTTCGACCTTTTTCTTAAATGTTCACTCAAAAAAAAGTTTATATAAATTTATAGAAATCTCCTCTCTGGAAAAAGCTGGGTTTTGAGAATGTGCTCATTTCCCCCCCCCCCCCCAAAATATTTAAGTTTGGTACATAATTATTCGAGAATTTTGAAAAAATTTAAATTGTTAAAAAAATTCAAAAAAACACAAAATTTAGGTCCGAAGTATAAAGTATAAAACTTAAAACAAAGTTTGAATATTTCAAAAAAAAGGCCAAATATCGAAAAAAAAATAATAAATAAATGTTTCTTTTTCAAGGCAAGATTTTTAGAAGAAACTACTTGCTACTTTCAGTTTAAAATTTTATGAAACGGGTCAGTTTTCTAAAAAAAGCCCTGAAATGTATAAAAATCTGAATATTTTCAAGTTTGTCCTCGAAGTTTTAACTTCTATTAGGGAAATTTCAATATTAAACTATGTATATTATTTAAATTCTTTATAAAAAAAATGAAATAAAAATCTTGTCTCCTGAAACCAAGAAAGATTAAAAAATTCAACAAAGGTTGCTATAACGCGTTTCGATAGCCAAGCTAACATTTTTAGAGAGATACTGTCTTTATAGAAATTTTGAGTTTAACTTTTTTTGAATTTTAAAATTATTAAAATAAAATATATGTTTCGGGGCTAAAGATACCCATTGATGATAAAACAAAAAAATTAAGCTGAAACACCGATTTTTGATTAGTCCAAATTTCGAAAAAAAAAATATATATCCAAATATCGAAAGCTCAGAATTTCGCTGAGACTTAAATATTGGCTTTTTTGACATTTTTACTTTCAAACTTAGAATTTTTTTAACTTGGAAAAGGAATTTTAAGAAATGGTTCAAATATAAAAAGAATTTTAAAAATTTGGAGTTTAAACTCGAATTTTGGTAACGTTACTGTTTATTCAACAAAAATTCCGAGTTGAGAATTTTACGTTTCTCCATTAAATTCTCGGTTTTAAACCCAAGATGTAACGTTTCCCCTAATTTTGACTTAAACACGTGGACATTTTCAGTACCATTTTGAATTGAAATTATAATACATCGTTGTTTCCTAAGATTTAAAAAAATCAATAAATTTTCATATGACATTTAAAATTTCTAATATTTTTTACATAAAGTGGCACGTGTCAATGAAACGTTATGAATTTATAACATCGTAACAAATTTCATATTTGTTATTTGATTTCTGGGGTAATAATGTTTCGATGTTTCACTTGCTACTTTTGGAATGTCAGTCGGAATGCAATTTATTGATTATGAACTAGAATCACTAATTTAAATATTTTTTTCAGTAAATAATTCTAAAGCAGATGAACATAGGTACGTAAATTTGACCAACTTTAAGGTCCAATGTTGAATTTAAAAATCACATTCGTCCTTATCGCACGATAGGTTTAATATCTACTTTAGAGTGAATATAAATGACATACGTTCAGTGGAGTAACATGGCCTGTGTGTCCTACTCACAAGTTTAAAAAAAAAAAACAATGAATATACAGGTACAGCTAGGAAAATAATTTTCCTGATCCCACCTGCATATTATCTGTTTTTTAGAACTTACGAGTAGGATTGTGAGGTCATATCAATCTATTGAACGATATAATTCAGATCCACACTAAAGTGCTTAAAAATCAACCAATTACGGCATGGATTAAGAAAATTAAAGTCATTATTAAATTCAAAATTAAATATTAAGCTCACTTTCTATGAAACGTATTTAATATTTGTTGATGATAAAATAAATTCATATTGCACTACACCTGACATTGGAAAAACGGCAAATGAAACATAAGAGGATAGACATATGAATTCTGTTTTGATAAATTTAAGACATGACTTTTTTAATTGTCAATCGTTCTTTTAATTATTCAACCTAGTATGCATTTATTTTTATAAAGTTTGGATGCAGCTAATGGTTACAAAGTAAAAATTATCTAACATTTCTTTTGTGTCACAAAGAATCACATTGCAAACTAAAAAAAAATTCTAGTTTTAAGAAAATATATTGAACAGGGAGAATTTTGCTCAGTTTTTTGTACAACTAATAAAGCCCAAAAATGGCACATATTAAGCTAGATAGAAGCAAGACATATAATTACGAATATTATATAACAAATTTCTAAAATATATAATTGAAATTAAAACTTCGAGGTACAATATATTCATGAATATTTGGTTACTATAAAACTTCAAAAATCTCCTACTGCTTAGTTAAACATAAACAACGAATTTGAACATCTCTACAGTGTGAAATTTTGTCTAAAAATCGTGGTGAGAACCACTACACTTTTTTCGAGGAAATTGATGTATGCCAAAATATAAATGTAATACAAATACGTATAATATAAATTTATATAAACTTTATACAGAAATAAAATCAATTCACAATTTTTTTTACGAAATTACTGACTATTTTTTATAGTTGGAATACATCAAATCACTTTAACAAGCATGCATACAAGTTACATGCAAGGAAATATCAGAAAGAAATAGTTGCAAAAACTGTGTATGAACAAACTTTTTACATTTTTATTTAGGTAAAAAGTGATCCGTCCATTTGTATTTTTAATATTCTATGGCCAATATCTTAGGTGGGCTAAAATTTCTTCAATTTTATTACAGTGTCTTGAAATTAGTAACTGCGGTAATTGTAATAAAATCAGATTTAATATTTACTTATATGTACAAAAATTCTTCAAATAATAAACTTTCGAGCTTTTCAATAAATGGACTGACTGCTGCAAGTTGAAGAATAGTGTGATGATGATCTTGAAATTAAGAAGCAAATTGCTCTAGGAAATCTAAATTACATAAATAATTAGGCGAATAATATTAATTTGGGGATTTAGAAATCTTCGAATGTCAGCATTTCAGAGATAGTTCATGCTTGTCAATAGTTTACTTTGTGATCAAAAAACCCAAAACCATGTCCCTAAAATGAATAATTTTATGAATTTGGTACATTGGAAAATTAAAATACAAATTCTGTCCCCTGAAACCAAAAAACAAATCACAAGAAAGGTTGCTCTAACGCGTTTCGATAGCCAAGCTATTATCTTCAGAGAGATATCTCTGAAGATGATAGCCTAGATATCGAAATGCGTTAGAGCAATCTTTGTTGTCTTTTTTAATCTTTCTTGGTTTTAGGGGTCAAGATTTGTAATTCAATTTTTGAAGATAACCAAGGCCCAGTCCATTCCACCAGAATTGGTACATTGGAGTCCAATATCTGACAATTTTGGACAATCATAATCACGCGATATCCTTATTTTCTTTTAGATCACAAACGATTAACTTATCCTTAATTTATTTACTATAATTTTTATTACTATTATTTATGATCATGTTGGTTTAGGTTTCATTCGCGTTAAAATTAGTCCATTTATCGATAGCTCCATTTCAAAAAGTTCGTCTGCGAAACTGACCTGCGTGACAGGATTTTCTCCAGGTCTATAAACTACGTTGTGCAGTGGTCTCTTCCTTCCTACATAATTCACACAAACGAATTCTAACAGCGAGGCGTAGATAAAACACATGCACACCCCATCCCAAACATTCATGGCTGTGAGATTTGATACAACAGGCAGTGTTGAACGGAATCCATTTGATGTAGTGAAAAAGTTGAGCATTGTAGTTACACCTAAAAAGGAAAAAACTTTTAGATAACGCTTTGTCTTGATAAACTCCTATTCCCTAGCATTGTGAGTAAACATTATGTAACTATACCGACAAAATAGAAATCGCTGAATTTGTAAAAAAAGCTTCGACTGATCAATTTTGATATTTTAAAATGCATCCTTGTTGATAATTTTCGTCTCTCGATGGTCCTTTGTTTTCGAATTGTGATGTCATGGTCAATTTTTTTAAATGGAATTTAACATTTTTTCATGGCAATTGGAATCAGACTGAAATCACTATTGTAATAATATGTCACTTTTATAACGTTGCATTGACATGGATGTTATTGGAGATAATTAAGGAATCTCAAGGCGGAGGCTCTCTAGAGATATTCGAGTTTAAAATGAAAGGAATGACTTGGCAAAGGTCCTTCAAAATGCAAACAACTGAATTTCAATGCTAAATTCTGACAGTTTAATATTCTTTTGTACATTTTAGTTAATTAATTACGTACTGGCGATATTTAGACAAAGGTAACGGAAATACAAAGAACTGGAATAATTCACTGGGGAACAATTTGGACATAGACATGCTGATTTCAAAACTGTCCGTAGTTTTCTCCTACCACTTCCAGATTATTCTCTACTCCTTATGTGGGTATCCACTGGGTAATCTACGCTCGATCAAGAGAAAGTGAATTTTGGAAATTTTTTCGAAATTTATTTAGTGTTGGTGGAATTGTATAATACCATAACATACAAGGTTTAATAGTACTGTAGCGTACCTTCTAGTAATAATGTACCGGCGTAAACAGTATTATCATTACGTCCTAATGACTTTTCGAAATCATCATTGGGATTTTACGATCTTTCTTACAAATATCATTAGAGTTTTGAAAAGAGTATTTACCCCGAAAGCCATTATAATTATTTCTAGAAGACGAGAGAACCCCCACTTTTAGGAAAAGTGTTGAAGAAAAATTCAACGGGAATTAGTTCTGTTCGGGTCTTGAATGAAGTTAGTCCAGTTTAAATAAATGTGGTTTTTGTGTTCTAATCGAACCAACATCGCCACAGTACTATTGGGGATTGCTGCCTAAAAAGCAACCAATTTTTGCCAGTAACTCAAAGTGAAGATTGAATTGTGTCCTCCTCCACAATGGAAATTTATTTGGTAAAGTTCTAATAGGTAATTCAGTCTGTTTTCGTAAACAATAGGAAGGCATAAAAAGAGTCATTGATTTCTTGCAATATCACATGCACCAATGGATCATATCCTTCCTGATTTTTCCTTAACCAGTAACATGTGAATATATCAAAGGTTCCTGGTTTTTGTGTATGTGAAATAAAGAGCTTGTGAGACTCATTGAATGGAGGTAAATTGACTCCCAAGATATGAACTAAATCATGGTGATTTAAACATTCTACACCAACCACTCATCAACAGAAAGAATCTGATAGTTTTACCTCTGCATATAAATTTGACTCATCATGAAGCAGTTTGCTAAAACTAGCTTAGTTGAAGGATATGTTTAAAATATTCATTGTGGCACTTCCTATTGGAAAGATAAAGATCAGTGTGTGTGTGATGGTCCACAGATTAGATAGCTTACTAAAAATGAACCTTTCATCGAAACAATGGCAGAACTTATAAAGAATGCTTTGTTGGTATGCGAAAACATTTCTAATGACTTTGTTAGAGAAACAGGGGCTCAGAATTACATTGAAACTGACCAGCAACTCTTGGAGAGCTTCAAAATGTCTAGTTGCTACATAAGCATCAAATTGCATTTTTTACATAACCATTTTGTTGACTTTCCGAAAAACTTTGGTGCAGCCAGTGATTAGACCATTTCACCAAGACTGGAAGATTATGGAGGCATAATATCAAGGTAGATGAAATAATGGTTGACCTTGGTTGGAGCATCAATCAGACAAGAAGTTTACACATTAAACATTTAGGAAAAAGTTTTACTCGAAAATTTTTAACCTTAATGCTTTGTAAAAAAAAGATTTTAAATTTAGCTCCATATCTCTTGACCACTAACCCAGCAACCCAGCCTGGAATCCATGTTGAACAAAAGAATACCTTCGTTGACGTTGATTATCGTTAGTTATAGGACGAAGAGTTTTCGATGTCGAAACTAAACATTTCGAATTTGAGATTGTGTCTAATAACTTTGAATATTGTTAATTTAATTGAAAGTTTTGTATGTGTATTTGTGCTTCAGATTCTGGTAAGTGCTTTGGTACATCAATTGTTTAAATTCACGTCATGTACTGTCGATAAATAAAGTATGTTTAACTTAACCTGCCCTAGTGTACCTTGAAACATATTGTGCCATTGTAACTTAAAACTGATTTAAGGTGCAAGAATATTTGAATTACAATGAATAATTGAAGAAAACTTTAAAAATTATTTATTTTTACAGATTAAAAATGCCTTGAAGTAAGCAACGAAAAACAAGGTCAGCTGTAGATGTTGTTTCACTTAAGAGAGCTGTAGAAGCAGTTAATTGCGACAATGGTATTCTACTGAGAGAAGCATGTAAAGTTTACAAAATTTCCCTAGCCAACACTATCGAGGGACTTAAAATAATTTAGAGAATCCGGAGAAAAAACATTTATTACTTATTCTGCAAAACTTGACGTAAAAAAAGTATTTACTGATGCAGGGGAATCAAGTTTGGCAATCTATCTAAAAACAGTGGCCAGAATAAAATATGGTCTTAGTAAAAAATGTCTTCGTGAGTTGGCAAAGGCAAATATTAAAAACATTCCTCCTAGCTGGGAGGTAAACAGAATTGCGGATGCGTTAGTTTATGAAGCGCAACAACACCATCGCGGTGAGAAAGTCTGAAGCAGCAAGTTTATCAAGATCAAATAGTTTTAACAAAAACAACGTTGACAAATTTTTCAATAACCTTCAAGCTGTTAAGAACCGTTTTGGTCTAATACCTCCTGAAAGAATTTGGAATACTCATGAGACAGCATTAACAATTGCCCAAATATCTACAAAATTTTTGGCATCCTAGGGAGTAAAACAAATTGGGAACGTAACTTCCGCACAACATGGTCAACTTGTTACACTTATTACAGCAGTCACTGCTATAGGAAATCATATACCTCTCATGCTGATTTTTCCGAGGGTACGTCTTAAAGATTTTATGATCACTGGAGCTCCTACTGTAAGGGTTGGAGATACTAACCAATCTGGATGGAGCACTGAAGGTTTATTCCTACTATTTTTGAAGCACTTTGTATCAAATATCCAACCGTCCAAAAATGAGCCTGTGCTACTTATTCTCGAAAACCATGAAAGTCATTTGTCAGTAGAAGCTGTAGAATATGCAAAACAAGTAAGTATTGTAATGTTAACAATTCCGCCTCATACTTCACACACGTTTAAGCCGCTGGATATCTCTGTTTATGGACCCCTGCAAACCTTCTATGATCAGTTTATTGATGCGTGGTCGAGAAGTAATCCAGGTAAAATCCTTACAATTTGTAATATTGCTGAAGGCTTTATACAACAAACAATATTGTAAGTGCAGAACTACTAAAAGTGTTCGACTGTTTCGCCCACCATCGTAGGGGGCTTCTTCAGGAACAAAGAAAAGAAAGCAATAAATGAAAAGAGGAATATGCAAAAATGAAAGAATTTCAAAACATCAGAGCACGGTAACTCAGTATGTCCACCATACTAGAGACGTAAAACTCTTCTGAATTGAAAATTGGTACAAAGGATAACGTCGAACACTTTTAGTAGTTCTTTGACACGGTACCAATCCAGAAGAAGTATATCCTGAACTGACTCTGGCCGTGGAAGCCTTCGTTATCAATATTGTAAGTGGTTTTAAAAAACCTGGAATTTACCCTTTTGATCGTGAGGTTTTCTCAGAGCAGGATTACCTTGTTTCCTATGACCTATCGACCTTATGAATTACTTAAGACGCCTGGCATATCCTCAACTAGCAAGCAGATACCTTCAGGTTCAATAATATCGCCATCTACTCCCATGAAGAGGACACCTTCACCTAATACAACCAGTACTTCTTTTGTTTTGCCGAAAATAGTTCGTCCATATTTAAAGGCTGCATTTAAAGGAAATGTAAAAACAGGAAGGAAATCTTGAGACACCCGTATCGTAACTAACACGTCAGAAGTGGAAGAAATTTAAAAAATGGAAAGAAATGCCCGACATCAAGTTCAAATAAAAACACTAAACAGGAATCTAAAATTAAAAAAGAGAAGAAGAATATTTTTGAAAGTGATACTGACGATGAATCAGTTAATTTAGTGTTAAATGATGGTTGCGAGTCAGAAATTTATTTACGAAGACATAACCAACATTCAAGAGGAAATTGATTTTTTATTAGGCCAATATGAGACTGGTGACTATGTTCTGGTTCAGTTTTTTAATAAAAAAGATTTACTGCCTGCTACATTGGAAAACTATATCAAAAAATCTACTAGACAGTGAATTTCTGATTGAATTTTATAAACGCCTTGGAAGTAGCAACAAATGTGTTAGAGAGTCTGAGCAAATATTTGATGTGAATTGCAACGATATTGTGATGAAAATTCCTCAACCAATTCCAATAAAGGGGTCCGATAGAGTTGCAAGCCAGCTATGTTTCCAGATTAATTTTAAAAATTGCAATGTAAAATTAAATGTCTAATTTTACTGTTATTTTTTTAATAAATATTTATCTAAAAATGAGTAGATTAAATCTTAACAAATAACCAGAAAACTCATGTCTCAAGGTACACTCCTAGACGTTTCAAGGTATGGGATTCAATTGTACCATGGAACATTAAAATACAGAATATGAAATATTTTTTTGTTATCTATTTTCCAAATTTTTATATATTTATTGGTGTATACTTCAAAGTGCTGATATAGTAGACAAGATAAAAATATTGCTTTCATAGAAAATAATGTTCAAGTAGTGAGAACTTCCAATATTAAAAAAAATGTTCCAAGGTACAACAGTTTCCGTTACTATTTGTATGAACTCAAGTTAGCGTGCAGTAAATACGCATACATAGCCTTTGCAAGAGTGTTATTTGTGAACAGTACGTTTGTTACCTTTATTTTCCTTTATATGCACATTTTTTATAACTTGTGAGACAAGGAGTTTGTATCGTGTAGATTAAAAAAAGCTGACTCGATAGATAGAAACTAAAGAGATTTTTGGATTCAGAGGGCAAAAATTAGTCGAAATAAGTTACAGATCTAAGAAAACGAAATTGCTGTTTTCCAGTGAATGTAAATTATCAAATATTGGAATCATTCTGCATTAACAGTAGAGAAAGTGAGGGTTAATTCAAATTCTTGCGTTCTCTGGCCAAATCACGAAGATCCATATTTACCAAACAATTTATGGTACGGAAAAAAATGGTGCGGCTACGCACCTAGTCAATGATGATTGTCTCAAATTATTTGAGCCTCATTTTATCTAAAAGATGAAGTTTTAGGAGGGAAAGTTTTTCGCAATTTTCTGTTTTTTTTCCATTCTATTTATTTTGTCGTCAATTGACATACAATTTTTATAGAAATTAGAGTTATTAGAAATCCATACGCGATGCATAATATCTCCCATGATCTTTTTATTTCGATTGGGATATTGCCAAAAAGTACTTGAGCGGAAATTCTAAGACCTAGGCAGATGCAAAAATTTTATCGACTTTCTCAATCCATTAACTTATGATTGACACAGTTTTTAACGTTTATAGAAATATCATGAAAAATATCAGTGATAATGTCATTGAGATCATAATTTCATACGCAATCTAACTCTGATGAAAAAATTATGGGTTCTACCATTAAAAAATTGACGATGGGGTCATAATTCGAAAACTCGATAGGATTATCAAGGAATGACAATTATCAATAAAGATGTTTCTTTAATAATCAAAAACGATCTTCTCGCGGATATTTTTACAAATTCAGCAATTTTTAAATAATCTGTATGGTTAATCACTAAGGTAATTGCGTTGCAAGGAACTGTTCTTTAATACAAATTGTTTTAAGGAAAGCGGAAATGTACTTGCTGAAATATCACAAGCATAAATTTTCTCTTGATTATATGTGCTTGAGCTTCATAACTTTGCTCGACAGCATGCCAGCGTACACTGGTAATGCAATAAGCATGCACGAAATTTGGCATTCTGCTTACCAATCATCACTCGAGCTGGCACAGCATTCCATTCCAACCAAAAGGTAATAAACGATGAAGTTACTAATATAATGCCCGGTATAAATACTGTTGTGAAATAAAACGCCCTATCCCTCGTGAATATCAGTTCCACTTCTAGACAGCTGTAGTCTCCTACATGAAAACAGAAGACTTAAGAGAAGAATAAAAATACTCTTCAATACTTTTGAATTGTGATGAATTAGGTATGGATGAGAGGTCATCAAATGATGGCGATACTTCTGCCATGTAATAAAGGAATTTTAAAAGCTTATTACCTCTCCAAGTAGATTTCTGTAGACAAGCTCTTGTGCTGTTGTCGATGAGATAGGCGTTAAGCGCTTTCAAACTTGGGGACTTTCCGAGAACATCCGCATCATTCTTCCATACATACATTATTTGTTTTTGCTCATATGATACTGAAAACGAAGGTATGGTCTTATTAAGCATCATTGGTATTTGAAAATACTTACTGCTCTCAATCGAGAACGTACATTTTGGGTCATCGAAAGGAAATATATTAAGAGCACCCTGACAAGATAATATAAGATGTCGCCTAAAATAAAAAAAATATATCAAAGTTAAGGCAAACATTATTGAAAACTGCATTACAAGTTGGGAAATGTTGAGACTTTCTATTTTGTACTGATCAAAGGTAAATGCAATTAAACAAAATTAAAAAATATTCTGAAAGCATCCCTTTTGGTACATTGCATATCAGAAAAATCACTTTCTACTTAAGAAGTCCAACCATTTTTGAGTTTAAACATGATTTTTTCCACTCTAGCTTCAAAATCGCAACTACGAAATTTATCTTGCCAGAAATTTTTATTTAGGATTTTAATTATCTTTATAAAGTTAGAGTTTTTCTCAGCAATTGGTTTTTTTACATATAACCTGTGGTTTTACATGCTAGAGTTAATTATCGATGTTTCTCATGTAAAGTCAATTTGAAATCTAAATGTCGAGATTAAAATTGAAAGTTCTAATTTTTCTCGCAATTTACAGATTCTAAAAAGAAGTTCCAAATTTTTTCAATCATCAAATTTTTCAACATTGCAACAAAAATGCTTTGATAAACATAAAATGAATTTTAGGTGTCTTTCTCTTAAAGATATCATCTGATTCTCAGAAATTAGCTTAGGATGGGAGGCAGTATATTTATCTTACTAATCGATTCTGTACATAAATTAAATTGTAATTTTACGGACCAATGAACGCATAACAAAGCAGAGATAACCGCCTCTTAATATCAGGCTCAAATTCCAAGTGAACCTAGTAATAATGTTATTGGTAGCACCCTATTTGCATCCACTTACCGCATAAGATAACTAACACTGCCGTTCCGAAATATCCGGAGGGCGAAGTGTACTGGAATGAGAGGTTCTTTGAAGTCCCCATGCATGATGAAGTATGTGTCCGGTAACCAAATGTCATTGTTGTGATGTATGGCGTTTAAAAAATCGAAACGAGTTTGATTCGAATATCGAAGCCTTGGATCGTACCACTGCTGTTGCAGAAGAAACTCAACTTCGTATTTCTAGAAGTTAAAATGTCTAATGAAATAAAGAAACTGGAAAAATGCCAATTTTTTATAACATATTGTTTGATTTGACTTTCGCTAATATACAGTTGGAAATGTTACTAGTTTAGTCCACTCAACGTGTAAAGTAATTATAATTACAAAGATGGTAATAATGGACAATGTTTCACGATTTCCCAGTTCAACAAAAATGCTTGTAGTGTTATGACCACGACCGTTCTCAGGTTCAGATGAGGCAAAATCTTTTCGGAGTTTTGGCTAAAATATCACTTAAATAATAGGAAATAAATGTGTACGAACTATTCGTGGTTGGTTTTTAAAATATGTAAAGCTAAAAGCTTTAATAATATCATATGTAACAATGGAATGTGTCTTTTCGTAGCTAAAAGCCATAACTGCAGTTAAGTAAATCCTAAATTTTTTTATAAACCATAAAGCATAAAAAGCAAACCCACGGGAGATATATCGCTTCCTGAAATAAAAGTATAAAGTTGTAAACTCACCAAACTAGATTCGTCAGGGGACGCCAGACTTAAAAGTAATACGCTAACGTTTACAGTTAAAGTTCCTGGAAAAAAGAAAAAAAACAGATTCAGAATGTCAGCAGAACAAAGCGCACACAATTTGCTTGCAAACTAGAAATCCATTTTGATCGAGTTCAGTTTATTGTTAGAAAAAAGCTTAATGCAGACTGATTGTATATAAATCAATATGTATATCTCCAATTATCCCTTCAGGATTCCCTTAAATGAAGATAAAGTTATAAGTAATTTCTAATTAAAAATTTATCAAAGAAGGTTGATTCTAGTCTAATTGCGGAAACATTGATACAAAACTAAAATTAACAGACCTGAAACCGACGTGCCTATTTTGCATTATGTCGATAGCAGATTAACCCTTGGGACTAATAATGGCTAATTCCATTTTGTGGTTAAAATTAATTACATCGTTTATTTATATATGGGATATTTAGTCACGCTTAATCAGGGTTAGACATGAAAAACAATTTAATAAAGCAGAGGAATCAAATTGCTTTTGGAAACATTGTTAGTGTGTATTTAATTGAAACAAATAATTAACTTATGGATTATAAATTTATAGACAAAAGCAAAGTCAGCCTATTCCGTCCAAACTTTTGCCATGCTGCAGCGTTATAAATCTTAATATTTATTAACATAGTACAAGATTTGAGAATTCTTCTTACCCACATTTAGTAATTATTAGTCATAAAGTGACCCAAATTTATTTTATTCCTCAATTATTTATAATGATTATGTTATTCCCTCTATTTGTATATTTTAGTCGAACGATAAGAAAAATGATTAACCCATTTTATAACGAATCCTGAAGAAAGTTTCGATCAGTAGCTTAGTACACGAAGTAGCATTTTTTAAATTTCATAATAATTTTCATAAAAATGACAATTAATTGTCACCAATCTGTTGATCCAGGCTGATTGTAGTTTCAAACAATTATTAATGGAAAATTCATTCTAAAACATTAGGGAACTATGGAATTCTGAAATTCTCGTAAATTGGATTCTTTAGTCTTAAAGTGTTAGGGTAGACTACGTTAAATGAGATGGTTCCATTGAAAACGTGACTCATGATGACATGATCGCATTAATCAAAAATTTGTTGTTAAAATTACTAAACTTAGATAAAAACGTAATGCTGTCCCAAAATATGTGCCGCTCGGGCGGACTGTCCCTATCGTCTTCCTACTATTTATGACCATCGAAGAACATCAGTCATTACTATCTTGAAATCGATACATGTCGCAGAGTCCAGTTTTGCTAATTAATCATGCATTTATTCATAAAGATGATAAGATTGACAATTAAATGCTTGCATCAAAATTGCTCATGACAACAAAGTATGTAACATATTTTCTGTCGAAAAATGAGAAAGCTGGTGAACAAAATATGTTTAAATGTCTATGTCCCAGATATATAGCTTAGGAGCTTTTTTGAGGCAACTTTTTGTCATTTTATTTCACGTTCCTCGTTCAAGTTCCGCATAAGGCCGACCGAGCATTTTAGTATTTGAATGTCCTTAATTTAATCCCAGATGAGTTAAAGGCAAACGGTAGCAGCGCTTTTAATGATTGGCAGATTTCGGAGCTTTATGCAAAGTGGTAACTTCTTCATTATTGACGGAAACAAGATTAATTGGTGTACATTTCATAAAACACTCAAGTCTATTTTTAACAAACTTCAAAAATCAACATTCAGCTTGTGCCATTCCGCTAAATTCGATGCGATTTACTAAAGTTTAAATGCGAGTTAGAGTTAACTTCATGCAATGTTGCAGATTATTTAGAATATTAGCGAGCATTCCATTTTAGTCATTTATTATACATCAAACAGCATCAGTTCGGTACACCAAATGTCATAGATTACAAACATGTTGTGCTTAACACTAAAAAAATGGTGAAAGATCGTGTGATCAGAGCAAGTTTATAGTGAAAGGATTGCTAACCTGAAATGCGTTAACCATTTGATTAGATGGAGAGTTAGTCAATGTATAGGTTTGTCCGGAAATCTCGTGCCTATGTTTCAGTAAAAGTTAAAAATTACTACCTTGGAACAATTTAATTGTCTACCGTACGCTATGACTCTAGTCATAATATTATCATAATCCTCATAGTACAGCGTAAAGATTTTTGAAAACAAATTCTTTCAGGGGGCGAAACTCCTACTGAATACTCAAAATCCTTGCCAAACTTTTGTGGAGATTGCAATAAATAAAAATTTTATTTCTCAATAAGGACGGTGCTCAAGTAAGTTATCTTCTAGTAACCTCAATAATTCTCATAGGATTAATGGGTTTGAAAGGGTAGAGTTTCCACTAGAAAGCTCATGTTTTCTTAATTGTTGCTGTTAATTTCTTCGGTATAGTTGTTGACTGTTTTTAAATGCTCGTAAAAAATAATCTATTTTTGATTTCACCACATAAAGGGCATAACTTTAGGAGAGAAGCTTGTCTAAACTTATTGGTAAAAACTCATGTCTAGGCCCTACAGCAGTCTAAGGAAACGGTACTTATTTGCCTATTTTGTAGAATTTTCACAAGTGTTAGAATAAGTGGTGAGTAAAAAAATGTGTACAACTTTTACAAGGTAAGAAATTAGAGCATCGATCTGCGAAGTAATCCGTAAACTTTACAATGGGCTTCTTCTACCAGGACAACTTCATCAGTATGTAAAGCGTGGCCCCTCGTCACATTATTCTTCCAGCTTCCTACTCATAGCAGTTCAAAATTCTGGCCGGTTATACGTTACTAGTGGATGGCATAGTCAATAACTGCATCCTTTTGAACATAAGCTCATTTTTTAGGATAAAGATTTGTATATTGACACAAAGTCTTCTAGGGACAGAGGCAGTAAAAGATGTAGGTACTTCTTTAGAGATTAAGCCGTGTCAAGGAATTACTAAAAGTGTTTGACTTTACGCTCGCCCTCGTAAGAAGCTTTCTTTAGGAACAAGCAAAGAACTAAATTCAGGATGAGTAAAAAATGCAAAACTCTACTTCCAATTAAAAATTTTGCTTCTGATATTTTGCTTATGATATAAGAATAACTGTGCTCTTTTGACCTGAATGTTTATTTTTCATTTCACAGTCTCTGCAAATAAGTTTTGCTTCTAATAAGGCTAAAATACTGAGTTATTGTTCTTTTTAATGCCCTGACTGCATCCCTTTTTTGTTTTAATCCTACTTCGGAAAGGTTGACCTACTGAGTTAGCTTGCTACTGCATTTACTGCATCCCTTCGCGTCCGTCTTTGTGGTGGTTTCAATTTGGAAGGGTTTCGGAACATACAAAATGCTCTTCTGTCTTGAGTTTGGTTTTCTCTTGTTGCTGAAGAAGCTCCTTCTTCTTCGAGTGTCTATTCGTTCCGACTATTGGCGATCATCCTGGATATGATGAATTTATTCACAGTTGCTTTGAATAATTCGGTAGTAGTTTCTGAGAACCATGTCCTCAAGTTTTTAGGTCATGACGGTCACACCTTCCACCCATGAAATTCATAACATCCTCCTATAAAGCCACATTTCAGAGGCCTCAAGTCTTTTTCGTGTTGCCTTGGTTAATGTCCATGACTCCGTCTCATAGAAGAGTATCGAGAAAATGTAGCATCGAAGTAGTTTGATTTTGATGTCGATCTTGAGGTTTTGACTTTTAACCAATTTATCCATTTGGTTAAAGGCCGTTCTTACTCTCTCTATTCTGCACCTGATCTCCTGTGATTGATCCCAGTTCTCGTTGATCATGGTTCCCGGTAGGTGAACTGTGGAACTCTCTCTATTTGTATGTTATTGACCATTTGGTAGCATCTTCCACCTATTACTTTACTAATTACCATGAATTTGGTTTTACTGCAGTTAATTTCTAAGCCATGGTTACTACTAACATATTTTAATTTGTTTATTAGCTGTTGCAAGTTGTTCATGTTGTCAGTGAAAACCACAGTATCATCCGCGTATCGGATGTTATTTCTTCGTTCACCATTTAGCAGGATTCCTATCTCGGTATTCTCAAGAGAATCTCTACAGACTTCCTCTAAGTAAACATTAAATATAAGTGGCGAAAGAATACAGCCCTGCCTTTTTTTCCAGTATTGGTTTGCTTTGACTTATTAATTTTAATAGCAGCTGTCTGATTCCAGTAAAGGATGATCCTCAGATCTTTGTCGTTCATCCTCGTATTCCTCAGATAGAGATAGAGAAGCTCCTCACGAGGACTTTTTAAATTGACCATATGCCTGCGCTATCGCTTTTGTGCCATTTTCACTTTGGCATAGTTTCATCTCTGGTTTGGTTGACATACTGAGTACCGTATTCTTCTGTATAGAATCCCGATTTTTCATTTTACATTTCATCTGTGGATGAATTCTGCCTCTAGTGTGGTTAACATTCTGAGTTACCGTGCCTGTTTTTTGGTGTCATTTTTACTTCGGAAGAGTTTTACCTCTGATATGATTGACGTACTGGTTATCGTGTTCTGCCTTGAATTTGTTTTTCTCTTGTTCCCTGAAGAAGCCCCTCAGAATAGTGGGCTAAACTTTGGAACACTATTAAAGGTTCTTTGACAAGATTCAATACTAAAAGAAGTTAAAAGCTCTGTGTTTAGGATGAGTTATACAATTTCATTCACTATAAGATTGTCTTGCTCCATATTGTTAAGGATTATTAATTTTTCAACGTCATTCTCTATGGAAGCTAGGAAAATGCAGCTTCCTTTGATCTTTTGGACATTTTAGTTTTTTCTATCAAAATTTAGACTTTTTTTCTAGGGATGTCTAGATTAAATTAAAAATTTTGTACCATTTTCAAAACTTATTGTGTTAAAATTTTATTTGCCTCAAAATTTTTACTATTGTCTCAAAATTCTTAGTTTCAATATAAAATGGTTACCTACTTCCCAAATCTTCGAGTTTCACCTAAAAATTTTAATTCTTTTAGAGACTTTAGAAGTCTTTCGTTTTTGTTTAGAATTTTCTGTTCGTTTTTTCTTAAAATTTCGACTACACCTCAAATTAAACCTAGATCTCTTTATCGAGCAAATAAGAAATCCTGAACTCAGCATTAAAAACAAAACTTTACCTGTTTCTCAACATATCTGTCTAATTATTTAGAAAAGCCCCAAGCAAGCTAGTCAAAATTTTGAAAAATCAAATTGAATTTATGATTTAAAAATTGCAAAACTTCGTATTCACAGAATTTCGACTTTATCTAAAAGTTTTTAACTTTCAAATATTTCATTTTTTTCATCGCAATTTCAGTTTTTATAAGTTCACATTAAACTTGACATTTAGTGATTAAAATCTAAACTTCGAGACAAAGGAAGTCAGAGTTTTGAAAAAATAAAAAAATCTAGAATTTCTATTTTAATGTAGATATTTTAGAAAAATGAAGTATATTTGTAAGTATTAACTTAAAATTTTGATAAAAAACGTTAAAATTTTGCAAATAGTTTACAAAAACTTTGGTAAATATATTGCTTTTGTAGATATTTTAAAAGTTTGAGACTTGAGTCAAATATTCGAGTTTAGGGTAAATATTTCGAAAATATGGAAACTATTAGAAATTCTGGAAAACATTTTTTTCCACAAATTTCTGGATGTTGTCGAAATTCATATACTTATTTCAGAATCCCGCCTTAAAACTTAAATATTTTTAAATTTTGTATTCCAAACAGAGACTGAGATAAGAAAGTAAAAATTTTGAAAAATTGGATCAGAGTTAAAACCCATAAATTTTTTAAAATTTCCACCTAAACTCGAAATTTCAATTTTCCAAGAAATAATGGCTTTTTGGGTGAAAAGAATACAAAATGTTTCAAAATGTTGACATTTTGTTGTCTCGCGTTAAAACTCTTTTTCACTGTTTGCTTAATAAATGATATGATTGTTTTTATATAGAAATTTGCAAATGTAAACATTCAACAAACTATTATGTGAAACGGTAGAATTGGTAGAGTGCATTTCATCGCTAACCCTGGTTCTCTTTTGGTTGAGAGGCGATACAATTTAAATAAGAGTTTAAACTTGCTAGAGTTACTGCGATTTAGTGATCCATAGCGCTTTTTATCGTCAACTGGCGCTTTTTATTACGTTCTAACAATAAGTGACAATATTGAGCAAGAAGTTTTGCTCCATGCCCAGGCGCGCTGAAATCTTCTCCAAATTCTCAGCTATGAGCACAATCAAGAAGCAATACTTTCAGTTGCTTATTGGTAATTCTTGCTTTTTGTTTGCAACAGAAAACCTTCAAATCTCTAAGAAAAAGTTCCTTTAGCTGCTTCTCTAAATATCTAATGGTATCCCTCAAATTAGGTAAGGCTTTTAGTAATTCCAATAAAATGAGTATGTTCAATTCTACCCACTGAAAATCAGCACGAAGGTTCCGGACAATCAAAAATATGAATGTTTTGAAAAATCTAGAAAGATAAAAAGCAAAAGAAACATTTAGTTGTTATAAAAATAAATATTACAGGATTTCTTTAATATCAAGGGTATATGTCATTCGCTTAAAAAGGCTTAAAATTGTTTACTTCGTTTACTACTTAAGTAAAAGTTTAAAAAATTTCAAAAATTTTTAATTATTCTAAAATTTTTCAAGGTTAGCATTTTCTAATATGTCTCAAAACAACCTGTGACAATCTGCTAGTTCAGGGCCACCAATCAAATAAAACAATCCTCAACAATAAAGTAACGTAAATCATTAGAAAAGAATGAATTTTTGGTACAAGATTCTATGTTTTCAGGGGACAAGATCTGAATTTCAATTTTTAAAGATAACCAAGGATGAGTCCGTTCCACCAAAAAAAAAACAAGAGCCTTCATTGAAAACTTCATCTTCATTAAATGCTGTGGCAGATGAGTTAGACCAGTTCTCTATGAATTTTGTGCTGTCTCCGCTTCTTATCAGTTCTCTCCGCTTCATATTAATTTTACTTCTTATTCTAACATTTCGATATTAATCTTAGAAATGTGAACTTTTTAGAAAGAATTATTAACGTCAAAAAACATTCATTATAAACTTTTAATTTATGTTTACAAAATTTCGATCCTTCCCACAAAATTTCACATTATTGAATTTTTTTTACATCTCTAATATTTCTCAAAATTTCAACTTTTTTTTTTTCTTTTTCTTTTAAAATCAAAATTGGGACTATTTATTTAGGATTTTTTTTCAATATAAATTTTTTTCCCGAAATTTTTACTTTTCTCGAAACTCTAACTAAAACCTTATATTTACCGACCAACTAAAAAAGAAGTTTAGTTCGTTTGAGTTTTATTAGAAATTTCAAATTTTACTCAAGATTTTGGAGGTTCGAGTTGGTTAAGGTTAAAATTTAAATAATAAAAAGCAATCGAATTTGGAAATAAGTGACCCAATGATCTAATTTACTTATTAACATCGTTATGTTATTAAATTAATTATTATTTTATTTCTTCTTTAATGTTCTTCGCAGGACCTAATGTAACACTTTTTGTCTAGTGTCACAATATTGCTTTTATGTGAGAAGTATTGAGAAAATCAATAATTTTCAGTTTTAAATTATTCACTACTGAAAGCAATTACTAATATTGTCAGCAGAATAAAACAATGATGACCTAGATTGTCACAGACTGTTTTAAGTTGGAAATTTTAGTGGCTTTTGAGAGTGTACATTCAACTTAACACAAATACATAACATGACAACATGACTGTAAACAATATGACAGATGTGAAGTAAATAATACAAAATCTAACAATGATACAGAAAACGGACCCCGATTGAGTGTCGGTGTGATATTGCGATTGTCAGGTCTGCCATCGGCTGGATTCTGAAGTCCGCAACAGAAGTCGGCATCTGCAACATACAACATCTTTCTTCACATCGTCAGATCTGATATAACAAAAATAAGACTACGTTTTAGCCTGCCAAACTAAATTACACGTTTCATTAGGTTTTCCGTCGACGGTTTCCGCAGGATTTCACCGAGTTACCGCTTTATGTTTCTATTAAGATCCACCGCATTGTCGACCCCATTGATCCCTATTTCTTTACAATGAAGGTGGATGTAGGATGTAGTTGATAAAAAAGAAAAACACGGCAGTATTATGTTGGAAATTGGATATTCGATTTTCGTTTAAGAGGGTTTCGTATAAAAACATCAATACTTGCTCAGTGGAAAAAGGCACTACGGCTTGATCTTCGTCGTAATAGCGGCACTTTATTAATCCAACCTTTCGGGTAAAAAATTGTTATTAATGGAATTTTATTCGATATATAAGGGACTGATGAAAGATTCAAGAAATGTAATTACATTATCTGGGTTTTTTCTGCATCATTTTCAATTTTTCATCATGATTTGCACGTCTTATGTTTCTTTTTTAATAAGAAGTTAAGAAGGGAAAATATTATTTTCAGTTTTAAAAAATGGTAGATTTTTGTGTTAAACACATAAAAGCTTCTTTAATATACCTTTAATTTGTATTTTTCATGGCTAAAAATCAAGTACAATGACGGCTAGTGTTTTTAGATTTACCAAGTGGCGCCAGTGGAGAACGAGGTAACTATCAAAAATTAGTGCAGGCACCGTGAAGATGTTTATAAATTGAATATTATTAAGGAGTGCCAGACTCTTTCTAGCGACTCATTCTATTAAGCTGTAGAGACATTCTAGTAAATGCTTCAATATTATTTTGGGATTTCATTTCTAGAGCTGAAACTTACAAGACTGAAATCAGAAGTTCCAAAATTTTTCAAATGCAATTTAAGAAATAAAAAAAGGTGATTAAAATGAAATCTTTATATGTTTTGCTAATTTAAGTCAAAATTACAAGGAAAAATTAGGATGTTATTAATTAGGAACTCACAAATTATGAAAATCTCGATATTTCGAACATTTTCCTTAACATTTAAACTAATAATAAGAGATACATTAAAGTACCATAGATCTTGAAATTTCCGATGTTGTCTCAAATTTTCGTGACTAAAATCGGCACATAGAGAAAATAACTGGAACTTTATAATAAATTTCTAAAAAAAAAACTTGATTTGAGTATTAATACCGAAGATTCTAATCATGCAATTTTAAGTTTAATTTTTTTCTGAAATTGAAGTATAAGTCAATCTCAAAAAAAGTTGAAGGATCGAAAAAAATTAAAATTTGAAATTATACTTGAAAAGAGAATTCAAGATTAATCGATTTGTTTCAAATTAGATCTTTTTCCGCCAAATTTCGTATTATTTTAGAAATTTGAAAATTTTAAGTTTTTAAAAAATTGAAATAAGATTAAAAAACACAACAAAGGTTACTCTAAAGCGTTTCGATAGCCAAGCGTCAGAGCAACTTTTGTTGTGTTTTTTAAACTTTCTTGGTTTCAGGAGACAAGGTTTGTATTTCAATTTTTGAAGGTAACCAAGGATCATTTTTTTCCACCAAAATTTAATTTTTTTTTTAAATTTTGACTTTAAATTAAAAAACTTGCTAGCAAAATTTCTAGTTGCTCTCTAAATGTTTAAGAAAATCTGAAAATTTGGGCAATGGAAATTTTTGTTCAAATTTAAAGTTGAAAATAAACTAGATGCATGTGGGATTCCACTCTTCAAAGGGCCTAACAGTTTAAATAATTTCTAGAAATACGATATTAAATTTAAAACCTCAAGACTAAAAGGAAGACGTTTTAGAAATCTCCAGTTTTTCAGAGTTATTGTCCAAATCTCTAAATTGCAACCTTTTTCGTGAAACTTCAATTTTTTTCTTGATGGTGATCCAGAACTTAAGCAAATATGTGAAACTTTAAATTTGCATTAGAAGTTTCCTGAATTTTAACATCTTAAACTTGTAAACTTGCAGAAATTTAGAACTTTTCAAGCGATAATAGATTCTGAACTTTAAAAAAAATTAATATTTCTGTTCCAGTTATTTTTAAACCTTCGAAATTAAACTTAATTATCGAAACTAATTTTGTGATTAAAACTTTGCACATTTCGAGGAAATAAAATATTAAATACTCGAATTGAGAAAAAATGAAACGTTAGAGTAAATTTGAAATTTTTGGTGTACATTTGTTTTACACTCCAAGTTTAAGTTTGAGTTAAATCCGGAATTATCAGAATAAATTCTTGAAGCCTCAACTCTTACCTCAACTTTTTTATGATTAAAATTGACAATTTGAAAGTCTCTGCATTTTTCTTAGATCCCCAAGTTTAAGTTGAAGTTAAATTGGATATTACCACTTGAAAGTCCAACCTTAAAATTAAAATATACAATCCGAGAAAAAAACGTTTATGACAAATCTTGAGCATTCGAAAAAATTCAATTTTAGTTCCAACTTTTAATTTAAATCTTCAAGTTTTTTTCATCGAAAGAAATATACAATCGAAATTTCAAATCTAGGATAGAAATTTCGAAATATTTCCATTTTAAAACTCATTTTAAACTCAAAATTTCGAGAATTTTCAGAAATTTAGAATCAAAACTTACAATTTCGACCCTCCACTTTCTAAGCGAAAAGCAAAAATTTTATGACACATGTTCTTAATTAGCAAATCTTAATTACGAAATTTCAATTTATTTCTACATATGCCTGAAATTTGTTTGACAGAAATACCGAAGTTACGGAATAAAAATTAAAATTTCAAAATTTTTCGAGACGTTTAGTTTTTTTGCAAAAAGAGTTTTTTCTCCCCGCACGAAATTTCACTTTTTTTTTAATGAACTTGATACTTCGCCTTCATAATTCGAAAACAAAATAGTCAAAAGGAATAAGTGAATCTGACAACAGTTTATTTTAAATACTTTTCTCTAAATTTACTTGTGCTTAATAATTTAAAGTTTTTTTTCTTAAAATTCTAAGGTTTAAATTCAAAATTTCGATTATTTATTCTTTAAGTTGTTCGTTTCATTCGAAATTTTAATTTATTCAGGAAATTTCGAAATTCGAATCGAAATTTTTGGCACACAAATTTGAAATTTCTAAAAAAATCAAACTATATTTCAAGAAAAGGTTCATTAATTTAACAAAATAAATTTTCCTTGAGTGGGCTTTTATTGAAATTTAGTGTTTTGTAGCTGGAATCAGATGTTAGATTTTTTATAAACATATCACCTTTTTGGCAATATTTTTACTTCTTTTCTAGTCATAGTCAAGTTAATTTTAAATATAGAGGCGACATTTTTGGAAAACACCCCTAAATTGGATGCAAAATGTCAAATTTTAAATAAAGAAAAATTATAGTAGACATTTTTAGTTAATTTCATCACAAAATTTTGAAATAAACAAAACCAATTTTTTAATAAATACCATCTAGAAAGCATGCAATCAGCATCGTTCTGAACGAGAAAATCTAAAAAATTTCCCGGGGTTCTAACTTATCTACACTAACGCAAGCTTAAGGAAAATAAAAAAATATCAGATTATTAGGCGATTTTTAGAGTCAAGGAAAAATGACCACAGAAAATAGCAATTTAAAACTTTTGGTTTTTTTGTATTCAAAATGATTAGCATCAGCAGTTTTTAATAATCATCTCCCAAAAGAAATTGTTTAGTGGTCCCATAAAAACTCTCTTAAGCAACTCCTCTTTGTCAGGATTTCGAGCCAAGTACAATGATTTTTAGCTGAGTTATCGACGTTCAAAATAAAAAAGTCGGGAAATAATGACCGCACAGAAAATGCAAGTTAGGTTTTAAGAACTGCATAGCATTCGCTAGAAGTCCGAGTTATTGGTTTGTGATGAAAAAATACGAGGATAAATCAAATATGAACCGGAATTTCTATCATGTCGCCATAAGAGCGTCGGGAGTGTGCGCATACTCTTAGACATGTTAGGTGGGGACATCACGGGACTTCCTGCGCTCAAGCAAATTCTTTTCACGCCGTTCGCAGTGGTAAATACAATAAATAAGTAAACGTTTCATTCGCAGGTTGGGTAGCGCATTGTTATTAAATTTGTTGCATTGAAGATGTAAAGCCAGCCGAAATTCTTCGTAGACTAGAAGTACAGTTTGGAGATACTTGTTTGAGGAAAACTCAAGTGTATGAATGGCACAAAAATTTTTTGGAAGGACGAGCTCAAGTTGAAAAGAACCCCATGCCTGTCGTTCTCGGACCATGTGTGACTGCGGTCATGATTAACGCTGTTCAACCCATTTTGGAAGATGATCGCCGTTTAACTGTTGGTTAAATTGCAGCTCAGGTAGGGATAAACTCTGGAAGTGCTCAATCTATCATTACAAATGAGCTGGGGTTTCGAAAAATTTCTGCCAGGAAGGCACCTAGTCTTTTGACTGAATAACAGAAACAACAACGTCCAAAAATTTGTCAACGTCATCTTGGACGTTTTCAACGCGAATGTGATAGATTTTTGCAGGGTATTGTTACGTGTGATGAGACTTGGGTCCATCATTACACCCCTGAATCAAAACAAGCAAAAATGGAGTGGAGAAGAAAAGGAAAAGGTGCACCCGTCAAGGCAAAAACTCGCCTCTCAGCTGGAAAGGTTCATGCGACAGTTTTTTGAGATTTTAAAGACGTTGTGCACGTCGATTTTCTGTATGAACGTCGTACGGTTAATACTGCCTACTACTGCCAGCTATTGGATAAAGCAAAACGTGCACATCGGCGGAAGAGACGCGAATTTTTGGTCAAAAATGTGTTTTTCCTTCACGACAATGCCCGCCCTCACTCAGCTGACACATCAAAAATTAAAGGAAACGCATTGGGCAACATTAGAACACCCTTCTTATGGTCCCGACTTATTACCATGCGATTATCATATATTTGGGCCACTGAAAGAAGTTCTAGGAGGTAAGTGATTCCATGATGATGCTGCTGTTGAGACATTTCTGTGCAATTAGCTGCAAACACCCCTCTCTTCTCATTTTGATGAAGGCATTAAAAAACTCCCAATCCGTTGGAAACAATGCGCAACAAAATCAAGAGATTATGTAAAAAATAGTTAATAACTTTCATATATGTATCTTGCTCCAATAATTTTTTAAAAACACATTCCGGTTCATATTTGATTTACCCTTGTATACGAGAAAGTTGATTAAAAAAGGGATAAAAAATTGCAAAATTAGGTATATTCACTTAACGTTGTTGTAACTTTACAAATAATGGATAGACTTAGAATATTGAAACTAACTTTTCAAACCCAAAAGATCTCAAAAAATACCGAAAATTTTAAAGCGTTGCTTGTTTTCATGATTTTAGAAATTATTGAATTTGTTGTCCTTGGTCCATCTATTATTTGCAAAGTTAGGGAAATATTCCAATTTATCTTTTTTTTAATCATTAAATCTTATTTGTAATCAAAATTTTATTTCTTTTGCCGAATTCAAACATGGCTTTTTTGTTTCGAACAGCGATAACTTTGCGAAAAATTATTGTCGAAGGTTAGTAAAATAAAAAAAAAATAGATATGTCTTAAAAATTAGAAATTTGAAGCTTTCATTTTATTTTTTTATTATTTTTTTCTATGATCATTTTCCTTTTAGCGTTTAAAAATCACCTAAAAATTTGTATCTTGTTATATTTTTTAATTTCTGTTTCTAATGTATCAACAAATTTAAGAAAGGTGTATAAGAAGTTAGCAGTTTTTCTCAAAATTCATCTATAATATAAATTTTTGAAACCTTGAAATTTTAAACATAAGCAGTCAGTAAGAAAATGTTTGGTCAATGCTTTTTTTATAATTACCCAAAACTCAAGATCTGCAAACTATTATATTCTAGATATAATTTGCTTTTTATTTTTCTCTATAATATTTCTTCTTTGACTTATAGAATCACCTAAAAATTTCTGATTTTTTTTAATATTTCCTAATGTCTATGTCTTTTTATATTCCTTAATTTCTATAGATAAATTTCCTATAAAATATCATTCAGTATGAGGAACTTCTCGCATAGCTTATTATTCAGATTTCTGACTTGGATATTAAGTTGCGCACTTTTACCTCTTTAGGTTTTACACTAGGTAAGACTAAACTCCCACAAGATAAAAAGTTGATTTAACATATGCAAGACAAGTATTTATCTGAAATAGGAAAGAGTTTACGATAATGCTACGAGAAAACCATTACATGAGCATTACATTTGGAACATGAACAGATTTTAGTGATACAGAGCAAAGCGAGGAGTTAAATAGAATTAAATTTGCAATTTCTAAACCGGTATTTGGCTCTCAACTATGATGAATATTCCAACCACAAATACTGCATTAAATAAACCAAGTTGTCGAATTTCAGTAGTTATTTTACTAGAGAAACTTAAATGGAAGCCACCGACTTAACTTGGTGACTAAATTGATAAAATGGGGTTACCCTTTTGCAAGTGGATTAAACTTAAAAAAAAAAATAACGTCGAAGATATCTTATTTTCACGAACGAATCTCAACCTAGAAGGCCGAAAGTAGACATGCAAATGTTTTTAAAGAGATCTGTTAAACTAAAAGATAATTTTCGTTCCTATTTTTAAGCATCCACCAAATATTTGAGAATTGGCTCTATGCATATTTAAGATGACTTCTGTTTAAGTCTGCCCAATCTTTTATTGACCCTTATACGTATAATAGGTCTGCTTAGTCAAACTCATCTTAAATTATATCTCAAGGCAGTAAACGTATTCTAAACTTGGTACAGAAATTATATTAAAAAAAATGCAAAAATTTTTAGGTGATTTTAAAAAGGTTACAACTCAATGAAAAATGGTCACAGAGAAAAATAAAGAACAATAGATTTAAGCTCCAAGTTTGTAGTTTTTAGATTTTGTGACTAACATTTTCTAGTATCAGCAGTTTTTAAGTAATTATAACAAAACCATCGGAAAAAAATGTTTACACATTTAAAATGGTCTAATGATTTTAATATTTATTTCTTCAGTAATTCTATCATGAAGTTCTTATAGATAATTTATTCTTTTTTAATTTGAATGATTTTTGGGCTCCATACAATAATTTTTCACTGAGCTACCGTCGTTCAAATCAAAAAAGTCATTTCTGCCATTGTTAACCAATGACTTGGGAAATAGTGATTATACAAGAAATGTGGCTAGAGATTCTAAAACTGCGATGTACATTAAAGCCTAATTTTAGTTATTAGTTTTTGACAAAAAGATTTTAGTGTACAAAAAAATTAATTGAAAAAAAGTAAAAAATATGACAATTGGGGATATTCGATTAGCGTGGCATAACTTTGGAAGCAATGAATGGACTAAAGATATTGAATTTTTCAGATCAAAAGATCTCCAAGAAATCCCAAAAATTTCAAAGCACTTTGTTTTGTTTTTTCATTTTGATCTAGTTGATTGAATTTATTGTTTTTGCTAAAAACCCATTTAAGGACAATTCATATTTTCTTTACAAATTTTCTTTCCTAAAAGTCAGATCCTTTATATTCCTTAATATCTATGCTTAGCGATAACTAAGGTAGAAGCTGTGATGGTAATAAGGGTGTTTCATTTAATTACTTGTAGTTAAAAATGTCATACATGTATTATTTAAATTTAGGGACAAATAATGCGCAACTTCGTTCTAATCATCAATAATAGTTATAGCGAAAAGACGAAATTTATTTTTTAAAGAAGTCAATTAACTTCATATTTCATTCAATAAATCTGCATGACAATGTCAATGTAAACACCTAAATTTATTATTTGAAAAAAGCAGTATAAACGTAATTTTAAACAAACTAAGCAGGGATGACGTGATTACTAGGTAAACTGGATGATATGACTTTTAAATAAGGTACGATAATAACTATAAGGAACAGACATGCTTGAGGGTTTTAATAGAAGGCAGATGCGAGGGTCGAATTACGTTTTACATACAAATTGTGTTTTAAGTTCTCTAGAAAGTCACCCTTACATAAAAGTAGAATAATGCCCTTTACTAACCTGTTACCGGAGGTAGAAGTCTTTTGTCATAGCGGGTAGCCCGCAGAAGATTATCCAGGATTTCCTTGTCGGATTTCCCCTCTTCAAAGCTGCAACAGATGTCAAGGTAAGTACGAAACAGTGGAAGCAAGGGAATGTAGGCAATAAGTGTTTCTTATGGAGGTTATATGATACCAAATTGGATATTATTTTTATACGCAACAGCATTTTTATTCATCAAGTTTCGAATTGCCTTCGCTTTTTATAAAAATATTAGGATTGGCGTGAAATTAATATACAAATGATGATGGATAGTCAATATGTCATCAAGTTTAAAAGAAGATAGAGATAAATGGGTTTGATACAAATATACTATTAAAAATGAATTTAAATCGAAAAATTAATATTCTCAAACCGTAATTCACATTTTTTTTCGTCTGTCACTCACTCGCGTTACACAGATCCGAAATCAACCCCGTATAGGCTTAGGTGCAACTTTGCCAAATATAAATATTTTGCCCTAGTAATTGGACATAATAAACAGAGTCAAACTATGGTGTAACCCAAGAAAGAGATAAACGACTTTTTTAAAAATAAGTTTAAAAATACGCGGGAGGGGCAACAATAAAATATGTCTCGAACTCCTTATAGAATTCAAAAATGTGATAAAAACCATACCATCCAATTTAAAATAAGCATAAGCCAGAAAATCAATGTTTTATCTCTTTCTTTATTCAATGTTGAATTGTTTTGCTGATATTATATATGATATGATCCTTAAAGCTTTCCAAACCTTTCACACTTTCACACTTAACTTTCCTTTCATCGTATAAAAACAGTCTGTTTACTTTTATTTAGATATCCATAAACAAATTTATTAATTACCTTCCATCAAATTTAACGTTCACCTCTAAATTAGTTTGTGTCTCCAAAGCGCCACTATGCAATTAATAAAATTAATTTTGCAAAACTGCTTACATTTCTTGTTTTTTAAAACTTGGACCCACAACTCCCGTAATTAAAACAATATTTATCTCTTACACAATTTCTCTTTACAATACTTACATATCTGATAAAGCAAGGGTTTGCCTTGTTACAAATAGGATAGCTGCAGCACGGACTAGCATCCAAGGCTGACCCATATTAGGACATCTGAAACAGATAAAGCCAACATGATTACGTCCGCTTAGAAGCCCCAAATCTAACGCCTGTAACTTTAGTTAGGATTTATCTCTGACAAGCAGAAAAAAATTGAAATTTCCGCTCAAGTATTTCATGCCTTTCGGGTTATATCGAATCAACCTGAGATGTTGAAAATTGAATTTATATGTGTTGTCTACGAAGGTGGTCCCTTTCTGCAGCATAATTATTTAATTTTTTCCAGACGCAAGCGTTTAGTTTTTCCCAAGTTGCAACTAGAATTCGTTCGGGAAAAATAAAAAAAGTAATAAAATGTTTCGAGTATTTTTAAAAAATACCTTGATTACACCAAAAAGTGACTGTAATTACGTCCATCGAACAGTTTCAATGGGAATTTATTTCTATCATCTAGAAATCGTTACTCGTTTATTACTTATGGCTTAGGAATCGAATGTGGTCAATTGATGAGACAAGTTTTAATTTTATCCATAACTTTGCCAACTTGCGAAAACTTCTGATGTAAACTCTGGCTCACATGATCTTTTGATAACTTTTTAGGCAAAGGTTAAGTTTTTACGCAACTAGAATCTTAAATCGATTGAGGAACATCGTCATGAAAATAAAAGTTGTTAGTCTTCATTAAAAAAATCTGGAAACTTAATTAATAATTTCTGATTTAAATTTTCAGAATGAGAAGTTTTAATTGGATTTAACTTTTTTATGGCTTTATTGTTAGTTAAAGTTGTCAGGTACTGAACATTCTTTATAGAGGATGAATTATTTAATTATATGTCCACTAAAACCCTGGAGTAGCACCTTTGTAATAAACGGAGAAGATGATAATTTAATTACCAGAAATTGCAAAGTTACATTCGGCTCAACCAGCATCTTCAAAGTGGAATCCATTTAAAAGGATTTTAAGATAACATTCCCTTACTTCGACTTTGGAAAACTCCCATTCTAAGTAAATAATTCCTACCACAAACAATATCACTGTTTATTTAGGGAAAATGTTCTCTGTTACTAAATTTACTAAGAGATCTGCTTTATATGGAAAACCCCCTGTTGTGTTTAGTGTTTATTGCAAGGCCTTGCTTATCTTATCTTTTATATTCGTTTTCATTTTTAAGGTTCGCCTTACCGTAAAGAAATGAATATGGAACGAGGGGCAATAATACCTAAAACGTTGGAATTTGTGAGGGTTTCAAACACGTTTTTGCAGCTATATCTCATTTAATATTGCCGAGATTTGAAGCGAAATAATTTATGACCAAGTGAAATGAAAAAGGGGCTGAACAGTTTCCTGTCAATTTACATTTTGCATAAACAGATGCATAAAGCCTTGCTTGTGACCTAATACGAATATGTTGCAACTAAAAACTTTAACATTTCTTTGGCTTCAGCTTGCAACTAATTTCTCTGAAACTCTTTATTTTTGTATCTAAACTATAAGAGGTTCCAGATATAACGAATTTAATTTGATGTATATTTTTCTTAATTCTCTAAAAAATTGAGATTTTGTTTTTTATTTTTGAATTTTGCATTTTTCTGAAAAGCTTAACTCTTTCTTAAACTTTTTTGGTTTCATTAAATTCCGCCTGGCGCAGCTGTAGGTGGATTGAGAGTCGGTAGTTATAATGTCCAGTTGACCGTAGGTTGAAAGTTAACCGATGGCTGAACGAGTAGATTGGGTTTTATAAAAGTGAAGCTAAGGTTGAACTGTCGACTGTCGGTGGAGGGAAGTTTCATTCAACTGATAGTTTAGTTTAGGGTTGAAAGTCGACCGATACTTGAATTGGCGTCGTGTGTTTGGTTAGTGGAAGTTGTTATAATATTTATATTATACAAAATGTCATCATGTAAAGATTTTCGAAAAAGCAAGCTTTTGTGGGAAGAAAGTGACAGCAGTAATAGTGATAGTACTGATTCGGAAGAATATGAAGCAGATAGATGGGCGCCTAGAAATTTTCTAAATCGTATTGAACCTACAGTTGTCATTGCCGGTCCCAAGAACGAATAAAGGAGGAGGGTAATAGTCGTAGGCCAGCTTCCTACCCTATGTAAAAAAAAGCTCCTGCTAAAAAACCCAATCCAAGGCCTCGGAATCCGACGGATATAAGAAGACGAAAGCACCAAAGAAAAAGAACAACGATATGTGGTACATGGAATATACAAGATCTCTCCAGGAAGATAAGGGAGGTTGTAAATTGATTGGAAAACCTTTGAGTCGATATCGCAGTGCTAGAGGAGACCAAGAAGAAAGAAACAGGCTCTGAAAGTTGCGGATGTTATGATCACTTTTATAGTGGAGTGCCCAAAGAAAAAAGAGCAAAACAAGGAGTGTCCATAGTAATACACAGAAAACTAAGAAAGTTCATAATCACCTGGGAACCGATTAGTAAAAGAATTATAAAGATGAACCTTAAAATTGTAGGTAACAACACAACATTATTGGGGATATATGCGGTCAACGATGATGATCTGGTCCAGAATAAAAATGTTGTTTTGAACCACTTAACGAGGAAATAAGCAAAATTGGATCATCAAGAGAAATAATACCCTTGGGGGATCTTAACGGAAGAATAGGAAGAACATGATAAAATGGCTGGAAAATATGGAGAGGAGGTTATTAATGACAACGGAAGAAGAATTATAGAGATACATGAAGAAAACAATCTCTCAATATTAACTGTACATTATCAACATAGAGATATTCATAAATATACCTGGAAACAAACAACAAGAGACTTAAGAAGTATTATCGACTATATGATAATACGCCAGAAATCTAGATTAAACTTCCTAGATCTAAGAGTCCTAAGAGGTGCCTCTTGTGGAAGGTACCTTGTGGAAAGAAAAATAACTTCAATCATAAACAAACAAGATGATACAAGAGAACACCACACAACAAATGAAGAAACCACAAAATATAATATAAACAACTTGGAAAATAACAGTACAAGAGAGCTACATATATAAAAATAGACTGGGCCAAAAGAAACAACGGAACATCTTTATTAATATAAAATAAGAATATAAATACATAAAGGAATGCCTGCGCTCACGAATGCTCTGGAATCATTAGGTCACCAGGAGAAAAAGAAAAAACAGCAAAAACTATATTGGTGGGATGAAGAAATTCAACACGAAATCGAAGAAAAACGAAACAAATATCACAAATACCTAAGTTCAAAGAATATAAGCAAACTACAGTACTAAGACTCGCAAGCTAGAGTACGCAGAATGATCAGCAACAAGAAGAACAACCAATGGGAAAAGACGTGATGAAGATTCAACACCTACATAGGAGGGAGAAAAAGTACACAAAGCTGGCGACTTCTTAAGAACATGAGAACAGAACGAAATAGAGAAATAATCTCACCAATTAGATCAGAAGAATGGAATCAATACCTTGCAAAGATGCTAACAGAAGATAGGTCAACGTTTATAGACACCCAAAACGGAAATACAAATATAACTCTATAAGGATTCCCAATAAGACTAAAAACATTAGAAGTTAAGGAGTCAGATAAACTTAAAAAAGCGGTAGGGGCCCAGGACCAGGAAATATCCCATGAGAACTACTAAAGTGCGGAACTGAAAAGATATTTCGCTCTCTGAGAAACCTGTTCCAAAGATGTATTGACACATTGTAAGTACCCGAGGAATGGAAAATGTCATACATATCCACAATCCATAAGAAAGGAGACACAAATAACTGTGATAACTATCGTGGAATAGCGGTTACATGTACTATCAGCAAACTATAATCAAACATACCTAAAACAGAATAGAAAACGAATACACGGATATAAGAAGCTAGAAGAACAGGCAGGATTCTAAAGCAAGAAGATCTACAATAGATCATCTCTTCTCGCTGACACAAATCCTAGAAAAGGAAAATGCATTTGACCAGGAAGTCCATATTTTGTTTGTCGATATGAAAAAGGCCCATGAGAGTGTGCCTCTAGTAAGACTGTGGGAAACATTACAACTTAGTAATGTAAACACCGAAATAATTAAAGCAGTAGAATCCCTGTACCAAGACACAAAAACTAGAGTGAAACCAAAAGATGGTTTAACAACAGGGTTCCAGGTCACAAAGGGTCTCAAACAGAAATGTTGTATATCTTCAAAGCTATTTAAAATCTACTTAGAAAGTGCATTGAGGAACTGAAAAAGAAAATGCAGTAGTATGGAGTTACCAATAGACGACGATACTAGCAAAGTGGTAGTTGCTCAGGACATTGATCTTTCCAGTGGCTGCACTTTTATCCATGATGGTAACATTCAGTTTTGAGAATCTGAATCCTCATTAAGTATTGGTCGCATTTTTAACTCCAAATGTGCACTTTATGCTGTCGCACTTTCACAGACATCGTTTATCCTGTGTTGAAGATGTCAAATTATTTTTTGGTTAGATTATTTTTTGTACCAAACAATTTATGAAAATTCGAGCGATATAATAACACAAACAAAGTTGGGGAATAGGCTAGTTTAAAATAAAGATAATTACAAACATCTACTTATTACTAGAGAAATTCATGTCACCTTTCAGAGTATTCAAATATAATTTTTATAATTTCAAACATACACATATAATTTTTGAAAACGTGACACGAGTGAGAAATAAAAGGTAAAATGCCCCTCTATAAAAACCACTTTATATTTAATAGCCGAAACATCATGTCCATTTCTGAGCGGGACAAAACCCATTGAATTGGAGTTTGTCATAACAGACCGATTGCCTGCATCCCAATGAAACGAATATTAGCGTTTTATTTTCGGCCGCGAACGTATAAACATCTCCCATAAATATGTTTTCTGTATATCATAAGCCTCTTTCGAAATTGTTATCTGACAGCTTATGGATGGACACACGATGTTGCATCATATGCAGCAAAGTTAAATTTAAAAAGAATTATAGGAGCACATTTTTTAATAATATTTATGTAATGTTTTTCCAATAAAAGAAAGTGAAATAGGTTCTTGTTAACTTCTTTAACGTCGCGTTTTTAAAAAATATTGTTTTCTCAAGTTGGTCCAGATTGCCCACTTTCTCCAATTTCAGGCACTCCAGTATTTTCGTCCGTTGCTCAGAAATCATCACTAAACGTTTCGAGAAGGTTTTTTTGGTCCTAGGCTGAGAAGGTATGTAGCTTTCCGGTACCGAATAACAAGAAATAAATAGTGATTATCAGGGAAACTATTTCATAAAATATTAAATGACACTAATGTTATGAATTTATAAAAAATCCTTAATTTAATCTAAGTAATATTGATTTCTTTTTAAGGTCAATTCTCACGCAAAGGGCTGCCCCATTATGCCTTCAAAGCATGGATGCGGAAACAAGGATAGATGGCAATGAATCAACTTTTTCAACAAGGATAGGAGTTAATTTTTTGGGAAAATTCCCTTGGGTAATGAGTTCCATAGCTTGGAAATTCTATAGAAAATAGAGTCTCTGTAGACAGAAGTCCTCACTATGTCAAGCTGGACCGCACAGGAATTTGCTGCCTCCGACTATCTTGTATTCCTCAAAAATTTTGCTCTTCGAGAATCAATCCTACTAATTCCAGCGAGTATCTTCCATGAATTAGGCGAATCACTCTTCTTTGAATTCAATCCAAAAGAGCTAAAGTGTGCTTTGGGGCTGAACTCCAAACATGAGAACAATATTCTAGTATTAGCCTAACTTGAGCTTTGTATAGTGTGAGTAGCTGATGAGATGTGAAGTAATTTTTAGCTCTAAAAGAAAACCTAGCTTCTGAGAGGCGGACTTAGCAATGGCGCGCACATGATTGTCCCAAGAGAAGTTAGTGCTCGCATTCACTCCTAAGATAGACAGATTAGATTCCATCGGGAGAATTTTACCGTCCATCAGTATGTTTGTTGCATCATCCCTTGATGTTTTCTTAAAAAAATTGCACTTTAAGTTCTTGAAGTGTTGAAGTCGACCAGATTTTTTTTACTCCATTCCAGAATGATTTCGAAATCCCAATTATTCATCTGCATCTGCTGTTCCCTTAGTCGATCTGAAGCAGCGACGGATAATGGTTTGTCGGAGAAAAAAGATCACGTCAGGCTACCATCATCTACGTATATCGAATTGGAAGTTGAAGTTAAGAGATCGTTTATGTATAACAGAAATAAAGTAGGAGACAGGACAGATGCTTGAGGCACCCCTGCATTAATCGCAAATGTCTCGGATGAGATGCCATCGACGACGACCTGAAGAAATCCGTCAGCGAGAAAATTGGACATCAAATAACAGAGTCCAGGAGGAAGATCCCTAAGATGTTAATTTGGCGAGAAGGGATCGGTGCCAGACTGTGTGGAAGGCGATATCCAATACCACAATCCTAGTCTTACTATGTTTTTCCATAGCTGAGTTACAGATATGAGCAACGTACACCAGTAGATAGCCAATTGAGCGTTGTTGTCTGAAACCGTATTATCTGTCCGAGATGATTCTATTCTCCTCCAGATATCTGAAAATCTCGATGTTGATAACCTTTTCCATTACTTTAGATATAACGGGTAACGAAGATATAGGATGATAGTTGTTAGCCAGATTCCTTTTTCCCTTTTCAGGGACAGGCTGCACCCTAGCAGATTTCCAGATGTTGGGGAATACACCTTTGTTCTAAGAGAATGTGAACAATAGTCGCACTATTGTTATTGTCATGGAGTAAAGGTGGAAAATTTGAAGATGTAAGATACTTTCCAATCGACTTTGCAAATTTCCAAAAGTACCCTTCGGACAGTTCATAAGCCTCTGAACATTTTACGATCGAAATCACTTTTTGCCTCGTTAATAACTTGTTACCAAAGGTGAATATTTTTTTGAAATCAAAGTATGGACTCTTTCGAAAATTTCAACTTAGGAATTTTGCATATACGACCAAACAAAAAGTTTGGATTTAAGATAAATTGAAACATTTAAAATTTGGTACCTACGGCGATAAAGTGAACTTTTTTTTAGATTCCAGTGAAAGTTTCCAGAGAAATTTTAATTCAATAGTTTGGATTTTTTTTCTTTAGGAGTTAAACACAAAATGTCAACTGTTTTGACTCAAAATTTGAAATATTCTTCGAAATTATGGTTATTAAAGTTGAAACGAAGACCTATCCAAAAGAAATCGAACTGTTGTTGTGGGAGGAGTTTTTGTGTTTCCGCGTTGTACCGCTAGGCAACGTGTAGAGATGCCATTAGAGTACGTAAGACTTTGGACAAGGCATTACAAAGTGGGGACAGAGTGAATCTATGAAAAATCAGCCAAGAAAGAAGAGCTGGGTTTGCAATCTTAATTTTCAAAGATTCAGAATAAACACAATAACAAGTTACAGCAAAGTATACAGCCCTAACTATTCAAAAACATATAAACTTCTACATTTTAAAGGAAATTATGTGCTAAAGTTTCAGCTTATTTCTCTTCCGATTTCATTTTTCATCAAAACTTTTTCAATAAAATTTTCAGATGTCGAGGTAATAACTGTAATATAAATTTTCCTGTTACTGCAAATAATAAAATCTTGTTTATGTTCGTTTATGAAACACAATATTATATTATTTTAATATTCTAAATGAACTCGTTTTTATGGATATTTAAACCAGGGAAAATTTTAAATGTTAGAATGTTTCTTTGTTCGCGAATATCATTTCTATGCAAGTGTTTTCCACTTATAATGTAGGTAACAATTTAATGTTAATGACCTCAACCGATTATAAAATCAAATATCTCATAGATATCCCCGGAAAAAACGTGTTTGTCATCATTTGTATGCAAAATGTAAATTTGTCGTGCCAGTAAAGAATTATTTTTTCTGGTAAGAAATACATGACACTTGTTGAATTTTTCAGTTTAGACGAAATATTTACCTGAAAATAATTTAGCGAAGTGATTTATAAAACCGCTTACGTATCTAAACGGTACCTACCACAGGTAAAACTAACGCGATTTGATTTTCCATATTTGCCCTTTTCGCAGATTGTTTTAATTATTAAACTGAGAATATTTTTAGTGTAATTCAATATTTTTATTGAACATCCAACCATTATACAAATCCTTGAATCGCACACAATTCTGGCCCATGTCATTGAAGTATTGTATTAAATGAGCATTTTCTGAAAGTGCATTAGATTTTACTGGCGAAAATAAATTTTGAGTTGAAAGATTGCGTGAAAAACTTTCCTGTAAAAACACGCTAACCGCCGTGCCGTAATTACTGGCCAGATGTTAGTGAACTTTAGCGAGAAAATATATCTTTCAACGGTGCAATAATGGAAACTTCACTTCCTAAACAACTTTTATACTCGTTTATACGGTTTGAGTTGTGGATAATTTGGAACATTCATACATTAAGCTATCCATTAGAGCCAATTGGCGGGCGTTAACATTTTATGGGGCTACATAATTTAAGGCGTAAAAGGTCCTTTTAAATTTTAAATAACTCTCATTTCAAAATTTTCAAAGGCTTATTTTAGACCTTTTTAACCCAGATTTCCTTCTATCATAAATCAGTCTTTCCAGCTTCTTTCAGCCACTAACCTTTACAGAGCTATCCTGTTACATTCAATTTCTTTGTTCGCAGATTCTTTCCTCGCTTATTGTACTTTCCCTGTGATAAAAGAGGTTTGGTTTAATAAAGAAAAACGGCAAACAAAGCCAAGGAAGGTGTCTCTTATATATGGCATAAAATTTATTTTATTTTTAGATCTGATACGTTATGAGGAAATGCTGGGGCAGCTTAGTGGGATAAGTTCAGGCAATTTCAGTAAGGTATATATAAAATATGTTATATGTACATAATCTTAAGTGAGTTTAAAGCTCTTTTTATATAATGGTTGTTCACTGAAAACTTCTACCACCAATAACTTTGGAACAAATCAGAATAAAAAAAATGAGAAAACAAATCTTGAGATAGTATAAAAGGGTAAGTGTAATTGGTATTATTACTCTGTATTAAAAGATTTTAGCAACATTAAAAATATTATTTCATACTTCACCGGCGGTAGTGATATGTATACCAACGATGACGTTATTCTGTCGTAATTACTGTGTTGCGTGTTATTAATGAACCTGTGCTAAACCCTCACGAGAGTGATATTATAGGGTATATAACCTTAAAAAACATTGCAATTAGGATAACTTCTAAATTCAAGCTGACTGTAAGTTCACCCCATAATTTTCAATACTCAGAATAAAATGGAATGGTTTGTTAAAAAAAAGATTACAATTAGGATTTTTGTCAAAGAAAAAATGTTTATATCTCGAAATGTACAAAATTTAGCTTGTAACAGTTATTAGAAAAAAAGATATAGAACTGTACGTGAAACATTTTAAATACAAGCTGTTCTAAAAAAAAATGTATATGGTCAGGCTTTAATGAAACAACTATATAATTAAAAATAATTTTAAAATATAAAGTTGATGATTGTCTATATATAAACCCTCGTATTTAGATATTGGTTATTTTTTTTATAATCAATGGGTAAATAAACTTTGACAAACCTCTGATTCACTCCGAATACTTCAATTTTGAATAATTTCATTTTTTAATATCTTTTGTCGAACCTTTTACACCAGCGAACGCACTAAACTGAAAACTGTCGCTCTTTAAAATAGATTCCTTTAAGACTTTCGGGTTGAAAATTCTCTAAGAACAAAAACCCAGTATTCTTTCCATATTTAAAAAACGTCCCCGTTTATTTATTGACAATTCTAAAAATAGTTTCTTTTTTGATTCATTAAATTTTCAATGTTGAACTCATTATCGATTAAAAGTTCAAGCCTAAGTTTATGAAAAGTTAATGAAGGACCTTAGTTAAATATGATATAAAAGTGACATTTCGGCACTTATCTTAAGCAATTAGCAGCAGCAGCGGAAAGCTTAATAATGTTTAAAATGGTCGCGCCCTGAATTTTGGCTCAAGGAAATTACATCAACGCCTGCGAAATGTAATTATCCCTAAAACTGAGTGTTGTTTCATCAATAGTTAATTAACTGCTCAACTCGGACTAAAGCGCAAACCGCTAATAAATTAGATTAAATTAATCGTAATAAAACAATTTGGCTGCAGTGTACGACAACATATTTCGAAATTTGCTTTATTAAGTGGTTTGAATTGTTGAACTTGATACACGGAGTTTAATGCAACGGTTGATTCAGGATCATGATACATACAGTATACATATATAGTAAAGTCTTATCAAATGTGCTTTCTATTTTTAATGTTAAATGAAAACTTGAAACTTTGAGAAATTGATGCAAATGTTCAGTTTTTTCTCGAAATTTCTAATTTCAAAGGCTTTTTTTGAAAAATGGGACTTTAAATTCAAAATTTCGATTGTTTTCTCAACCTTTTAGTTTCCGAGTAAGCACTTTTTACCTTCTCTCCAATTTCGATTTGTTATTCGAAATGTGGACTTCTAAAATACAAACGACTATTAACACATTTACGTTTTTTCTCAAAATCTTAAGTTTTAAATTAAAACTTCGATTTTTTTCTGAAATTTAGAGTTAAAGTTAGATTTTTTCAATCTATATGCAATTTCCCACAAAACTCCGAACTTAGACTGAACATTTTATGCACATTGACGTTTTTATTGTTTTTGCGGCCGACATTAAACTCAGACTTTTGAGAAAAATCTGGATTTAAAAAAAAAAGACTTTACTATATTTATTGACTGCTCTTTTTAAGTTTTTGTTCGATATTAGATATTTTTGCTGTTGTGCCTTACATTTACGCTTTACACTCAAAATTTTATTTATTTCTAGAGTTGTTTCAAAATTTCGACTTTTTCTTAAAATTTCCACTTTAAAATTGTATATTTTTGACTCCTTATTAAAATGTTATTATTAATATGGTGACACCTATTTTATAAAAAAGAATATACAGTGAAGTATAGTTATAATAACCTTCAAGGGGAATGTAAAACTGGTCATAATAAGCAGACGTCGTAAAATGCAGATATTATATTTTTCTTAATTAAATTTCTTTTTATACGATTATTGCAATAGAAATGGCATAATATATTTTAAATATATGTAAAAAACAAACCAAAAAATCCCCATTTTCAAGAAGAGGCAAAGTACTCATCTAGAGAATTACAGAGGAGCAACAGTATTAAATAGCACGATGAAGTTATTCACTGGAATACTGAAAGACAAACTGGAAAACAAATAGGGAACAGAGAAGAGCAGCAAGGGTTTAGAAGAGGAAAGTCGACAACATATGTCATATTTATTATTAAACAGATAAAAGAGAAATCAATAGAATTTAACACCCCAGCATACGTCGCCTTAGTAGACCTAACCAAGGCATTTGACAAAGTACCCTTGGAAGACATCATGGAAATATTGACAGTAGATAATATCGTCAGAGGCATTCGCATACGTTTCACTTTTTGTCCGAAATTTGAAGTTTGAAGTAGAAATTTCGACGTTGATAAAATTTTGAAACAAAAAGTTGAAAATTACCAAAATTACCAAACATTTTTTTATAATTTAAGTTTGGATTGCTCCTACATGTCTGACGCTGTTTTTTTTTAAATTGAATATTTCATAAAATAATTTTGCATTCAATCTAAACGTCTGACCTTAATTAATGTCCCACATCCACACTGGCTGACTTATAACTGTCTTTTTGAACTGATTTTCTTCATGCCGAATGTTTTTACATCCAATTTCTATTATTACTTTCAATAAGTTTGCGTATGTACATTTGGCACCCTTTTTTCTGGCGATAAAGCTTTACTTACCCCCGGAGCCGTTTTCCGGGGGTGAAATTTAGGAAATGGGCAATTTGTAAAGTGGAGGAAAATCAAGTTGGACATGCCGGAGGTCGTTGTGGAATCTAGTTAACAATGTTGTCTATGCAGACGTATGGAGTTCCGCCGCAGCACATTATCGATTGGGAAGACCGCGCCTCTCCGACTACAAGCACCTTTTCTACCTTAACGGCTCCACAACAACCCATCCACACCGACAAATATGTATCTTGACGAAACTTTGCCAGTTCGCGGAGTTTTCCCTTTGTTCTGACTCCAGAGAACAATTTCCTCGTGTTTTATTTAGAGGCCGAGATTCGAGAAATTCGGCGCACGTAAGCAACGGGAAACACGAATTGAATCCGAAAGTCCCAAGTGAAGAAAGACAATAAAAGTCTGAAGGTAGGATCAGGAACATAATTTACGACAAACATTTAACAAGACGTATTAAAAAAATTGAAAAAAAGATTATGTTTGCTGTTAGTTTAGTTTGAGAGACTTGCAAAAAACCGTTGCCACTGCAGAACTGAAACTATTTTTCATCAATTACTATTCTGGAGTTCATTTTCTCTACCTTACTCTTTCTTACAGACCAGACTGTTTTATTTATGCTTTTTAAAGTGTCTTCTTGCAATTAGAGGAAAGCTAAGTATAGTAAATGAATAGATGTAGCTACAAAGATTGATGTAAACTCATACTTTTTTTCGGTGGGACGGACTGGTCCTTGGTTATCTTAAAAAATTGAAAAACAAATCATAGCTTGGCTATCGAAACGCGTTAGAGCAACCCTTGTTGTAATTTTTAATTTTTCTTGGTTTCAGGGGACAAGATTTGTATTTCAATACATTAGTTATGATTAATTGTGAGTAGTATTGACATGTGAGGTCCCAAAGGGCACATCTCGATGGAGTTAGCAATAATTACTTCTGTTTGATCCTTTACTAATTAAGTTTACAGTATGGGCGTATTTTAAAGTTTGGGACTAAAAACTGTTTTCTTATTGCATTATAAACAAATACAAATTAGTTCAGTTGCATAAATATTCTTTAGGAAAAATGAAAGACATCAAATCATTAATTTTTCAAAACCTTCAACTTGCTGCTTTGAATAAAAACTAAGGAAGGAACAAAAGACGGTTTGAAAGGGAATGATATATGAAGTTTTATATGATGGATCGCTGCTTCGCAGCGACTTTAATTCCCACTGGGTCTAGCTTTTTAAAAACAAAGTTATCTGAGATATCGAATACATAAATATCAACCAAACTGAATGTTATTAATTTATAATAGAAAGATTCATAACCTCTAAACTATATTCAGCAATAAATATAACAACTAAATATGAATATTCCGGGATGTTTTAGTTAGGTGTTATATTTCCCTGACCTGTTTCGTTTATTGCATTGTCCATTTTTCGTTGATATTCGACGTTAATTCGAAATTTAATATTAAAATGAAAATATTTTTTAAAGTTTAATTTTTTTTCGAAATATGGAGACTTTTTTCGAAATTTCCATGTTAAGTTTAACGTTACAAGAAAATTATCATAATGTAAAGTTTAAACTCAAAAATCCTGTAACATTTAGAACTTGATAATCAAGCTTCTATTTTAAACTGGAAATATCGATAAAAAAATTAGAACTTTTATCGTATTTTTTTTATGATTTTGAGTGTGCTTCAAACATTTTAACATAACTTCAAATTAAAGATTAAATTTGAAATTTAATATTAGATTTAAATCTCAAAATTGCATCTTCTCACTCATGTAATTGAAATCGGCACATTTCGAGAAAAAATGCTGGACTTTCAGATTTAAGTGGAAATTTTAAAATAGTGGGTAAAATTTGTAAGCTTCAACCAGATGTTTTAAGGTAAGTCAAAATTTTGAAAAACAAGTTCTCGTCTTTGTTTTCTTTAGTTTCAAAATTAAAATCAGAATTTGGAGTTTAATCTCAAATATCAGAGTTCTTTGTAATTTTAACCCTAACCTCGAAATCTGCAAAAAAGTACGATATTTCAAAAAAGAAGCTCAGCTTGGCACAGCATAGACTTCTGTCTAATCTATAAGGACCATTTTTTCTATAAAACTTCCAAACCAAATTCGTTACTGAACAGAATTTTCTTTGATAATTGCAACCTATCCACATTTAAAATGGGCTTCATCGCCATCTATCATATTTTCAAATCCTACTCGCAGTGTTTTAAAGTCATAATCGGGTTACCCTTCACAACAAGGATTGTACTTAAACAAATTTGAAATTTTAGGAAAATAAATTGAAATTTCGAGAAAAGTGTTCCAACTTTTTAAACGTTGAAAATTTAGGAAAAATCTAAATATTTTAAGGATAAATGGGATAGTTTCACGATTTTTTGTTTGTTCTTATCTTGCTTTTTCTTGTTCTTATTTTTGTTGTTGCTGCAAGGCGAAGACAGGAAATTTGTTAGTAAGAACAAAACAAGAAGTTCTGTTGGCAAGGCTAAGATTTCTTGTCCAAAAAATTAGTAAGAAGCAAGACTTGTGGCATTTTTCAATAGTTTCTTAAATAAACTCTAGAATATAGAACAGTGTTTTTAAACGGGATATACCTCTTCCGGGATTGGACCATGTCAAAGAACTACTAAAAGTATTCGACGTTTTGTCCACCATTGTAGGGGGCATCTTCAGGAACAAAGAAGCTATAAATGAAAAAAAATATAAGGAAATATACAAAAAATGAAAAATGAAAAAGGCCAATTTTAAAACATCAGAGCACGATAACTCAGTATGTCCACCATACCAGAGGCGAAACTCTCCTGAATTGAAAATTTGGTACCAAGAATAAAAAAATTTAGACCAAAGAGCACGGTAAATCAGTATGTTCACCATACCAGAGGCGAAACTCTTTCCAGGTGGAGAAAAGCATGTAACCGTCTGTTGATGTTTTTGGGGAACTTTTGGATTTCAGTGGCCTCGCGTATCTTTCTGTTATAATAATTGGGAATATTGGATATAACTGAAATAATAACAAAAAGAATCTTATGTCCGGTCTCATGTTGATGTTCCGCAATGGCTGACTGCGAAAATAAACCAGACTTAAGACATCTTTGATGCTCGGATATTTGCGTCTTAAATGATCGCCCCGTTGTACACTGAACCACAAGAACAAGGAACCCTGTACACACCATTAGAACGAAAGTTTTCCTCGAAATTTTGATTTTCCTTTTTTCAAAATTTGTTAAATTTTCGACTTTCAATTTTTACCCCGAAAATCGTCTTTTTTTAGAATTTTCGATATTTTTCAAGTTTTTCCAAAAAGTCAGGTTTTATTTTAAATTTGATTTCCTGAGAATTTTAACTTTATCCAAAAACTAGGTATTTTATCATAATTAGTGTTTTTCTAAATTATGACTTTATACCCAAAATTCTACTTTTTTCCCTCAATGTTGGACTGCTTTGGAAATTTTGAATATTTTGTAGTAATAACGGTGGTCTTTTCCTAGAAATTTTAACAATTCGGAAATTTCAACTTGTTTCTCAAAATGTATCTAATGCCAGTGAAAAAGCCAACATTCGCATTCGGTTTCGCGAATTTTGAAAATAAATATTTGCATTCGCATTCGCAAATGTGAGAAAACCAACATTTCATCGTTGCCGTGGAAAAATCTTCTATGTTCTGAAATGTAAATTTTTTCAGGAGGGCAGAAAAACCTATTTATTTGAAAGGGAAGAGACATTCAATTCCCATCAGATTACGAAAAGACCCTATTTTTAATAAAAAGTTGACATAAAAAATTTTTCTACTGCAGCGATGATATGCAAAGAAACGATCGAAGAAAAAACTTTAACGTTCAGCAAAAAAAGCTCAATTGATCAATAGAGTTTATAATCAGGGTTTAAAAAAAAGGACGCCGCCAACAAGTTTGGAATTCCTGCAAGCATATGAACTTTAACATACGATTGTGTATTTTTAATGCTACATCCTTTTAACGAAAACCTCTATATAACGAATTTGTTTTGCAGGATTTAGGAATTCGTTAAAAGGTTTGGCTGTTGACCCTCATACCCACTTTAAAAATTTTGAGAGATAACATCCCGTCTTAGAAGGGCGAAATTTAGGGTATGATTTTTGAATCAAAAGTTGTTTCCCTCACAAATAAATTTGACGTGTTTGAGAATTCTTTTGACAAGTTCTTTTTCTAGCAGTTGTGCACTGTGGTTCGTTTTTGATGGACCACAGTGTATTAGGTATATTATGGTCGTGTATCTGATATTATTGTGTTGACATTTTCGTCATTTTTAAATATTGTATAACCATCTACTTAATAAGTGCCTTGTGTTATAATCATTAGAGTTTGGATATTACATATTTTGTAACCATTTATCCTTTTAGTATTCAATAATTAAATCCTTATTGCTTATTTAAGGAATTTATTGGTCGTAACTTTGGACAGATTTTGTTTATTTTCATGTGAATGGCATGAATAGTTTAATTTAGGCATCTTTCTAGTTAATGTTCTAAATTCTTCTATTTTTTCGATAATAATTTTATTGCTGTCATCGACAATATAAGAGAGCGATTAAATTATGATTACTATTTATTATGCTCTATTGTAAAAGCAGTTAAATGGAAATGCATAAGTCCTCTAAACATAACATTTAGTTTTTCTTCAAAATAGTGATTGATGTCGGGAAATTCGTTAAAAATATAATAATATAATTGTACGCCTTATTGATTTTTACTTCCACTTGTTGTTTAAAAATAGAAAATGAACTAACATGTTCTGCTTAAATAATGAAATTAGTACAAAGTAATTTATTAAATATAGGTCGAAAATATCAATAATGATTTAAAACATGCTGCGGTCAAAGCCAAACTTTGAATTAATACTAATGCACCGTTATTTCAAATTTCCACATAATTTATTCAGAGTAATAAATTGTGTTGGCAAGAAGGTACAAGTAATGGTGACAGATTCACATACATATATACATATTAAGATTTACTGTTACTTTTTTGAGTAAATGAATTTACATAAAGTAAACTATGTGGATTTTTAAGTATTATTTAATATCTTATATCTTCTCTATAATAACCAGATGTAAGTTCTAGTCCAAATTTTCCTTTTGAATAACTTGACAATATTAGTATAAAACAGTTTACAGTTGTAGCGAAGTTAACTTATTGTTTAGTTCACGAGTAAGCTACGTATTGATTAAATGCACCTATAATAAATTTATACGTTAATTTGTAGCATGAATTAACATAAAACGCAAACACGATAGAAAAACACACGCAATTTGTTTATATTAGCAATTTCATCTAATAAAATAACGCAGCAATTATAAACAAAATCAACCCGCTAAAAAAACTTTACTAATTATTTGAGAATGTTAAGGGTTTTTAAAAATTAAGATTTCCGCGCCCAGAGTCAGTAAATGATATACTTCTTTCGAAGTTGGATCATGTCAAGACACTTCTAACAATGTTTAACGTTTGGTTCAGCATCCTAAAGGAGTTCTTCGGGAAGATGGGGAAAACAAAATTCAAAAGGTTACTATGTCAATCACACAAAAGGAGAAATTCTTCCGAAGTGAATTGGCACTAGAAATAAGGCGAAGGAATGCAGTCAATATAGAAAAGTACGATAAATCAGTATGACTGCCAAACCAAAGGCTAAAGACATCTGCAGAAACTGTGGAATAAAAAAATTAAAATTCGAAGCAGAAGAAAATACGAAAATGATTCGGTTGAAAAAAGATTGCGACCAAATGCAATCAACACAGAAGAACACAGTAACTCATTAAGTCGACCATGCCAGAGGTCAAACTCATTTGCGAAGACTGTGGAATAAAAAAACTCAAGATTTAAGGCCAAGGAGCGTGATAATGCCAAAGGCAAAACTCCTGTCGTAGTGAAATTGGGCTCTAAAAAGGCAGCAAAAAGATGCAGTTATTACAGAAAATTTCAGTATGTCGATTATGCCAGAGTTCATTTCTGCAGATCAGTTTTAGACTCATCTGCTGTGGCATGAGAAACCAAGATTTAAGACAAAAGCTCGCGTTAACTCCATACCAGGTACCAGAAGCGAAAGTCTTCCAAAATAAAAATCAATTAAAGACAAAATAGTGAAGATAGAAATAACACAGTAATTCAGTAGGTCAACCATATCAGAAACCAAACTCTCCTGAATAGTTTCGCTTTCGATATAGTGGATATAGTGAGCTATCGTGTACTTTTGTATTTAATTTAGCTTTCCAGTTGTTTCCAAAGAAATCTCCTACAAAACGTTAAACACTCTGTGGTTCCCTGACATGGTTCAGCTTCAGGAGAAATAGATCTTTTACCTAAAAGACAAATTTGAACAGTTACCATAAAAGCTAATCAAATTTTTTACACAGTGAGGAAATCTAAACTTTAAATAAAGGACCAGAGATGACCCAATTCAAAAGAAATCAATAGCATGGATTGTTTTGTTTATTTTACTTAAGAGAACTATTCTTGAGGAACACTGCTGAGTAATTTAAAAGCATAAAGTGTAACATAAAATTTTCTCTTTTTTATGTAATTACTACCCTCCCTCTGATCCATTGTGAATGCTCTATATGCACTATAAAGGAATACCTCATTTTGAAGTGTATCAATTCCTGATAACTTATTCAACATATTATCTTAGATGGACGTGTTTCCTGCTGAATATATAGTGGATTTCAGAACGCTTCCCTCTTTCTCTTTCAAAGTTTCAAACGACCTATTTTTTGACATCTGACGAATTCTACCCGCATAACTAAAATGGGTTTCTAATGAGCTCGTTATTATTAATACCACAAGAATATTAACCGAGCACCTGTCGGGCTCTAGTGGCGTGCAAAACTTGTGACGTAAATCTTGAAAAGGCATGAAATTTTTATGTAACTGAACGGGCGCACTTACCTTTCCAGAGAGGCAACGCCGTGTTGAGTGCGGCGATTTTAGCCCACGTGACTGGGTTCCTTCAACAATCGCCCGTTGCGTCCGGACGCCTGATACATTGTGTCAGCGCCTTCCAGTGCCATAAATCCTGCAAATTAGTCAGACTTTAATGACATGGATAATTAGGGTTTACATTTAGAGTTGAGGCAAATAAACAACCTTTGAACTCCCCCTATTCCTTAATATAACACGTAAAATATGGGCATAAATGGCAGGTGCTGGCTCTAACAGTTTCTCAATATCCTAATAATGTTGAAGGCTAGATTATTCATTTAATACGCAGGAAAATCTAATTTTCTGTAAATGTGAAACATGTAAATATGAAGTATAATTTATTAATTTATTGTTTCACTTTCTCTGATTGAATTCGCATGTTCAGTGTTGGAAACTTTACTATAATTTCTGCTTAACCTGTAAATATTGTTAGAACTCTGTAAAGATAGACTAAAATGAATACAATGGACAATGCTTCACGATTTTATAACTCGACTGAAACGCTTATCACATTAGAATCACACCCGCCCGAAGCAGCTAGAAAGTCTCCGGTACCCTTTCGAATCCTTTGGGGTGAAGGTGCACATCTACTAGGAGATAATAATATATAATAATTTTTATGTATTATTTGGTCGTGCAATTATTTTAATACGCTTAAAATAGATATAAAAATAATTGAATGTTTGTTCTCTCTAATCAGTTTTTCTGACAGAAAATAAAACGAATTCTAAAAAATAAAAGAGACGCATCCACAACGTTAAAGTTTCACATTTAAACAGCCAGGCGGTTATTTTTCTCAAAATTATCGAGTCCAAATTCAACTATTCAACATTTTTCTGAACATTTTTTCAGCAGTGTGTTTAATCTAGAATTTTTTCTTGTAATTTTTGTTCTGGAATGCCCTATTGGCGCAGTTTAAGCGCAATAAGTTAGAATTTTGGCGCCCATCAATTACTGTAGATGAAACCTGTATACACCATTATACGCCAGAAACTAAAATACTCAAAAGGGTGAACTACAAATGGGGAATTGACTCCAAAAAAAGCAAAAAAATTTTTTTCGGCTGTTAAAGTGATGGCGACTGTTATTTGGGATAGTCATGGAGTTATCCTAATCCATTATCTTCAAGCAGGAACAGAAGCATACCACGCATCATTACTTGACGAGCTGAAGGCAGAAATTGTGGAAAAACCGCCGCATTTGCAGAAAAATGAAATCCTGTTTTATGAAAAAAATGCGCCTTCTTACACTTCCGAGGTTGCCCTGACGAAAATCCACGAATTACGGTTTGAACTGCTTGACCATTCTCCTTACTCACCAGATTTAATTCCAAGAGACTTCTTTTTGTTCCCTCATTTAAAAATTGCGCTCGGAAGACAGAAATTTTCCTCAAATGAGGTAATTACCTTCATGAACAATTATTTTGCAGAGAAAAACTCCGAATACTATTTGTATGGGGTAAAGAGATGGAACCATCACTGAGAGAAGTGTGTACACTTACAAGGAGATTCTGTAGAAAAATAAAACCTTTAAAGAAAGCATGTATTGCATCTTTGTCAGGTCAGAAACTTCTCAAATTACCTTTGTAATTCTCTTTTAAACATTCGAATTTAGAGAGTAATACTTGAATATTCAGAAAAAGATCATACATTTTGGAAAAAGACTGAATTTCACGCTCGAAGTCGAAATTTTAGAAGAAGAAAATATTATAACAATCGCAAGTTTAAATGAGGAATTTTAGGAAAAATATCAAAAATTCAATAAAAAAGTGAAATCTTTTAACAAAACTATGTCAAATTTTTTACACATTTTGAAATTTTAGGGAAATTTAGAAAAAAAATCGAGGTTATTTTGGAGATGTATTAGTTCTGAAAATCCCAAATTTGAACCTGAAATTTTTATTTTTGAAAAACAAATCCTGATTTCAAGTAGGAGAGTCAATATTTTTGACATTTTTGATTGAAAGTGAAAACTGTTTAAAAAACCAAAATTTAAAAAAATTAAATTTACGAGTTGCTGAATTTTTAATCGAAAGTTCAATATTTTAAGTTTTATCAAAATTCCGAGCTATCATTTTTAATCAAAATGTCAAAACTCTCAAAATTTTTGATGAACTTTAAGTTTCTTTTTCAAAAGTTCTGCTTTATTCGAAATGCTGCGACTCAAGGTAGAACTTAGAACTCAAAATTTCAAAACAAAATCAAAATAAAGTTGACATTTTGATGCCAAAGTTAAAATTTTGCAATAATTTAAATATTAAACTAAATATTTTGACCACAAACATCAAAATTTGAACAAAAACCAATGGTTTTAAGAAACTTTGATATTTTGTAGTCTAAAAATTTGAAGCTATCAATACAGTGGGTAAAATTCCAATTTATAAGAAAATGAGTTTTAAAAAAAAAATTCAAATTGAAATTCAAAGTTCTTAAAAATTTTGTGTCAAAATGTAAAATTTATTTGTTAAAAAATATTAAAATTCCGAATTAAATCTCGAAATGTTGAATTCTTAAGCAAGAATCCTTTTCTAGACATGCAGAACTTTTTTGAAATTGCGAATTGGTCTCGTAATTTCTCATTAGTTTAAAACTTGTTTTTATCAGTTTTGAGGTTTTCTACGATGAATTGACACTTTTTTCTCAAAATCCAATGTTTTGGTAAGCCGAAATTTCGAGAAAAAAGTTAAAACTTAAAAATAGGTTTGATTTGTTAAAGGAAAGTCTTTTTCAAAAATTTCAGGTTTAATCTTGATAAGTCAGATTTTTTTTAAAATTCATCTATTTAAACAAATTCCAGAATAAACCCAAAATTTTAAGAATTTCTTCATATTTTTAAAATATAGAGTTTCTTATGAAAATTCGGATTTAAATCAAATTTGTTTTTCAAAATTTTGACGTAAAATTTAAAATGAAAACAGTTTTTTAAAGATTCTGAATGTGAATCTCAAAATTAGAGCTTAATAATTTACACTTTTTTCCAGAAATTTAGAGATTCTTTTCCTTGAAATTTGATGTTAAAACTGAGTTTTTATAAATAATTTTACAAAAGGAAATTTGTGTTTGAGATCGAAATTTTGAGAATATTTTTGCTATAAGTATATCTATATTTCGATGTTCATTTTAAACTGTTTACTTTGAAGTCAAAAAATATTGCAACAAAATGTAGTTATAAAATTTGTATTAGTGATTGTGTAAGGAACTGTCTAGAAATAGTTGATAATGGGAATTGGTAATGAATCAGAAGGCAGGTAAGCGTTATAGATATTTTCGCAAGCGATAAGTCTTATCTGTACGAAGTTCCGTTCTAGAAACCAGAATGGTACCTATAAATACGTGGTCGTCTTTTCCTCAGTTAGTCAGTTGATTAAGCAGTAAGTCAGTTGGTTAGTTAATCGAATAGTCAGATAGCTAGATAATTTGCTAGTTAAGGGAATCATAATTGCAGTGTTCCGAAATCACTTTGAAATAAAGTGTTTACAATTCACGAAGTTTTAATTTTCGAACCGATAATGTGCAATAAAATGCTTTTAAAATTATTTTAATAAATTTTCAGTGTTTTCCTTGAACTTTATTTCTAAATTCCAAGTTTAAACCTAAAATCTGAAAACTGGATTTTTTAAATAAAAAATTCTAATAAATTTTAGACTTTCGTCCTAAACTAACTAAAACAGTTACAAGTTTAATTTTTTTTCATATATTTGACTTCGATTTGTAGGCAAATAATAGAATAAAATACAACCTCTCTTCTCCATAGTTACCCGACTGCGGCGCAGGAACCACGGGTTGGGCACTATTTGATTTATAGTTTTATTATTTCAGAAAAAATAATACATAAGTATATCGGAAACACCGTTTTTTGCTAATATCTTCGAAAATAATGAAAATGTTTTAAAATTAATAACATGCATAATTTCTTTTGTAAAGGACAACTTCTTTCCTTAATCATTTCGTTATTTCTAATTCTTTATGACATCCCTGTAAAGTACATTCTTTTGGAACAGGCTCCAAATTTTTATATGTATACTTTGTCATTTTTATGTATGAAGAAATCGTTGTCAAAATCAACCTCACTGTTACATTTTAGACATTTTTTTAAACATTTGAAACTGGACATTTTTATTTTAAACAACAAACTTCTAGCAAAAGCCCAAAAGTTTGTTTTTAAACTCAACATATTTCTTGTTCATTTAAATATTTATCAAACATATCTTCGCCAAGATAAAATAGGCGTTTGACAAAAAATCTTTCGCATCATGCTGCTCTTCTCATAAATTAATGACCAATGTGCAGCTTCTATTTTCATGAAAATTACTACAGTACATTTAATGTGGTATCTTACATTTATGGTATATTAGTATATTGTATAGTTTCTAGCGCTTTAGTAATCTCACATTATTGAATATCAGCAAATATAATTATTGTTGTAATCTTGGGCAATGACACTTTTCAAAAGTGAATAACAATTAAAAATGTGTTTACATATCACATCAATGATACATGCAGATTACTTGAACAAAGAGCACAAAAATCCTGCGAGATGAAAAGAAAACACTTTTCGGTAAATTGGTGTTTCTCGAAAAGTGAATTCCGCTCTTTTACACCGGACCTGAGAGAAACTTACCACATGTATAAACATTATAAAGATCTCTGATCCCCATGTTTGATTTTTTCTTAATAAAAAACTTTAATTTTTAACAAAAAATCAACTATTTGATTAATCCTTACCGAAAGTTTCCATTCTGAATCGATAGAATCGGTAGAAATAAGAATCTCATAAATCGGTCAAGAATTGGGACCTGCAGCGCAATCATATACATACATACACACAGACCAACAGACGAAAATATCTGTCGTCCTCTATGGCGATGTATGAGGTTAATTGTAGTTTTTATTGTGTAAAAAAAGCTTTCCTCTCCAACTGGAATCCTGGCAGAGGCAGAAATATGGCTAAAAACTAGTAGTAACTTATTTCCTCATTTGAAATCGATATCTTAAAACACTGTAATATTGCTGTACTGAATATGTCTAAGCACACAAAGTAAGTCGTCATAAATTGGATAAGTTTAAGAGGTCAGTGGAAATTGTATTAGCCGCTTTACTTACTCTGAAAGCCATGCATTATGAAAATTAAACCTGAAAATCCTGAAATTCCCTATCTTAAAATGAAAATTAATGTTTTATTTACTTTTGGTAAATAAGGTAGACTTGATTTAGATTTCTACATAGTAACCCAACAAAGATAACAGTTTTATAAAACTTGTCCACTTCATAATTTGATGAAAATTAACTTTTTCCATAAATAAATCTTCAGTTTTAGATCGTAAGTTCGGGCTGATGCTATTATAAGAGCACAAACTTGCAATCTTATAAGAGTAAACCTTTTAATGCAAGACCTTTAATAAGCAAAATTTATGTTTTTTAAGAAGACAGCTTCTACTTACCTAACTAATCTTCAGGTTGGTGAATTATTATTTATGTTGACGGCGGATTCTAAATTCCGGCGCATCCGCCAAAAACATGATCTTTGTAAACAATTTAAAATGAAAAAGTAATTTATTAGGTAGTTAACTTTAGAACTAGCTTTAACGAATCTCACAAATAAATTGAATTTTCCGATCACATTATAAGGTCTAGTTGTGATATGCATTCAAATGTATAATCTAAATAAAAGGTTTTCAATTGAACTTTCTTATTTGTAATTGCTCATTCTAGGTATATTTTCGTTTCTGTTAAAAAATGTTGGTGGTATTATTGGAAAAATATAGTAAAATGTCACACGAAAGTAAGTCTGTTTATGTAGAATATAAAGCACAAGTTTAGTTTATTTGGGGTATTTTTGTAAAACAATAAAAGTTGTATTTGATGTGTTATGAAGTTAGGTTCTCTTATCAAAGACATTTCAGATATGTTAAACGGGAAATGCTCGGAGAGACATCAAGCTTGATTTATGGAGATGTAAGGAATAAGGAAGGAACACAACGTACATACGCCTGCAGCAAAATCCGCTCAAACGCCCATTCTTCTTGACGTCATCGCTATCCACGTACAATTGTGCCAAATACAGGCAATGGGAGATGGTTGTCTTTTTAGCTTTGCCAAGAAATGACTCAAGACTCCCGCCTGGGGACTATTACTCTTTTTATTTCAAAAAAGCATTTGGAAATTTATTTTTATAAAGAGAAATTGATGGACTTCGACGTAAACTGACGAAAGCTGCAAAACAAATGTTTATTTTTTGAAGCATCGTTCTTATACGTATTGATTACCCTTGATCAAATCTACAAAAAGATTCTAAACTGCTTTGAAAGTTAGTAATAATTACGAACTAAGTATTTCGTGCAGGGAATAGATATGTCCAAACATCGTAATCAAATTAATTAGCAAGAACATGTATTGATTTAAATCGACATTGTATCAATTTAAAAGAAAGATTAATGTTCCCAAATGTTCATCTACTCATCTGCCTATGAGAATGTGACGCTTTAAATTATTTTTTTCTGATGAAGAGTATAGGTTTAAATACTAATCTAGGGAGATAGTATATCTCTGTCAAGATGATAGCTTGGCTATCCAACGCGTTAGAGCAACCTTTGTTGTATTTTTCAATCCTTCTTGGTTTCAGGGGACAAGATTTGTATCTAAATTTTTGAAAATAAATAAGGACCAGTCCGTTTCACAAAAAAAAGAGTATGGGGGCAAGGCCTTAGCCAAAAATAGAATTTAACCACTTGAAAATATTTTTTTGATGAAATATATCAGCAGGGCAATAACCAGGCATTTTTTTGGTAGGAGGTCAGATTTCCAATAAGAATATTAACCTAAATTGTAATTAAAACTGTTCATAAATTATGTATAGCTGATTTTGATCATTTTCACCTTCTCCTCATCTTTCGAGAAAAAATCTAAATTTCACAATGAAAGTTTAAAATTAAAAAAAAACTATTTATAATTTTGGGGTAAAAGATAACATTTTGGGACAAAATTTAAATTTAAAAAAAATCGAAATAGCTAAAAAAAAATTTTAAAAACTTACAAAGAAACTAAGAAATACTTGACGTATTAGTTACTAGATGAATGTTCTTAAATATTTGTATTATATTCACTACAAAAAACGTATTTTTTCATAGAAAAAATATGTGGTCAACTATTGGAATCCAAAATTTATTCAAGTGCCAATAATTGACCACTGTTTTCAAATACTGGTGTTACAAAGAAGTTACATTTTTTTTCTTTTCGTCTGTTGCGTAGTATGGGGATAAATGAAAGAATGATTTTCACTTAAAAGCATTCGTTATTTTACAGCGGATTCAGTAGTTGACCATAGAGATATGGCGATCAATAATTGGTTTTTATCATGGTCAACAAGTAGTACATTATATTTAATTTATTTGAGGCTGGCCTTCTAAAAACCGTTGGTTTAATAATGTCGTATTTTTCAGAAAAAAGACTCAAATTAAAAAAAAAAAGACAGAACACTTTATAAACGATGTTTCCTACTGGAAATCTAGTTATAGTTCGAAATGTGCTTCAGTCATTAGAGTTTTTTTATTTCAATTATTTTTCTGAATTTCTCAATTGAGCAAACATTATTTAATGTTTGCTCAATTGGTCATGCAAAGAAGCTGTACAATTTACCTCATTCCAAATTAATAAATACATTAAACGAAAGGTTATCCTTAAAAAAACGAAAGAGTTTTCCAATCATAATAACTAAATATGAGGAAGACCTGTTGATCCAATGGTGCTAAAAAAGAGTTTCATCTGATCAAATCTATACTCTGTGAAACTGATATAGAAAATAGAAACAGAGAATGAGTGATATTACTGAAAACTAAAGATAATCGTGTTGATGAATTTCGTGATGGCATGCCTGGAAAAAAAAAGTTTTCAGCATTTTGAAAACGTCACCCGGAAGTTTGTCAACTGCATGCTGAATCCATAAATAGACCTTGAACAGGCTCCATATGTGCTTGATTTCATTTCAATATATTTAACTAGAGAAAATGCTGAGAACGTCTTAAATGATTCTTAGAATCCTAGAATTCTTAATTCCGACGAATCGGTATTTACATCACATTCAAATACGGGTTGCCTTGGGTCATCGAGAAATTTTTATGAAGTTAAATCAAGATCTGCACAAGAAAGAAACTATTCTATGCAACCACTTTATTTAAATGATTGAAGTATTGTGAAAAGATAAAAAGCCTAAACTAACAATGAGATAGAGAATCACTCCAAAATTCATTTAAGAAGAATGAAAAATTGACAGAAAAGGAAAATAACCAAAAAGTCTAAAGAAACAAATTCCTTATAAGATAAGTTTTTTGTTAATAATAATATTTATTATTACTTATTACTAAATGCATACAGAGTTCTGTTTAAAAAGTACTGTCAAGTACTGGGTAAAATACTCGTCAAAAACTAGTTCATGGTGGTCAACTATTATTGAGTTATACGTTATACGTTTTAAACATATTTTTTTCACTAAGGCTTAGCTTTCTATTCAATGTTAGACATGATTTTGAAAGAAGCAAAGCTTGGCCTTTTTGCATGAATTTCTAGTTTTTATGAAAAGTTAATAGTGTAACGAAATGTAATTATAAAGTTTAGTTGGAAAATTTCTAGAAAATTTGATAAGGCCGCGATAATAAATCAAACGGCAGATAAGCGCTCTAGAGATTTCGGCAAACGGTAAGCCTTATCTGTTGGATTTTTCTAGAACCCGAAACCGGATCTATATATAGGGGGTCCAGTCGGCTTTCCCTGAGTTAGTTACGTAGTTAGTTAGAATGTCAATGAATAAGTTAGTTAATTAAACAGTGTTAGTGAATTACGATTGTTGTGTTCCGAGTTCAGTTTTGAAATAAAGTGGTTACAATTCAGCAAGTGTTAATCATTCGAACTGATAACGTGCAATAGTTTAAAAGCTACATGCCTCTTTATCAAAAAAAACTTCATAACTGGTCAGTTATTGGTGTACTGCCATTATTTTAATAAATTTTGAAAAATGTGCTAAATTTCAGTTGGTACCTCCCTTAAATCTAAAATAGAATTTGATTTTTTTTAGATCAGCTTCTCTGTTTAAAAAATACATTACAGTGTAACAATCCGTACATCGCGGGTGACTGTCAATAATCGATTATCGAATCTAAATTATTTGCTCCTTTTTTTATGTATGTAAGCATATACAGTGCTAGTCTGCAACTTGGAATAAAATCAGTAAATCAAAGACAGTTTTTTTTGATCAATATGGTCGGACACGTCAATTAATATTTTAATTTGCGTGGTTGATGTAGGAAAATTTTATATAGAAACTCCCACATTTTTTTTTTGACTATTCTTAAAGGATATATTAAGTTACACGTGCGTACCAAATTTCTTTTTTTTGGTCATCTAAAAGATATTTAACAAATATTAACTAATTTAAAAAATCAAGGAATCTGATTCAACTCAATAGTCTTTCTTTAATAAATGTTTAAAATGTTGTCCATTTACTAACTAACAATACCCTAAATGAAACTGAAACTAGTTTAGAACATTTCTAATTACTTCGGGGGAAATTAGTCTGCACTCCTGTCTTACTAGTCCTTTCAATTACTCAATATTTGCAGGTTTGGTTTTAAAAATTGGCTCTTTAAATACCCCCTTAAGAAATAGTCCATAGGTGTTAAGTCCGGAGACTTGGATGGCTATTCAAAAGGCCCTCTTCTACCAATCCATCTACCTGGAAATACATCATCCAGATACTCACGGACAGGTTTTGCAAAATGAGGCAACATCTTGTTGAAACCGGATGTTTCTATTCGAGACATCAGCTTCGACCGAATTAGGAAACAAAATAGATAAATCAGGAATTAGCTCTTCCTGCAAGAATTCTAAATATCCTACTCCAGTGAGATTTCCTTGGAAGAAAATTCGTCCTATAATTTAATCACCAACAATCCCCCAAACATTGATTTTCTCTGGATGTTGAGAGTGGCTTTCCCTCATCCAGTGTGTATTGTCTGCCCACTAACGACAATTGTGACGATTTAGCTTACCATTTAACATAAACCTTGATTTATCTGAAAACAGGATATTTTCTATGCCTAGAACATTTGCCCAGTAGATGTATTATTTGTTCGCAAAACTGGAGTCTTCTATCGAGATCATTTTCTAAGAGTTAATGGAGGATTGTCATTTTAGAAGGATGAAATTTTTGCATTTTCAAAATTCTTGCAACTAGAGACTGGCTACTTTCGAGTTCTCTAGTTATATGACTAGTGGGAACATAAGGATTTTCTTGGACAGAGAGAAGTACAGTAGTTTTGACATCATCATTGAGCGTGTCCTGACGGGAATTACTTGTTGTTTTTAAATGCTCATTTTCCCGAACCTGTTTTTCAATCTTGCTTACGGTACTTTGCGATATGGGTGGTAAATCAGGATACTTCTGTCTGAATAAACGAATAACTTCATTTTGTGTTCTTGTTCTATTTCCGTAGCCAATCATTAAAATTTCTTTTTGATCGATTTATTAATAAATTGTTTCTCTCTAAATGACAAACTAATATCCTCTTTGATCAATACGATACTACTCTTCTTATTTGTTTTTTATTAACTTTTTTTATAAGATTTTGATAAAACGTCAACCCAGTTTGACAGTTTGACGAATGCCTTCTTTAAACTTTATAAAAATTCTATTGAATTGAATCCGATTTCTTGATTTTTTGAATTAGTTACTGAATTTGTAAATATCTTTTAAATGACAACAAATAAAAAATTGAAATTTAGTGCGCATGTGTAAGTTGATATACCCTTTAAGAATAGTCAAGGAAAAAACAGGGTTGTTATTTAAAAAAATTGTCAATAACTTCATATCTTAAATTTGGGACATGCCATATAAAATTGTTCTGCATTAAAAAGAGCGCAAATTAAAATATTAATTTTTACTGTCTTTGATTTACTGAATTTATTCCAAGTTACAGACTAGCACTGTATGTATTTAGGGAATTGAAACTAGAAATACGTGGTCTAAGAATTCGTCGGGTTTTTGCTGACCGTATTTTTCCTTCGATCCTTTAAGCAAGTGCCACGGGAGTTAAAAGAAGGATCCTTTCTTTTAGTCGAATTGTCGCCTGTTTCTCCGCTCGATACTTTAGGTTAGTATCCATAGAGTTGAGGGAAAAAGCAAACGACTAGTCGTTTTTTCTTAGGGATTTGTTGACATCTATTTAATTTTTTAGTCTCCCGGCTTGTGTTGGAAATTGCTGGAAAGTGTTTTTTTTGATTTAAATAAATTGAAAATTAATTTGCAAACCGTAAGGATAAAATAAACTTGCTCTGATAACAAATTTTGGCTCTGATTGAATATAAGTAGGTAAACCTAAAGTGACAAGCTGGGGATTTGATAAAATCTATAAGAATATTGCAAACAGTTATGCTAGACAGTCGTTTGAATTATTTTAATATAAATAATGACATAAAAACTCTTTTAATTTTTCCTGTAAATTTTAGTGACACATATTTATTATTTTTTTATAATATTTATATGTCTTTGTGGAAATCTACAATTTTTGTGTTAGTGATTTATAATTTCTGTGTTATTGTCGGTCGTCTATAGTTTGTTTTATTGAACAATTTTAAATCTGCATAAAACGTAAATTTAGAATTAGTATGTGAAATAAATCGTTCATTTCCAATAAATATTTTATCCGAAAGAGCTCTAATAATCTGAAATAACAAATGAAATAACATAAATAACACATATTACAAATTCTACAACTGCAACCGCGTTTCATTCTACATAAATTTATGACTATGAGGATAATAAAACAGACAAAAAGACTTCATCTAGTAAACTAAAATAGAATAAACGCAAATATGCTTTGAAAAAAATAAAATACGGTATTCCTCTAAATATTTCAATTTTCATTCTATTTCGAATCGAAATAAAAAATAAAACCCGACTCATGATACGAGAACATCTCAAAGCAACAGTCGAAGAGAGTTCTTTTGCCCAATCTGGGGCGGGGCAAGTGCTCAAGTATGATCAAAGTCAAAGAAGAAAACCTACAAAGGTCTCTTTTGTTTTTATTATCATTGTTTTTAAACTGAAGACAAAACCTTCTTGCTCCAGCCGAAATAATAAGATTATTTCGGTGCGTCGCCTTGAAAGATATTTCCTTGCAGCGAGAATATTTTAACCCGCGTCATCCCAAATATGTAAATGCGTTTCAACGCGGTTGGAATTTTCAACACACACGGGAAATCTTTTTATTTACGGCCAGAGAGTCTTAAGTTTTCATATTTTTTAGCAGCTAAGAAGAACTTATTTTTAAGTAACGTAAACCGACGTTTAATTGATATCGGATTGTTTATAACATTTAATAGACCAAATATTTAAGAAATTTATTCCTCAGACATTGTTTTGTATGATGAATTTGTTGCTTATGCGGATTTATATAGAATGAAAGACTATTTCGTGGAGTTCCGGTGCATCCACCAAAAATAATCAATCCAACTTCCTCAAAAATTTAATAGATTTCATAGTGACAAATAATAAATGATTTTATCTTTGTCACTCCTAACTTCTGAAAGCAAGGACCTTAATTATTAAATATTTCATTTACGTCACCTATCATTTACTTTAAGGTTGTTAGGTGTCAGAACTGGGTCAAAATCAGGTCACTGTAAAATAATTTGTATGTGGTAGAGGTTACGGAGAATTATGCATGCGTGCCATTCTTGCTCTGACATTGTAAACGTACTAAATGTGAAATCTAATTGAAATTAATTGCAAAAAAAGTCCTTTGTCATTTTACTGCCATCTAAATAACTCAAATGCTCAGCTTTCCATCGTGACTACACAGGTTTAATTTTGTTTGAAGTTTAAATCGCATTTTAATCAGTAAAGTTAATATCAATGGTGTGGCATAAAAACTATCGATTTTATTATTTATAAAGTTGGATTTAGTGCTGCATTTAATGTTGGAGAATATTGTTCTAAAAGCGTTGAAAGTACAATAGCTTGCCTGGTACAACGTGACCTTGTTTAACAATATGACATTTCTAACTAAAATGTGATGTATATCTTTAAGTCTGCCTGACATAATTAGCACATGTCATCTAGTTGAACAAAAACATTCTTCTTTGATAATCATACATGAGTGAGGTAATTTTGTGTTCAAAACTTTCAAATATCTTTATGATAACCTTATAAATTATTCTCCCAAACTTTTTGCCTATTTTATTTTTAAATTTGATCTATAACATAAGGGTGGCTATAGATGTACGCTACAGTATTTAAGGGTGCGTTTAGATTAGACACTTTATTCCGTACATTTATCTCTGACATAAGTGTTAACTATTTTGAGAGAATCTATCGGAGAATTATCTACACAGCTGGAAGGAGATAGCTTCTCTCAGGATAGCTGACACTTGCATGAGAGAGAAAATATAGTTTATGTCAGAGATAAATGTACGGAATAAAGTGTCTAGTGTAAATGCACCGTTAGATTTTCAGATAGTTAGCTAATTATCTCGAGTATTAATTTACAATTATATACAACATTCAGCTGCTTTTCTTTTGTTCAACTAATGTGTTAAAGTTTTATCCCACTTTACAAACTGAAGCGCTAAAGCTCGCCATTAATGTTGAATTTTGATGAAGGCTTGAAATATGTAATCTCTAAGCTTACATGATTTATAGAGTATTTAGGCTCCGGACATATTTAATTCATAATTCATCTTTACTTCCTCTTGTTGTAATATTATGCTACCACCGTTATTGTTCAAAATATTCATGACATCATTTAAGAGATCTGAAATTTATCCTTACATTCAGTTGCACATAAACTATTAGATTTAACAATGTATACCCTTTTGTGTTGGAAAATTAATAGTCTTAAACTAACAATATAAATTTAGGTTCCATATCATATTTCGTTATTTTTAAATCCTCAAAGACATCTCTGCTTAATGGTCATACATATAGCAGCATATTTCGTTTCTAACTAAGATGATATTGTCAAAAATTCATTTTAAATAATGAAAGGCACAAATAAAATTACGTTACTTCCAAAATGTTTTACAACATAATTTCCATAATTAACAAATTTTCTCTTTTCGTTCTAGAATTTTTTAGTTTTGTCAAAATTTAGAATTGGATTTAATATTTTCAATCGAAATCCCGAGTTGAAGTTTCAAAGTTTGACCTTTTTATTCTTAAAACTGGTTTGTTTTCTCCATGCTTATTTCAGTATTTTTTGAGACTCTTTCGACTATATTTAATTCTTTATATTTTTTTAAAAAGTCTATGTTAAAATACATACTTTTTTTCAAGATTTCGGTTAAAATCTTGTTATTTTAAATTTCAAGAAAAAATGTGGAGTATTCTAATAATATAGCTTAAAGTTGAAATTTTGGGCAAAAGATAACACTTTTGAAAGGAAACATGATATGGCAAAGTTTTTCAAAAAATTACTAATTTAAACTTGCAATTTTTGACGCCTAACCTAAATTTTTGAGTTTTTTTCTAAAAATTTTGACTTTAGAAATCGAAAGATTTTTTTTTACAGATTTTTTGTTAATTCAAACTAAAACGTTATTTTCTTGTATTTTTTCCAACAGAAACGTTTAATTTTTTTTCGAAACTTCTGGTCTAACTTAAAATCCTCTTTTTCCTAAATTTCTCAGCTTTGAAATTTGTTGACATTGATTTTATACAAATGTTTAGTTAAAGCTTTAAATTTTTTAAACCTAAAATATCGACTTTAAAACAGAAATTTGGATTTTTTCTTGAAATTTAGAATTTAGAAATTATATCTAATAGGTTTTTTTTTTCTAAAACTTGTTACCAGTTCTGTCAATTTCCATTTCATGTGCCAGATTTTTCTTACCCCATTCCAGAATGGTTGCAAGATCCCAATTAATTATCTGTACCTGCTGTTTCCTTAGTGGATCTAATGCAGCGACAAATAATAATAGTTAAAGCTAAGGGATCGTTTATGTGTAACAGAAATAGAGAAAGAAACAAAATAGACCCCTGAGGAACCCCTGCATTAATCGCAAATGTCTCAGATGAGATGCCATCGACGACAACCTGAAGAGATCTGTCAGCAAGGAAATTGGATATCAAATGACACAGTTTAGGAGGAAGACCATAAGGTGTTAAATTGGTGAGAAGAGATCGGCGCCGTACTCTGTCGAAAGCCTTTAAGATATCCAATGCCATAATCCTAGCTTCACCATGTTTTTCCAAAGCTGACCTACAGATATAAGTAACATATGCCGGGAGATCGCCGGTTGAGCGTTCTTGTCTGAAACCGTATTGTCTGTTCCAGATAATTCTCTTCTTCTCCAGATATTTAAGAATCTCGATGTTGATAACCTTTTCCGTCACTTTAAATATAACGAGCAGCAAAGATGTAGGGCGATAGTTGTTAGCCAGAATCTATTTTCGCTTTTTGGGGACAGGCTGCACCCTAGCAGATTTCCAGATGTTAGGGAATACATCTTTGTTGTAAGAGAGTTTGAACAATTTCCTTAGGACAGGAGTCAACTTCTTAGGAACAATAGCGGAGATATCATCAAGGCCAGAAGCTTTCAAGGTGTCGAGCTCGAAGAGAATCTTCCTGATTGTGCATTGTCTGAAAACAACTGCAGGTTTCGATTTGCCAACCTTAGGAAGAATAGAAGGTTCTGCGTTTCGAGAATCAAGGTTGAAATTTTCAGCTAACATTAAGGCTAGCAGGACAGCTTCTTCCTTGGAAGTAGCCGCAATATCGAGTAAATTTGAAAAATTTGAAGATGTAAAATTCTTTCCAATCGACTTAGCAAATCCCCAAAAGGATCTGGAACCGTTCGAACAGTTGATAAACCTCTGCATCTACAAAGATGGTCCGAGTCTCGACTGAGGGATTATTTTGCCAACGACGATATATGCGATTTTTGTAGGAGACAGCCCAAGCACATTTTTTTGATGAAGCAAGAATTGCTGGCGCAGACTTCTTTTGGGAGTAAGGAATTGGGATTCCATACCAATCAGGATAGTTTCAGTTATAGATTAGTGACTGAGGAAGTGTTGTATGAGTTAAAGCAGACTTCCGGCCATGGGAAAGATACAAAGACGTCTCTTAATTCTTCCCAGTTAGCAGAGTTAGAGTGCCAAACCATACAAGACTGTGTCTGAGAAGGAGCCAGTATGGAAAAAAAGTCCATATTGCAGAAGAAAACTTAAAATCAATTAATTGAGTTTAAATATTTCAAACGTGAATAATGTGTTTATGACGAAGGTCCCCTCAGAAGCTCGTTTTTCCGAGGTTCCCCTTTAGTAAGCGTAAGTTTCCTTCATAATTATTTTTGTTTTAGGCTACAAATTTGGCTTAATTTGCATTAATTGACTTTCTGGGAGCATTTTTGCAGAAACATAACGCTAAAATGTGCTGCGGTTTCTGACAATTAATAAATTTAATGGTTCTGAATTAATAATGGAGTTTGTAATGGAACAAGATAGGTGAATTAAAATACGCCCCATTTTGAAGTTATACAAAGTAATTAAGTCGAGAGATAAAGATGACATAAATAAATAGAGGACTCATTTCACTCGCTCTCTTTGGGAAATGCAGAGCAGAACGCGTTTCCGTCCAATTTTGTGTTTACAACGTATCAACTATTCCCTTGGCAGATAGGGTCGTAATTATGATGCAGTGAAGTTATCTTCAAACGAATAATTATTATTTATATTTAGGCAAGCAGCTGCATGGTTTCTGTACATATTTTAAAGTTGTGAAAATAAAGGTCTTTCAACTTTTCTTCCAATTTATTTAAAATTTAAGTGTTGCGAAGCTGGAAGTTTTGAAGAGGCCCTTTTGGGATGTCTAATTGCTTAATTTTATTTTCCAACATAAAACGACAGTTAAAAAAACACAATAAGTTTGCAATTCATAAATACTATTTTGTAAGAACGAGTGTGCTGCTACGAAGAGAAATCTGCTCTCTGTAGTTAGCCAATTATCCAACTGACAATAGTTTGTTTGACTCTTCAAATGAACATCAATATGATTTATTGTAAACTGTTCACCAAGTGTATGGCTTACATGGCCAAAGTCAGTAAAAGTTATAGAATCTGTTCAACAGGCAACGTTTTTTGATTTTGAAAACACTATTGAAGATTTTTTGATTTTTTTTTTTAATCAAGGTACATTAAACGTAATATATTTTCCAATCGCCATGACTCTTCAGAATAACTTGGTACCTTTTGACATCCTTCTACCAGTTTTTCCGCATATCTCACTGGTAATGAGAGCCATATCTCCCTAATTTTTTGTGAAAGCTACCTGAGGTTGAACACACGTGTTCCTGCAAGCCTTGCATCGGCAGACTGTAAAGACCAGTTTAAAGTTGTGTAAAGTTGTTTCCAGCTATTTTGATATTTTAGATCATTGTCCTCCTGTAAAATCCTGCCTGCGCCTTTGGCCTCAAATATTTTCTCGGCAGACTTTAGAAGATCACGTACATAAATACTGAGAATTTTCTAAGCCTTTAATTTTGGGTAAAGAACTCTAAACACCCAAAGCCGTACTTAGAGAACATTCCCAAATACAGATAACTTCAGCAACCAATCAAGTTCTTACAACTTTTTTGTCTGAGAAGAATCGTGCTTACCAGTACCAGATGCAGGTATATACACGGATGGATCGAAAACAAATACGGGCACTGGAACATAAATCTTCTCGGAAGAACCTAAATGTAAGTAATAAGTTAGATAAATACTCAATCATGTTCCAAGATTGAGAGAAGAGATATTGGGAATTTTATATAGCACCGAACAAATGACGCGACCGAACTTTACACGATAATATATCCAAAAAAAGACGGACAGCCAGGCAGCCCTTAAGGCTCTGAGGAATGTGAAAACAAACTCGGTGCTGGCATGGAATTGCCACGTAGCTTTAGAACGTCTATCACATGAGAATGCAGTTGTTTTAATATGGATCAAAGGACCTTCTGGGAAAGAGGAAAACTAACGCTTTGACTAACTGCCGAGGAAGGGTTCGGAGAGACAATTCGTTGGACCAAAACCAACCCTTTTCCTGGCTAGATCAACCGTAAGATCCGTACTTAACGAAGAAATTCATCGTAAACACAAAGCCAATAGGCATCAATAACAACATACCGACATAACGCGTTCATTAGAATGCCGTGCAGGGAAAGGGTAAAACTATGCTTACAACTTTCAAAAAATAACCTCAGGAAACTTGTAGGGTTTTGGACAAGTCACTGTCGATTAAACAAACACCTCCACGAAATGGGAATTATAAACGACCCGAGTTGTAGAGGGTGTTTGAAAGAAGATGAGAGTGTCGAGCACGTGCTGTGTCTGCCCATCACTAGCATCAATCAGACGATCCACGCTGGGGAACTTCTGGCCTAGTGTGGCCAGTTTAAAAGAAGAGCATCCAAGGGACCTTCTTCAGTTTCTCAGCAAGGTTGGGTGGTTGAATGGATAACCAAGGACACCCCAATCACAGAGATAGCACAATGAACCCGGAAAGGGTGCTGGCCTAAACTCTAGGCAATCCACCTCGAATCTAGAATCCAGAATCGCCAAACACAGAGTTTCACTGGGTTGTTGACGATTCGCTGAAGCAATCGCATTACCAGCGGTAGATCAGGCATACTTTATGAAAGCCCATGCTCAGACACTTCGTCAGAAAAAATTACATTGGACCAATCTCAGAGTCCTGATTCTCGATTTGCGTTTTCTCCTGTGGGACTTCGAAAGCAACGATTTTTGCCTCATGTTCCGATATTACTTGCTGTCCTCAGCCAAACGCTCTCTGATGGTATTTATTCTAGGTCAGCTTCTCTCTTAGCTAGCTTGGCTCGTGCTTCACGTACCTATAGAGTATGATTGCGCTTAAACAACTGTACGATGACTTATCCTGCTGTTCGTTGTCACTAACGATTAGCCTCTATTGGGAAGATCGTTAACAGTTTTGTTGACCTTATAGCGTTCAATCACCTCTTCATAAATGTTTTTTATATTTTTAAATATTTGGCACCCGCACTGTTAAACATATGCAGACCTTTTGGATGAAGACAAAAAAAAGATAGTTTCGAAATGCTTAGCATACACGGCACTCATTTTCTTTAAGTCTCTTCTCTTTGACAGTTCGAGCGGTAGTAAAACAATTTGGCGACGTAGCAATGAAATGCACCTTCCCTCCAAAAAATCTATAAAAGCCAAATCGTTAATAATCTTTGGAAATCGAGGAACGTTTCTTGTTGAACCGATTTCCTTAGGGATTAGATCATGTCAAAGAACTATCAAAAGTGTTCGACATTTCTCTCGCTATCGTACTGAGCATCTTTAGGAGCAAGATAAAAGTAAATTCAAGGCAAAAGAGCACGTCAACCATACCTGCTTCTGGCATGTTAAGTTATCGTGCTTTTCTCTCTTGAAATCTTGGTTTCCATTCCACAGCTTCTGAAGATGAGTTTCGCCTCTGATATGGTTAAAATACCAAGTTTCTTTATGTACTCTTGTATTGTTTGCATTTCACTCTTTTCATACCACTTTTACTCTGGAACAATTTTATCATGGTTGTCATACTTAATTTTCGAGCCCTTCGTCTTGAATTCGGATTTTTCCCTGCTACTGCAAGCTCCTTGTATACAAAAAATTTTGAATTTAAAGGTCTTTCAAGACTTTGAATTCAGCTTAATGTTAGATTCGAGTTGAAATAAAATTCGTAATTCAAGATTGAAGTCTAACTTGAAGGATAAATTCTAGAAATTTTTAAAAGGGCCATTTTCGAGTAACGAAATTGTTATCAACTTAACTTATATATTGTATGGGTAGAGGATATGTTAAAAGCGACATAACATTTCAAATAGTTAAGAGATGGTATGACGATGGTGCAATAAGTGAAAGCGACTAACTCTTCCTTGATAGGTTGCAACTGTCGCTGATTCAAATCCCACTGCCCATCATGCAGTTTTTAATTCTCGCTTTACTCTTATCTACATTATACTATTAACATTAGAGTATGTTGGTAACAAAAATTAGGGTGATGGTAACAAAACCACTGATTTTCCTTTCATCAAGAATTGCAACTAAAGACGTTTTCTCTTTTAAAATTATTACATTTTTGACTGAAGTGCTCTTTGAACGTTCCATTTGCTTATTGCTCTGTCGAATTTAATTTTTAAATATTTCGAAGACAATAACCTTACAATTTCAGTTTTACTTTGTTAAATAAAATGAAAAAGTGGCTTTTTATAAAAAATATTGCTACAGAGTTTCAGTCAATTTTTTAAGTCGACTGAATATTTCATGCTTTACTGAACGTATTCTCCCAAATAATTCAGAAACACGAGTAATAGTGCATGCGACACAACTTTTATCTTAAACTCGTAGCATGATAAATGAACGTTCATGGAAGCCTCGGTGACAAAACAAAACTCGGTCCAAGCTGTATGAGTTATGGATCTTCTTAGCTTTCATTATCAAATCGTTTACCGTCGAGATAGGAAATGAGACCCATTAACCTCGTTCAAGTTGTGGGAAATATTTCTCCATTTTCGTTTTCTGCCAAACCCCATTACGACGTAGCTGCTTTTAAACCGGTCAAAGCGACAAATAGAGCCAAAAACTGAAAGGCGAGCCTTATCCGACTTGAGATCTGGCTTATCAGGGCCATAAAAACTCGAGTAGGGTTGCACTTCCGTAAAAAGCTTGTACTTCGGGCTTTCCATTAGATAGATCACTTATCCCATTCTAAATCGAATTAACATAAAACTCTCGGGGAATTCTCTCATTCTTATTGTCTTTTCGCTTATGTTACAAGCACGTTTGTGGCTGTAGAGTTGTAAAAGGTACGCAGAGATTTGTAGCGATTTACATAACAAAGAACTTTCTAGCTCTTTTATCCATCAATCATATGAAGCTTTTCCAGACAAAGTTTTCAGATAAGCTTAACTTTATCAGGCGCAATTTCGGAACAAACAAACAAAATAAAGATTTTGGATATGCCTCGTATGTATGTATAAAGATAAAATTTTATATTTTTTTAATTTAGATTTTTTTTTAATTTGGATTTCTTTTCCAAAATTTGGAGATCCCAACTCACTTTTACAAATGCTGAAGTGTCGCCAGTGAGCTCCATATTTCCATATTTTTTGGAGATTTTGACTTTTTTAGAAATTTAAAATTATTTATAACCTCGAAAAACAGACATTTTTTTCGAGTTTCAAGAAATGTAAGCAATCGCGAACTGCTGCAGTGGAAGAAGAAATAGCGACTACTTTTAATAAGTGCCTCATTTATAGAGATAATCAAATCTATAGAAATAAATAATGTCCAATAAAATCGCAGATAAACAGGCTTTATATGTTTCACTAATAGAGCTATTTCGATGCAGAAGTGTCACTTATAGAACTTTCCCTCTTATTCTGTTCCATTTGACTAGTTTTACTATATAAAGAAGATTTTTGGATTTTAGCAAACGAATTATTTGCTGTTTTAACCCAGTAGATAAAATCCGCAAATAATCAGAACTATCAATCGCCAAAATTCGTCGATATAAGTATTCGTTCAGTTTAATCCACCAATTTTCCTGTTTCCGTGTTGGGCAATTGAAGGTTGTTCTCTCGATAAAAACCAGCGGATCAACGAGGTTTGAGTTTTTGCCGGTAGAATATCGATCCATATTGTTCATTTCGTGTTTCAGAGCCTCAACATGGTCAAGAGTAAGTTAAATGTGGCAATTTCATGAAATATCGATCCAGGCATTAAAGGTTAGAACAAAATAAACTACCATTACATGAAACGGATTGTGACGACCGCAATGGCGCATTTCAAAAGAATTAAGACAGACTTTGCGTTATAATTATGACGCTTCTTATACACGACGCTATCTAAAAACAAATTAATTTAAATATCCTAGAGATTTAGTAGCTGAGAAATAGTCTATTTAATTTAACTCTAAACTCAAAATTCGGACCTTAAGTTCCAATTTTGTTTACTTTAAACGTATTGAAACTTAAGTTTCGATGTGAGTCTTTTCTTAAGTTTGAACTTCATTATTAATCTTACCGTTTAAGTTTACAATGTTTATTCTTTTTGAAAAACTGGAAATTTACAACTTCAGTTTTCAATTTTGTTCTGGTATTTTCAATTTTTCTAGAGATCTGAACCTTTTTTTAATTGCTACCTTCTCGTAATTTTCACTTTTGTTCAAAAACTTCCAGTTTAGGCCCAACTTTTTTTTTAAATTATTATTGACGTTTGAATTTGAAGACTTTATCTTCATAAATGAAGAAAAATATAGAGAATGTACCATGAGTCTGTTATATCAGATGGATTCTCAGTCTTTTTTCTAAACTTAACTTTTTATTTGTTACTGCTTTACAGCTAAAGTCCCATTCTTGAATTCCTAAAAATCTCTCGACATCTTAATACTTTTTTTGCACATATATGACGAGCTTCTTAGTTTTTTGGCATCACACATAAAAATCAAGTTCATCCTCAATCTAACTTTATGCTGAACCGTTCACCATCGAACTAGAAAAGACCTGTATAAAAAGGTCATGAGTGCGGCGCCAACCCCTACTCCCAAGTCTGGAAAGAAACTTTCCAGGACGTCTGAATTGCCATATAAAATCGCAAAGTTTCTTACGATACGAATAAATTTCATAAGAATTTCATGGAACGGCAATTGACTCGGCAAATAAAGCAGTCGCCAAGTTTTCATTGCTTAATCGTTTCCTCATGTAAATAGAATCCTCGTGTAATTATTACGAAAGATCGAGGAGATTAAAGGGCGTTGGATACTTCGCTATTTTCCAGGCAACTGAATTTCCATCGATTAATATGTATAAGACGGGAAAGGCTTAATGCGTTTAGCATTGATTACGCAATTACTTTGTTTGCGACATTCTGAAATTTTCGGTCCACATTAACAAATGTTGACGTCTATCCGCAAGAACATTACAGGCTTCGTCATTATTACTGCTGACTTAGGAAAGATTTGCGTTTATGCTTAATAATGGCAGTAGCGTATTCTCCATGGAAGCTACAAACCACTGTATCCCTTATAAATTTTTTGAATATCTCGATTTTTCGTACTCACTGAATATATAAATTTCTATTCTTTCAAAATTTTGATAATAATCTAGAATAGTGGTTCCCAGTCGGTGTGTCGAGACACCGCCGTAAGTTCTCAGGTGTGTCGGCAAGTCATAAAAATTTGCAAATGTTTAGTAACCTTTTTTTTGGCCATCAAAATTCGTTTGAAGTCATGAGGAGGTTTTTTCTGGTTGTCAAAAATTTATTAAGCGCTCATAAGAAAGCATGTTTTTTTTATGGTCAAAAAATTCTTAGACGCTTAATGTATATCGCTTTGTTTTGTACAATAACGCAAGTTTGTCGTTTCCAAAAAAAGGTTGGGAAACACTGATCTTGAATTTCCAATTATTATATTAAAGATAGGAATCAATATTGAGTTTTATTTTTAAAATTTTTCAACTTTTTTTTTCAAAACTTCAACGCTAATAAGAAAATTTTGACCCTTTTCTCTGAATCCTAAGTTTAAATAACCCTTCAAAAATTCGACACTTTTATGTTTCTAAAAATGCTGACATGAATATCGCTATTTTTTTGGCACTTCTTAAGCTATTTATTTAGAACTTTTTCTAGAAATTTAAAGTTTCAAATGCAAAATTTGAAGAATAAAAAAGAGTAGAATATCCTTATATTCTAGTCTAGTTCTAGTTTAAATGCGACATTTTAGAATCAGGTCCGAAATTTGTGAGAAAATTAAAAAAAAAATTCATACGTGTTTAGTGTACCCTATAATTTTGATTATTTTTAAATTCGAACTTTTTCCCAAGATTTCGATTTTAACTTGAAATCATTAAAAGACAAAATTTCGTTTCTTTCTAGGATGTTCTACATGAGTTTAATTTAGAAGGTTACAGTTTTTCTTCGAACTTTTTGGTTAAAACTTTTAATTTTTGATAGTTTGAGCTTTTCCCAAAATGTCTAACTTTTTATCAACTCTTTAAATAAACTAAACATTTTTAAATATCTTCCTAAGAACTTAACGATAAAATGAAAATTTCCTGCAAAATGTATCATTTTTTTTGAAATTTCAATTTTTTTCTGGAATTTTGTAGCCATACGTTTTTTTTTTTTGGTAATTTTCACTTTTTCTCCCAAAAGTATCATTTAATTAAAAATCTCGGATTTTTGCTCAGACTAACTCCCAAGTCTAGATTTTAGTTTCAGAATTTAGAGTTTAAACTTTAATTTTGTTGTTTTAAATTTTGACTTAGTCTTAGGAAAAAATCAAAATTTTAAGAGAATGTAATTATTAATTAGGAAAATTTAGAAGATCAAAATTTCATAATTCAAAGTTAATCTCGAAATGTTGGTTTTATCTAGAAATTTTCAACTTTTTATCTAAAAAGTCGAATATTCCGTAAGTTCGAGTTTAAGCTCGGAATATTGAAATAAAGTTGAAATTTAGATGGAACGGACTTGTCCTTGGTTATCTTAAAAAATTGAAAAACAAATCTTGTCTCCTGAAACCAAGAAGGATTAAAAAACACAACAAAGGTTGCTCTAATGCGATAGCCAAGCTATCACCTTCATAGAGATACCGTATTTCTTTAAAGATGATAGCTTGGCTATCGAAACGTTTGTTGTGTTTTTTAATCTTTATTGGTTTTAGGGAACAGATTTGTTTTTCAATTTTGGAAATTTACAGGTTAATAATAATGTCTCAGTGTCCAGAAAGCCACAGTATCTTAGTAATAATTTCTAGGAAAAGTTAAACTTGTTTTGGAACCAAAGTTTTAGAAAATACAATTAAAGAATACAAGTTTTAATTGGGAATTCTGGTAACATGTCGCATTTTTCTAAAAGAGCAAAACTTATCAGTAAAAGTTTCTCAAACATTTTCTAGAAATTTGAAAAAAAAAATGTTGAAAAATCGGGTTTAGGTTTAATATTCCCGTATAAGATAATTTGAAAACTTTTTTTTTATATGAATTTCCAATTTTGTCCTAAAATTTTGAACTGCTTTCTCAAAATCCTGGGCCAAAACTTAAAACGTTTGCTTTTTGATTTTGTGGTTTCATTTCTTTTAGATAAAAAATGGGAAATTTTGAAAGAAATAAAATTTAAACCTTTTATTAAAAAAACTTTAAGTCAAAACTTCGAAATGAAAATCAAATTTATTTTTTAAAAATATCTCAAGGTTTAAACTTTAATCTATACATGTTCAATTTTCAATTTCTAGATGAGGATTCAATTTTTTGAAATATTTATCAAAATCCCCAATTTACATTTAATTTTGTTATATTTAATTTTTTTTTAATCTTAAGTCTTCCAAAATTGAAATTTTTTCTAAAATTTCATATTAAAATTTCAATCGAATACACAAAATAGGCTTTACCCAAAGAATGATTTTTTGTCATCAAAATTCAAGTTTGAAAATAAAATTTTTCAACTCAAAAATTCAAGAATCGTTTAATAAATCCAAAGATTAAAATCGAATCTTCGAATAAAAAAGGTCAAAATTTCCAAAAAAAATGTTAGGCCTGTTAATGGAATTTTTCCAACATTTTAAGTTTAACTACGAAATATAAGCGTCTTCCTCGTATTCGAGAGTAATTAGAGTTAGAGAGTGATTAGAGTAATATTTTACTCTAATTTTAAAATTTCGACTTTATCGAAAAATGTTAAGCTTCAAACGAAATCTCAAGTTTAAATGTTGAAATTTCGAGAAACAATTAAATATTTAAATTTGCAGTTTAAAGTTCCAAATTTAAAATAGAAACTTTAAAAATATACCCCAAATTTTAAGGATTTTAAGAAAATTTTAGATTTAGGCGCCTGCAATTTTAATTTTTTTTTTCGTTAAAATCTTGACTTGCGGTCTCAATATTTTAACCTTAATAGCAAAATTTAGAATATTTACTTGACATTTTGAATTTTAGCTAGCAATTTTAATGTTTTTTAAAAAATTTCATGTCAACACTGGACCTTGTGTAGTTTTAAAATTTTTCTCGAAATTTGGCTTTTCTCCAATTTCCATGTGTAGTTCTAAAGCGAAATTCCTTAAATTGGAAAAATTTTTATTAGAAAATTTCTACATTTTTTCTCGGAATTTTCACCACACTTGAAGATATCAATTAAACTGTAAATTACTTTTCGAATTAATTTTAAATATTGCGCGTTTTCGTCCACATTTCGAAGTTTATGCTTGAGAATTTCAATTTAGCCAAATATACTTTGTCATATTTTTTAATGGTATCTAAAATTTTTTTAGCAATTTAAATTTTTAATAAAATCAAAATTGCTAATTTTTTAATCCAAAAAGTGTGTTCAAAATTTCAACTAACAGCGACATGGATCTGCAAAATTAAGGAGGTTCCTATTGATTTTAAGGAAAGTAGAGTCGTAAAAATTTTTGTTTTGTTATATTAAAATCAATAAAAGCCATTAACAATATTTTTTATTCAAATTATAGTTATTTATTTAAATCTATGAATAAAAGCAGACTAAGCAAAGCACTAAGCTTTAAAGGACACCTGGTTAAACTCAACCTTGCAGAAAGTGACCGATGTCGACTGTAAGGGACTGAAAAGGAAACAAGTTTAAACATTGTATGTTCTTGTCCAAACCCTGCCAGATACGATGTAATCTGACTGGCAAAGAAACATTAAGTCCGATCTGGAAGGAATGAGTGCAGGTTAGATGTTGATCCTGGCTGTAAAAGCCAGACTCGAACAACCTTGAAGAAGTTACAAAGGATTTTGAGTCTAGGTCACAGGTCCCATAATGGCCGTTCACAAGTGGAAACAATACAAACCTAAAAAGAACGAATTTGCTTTTTTTTCTCTTTCTATTTTTAGTTATCAAAGACACAACACGCCATTGACAGTGGCGTATTCTCCATAGAAGCAGAATAGAAAATGTATACATAATTTATTTTCAGAAAAACTCACTAAGCAAGAGAAAGAGTTTTTGGGGCCCCTATTTCTACTTCAGTTCTCCACGTACCTACTTAAAATTAGATATACTTGAAAAACTAAAGGAATGAACATGTGAAAAAAATAGAAGTTGTTTAAAACATGCAGCTTTTTCTACAAATTTTATGACTACAAATTTCGTAAAAAAAGTTGAATATTCAAGCTCGAAGTCAAAATGTTGCAGCCAGATTGGAGATGTTGACAATTTTCTTAAAAATCAGAGTTTAAACTTGAATTATTTGGTTCCCTTTTCCTTTTGATTTATAAATTTAAATTCGGAAGAGAAAAGTTAAAGTTTTTAGAAAAACTCAGGAATTGAAGTAAAAAGTTCGAAAACAAAACTAAATGAAAGAAAAAAAATCTTTAAGTTTCAGATTTTGTTAAAAATTTTAAAATTTTGAATTAAATGTCGAATTTTGTGGATTTTATCGAAATGTGGAACCTAAAGTTAAAAATTTTTATATTTTTTTCAATTCCAAATAATCTCGACCTCTTCCTGAATATTTTGTATTAAAATTAGATTTTTTATCGATGTTGAGTCTTTCTCATTTTAAATCTATATACATACATTAAATTCGAAATTTAAGCTTGAAAGTCTTATAGTTGAAAATTGGAGAACTTCAAACCCAAAATATTTAAGTAAAAAATTACAATTTTGTCAAAAATCATTTACCTAAAAAATCTTTCTTGAAATTTGAAGTTTATTAAGTATTTGCTTCAACCTGAAATGTTGGAAAAAATTTCAAAATAGCCTGAAATTCGAATTTTAAATGTGATTCGAAATTTTGACTTTAACCAGAAAATAAAAACATTGTCGTTTACATTCTTAAATTTTTAAATTTTTTTCATTGCAGATTTCGATTTTAATCTTGATATTTTTACTTATTATAAAGGAGGAATTTTTAGGCATTATTTTCAAAAAGACATAAATTTCAAATTACGACCTCAAACTTAATTTTTTTGGTATAAATCCTGGAGTTCTTTTTAATGTAATAATTCCTAAATTTTAACTTCAACCTCAAATTTGTGTCTTTAAATATACATACAGTTTAAAACACCAAATTTTGAATACCTTTTTATTCAAATCCTAACGTATTTCATCCAAAATTCTCGAATTTTTGAAAAATAATTAGAAAATTTAAGTTCACGCCTAAAATGTTGACGAAAATAGTTAAGATCTGTAAAATTATTAATTAAAATCTTGAATTTTGGGTCCTTTTTAGAGAAATTTTGGTTTGAAAAATCGAACCTGTCAAGTTCAAAATAGGAAATAAAAAAATAATAAAATTCCTTGAAAACTGCTTTCTTTTTCGAGATTTTGTAAAAAAAATTATAAGTATTTTTAAATTTGTCCAATTTTTTGTCCACCTACATAAATTTAATTATTTTGAAGAAATTGCAAGATTCTCTCTTCTAGAAATTTTTACTTTAAAGCGGAAATTTTAAGAAATAACAATACTTCTTTTTTCTTAGAATTTTTAGTTTTGTCTTTAAATTTTGGCTTCATTTTCGGCATTATGTTCTTAAAATCGAAAATTAAAAAATCAAACTTTAGATTTGAAATTTAAAAAAAAGTCTAAATTCATTAAATTGGAAATATTCCAAAAAAGTCATCTTTTCAAAATTTCGTTGTTTTGTCGTGTATTTACCTAATAGCATAATTTCGAAATCGTTTCTTGAACTATCAAATTTAGTTTTAAAATTTCGTCATTAATGTCGAAGAAAAGTAATTATAAGTTTAATTTTAAAATTCTGAGATTTTGAAACAATTAAACAATCTAAAATGCCAGAAATCTGACAATTTCACTTTTTTCCAATTTTTACTTTCGAATGAAATACCAAAGACTGGATTTTAAAATTGAGATTTTTACCTTTTTCTCAACAGTTTGACTCTAGAGTTGGAATTTAAAAGAAATCCGAGTTTAGACATGAAATTTACAGAGTTTTCTACACTGGAGGACAAATTGAGCTTGCTAGGGAATTTGTGCATAACTCGGGGGGGGGTCTCTTATGAAAACATGAAAAACCTTCCATGTTGTGTTCATAATATTTTTCGAACTAGAAAAAGGGCAGCCATCCATTTGGGGAGCGGGTCGTTAACATCTATTTTTTTTTAATGTAGCAGCCAAAAAATATCAAAGAAAGTCATCCATTTTGTTGCACATATTGCACAGTCTTAAATCTACCTACCTCTATTGTGTAAAAAAAAATCCTGCAGCTTCAAATCCTTAAGAAGACTTATTCAAAACTTTAGCTTTTTCTACTAGAAATTTTGGTTTGAAAAATCGAAGCTGTCAAGTTTCAAATAGGAAATAAAAAATAATAAATTTTTTTTAAAGAATCTTTTCTTTTTCCAGATTTTACAAATAAAAATTAAGAATATCTTTAAATTTGTCTAATCTTTCTTTATCAAAAACGACTTCGTTGCAACTAATTTAAAGCATTGAATAATCCATTTAGGGCTCAAGAGCATCAATCTAGACTTCCGAAGTCCCAAGAAAATTGTTTTGGTACACCAACTTGCCCAGATTTCAAATAAGTAACTGTTCTAAGACATACTGCCTGGTTAAAAAACACTTCAAGAACTGTACAGCACTATATTCTTACGTAAGATTATTCACAGCTCTAAAGCCCAAAATAAGTAAATAGTAATGCTTATCGATAGCTCTAAACCAGAGTTTCTTAACCTGGAGTCCTTGGGGTCTGTAGCGTTGGTGTCAGCGCAGCAAAGAATTGATTTAATGATATGGGGACGATGAGCTTTTTTTTAATCGTTAAAGATAAATAGACACGATATGGAAGAATATACGGACGTGATGAGATTTTTTAGTAATTGGAAATATTGCGGAGTCGACAAGATAGGTTTTACATAATTGGGCTGCTGGTCATCAGAGATTTCGTTAGAATGCGGTTTTTTTATTCATTAAAAATATTGAAAGGACATCTACAAGATTTCTGAAATTTTGAAAGTGGTTCGCCAGCACTAAAACCCTGCTCTAAACACTCAAGAAAATTATATTTTAGCCCTCAGAAGTTGCAATGAGGAAATCAGCACTTCCAAAGAAACTGAATGGAAGGATCTGATAGTCACATATAATCTCAACATTTATTAACTCGCTATCATTAAGCTGAGATGACCAAAAACTTAAACTTTGTAAGCTCATTGTGCTAGGAAACATATTCTGACTGCTAAATTCTATAAAACTTGAGACGAATCTTTGAAAAAGTCAGACCACAAAATTGAACACGTCACAAGATGAATTGCTTTGTCGACTGAATTACAATGAATGACAGTTGCGGTTTCCTTCCTCCCGAGAGCTTCCAGCAATCATTTCATGGAAATGCAATCGATACATGCAGATCGAGGAATAAGCAGATGTCAATATAAATATAGAGCGCCACTTGGTTTGTTTAGAAACAACCCACTATTATATAAATAACAATATTATGGATTGCTGTGGCGCGTCCTTGACCGAAATTCAAATTTAACTGCAGGAAAAGTCGACCTCATAATTTGTGAGAGGGTAACAAAGACGGCGGGGCCACCTCAATAAGCACGCAACATGGTTTAGTTCATGTGTGTGTATAAAAGTAATTTGAGGGTCGAAAAAATGCACTTAATTGCTATTTGGATGTAGTGCAATAAAGAATTTTTATGGACAACTTAGATTATGATACACTAAATGGCTCATTTATTAGCAATATAATCCAAAAGATTAAGAGAGTTTTATAGCAAAGTAATAACGGTAGATATTTATTCAATATTACCTTGGTGATAATAAAATGAATTTCTTTAGATCTGCTTGATATTTAGTTTCACTTTTTGTTTAAATTTTAATACATTTCTTGGTGCCACATTTTTCAATGAATGAAAATATGCTGCGCCTTTATCTAGTTAAAGTGGTTCCGTTTGGATCAAGAGTCTTAGAGCTATCGTATCCTTAGAACATTCGAGATAAGAAAACCTTATAGAGCAGTCCAAAATTAGTTGTAGGCAACAAGCCCTAAAAACGAAATCATTCTTTTTTGTGGAGATTATTTTTGACTTATTTTCTCTTCTATGGTCCCTTTTATGTCATATTTTATTTGAGCATTGAAGATTAAAAAAAAAATGATAACAATAATCTCTCAACACTTCGTAATTTCTTCTTGTCTTATAATGGATTGCCGGTTGTTAGGTCAGCCAACTTTCGGATTGTTCCATGATTAAAGAATTAAATCCTGGTTAGCATCTCAAAAAAAGACATTATCAAAATATCACCTCATCAAGAACATAACCTGCATCTGCTCTCAATGTCTCTAGAGGTAAACTATCGCGGGTTCAAAACCATCTGCGGATCGTACTACAGCAACAACATGACTTTTCCAACAATCCAAAATTTCTATTAAAATGCAAAAATTAAATCCTACGAATTTAAGGCGCAAAGGATTACACTTTAATCGAAATGTTTCAAGTAAGTTAGTTCTATTCTAGCTTAAAGTGCTTCATATAAAATGTATCTATGAAGTGGACTACTTTACTACTTTAGAAGAACTCTTGTTGGAAACGCGGAAGATATACTTAAGAAAACAGCGGAACAGCAAGGGCTAAGTTAGCCTGTAATAATTAATGAAAGTGGTAAGTGTCAGCGTCAACTTTCCTAGAGAACTTTGCTGAAATTCAGATGCAATTTGATTAATGGCATTGCCTTTTCTTTAATTCATTTACCGCTTAACAGAGGAATTATAAAGCGAAAACTGGCGACAGACCATCGATTATTTGTGCCAAAAAGTGTTGGCGACACCACGGCTAGTAAATATTTTATTTGCCACACTTGGCTAACGTCTAGGAGATTTTCACGGAATGAAATGAGAAACGAACTAAAAAAGATGAACGTTTCACCTATTTACTTATTTATTCTACATTTCCATGTATACCCTCGATGCTTATTTATTGATCTGGGAATCCAACAGATATCCTATTTTATTTAAAATTAATCGCATACTCAACCACGTTTCTAACTTCAAAAATAGCGAATTTTCTCAATCATTTTCCCTTTCTAAAATATTAATAATGATAATGACCTATTTTATGTGTTGTTTTATCCAATTTTATATTTTGTTCAAGCATAATTTCATTTACTCTCTGTCAGATATTTTGTTTTTGCACGACTTAACGCCTACAAACCACTTTAAATTCCATCATTTGTTTTATTTATTAAGAGTATGCAACTCGGAGATTGATTTCTCACATGTAAAATTTAATACCCATTTTTACCCCTCTAGAGGTTGAATATTAAAACATCTTTTCTTGGCGCTCACATACGTTATATGGCGAATTTAGGTGCAAAATTTTATTTTTTTGAGACCTAGCAGCTTTGGTTACGCCTAGTCTGTTAATATTTATTAAGTAGATGAGTTTTGACGCAAGGAAAGGTCTGATGTACGTATTTAACACTTTTAGGTTAGTGGCAATCAGATAATAAAACTACAATACATAATCTTAGAGTTATGTTTTTAATAACTTTACCAAACTATAATCCTTATTTTCTTATGATATTTTTTACGTTTGAATTATTTTCGGCCAAATTGGTGTCTGATTTAAATTAGGACATTTGCCTGGCTAAAATTTAAGCAACATTAAAATAAAAGTCAAATCTGTTTGTTCGGTTGAAGATGTGATTTTACCTTAGCTTCTTATTGTGTTTATTCCAGTACGATGCTTAATCAAATATGAGCAGGAATTTGTCATGTCGCCATGAGGGTATCGGGAGTGTGCCCATACTTTTAGACATTTTAGGTGAGGATATCACATGACTTTTTGCGCTCAACGAATTCCGTTCTCGCCGTTTGTTAGTTCTAAATACAATGAGTGAGCAAGAGGTACATCCGCAAGTTGCGCAGCGCATTATTATTAAATTTCTTGTTGCCGAAGGCATAAAGCCCGCCGAAATTCTTCATAAACTAGAAGCATAGTTTGGGGATACCTGTTTTAAGAAACCTCAAGTGAATGAATGGCACAAAAAATTTTTGAAAGGACAATTTTAAATTGAAAATGAACCCCATGCTCGTGGTCCTCGGACCAATCTGACTGCGGGCAAGATTAACGCTATTCAACGCCTTTTCGAAAGTTGTCGCCGTTTAACTGTTGGTGAAATTGAAGCTTAGATTGAGTGAAGCAAGCACGTGAATATCGGCGAAAGAGGCGACAATTTTTGGTCAAAAATATGATTTTGCTTCACGACAATACCCGCCCCCACTCAGACAATCTGACACATGAAAAATTAGAGGAAATGCATTGGGCAACATTAGAACACTCTCCTTGTAGTTCCGACTTACTACAATGCAATTATCTTCTGAAAGAAGTTATAGGATGTGAGCGATTCCACGATGTTGCTGCTGTTGAGGCATTTGTGCGCAATTGACTACAAAGACGCCTCTCTTTTTATGATGATGGTCTTAACAAACTTCCAATCCGTTGGAAAAAATGCATAACAAATTAAGAAGATTACATAGAAAAATAGTTAATAACGTTCATACATATATCTTGTACCAATAAATTTTCAAAACAAATTGCGGTTCATATTTGATTTTCCTGTGTATATTTATTCATTAGCAAATTGTTTTTCGTACTGAATTTTGTAAGGAAATAATCCTTACAGCGTCAAATTAAACTAAATAAATATGAACGAACATCACGACCCTGCACAAAATAAACAGATTCGATACAGAAGTGTAATTGGAAAGCCAAGAATCAAAATGTTTCAAATAAAATGTAAAATCGATGCTAGGAGTATACAAAAAAAAAATTAATTTTATGTTTTCATTTACATGGAATAGCGTTTCCAAAATAAATGAATTCTAAAATTGCTTTCATTATCTTCCATCTAAATTAGCATTATTTTCACTGACAGTTTCAGGCAAATAATTTATTATATTTCAGCGGTAGCAGTTGTATTTATTTTATTCCTTTGCTAACAAATTACTGCAATTGAGATAAAACAGTAATTTATTTCTGTAGGATCACATTGTCCTGCTCGTTACCACAGTATGCATGTGTTTACTTGTTGGTAATTGTAAAATATAATCAGTTATTTATACCAAATTGGTACTATTATTAAATTGTTGTTAAATCTCAATATTAGTTATTTCTATGTTTAGAAACGAGTTTTTCATTTGAATTACACAATATTCAAAATAAAAAAATTAGTACGATTGAAAAAATCAATTTTATCTATTATTCTGGATCCCGCCACTTTATCCGAGTGAATTGTAAATATTTTTAAAAATTTAAATTTTAAATGATCAATTTGTATTCAAGAATTTTGGTGCTCCCAAAATTCTTGCAATTTTTACTTTTTTTCCTTAAAACTGATGATTTTCTGATATGGGTGTAAGCATGGTGATGCACTTGATCTAGCTCCACCATGAGAGCTCAGGTAGTCGAGCGAAAAGGTTGTCCACATCAAGGTTCTCAAAAAGGAGAATAGAATCATCTCGGACAGGCAATACGGTTGTAGACAAAAACGCTCTACTGGCGATCTACTGGCTTATGTTACTTATATCTGTAACTCAGCTATGGAAAAACATGGTGAGGCTAGGATTGTGGCATTGGATATCTCAAAGGCCTTCGGCAGAGACTGGCACCGATCTCTTCTCGCCAAATTAACATCTTATGGTCTTCCTCCTGGTCTCTATCATTTGATATCTAGTTTTCTTGCTGACAGATCTGTTCAGATCGTCGTCGATGGCATCGCATCCGAGACATTTGTGATTAATACATGGGTACCTCAGGGGTCTGTCCTGTCTCCTATTCTCTTTCTGTTACACCTAAACGATCTCTTAGCTTCAACTTCCAATCCTATATACAGCTACGCAGATGATAGTAGCCTAGTGTTATCTCCGCCAAGCCATTATCCGTCGCTGCTTCAGATCGACTAAGGAAACAGATACATATGATTAATAGGGACCTCGAAATCGTTCTGGACTGCGGTAAGAAAAATCTCAACGCTTCAAAAACTTTCTGTTAGAAAACATCAAGGGATAATGCAACAAATGAACGGTAAAATCCTCCGATGGGATCTAATCTGTCTATCCTAGGAGTGAATGAGAGCACTAACTTCTCTTGGGATGATCATGTGCGCGCCATTGCCGCTGAAAAGTACTTTACCTCCCATCAGCTACTCACACTATACAAAGCTCCAGTTAGGCTAACACATACTGTTCTTATGTTTGGAATTCAGCCCCAAAGCACATTTTAGCTCTTTTGGATTCAATTCAAAAAAGAACGATTCGCCTAATTGATTACGAGAGTGTAACCGATTCTCTTGAAACTCTAGAGCACAGGCTGATGTTTGGTTACTTGTCTCTTTTCTACAAGTACTATCATGGAAGAGACTTGAAGGAACCAATAGGATTAATTCCCACAAGGACAAGATTTTTGAGGCATACAAGACAGTCGGAGACCGCAAATTTCAGTGCGGTCCAGTTTGACACAGTGAGAACTTCTGTCTACGGGGACTCTTTTTTCCTATGTTTCCACATCCTACTCGCAGTGCTTTGAAGGCATAATGAGGTTACCCTTGGCGAGTGGATTAAACTTTAAAAATATATATATTTATATTGCTTATTTTTAGAGGAAGAGTTTGTTGTAGATTGAGGATTATTTTTGACCCCAATTTTTTAGAATGAATACTGCCTCACCCCGAAAAAACAGAATTTGACTACGTCCATGGAACTCCTTCCTCACCATATGTGGAGTAAGGTCCTCCTTAAATCAAAGAGTCCTTCGTCCCATAAAAGTTTAATCCGTCGCAGCGCTCAGGACGTAATATGTTTCTAGTTTACGCTTTGGGATAATACACTTTAAAAAAATACAAAAACGTTTCTGTTAATCGTTTAGGCAATATTTTTCGACTTAAATCGGTCCTGATAGAACGATGCTCGTAGACTGTCAGGAGAAATAAAACTGTATCTCGTTTTTATTTTTGCTAAAAAATCTAACTAGTTCTAAGAATTGTGCATTTGAATCTGAAGATTGAAAATGTTCATTTATTTCTTAACAAGCTTATAATAGCAAATTGTTTAATAATGCCAATGCTATTAAGTTTATTTCTAGAATTTCATTAAGCGAAAGTGCATATTAAGGTTATTTAAATGGCGCTTAACCTTCTGAAATGCTTCATTTCAATTTTTTTTTTCTGCTAGATAATTCGATTGATTCAGGAAGCTAATTATAGAACGTTTAACCAGCTGAGCTTGTTAGTGAGCTTATTTACTTGTGTCGAAAATAAAATATTGCAGTTTAAATTTAGTTTACCAATTCCTGTCAAATCCTATGACTGAGGTTTTTGAATGCATTTGTATGTTATAAATATTCGGGTGCAATTGTCCGACATTTAGTTTTACGATCTCTTTCCTGTTTCAGTTATCCATCCCATAAAACCATTTTTGACACCATCAAAAAACGATAAATGCTGCATTATTTATTGAGACACTAAAGCACACATTTAATAATGTAAAAAACATCATTATAGTTTGATTTTTAAAAGTATAAGAAAAGATAAAAAGTAGTCTAACCAGTTTTTAATTTGAAATACAAATCTTGTCTCTTGAAACCAAGAAAAATTAATAAACAACAAAGGTTGCTCTAACGCGTTTTGATAGCCAAGCTATTATCTTCAAAGAGATATAGTATCTCTTTGAAGATGGCTATCGAAACGCGTTAGCGCAACCTTTGTTGTTTTTGGTTTTAGGGGATAAGATTTGCATTTCAATTTTGAAGATAACCAAGGATCCACCAAAAGAAAAGTTTTTAATTTGTCAAAAAAATTGGTTGTGTTTTCAAGTGCAGTGTTTAGGCTTTAGTTTGCTTCTTTTTTAACATTTTCTACGGTATGACAAAATTGTAAAGTTAACACATTAATTACAGCCACAGTCTTAATAAAATATTACAATTAAAAGATACAAAAGTGCAGAAAAATAGTTGGAAATTTTGGAAGAATTGTTTTTAATAATTATAATTACACAGAAATATTTGATACCAGAATACAACTTGCTGCTCCCATGTGGCGCTGTATAACTCAAAAAAGACCTAAAATGTATGAAAAACAACAATATGGAATAGGTTTCTAGTAGTACCGGATTTATCTCCAATTGAAATTCTTTGGTACAAAATGGAAAGGCACTAGGAAAATATCATGTTAGAACAATCCCCGAACTGAAACAAAAACTTCAGAAAATTTGGGATTCGTGGAGAGCAGAATTTTTTGAAAGCTTTGTTAATACCATGTTCCGAAGAAATTCGGATCATTATAAAAAAATTCGACAAGAGCAAGTCGGGACTCGCAAAAGTTAGGGTATCGCACTAATTACTACGGCGAACAGTCAACATACCAAATAAAATTATTTTTATTTATGTATGAATTTGAAATTTTATTCAAATTTTCTTGTGTTATAATTTCAAAATAAAAAAAAATATCTATTTAGATATACTCGCTTTTTCTATAATCAATTCGAATATTTATGGAACTAATAACTATGTTGATAATGTCTCAAATAAAAAGCATTTATTTGCAATGAGTCGATGACTAACACAGTTTATGAGATCGCCTCGGATCGCGCCTAAATGTTCCATTCCAACCAGAATTACGGAATTACTACGTTGCCTGCAATTTAATAAACTAGTGCTAACTGCGAAAATATTAATCAAAATGAAATAATATAAGAGACAAATTTGATCTGCATTCTATCCTTCAGCTAAATCAAGTTTTTTATTTAAAAAAAAATTATTGCTGTATGGTTCAAAAAGCCTTAAACTCCAAGCACCTATTTTTCCATAAAATATTTTTTTTTCTTAACAACTATTACGATATCAGCAGTTTTCCAATAATCCACGGCCTAATATTTACTGAACCTATTAAAGCGAAATGTAAATTATAGAATTTAGTACGTAGGACAATTTCCTAGAAAGATCTGATAAGGGGAAAGCGGCCGCGATAACGAAGCAAAGGGCAGATAAGCGTTCCAGAAATTTCGGCAAACGATAAACCTTATCTGAGGGATTTTTCTAGAACCTGGGAGCCAAAACTATGTAAGGCGGTCGCCTTTCTCTCAGTTAGTTAGAGTCAGTCAGTGTAATTAGTGAGCTAGTAGCTAAAAGTCAATAAGTGAGTTAATTATTCAGTTGTAGTGTTCCGAGTTTAGTTTGAAAATAAAGTAGGTATTATTCAGCAAGTGTTTAATAATCATTTCGAACCAATAAGCCCGTAACACTATTAACATCTTAATTTTATCCTTAGAAACCTAGAAGAACAGGGAAAAGTGATCACTTCTGACACATTTTGAACTGTACCTTTAAGACGATTGGACCAAAAATTGTTAAAAACATATTCTAGGATCCTTAAAGGTAACTCGGTCAAATGATACCTTACACGATATACTACCTAAAACTTGATTGTTTAGAGACCCCCATTTTATTATAAAGTATTTCTTTTTCTTGGCTAGATGTATTTGCGTGGGTCATCGAGAATTAACGCTGTGCAAAATTTCAAATTTCTACGTTACATAGTTTTTGCAACTCTTTGTTGCAGACGAACGGTCGGACAAGAGTCCTTTATAACGCACGGAACCTTAATAAGATCGGTGAAATCCAATTGTAAACTTAAAATAGTTTTTATTCTTAATTCAATACTTTTCTTTCTCCCTCACTTTTTATGCTACCCTTTTAAGGACTAATCGGTATTTATTTTAATTAAAATATGCCTCACATGAAATTAAAACTAATTTTGGTACTTCTTACATTTCTGCTTTCTATAGATAACCAACTTAAATTAACAAGTACTTCATATAATATAATTACAGTAATTCTAGTAGCTCAGTAATCGAAGCCATCATTTTCACTTAATAAAGGTGTTAGAAAATACATCTTATGACACAAAGTAGTAAAGTTGTCTGTTAAAATAAAGCCTAGATAAAAATAACCTATAAAAATATTGATTGTTATCCTTCCACTTTCTAAATAATTAAAGAAGTATCGACCCGTGTATTTTCAATTCCCCTGTTCTCGTTACACTCAAACCACGGAAAGCTCTTTTGCATCAAGCAGGAGGTGATAAATTAATGGGCAAACAAATGTTACGGGTTTTCGAATTATTGCTTCGATTTTCCCCTCCTATAAGAAACTAGCAATAAATCGTGCAAATAATGATCACAATTAGCCAATTTAATTAATATGTTTGTAATCCAAGCTAGTTTACTTCTTTAATGGAATTTTCTTGATCTCTTTGGTGGTATTTCATTATGTCGTTGTTAAGAGTGAAATGAAATCATTTGCAAAACCAAAAGATAACTTTATAGCTAAAACTTGTTTTAAATTATTTCTTCAAATCTAAACTTTAATCTCGAGATAAAAGTTAAAAGTTCGACATCAAACTCAACTAATTTTCTCTGAAAATTTAGAGTTTTCCCCTAAAATTTTAAATTCAACCTTAAAATTACTCGCAATTTTTAATATTACAATTTCGAGTAAAATCTGATTTCGACAGTGGACGCCAGAGTTCTCTTGTATCAATCAAGTTGGAACGGTCCACAACGACTACAGAACTGATGAGGCCAAGGAAGGCTGAAACTATTCTACGTTTGTGGTTGTAAATATTTTCAACTTGGGCACGTTTAACTGTCTAATTACAAAACATTTAATTGGTCATTTGTCGAACTAGCTGAAAGTAAAGTCACGCCCAGAACGTTTGTATCAACTGATGTTGCGATGCAACCTACGATACAAGCTGTTTGCCTCATTTAAGTGACCTTTGTGATTAGATTCTAATTGCATTAGGTTTTAATTGCTTCGTAATTAACTTATATATGTATATTCGTATATACGAGGGTAAATCAAATATAAACCGGAATTTGTTTTTCTAAATTTATTGGTACAAGATACATATATGAAAGTTATTATCTCTTTTTCTACATTATTTCCTGATTTCGTTATGCATTTTTCCCAACTAATTAGGAGTTTTTTAATGCCATTATCATAAAAGGAAGTAAGGCGTGTTTGCAGGCAATTTCGCACTAAATGACTCAACAGCAGCATCATCATGAAATCGTTCACCTCCTAGAGCTTCTTTCAGTGGCCCAAATATATGATAATCGCATGGTGATAAGTCGGGACTATAAGGAGGGTGCTCTAATGTTGTCCAATGCAATTCCTCTAATTTTTGATGTGTCAGATTGCCTGAGAACCAAAATCACATTTCTGCATATCTTCCGCCGACAGGCACGTTTTGCTTCATCCGATAGCTGTCAGTAGCAGGCATCATTAACCGTACGATGTGTATGCAGAAAATCGACGTGCCCAATACCGTTAATCTTGTCCTCAGTTACAATGGTCCGAAGACGACGGGCATGGGGTCCATTTTCAACTTGAGTTAATCCTTCCAAAAATTTTTGTGCCATTCATACCCTTGAGTTTTCTTTAAAAAAGTATGTACAAACTGGCTTCTAGTTTACGAAGAATTTTGGCGGGTTTTACACCCTCAAAGGTAAAAAATTTAATAATAATAATGCGCTGCGCAACATGCGGATGTACCTCATGCTCACACATTGTATTTTCAACTGACGAAGGGCGAGAACGGAATTCGCTTGAGCGTAAGGAATCACGTGATATCCCCACCTAACATGTCTAGGAATATGCGCACACTCGTATAAAGCTTCTTATCTCGGCAGAGAAAAGCTTCAATTAACATGTAGCAAAAATCTTTGCGTAGACATTTCTTGAAACAGTTCAAGTTGAGCGAAAGAGCTAGGCTTTATAAAAAAGAAAAAAATTACTATTTATACCATATACATCAGTCGACATAACCCGAAATTTCTAGAAAAACATTTAATTTTCGAGTTTAAAGCCAATTCTTTTTGAATAAAATAAAAATGTTGGAATTATTTTGCATACATTTAAAGGATTTTTACGAAATATTGACCTTGAAAGTTTTATATAAACTTCATATATTTTTTTTGAACTTCAAAGTTTAATGCCAGACAAGATTCCAAAATAACGAATATTCAAAGTTTCTAGTTAAGTATAGATTTGAAATTTTCAGCTGTTGGGTTCTAGTTTATACCCAAAATTGGAGAAAAAAGTCGAAATTTGATGATTTTAAGTAAAAGTATCCTAGAAAAAAATGTCATAATTTCCAAAGAAATACCTAAATATTAAGTTTGAATGGAAAATTTAAATAATTATAATAATTTCAAGCTCACAAAAACCTAACTAGGCTATACTAAGAAAAACTTATCAAATTGGATTTCTAGAATTGTTAATGAAATCTAGACCACTCCTGGCATATCCTATTTTTTAAAAAGAAAAATAATCTAAATTTTGAGAAAAGAAAGTCAAAATTGTTTGAAATAATAAAAAGTTCAAAATAAAGTAAACACGTAAAAACGGAAAGATAAACGAACTTTCAAAATAAAAAAGATGCAAAATGTCGACTTTTCTAGGAGCAAAAAGTCGAATACTTGAAATTCTGAGTTTAAACTCACAATCAGTTTAAACTATTAAGTTTAAATATAATATTTTTAAGGTAATAAATGTTCAATCTTTTTATAATGTTAAGCATTTCTGGTTACTTCATTTTTTTCTTGAAATCTGGAAATTAACCTCAAAATGTTGACACTAAATTCGACTTTTTTTTCTTTTTTTTATTTTTTGGTGGAGCGGACTGGTCCTTGATTATCTTCAAAAATGAAATAAAAAACTTGTTCCCTCAAACCAAGAAAGATTAAAAAACACAACAAAGGTTGCTCTAACGCATTTCGACAGCTAAACTATCATCTTCCAGTATCTCTCTGAAGATGATAGCGTGGCTGTCGAAACGCGTTAGAGCAACCTTTGATGTGTTTTTAATCTTTCTCGGTTTCGGGGGACAAGTTTTTTATTTTAATTCTTTATTAAATTCGACATTTCGTGATTAAAATGGAAATTTCGTAATTAATACTGAAGTATGCCGATTAGGGATGTAACGAATGTTGGTTTTCTGACATTCGCGAATGCGATTGCGAATATTCATTTCCAACATTCGAATGCGAATGCGAATGCAAATGCAAATGAGGAGCTTTTTTTCTGGCACTTAAAGATATTGTGGGAATAATCGAAATTTTGAAAATAAATCTAATTTGGAGAGAAATACCCAGTTTCTAAGAATATTTCTCTTACAATTTTTATTATTATTATTTGAATTTTGACATAATCTCGAAATTTAAAAGAGCTATTTTGCTCTAAATTTCGCGGAAATACAATTCTCAAAATTGTTATGTTTCAAGCAAACGTTTAATCCAATACTAAAAAAATAAACGAATTATGATATAAAGTCGAATTTTGAATAAAATTCTCGAAATATAAAATATTTACTTGAAACTGCAAGAATAGGACGAATTTTGAGAAACAGATTAAAATTCCCGGACGTCAAAATTTCGAGAAAAAGGCCGAAATTTTCATGAAATATTTAAAAACTTCAGTACAGTCCAATTTAAAAAAAATAAATAAAATTTTTGAGTTTATACACAAAATTCTACTTTCTTAAAATTCGACTTTGTAGTCGTAATTAAGAAAAAGACGAATTATAATTTTTAAGAAAACAGTCTTGGAATAAAGTGGGAGTTTTCACGAAATCAATTGAATATAAAAACCTGACCTTTTGGAAAAATATGAAAAATATCAAAATTTAGAGAGAAAGATTAATTTCGAGATAAATATCGAAAGTTCCAAATACCCAAACAAATTTTGAAAAAAATTAAAATTTAGAGAAAAATATCGATATTTTGAGAAAAAGTTTAAAATTTTGAGAAATTAAATTTTGACGAAATTTCAACAAAAAGGGGGAATGTAGAGAAACATTTTACAAGAAAGTCGCTGTTTCAAGAAAAAAAAGAGTCGAAATTTCTCGATTCAGTATTTATTTTTTAACGGCTGCCTGAATGAAGGACAAGCTGCCCCCTGCCACTCTGTCACGTTAGAAATTATCCGCTATTAAGATAATAGTCAAAATTTTGAGAAATAAGTTGGAATTTAAGTTTTCTGGAATTCTTGTCTTTTTGCAAATATTCAACATTTTCAAAATATATTTTTCAAAATTTTCAAGTATTATTCTGAATATTTTTACTTTTTCATCAAAAAACCTATCAAAGTTCGAGAAAAACGCAAAGTTTGATATAAAGTCGCAATTTGCAATAAGACGAACGGAAAAAATTGAAATTTTCAGAAAAAGTCAAATTTTAAGAAATGACGAAATTTTAAAGAAAGAAAAACGACCAAATTTGAGTTAAAAATTTGAAATTTTGAAAAAGTCAGATTTGGTTTAAAGAGCTCGAATTTTGGGATAAATTCGAAATTTCAAAAGAAAAGGTGACATTATGTGAAAAAAAAATAAAATTTTAGAAAAAGGTGGAAATTTCGAGATAATGTCAAAATTTCGAAGAAAGGAACAAATGAAAATTTTTGGAAAAGGGTCACGAGTTGAGAATTTAAATGTTCATTTGGTTGTATAAACCAGGGGAGAGAAAACGCTCTAGTGCCCTATCCTAGCTTATGAGAAAGAAGAAAAAAGAAAAAAATGGAATTAAAAAGTACTTTATACTAGGTGGGACTGGAAACTACCGCATTACTTGTTAGGTTAGGACCCCCAAATTCATGATATAGATAACTCAAAGGTTCATGAACCCCAGGCAGATGCATTGTTGTTTCATAAATAAACTCCCGTTTTATTGCCAAATGCATTCGCAATGTATTCGCATAATTTCTTGCGAATGCGAATGCGAATGTGAATGCGAATGCGAATGCGAATGCGAATGCGAATGTAAAAAAACATGCGAATATTTGCGAAAGCGAATGCGAATGCGAATGCGAATGCGAATATTGGTTGCCTCACTAATGCCAATCGTAAGCTCTAAATTTTGAGATTAACGTCAAAGTTTGAATCTTGAATTTGAAATTATAACCTTTTTTTAGATGTTTGGAAATGGGAATTTTAAAAACCAGTTAAAATTTCAGAATCAAAGTAGAAAATAGTAGAAAAGTAGTGCAAAAGAAAACGTAAACAAAAACTTAAAATTTTAGAAAAAATAAATTAATCATTTGAAGTTTAAACAACTAAAAAATTTTAGAAATAAATCGAAATTTGGAGGAAACATCCAAAATTGTATAAAGAAATTCTCAAATTTTTAAACTTACAAATTTAAAGTTTAAGCCAACAAAAAATGTTCTTATTCCAAAATAAATCAAATTTTTCGGATTCAATTCGAAATTTCTGACCAAATTGAAAACTTTCAAGGAAATACCCTCATCGAAAAAAAGGAATTCTCAAAGTTTTGTCTTTAATCTCAAAATTTTGACTCTTCTGAGCATAGATGAACATTTGAAATGTTTACCAAGAGTCTGTGCATTTTTAGAGTCAAATTTGTAAGACTACCTTACAATTTTCGATTTTTTTTAAAATTTGGACATATCTCTAGAGATTAGGTTTTAAAAATCGAATTTCATTTTTATAGAATTTTAATTTCTTTTCACATCTAACCTTTTTTCCCAAAATACTTAGTTTACGCTAGACATTTTTAAACTCAAGAATTTTCTTCAGGATCAAAGTTGAAATTTGGGGTAGAAAAGATTTCCAAAATGTTAAATTTATAACCTTGCATTTAATTTTGACAAATGACCAATTAAATGTTGATATTTTCTACAATTCTCGAGTTTAACTTCAAAATTTTGACTTTTTAGAGAAATTGAAACTTTCAACTCTTTGGTTTAAAGCAAAAATGTTCAACAAAAAAAATCGTGTATTTGAGTTTAAAGTAAAAAATTCAAAGACATTTGTCTATTTCTTTTATATTTAGCTACGTTTGAATCATGAACTTAAATTTCATCTTTGTTTCTCACAATTTGAAACCTGATCTTAAAGATTATTTCTCGAAATTTTGTATTGCTCTCTTTTCATTAAAAAGGATCCGCAGGAATCTTTACTAAAACCTTAGTAGGTACTACAAACAAGAAAACTTATTAACGACATGTTATTCCATTTATATCTAACATTCTAGTTACTTCTAAGAAATATAAAAATTAAAAACGAGTCAGTGGTATTACAGAAATTTAAGAAGAACTTTTACACCACCAGTTTAAGCCAAATTAATTCTTTGAGAAAATGTCAAAAACGCAATAAACCTCACTTCAATGTGATTTCTATTTTAATCACGTCATTCAGACTTCAGGTTTAATCTCAAGTAGTCGTTAAATGCGCGTATTTCAATTTCTTACTTCGCTGACATAGTTTTCCCAACATCGTGCAAAATTCCAGAATTTAATTTTCATTTTTTATAATTGATGAGACAGGTCCACGTTTTTAATTGTAAAAATGCACACGAGAGGATGTAAACATGGATTTGAACAAACAATAGTGTTCAGAGTTACAGGAATGTGAAGCGGCGAGATTAAAATAGATCCATATCGTATTAATTTTTCAATGTAAAAGTCGCCCTTTTTCCGTGTGGACTGGAATACCTGATTCATTTACCAAATTAAAAGCCCTGGGCAATTGTTTTATCGAATGAGCTGCCATGCAAAGTAAATTTCATGCGCTGAATATTGCCCTATCTTTCCTGAAAAAAAAATTATGCTTGGGTGGAGAGTATCCAGCAGTTTAATATGTTAATCGCATTAAATTTTCGTAATAAGCGTTTTTATAAATAGGAAACTCGATATATCCACATAGTGTTAAAACTACATCAAAAAGTTATGAGGGTTTGACATTTGAAATAATGAGATATTCAGACTTTTCTAGTCTTTACAGGTCCATTTCTCTTTTCGTATCATATCTAATTTGAAAAAGTGCCAAGTTTTCTAAAAATGTCACTAATTTACTGTTTCATAAGTTGAGCAAGTTGTTTTATGAGATTTGTGAACCCGATTTTTTTTAGCTGAAATTAACATGAACCATTTTTCTGTTCAAATCGTGTCATAACTTGAAAAAGTGCCAAATTTTCTAAAGGTGCCACTAATTTAGTGTTTTTTTTTTTGGGGTTGTGCAAGTGATTTCATCAGATTTGTGAACTCTACCTGCATCAGTAACTTCCACTTTGATTTTTTTTTTGTACACCAAATCGTACTCTCCTACAATTATTTGTACGTCATCTGGAAAGGTACGCCAAGAGTTCCATGTACGGTTTATCCAAGTTTTATAAATCGCGGCACAATAAGGGCGCACCCGTATTTTCTCGACACACAAGAAAAGCACTGAGGAAAACTAGGAAAGGCCAGTGGAAAGCGTATAACAAAGTATTGGCGCTCGCGCACACACCGTCAATACCCCGAATCGTACTGATATGCGGCTCTACTGCATTAAAATAATGTCGCTATTTTTGTCGTATGGGATATGTTGATACAACAAAATGCTATTTCTGCTACTGAACGGCAATCACCTGGGGGAACACTTCGAATGCTGCTAATTTCGATATTTTCAGCGAAAAATGTGTACTATTGTTACAAGTTTTCGATTCGGGTCTTTGTTCTTTTTATCGCACAGATACTTCTGGAAACTTTCAGAATCGATTAATATTGAACAAATTGAATTAAATTTTCACTCGCATTTTCAAATGTAGTTAGGGAGATAACATAATTTAAAAATATAATACACAGACCCATCGTGTGCCTATTAGTCACCCTTGCCTAAATTTCAAAATAACGCCCCCCTTTAAATTAACAAAACTTCGTTGAAATGTCGAAATAATAAGAAAAAAGTTTAAATTTTGGGAAAAGTACTGTATATCTGTAAAAAATGTGGTGATTTTTCAAGTTTTATTATTTCCAAATATTAAACGAGGAATTTTGCAAAAGTCGACCAAAAACTAAAAGCTGTAAGTTTAAGCCAGGAAATTAAAAGGTCAAAATTTCAAACAAACCTCGAAATATTTTACTGTTTGCATTTCCTTGTTTTTGATTTTATCAAACATCAAAATCGTGATATTAATAACTCCAATTTCGAGATTTTGAGAAAATAGAATTTTTGAAATTAAAATCGAAGATTTCAGATTAAATTCTAAATTTCTAGGTTAACATTTATTTTTTTAAAAGTATGAACTATCCACTTTAAACTCGATATTCCAAAAATAAAATAAAGATTTAGAACTCAAAGGTTTTTTAAATGTTATCAAATCTTCAGATAATGTGAGTTTAGGGTCACGTAAGCTCAAGGTCACGTGGGCGAGGTCAGGGTCATGTGAGCTTTAGGTCACCTGAGTTACACATTATGTTAGCTTAGGATCGTGTGTGTTCAAGGTTATATTACATCGAAGTCGCGTAAACTCAAAGGTTCAAGATCATACTAGCTCAAGGTCAGGTGAGTTCAACGTTACCTGAACTCAAATTCATTCAAACTCAAGGTCATGTAAGCTCGAGGTCACGTTAAGTCACATAAATTTGAGATCACACGAACTTAAGGCCACTTGAGGGTAAGATCATGTGAGCTCAAGGCCACGTGATCTCAGAGTCACGTGGGTTCAATGTGACGTACGTTTAAGGTCACGTGAGCTCAAAGTCACGTAAATACAGAATTGCGCTAACTTATCACGGGTGTTCAAGATCACGTGTGTTTAAGGCCACGTTAGCACAAGGTCAGGTAAGTTCAACGACATGCGATTTCAAGTTCACTTGAACTTATTGTCAGGTTAACTCAACGTTGTGTAAACAAAATAGTGTGAAGGAAAATGTTCTCTCTTCAAATTTTACTCAAAATTCTTCAGTAGAATCGTTTTTAAGATGAAAAACTGTTAATTAGAATTGGTAAGGCTTTTAGTGGTTGATTTGTTTTCCATTTTTTTCAAAAACTTTCTCGAGAAAAAGATCACAAATTCTAACAATTGTTTCGAGACATCTAACTATTTTGAATATCTAAAGTTTACAGACTAAGCTCGTAAAGGTTAGAAAGCTTACTCTTAAAACTAGGCACTAATTTTAACATTGGAAATGTTTATGTTGAGATATGGGGTGAAGTTTCGGGTTTTCGTTCAAGCTTGAAGAACAAGGTGTCGGTCGGTCGGACATACTCGGATCGCCAGTCGAGCGCTCTCGGCGTCGAGAGGCGCATAAAAACTATGAGAGAATGTTAAGTTTACAGTTCACCGCAGTGCACCATATTCGTTTAATCCAGTGACGTTTCATTGGATAAGGCTATCAGCTATGGATATTAAGAGTATGAAAAATAGCGAAAAGTGTAAGACATATTGAGAGCGTAAAAAACGTTTACGAGAGATTGAAAATAGAGAATCTAGTGAGTTAAGTACGAAAACACCACTAACAAAAACTGAACACTGTAGGCGGTATTGTGAGCATGTAAAGATGCGCAAACTTAAAGGCCCTTTAGTGAGGGGTTATAATTCCATTATTATGCTGTAAACTCTTACCCTAAATCCAATTCACCTACTGTCTTGAAGTACTCAGTAAACGAATGTGGTAAAATATCTGCACTTATAATTTTTAGGGCTCAAATAAATGTAAATTACTTTTACAATAAAGTTGACAAATTTTTGCTTGTAGATTAAATATATTTTAATATTTCATTGTTTTCGCTTTGTATTAAAATATTTCTTTCAAGAGCCATGAGCATAGATGCCTTAATATTATTTTGATTTAAATTATTTCGTAGTCTATTTGGTTATACGAGTATATTTCAATTTAAAAAATAATCTTTCAGAAGAAACTTGGCTAATGGAAACTGTAAATTTAGAAAAGATAAACATTGCAGAAATAACCTTAAAAATAGAAAAAAGTCGAAAGAAAAATATTTGAATATTCAAGTTAAGTTTTCACTCGAAATCTCAAGTCGAATACTTCGATATAAAGGTCGAGAATAAAAAAAATAGCTAAATAAGACCAAAATATTGAATTCAGAAAAGTTGCTAGAAAATCAGTAAAAGAAAAATAGACAATTTTAGGAAAATATTCCAGGATTTCAAAAAATTCATAATGTTCTAAAATTTCAAAACATAGGTCAACATTTTGAGGTTAAAGATAAAACTTTGAAACTAAATCAAAATCATTTGAAAAAAATTAAAATATTTCATTCAAAGTCAAGATTTTAAATAAATGACTTGTGTTCCTAAAAAAAGAGTCTTGATTAAATTTAAAACCTTAAAAATATAAAATTAAAGCTTTAACACTGGTTGAAACCTTTATTGTAAGAGTAGAAAGTAAAGTTTAAATTTTGGGATTTTAAAATTTGAGGAAACCCACCACTCATGATTTAATAAAAAAGGGGGTTTTAAATTTCGAAAAAAAAGTTGACGTTTCAAAATTTCTATATAAAATCCTGAGTTTTCGATTTTATATATTTATAATTTAAAGAGTTTTTTAGGCTGAGGTCAAAATTTCGAAAATAAGTCAAAATCTTTAGAAATATTTAGAATTTATTATTTAACATAAAAATTTTAAACAAAACATAAATATTTATTGACAGTTCAATTAAAATAAATGACATTTTGAAAGGTTGAGGAATTTTGTGAAAAAGTCATAATTTCAAGAAAATACGCTATATTTATTTTTTTAATGCAACAACTTGGGTTAGACTCGCAAGACTGATGTTCAAATTTTGAATTCGTTTGAAATCCGAAGTTTTAAGAAAAAACACAAAAATTGCAAGTTTGATGTAAAAATTTAAAAAAGTCGAAATTGTGGAAAAAATTTATTAAATTTCGGAAAAGTCCAAAATTTGTGTTTATAATTATTTTGAAAGCATAAACGCATAATTTTGTAAAGAAGAGTAAAAATTTGGAGAGAGTACTCCAAATCTATTTTTGACAAGTTTTCGACATTTTGAGTTTCGTTCAAATGAAAAAGTCAATAAGTTGACGATGAAAATTTTTTAGGAACGTAAATCCCAAAGAAATTATCAGTGATTGACAACTGCAAGATTTTAATACATTTAAATTGCTATCATAACAAACCTTCTGATGGAAAATTCTCATTTTTTGGATGTAGAATGGAAATTGTTACTGCTCTATACTGTCTGTTTTATAAATTTGTGTATCTTAGTAATTCAAATCATCGTAAAAACGTGAAAGAAAATAGATTTCTGACGGATTTTCTTTAGATTAGAAAATTTTAACCTCACTGGATAAATAAGACGTCAAAATTACCCTTGAGGGATCAACCAAAATAATCAATAAATAATCGAGTGCCGGGTTCGCTACGTTCTCTTCTAAAAAAAAAGTAGAGCACACTTGATACATTTGAACATCCGATAAAACTGTAACTGACATAAATTGAAATGTATTATTATTAAACGGCGCGAGTATAATTAAATACCATATATGTTGCTAATTTAAAGCCGCTTCCCATTTTCGTTTTTAGATTCAAGTGTTCAGTTCATTACGACAAGCGTATTTTTGATATTAAGAAATTTCATTATCTTTGCGATTCTGTGGAGGGAGATTCAAGTGACGTTATTGAATCATTGTCAGTATCAGCTAATTATTATTATTAATTAATTATGCAAGATCGCTTTAAAATAAAAAAACAGGTCCAACTGTCCTAAACATTTTTTAATTCACAAAAACCACACAACCCGGTCTAAGACAACTAATTAACTGTATTAAAGGTTTTAGAGCTTTCGGCAAAAAAAGGGAAATAATTTTATTTATTCCTATAATAGCCGAAAAATTAAATGATCATGCAAAGCGAAAATGGCAATCAGTACAACCAGTACAGCTCTAGTTTTAATTAGAAATAGGTGCAGTAACTTTAAACAATGTCCAGCGTTGTTAAATCCAGGGTGTCGAGCAAACATCATTACTTCAGCATTAGTTAAAAAATTGTAATTTTCTTTAAAAGAGTTTGAAGTAATGTACCATATGGATCAAATCACATCTAAACGAATTCACGTGTGATCTGGAATAAGATAAACAAAATCACAGAACCAACCTCAATTTTTAAGATTGATAAATTTGCCATTCAACTGCCCTCTAATGTTTTTTTCGATGATCCTGATTTCAATGCGAAATAATCTAAATAGATTCATTAACTGAAACAAGTTTATTTTGGGAGTAATTAGAAATTCCATTGAAATTTGAAAAAATTAACTTCATTTTCAAGAAAACAAATTGGTTTGATGGCAGCTGGTCATTTAAAAGTCCATTCAAAGGAACAAAAATATGACATGCAATTCGCCCAATCAATAATACAAGAAGATTTCCGTTCCGTTTCTAATTTATCCTATTGTACTGTCAAGTAAGATCACCAAAATGTACAGAATGATAAAAAGGGTATCCATATGACACCGATTTTCAACGAGTTTTATGGCATCAACAAAGAAGGACTTATTTAAACTTTCTGTTTAATAATGGTAACTTACGGCACCACTTGTGCACTCTTTTTTGCAGCCCGTTTCTTAAAATAGCAAAAGAAGCTGAAGAACAATTCCCATTAGAAAGTAAAATAATCAGTCGCAATTTTTATATGAACGACTTATCAACAGATTTGATCTCAGCTAAAAGTGTTAGTAATTTTATTCAGCTATATTTGTGTCCTAGTGTAAACGGGCAAGGGAATTTAGTCTCAGATACCTGAGATTTCTATTATGAAATAAATCTCTAATCTAAACGCACTCTTAGGGTTAATTCATCTGATCATTAAAATGCTAAACTTATAATACAATATATAGGTCCTTTTTATTTTCAGAGATATCGGCTGTGGAAATGTTAACTAAAAGAGCCTGTATATTATTTAAAATTTTGTTTGGATCAATTCTAATTTCAGTACTACTGAGTAATAATGTAAGATCCCCGTAATTATAAGTCTATTCTTAAGCTTTATATCTGTAATTTTGATCATTTCTTGCAATTGGTTTGCTATTTATCATATTATTAGGATTTTATTGAAGCTGCAAGACTTCAAGGGGGCTGAAATGTTCCGATTTCTTTATAAATTCTTTACCTGCTAAGGGATTGTCGACCTCTTACTTCTAAATATTGGCCCTGTGATAAGTAGATCATATATCTTGTTTGTAAGCGGTAGCTAACTGACTTCAATATAGAGTAGTCAATAGACCATAAACAGGAAACATATTTTTTAACCACTGTGTAGTATGAGGTGCCGGTCAGGACAATAATTTTTTATGAATATTTAATAAATCAAACAATTTATATTAAATTTTAAATTATATATTATTTCTTTCTTGCAGTATATTTAATTTCAATGAATATGGATATTTTAATCTTCTGTTAAAAATTTTATATAAATATTCTTAAATATCTCTTATAAAGATTTTATGTGATTTCAAAAATATTTATATAAAGTGTGATATATCAAACCACCGTAGCGGGCGCTAGAAGCGCTAGAACTTAAATTAAGGTTTGAAACTTTTTTTATTTTATTATTTATTTATTTATTATTATTTTGTTATTATTATTATTATTATTATTATTATTATTATTATTATTATTATTATTAGCAGCATGCTGTCACTTTTTATGTCAGATTTTAGTGCTATTGATAAATATGTAAATATAATCAAGATTCAGGTGGCGACAACGAAAAATAAAATTGATATATAAATAATACCATACTCCATGCCCGATTCGTGCGGCTACTATCGCCTCTCACGGTCGTTTCATGTTTCACAGTTTATATAAATATTTTTAAAACCACATAAAACTTTCATATAAAATATTTAAATAGATTTATGTAAAATTTCTATCAGGAGAATATAAATATTCATTTTTACAGAAATGAAGTATATTTCAAGAACGAAACAATATATAATTTAAAATTTTACATATATTGTTTGATTTATTAAATATTCATGAAAAATAATTATGTTGTGAACGGCGCCTCATAGTGTACTGGTCCTTCGAATATTTAACAACAATCAATTTAAATAGCCGAATAGTGATCGGCATCGGCAGTTCAGATTTCTAGCCCAATATTCGGAATGCAGTAGACCCGTCTAAAAATGTTTGGAAGGTGTTATCGGAAAATCAATTTTGGCGAACTATAAAGTACTTCTCCCTTATAGTCCGAAACTTTTTGAAAAAGAGCATCTTGTAATCTGAATAATTACATATAAAAATGATGAGATAAAATCTATACTTAAGATTATACAATATTAAACTTCACGAATTAAGCAACAACAAAATAATAATAATAAATAACACAAGGTTTATTACAGAATTAACGTAATACGTATTGTTGTAAATCAATACATATTTTATATAATTATTATTAATTACTACTTCGAAGATACATAGATAATTGTCGTGGTGAATTACAAGGGATGTCGGATAAAACAAGGGTCTGCGTCACTAAGATTCTAGCCTTAATAATCTAAATAAATAAAGGTTTCATATTTTAACACGATCGGTAAAGAGGTTATGAAATGATTAATTAAATTATTTTTTATAACAACTTTGAAAGTCTGCAATTCGAAAAGTAAACATTTTTTATTAATTTTTTTTCGTAATTCGTATTTATTTATCATTCCGAATCAACTGCCAACGTTGTCTTTGAAATTTGTAAATACCCTGTATAACCTTGTATGTTAAATAAAGTGTTAATTATGTTTCTATTTGGTGTTATCATTTCCAATGTCTCCGTTGGTTGCAAGGATTGCGAAATCTGTGAATTTTTTTCTTTAATTTTAAATTTTACCCGAAAAACCTCGAGTTCTTCTCCAACTCTGATATTTCGACTGTTATTAGAACTTTTGACTTTAGTTACAAAAGTATAATTTCCAAATTTGAACTTTCTTATGAAAACTTCTACTTTTCCTTGAAAATCCTGATTGGAAGTTAGAACGTAGATTTTTTTCCCGAAGTCTCGACATTTTTGTCAAAGTTTCAACTTTATTTTCGAAATTTTTATTCAGATTTCAAGAAAAAACTTAGAAACATTAAGATTAAAATTTATGTTTCGAAAAAACTTACATTTCGACATTGAGATTTTAACGAGATAAATAATTTTAAATTTGATACTTGGAGAAAAGTGCTGAAAAAAGTCTTTTTCTTTTAAGAAAGAAAATAAAAAATAAAGATTTTAAGAACGTTCATAATTTTTTGTATTATTTTTTATGGTAGCAAATATTAAAAATTCGACATTAATAACTTCAAAATCGATAAGAAAAAAGTTGGAATCTTCGAATTTGAAATCGTAACTTTGAGATCTAACTTGAATGTCAGAATGTTCGGATTAACTCCAATTTCTTTTCGAGATTAAACTGAAAATGCCTTTTCAATAATTCACGAACAAAATTTTTATAAAAAGAAAGACTATGCGCTTTGAAAATAGCACGTTCTTATTTCTTATATTATTTTGCTTTTTTTTAGCAAACGTCGAAATTTCGAGTTAACAACTCCAAACTCAATATTTCAATAAGAGTGCGCAAGCTAACATGAAAATTTAAGATCCCCTGATTTAAAGTATATGTCCCTTTATGGTTTAAAAATAGTTTATTTTTTATTTTAGGTAGCTTATTTATGCTGATTTTTTTGAAAACAGAAACCACAGGTGGAAAATAAAAGACCCTCCAGTCTTGCATAAATATATTATCTCCACAACATTCCAATTTATTTATTTAAATCAATGACAAGTTTTCATTTATGTATTCAGAGGTAACATTACTCTTGATGATGCTGAGATGGTCACCTTCCACGATGAATATCTTCGGTGTTTGCTTGCAATACTAAAATTGAGCAAAATTAAAATAAGCAGATTCAAAATTAAATCAACTTACAGAAGTCAGCCCACAATTGTCATATTTACTTGACCCAGTTGGTCTCAACAAATGAATTTGACCAGTAACCAAATCCTCAGTTGTGTGGAAATTGGTGATATCTTTGAGACGATTCTTAAGTGTCAACAAAGCAGACTCAACCAAATCTTTGTCAGCAAGTTCTCCTTCGTAATTTTCCAAAGCAAGTTTTACCCTTGAGTCCCAATCGGGAAGCGTGGATAACTGCTGGATAACCTATTAAACAAAAGTTAACTAAATGCAACCTATAACTTAAAATGAACTTACATTTGGATCATTAAGGTTCAAAATTCTAACAAGCAAATTGACTTCCAAATCTTTTTCAGTCTCTCCCAAATGTCTAAGAGCGGCTTGTAAGGTACTTGGGGCCCCATCAATCATAAATATGTGAATGCTACCCTTATGTTTCATTAGCATCCTTGCGATTTCAATAGTGAGCGCCCCACCCCATGAAGTACCGACTATATTGTATGGCCCTTTAGGCCAAATATTGCGAATGCTTTGAACCAATTCAGCAGCGAGCTCCTCGATGGGAACATGATGACTGGGGAGAGTAGCGCAATATGTTGGATAAAGCAGTTCGTAGGCAAGCTCACGAATTTCCTTTTGGTCTGCTATGCCAGGAATAATGAAAACTGGCGCCAGTTCTCGAATTTCTCTAGGACCCAATGTTGGCAGTTGCACCAGGGTGGCTTTCTTTGGAGCTAGTCTAAATTCCTTCGCCATTTCTTCGATTGAGGGTGGCAAAAGTAGAGTGAGTTCTGCAAAAAGAAATTAGCTAAATTAAATCTATTGATTATTATTAATATGGAAGTAGTTATTCTACTATGTTTCAAATATGTAGTAAATTTGTGGTTTCAGATAGGATACGATTGATTTTGTAAAAACCGTGTTCAGTGTAATCGATTGCTTACTTTTGAAGAGAGCTTGAGCAGTTTCTTGATTAACATCGGCAACTTTGTCATTCTTGATGAATATATTCTTCGCTTTGTAGTTTAGAATGTCATCCAAGCCATGCAAAGCATCGCAGAATTCAAGACCTTTTTGCCACTGAATGTTGTAAGTGTTGAAGCCAGCGTCTGCTCTTATCTGGCAAGCTCCAGCCGCGTTGCTAATGAAGTTGACGAAAAGAGCCTTAGGAGCTGTCGTTCTAAGAGCATGGTCTACGTATTGAACTGGTTTGGTATCACTGGCTCTGTTCACGCTAGAGGCTTTACTTGGTAATAGGAATACGCCATGGATTGGTCCAAGGAAGTACACTTCCGAAAGTAGTTCGGCTGCTCCTTCTCTGGTGTGTGCCTTACTTGGTGCGTAAATTATATCAGCGCCAAAGTATGATTGCAAAAGTGAGAGGCGACGGTTGATGTGTGTTTGTTGTGGCTTAGAGTCAGAAGAAACCACAATTTTTCTAGCCCCTCGTAAGATCAACCATTCGGTTAGGTCAGTCCATAATTCAGAGCTTCCTCCTGAAATATTGTTATCATTAGAATGTAAATTTGAAATTTTGATTTTTCGGAAAATGCTGACTTTAAAATTAAAATTATCTCTTTCTGAAAATTTCAACAAACTTATTTTTTTTATTTCGTAGTTTCAATTGTCAACTGGAAATTTTAAGCGTAAACATACACTTTTTAACTCGCAATTTTGATTAACTTTGGAATATTTATTTGAGTATTATTATTATTATTCTTATTATTATATTTCGAAACTTGTCCTCGACATTTCGACTCTAAGTCTGCAAGCTTTTTTTTCCTAATTAACTTTGACCGTGATCTCTCGCAGTGGGGTAGATAGCTTTTTGCGATGGGGAAGGGGGAATTTGACCATTTTTTTAATAAAATTAATTTTTGCAATAGTGCTGTATTTTCCATAAAAGTAAGAAAAGCGTGGAATGAAGAAATACATAAAATTGGGCAAAAGGGGAAATTATATAAAATGTTACCAAAATTCTGACTGCAAAAGCAAAAAACTTAAATATTTGGGATTTTTTTAAGAGAAACTTGAACAACTTGAAAAATTGAAATACAGAACTTGTCCCCTGAAACCATAAAAGATTAAAAAACACAACAAAGGTTGCTCTAGCCCCTTTTTCCACAGCCAAGCTGTCATCTTCGGTATCTCTCTGAAGATGACAGCTTGGTTATCGAAACGCATTAGAGCAACCTTTGTTGTTTTTAAAACTTTTTTTGGTTTCAAGGGACAAGTTCTGCATTTCAATTTTTGAAGATAACCAAGGACCAGTGCGTTCAATTTTTTTTTTCGAATTTCATATTAAAACTAGAATCTTTTTTTATAAAATTTGGATTTCTTTGAAAATTTGAACCTTTATTTTAAATCCAAAATTTAAACATGAAAAGTTTAAATCCGAAAATTCAAGCACCTATTCTTTTATAAATCCAAAACCAACCAAACCAAAGTTTCAAGTAAACATCGGTTTAACCTCTAAATATTGACCATATTCTCTTTTCGATTTTAACTTCGTATTATAAGTTTTCAGCTTTGAGCAAATTTCAGATTCAAAAAATCTTAAAATGTTGTACATTTCTTTATGCCTGTATTTCGACTTAAAGTTAAAATAAAAGAAAACATACATTTGAAAGAATTTTCAAAAATTCGATTTTCTCTCAAAATATTGTTACCTTCCATCATAAAACTTTTGACTTTAAAAGAAAACATTTGTAATTAAGCTCGAAATCTCGAGAAAAAAAAACAACATTTATATAAATAAATATTGTTCTAATCAGGTTGTGAAAATAAACTTAATTCTATTTAGATTTTCTCAATTGTTGACCTTTTTCGCGTAATTTTAAATTTAACCTTATCTGGGCCCCTTTTTACGTTCTTGTAGGGAATGCAATACCGGAATACCGGAAATACCGGATTTAGAAATTCTGATCTTTGATATTTTTTTAGGTAAATTTGATTTTATTTTTTCCCAATTTCATCTAATCCTCAATTTGATCTGATCTCGAAACAAATCCCTTCCAAGATCTATACGTTTTTATAATGATTTTGATTTAATTTACATTTTTGAAAATCGACTTTAATTTTCCTTTTGTCATAAGTTTTGACAATTTTTAGTAATAAGAACTATATTTCTTTTTTTAAAACTTCGGCCTCTTTCTCAAAATTTACATTTTGAGTTTACGAAGGTATTGATTTAGAACTCAAAATTTCAATATTTTTTGTAGAAATTTGGGCTTTTTCCACTCAGTTCAACCTTCTAATGTCAAAATCTTGACTTATTTTAAGACGATTTTTTTTCTAATGTGTTTAATTGTTTTTTAATTTATATTTTAAATGTGGAGTTTTTGCATAAGATTCAGACATCAAGATTTTATTTTTTTTTCTTAAATTTTGAATATGATCTCGAAAACTTGAGTTTTTTTTTCTAATTTAGAGTCAAAATTCTTTTCATTCATATTTTTCTTTTGATGTCATTTGAATTTTTGTTTCATTATTGTTCAGAGTTTATCCTGTAGTTTCAACTTTTTTCGAAATTTTGATTGTAAACCCAAAATTTCTTAAACAATTTTCTTAACAATTTTTCGCTTTATATTTCTTATAAAATAAGAATTTTCTGAAATTTTGGCACATTTTTTTTCAACATTTCGACTTTAAATTCAAAATTTCGACATTTTTCAGATTTTTTTTATCAATAACGATTTTTTCTGAAAAAATTGAAGCAGTTTCAACTTTTTAAAATACGAAGATTCATTTCGAAATTTGGACTCTTTTCTCCAAATTTAGACATCTTTTTCAATATTTTTCGTTTAAATTCAACTTTTTTGTTGCTGTGAATTGGAGTTTATCTAAGGCGATCAAAGGGGTCTCGACTACAACCATTTAATCATTACATCGTATTTTAAGTAGAGAAGAATGAACGAGCTGATAAAACGAATACCACATCAGTTGAAAAATAGCTAGAAATATCGTCACTTAAGAGTTTTGCTATCTATCCATTTCTGTGTAGCATAATTTGCATTTGTTTTCGTATCAATTTTAATACCAATTTTCACCCCCTAGGAACTAAATTATTAAACAAGGCCAAATGGTTGTTTAACTATTTGTTTCGTAAATTCTGTATAGAAAGTTAATATGAAATGCATTTTTATCTTATTTCCTTACTAATTTTAACATTGTTTTTAGTCCATTTTCACTTATTATTGGAGTGTCCAAATTTCAGGTTCTGACTTCAGTAGTTATGTCAATCAGAACTTTTAACTTTATTATATTAGAGTATAAAGCAAATAATTGTATATCCTGAACGTTAGAAAACTCACCATAAACCAAATATGAGCTCTTTGAATCACATATAAACTGTGTTGGTTTCTGCACATTGAACTTGTTCAGTGCAATGCTATTATTAATCTTAATTAAGATTTTTCCAATGTGTGCCTTATCTCTTAATTCACTGGAACATTTAAAGACAAAATATAAACAAATGTTAACAAATCAGTGATGGGTTACCTCAGGATTCCTTCAATTTCTTGGCTTTCGACGATTTTCCGAACTAATGGTCTAACACTCACTTTTTCAAGTCCTTGGTTCAAGTAGTCCTTAATTTCATTTTTCACCTCATCGGATGCAGTTAACAGATTTTCAAAATTGACCACATAGAACGAAGTATTTCTTAGAAATACACTCATACCGATCGAGTTATTCTCCTCCAAATCGAATTTCCCAAAATGTATGAAACGACCATAATCTGCCAAACAGGCAACAGATGCTTGTAGCAGGGTACCTGGTAAACAATTCAAAATGACATGGGCTCCTACCCCACCGGTTGCCATGAGAAGAAGTGGTTCAAAGTTTGAGTTATCGGAGCTCAGTATGTTGTGATCTTTCAACTGTAAAGAAAAATTGTAAAAATTAAATGTTCAAAAAATCACTAGTAAAACAATTTGGGTAACAAACGTAATTTGAGTACAATGGAATTGTAACTGGCTTCCGACTGCATCTTACGAAGAACGTTTTTGCTACTGAAACAATTTTGTTGCTGAGAATTATGTACAAGCAGGTTATATACTAAAGTCACAAATGTGACTAGTAGTGAAGTAACTTTCTTTTGAGTCGCCTAGTAACCTCCATTAAATGCAAAGTATGAAATTGATATGAATGTAAACTTTAATTGTGGAAAACAATTAAACTGAATGAAACTTTTTTGCAAATATATACCTTAACCCTACATAATAATTGATCCAAAACATTTCGAAGGAATTAGAGGAAATCAAATAAATCTCTTCCTTGCTTAAATAAATAAACTGTAACTTACGAAATAGAATTGCTTTTTCAAGAATGCCTTTTGCCAATCGGTCGAAACAGTTGTATAAACAGTGCATCCGTGAGTAGCGGCAATCGAAATTGCCGCGTTACCTATTGCTGTGCAACCAGCATGCACTAGTACCGTTTCTCCAGGTTGTAATTGTGCTTTATGGAACAAAGCATAAAAGGCCTAAAAGAACAATAGCATGGTACAACTGATTTAGACAGTTTCAATAATACTTACGCATGCATAAGCGTGTGGAACAGTGGCACCATCCTCCAAGTTCCAATCATCAGGAATGACCCAGTTCAGGATCGGATCAGGAACTAATCTAAAGCTATCACGGTCCATATGAGCCAAACCCATAATTTTTTGACCAGTAGATGTAACAGCTGAATAATCAATATTACCAAGCTCACTTTTCTTAACAGATTCAGGAAGAAGAGTTTCATCTTTGAGATTTACCCCAAGATAATGAATAGTCTTATTCTTCAAAGTGTTAGACGTCACAGTTAAATTATTGACAATATTATCTTTAAATTTGATCGGTACTGGGATATATGTGCCAAAAGTGCCATCCTTAAAGACCGATAAGACCAAATCCTGCTGGAACAGTTGTTGGAAGAGTGGATCCGAAGTGCTGATGTCCGCTCCTCTTTTATCCAAATTGAAGAATACTCTGACGTGCTTCATGTTTTCTAACGAGCGAAGTTCTTGAGCGAAATTGACGATACCCTCGGTGGGAATCACCGAAGATACCAAGTAAACATTTTTACGCGACGTCTTGGCTGAGGAAGCTGCCGCCGATAGTTCCGATACCCAAGATGCCGACGTTCTGGAGAAATCTTTAATGCTGAGGGTATCACCTTTGACAGGTACGACGAGAGGTTGGGATTTGTTGATCTAAAATCATTTATTGCTAAAAGGAAGCTTGCACTTTGTTGGACTATTGCACCTTTCTGAGAACTGAATATGACGTTCCATTTACATTGAATTGTGCCATTTGTACTAACTGAGGATAGGAAAGTATATTCTTATTTGTTTTTACTAGTAAGAAAGCGTGACATGAAGCTATTAACTTGGCTAAATCCTCTTTTATGAAGTCGTTTAAAATTAATAACGTTGGATATGATTGTTGTACTATGACTTGTTTAGTGTCCTTGACAGCTGTAACGTTCGGCTGCAAAATTGTATTGGTTAAAAAAATATGAAATTACGTTCTTGCCAACCATATTTACTTACATTCAAATTTTTATATTCATTAAGAACATTTCTGGCTACTTCCACTAGGGAATTTTCAGTTTCCAATTCGGTTACCATGATGTTCTCAACGTGTTCATCCTCAAAGTTTTCTAAAGTAAGTTGTATGGCGTTGTTAACGCAATTTTCTATATTCTAAAATAACAAAATCAAACATATTTATATCAAGTATGTCGTAACAGCTTACAGAAAGAGGAGCGTTATTTAATGGACAGAATTCTACTGAATCAAAAGAGATAGAACGCTGTTCTTTGGGAAAAACAATCGTCCTAAGTCCTACTATTTGAATACCAGGAGCTGATATTATTCCAGTGGAATAACAATGCGTCACCTTCAAGTCTAAGAAAAAAAGTCTTAGTTAATAAGGGAGCATAATTGGAAAATGCAATCGTACCAGTTTTTTCAGTTGGTAGATCATTTTGTGATATGGCAATTTTCTGAATAGTTTTCGGAACATGTATGTCCTGATTCCGCTCTCCGGCCTGCAGCAAGAATTGCTGAATCATTGGCTCCAGAAATACGTGCCATTTATTGTTCCATTGCGCAATTCCAACGGAACCTTCCCAAACATTATTAATCAAGACAAACATAATACCGACATAATTAAGTTACCTTCGTCGGTTAATGTTAGGCTTTTGATGGTTTTGAAAATCCCTGAATACTTGTGACCTCTATGAAGGAATTCGTTGTAAATATCGCTGCCAGAAAGCTGGACATTTTCTTCCCCGATTTCGATTTCGTCAACGTCCGCCATGAATTTATCAGTTGGCAACGGGAACGTCATTTTTCCAGTCATCACTATTTCATTGTTGGCCAAAACTTCGAACTCGCCACTGCCCTTTTGAATCATCACGTGCATCGGAACGGAACCTATAAAATGGTTCATCCTGATAAACAGAAGATAAGCAGAAGGCTTATCATAAATATGATAGATTTTTAAATTCCTGGAACCATAATTTTCATTACTTTTTTTCTGTTTAAGATTGGAAAGTTTAGCTCATTTTTTTAATAGTTTGTTTTTGACTGAGCCCTCGGTTAAAAATATTAACAAATTATACGAAATTAAGAAATAGCAAACTGTAAAAATGGTAGATTCTTCAAATGCAATATTGAACGTTCCTGAAGTGTTTCTCCACTCTCAGAAATTTTAGCTTCTTGTCTTCACTTTATTATTTTCTGCCGATTTTCATTCGAACAGTTTGTCATTGAGTACGCCAGGCAATTTTCAACTTTATTAAAGAACATAAAACTTTGCAATAGCAGAATTTTGTTGCATTTGACACCTTTAATCTAAATCTTATTTTTAGGAATTGTGTCATCAGATTTTACCAATTTTGATATTTAACTTTCGTATTTTTTTAAAGAAAAGTTGAAAAGCTTCTTGAGTGTTTTCTTTATCTATGATAATATAAATCAGTGACAGTGTATCTGTGAAATTTGCAATGAATTAATTTTACGAGCTTATGCTTATGTGATCTTTGCTTGAAATATTGCTGCACACATCTCTGATGAACAATCTTATTAACTTAGGGTTTTAGTTTAATTAAGAGAGTCACGCGATCATTTGAAGTGAGGCTAAAGCTGTTACCCCAAATGCAGTAGATATTAATATAAATACCAGAAGACAGCTCATACTTTATGGGAACTTATAACGCAAAGAAAGCATATAATAAAAAAAGCTTAATATTCTTGGACGGTAACGAATCTGATTCTTCATATATCGCTCAATTACCATTTTGGAATTTCCAAGACAACGTTGGAAGGAAGAACATATTGTATACTAGCTGCCCCAGCAACTTTGTCTGCGTAAGTTTCAATAACGTTATATTTCAAAATAAAATAATTTATCATTTAATTTTAATAGAGCAATAGGTTGAAAGGTTCACGCACCTTACATTAGTACAAATAATAATTGCAGTTGGAGGGCAATATTAAATCAGCCGTAAACATTGCGGATTGATTTCTCTTTTTTACGCTCTGCTGTAAAGTAAGTAAAATTGTTAGCACTGTTTAGTTCTTAAAAGTGAAAGGTTGAGTTTCACTAGAAAAAAATAAACCTAAAAGGTTCTTCTAAAAATATTCTATCTTCTAGTAAAAGTATCATTAAAATCGATTTAGCCTCTTCTGATATCAGCCCGGACAAAGATCAATTGACAGACAGATAGACACTTGGAAGCTTCAGCTTTATTGATATAGATGTAAAAGAGTAAGAGTGTAAGAGAGGAAGATTTTTTTTAAATTTTGTCTTTTTTGAGTACAAACTTCAAATGAAAATTTTCTTCCCAACATTTAAATTTTAAAATTTAAATTTTCATCCATTAATTAGTCGCAAAATGTTGATTTCAATTTTTTAATACAATTTTGACAGTTCCCTCAAATTTTGATGCTTTTCCAAATAATCAAACATTAGCCCCAATATTTTGACATTACTCTTACTCTTAAATTGTTCTAAGTTTTTCTAAAATTTTAGCCTTAAAATGTAGCAGGAAACTTCAGGTTATAATTTAACTTTCTCTACATTTTCAGTTTTTCATGAACAATCGACTTTAAATCTAAAATGTCTGAAACAAAGTAGAAAAAAAAAGTTGAATTTCGAGTTTAAACTCAACATTTCCAGATTGAGGTCGAAATTTCGAGGTCAAAATCAAAATATTTACGTAAAATTTGAAATTTCAAAACGAAGTCAAAAATTTGGGATGAAAGTCGAACATTTGATAAAAATATTTGAGATCAAACTAATTTCAACTTAAAACTTCAAGAAAGACTATGAAAATCGAGCTTGAGATTAATACTGAAAATTTGAGAAAAAATTTGTTCGAGATTGAACCTAAAATTTAGACCAAAAACATAATATTTTGAAAAAAGTGAACATTTTTAGTTAAAGTGACTTTTCAACTTACTAACGAAAATATTAATCAAGATTCAAAATTTTCTCGATATTTTGATATTAAAGTCGAGATTCAATTTTGAAACTGATATTTGCTGAATTTTCTGATTTAAAAAATTTCCTATTTTCTTAGTTTTGAGTTTCAGTGTAAAATTTAGACAGTTTTACAGAGAATAAATGAAAATTTTGACACAAAAATTCAAAATTCCGAGAAAAGTCGAAATTTTGAAAAAACAGAAGAATTTTTGAATTTGCAGTCTAAACTTTAGAAAAAAAGCAAATAAATTGCTTTAGAATTTTGAGCAAAGACAAAAAATGCAAATTTTTTATTAAACATCATTGAATATATCATCATTATCAAAATCTAAATTTTGACCTAAAAATCTAAGACTCACTTCCGAATTTTAGCATTTTATGCACTTATGTGGAATGCTTTTTAAAGTGTTGACTTGTTTGCAATTTCATTTATCAAAACTTTCAAAAATTTTTTTATTTCTTAGGCGTTTATTAAAAAAATTAGCGACATTTGGAGATTTGGAATTTAAAAAAAAAAAAATTTTTACAAAAAGAAAAATTCGAAAGAAAAACATCAACAATTATTGAGTATAAAGTCAAAATAACAAGATTTTTTTTAATTTTAAGTTGTTTTCATAATAGTCTGCTTTCTTTTACATGCTAAAATAAAAAAATTAAAATATGAACTAGCAATTTTCAGGAAAATGTAAATGTTGATAAATAACTAGAATTTGATAAATTAAAAATTCCATCCGCAATGTTTACTTTTTTTTTAATTTAATTTGTTAAAGTAAAGTAAAAACAACTGTAATTTAGACTATCAACTTTGAGAAAAATCGAAATGTTGATAAAAAATTTCACATTTGTAAATTACAAATTTCTCGACTTTCCTTATTTATTATTATAAAATTCCAATTTAAACTACAAATTTCGGGAACCATTTCAAATTTTCGAGAAAGAACTGAAAACTGTCAACAATTTTTATTTTGGATATCTTCCTTTTTTCTTCATTTCTACTTCTTTGTAAAATTCAGTATTCTTAATTTTTTGCTCCATAAAATGTTGACATTAAAGTCGAGTTAAAAGATTAATTCTTTTCATGAAGTTTTGTGATCAAAAAAGTATTAGGCTTAAAGTGGAAACTTTAAGAAAAAGTTAAAATTTTAACATGGCTGTTCGCATTTAAAATGAAAATCTCTTGAAATTTTTTGGTAGTAAATCCAATCTTTTTGAAAATTTTTGAGAAAAATTCAAAATTAAAAAACAGGAACTTTTGGTGTTAATCTTTAAATTCTTATTTGGAATTCTTAGCTCGAGTGTTTGATCTTTTTCAGCTAACACCTTTTATTTTAATTTTTATTTTAGTATCAAGAAAAAATTTCCAAATAAAAGTCTTAATTATGCCAGCAAAGCAACACTTTTAAGTTAACATTTAAAAAAAAAGTTAACATTTTGAGTTTCCATTGAAAAAACTAGATATCAAGGAAAATTCAAAATTAAAAATGATTTTCTGGATAATTTTTTTTTTCTTTAGACTTTCGGCATCGTTCCTGAAATTTTTACTGAAAAGTGATACTTTTGTGAATGATTTGAAGTTCTGAAATTTGGATAATATAGCTAAACACCTTAAATAGACTCAACATTTAGGATCAAAATAAATATTTACAGATAAAAAAAGTGTTTTAGAAAAAAATTCTTTAAAGAAAAATTCGAAGTTTCGAATAAAATAACTGAAATTGAAAAGAAGTCTTCTTATACATTTCGAGCTTTATTTTAGGAATTTCTACCTTTTTTTCTTGAAATTTGATGTTTATATGTTAAATTTTCTTAATTTTATTTTGAAGTGGAATTTTCGACCTTAAACTTAAACTTGCATGTGTTTTCTTGAAATTTTAACTTAACTTGGGTTAATTTGTAATTTTCGGATTAAAATCAAGCAGTAGAGGAAGAAGTAGACCAAAAATTAAATTCTTAGAAAAAGAGGTTAAAAAAAATTAAGTAGAAGGAATTAAGTAGAAGTAGAAAAAATTTGAAATGTTCATAAAAAAAGTGAAAAAAAATATGATTTTAATTTACCTTAAAAGGGCGCCGTTATTTTAAATTTTGGACACTTATCCTCATTAAGAAATTACTTTAGAATTACTGAATGATTTTAAATGATATAAAATTTAGGAAAGTACTAACCTATTTTAGGTATAGTCAACACTTTTTTGAAATGTAAATTTTCGAAAATTACTTCCTTTTGTCCTGCGGTAATGCTGGAGATAATGTTGTAAACGATGTCCTGTAATAAAAATTTGTTACATTTATATCTAATAACTATCATCGTTTACTTACAAGATATGAGCTGGACGGTAGGGCAATGTTATTGTCAATTTGATAACCGACGCAATCCCTGAATTCTTCGCTGTTTAACGTTACTTGAATATCGCGGACACCATAAAGGAGAGAATTAATTTTATCTTCGAGGCCGTTTCTCCAATATTCACTGTGTTCCCAATGAGAAAGATTAGCCAAGGAAGGTGTTCCTCTGCTAACTGGATACTCAATTTTTGGATACAGTGGTGTCAGATTAACATCGAGACCAGCCAAGTATAATCTACGAGAAGAATTATTTACCAAAATGTCCTGTAATATATTTTTATAAAAAACTAAAGATTATAATAGTAAAGTAAATTGTATGAAGTAAAATAAGTATCCTGCAGAGTGCTTTAAACTAAACATAAGTTTTGATTAAAATCTACAAGTTATTGGGCAATTTATTATTCTATTCATAAGCTTATTCCTTATTCTCTGAGCGTCTAAAATATGAAATAGAGTAAATATGAAATACGTTTGTTTGCGAAAATTTCTCCAACACGTATTGGGTAAATATATAGATTTTTACATGAAATTCAAGTTTTACCCACCACTGATTCTTGAGTAATGATATTATCAACTATTTTAAGAGTCCAATCTCTAATTTTTTCTAGATTCTGAGATATCTGTTTCTAATCGAATCGACAATATAAAAATGTTGGCATCTTACATGAGAACTCTCTCGAGTAAATGACAGTTAAACTGCAAAATGATTGTTAACAACAAATAAAGAATAATTTCTACTAGTAAGTAACTGCACCTATTAGTTAAATAGATGCAATAATCTTAGCAAAACAAGATACATACTTTCCAAGACTAGTCGATAAAAATTCGACTCCACTCTTTGATCCTCTCTGTGTAAGGGGAACGTTGGTGCAACCTGGCTTCAAGGATCTTTTCAAAATGGCTTGAAGTAGACCATGCGGGGCAATTTCGATCAAAACCGAGTCTTTAGGTATATGCTTCAAGCCTTCTTCGAAATAGACAGAGCTCAATAAATTATTAGTTTGGTACTCAGCGGAACAGTTCTTGGCCAAGTCTGATTCCCATTCTTCCTCCTTATTTGATGTACTGATCCATTTTTCGGAGCGAGGCTTAGGTTCTGGAATGACCTCTTGCAGATATTTCAGCAAAGTCGGAGCTGCAGGTTTGATGTAACGACTGTGGTACGCGATATTGGAGACGTTAACTAAACGAGCGAAAATTCCTTGATCTTGCAGTTCTTTGACGAAGACTTCCATATCTTCAGTTGGACCGGAGATTGTTGAACTGTCAGGGCCGTTATGACAAGCTACTTCTATAGATGGTGGGCATTTGTCTTTGATTTGATTATAACCCATACCTAAATGACGAATTATATGGTTTGGAATACGGATTTTTAAATATGTTAATAGTTACCAATGGCGGCCATCATTCCTTTTATAAGTTGGACATCAAGCGAAGCTTTTCCTCTGGAATAGGCGCATAGAACCATTTGTTCAGCAGTGAGACAACCATCAGCATAAGCGCAACCCAGCTCACCAACGGAATGCCCAATAATCCCATCAGGCACAATACCAATGGCGTGGAGAACGTCAGTAAGACCGACCTGGTTTAAACTGATGATGGATGAATTATTTCAGAAGGATTGAGATTCAGTTAGTTAAATAATTAAAAGATTTAGACACGTTATGTAACTTGGTTTGTTTCCTTTGAAGAAAATGAAGTAATAAGTGAGAAAAAACCAAATTTAGAGTTTAGCCGCATCAAAATGTTTGCTCTAGTATTATGAGTGAAATGTTTTATTTACCATTTTATTTTTGTTTTTTCTTTGTGAAATGGCATGATCGAACTCTTAGTATTAGGGGATATTAGCATGATGAACATTCAAGAACACTCACCTGAATTGCCGCAATGCCCACGAAGGAATGCAAAATGTTATCAAAAATGGACTTATCCGAACTTGTAATAATATGCATAAGATCTATGCCCTTTGTTTCGAGAACTTTATGGCACTTATGAATCGCATCAGCGAAGACTTTTATTTTCATAAGGTCACTAACCATCCCAGTCCATTGACTTCCCATTCCAGAATACACAAACCATACTTGGCGCTTGTTTCCAAGATGATACTGAAATGATATCACAGTTACAATGGCCTTGAATGTGAAATTTAATTCAAATGAATAAATATATCACAAATTCAATGAACTCTATGCTAGTAGTAGGATGCAATTTCAAAGAAACTCTACATCTATAAAAAAATTCAAGTTTGGTCTCAATGATGAAAATAAGATCGAAATTTTAAAAACATAACCAACATTTCCATGAAAACACAAATTTTATCTACTATCTATCTATCTATCTACTAAGTATGCCAATTTACTAAGTCACTTCCAGTTAACAGTTTGTTGGCTCAAATATATAGTTAAGGAAAACTAAATATTCATAACTAAGTGCTTCTCTGTTTATAATCGGAGAAAAGTAAATTGCACAAAGCACAGCCTCATCCAGAACCCGAAGCAACGTATATCTCCACCAAATTGTCTCCATATCTCTCCAGGTACAAGTACCATACTTTGAAAAAGACTGATGTAAGTTATTAAAAAATACCTACCTCAGATTCTTGCTTGACTTCTTCCCCACCCAACACAGCATATCCCCGATACAAATGCCCTAAAATTGGCTTTGCAAATAATTGTTGGGTCATAGCAATATATTCATGATCGATGTCGGGCTTCGATTTCACCTGTAAAAATACTTTTAATGCTCCTGAACCAATTCAATTAAAACTCCAATACCAATTCTAATATTTCCTTGATTCCTTCTTCGGTTCTTGTGGATGCAATTACCAGTCTTGGTATATCATCCTTTTTGGCTTCTTTCTTCTTAGTATTAGCTTTTAATAAAACGTGCCCATAATAAGAATCTAAACCAATAGCATTAACAGCAGCATATTGTCCTTTCCAATCCATATTTTCAGTGACAACTTGGATCGTGCCATTGACCAAAGACGAAATTTCAGGATTTGGTGTCTCAAATTGTATATTGGCGGGTATACATTGATTTTCCATAGCAATTATCACTTTAGCAATACTGAACAATGCGGCACTAGCCTCGCTATGACCAGTGTTTGTTTTTATAGAACCAACATACAGAGGATATTTGCGGTCTTTACAGTAAACTTGTTCCAGGGCATCCAATTCTCGTTTATCAGTTTCCTACGAATTAAAAACAACAATTATACTAGTTAAATAGTAAGAATAGCAAAGTGTACCTTAAGGGCGCAACCGTAACCTTCAACGAAGTCAACTTCCTTTGGTTCCACTTCAGTTTTTTCGTAGAATTCCTTTAGAAACTCAACCATGCTTTTGACGTCAACTTCCAAAAATTTTCCGTCACGGTTCCCATTGAATTGAGTTGCAACGTTGATGATGCTGGCGTAATGGCGTCTGGCTTCGCTGGCTTTTTGAATATAGAGTACAACTATTCCGTCACTTCTGGCATAACCCTCAGCTACAATCAATAACATTAGTAAATGCAAATCAGTCGTAGTTATAATTATGCACTGAGTGAGACTCTTTTGCAACAATTTAGCTCTTTGCTCCTTGAATAATGAATTATAAATAATTAGACCAGCGAACTTATTTTCTATGCTACTGAGCTAAAATATCTCTAGTTTGTGTTTATTATTAGAAAGGGAGGATAATTAGAGGAATTAGATTAATATAATTGTAATTGGATCTCAAGATTTATTTACTATTTTACTGAACTTAATTTTCTCTTAATACGTATTTCTTGCCAACAAGCGTAGGTCATTATCAATAAAACCAAAGGAGTTGAAAATATCCATGACAAGAATTTGGTCCCTAACAAATATTTACTCTTTCACTTGATTCACTTATTTCTAGTAAGTATTGGCATCACCAAGCGATTATTAAAGAGGAATCTGGGAAACTTCCATGACTACAAGTTTGTACTAATCTCCTACTCACTATTCCATTAAACCAAATTGTTTCGGTACGAATTTATTTTAACAAACGGAGATCATTACAAAAATAAGAGAAGTTGGGATAATTTTATTGCCATAATTTGGTCCCCTACTCACTATTCCGCTGGACTAAATATTGGAGTACCTATCCTTAAATCCAAAGATTGTAATAGTGTAACGAAATGTAAATTGTAGAACGCTGACGCTTTGTCTAAAAGAGCTTGTGGGGATTGCAAACACTGCAGACGAGTTGAGGACCATAAGGGCATAGTGGATGTAAGGGTCACGTCTGTCCAGCCAGAAGATGGATGGATTGTGGAAGGTCTTCGGAAGCTACAGAAGAGCGACGCTGATATCGGACCCATATTGGAATGGAAACAAGCTGGATATAGAGCGGAATGGCAAGAGGTTTCCGACAAAAGTTTGGCTCTTAACAATTTGTGGGCTTAATGGAAATCCTTATAGGTAGAGGACGGGGTGCTGAAGAGGGCATGGGAAAGCGCGGATGGAAAGTGTGCCAACTTACAGTTGGTGGCGCCTCAGGGGAAGATTTCACAGGTTTTGTGGGAGGTGCCTAATGGGACCTATGGTGGACATTAAGGGATGAACTGGAGAAGGTTCGGAAACGGTTTATTGAGTTAACTGCAGGGAGGACGTCGAGCGGGGGTGTCGGAAATGTGCCACCTGCGCTACATCCTAGGCTCCCCGTACAAGAATGGAAGGGGCCCTGAAGCAGTATAATGTGGAAGCTCCATTTGAAAGAATTGCAATCGATGTGACAGGGCCATTCTCAACATCAGACTATGGTAACAAGTACATCCTGGTAGCCATTGGATTATTTCAGTAAATGTCCTGAAGCTTACGCCATCCCAAACCAGAAAGCTACCACAGTCGCAAGGGTTCTTGTGGACAACTTCATCTGTCGATTTGGTGTTCCCTTGGATCTACACTCGGACCAAGAAAATAACTTCGAATCGGGGGTCTTCCAAAAGGTGTGCCGTCTTCTTGAAATAAAGAAAACTCAAACGACACCTCTTCAACCACAATCTGATGAAATGGTGAAACGATTTGACAGGACCTTTGAGGAACATCTTTTGAAGGTCGTTTCCAAGCATCAGACAGACTGAGACCGATATTTACCACTGCTTCTAATGCCCTATCGTGCAGCAACTCATGAAACAATAGGCCAGACTCCGGAAAAAGTGATCTTCGGGAGGGAACTGCGGCTTCCATGTGACTTGGTGTTTGAATCACCAAGGGAGACACCCCAGGGAGACGTTGGGTTTCGTAGATGACTTGAGGGAAGCGATATTGGAGAAGCATGCCCTGGTGCGAACAAAGATCAACTTGGCGATGGACCGGATGAAGACAAGATATGACGTGAATGCCAACCATGGTGGTTTTAGTAAGGGCAAATTGGTATGGCTATACAACCCTCAGCGGAGGTGAGGAGTTTTGCCGAAGTTTACACCATCTTGGGAAGGACCGTATAAAGTGCTCAAGAGAATCAACGACTTGGAACAGGATCCAATGTAGCCCCAGGACAAAGCTGAAAGTGGTACATCTGAACAGACTGTGCAAATATACTGGCAAAGTGATTGATTAGAACTGATCGGGACGATCAGTCTTAAGAGGGAGGCAGTCTAAGGAAATGTAAATTGTAGAATTTAGCACGTAAGAAAAGTTTCTAGAAAGATCTGATAAGGGGAAAGCAGCCGCGATAATGAAGCAAATGGCACATAAGCGTTCCAGAAATTTCGGCAAGCGATATACCTTATCTGCGAAATTTTTCTAAAACCTGGAAGCCAAAACTATATAAGATGGTCGCCTTTCCCTCGAGTCAATCAGTTAGAGTCAGTCAGTGCAATTAGTGAGTTAGTAGTTAGAAGTAAATAAGTGAGTTCATTATTCAGTTGTAGTGTTCCGAGTTTAGTTTGGTAATAAAGTAGGTATTATTCAATTCACGTGTTAATAATCAATTCGAACCGATAAGCCCGTAACAATAGAAGTTAAATGAATTGGGAATCTTCCACGACTAGAATTTGGGGGAATTAGGTAGGCATTTTATCAATCTCAAAAAAACCTAGCCGTGCTGTGCATAATAAGAACTAGGGTTTGTCGGTTTTTAAAAACCGGGTTTAAAAACCGGTTTTTTGGAAAAAATTATGAAATTCGAAAACCGGTTTTTTGGTAGAAAATATCGGTTTTCAATGTATGAATAACACTTAAAAATTTGAAAATGACAAATTTAGCCAAATGGACCAGATTGATGAAAACACTGTTGCAAGCGGTTTGGTTCTTGGAGAGAATGTGTTGTTTTAACTCTGAATGACCTTAATGCTTCTCATATGTGGAATGAAGATGAAGAAGTTGTAGAACTCCTTAAAGTTTTAGGTCCGATAAAATTAGCAGCCGAAGCTTTAGGTAGACAAGAAGCAAATTTATTAACAAGTGAAGGTAAATTTGAATTTTTGCTGGGTGAACTACAAAATTTGAAATCCGAAATTAGTCAGAAATTATTACACGCTATAAAGGCACGGATTGAAGAAAGAAGAGATACACTTATTCTTTATTTACAAAATTCTCAAACTGTTTTAACGAAATCTTCTAATAAATTCCTTCCATTAGCAACGAAAAGTGACATTATTAAGTTATACGGACAAATATTATCAAGATTATATAAAGATTGCTCTGCAGGGGAAGAATGTGATATTCAAAAACGCGATGAAAGCGATATTCAAGAGCCAGACAATGTTTTATTGAAAAATGCTATGGAAGTGGCAATTAATAAATATTTAAAGAAACCGTAAGAAGTGACTTCCTCTACTCAAACTGTAAGAAAAGAGTTTTTGGCCCTGGAAGCCACAAATAAAAGGACAAAAAATTTAGAATTATTATATGAGGCTTTAAAAACGATTAAGCCTAGTTCGGTTGCAAGTGAGAGGGTATTTTCTATTTCGGGGAATTTTGTGAATAAACTAAGGACACGGCTAAATAGCAAATTGATAGACGTCCTCTGTTTTCTGAAATCATATTTCATTAAACAAAAAAGTAAATAAAATATTTAAATTTGTATTGAAATTGCCCGGAATAGAAAATACTCGGTCCTTTGCTTAATTGTCTTTAAAACTAAAATTGATTTTAATAAGTATGTATGCAATTTACTCTTATCTTTCGGCTTTGATTATAATTTACATTATATAATACACAGTTATATATTTTCTAATTGTTTTTAATAAGTATCCATCTGTATCTAATAACATTGTTTTTTAAAAAAATAATATGGTTATTATAAAAATATGAAAATATATTGTTTTTATTTATTCGAACCCTTTGCTGAATAACTCGTTTCACTATTACAAAAATATTTACATCCTTATATGTGAAAATTATGCATAAACAACGAATAATTGTTTTTAAAGTTATTTAATCCTGGTCGACTATTATTTATTTGTTCTACTAAATTGCATACAAAAATTTTACTATCAATAAAATTGAACAGTAAATAAGTTCAGTCAAATACTGCTTTTAATCACTCCAAATTTTCTGTTAAAATTTTTTGTTCGAATTACAGAATATTCGAGCAAACATTTTTTTTATAAAAATTCGAGACCGGTTAAAACCGGTTTTCTGGAAAAATTACTATTCGAAAACCGGTTTTCTAAAATGTCGGTTTTTGTATAAACCCTAATAAGAACCATTTAAATGAAAAAAAAAAAATCTATATATCTTCCACTTATAAAAATTTTCTTGACCCAATTCTAGTCAGAATTCTCAATGAAAATTATTGATTGGAACCAATGAATCTTGTTCGTTAAATTCAATGGTTATATTGCTTAAAACCAATGAATTTTATTGGTTATAACTAATTAACTTTACTGGTTAGACATTTGTAAATGGAAAAATAAAGCAAGTTTACCATCAGCATCATATGCTCTAGTGCTCCCATCTGAAGACAAAAGTCCCATATCGTTGTAAAGCCACTGAAATTCAGAATTAAGGGCCAAGTTGGCGGTACCAACAATGACGGACTCGCATTGACCTGTCTTTATAGCATCATAGGCCAATCTGAGCACCTCAATTCCGCTAATCCAATTGCTGTCATAGGCCACCGATGGTCCTAGAAAACATTACGTTTTTACATTGTCATTGGAAAAGATTTTGATATAAACCTTTTAAATTTAGCCAGTAAGATACACGATTTGGCATCATAGCTCTTGAATGTCCAGTGACACCAAAGCCACTGATGACTGACTCCAAGAACAAATTGTCATTCTCTCCGATAGCCGACCCCATAAAACAACCTATTCTCCGGCCTTTAACTTCCCCCGGATTGACACCTATGATAAATCAGCTTCGATTCTAGTTAAAAAATGTTTCCCGTTGTATTTACCTGCATCGATTAGAGCTTCAAAAGTTCTTTCTAAAATGAGACGTTGCATTGGGTCCATGAAAGTGCATTGTTGACGATGGATTCCAAAGAACGCGTTATCGAAGTGTTCAGTTGGAACTTTTCCAATTAAATTTGTGACACCACGTTCACCTTAAAAGACGTTTTTGGTTAAAATGACTTACATTTAACTACTCGTATAGAAAATTCAATGCAAGAACTCACGAGTAAATTGCTTACGTACCATATCTCCAACGGGTCTCCAGAAGATTTTCATTGTTAAATAAATTTACTTTTAGCTCGTCGATATTCTTAGATTTGGGGAAGTAACCTCCAATGCCAGAGATGACAACGTCTTCGTCTAGGAATTTCATCTGCATGGTGCCTAAAATTGGGTATTAAATTAAATATAAAAAAAAATGGTTTCACATTTAAATGTAATTGCATGTAATTGGAACTTGGTCAAATAGCAGTGTTTAATTCATTTTTAACATCATCAAACAAAATTAAACTTTTTGTAGCTTTTACACATATTTAATAGCTTTAAAAATAGAAAATTTTGGAAATTTCCATTTTGCTAATAATACATTTAAGAAGCGCTAGATAAAGTTCACTGAAATCACTGAGATCACAAATGATCTTTCTTTACTTCCCTAACTATTTAACTTTAATCTGTATTTTGTTTTGCTTGGATACTGTTTTATGTACATTTTTATATAGGGTCTGATCGGTCTGATAATGGAGAATAGCTTTTCATTGAAGCTAAATTTTCAAATTTTGCCAAGATGCTTTATTAGTGCACATTTTAAAATAGTTTTGTGGGTGTTACAAAACGTTGCACAAAACTTATTATTTTTTTCTTTAAATACCCAATATATTATGGCATTTTTGAAAAATCCATAGATGCTGATCAAATTGACATTAAATTGTACTGGGTTATTTTCAACCGTTTTACATGCACAGGGGTTTATTGCGAAGGAAGTGGTCTGCTACAGACCCTTATAACTGCCAACATATTTGAGATATTGACGATATTGACATAGGATTATCACATAAAAATAGTTTTTTTAATGGAGATTTCAAACATATAGAGTAAGCAAACTTTTATTTTTAATGTACTTTGTGTTTCACTTTCGCAAAATTTAGAAGTACTCATTTTTTTTCAAGCAAGCCTAGTGAATGTAGGTTTTGTAAACTTTCTTTTGATGCTATTTTTTTTAAATTACTGAAGATGATACCGGAATTTAGTGATACTTTTTAGAGCAGAATAGAACAGATGCGGGCAATTACCTTGAAAATGTTACGGAAGCTAATTTTAACCTTAAAAGTATTCTTTGATCACTACTCGCGTACCAAATGAAATTCGAGCAACATTTCAGGAACGATTCGACTCTTCTCAAATGTTAGGAGTTAATGTTTGGGCATCTTGCTCTGCGTGTACCCTCCTGTGTTTTAAATAGTGATCCACAAAACAAGATTTCTTGTCTTGCTATCTAACTTCTTGCCTTGTCTTGCTGAGCAAAAGAAGTCGTTTAACTTCTTATCTTGCTAGCAAGAGCCTTATGCAAATATAATGCAACCTGGACACTATAGTTATGCCAGCCCTCTAGGCATGGATAGTGGTATCAAAGGTAGATGAACATACCAGCAGATGAAACACAAACACCTTAGCAAAGCGACTGCTCTCTAGGAAGGTCCCAGAAGACAAGGATTCTAATGCATAGACCCATAAACTTAAACATTTATTAGATTCAAAGTTTGGAAACCAAAAATTGGTTTCGATCTTGTTAGATCTCGTCAGTTTGATATAACTAGTGTTGGTCAGTTATATATCGAAACCGATCTTTGGTTTCCAAACTTTAAATCTAATAAATGTTCAAGCCTATTGGTCTATGCATTAGAATCCTTGTCTTCTGGGACCTTCGTAGAGAGCAGTCGCTTTGCTAAGGTGTTTGTGTTTCATCTGCTGGTTGTCATTCGTGTGAATGCCAACCATTTTTTCAGCAAGTACTCTAGAATCAACAGACGCCGCCTGTGTGACTCTTAATACTACCGCCACCTATTGGTCCATAGAGAAAGTATGGTCAACGCCAACAAGTGTCGTATGCAAATAAAATGCAACCTGGACTACAATTATGCAGCCCTCTAGGGGCGTATAGTGAATCATGGGTAGATGAAATACCAACAGTTGAAACACAAACACCTAGCGAAGTGATTGCTCTCTAGGAAGGTCCCAGAAGACAAGGATTCTAATGCACAGTCCAATTGGTCTGATCATTTATTAGATTCGAAGTTTGGAAACCAAAAACCGGTGCCCATCTTGTTAAATCTCGTCAGTTTGGTTGATCCTGTAGTACTTGCTAGAACATTTATTGGCATTCGAGTTTTACATACCAAACTGACGAGATCTAACAAGATCGAAATTGGTCTTTGGTTTCCAAACTTCGAATTTAATAAATGTTTAAGCCTATTGGTCTGTGCATTAGAAGCAGAAGTTTTGCTTTTTCTTGTTCTTGCTGGCAAATTCAAAATTAATTACGACACGGTCAGTTTAAAAAGAACATCATATATGTATAAAAGATGTAAAGACAAAATAAAACGATAAATTGAAAATATGGGCTCTTTAAACGAAAACCCTTCCAAAATATATTTAAAAAATCAAAACTTACTTAAATGCTATATCGAAATTTCTGGAAAAAAGTGAAATTAAAAAATATGTTTTTAACCTTAAGTTTTAAAATTAGACTAAAAATTTCAAGAAAAAAGTTGACATTTAGCGAGAACGCTCCAAATTAAAAACATTGTTTCAGTAACAATTTAATTTTTTTTTTTTCGAAGTATCGACCTTATTGGCGAAACTGGTTCAAACTGATTCAAAAAATTACAAATTTTGAGAAAGCACTCAACGTTTTATTTGGACATTTTAAACTTTTATTAAAAATTCTAATTTTTCCAAATATGATGAATAAATTAAATTTTTTTAGTTAGAATTACAACTTCAAAGTCCAATTTTTCGACGCTACAATAAAATTTGAGATTTTGTTCCTCATCCAGCAATAATATTCAGTAAAAATGGTAATTTCAAAATTTGGAGAAAAAATTAAAATAAAAAAACTTAAAGAAAAAACTTAAGATTTCTGGAACAAATATATAAATCTGGAAAATTCGAAATGATTTAAAAAATTCAGAAACTACGTTAAAACTAGAAAGTTCACTAGTTTAAGAAAAATTCGAGTTTTTCATAAACGTTTCACTTTCTCAAATTCTGAATTTCTGATTTTAAATTAGTGTAATGATTTTACTGAATTTTTCACGTCAGAGTCGACTTTTTTGACTTTAAATTTAAACTTTCGATTTTGTTTCCGAAATTCCTTAAAAAAATGTTTTCCGAAATTTAAAGTTCAAATTCGAACTCTTATGATTAAAATTCCAAATTTCAGTAATAAATCGAATTGTGCTGAGTTTGGTGGGGAAAAATTTTGAGACCAAAGTCAAAATGTTTGGAAAAAATCGAGTCAAAGTCAAAAGTTTGTTGTCAAAATTCTTATTTCGATAAGAAATCGAAATATCGAAATGCAAATTGAAATTTAGAGAATAAAATTACAAAGTTAAGGAAACTTTTAAAATTTCCTGTTACCTATTAGCCAAAGGATTTTATGGAATATTCTAATTGGAAAACCCTATATTATCCTTTCTGATAAAGTATTCCATCACTAATTCAATTTTGAACCAACCTCTGAAGCCAAATATATTTTTAGGCTATGCATGTACCAATCATTTAATGCCTTTTTTTGTTTTCGTTTTCGGGCTACAGACCACGAACTCACTAATGACACACTCTGTACAGTAACAACGATTTGCTCTCTTTAAAATCCTGCCCCTTAATTCAAATAATAATTCATCCCAAACCATTCAATGGAGACTGAACAATTAATTTTAAAATGAAATTAATTATAGTTAAACTAATAACAAAATTAAATATGAAGCAAGGCTTAAAAAAACTCTCACGTTAGACGTTGTTCTGAAATTATTACTTAAATAAGCTGAGCAACTTCCTTCAACTTTCTTCCAACTTCCAGCAAAATTTTGTTATGCATAGTAAAGACGGCCACAGTGGAATAAACTTAAATTACAAAGCCTGCTCTCAGCCGAATAGCTCACGAAAAGTTAAAATCGTTTCTACTGCACTTAATGTTAGGAAATTAGAATTTTTTATAAATAAAAATTTATAATATTTAAAGCTACTAAAGCTACAATATAGCTGTAAATTTAACTGTCCGCTAATAACTTACCGTCTCTGAATATGCACTAAAATGTCAATATTATTTTGAATTTACGTTTATATGTCCATTAATGTGAATATTTTAATATTGTGAATACTTCATTTAATTCTGACTTCCTGAACTTGAATACATTTCAAGGGTTATTGTATAACCACTACGTGCATTAATGATAAACATTCCTTTGGCCTAATGTTACTTAAAAACTCAAAGTAATGTAAGATGTGGTAATCTGCAATGAAAATATTTTTGTTCTTACTTAAATTTAATTTAATCAAAAAAATCTTTTATTTTTAGATACCTATGCTTGAATATTTTGTTCTAGGGTAATGGTTTGGTTCCTCATACATATTTTAACATTATTAAAATTATTTTTCACTTCCTTTACAAAATTTATCTGTTTTGTTTTAAAAATGAATATCGGGTCTCGTTGAAGATGTGATTAATAACCGGGTTTAGTTGTCAGATATAGATTCCAGTATTTGGTACTTTTGTCAGTAAAATATTTGACATAAGCTATCTCATAATCTATCATTTCCCCCTTTCCTGCTTTATGATGGTGAATTGAATCTATTTCAATTCAAAAACCAATCTTTTTTAGTTTTTATAAACATTTTTTAAATTAATTGGAGACTCTTGGATTTCATAGATTTCAATTCTTTCTGTCTTGGAATGAAGCTTAATTTTTCTTGGAAATGTACCAATTTTGTTACACTAAACTCGAAAGATTTATAATTCAAAAATAAACCTGAAATTTATAAAACAAAGAGGAACATTTCTTCGACCGAGTTTAGAAATATTTAAATTTTTATTTAAAAAAAATGGATTTTAAAACGTCGAATAAAATGTCGAGATTTCGAATTTAAATGTCAACCTTGCAAATAATCGTCTAAAGAAAAGGTCTAATTTTTGGAAAACCAAATTAAATTTTGCTTTATGTCGAAATGTTAAAGAATTTAAACATTGCAATTTTAATCTGGGCATTTCGGATCAAAATATCTTTTATATACATTTTTTTCGCAAAGTTGATAGTCTTATCAAAATTCCGAGGGCGCTGTGCCTTTTGATTCATCTTAAAGAAGGTTTTATCCCTTCACCATGTCGTCAATTAATGCTTAATTACGTGATACGTATTTCGCCAGCAGGATTGACATCGTCAAGCATATTACGAATTTAATTAAGTTTATACTTTTACTCTTTATTTTTATTTTTTTGACCTTGCTTTACATATATCTTAACAATTTCGTCTAGAAATGATCACCTTTTTTCTTAAAATTTCTCCCATCATCCAATCATCATTTTCTAGTAATTTTGATTTTTGTTACAAAATTTCAATTTTAAACTACAGATGTCAAAATTTTTAGATATTTCGAGAACGCTTTTTTGAAAAAATTACGGGTTTCCTTGAAATTACGAATGTTATTTAAAGATTTTTGCTTTTAGTTTTTTGCCAAAATTCAACTTTAAACTTGCAATTTCGACATCTTTTTATGATTTTGATTTTTCTGGAAATGATGCTCGTTTTTTATATGTAATTGTAAATGTAATCTTCAAATTTTGAGGTTTTGCTGGAAATTTCGACGCGAATATCAAAATTGAAACTTTCTTTTATAACATTCGATTGTACATTCGAAAGCTAAAGAATTTTTCGTGAAATTTCTAAACAAATTTGGAAATTTCGACTACTTTCTCTCGAAATTTAGACAACATCAAATACAAATTATACGTTTCTTCGAAACTCGAATATATTTCCAAAATATGTACTTTGAAACAAAGAAATTATATACATTTAAAGTTTTAATTTTCCCAAACAATTTAAAAAAAATTCAAATTTTTTCTAAACATTGGATGTATCTATATAAAAAAATATATTGAATGTCGAGAATTAGATTTCTCTTTTGCCCAAAAATATGTTCCAAAAAATTTCGCTTTTCTTCTGAAAATTCGATTTTTTTCTCTGGTTTCTAGTTTTCTTTGGTTGTAACTTTGAGTAGATTTTTTAATATCGTAAAAATATTTATTTTTATTTGTTAGCAGTTCGGACATTTTTCGCAAAACCCATTTTGTCTAAAAAAATGTTGTAAAGAAATTTACAAATTTGTCGTAAAATTCCAGTTTTTTTTTTTCAAAATATCGCTTCTTTTTTTATTATATTTTGAATTTTCTTAAAAAAAAGGATTTATAAAAATATTGACTTCCTCCAAACGATCTACATTTTTTTTAAGTTTGGAAGATTTATAGAAAAAAGAGTCTCCGTAGACAGAAGTCCTCACTGTATCAAGCTGGACCGCACAGGAATTTGATGTGTCCGACTGTCCTGTATGCCTCAAGAATCTTGCCCTTGGGGGTCAATCCTATTAGTTCCTGAGAGCATCTTCCATGATAGTACTTGTGAAAAGAGACAAGTTACCAACCATACGCCTGTGCTCTAGTGTTTCGAGAGAATCGGTCAGACTCTCGACATCAATTAGGCGAATCGCTCTTCTGTGAATTGAATCCAAGAGAGCTAAAGTGTGCTTTGGGGCTGAACTCCAAACATGAGAACAGTATTCTAGTGTTGGCCTAACTTGAGCTTTGTATAGTGTTAATAGCTGATGAGATGTACTTTTAAGCTCTAAAAAGAATGCCCAGCTTCTGATATAAATATATATTTTTTTTAATTCAACCCACTCGCAAAGATTAACTCCATTATGCTTTCAAAACGGTGCGAGTAGGATGTGGAAACAAGAATAGATGGCTATGAACCGACTTCTTAAACAAGGATAGGTTATAATTTTTGGGAAAAATTCCTTTCGGTAACGAGTTCCATACCTTGGAAGTCCTATAGGAAAAAAGAGTCTCCGTAGACAGAAGTCCTCACTGTGTCAAACCGACTACCTTGTATGCCTCAAAAGTCTTGCCCTTGGGGGGATCAATTCTATTAGTTCCTGCGAGCATCTTCCACGAAAGTACTTGTAGAAAAGATACAAGTCACCAACCATCCGCCTGTGTTCTAGAGTTTCGAAAGAATCGGTCAAACTCTCGTAATCAATGAGGCGAATCGCTCTTTTTTTAATTGAATCCAAAAGAGCTAAAATGTGCTTTGGGGCTGAACTCCAAACATTAGAACAGTATGTGTTGGCCTAACTGGAGCTTTGTATAGTGTAAGTAGCTGATGAGATGTGAAGTACTTTTTAGCTCTAAAAAGAAAGCCTAGCCTTCTGAGAGGCGGATTTGGCAATGGCGCGCACATGATCTTCCAAGAGCAATTAGTACTCGCATTCACTCCTAGGATAGATAGATTAGATCCCATCGGAAGGATTTTACCGTCCATTAGTATGTTTGTTGCATTATCCCTTGATGGTTTCTTAGAGAAAACCGCGGCTGAGTTTTTGAAGCATTGAAGTCGACCAAATTGTTCTTACCTCATTCCAGAATAATATCGAGATCCCCATTAATCGTCTGTATCTGCTGTTCCCTTAGTCGATCTGAAGCAGCGATACATAATGGTTTGTCGGAGAAAAAAGATGACACAAGTTTACTATCATCTGCGTATATAGGATTAGAAGTTGAAGCTAAGAGATCGTTTATGCGTATTAGAAATAGAGTAGGAGACAGAACAGGCCCTTGAGGCACCCCTGCGTTAATCGCAAATGTCTCGGATGAGATGCCATTGACGACGACCTGAAGAGATTTGTCAGCGAGAAAATTGGATATCATATGACAGAGTCCAGGAGGAAGACCATAAGATGTTAATTTGGCGAGAAGAGATCGGTGCCAAATTCTGTCGAAAGCCTTTGAGATATCCAATGCCACAGTCCTAGCCTCACCATGTTTTTCCATAGCTGAGTTATAGATATGAGGAACATATGCCAGTACATGGCCAGTGGAACGTTGTTGTCTAAAACCGTATTGCCTGTCGGAGATGGTTCTATTTTCCTTCAGATATTTAAGATGTTGATAATCTTTTCCATCAATTTAGATATAGCGAGTAACCCTTTTTAGGAACAGGGTGCACCCTAGCAGATTTCCAGATGTTAGAGAATACACCTTTGTTGTAAGAGAGTGTAAACAATTTGCTTAGGACAAGAGTCAATTCTGGGGCGCACTTCTTAAGAACTATAGCGGAAATACCATCAAGGCCAGAAGCTTTCGAGCTGTCCAACTCAAGGAGAATCTTCCTAATTGTGCGTTGTCTGAAAACAACTTCAGGCATTAAAGTGCCAACCTTAGGAAGAATAGGAGGTTCTGCGTTTCGACAATCAAGATTGGAATTTTCAGCAAACATTAGCGCTAACATGTCAGCCTTTTTCTTGGAGGTAGTAGCAATATTGCTATTTTCATCGAATAAAGGTGGAAAATTTGAAGATGTAAAATTCTTTCCAATCGACTTAGCAAATCTTCAAAAGGACTTGGAATCGTTCGGACAGTTGATAAGCCTCTGGCGCATTTTAGGATCGAAATTACCTTTTGCCTCGTCAATAACCTGTTTACAAGAATTTCGTGCATCTACAAATAGAGACCGAGTCTCGACTGACAAAGACAAGACCAGTTTCGACTGAGGGATTATTTTGCCAACGATGATATGCGCGATTGCACAGTTTGGATTTTTCGCTTAAAATTTAGGGAATCTTCAACTGTGTTCTCAATATTTATTTTTTCTCAACCAAAGATTTTATCAGAATATCAAGATTTCTTTTAAAATCGAGTCTGCTGCACAGATATTTTCAAAACCGCTTTTTACCGAAAATTTGATTTAATTATTTATCAAATAAAATTTTGACTAAATAGGAACAGTTGTAGAAAATTCAACTTCTCTCACGAAATTTCAATTTTCTTGCTAAAAATTTAAATGATTTCCCATTTTGACCCAATATGTCAATTTAATAAAAAATATATTGAAATTTCTGGATTGTCAAAATTTCGACTCCCTCGTTCGTTTAAAAATATAGTTTTTTAAGGAAATTTTATCTTTTTAGCGAAGATTTTACTTTTTTATCGACATTTTGCATATTTTGCCGAGCAATTTCAACCTTCCCGTAATTTTTTAAATGGATTTTTCTCACAATTTAAATGATTTACAGTTTTGACCCAATACCTCAGTTCAATAGAAAAAAAAATATATTGAAATGTCTGGATTCTCAAAATTTCGACTCCCTCGTTCATGTAAAAATATATTTTTTTAAGGAAATTTCATGTTTTTAGCGAAAACTTTACTTATTTTTATCGAAATTTTGCATATTTTGCCGAGAAATTTCAACCTAACCTTCCCGTAATTTTTTAAATAGGTTTTTCTAAAAATTTTATTTTTTGTCTCAAAATGCCGTTTTTGCTATTAAAAAAGTTATTAAAATTTCGAGTATTTCATAACAGATTTTTGTCTTAAGAAATTGTTTAAAGAAATTTCACTTTTGCTTAAAACCTTTATAATAATTGCTAGTTTTTTCCCAATATTTAATTATTGAAATTTCTGTAATCTTCAAATTCTCTTATAATTTCGATTTTTTTTTCTATATTAATTATCAGTGTTCTTGGACAGTTGCAGAGTTTTCATTTTTACATTTTCCCCCCAGAAATTCATCTTTGGTTGAAAATTTTACATTTCCTAGGGATTTTCACTTTACGTGAAAATAAACATAAAATTAATCTCGAAATTTGGATTGTTTTGAGGAAAACTCTAAAAGGCAAGTGTTTTTCGTGGATTATTTTCGACTTCATTTTTGGATACTTCTCACTTTGTGTCTTGTAGAAAAGCTCATGTATTTTTTTCTTTCTATCGACTTTTTTGTAATTCAATATTTTTAATTGTTTTCAATATTTATCGGTTCAAAAAATGTTACTATAAACTAAAACTTGAATCTTTGAGAATGTTATTTTAATGATTTTTTAGAAACTCCTTTCTCTTACATTTCACCAACTTAATGTTAAGTTATTGTAGACATTTTATTTTGTTTTGAAATAGTCGAAATTTCGATTTTTTGGCGAAGTTTTTGAAGTTTGCTATTTTTGCAAACGGTCACTGATGTCATGTCATTTTGAATCATTTTTCATGACCAAAATGTCGCCCCATAATTTAAGCCTTCTAAGAGATTAACTAGTTCGCCTATATATTTTGGTTGAAAATTTAGAAATTTCGACCAACATTTTTCGATTGCAGTAAAACACGGAATTACTCTTGAAAACCACTATATTAAGATAACGTAACTTATAAAAACTGTTGTAGTTGTTAGAGAAATTTCCATGATAAAAGAAAACGTAATTTGAGTTGTTCTCAATTCCATTTTGGATAGTTTGAAGTATATTTTATTGTATCAAATTGTAAAGCGGATCTCTGAGTTTATTTTTTTTTATTAAATACTATTAAAATTCAGTACAGTTATTCCATATCTCATCATAGTAATTTCCAGTACTTGTGTTAGGACGCAGTTATCTGCTCCTGGGAAAATTATCCAAACTAGCAAATAACTCGACACCAAGAGCAACAACAGCACTAAAACTCTCGGTGGTGCCTGAAGTTCCAAGTCATCACTGTAACTCTTGTTTTTTCTTCAGAGAAAAACACAGGACGTAGTCATAGGGAAAATATTGTTTTTTTTATGTTCTGAAGGAGAAAGAAATTTTCGCGAGGTCAGTTGACACAAAAAGTTCAAGTTAACGACATCAAAACTCTTGGTCACGCCTGACGCCTGAAATACCAATTCATCACTGTAGATGTTTTCCTGCAGAACACACTCCTAAAGTAGCTCCTAGGACCGTCAATCATTTTGATCAAAAGCTTGAGCTAGTCGATTGGATCAAGCATGATTGAATATCTAGGAACACGTTAAACTCTTGAGCCAAGGATTGAGGAAAAGTTTGATTATATTAAATAGGGCGCTTGACTGTAAAGGACAATTTTATTCGAGCATCTCATAAATCGCTGGGCAGCAACCAGCAAATTTTGCCTCATTTCCGTTGTACATGCCTACTTTGATAATTATGGTAGAAATAAGTAAGGCAATGTGGCAGAAAATGAAAGAAATGAATATAAAAAATTGTAAATCTGTAAAATCCGAAATTCCAGAAAAATTAAATCAACCTAATGAAATAAATGACCACTTCTTATCAACTACAGGAAACCTAATTGACGCTGATGAGGATTTGTTATTATTTTACAGTAATAATGCTAAGGCAGGTTATAACGAGTAATTGCGTTCCAAATATATTACTCAAAGTACTGTGTATAAACATTTATTAGAAATTAAAACGAAAGCCATAGGAGTTGATAAGTTACAAATTGACATGCTTGTATTATGCTGTCCCTACATATTACCATTTATTACACACAATTATTAATTCTTGTATAGAATTATCGGATATTTCCAAAAGATTGGAAAGTGATAAAAGTAAATCCCTTGCCTAAAAAGAATATTAAAAATAGTATTAATGAATTACGTCCAATTTCAATTCTACCTGTATTATCAAAAGTATTAGAAAAAGTAGCAAGGGATCAAATTGAAGCTCATATTAACAACCAATATAATATTTTGCCCAGCAGTCAGTCAGGTTTTAGGCAGGGTTATAGTTGCACAACTGCCCTACTAGAGATTACAGATGATGTTTTTAGGGATATAGATCAAGCAGCTACTGTTGTATTAATATTACTTGATTATACAAAAGCATTTGATACTATTAATCCTAAGTTGCTCTACAGTGTACTTAACTATGTGGATTTCTCTAATGACGCTATTCACTTTATTAAAAGCTACCTTCCGGATCGATCTCAATTTGTAGAAACAAACGCAGGAAAATCTAATACAAAAGTCATTTTATGCAGCGTGCCCCAAGGTACTGTATTAGGGCCCATTTTATTCTACATCTATTCAAATAATATTTGTTCAACTCTGAATAATTGTAAAGTCTATATGTATGCTGATGACACCCAAATAAGATTTACGTTTTCTGACCCTGACATTAAACTCATGAATCGATTTGTTAATTTAGAATTGTCAAAAGTGGTTACCTTTTCCAAAAGACATCAGTTAAGTATTAATCCAATAAAAACACAAGTATTAATATTTGGAAAAGGTAAAACAAAGCTTTCAGAACAATTATTCATTAGTGTTGATGGGGTTAATGCTCCCTGTGTAGATGTGGCTAGAAATTTAAGTCTTGAGCTTGATTCTAATTTAAGATTTAGACAACATGTTAAAAAATGTATAAAATGAGCTTATGCAAATCTAAAAATGCTTTTCCCACATCGCCATATTTTAGATCAAAAAACTAAAATTTTATTGTGCGACACTATGGTTCTTAGTCATTTTAATTATTGTGATACTATATATGGTCTTTGCATCGATTATGCAGGTACAAATCGGATTAAGAGAACTCAAAATTCCTACTTACGGTATATTTATAGTATAAGAAAGTATGAAACCATAAGTTATAAATTGAAAGATGCCAATTGGTTAAATATGAAAGCCAGACGAAAGTTGCATATGGTAACATTGTATCACAAAATTATTATGTGTAAGTCTCCTTCTTATCTCTACAATAAAATAACCTTTCGGTGTGATGTTCACAATGTGCATACTGGCTTCAGGGGCAGAATCTCACCTCCTCACCATCGAACCAGTAAATTTCACGAATCATTTTCTTACATGATTTTTAAGCTATACAACATGTTCCTCCTGACTTAAAACATCTTGCAATGAATGGGTTTCAGGTAAGGTATGGACGAGTTTTGCATGAGTATTAGAGTCAAATATTTTCTGCTATATATATATAAGGTTGTGAGTGTTCTGACTGCTTATTTTAATTTACATTTTTAGAGCCGTGAATATTTTATTCTGTTGTTGTATTATAATCATGCGGCACTTGGATCAGCGTATGCTGTTTGCCGCCCCATTTTCCAGATATGAATACATAATGTACACTACTGTAACATAAGTGTTCTGCAAATAAACTTATTATTATTATTACTTATTAATATCTTCTAGTTCTTTCATTTATTTCTTTTTCTTTAAAATTTAATAAAAGTAAATGTGAAAATAGGTACTTAAATGTTATATTTCGAAGTCGCGATAACTACTGAACAAATTTCCATTATAATGAGTTAAGAAGCTGAGGAACAATTACGCTAGCTAATGTGATGAATTACAATAATCGCTTTATGCATCTTTTATCCTTCTTCTGTATTTTGGGCCTTGCTAACTCCAATAAAAAATCAAAACACTCTTGATCCATTCTGATAAAGAAGTTTATGTAATCTGCTGTTTCCGAAGGTCGAGTAAGAGTGAGAAGAATGAGTGAAGAAGTTTCTTCATTTTAGCGACTCATTAAATGAATGTAATTTGCTTTCTCCACTTGAGGGCCAGTATCAAAGCAAGAAAGCCAAAATCTATATTTTACAAAGTTGTTTCAAGTGCACACTATACCTATTGACGATAATCCAGGCAATCCACGAGATATACTTCATTTTCCCATGAGGAAAATGAAATGTACTATGAGTTTTGATTTAAAGATTAAAGGGTTGATTGAGGTACCCGAAGGATGGTTCGAAGTGCGTGTAAAAATGATTGACCATCTAGGACTTGCAAATAGAATGCAACCCAGATTCATTTGCTTTTTCCGCTTGAGAACAACCAATATCAAGGCAAGAAAGCCAAAATCTATATTTGACACAATTGTTTCAATGGTACGCTATACTTACCGACGATAATCCAGATAAACTTCATTTTTCGAGTACCAAAATGAAATGTACTACGAGTTTTGATCTAAAGATGGAAGGGTTGATTGAAGCACCCGAAGGATGGATTGAAGTATGTGTCAATCAACTGACTATTGATCAAAATGATTGGCCATCTAGGGCTTGCAAATAGAATGCAACCTAGACTACAGTTTGCTCTTTAAACGTGTATAGTGGATCATAGGTACCCGAACTTCCAAGAGTTGAGCCACAAACGCTTAGCAAGCGATCACTCTCTAGGAAAACTCAGAGGACTTGATACGCACAGAAAAATGTTGAAGATTCAAGCTCTGAATCTGATAAATGTTGATCTATGCATTAGAATCTAGGACTTGCTTAGGGAAAACGTTGGTGTGAAGGTGGGAAAAATTCTGTTCTGTATTCTGAAGATGGGAAAAATTTTCGCGAGGTCAGTTCGAGGTTTGCTGGCCAGTGGCCGAGTATCCCCTTGAACTTAAGCCTACTAACTTTCCGCATAGAGCTGAAATCGCAGTTAAAACATCTGGAATAGTTGCAATTTTAGTGTCGTCAAGTATAAAGGTGAAAGTCGTCCATCTTCCTTCTGTAGAATTGTGTAGAATCCGTTTGCGCACAAGCGACTAGTGCGTCTGTGCAATTACAGCCATACGTGAATAATGTCAGGTAGTTGTCGTGCCGTGTGAATTTCACCAGATAATTTCTAGTTTTGGAATTAGCTTCCGATCTTCCGAATAATTTTGGACGTGGTCGCTAATACGCTGATGCCGACGATTCGAATGTAATTGTATTCTAACTGAAACGTAAGTGCCTTTGGTAGAAATTTCAGTGATATTTTTAGGTGTATTGATTATGGCTGCCATGGGTTCCTTGTCCTTTCTTGTACATCTGTGTTTATTTTAATATGTTGCGCGTGAAATTAGAAAGGCGCCTTTCTTTCGTTTCGAAACGTGTTGTGATCTAAGTTTTAATGAACCTAAGTGATCCTATGTTGTGTTTTGTTCCCATTTTTCTAGTGCGGTCGTACGACGCGTGAAAAAAATATCGAGCGTCTGGGTTGAAAAAGGACAAAGGCGGTCTTCTGTTACTGCCACCCGTCGGAATCAAGTTTCGTATCTCGCCGAATATTTCGTTGACGCACAACGCATTACGGTCGGTTTGATTGTGCCGACGTTTCGTGTCGTATCATCAGGGAGTATTTGGCACTTCTCCATGAAATAAACAATTTAGAACAACATAGGCTAAACTGGAACTAGAAGGTCCTGTCTAATGTCTGGTTTTTCTCATTAGTGCACCTCTGTGCGTAATTCGAGTTAATTTTTGTCTTCTAATTGTTAATTAGCTTAGGATTAGGTTTTTTGTACAATGGAGCCTTTCGCACCGTTTTACGTTATTGACCACATGGGAGAGACGGTCGGGTCGCCCATGTGGTGCTTAATGGTACCGGTGGCTAACGCGTGTCGTGATTTTAGCGCCGTGACTTGATCGTTGGTCGCGCCCAGATCTTGGCTCTATTGACACTCTTCAGGAAAACCTAACTCACTGAAGAAATTTCCGAAGGATAATTAAGTAAAACACTTTGGTTGGTAAAAGGGATCATCTTTTGTGAACAAAAACAAGCTCTGCTTATAGGTGGGTATTTGAATTTTCAACAAGTTGTCATAGAAGTAGTTTTACGCTCAATTTTTGATAAAGTATTTTGAATTAGTTTTAAGAAATACTTTCGGCATTTTTAAAATTAGTTTTATCCAAAATATAATGAAAACAATTTAGGACAAATTTTGTTGAGCACAGAAATGTAAAAAAGTCTATCCTTGCATTGCATTGCTTTACAATTAACAATAATGTCGCTAAATTGATTTTAATTAATGGTAGTCTTTTGACTTTTTTCATTATCTGTTCCAGCAGATATATATTTTTACTGGTTTTTTTATGGAATTCAGGCTGATCATTTAGGCCGTTCATAAGAAAATTTTAGATTTTCCAAAATCGTAGTTACTTAAAATTAGGTAGACTGCTTCCGGAAAAGACATTCCGGAAATACCGGAAACTGGGCTCCATCTTTGTTTTTTAGTGGAAGCACCCAATTTGGAATTTACGAAAGATCTTGGTGTAAGACGTTCCTTTCTCTGCAATTATTTGTCGCAGGTTTTGACATGTCTTATTTTTTGCAAAAATTCAGGCTCCCAAGAATCCATTTAAAAATGCATAATTCCTCTTATCGTTTGAATAAACTAAGTAAAGGATTTTTTTTTAGATTCACTTCTTAAAGGTCGACATTTTCGTAAAAAGTGATTTTGATTTTAAATGAAACATCCTGTATATTACACTTTTAATGGCTCTTGAGTCCATATTAATTCTCAAGATGACTGGTCATGATCTAATGACCTATCTACTTCATAAAACTTTAACATTCATCCTAATTCTAACTGACCAAAAAAATACAAAAAATTTAAATATGTTAAAACAGCACATTTATTTTTTATCGTGTAATTGTAGTTTGGTCGGTTAAAATTATTTAGGTATTTAAGACTCTTTAAGCCGCGTACAGACCTGAGCCGCATCGCTAACTCAACCTTATTGCGAACCACGTCACGAGCCTCGAACCAAACCTCGTTCTGCAACCGCAACGCGTTTTATTTTTGTTGATTCAGGTTCGCAACGTGGTTCGCAGGAACGTGCACAGAGAGGTTCGCGACGTGGTTCAAGTGTGTACGCGGCTTTAAACTTTTTTTTGTAAAATCCCCAGATTAAACTTCAATTTTTGTCTCAAAATTTCCTCCATAATTTTTCCTAGAAGTTTTAGGATTAGGATATGAAATTTTCTTTCGCCTTTCTAAAATTTTTCGTTTTTTTTTTTCTAAGCTTCAACTTGAATCCCAAAATTTCTATTTTTTTTTTCGAAACCAGAGTTTAAATTGCAAGATTCGACCGTTCGTCTTATTGTTCCATATGCAGGGTTTTTTTCGGCACTTTTATCAAACTTTCATCCTTTTATATTCCTTGAAATGTCGACGTTAACGTTAATCTCCAGATTTGGATTTTTTTTCTCAAAATTTCGATTTAATTATCTATATGTCGAATTTGTTTTACTTTGGAAATTCAAAATTTCGAGAAAAAAAAAAGTTAAATATCATTCTAATATTCTAGTTTAAAGCCGATATTTTGAAAATATGATCAAACCTTTGAAAGTTAATTTAAAATGGTCTTTAGAAGAGTACCAGTTTCAACTGCGATGTTTTGAATGTTTAAGCCTAAGCTTTTGATTTTTTTCATTTTTTGATTTTTTTTTCATTTTTTGATTTTTATTTTTAACTTTCTTAAGATTTCAGCGTTGGTGCCTCTTTTGGTAGTTTTTATTTTAATGAAACTCATTTTCTTTAAAACATACGTTTTTCTAACACATAAGTGGACTTTTATTTATAAACATTTTAATTTTCTTTTAGGAACTTCTGATTTAGCCTCGTCTTTTTCCTCAAATTATTGTGAAGTGTCAAATTTTTTATAAAGAGTTTTTCTCAATATTGCATTTTTCTTATAAACTTTCGTTAAAATTGTACTTTTTTATCTGAAATTACGACTTTAAAATGAAAATTTGATCTTTCTGAAAAATCTTAGATATAATTTAAAATTATGTTTTTCCTAGAATTTTTCAATTTTACAAATCTAAACTTATTAGATTTTTATTTTAAAATCGAAGCTCTGAAATTTTTATTTTGTTTTATTTTTACATTTTAATTTTCAGTTTCTTTTCCTATGAGCTAAAAAGCGGAACTTTGAAAGAAAAAGTCGAAATTTGGAGATCAAAGTATACATTTCGAGAAAAACAAGTCACAATTTTTGGATAAAGTAAGACAAATTCTGACAAAAAGTTATGAAAAAAGATAAAACTAATAACTCTCGATTTTTTTCTAGAAATGTTGACGTTTCTACGTTACATTTCCTTCGAAAAAATAAACGAGGTTAGCTGAGTAATTTTGAGAGAAAGTCGAAATTTAGAAATCAGTAAAGTAAGAAAAAGTAAATATTTATAGAAAAAAGAAACGTATATTCGGTTTTAAAGACAACATTTCAAAATTAACCTAAACATTTTGGGAACTTCTGCGTAAACTTAGGGTTTTCTTTGAAATTGTTGGTATTTTCTCAAACTCTCGAAATATCGAAATGTTTATTTATTTAATTTCGTATTCACCTTAAAACTTCTAGAAAATAATCGAAATTTGGAGATAATAAAATGAAAAGAAAAATTGACGACCATATTATTTTTTTGCAAGCCTCTGGTTTGTTTTTTAGAAATTTCGAATTCTTTCAGCTTTCAAGTTTAAACTACACATTTTTACTTTTCGTAAAAGTTCGGCTGTCTTCCAAAAACTTCTACTAAAGTCTAAAATTTTTAATTTTTCTAGAAATCGATCATCAAAATTTCATTTTTCTAGTTTTTAATTAATGATACTCGAATTTCCTCATTTGAAACTTTTTTATCTTTTTCGTCTTTTTCTTTCCTAAAATTTTGAATCGTTTGTACTTTTTTCTAAAAGTTTCTACTGAAAGCTCCATATTAAGAATTTATTCTAATTTCGAATTCCAATCTTGAATTTTTTCCATTTTTGTATCATTATTGACTTATTTTTATTTTATTTTCTGATTTTATTATTTTAGACATTTTTATTTTAGCTTACCGAGTTCATTTTGATTAATTAAATTTATTTATTTACAAACTGGGCTCTGTAAGCTAAAATAAAAATGTTTGGAATAATTCAAAACGTGAAGATTCCAAATTTTGAAATTAGGATTAAAATGTCGAGTTTAAACTTGAAATGGTAACATATTTCCCAATATTTTTTATTTGATTTTCCATGTTTACCCTAAAAATTAAATTTTTCTGAAAACTTCAACTTTTCTTTCCAAGATTTGGTCATTAGTGTCGAAGTTACTAGTTGCTGTCATTTTTTTTTTTGAGTTTGAAAGCCATAATTTGGATGGTACAGACTAGTCCTTGGTTATCTTCAAAAATTGAAATACAAATCTTGCCCCCTGAAACCAAGAAAGATTAAAAACTACAACAAAGGCTGCTCTAACGAGTTTCGATAGCCAAGCTATCATCTTCAGAGAGCTTCTGAGTCTCTCTCTGTATTTGTATTTCAATTTTTGAGTTTGAAAGTTAAAATTTTGTTCCTTCTAAAATAATTTAGTTGTTTCTTACAAATTTTTTTGTTTAATTTTAAAATATCGATGTTTTTCTCGAAACTTCTAGTTTAACTCGAAATGCCCTTCCTTTCCTCGAGTTTTCTCTTTGTTAAAATTTAATTTTTTTAGCAAGTTCTAGCTTTTGAAAATCTAGATATTTTTCACGAACTTTGTAGCTAAAACTAAACAGTTTTTTTTTATATTTCGATTTAAAATTTCATTTTTTCTTGAAAGGTTGTCGCTGATCCGGAAATGTCCATACATTTGTTTACATAAATTGAGGTTTTTACGAAACCTGGATTTTTTTCCCAAAATTTACTTCTTTTCAATTTATTTTATTGTAACTATAGTTAACTAGAATTTATGAACTATAAACATCGAATAATTTCACGCAGTAAGGATCAAAAATATCAGATAAGCAGAAATATATATGCTAGTAACTTAAAGTTTAATTCAAATGTCCCTCAAGAAATATTGACTTTCTAAAAAATATTGTTAGTTATAATTAATAGTAGATTACACTTCAAAGATCAGTAACCTATAAAAATATAAAAATTGTTACCTGGTACAAACTGAATCAAATACAAGTACACATTCTGGTTATTTTATACGTTGTTATGCAATTTCTCTAATGTCATGGGAGGAGATAAGTTGTGTCAAAAAATATTGAAATTTTTAAAGAAATCGAAGTTATTAATAACTAAAACTAATGAGATCTGTCTCCAATATGTTAATTCATATAGAAAAATATCCTAGTGTATCTTTATTTGCACTTTTTCGTGTTCAGGATGTCATCGAGAAGAAGAAGCAAGGAACGCTCAAAACCCGAAAAGAGTACTAAACTTCGTATGGATAGTAAACCAGAAACTCCTCGAATAACAGGTACTTCTATTTTCTACAGAAATGTATTGAACTGAGGAGAATATTTCTGTAAAAATAGTATAAACAAATATGAAAAACTTGTCTGCTTAGGAGAATGAAAAGAAATTTAATTGCTACTTAATTGAAAGTCGATAGGTATAAGGGCTGTAACCTTCTTTCCGTCTTCAACTAAATACATTTTATTGTTATCTAAAGCTACTTCCTTTATAGATCCTAGCCTTCCTGTTGGTAGAAGGCGCGAAATTGATAACGTAATGAAAAAAGCAAGGCAAAGAGCATCCTCACCTACTCAGAACGCTTACTGGGACAAAAAATTACTTGAAGTTGAAGCCAAGGACCCAAACAGGTTAGACTTCTTATTCTTTTTAGGCCAGCCAACCGGAATCCTGGTTAGGTTTCCGAATCAGGAACTCAGATTCGGGCATCGAAATTCGAGTTTGTGCAACCGTCCACTTAATTAGGAAACCTAATCAGGCCAGTCCCATACGTGTGGAATTCTGATTCGGTTTCCGAATCAAAAATTCAGATTTGAGCTCTAAAATGAACCCAAGAATCCGTGCGTGTGCGGTCAATCTCTGACTCAGTAACCTGATCTGAATTCCATTTGTGTGCGCCGGCCTTGGTCTATTTTCAATTCTTGCTTTGGTTAGGTTAAATTATTTATTTAATCTGATTTCATAGATGGCGCCACAGCGGTTACAAGTCTCTTTACATAGATGGTTCGTCTTCGCCTTCTTCGGGAAGACACAGTCGGTCCCGCTCGCCGGTAAGTCGGAGATCCCCGATTCCTAGAAGGTCGCCGATCGGCAGAAGATCGCCTCGTTCGCCGGTCGGACGCAGGTCGCCAAGGTCGCCGCCGCCTCTTCGCAGATCGCCTCTGGGCCGCAGATCGCCGCCGCCATCGCGTCGATCGCCACCGTCCAGTTACGGTGGAAGACCGCCGCCGTCGCCGATAGGTCGCCGCTCGCCCCCTCCGGCGCGTTCAAAGGTGGGTAGACCGCGATCGCCACCTCCGCGTAAACCGTTTTCACCGTCGCCACCCCTACCGAGTAGGCGAAGATCCGGTTCCGCCAGCTCAATCAGCAGCTGCTCCGACGACTCGTGCTCGGTTTGTTCGCCGAAAAATCGCCATGGTCGCACCAGGTAAACCTCCCCCTGTTAAACAATTTCCAATCTAACAGATAAATTTTCCCAGGTCTCGTTCGTTTAGCGTTCCCCGATCGAGGGCGAAACCAGCGCCATCCAGCAAACCGCCGCCGCCGGAACCCAAATCGAGGGTGAGACCAAGACCGCCGTCACCGAGTTCACCTCAAAGGAGAGTAGGTCGGCCCATGACGCCGCCGCCGTCAGCAGCGCGTCGACAGCAGAAACCGAGCTCATCGGATCGTCCGACCGATCCAAGAAGGCAACCGCCGCCGCCAAGGCCTCGCGCCCGTACAGGTGAAATTATAGATGTGAGCGGCGTTAAACCACCTCCTAAACAACAACCGAGACCAACAAAGTCAAAGGATCAGAAATCTCAACCCGTAAGTCGCCCAAAATTCTTATATCTTATATTTTGAGTAAGTACACATAAATACTCGTCGACTTAATGTAAATTTGACTTTAAAAAAAAAAGGAAAGAAAAAACATTCTTTCCTTTTTTTTAATGTTGACTCTGAAAGTTGGATATTTGCTTAACCTTTTTTCAGAATTTCCACTTCTTTAAAAATGTTGACCTTTTGTCAATCAATCAATGTCATTAAACTTTTTTCAAATATGGATTTTTTTGGAAACATTGGACCTTTTTTCAAAATTTCAATTTGGTCTGAAAACTTACACCCTTTTTTTTTCAAAAATGTTGTCTTTCTCGAAACTTCGAATTTCCGTAAATACGATTTTTTGAAAGATTGGTCTGTTTCCGAAAATTTCGATTTTTCTGGAAAAGTCTGACTTGCAATTTTTTATAATTTTGAGGACATTGTATAAAACGAATTCGGGAAATCTAAATTTCGACTTTAAAGCTAGTATTTCAAAAAGAAAAGAAAAAGAGAGAGCGAAATTAGGAGAATTTTCGAATTTTGAATCTAAACAGGAATTTTGAGGAAAAAAGCAAAAAAATTTAAATTTATATAATTCAAATTTAAAGTTATATAAAAAGTCGTAAATTTTAACATGAAATTTCGAGAAAAAAATGTCTTCATCATTTTTGTAATTCACAAATATGGTACGTCACCAGTCCTCCATGAAGTTTGGACCTCGACATTTTTGAACTGAAAAATTACTTTTTCTATTAAACTTCAACTACAAGCCCCTTCTTTTTTTATTATTTTCTAAATCTTCAAATACCAATTTTCTCCGAATTTTGAAAATAATTCAATTTCGAAACTTTTTTTGAGGTACACTGAAAATCTCCAGAATTTTTGATGTATTAAATATGGTCTTTTTTTTTAAATTTTGGCGCCTTTTACTCTTAATTTCAGATTTTCAGTTTCATTTTTTCTCAGAAGTTCAACAACAAATTCAAAATTTTTATTTTAATTTTGAAATTTCGATTTTCTTCTCGAAATCACGAGCTTTCAAGTGAAAATTTTCGCTACGTTTTCGATTTTTACTCTTTTTTTCTTAATTTTGATTATAGACTTGATCTTATCTCGAGAAAAAAAAAGTAAGAAATTCTCAAAGAAGTCAAATATTGACAAAAAAATCAAAATTTTGTATTAAAATCGAAATTTTCAGAAATTTTAACCATTCAAAATTCAGTTATTTCTTCCTAAATTTATACTCAAATTTGCAAAATGTTGACTTTCTCAAAAAATTGGGAACAGTTTTCGAACTTTTTTAATCTCGTTGTTCCGAGTTTTCTGTTAGAAATTTCCAGTAAAATGGAACGTTTTTTGGCAATTTTGAATTTCGCTCGAGTAGCATCAAAGTAGATATACTGAGTTACTGTGCTCTTCCGTCTAAACAATCTTGCCTTTGTACTAATTTTCAATTCTGAAGAGTTTCCCCTCTGGTATGGTGGATATATTGAGTTACTGTTCTCTGCTGTTCTGAAATTTGTTTTTGTTTTATTATTTTTTGTTATTTTCCTTGTAATTTTTTGTAGCTTTCATTATTCTTTCTTTTGTTCTTTAAGAATACCCCTATAATATGGTAGGCGAAATTTCGAACACTTTTAGTAGTTTTTTGACATGGAAGAAGTATATCCTGTACTAAATCTGGCTGTGGAAACCTTCGTTGTCACAAAAAAAGCTCGTCACTGAATGGTTTGTTTCCTGGACAGATTTTTAAAATAAACGAAATGAGAATTACAAACGTATCCATTTTTAGCATAGTTCTTTCAGATCATTCCAAGAGTGAACTAGTTCTTTTTTTAGTTCTTTTCCGAACTTCACATTATGAAGAATCTACAAGCTGTTTAGGGCAAAATTTTTCTCAGTCTATCTATCAACCAATTCATTTTAAAAGCATGAACTAATTAATTTTCTTGACTGAAATAAATAGTTCACTGAAATAAGTACTTCTGCTAACTACACAATATAAAGAATTTTCCTGTTGAAGTCAAACATTTTCGCAATTCGTCCAGGAGGTTACAGTATAATCTCTATGGAGCCTTGGGGGCTATGAAATAAAATTTGCAATGAATGACACCCAATAAAACGATTTTTTACAGGTGTTACTGACAAGGATTAAAAAAGAAAAGACCAAAAAACGACCGGGTTCGCCCGGTGGAGAATCCTCAGCATCTGAAGATAGTTCATATTCGTCTCCAACGCATATTGTGGCTACTACGTGCTTAACTTTGTCGGAACGCTTTGGCAAAATCGCTCAGTGGAGCGCCGACCGAGAACGACGGGAAATGGAAAATATGAGAATCACCAAAACCGGAGGTGATCTTAAAGTAATGATAGAAGAAGACGATTTCTTATATGGTAGTCCCCCTAGACGATATAGGTAAGTTTCAGCCGTATAATAACGACAACGATTACAGTATTATTCTACAGTCTGTCTCCTGTTCCGGCTGGTCATTATCCGGATGAATTGATGTCGTCTGGGCCATCAGGACGCCTAAAGGCGTGGGATGACGTAAGAGTTCGTTATCAATATTATAAAGAATTGGGATACTTGAGGGATCTTACGTTAGAAGATTATGTTAAATGGGAAGAATGGTGGTATAAGTATCAAGATTGGTTGGCAAATGAACGCCATTACGAACATTGGGCAAGAAGTCAAAGCAGAAGACGGAGGAAACGCTTACCCGCATCTCAAAGATTGAATTAATCTTATATTGTCAGTTAGTAATTTTATATATTTACTTTTACTTTCTTAGAAGACTTCTTGTGATAATTCACGATTCTTTTATTGATTAGCTGGATATACATGAAAAAAAAAATATTTTTCAAATCGCTTATTTATTGTAAAATTACTTTTTTTTGTGTTTATGTATAATTTACATATATTATACTTAAGTGATCTACATATTTAACAGTTTTTGTATATAAAATCTATTTAATGAGCTTTTGTCTTTTAATTTCGCAAAAGTACTCCTTTCAAGACCTTTTTTTTTAAGTACAATCCACTCTCAACCAACGAATAACCCTATAGTTTTTGGGGTACTGGGAATAGTAGGCAGAAATGAAGATAGAGGATGATGAACAGTGATAAATGCTTCTGACGATAAGTTGTAATTATGGGGGAAAGTTTTATTGTTTCGAAGACTTGTAGAAAAAATTTGACACGATTAACATCACCCTGTAAAGTTGGATTGAGCAGGAATTTGGGACTCCGAGTGTTTTGCATACCTTATGAATGTTGCTCTTGGGAAGCATGGGAGATTAAAGCTAACACTTCTTGCAATTCTTCTAATAAAGTTGCATTTGAGATTAAACATGAAATGTCGCCCCTGTTAGTGTTAAAACAATTTTTTTTATATACTCAATTTTTAGTTTTTCCTTACCGATTTTTTATTTTTAAAATTTCGACCATAATTTGGAGATTTAAATTTTGGTATAAATTGTCAGAAATCAAAATTTTTTCCTAAAATGTTCAAAATTTTTGTCCTTAAAATTTTCACTTCAATCTTAAAATATCGTCTTTTCTTTAAAAACTTTATTATAAATGTCAAAGTTTAACCTTTTTCTCAAGCTTTTGTGTTAATAATTAATTTCTTACAATACTACAGTCACTTGAAATTCTTTTTAATTCTGGAATTCTCAAACTTTTTCATGTCAGTTTAAGATGTTTACATTTTCTAAAATTTGGCCTTTTTTCCCAAATTTCAGCCCCACATCTGCAAAAAATACACTGGAGGTTTCAAATTCAAAATATGAAAAGTAATTTTGAGGTAAAAATTGAAGTTAAGATCTAAATTACTAGAGTAATTTGAAATGGTATTTTATTTTTAATCCCCCAATTTTGAATTAAACTTCGAAATTGTGAGCCTTCACCAAATTTTCTTGACTTTAAAATGGCAAGGCACGAAGCACCAAACAAAAATACTGAATCCAGGCCAAGTTTCTATTTTCTAACATTTTTCATCTTTTCTCAGAAAATATTGACTAGCATTAACTAACATTTTTAACGTTTTTCTCGAAGTTTCTAGTTGAAACTAGAACTTTTCTTTTGTTCTTCAACTTTGTTTTTCTATCTCAAACAGGAAACTGTCTAGTTCTACTTTAACATGGAAGGAACTTCACCTTTACGAATATTAATCACTGGCCCTGAAGTTCCAATTTTTGTTGTTGAAAAATTTGAGTTTTTAAGTTTTTTTTTGGAATTTTTCTCTTCAAATGTCATTTTTTCTAACTTTGCTTTGGTTTTATTATTTTTTTTATGAATATTCAGACCTTGTTAATATTTCGGCTCTTTGATAATTCTTTTTTCAAAATTGTTTGAAATTTTCGACATTTTAAATTTTTCACTTTAAAAATTTAACTTGCAAAATTTTTCTTTTAATTAAATGACTCATGTTACATATTATCTTATTATGTTTGGAAAATTACTACCATTTTCGAAATTTTAATTTCTAAAATTTAACTTTATTTTCCTATAAAAATTTTAAGTTTGTAAATTAGGTTTTTTTTAATACAATAGTGTCCCAAGATAGAGTACGGAATAGGAATTTTCTTATTTGTGGATTTACGAGTTCTAATATTTCTAGAAAAATATCAACATTTTTAGAAAAAAGTCTAAATATTCGGTCAATAACTAGATTTATTAAAAGTTCACAAATTTCAACTCTTATCTAGAAATCTTATATTTTTAAACCAAAGGATAAAGAAAAATTCTACAAGCAAAAATGTTGACCAAATGGCCACTTTCGTCACAAATTGACCACCACAATGTCTCCCCAGATTTGCCCCTAGAGCAGATCTTGATGCTAAACTTTAACTTATTGCAATGGAAGTGGTTTTGAAAAAAAAATTGGGAAAAACTTTTAATGAAGAATCACTTCTTGAATCTTTTTACCCTTAACCTATAAGACAACCACCAAGCAAGGCGGTTTTACGTACAATTACGTACAAACTACAGTTTTGGGCCCTCACCATCTTGAAGGCTGCCAAAAAATCATATTTGGACATACACGTCATTTTTGAATTGGATGGAGGAAGAACCTTTTGTTTTATTTATCATGAGCTCCGTCGAAACTACAAGAAAAACCTTTTTTTAGATAACCCGAAATTCTCTAGGCAATGTGATGACCTTTTTTCTGCTCGCTAAAAAGTTTCTGGTAAAATAATTTTAATATTTACTTGGCAACACTGGCCCCATATCTCAAAGAGCTTAGGGTCTCATCAAGTCTAAATCTAGCCCTGCAACCAATACTATTGACGGATAGACCATTGTAATCAAGGGCTGAAGTACATATTGCAATGAATAAAAGTAGATCAACTAATGCACTTGGCCTGCTTACTGCCCACGGGAACCAGTGTTGCCAACTCTATCGTAGAAAGCTTTAGAAAACTGTAAATCTTTAAGACAAAAACTAGGTCAACAATTTTTGTTGAAATCAGTGGTGTGCTATTTGTAAATGGGAAAACTTATCGAAAAAAAGAGCAAATGAAATTTTTCCAGATTTATAAACTAAACCACTTCAAATTTCTATTCTTTGAATGATAATGCATCCAAAAAAAATATTACTCTTTACTACTTTACTAACTAAAGATTAACATTAAGGCAACGCTGCTTTACTGTATAAACTCGTATTTTGGGATCAACTTTTGAGCACATTTTAAAACGATTTCAAAATTTCCATTTTACAGTTGACATTTTGGAACTACATTTTTCTGATATAATGAGGAAAGTTTAAAAAGAAAATCGAAATTTTAAGGAAAAAAATGTAAATTTCAATATTTTGGAGCAAGAAAATTGCAGACTATCTGAAAATTTTGATTTTAAACCAGAGTATAACATTTTTTCCAAATTACTACCTTTAAAAGCCAGAATCTCGACCAAAGCTTAATTATTTTGTACAAAAAAGTCGGCATTTCGAAATTATATTCATAAATTTCCGAAGTTGATATTTCGAGATAAAACGAGAAATTTTGGGATTTTATTCAATAAACCTTTTTTATTTAAATTTCAATTTCGGTCATGGTCGGTTCTAGGGTTTTGAGCACCCCGGGCAATACAAAATTTGGAGCCCTTTTATGCATGAATATACAAAGTGTACTGCAAATTAAAAAGAAACAGTAAAAAAAGGCAAAAAATCAAACCCGATATTTAAGTTAAAAAAAATTCTCAACATTTCTACTTTTATTTAAAGAAATATTAATTATGAACCGAAATATTCGTCTTTTTTCCACAACATTTTTAGAAAGACGAATTTTCTAGAGTTTTTGTCATTATTTATGTTTTTCGAAATTCTGATTTTTTTTTCTCTCAAAATCTCTAACCTAAGCTTGAAAATTTCTGTCTAAAACTTCAACTTCGAATTCAAAATTTACAACTTTTGTAGAAATTATGACTTTATTTTGAGGTTGAGACTTCAGTTCCTATAGTTTTTTTCGGTTAAATGCACTCTCAGAGGGCAACCGCATTATGCCTTTAGAGCACCGAGAGTAGGATGCGGAAACAAAAATAGATGGCGATGAACCGTTCGACTTTTTCACAACATTTTGAGTTTAAATTCGAACTGTGGATTATACGTTTATGTTTGGAACTTTCATAGAACTCGAATATTCCACCATTTACTCAAAAGTTTAATATGTCTAGATAAAACCAAAATTGTGAAATTAAAGTCGAAATTATCTGTATCACTAAATTCAGTTTATTAAAATTTTTGACAGATTTTAGAATGTTTCAGTTTTAAACTAGAAATTTTTATATTAAATTTCTAAATTTCGATATTTTGGAAAAAGATTCGTAATTTTTTAATTAAACTAGGTAACATTTTGATAGAAAAACGAGAGCTCTAGCAAAAAATTAACTTCTAAATTTAAATTTGCTAAAAGAACATGGAAATTTGAGGATCAACGACAAAATTTCCAGAAAAACATCGAAATTTCCATTTTAAATTTTACAAAACCAAGAATTTTTCTTAGTTCAGATTTAAACTCAAAAGTTTGTGACAAAAGTCAAACTATGGACTTCGAAAAAAAGTCATAATTTCTAGAAAAGTTATAAAATTCGTTGAAATTTTAAAGAAAATTGCAAGCTTAGGTTATATTTTAGCCAAACGGTTTGTGGAGAAATCGACATTTTGAATGGAGTTTTATAAAAAAATCCAGTCCAACATAAAAATTCCAGAAAAGGAAGAACATATTGAATTCAATTTTAAAAAAGTCGAGTTTTTTAAATTTGTGAGAAAAAGAAATATTCCGGATTTTCAATTTCGAAAATAAAAAAAAGCGAAAATTTTCAGAGGAAAACAAAGGAAAAATCAACGTTTTAAAGAAATTTTAAAATCAAGATTTTGACAATTCCCTAAAATTTTGATTTTTCTGATTTTTTCTCGATCTTGATTTTAACTAGTTAAACAAATGGAATTTGATATATTAATTTCTGAAATTTAATCTCGGAAAAAAATCGAAATTTTGAAAAAATGAATTAAACAATTCTAGAAAAAATGAAATTATGACGTCTAAATTTAAAAAAAAAATAAATCAGACTATGGTCGAACTTATGGGAAGAGTCAAAGTTTCAGGAAAGAAGTTTTATCTTAAATTTAAACGCTTAATTAAGAGACAAATTCCAATTTTGTTCAGGTCATAGGGCTGGAAACTGAAGATTTTGGGAATTAAACTGAAAATCTTTTAAAAAACCTTTATTATTATCTAAGTAAAAAGTCTTTAACTACAATAAAAAACTGTAAATCTATAGTTAATACTGTAGGGTTGGCAATAGTGGCGGTAAGTTTAAAGGACCTCAACCTAGCAGAAAACGACCAATGTCGATTGTTTGGGACTGAAAAGGAAACAAGAGTTTACACATTGTGTGTGCTTGTCCAAACTTTGCCAGAAACAGATATAATCTGAGTGGTAAAAAACATAAAGATCAGATCTGGAAGGAATGAATGTAGGTCATATGTTTAATCTTGCTGTAAAGGCTGCGATATTATAATGCTGACCAAGACAAACTTGTGGAAGTTACAAAGGATTTTGAATTTAGATGAGGGCCAATAATGACCCCCACAAAATGTAAAACAAAACCCATAAATGAGTCGGTGAAATACATTAAAACTACAAATGAGGTGCTGTGGCAGAATATTAAAAATGCAACAATTTTCATAAAAAACTTTTATTTAAAAATGTGATAATGTAACGCATACTAAATTATTTAGGATAAAATACGAACAATCTAACTATACTTTCACCACAAAATGCCCTCAATCAATGGTGTTTCACATTGGCATAAATTAATGCTTTGTAAAAACCCCGAGAGATAAACAATAAGATAATGCCATGCCTATATGCTTAAATTGGGTTAAAATAATCGTTACAAATTCATTAGCACCAATATAACACAACAAATAGCTAAACTAAAAGATTACTACAAAATATAATGCCACTAAAAACTAATGTAGTCATTATTTGCTTAAACCCCCAGATTGATCAAAAACGTGAGGTTTATTCATAAACAATTCTCTAAGTGAAGTAATTACAAACAAAACTGCTTTTGGTAGTGCAGGGGAGCTTACATTCTATTTTTTTTATTTATCACTTTTTATTTTAAGTTTGAATTGTAAACTAAAATTTTATTTAGCTTTTAGAAAATATCACATTAAATAAATTTTGGTCACAGCTTAACTTCACATACAGTACAGTCTTCCATTTTTTAAATTTTTTTGAACCAATTTTTCATCAGAGTGACAAATTTTATTAAAACGGATGATTTATCATCAAATTTACATGTTAAGGCTCCAAGTTGGAATTGTTTTGTACAATTGGGGTCTTTGTTTAAAAAAAATATCAAAAAGAATAATTTTTTAAAAATGGCATGTAAAAGTAAAAAAAAAAAGTACTATAACATGCCAAAGAAGTAAACACAGTGTTAAGATATTTAATTTTTTTTAAGCAAAAATTAATGAGGTTGACAGATTTAATTAAATAAGCAATCTCACCAAACATGGAAGTTGATTCTCAAAGGGGGCATATAATTTAACTTAAGAGTTAAAATGAATTTTGCAAACAAAATATCACAAAATAAATTTTGGTCACAACATCGAGAAATTCCTAAGTGACTAACTTTTTTAGTACCAACTTTTCTTAATCAGTCTGTAGATGCTTTTCTCTTTAAACTTGGAAACCAAGTTTAACGAAACAATCTTAAATGAATAATGAAAATTTGAAAAACTTGACAATTCTCCTTTGAACACATTTTAGTTACTTACATTTTTACATTCAAGATGAGATTTTTTTTTACCAACTAATTTTTATCAGACCGAGTAAAAAGTTCCTTTCCAAAGTTAAGCCTTAAAGCGTAAATTCTCAAATGGATAATTCTATTGTACAAATTACGATTCTTACAAAATATCACAAAATAGATTTTGGTTAAAGCTTAATTTTACATATGAAAAGTAATTGCAGACTAAGAATTTAAAATTTTTTTATGATAATTTATCAGACTGACAAGACTCAAGAGATAACTTCTCAAAATGTACTTTATAATAGATGAATTATATTGCAAATAAGCTATAGTTTGTACCAGATATTTGACTTATTAACTTTTTGGTTTCTGCTGAAGAGATGACTACTTAGGAAAATACTTCAGGTTGAGACATTAAAAATCTAACATTGGGTATCAAAATAAAAAAACTATGATTGCAACACTTTATAGAAAGTGTTACAATCATACTTTTTAACTTTCGATTCTCGATATTTGATTTTTAAAAGCCTTTAAATATTCAGTTCTACTCAGTTATAGAACTGCTTTGACATCCAACAATCAAAACAAAAACTTTGCACAAATGTACTGTAGTCCAAATATCATAGCTTTAGGTTTAATTATTATTACTGATATTTACCAAAGGATGCCTAGAAAAATTCACGTTACAAAGCAGTTTGAAAAAAAATTTGGTCATCTTTTAAAAATTATAAACAAAAGAATATTGCACGTTTTTCTACTTCCAAACAATAAAACACAAATGAGCTACAACAAAGTGAGAGCAACATAATAACTAGATAAGAAATCTAACATAAGCATAAAATTGTTTATTTAAAAACTAAAACTAAGAAAGTAGTTTCCTAATGCACTAATCAGCTATACTTCTATAGTAAAATCAGGTAAATCTTCAGAGAAATTCCTCTTTAAGTCGTTTCAAATCAGTCAGCCTGAGAAAAAATGGCATATTTATCACAGATTATATGAGCACTCCACAAGTTTTAACAATAAATTTTTTGGAATTGGCTAATAACGACATCGTAAGGAATTTTTCAATTAAACGTTGCCGTTTACGTTGTTGGCGGGTTGAACAATGCCTCCCATCCTTCGGTTGATGTCGCATCGAAGTTTGTGATCTCGCCTCTTGAATTCGGCCCCAAAGACACTTCCGTTTTCCATGCATTTATCAATCAAGTCTCTCCATAGGTGGCTCGTTTCCAAAACGGGCCTATTACCGATGATTATTAACTTACTTATGGCTCTTGTAATTGCTACGTTGAATCTCTACAAAGAAAAAGAAAATGCTTTTCAGTGACTTGTCTCCTCGTTCTGCTGTCCTACATTTCTAATCTCCTTTTTTTTCTTCGAATGTTGACTTGTAAATTTCGACTGTTTCCAAAAATTTATATTTGAAATTTTGGCCTTTCTGAACATTTTGTACCTTTTCAACACTTTAAATAGTTCAACCGAAATATTTCAAGTTTTTCTTGAAAATATAGACTATTACAACTTTTTTCTTGAATTTACACATTAAACCTTTTTATTTCTACTTTTTTTTTGACAATTTCAACTCTTTCTCAAAATGGTTTGAAGAATTTCTTTTCTTTTGAAAGGTTCTACTTTTTATGAACATTTCAAAAGGACTTATCTCAAAGTTTTAAATTTTTTAAAGAAATTCGACCCTTTGGAAATTTAGGCATTTTCAGATATCCATTTGTTTTCAAAATATCCAAAAAATGTCAAGTGACAAGTTTCAAAGGTCAAAATTTGAAAAAAAATTAAAAATTTCAAGAAAATCTTAAAAATTTGATTCTTTTTTTTTGAACCTTAAGGAATTTTTAAATGTTCATTGTTTTAAAAATATCCAACAAATTTCGCTTGCGAGGAAGTCATACTTTTAAAGTCAATTTTTTTTTAAATCAAAATTTCGAAAAACTCGAGAGTTTACCTCTTTTTTTGGAAATATAAGTTCAAATTTTTATTCGTTTTAAAAATATGAAAAAAATCTGATTGCGAGAAAGTCATGATTTTAAAGAAAACTTTTTTAAATTCAAAATTTCTAGAAAAGCTTGAGAATTTCACTTTTTTTTGAAAGTTTAGACAACATCAGATACCCACTTTTTTTGAAAGTATTAGAAAAATTTAGATTTAGTCACAATTTTCAAAAGTCGAAATTAAAAAAAATCAAAATTTGAAGGAAAAAAAACTTGACAATTTGGTTCTTTTAAATTTTGATTTTCTCTTGAAATATACTTATTTTCTGAAAATTTAGGGTTTTCCTCAAAAGTTCGATTTCTACATTTTGGCTTTTTTGAAAGCTTTGCTGTCAACATTTGAAGAGTTTTAAATATTTGGATTTTTTTTTGAAATTGTTCACCCCTTTAAAAGTTTCGATCCTTTTTAAAGTTCGATTTTTATTGCAAATTTCAATCTTTTGATTTTTTAAAAATGATTGTTTTCAACATTTTCAAAATTTTCACCAATTGATTATTTCATTTTTTTCTTGAAAATCTCAACTCTTTTTCAAAATGTTTTGGACAATTTCGATTTTGTTGAATAATGTAGGACCCTAAAAAAGTCTACTTTTTATGACACTTGTTTAAAATTCGGACCCTTTTCAAAGGTTTACATTTTTACAAATTCAATTAATTGAAATTTCGACTTTTTTTTAATTTGACAATTTTGGCTTTTTAGAAATTTGGGCTTTTTCAGGTATTCACTTGATTTCAAAATATCCAAAAAATTTCCATTTCGAGAAAGTCATGATTTTCAAAAGGCGAAATTTATAAAAAAAATTCAATACTTCCTTTAGATTCTTTTTTTCTTGGAAATTTAGGCATAATCAAATATCCACTTGTTTTCAGAATTTCGATTTCGAGAAAGTCGCAATTTTCAAGTCGAAATTTAAAAAAAAAATCAAAATTTCTAGAAAAACTTAAAAATTTCACCTTTTAAATTTTTTGACTTTCTCTTGAATTACTGGCTTATCAATTTTAGTTTATTTGTTTAAAAATATCCATTTATAAATTTTGTCTATTTTGAAAACTTTGTTCCTTTTTAACATTTCAACAACCATTTTCGTATTTCGACTCTTTTGTTAAGTTCGACTTTATTTGCGTTTCAATTTTTTTTGAGAATTACCACTTTTCAACGTTTTGATATTGTGAAATTTCCACTTTTTTCAAAATTTCCACATTTTATCTGTTTTTGTGCTTTTTCTTTTTAAATTTTAACTCTTTCTCAAATTATTTAGGTAAATTTCGACTTTATGAGAATTTTTAATCTAAAAAATTCAGGACTTAAAATATTTTACATTTTTGGAAAATTTAAGACAATTTTATATCTATCAACTTGTTTCAAAAGTATCTAAAATAATAAATTATACATACAATGTTTCAAAATCTTGAAATTTAAGGAAGTCAAAAACCTAGAGAAAAAGTTGAAAATTCAACTTTTTTTTTAAATTTTGACTTGTAAAAATTCGACTTCTTGAAACCTTTTTGGGAATTTCTGTTTTTTTAAACTCTAGGGAATACTTTTTTTAATGTCGTTGTTCTTAAAATACTCAACTTTTTTGAAAATTTCTCAACTTTTATTTGACCTTTTTTCAATTTCGACTTATATTTAAAGTTGTTTGACTTTTTGAATAATTCTATTTTTTTAGAAATTTCGACTTTGCTGAAAATTTTGAGTAATATTGACTTTGAATTTGGTTTCATTTAAAACATTTAAATCTTTCTGTGAAAATTTCGAGATTTCAGCGCTTCCACTTTATTCCAAAATTACCACCTTTTTCAAAACTTTCGACTTATTTTACATTTTGGGCTTGAAAATTTTGAGATTGGCCTTTTTTTGAAAATATCAATATTTTAAAAATTTCCTAAAATTTTTAAATTTCCAAAAGATTTATATTTTAAGAAAGCTAATTTTCAAAAAAGTGGAAATTTCCAAAAAAAGTCTAAGTTTTGAGAAAGTTTTGTATATTTTTTTTTAAATTATGATTTATTTGGTAACTTCGACTTTGCTTGGAAGTGTTGCCTTTTTTTTTTGGAAATTATGTATTTTTTTTAATTCGTTTTTTAAAATATTATGACAGACATTTTTTAGAATATTTTGAGATCACAAAATTTCCGCTTTTTTCCCAAAATTTCCACTTTTTCGACTTTTTTCTGAAAGTTTTGACTTATTTTGATTTTTTATGCCAATTTAAAAAACAAATAAATTTTTGAAACTTGTTTTGAAAATTTTAACTCAAAATATCGACTTTTCCCAAAAAAAATTAAATTACTCTTGAAAATCAAATTTATAAAAAAAATCGAAATTTATGATAGACACATACAAATAAAAAACATATGGAATATTTTTAAAAACTGAAAGTTTCCTCAAAATTTGTGATTCTTTGAAAATTTCAAGTTTGTACTTTCGGTTTTTATTGCTTTTTTAATACATTTTATTATAAAATGTATTTATTATAAGAGGTATTAAAAAAGTCGAATTATTAAGTTGAAAGTTAATTCATTTCGAAACATGAGTAAAAAATTAAAAAAAAAAGTGAATTTTCTAGTTGAAAGTCAATATTTTAGCAAAAATGCGAAAATAGAAAATATAAATTCGTATTTCGAGAAAGCAGTCAAAAGTTTTCAATATTTTCGATCTTTCAGATTAAAAACCGAGAAGTCAAAGTAAAAATTCTGAAAAATCGAAGTCTCCATAACAAGTCTACATGATGAATTTCGAAATTTTGAAAGGAAAACAAATTTTAACTTTAAAACCGATATTTTAAGAGAAAATTAAAACTGCTTTCAGATCAAAATTTCGGTAAGTCGAAATATTAAGAATAAAAGTCATCAGTTCATTTTTTTTTGAGTAGAAACAGATTAGATGCTCCACATATCCAAACGGTTATCTAGGCCACTGATAGTTACCTGTGGATGCCTAACAAATCCAAGATTGTACTTCCTATCATGGTGCAACAGATGATTTTGGGCTCGTACAGTGCTAATGATAATAATTCGTTTTTCTCTACCCTGGAATGTTTCCGTTGTACCTATTTCTATTTCCTCTGGGTTCGGGATGTTATTTCTAGATAAAAGATTCTTGATGCGATACACCTAAGCAAAATTAGTTTAAATACTGACAACAAAAAAGAGACGTGTACATACTTGGCGGATGTAAGGAGTGATTATGCCAATATCTGACGGTTTCACCTTGTAATAGGACTCCATATTTAAATTTACTAACGTCTTGACGTAGTTAATCACAGTTCGACATTCTGCATCATTGAAGTAACTAAAAATTACAAACAATAAACTTTTAAGAGTTGATTCAGATAGTTTTGACGTTACCTAGGGGATTTACCCTCCCTTTTCTCTTTGGCCATAACAGAACAAAATTCTATAGGATAGCCACGCTTATTTACCCCCTTTTGTTGTTTACCAATGGGGTTGTATTCTAGTATTTTTGTGTATATTGCCATACTCGATATTGGATCATACAAAGCTGTCTCAGAAACTGCCTGAAATTAAACGGAAATAGATAAGATTTCAAAGCAGCGCCACCTACTCACTTTCAAATAACCCCCATAAAATAATTTATTAGGCAATTCTAAAATATCGGGATGAGATCTGAAATTCAGCTTCAACATGCTTATGAAATTTGTATTTGGTTGCTCAACTTCTACGTTATATAAATTGGAAGTCTTCATCAGCCGCTTTAGGAGCGAAGTTTCTAAAAACAAAAAAAAATAAGCCAGTTAATCAGTTCGATAGACTAGTTTAATGAACGCACGTTTTGATTCTTCAAATTTCCCTATTCTTTAAGATGCATCTTAGCAGAAAATTTATTGGAAATTCTTATTTATAAATAAAGCAAAACTAAGGTTACTTTTTTTTATAGTTTCAAAGTATCGCTTAAAAGTATTTTGTGGGTTAGTGTATCTTGGTTGCTCTGAAATTAATCAGTCCCTTAATGACCTCAGCTTTGTAAAATATGCCAAACATTATTGGCTATCGAGATATTGTCACTTCTTGATCAGGTAAAATTCACCAATTATCTACAAAGCAGTATATTGCGGAGTAATTTCTCAGTATTGCAAGGTATTTACATTAAATTCTATAAGTAGATTTAATTGAATCAGTTGATGCTTAAACATACAGTCATTTTTCTCAAATTTTGGTAAATTAAAAAAGAAACACTCTGCAGCAACAATGACTTAAGGGGTTTATGCGCTTTACTACTAAAATCTGATACAGAACACTACACCTGTAAAGTAAAATTAGCGTGTTTTGGCACTACCTGATATAATACGATGAAAAACAGCATTTTTTAATAGTAATCTAAATGTGCCCAAACAGTGACAATGTGTTTAAGCAACAATTGATTTAATTAATAAAGAATATCCGTTTTATTCCCCAAGAAAATTAGATTCGAAGGAAGAAAAAATTGACGAAAGTGCTCTGTAAGCTAACAAAGCTGTCCCTCCTACCCATTTCGTATTTTCTGGCTATTCTGGAATGAACTATTGGTCCCAGCTGTTCTGGATCGCCGGCAAGAATCAGACTTCCTCCTGATTGTAATAAGCCGATGGCCACGTCGGCTTCTGTTTCTGTTGCTTGTGCGGCTTCATCGATGAATACGAAATCAGGCCGATAATTACATCTTGTGTAACGACCGCTTAAGATTAAAGTTGTCACCACGATGCGGTACCTAAGGAGTTTGGCTGCGTCCGTTTTTAACACGATATTATCTGATATGTTACTGTATTTAAGTATGGAAGGGGGTATGGTGGACCTAAAAAGAATAAGCAATTAGAGAGATATGCGGTACCTTATTATGGTAGACTCCAAGGAAATCCAAGGAACCAAAGAAAAAATTCAAATTATCGAAAATAGAAAATTACGGAAAAACGAATTTTCCATCCCGCTCCTAGAGTATTAAAATCCGAAATTTTTATGTGGACCTGTAATTAATTAGCACTGAAAGCACTAGTAAGAACTTTCAACACTTTCAACTTTTTTAAAAGCATCGATTTTTTTTTAGAATTTTGATTTTTTCTTGAAACTTACTCGAGACTTTTTTGAAGAAACCGGCCCTATTTGAAAATTACACACATTTTTAAAAATTTTAGACTTGTCTGAAAAATTTGACTATTTTTGAAAGTTTTGCTACTTTTTTCAAATTTCAACATTTTAAAACTTGCTTTCTCCAACATTTTCACTTCTAAGTTTCGGCTTTCTTAAAATTTTGACTTTTTCTTAGAAAATATCGCCTTTATCTGAATATATCGACTTTAATAGAAAATTTCAACCCTTCTGAAAATTCGATATCTTTTGAAAATTAACATTCGACAATTTCAACATTTTAAAATTCGATTTTCGACAAATGACCAATTAAATATTCTGTAATTAAATAGTTAAACGTGTCAAAAGTTGAACATATTTACATCTTACTTTTGAGATTTCCACTTTTTATTTTTTATTTCAACTTTCTCGAAACTTTGATTTTTTTTTTGGTGACTTCGACTTTTTCTGAAATTATCGACTTTTATTAAAAATTTCGACTCTTTCTTTAAATTTTGACGTTATTGTAAATTCCGATTTAAAAAAAATTGCATATCTTTGGCCATTTTGGTTTTAATAAATTTTATTTGAAATTTTTTTTTTTACATTTCGGCTCCCAATTATTGCGATTTTTTTTAAAGGTTTGACTATTTTCGAAGAATTCTATTTTTTATTCCGATTTTATGAAAATCGTGAATTTTTCCCGAAGTTGCAACTCTTAAAATTTTGACCTTTGGAATATTGGATCATTTTTCAAATTTCGAATTTTCTCAAAGTTTTGCCTTTTTTATAAATATGTTTTTTTGGAGAATTCTCTGGAGTATTTCTCTGAAGATCATAGCTTGGCTATCGAAACGCATTAGAGCAACCTTTGTTGTGTTTTTTAATCTTTCTTGGTTTCAGGGGACAAGATTTGTATTTCAATTTTTGAAGATAACCATGGACCCAACCCCCCACCAAAATTATGGAGAATTCTACTTAAAAATTTTGATTCTTTGAACATTTCTTCTTTTTAAAAATTTTAACTCTTTTTCAAAACTTTGGCTCCTAAAAATAGACCTTTTTTTGTGGAGCACTTTTAAATTTTTTAAAAATTTCCACTTTTTTTAAAATCTCGACCTATTTTGAATATTTCGCCTCTCATATTTCATTATTTTTTGTAAACTAAACTTTTTAAAAAATGTAGCATTTGAAAAACTGCTACATCTCGTAGCCTGAATTTTTTTAAAACATTTTCTTCTTATTCAATAGTAAGGCTAGCTGCATGTTTATTCTGGATTCCTCTTATTGTTGTTTCTGTGAAAGCGACTAGCAGCTTTTGACTAGACATTTTATTTTTTTATAAATTCATTTTCTTTGAAAAATTTTACTTTTTGTAAATTTCGACCCTTGAAACTTCTCAATTATTTAAGCATTTCTACTCTTCCAAATTTCGACCTTTTTAAAATTTCCACTTCTTTTTATCGAAATTTAGATTTTTCCTAATATTCAAATTTTAAAGTTGTTTTCCATAATTCCATAATTTTTTCTTTTCTCAAGACTGATTTTTCTCAACATTTTGAAAATGTCGACTTTCAAAATTTTTCTGATTATTATCTTATCTATTAAGATAAGATAATAACACCAAAATTATTTGGTGTTTTTTTAAAAATGCTACTTATTTTGAAAATTTCGATTTTATTGAAAATGTTCACTCTTCAAACATCAAAAAAAAAAAACAGAGATCGCCTTTTTCAGTATATCCTGTATTCATTGAAATTTTGCTTTTTCTTTTGTTGTAAATTTCGACTTCCAGAAAAATTTTACTTTCTTTAAAAATTTTCAAAAAAAGTCGAAACTTTGAAATATTCACAATTTAAAAGAGATTTAAATTTCCACAAAAGTAGGATTTTTTTAAAAACAAAATCCTCAGAAAGTAAAAACCTGAGAAAACAAATTAGATTTTTGAAAAACGGTCGCAATTTCAAAAAAAAAAAAGAAAAATTGGGGGAAAGATCGAAATTTTCAAGGTCGAGATTTTGCAATAAAATTAAAAATTTCAAAACAAGCCAGTTCTCCCAAAAAGTGAAAACTTCTACGAAAATATGAAATTCTGGACAAAAGTTGAATTAAAAAAAAGCAAAATCCTGAAAAAGGTCCCAAGGACTGAAAAGAGGTATTAATTGCATGTTAAAACATTCAAAATTTTCTTTTGTAAGCTAAAAATAAGGTTTTTTTAAAAAAAATCTGGCTTAGGACGAAATTTTGAAGTTGAAATTCTAAAAAAAAAGTGAAGAACTTCGAGGTCAAAATTTAAAAAAAAAGGTCAACATTTTTAAACCGAATCAAAATTTTGAAAAAGGTTCCGATTTTCAGAAAAAACCGAACTTGTCAAAAAAAAATGTTCAATTTTTGGAATAAAAGTCGAATTTTTGAAATAAAAGTCGAAATTTAGGAAAAACGCCGAAAATTCGTAAGTAAATCGTAACTTTCAAAAGAAAAAGTTGAAGTATAGAGAAAAGGTCAAAAGTTTGAAAATTTTTACTAAAAGTGAAAGAATGAAATTTTTACATTTTGAAAAACATAAAAATAAAAAACTTCAGAATAGTCGAATTTACAAGAATAATATATCAACATTTTGTTTGAGAAAAACCCAAATTTTTAAATAAAAATCGTAATTCCCAAAAGACTTGAAAAAAATACCCTAAAAAAAGTCGAAATTTCGAAAGACGCAAAATTTTAAAAGTTTAAATTTCCATAAAAATAGAATCTTTTAAAAGCCAATATTTCAATAAGTAACAACTGAGAAAAATTAAAATTTTGAAAAAAGGTCGAAATTTAAAAAAAGGAACATTGCAGGAAAAGGTCAAAAATTTTCAGATCGAGATTTTGCAATAAAATCAAAAATCTCAGAACAGGCGAAATTTTCCAAAAAAGCGAAAATTTCTAGAAAAATACAAAATTCTGGGCAAAAGTCGACGCTTCTTAAAAAAAGTCAAACTCTTAAAAAAGGTTCTGAGCCAGAGACTAAATAGACTGAACGTTTCAATGTTGTCTCATGCGTACAGTTGAATCTAAAATCCGGGGAAGTGGAGAGGTGCATTCCACTACTCTTTGATATGGTCGGATTAAGTAAAATTTATAAATACGAAACTTGCCGCGTAACGGTTCTAACGATTTAGATGAAACTTTAGAATTAGAGGCTTTTGGACCAACAGGATAATTTTTATAAGTGCTTTTTGGTAAAAGTTCAGGAGAACTATTTTCAAAGACATCTTGGTTTAATAGTAAAATAATTTTCTTTCAATACGCGACGCCTGTGTACAATATTGTTATGCCGGTGCTGTAAACACGTCATGATTGCAGTGAAATGGCGACGCGCGCACGCCGATAATTGAATATTTATATATTTTATTTTCACCTACCCAAAGAATGAAACGCTTGATTTTCCTTCACCAATGTGTTCACTGAAGTTTCAACAATGATCCACAATACACTTCCCCATATTTACAGCCCATTTTCTTAAAAAAAAACCGATGTTATCTTCGCAAAGGTCTGTCAAATAATGAGAGGGCGTTGCGAGCTAGATGGAGCTAGGCTTTAGCCAGACTTTCAACTGGCTTCACTGCTTACCGTGTTAGGTTCAGTCTATTTAGTCTCTGTTCTGAGCAGTTAAAAAGGATACGAATTACATATTTAAAAAATTCAAAATTATATTTTAAGCTAAAAATTAGGTTTTCAAAATAAATGGCTTAACAAGACAAAATTTTGAAAAACGGTATGATTTAAAAAAAAAAGTTGAAATTTTAAGAAAAAGGTCGAAATTTTTAAACCAAGACGAAATTTCGAAAAAGGTTCATATGTTCAAAAAAAAAAAACGAAATTTTCAACATCGATTTTTTTTTAAAAAGTCGAACTAGGGAGAAAGCTGAAAATTCGAAAGTAAGTCAAAAGAAAAGGTCAAAACCCCGAAAAAAGGTCAAAAATTAGAACATTTTCAATGACTGAAAATGATGACAAAGATTGAAATTTTGACATTTTGAAAAAACATAAAAGTAAAAAATTTCAAAAAGTCGCATTTCTAATTTTCTAATTGCCACTCTCATAATTTTCAACAATGTCCAAAAAAAAGTCGAAGTCTCGAGAAAAGATCAAAATTCTGAGAAAAACTTGGTATTTTAGAAAAATATCAAAATATTTAGTCAAAATTTTCAAAACGAGTGAAAATTTTCATCCTCCCACTTGTTTCCCCAAATCGTCAAGGCAAGAATTAAGAATTTGCGTATAAATTTACTTTTGGTATTGGTCAAATTTCAAGCACTGGCGATGCTAATACCAATTTGCCCTTCAACTTCGAATATTTTTAAACAGCGCTGCCAAAGTTGAAATGATAAACAATTTTTTTAACTTACTTATCCCTAGTATCAGAGTGTTCTCTCAACAACTCATCTGGTCTGCAATGCTTCATAAGCTTGGAGGTTAAATGGTCACACGCCGCGTTAGCGGGGGCGCACACCAAAATGCGCTTATTCGTCCTCTCTTTAATTTGCAAAATGGATTCAACAATCGTGACAGTCTTTCCAGTACCAGGAGGACCAAAGACTATATACGGAGCTTTCATTGATGTGCAATTCAGGATGTTTTCAACAGCAGTCCTTTGTTCTTTGTTGGAGCACACAGAGGGATTTTTAAAACTAAAAATAAAAAGGTTTTAGTGATGGACGTTAGACTGGGGAAATTCAAGATCAATGATCACCTTTGAAGACTTTGTCGTCACATACAACCTAACACAGAAGATTCCCAAAATTATACATTGGTGTCTGCTTATAACAACCAACTTTCGCTTAAAATGAACTAATTGATGGTATGGACAGTGTACTGTTATTTTTTTTTACGTTCAATCAACTCGCAAAAGACGAGTAGCATCAGCTACTCACACTATACGAAGCTCAAGTTAGGGCAACACTAGAATACTGTTCTCATATTTGGAGTTCAGCGCCAAAGCACCCTTTAGCTCTTTTGGATTCAGCTCAAAGAAGAGTGATTCGCCTAATTGATGATGAGAGTTTGACCGATTCTCTCGAAACACTAGAGCACAGAGGCGAATGGTTGGCGATTTATTTCTTTTCTACAAGTACTTTTATGAGATATGCTCACAGAAACTAATAGGATTGATCCCCCCAAGGCCAAAATTTTGGAGGCACACAAGACAGTCGGAGACAGCAAAATTCCGGTGCTTGACAGCTTGACACAGTGAGGACTTCTGTCTATAGAGACTCTTTTTTCTATAGAACTTCCAAGCTGAGGAACTCTATACCGAATGGGATTTTCCCCAAAAATTACAACCTATCCTTGTTTAAGAAGGCGGTTCATCGCCATTTATCCTTGTTTCCGCATCCTACTCGCAGTGCTTTGAAGGCATAATGGGGTTGTCCTTTGCGAGTTGATTGAACTTGAAAAAAAGCTGCATCCTATTTCAGAACATTACTTATTAATTAGGCTGCACTAGGCACTTCTTAACTTGAATATTTCACATCCATTCCTTTACTTACTCTTGGTCCTTAAGAATGTACATGTGATTTACAGTCCTTTTGGCTAAGGAATCGCTAGGGAACAAGTTATTTACGGTTCCGTTGATGACAGTCTGCACAACACCTTGGTGCTGTCGCTCAAGCGGTAAACGTCCCAAAACGAAGGCTACATCCACAATTGTTGCTGGTTTTTGTTTAAGCATCTCCACAAAACTGAAATTTCATTTGTAATTTTGCATCGACTAGCATTCATTTTAAACTTACATAGAGTCGACATGTTCGATTTGCACGGTTTCGTTTGTTACGTATCTAATGCAACCCTCGTAAGCAGTGTGATCCCCGGAAATCCTCATGTGGATCATATCACCGGGGACTATGGACGGTCGCTTTTCGGCTAAACCGGGAACTTCTAATTCTAACATTCCCCCGGCTAATACAGACATTGTTACCTGCGCAAGCGTCAATTAAATCAACGTTGACGATTTAAAGCTTGACCTACCTGCGACATGTTGTACTGCTCCAGCATGAGTTCCTCTGCGATTTGACACAACCACAACATAACTTGAAAAAAGTATTGGTAATTTTCTTTGGTAACGTGCCCCGGTTGCAACTTATTCCTAACAAAAATGTAATTTAGTAAAAACAATATACAATACCTGTCAGCGACGTTATTTGATTATCGTTAGAAACCGACTGAAGCTTGGGTCTCGATTTTTGTCCCAAATTGATTGTATGCAATGCGACGCTTTCGAAATGAATTCTGGCTGAAACGACTGCTTTAAATTTGTTATGAGGCTTATAGCCTGATATTTTGCCAATACTGTTGGGAATTTTAAAAAGTATATGTTGTAAAACATTATTTTGAACATCACAATAGCTGAAATTGAGCATTTCTCGCTAAAGCTAACATCTTTCTTATAAATACATATCTGCTATAATGTGTTCAAAACGTCAAAAATTCCTATGACAGGTTAGGTGATTTTCTTATAAATACAATTCACGAAAAGTCGCGGAGTTCTGCTAATAATAAAATAATAAGTTAATGGTTTCAAATTAGTTTAAGCAAGCTTAAATTAAAAACATAAAATTTAAAATTGATATCTTTACAAAAATTGAGAAAAAAAAAAAGATTGAAGAATAATTTAAGATACTGATTATTTAACTTTACCTAATTATTTAAATTTATGTATTTTAGCAACACTTAATAATATGAATACCACTGGGTAAGGTTTCTAATAATAACATAACGTAGATGATAAACATATTAGTAAGTTAAAATGTTTACTAACGATAGTTTTACACTAGACACCTTATTCCGTACATTTTCCTCAGAGAAAAATATATAGAACATTTTGTGTCAATTTATCTCAGCTGTGTAGATAAGTCTCGGTTAAGTTCTTTCGAGACGTTTTTATCTCAGGGAGAAATGTACCGAATAAACTGTCTAGTGCAAACATACCCAACAAAGAACTATAAAAAACACTTACTGTATCTCTCGCAAAGACATGAGCTGATTATAATTGTACGTCTGCCACTCTCTAAGGCCACCTCTGAGATACAAATATAATTCCTTAGGAATTGGGTAGTTGTCTTGGTAATGCCTGAAAACCTCTAATAGAATCAAAATTTTATCAAAAATGTTACACCTTACTTTCGTCTCGAAGCAGACACGAAATGTTTAATGTCCTGTTTCCACGGTTCACCAGTATAAGGACTCTTCTTTTTTCCGCTTACAGTAATTTCATCATTTTCAACTTTGATTACCACAGAGCGACATATGGAGAAAGACTGGTCTCTTTTAGCAATTTTACCAGAGGTGTTTTTAGTTTGAAAGGTAAACGAGACCGGGATTTTAAAACTTCCATGGACAATTTCGGTGCAGGTGAATTTTATACGAAACGCATCGTATTTGGCCTCTAAAAGTATTACCTCTGTGAAATTAATTCGAATCGTGGGGATTACTTCTTACTTGGCACTAGCTCTAAATAGGGTTCACGACCACTGACAAAATTATTTTTTTCATCCATGAATAAGTACTGGGGATGTAGTGTATCCGCGTTGATAATTAGAATGTTATTTTCCTTGGTCTCATTGATAACGGCGCACTTAAATACTAATTCATTGTGCAGCGTTAATTGCCTAGGCTTTATCTGAAAAAATGGTTATTTAAAATTAAAGAAGTATTCTTCAGCGAGCACATCCATAGACGTTCTTTTTATCGTTTTGATTCTAGTTCCAGCAATATTAACGTCTTTTGGTGCGGCTCCGAGCGAGTCCACATTTTTTAAGTATAAATTTAAAATATGCATAAGGAAGTTTAAATATCGAGATAAAAAATGGAACAAGGCAAGTTGTGATTACAAAACAACGTCGCTCGCCAAGTTGAATGATTAATATTTAGAAAAAAAAGCAGCATCAAAAATTCGAGATAACTGTCAAAATTTCATTGAAATACTTAAAATTTATAAAAGTACACAAAAAAGTATAAATAGAAGAAAAAGTAGAAATGCTAAAAAAAATCTAAATTAAAAAATCGGTAGCTAGAAATTTTGAGGGAAAATATAAAATTTCAAAATTAAAAAAACTTTGAAAACTATTAAAATTCTTAAAAACTATTCGCACTTACAATATAAATTTAAAAAATCCACATTTCCAAAAAAAAACTCAGAATTTATAACAACAATCAAAGTTTTAATCTTGAATTTAATAGAAAAAGGTAACATTTCAAAATTAAGTTCGAAACTTCGAGAATAAAAATTCAACTTATTCTTAATGTCGAAAACGTAAGTTTTTTTAATTAATGCAATCATTTTTAAATCTTAACATTGAAACTTTCAAAATATCAAAACAAATACTTCATTAAAAAAAAGTATTCCTTAAATTATTATGAAAAAAAGGCAACATTTCGAAACTGAGCTCGAAATTTTGAAAATGAATTTAATTTTTTTTGATTCAAGAAACAGCCGAAACTAATTCATTTTTTTAGGAAAAATAAATCAAAAATAAAAGCGCGAAATAGTAATTTGAAGCAGAAGTTGACATGCCCAAGAAATTCGAATTCAATTAAAAAAAATGTTATCTAGTATAGCACTGATAGAAAAAAAGTAAAAATTGGAAGGTATACTTGGAATTGCGAGGAATTTGAATTTTTGGAATTAAAGGTTTTTTCTAAAGTTTAATCCACTCGCAAAGGGCAACCCCATTATGCTTTCAAAGCACTGCGACTAGGATCCGGAAACAAGGATGGATGGCGATGAACCTCTTTAAACATGGATAGGTTGTAATTTTTGGGGAAAATTCCTTTCGGTAACGAGTTCCACAGCTTGGAAGTTCTATATAAAAAAGTCTCCGTAGGCAGAAGTCCTCACCGTGTCTACCTGAACTGCACAGGAATTTGCTGTCTCCGACTGATTAAACTCGAAATTGAAAAAAAAAGTCGAAATAAGAACTAAATTTCGATATCAATATCGAACCTATATTAGGAGAATGCTCAAAATTTCAAGTAAAATATCAACATTTATAACAGAACCAGCATTACCATTATAAATTATGAATTTAAAATCGAAACTTCAAATTTAAAATCGAATTTTCGAATCTCAAATCGAAATTTCGCATCTTGAATACAAATTTCGAATTGAAAAAAGTTGAGATTTACCGTTTACGTCTGAATTTTTCATAAATCTTTAGAGAAAAATAATCACCTGACAAGGTAAACAATTTAGAAAAAAAATAATTAAAAAATGATTTTTGAGAAAACATGGCAGTTGCTAAGAAACTGTGGTTAAAAAAAAATAAAAAGAAAATTTGGGAAACAAGTCAAAATTTGAAACAAGTCGCAATTTTCCAAAAAATGTAAATTAAAAAATCAAAAATAAAATCAAACTTCGAAAAAGCTCAATTTAAAAAAAAGTGATAATTTACACTATAATTCTTCAAGTGACCATATTTTTTAAAGTCAAATTTTTAAAACGTAAAAATTTAAAATTGGAAAAAAAATTCAAAAACTCGAAATTTCAACAAAAAAATTTCCACGAGTTCGACACTTACAAAAAAATTAAAATTCCAAGAAAACTTTAAATGCCCAAAATATGAGCTTTGATAAAACTCGAGAATTTGATGAAAAATCAAGACTTAAAAAAAACTGGATGTAAAAAATATTGTAATTTTACAATGTCTAAATTTTCAAAATAAGTTAAAATGTTTAGAAAAGTCCAAATTTTTAAAATTAAAATTTGAAAAAAGTCGAAATTTTGTATGTCGAAAATTTCAAAAAAAGACAATATTTTCAAAACAATTTTTTTTTAAGTTAGATTATTCAAAGCAAGTCAACATTTATAAAAAGTCAACATTTTTGAGAAAAAATCGAAATTTGGAAATTTTCAAAAATGAAAATTTCCAAAAAGTCCAAAAAGTTTCAATAGAATTTAAGAAACCATTTTTAGAGTCAACATTTTGATAAAAATGGAAACCTGACAACGGTGGAAATTCTGAAACGTCAAATTAAAAAAAAAACGGGATCTAAACCGTCAAAATTTCGAGAAAAAGTGGAAATTTCGATAAAACGGAAATTTGAAAGAAACAGGAAAATTTGTGATGTTAATTATTTTTAAAAAATCGACACTTACAATTCAAAATATTGGGAAAGATCGATATTTGGAAGTCAAAATTTTGATAAAATATCGAAGTTAAAAAAAATGGAAATTTAAAAAAAACAACCGGAAATTTTTCATGTCGGCATTTTTTATGAAAGAAAATTAACGACAATAAAAATTTCGGGAAGAGGCAGAAATTTTTTAAAAACGAAAATTTGAAAAACTGGAAATCTTTAAAATAATACTTTTAAAAATTCAAAATTTTGAGAAAAATTCTAAACGAAAATTTAAAAAAATTGGAAATTATTTAACTGCGATTTTTTAAAGGACGGAATTAATAAAAAAATCCAAATTTCGAGAATAAGTCGACATTTTCATAATTCAGAAATAGTGGAATGTCGACATTTTTTAAAAAGATCGAAATTTTCAAAAAATTAAAATTTTGAGAATAAACCGAAATTTTCCAATCAAGTTTTTTGTAGAAAACAATTCAAAAATTGAATAAATTGGGCAATTCTGAAAAAATCGAAAGTAAAAAAGCAAAAATTTATAAATAATTCAAAAATTTTGGCAGTTTCCAATTTTTAATAAAATAAAAATTTATAAGAGATAACATTTTCGAAGAAGGGAAAGAAATTTGGAAAAAGAAGTGGACATTTTTCAAAATGTTGTAAACGGTGAAACTTTAATAAGCAATTAAAATTTTCAAAAAAAGTAGAACTTTCCAAAAGGGCCACATATTGAAGAAATGTCCAGCTTCAAAAATATCAAAAATTGCAGAACAAGTCGACATTTTTCTAAAAGATTAAAGACCAGAATTTTAAAAAGTCAAGATTTTTAAAGAAATTCGAAATTTTGAACTGTCGTAACTTAAAAAATTCGAAATTTTAAAATCAAGTCTTTCAATAAGAAATGAAATTTTGAAAAATTTGACCTTTTCACATTTTGCAAAAATTTAGAATTTAAAAATAATTGGAATTTGCAAAAAAGTCGACATTTTTCCAAACGATTAAAAAGACTGAAATTTTGAAGAAATAGCGAAACCTAAAAAATTTGGCCAATCCAGATTTTGAAAAAATGTCAAAAATATTGAGTTTTTAAAAAAATTGGAATTTGCAAAAAAGTCAACATTTTTCTAACAGATTAAAGATTGAAATTTTGAAAAATCGAGATTTTCAAAGAAATTCGAAATTTTGAAAATGTTGAAACCTACAAAAATCGGAATTCTAAAATCAAGACTTTCAGCAAAAAAATAAAATTTTGCAAATTGGCTGAAACTTTTAATTCGGAAATTTGAAAAATAAGACAAGATTTCCAAAAAAGTCGAAATTTTAAATAGCCAAAATGTTCAAAAAAGGTTAATATTTTGAGAAAATTCAAAAACTCGAAATTTTGATATATATCGAAATTTCGGCTTTTTTCTTGTAATTTCGGGTTAAAAAAACTGAATTTTTGAAAAAGTTATATCTCGTTATTAAAAAAGGTCGACATATTGAAACATGGACATAAATTTCAAAAAACGTGAAATTTTCAAAAAAAAATGGAAACATTTCAAAAATTTAAAACAATTTTAAGCCATAATTCCCCACCCCAAAAAATATGCTATAATTTTTAAAAAAGCGAAATGTTTAAATAAAGAATTTTAAAGTAAAATTTTCAAATGAACCCGAAAAAATTTCAAGACTAACAAGGACATTTTGAAAAAAATTAAAATTTTTAAACAAAATAAAAAATTTAATAAATGTGACTATTTTCAAGCTAAATGGAAATAAAAAAAAACAAGTGTTAAAATATTTGAAAATTTTGAAAAAGTTTTAAATTTTCCAAAATAAAAGCTAAAATATTGGGAAAGGGGGCAAAAATTTGAAAAAAGTCGAATATTCAAATCCAAAATTTTGAAAAATGTTGCAACTTTAATAAACATTTAAAATTTTCATAAAAAATAGAAAAAAAAATGTGAAAAAGTGCCACATTTTGGAGAAATGTCGAGCTTCAAAAAAATCAAAATTGGAAAAAAGTCGATATTTTTCTAAAAGATTAAAAATTGAGATTTTGAAATGTCAAGATTTTCAAAGAAATGCAAAATTTTGAAATATCGAAACAAAAAAAAATCGAAATTTTAAAGTTTTTCAAGAAAAAATAAAATTGAAAAATGCGACCAAAAATGTAGAATTTTAAAATAATTGGAATTTGTACAAAAGTCGACATTTTTCTAAACGATTAAAAGGTATGAAATTTTGAAAAATTAAGGTTTTCAAAGAAATTCGAGATTTTGAAGAAATGTCGAAAAAAAAAATCGAATTATTAAAGTCAAGACTGCCAAGAGAAAACAAAATTTTGAAAAATTCGACCATTCCACATTTTAAAATAATGTTATTTAATTGGAATTTCCAAAAAAGTCGACATTTTTGTAAATGATTAAAGACTGAAATTTTGAAAAATCAAGATTTTCAGAGAAATTCGAAATTTTGAAGAAATGTCGAAACTTAAAAAATCGAAATTGTAAAGTCAAGACTTTCAGGAGAACATAAAATTTTAAAAAATTTGACTACTCCACATTTTGAAAAAGTGTAGTTTAAAAAGAAAGGAATTTTCAAAAAGATCGACATTCTTCTAAAAAATTTAAAAAACTGAAAATATGTAAATCAAGATTTTCAAAGAAATTCGAAATTTTATAGTCAAGACTTTGAAGAAAAAAATAAAATTTGAAAATGTCCGAATTTTTTGAAAGAAATTTGAATTTCTGAAATTTCGAAAAGATGGAAATTTTGAAAAAGGTAAAAATTCTAAAAAACGCGAGTCTTAAATTTTGAAAAAATGCAAATTTTGGAAAAAGTCGTAATTCTGTCAATACTTTCAAAAAAAAAAACTCGATATTTTCGGAAAAACTTGAAGCTGAAAAACTCACATTTTTATTAGAAGTTGCAATTTTCGAATTTCAAATTTAGAAAAAGGCAAAATTTTGAAATAAGGAAAGATTTATTTTATAAAGTAGAAGAAATCTTAACAAAAGTGAAATTATGAGAAAAAGTGAAATTTTGGGAAAATCAACCCTTCAAAAACCTACATTTTCAAAAATTCAAAGAGTGCATATTGGACCCCCCTAGGGGCCCCCTTTGGTTTTGAAGTTCCGATTTGGACTGACTTTGGTAGGATATTGAGGATACTACTGCTGCGTTCTAATATTTATTACAAATTTTATCATAAATTCCTCGAAATTATAATCATACATTAATTTTTACAAAAACTTTAGGCTTTTTAAAAATTGTTATTCCCTCATGAAGTTTCTTTAATTCGCTCTCCAGTTCCAGCTTTCCTCTTCCTGGTTTGCAGTGAACCGCTGACCACCGACAGACTATTTAATTCCTTTATCCTATCGGCGTAAGTTTTCCTCAACACTTGCAAAGTTTCCCTGCGTTCTTTTTGAGGAAGTAGCACGTGACCAGGCGGACAAATTACATGTTTTTCATTAAATGGATTCTGTTCCTCATTTTTTGAGATTGCCACGTTCATAAATATTTCTCCATTTTTCACTTCAAATCGACCGTCTTCTCTCTCCTGGGTTGTACAGGTCCATACCATCCCCGCGGTCCATAATCTGTTGTGTAAGCGAAGATGGGTATAAAATGACGCCAGTTTCGAATATCTTGTTGATGTCGGTCGAGCTCTCTGTTTGCATCCCACGACTGGTAACACTGGATTCATCGGAGGTTGTCGCCGATTGTGTTTTACTGACAAAATCATCGTACACATCGTCATTTATCAATGTGTACATCAAAGCGGGTTGACTTCTGGTAGATTTAGCTTTTTGGCGCTTGCGCATTCTATATCGACATTTCCTCTCTTTTTCATCGTCTTTTTCTTGCAGTAGATATTTTTGCAACTTTTTGATTTGTCTGATGTTCTCTCTGATGAAATTTCGCTTTTTTGGGCGGAAGCGACTTCTAAAGTTGTAGTAGAGGTATTCCATTAGAAGCGCCAGTTAAATTCGAAAGTCACGAGTGAATTTTCCCACTTTCGTTTGAAACATCGAAATCGTGTCCCGAAATTAACGTCACTAATTTGACACTACTGGAAACGGGATGTAGATGGCTGCGTGTTTCATTGTAGTCAGGGAAAATCCAAAACGACGCCAACAAGCCCACCATTTACGAATTTCAGTTCGCCTTCTTCGAAAATTATGGTTGATTTTGATTCGGAAGAATTGACTTTTTTTTTTTGAAAATTTGAGCCTTTGAAAATGTTGCCATTTCATTATTATGAATTCTGGCTTTTCTGTGAAAAATTTGACTGGAAAATTTCGGTTAATTCTTAAAACTTCCATTGTTTTTTGTAATTTCGACTTTTTAAAAAAAATTCGACATTCGAGTTTTTCTAAATCATAAAATTTCAACTTATTCTCGAAATTTAGACTTTTTTGTAAATTTGGGGTTTTTTAAGATAAATTTCACGTTTCAACTTTTTTCAAATTTCCGTTTTTATCAATATTGTCATTTTCTCGAAATTACGACTCTTGAAATTTCAACTTTTATAAAATATGCTGAGATTTTTCCACTTTTTTTTTTCAAATTCTCGTTTTTATTAAAATTTCGACCTTTTCTCAAAATTTTAACTACCAAATATTGATTCTTTGGCAAAATCTTGGCTTTTTAGACTTTGACTACTTTAAAAATAATTAACATCACAAAATTTCCACGTTTCCATATTTTCCGTTTTATCGAAATTTCCATTTTTTCTTAAAATTTTGATATTCTTAAATTTCGACTTTTTTTTTTAATTTGACGTTTCATAATTTCCGCTGTTTTCAAATTTCCACTTGCATCAACATTTTGACTTTGAAAATTCCACTTTTTGAAAATTTTGCCATTTTAAGTGTCTACTATTTCTGAATTTTGGCTTTTCTGTGATACTTTTTTGGAAAATGTCGGTTTATTCTCGAAATTTTTATTTTTCCGTGCATTTCGACTTATCAAAAAAATGTTGACATTTCAAATTTTCCACTTATTCTAGATTATGAAAATTTCGACTTAATCTCGAAATTTTGACTTCCTTCGACTCAGTTTCAAAATTTACACTTTTTTCAAATTTCTGTTTTTACCATAATTTTGACTCTCAAAATTTTAAATTAAAAACAAAAATTATTTTGAAAATTTCAACTTCCGTATTTTTGCTTTTTTTTTTCGAAATTTGACTCTTATAAGTTCCGATATTTATAAAAAATGCCGACATTTAAAAATTGTCACTTATTTTTTTTTTAATTTACATTTTCGACTTTTTCTCAAAATTTTAACTTTCAAATATCGATATGTTTGCAAATTCTTGACTTTAAAATTCGACCATTTAAAAAAAAATTACATCCGAAAATATTTCAATTTTTTCAAATTTCCATTTTTGAAACTTTTGATTTATTGGAAATTTAGACTTTTTGAATATTTTCGATTTTTTTTTGTATTTCCAACTTTTTGTGAATATATTATGACGTTTTTTATTGAAAATTTTGCCTCGTTCCAGAAATTGACTGAACATCGAGCAATTTGCTATTCAAAACTTTAGCTTTTTCTAAATTTGAAATTGGAAAATATCAACTTTTGATGACAATTGGGATTTTTCAGCTTTCAGTTTTTTTTTTTTTTCGAAAATGTCGAGTTTTTTGAAAGATTGAATTTTTTTCACAATTATATGTCAGAATTAGGACTTATTCCAAAATTTGGAATTTTTCAAAATCTTAGACTTTCTCGAAATGTTTTTAAGAATTTTTGTTTTTAAAATTTGGACTTTTTTTCGACCTTTTTAAAAATTTACAATTTTGGAAAATTTGGAAATTTCAGAAATTCAAAATTTTTGAAAATTTCGACATATTTTCAAATTTTCCATCGTTTTCTAAATGATCGAATTTTTCAAAATTTTATATCTTCTTGAAAATCTTGACCTTAAAATTTCAATTTTTTTTTTAAATTTAGAATTGGAAAATATCAACTTTCAATGAAAATTGGGATTTTTCAGCTTTCAGTTTTTTTTCTCGAAAATGTCGAGTTTTTTGAAAGATTGATTTTTTTTCACAATTTTGTCAGAATTAGGACGTATTCTAAAATTTGGACTTTTCCAAAATCTTGGACTTTCTCGAAATGTTTTTAAGAATTTTGTTTTTAAAATTTGGACAATTTTGGAAAATTCAGAAATTCATAATTTTTGAAAATTTCGACATATTTTTAAATTTTCCATCGTTTTCTAAATGGTCGAATTTTTCAAAATTTTATATCTTCTTGAAAATCTTGACCTTAAAATTTCGATTTTTTTTAACTTTGAAAATCTCGAAAAATTTCAATTTTTAATCTTTTAGAAAAATTTCTACTTTTTTTACAAATCTAGATTTTCTCTGAAACTCGACATTTTTTCAAAATGTGACCCTTTTTGGATTTTCTGCTTTTTTTTTAACTTTTAATGTTTATTAAAATTTCCCAAAATTTTGAATTTAAAATTTCTAGCTTTATAATTTCCTTTTTTCAAAATTTTAACTTTTTTTAAAAATTCCGACATTTTCAAAATTGCGATTGTTTTCTTTCTTTGTCCAAAATTGATTTCCTTTGTAAATTGTGACTCTCAAACTTTCGACTACTTTACAAATTTTGACCTATCTGAAGAAAAGTTTTGCTTTTTTCCAAATTTTGCCTTTTATGTAAATTTTGCTTCCGAATTTGGTTTTTTTTGTTGAAAATATCAACTTTATGAAACATTTTAATTTCGGAAATGTCGACATTTTCCAAAATTTTTACTTTGGATATTTAGAATTTTTAAAAGTTCGTTTACCTTGAAAACAAGCCTTTTTTGTGAGTTCTGACTTTTTAAATTTTAATTTATTTTAAAAATTTTAACCTTTAATAACTTAAACTTTTTACTAATTTTGACTTTATTATGAAATGTTCATTCACATTTTTTCAAAATGCGATTTTAAGTCTTGATTTTTTCTCCAAGTTTTCATTTTTTTTAATGTTTCGACTTTTTGAAGCATATTGAATTTTTTTTAAAAAATTATACAATTTGAGGAAAAATTTGATATTTATAAATTCAAATTGTAAAGCTTTTTGTCTGATAAACTTGTAACATTTTTTAAGAACGTAGCTATTCATTAAAATTCTTTTTCTAAATTATTCGATTTTTTATCTCAGAATGCCTACTTTAATCGCAATATTTTTGATTTTTCAAAGTTTGGAATTTCAAGTAAAGATTAAACTAATCAAACTTGAAAAAATTCCAGGTTAAATTCCAGACTTCGAACTTTCTCTTCAAATTTCTGAATTGCTTTTTATTTGTAATGTTGCATAGTTGCATAGTTGACTTTTTCATGTCAACTATGCAGAACTGTTATGTTAGGTTTTCAGAGTTCAGAGTTTTTTTAGGTACCACTTATCAAGTTTGAAAGCATTTTTTAATTTTCAATTTTGTACTTTACGACTCGCTATTTGTAAGTAAAATAAGATGTTACTTTAGTCATCACTTTTCAAGTTGTGATCATGTGGCTTGCCTCGAATTTTGAATTTGTAATTAAGCTTCAATTGACAAAAAGGTTGAGCACCCCTGCATTAATCTCTACTTACCCTAACTGTTAATTTCCCATAACCGGTATCATATGCAGTATCTAACACCATACCATTAAGATGCATTAGTGTTATTTGAACAACTTACACCATTTCTGTCCTTGGCCAAAGCTTTTCTAAAATATACAAAATAATAAGACACATTACCTCAATTTAACATAAATATAACATTCATCTAGCAGTGTCAAGCTAAATGCAAACGAAATACGAATCCCTCTTTAATAACAATCAGGTTTAAAGATTACTCAACTTCAAAATTTCAACTTTTCCCTAGAAACTATGAAAGAACAAGCAAAAAGTCCAATATGCAAATTTATACAAAATTCACAATTTAATCTAGAAATATTCATATTTTATATTGGATTTTAAACTCAAAAAATCAGTGTTTACGGCAAACAAAGTTGGATTTTCAGAGTCTAAAGCCAAATTTACAAAAACAAAAAAAATCATAATCTCTAGAAAAGGTTTCAAATTTGTGCCCAAATTATGAAGGGGATTTACAAATTAGTCAATGGTTGAAGTGTAACGATATGCAAAAATTATAATAGATAATAGAATAAAATAGTGTATTGCTACATTATCATGAATCAATATAGTTATCAGGTCATATTAAAATTTAAAAAAAGCACAGATAGTGCAGACAAAGGAAATTGGGCTATATTAATAAATATATGTGAACATTTAGAATAGAAGACGACATTTTAGGCAAGAAAATTTATGAACGTAGACAGAATGATAATGTAATTACAAAGAAACGTACCAAGAAGTTCATTTATTTTTAGAAATATTGTAGAGATAGAAAATAAAATTACCTGTGATTTTTTTTAGCATTATACATGCATATTCTTGGGAAAAACAATTTAACATTCCTAAACTTATTTAACATTCATTTCTACAGAATGAGCTTCCTTAAGAAATTCAGCAACAATTTATAAATTGAAGCAAGAATTTGTAAATTGAAGCAACAATTTGTAAATTGAGGCAACAATTTATAAATTAAAGTAACAATTTATAAATTGAAGCATTCCAAAGAACGTGACACAAAAGTTCTCCCTTGAACACCAAATAACTGTTTTGTTGCAAATGCTACTCACCGATATTTATTATATTGCCACAAATTGAAATTAAATCGATGTACTTCCGAGCTTTTATGTTCAGGATTATCAATGATGCTGCCAGCGTCCTCCCCATTGGAATATTGCGAACAAAGTTCACATACCTCAGAAAATGGTCCCTAAGAAATGTACTAACATCAGTTACAAATTACACTTAGAATGGAGCAACTTACGGGCATCTTGTATACTACTTGTACCCTGATCTAGCTAATGAAGCTTGTTGTATCTTAAGTTTATAATCGGAGGCTCGTAAACTTTGGCGGGATTGATTTCAAACAAATTGTACGATTAACTCACTCGTAAACAATGACACAATAGCAGTAGCATCTTCTTATATGCAGTCGATGATAAATTATTATCTAATCTGAAAAAATCCCTAAACAAAAACTGATAAACTAAGAATTGGTACATTAACGTTTATCATATCTAAACTATCAAAAATAAGGGAGGTTATGATATACTTCAGTGAACTACCAACAATAGGAACATAAAATTTAAATTGTTTAGGGAATTTCGCTCCATGTGCCAACTTTAACGCCACATTAAACAAAGTTTGGTTTTGGATATAGTCAACCAACGACTCTTTTAAGCCTCTGTAACTTCCAAGGTATTAATTAGTACAATACGATGTGATAAAAAGTTCACATGTTGGTATGCATGACCGCGTATGTGGAAAAAGAGCAATGTTCAGCAGTCAATGAGGAATTCCCCGCTAAAGCATTCCATCCATCCGCATACTTACTGACGATTTATAGAAACTAGATTGTCGCCCGTTAATAGAATGTTCAAGGTCCATACGTACCGGTTTTCTAGTATTCGTCTCTGTTCTAAATTTCTTGTCTCTGTGTCGCGACAAAATTTTCTCGGGATGGTTAAAATGTTCCGGTTTTGTGATGTAAGACGTTTGTGATGCAAAACATATACTGCACCCAGTGTTGCCAGTGGTAGCGGAATTCCGCTGATGGTAGCGACTTCTGAAGCATTTAGCGGAGTAGCGGCGGCGACGATAGAATAGCGGAATTTTGGAGGGCGCCAAAGTTCTTACATTTTATTTTTAAAAAACGAGTCAAGGATAAATAAACTAGTTGTTGAAAAACTTACATAACGATTTATTCAATGGTGACAGAGCAATTAATAACAATTTTACGTGTAGAAAGTCAATCACAATCATTGCAGAAATCTTTAGAAAATTTAATTTTTATTTTTTCTATGGAAAAATATGCATTTCCCCGAAGATACTATGTTACTTGACGACTTTGAAGTCATTTAAAATAGCTCTCAGCTAGGGTGGTAGTTCCTTTTTAGTCTTAGTTAGCAATCTTTATTTGAAAGGTAAACGAAAGGTTTTTTTTATATATTTGGCTTAATTACCCTCAGAAGGCAACAAAAATGTATTTATCCTTCAAGGTCAAGTTTTTTGGAGAATTCTCTACCCTTTCTGTGTTGGGTAGCCGCCGGTAGCGGAATTTTAGAGATCCGGTAGCGACATTTGGCATTGAACCAATGGCAACACTGCAGCAGCCTGTCCCACAGAATACCTTCACCACGTAATCAAGGGCTACACCAGAGGTCGGCAAACTTTTAAGCCAAAAGAGCCAACCGCATTAAAGACATTGGTTTCGTGAATTTCAAAGAGCCACAATTTTTTTTTGCTGATTTTACATTTTATTTCAACATTAAATCAGACAAAATATGGGACAGGGAGGCACCTCGAACTCATGTAGTCAAACGAAAACATATCCAGCCCAAAAGACCTTTTATTTATCAAAATTTAAAGCTTTATTTAAAAATTTACTTTTTCTTTCAAATTCGAAATTTTTAGCTCTTCTCTATATTCTTTTTTTTTAACTATGTACTTTGTTCCTAAAATAAGATTTTTTCCCCTAAATCTTCCTTTCTTCTCAAAACTCGACAATCTGTGAAAACGTTTACTTTTTTCTCACTCGATCTACCGGAAGATTCGACTTATTTTTCAAAATTCATCTTTTGTCAATTTTTTATTAAAAAAAGTAAAAATTTGAAGTAATAATTTGGAGATGTTGAATAAAATAGTTTTAGAAGATTTCGACCTTTTTCTCAAATTTTCTTTTTGCGAAATTTAGATCTATTCTTAAGTTTGACTTTTCTCCAAAATTATATTTTTTTGGCTTTGTTCTAAATTGCGACTTTCCTCTCGAAATCTCTATTCTTTTCCAAATTTCACCATTTCTCTCAAATATTGATTTTTACTGGACATTTAAACTTTTATTTATTTTCTGGAAATTTCAACATGTTTCGCAAAATTAGGTGTTTCTAGAAATTTCAACTTTTAACTGAAAATTCGACAGCCAGTTATGCTTCTGCGAGTTGCGATTTTATCGACGAAATTCATGCACTTTCACAATGTTTGATTATCAAAAATTTGATTTTGTTCCTAAAATTTGACTTTCTCTGGGAAATTTTGACTTTTTTTTAAAGTTCAACACTTTTCTTGAAACTGGAAGTTTTATCGACATTCCTTTTTTTTTAGAAATTATTTTATCAATTTTCTCAAAATTCGAATTTTTCTGAAAATTTGAACTTTTCTTTTTATTCGTCTTGTTCTTTAAATTTCAAATTTATTCTCAAAATTTAACTTTCTCTGGAAAAGTGCTAATTATTTATTTTCTTCTTCTCTGAAAAACTTCGACATTTTAAAGTATGATAATATTTTTAAAGCCTTTTACAGTTTATAATTTCGAGATTTTACAAGTTTTCACAAAATTCAAATTTGTCTAAAAATTTTAGGTTTTGAAATTTGTTCTGGGTTTCAATCTATTGTCAAAATTCGACGTTTTTTTTCTAAAATTTTTTGAGAATTTTTGATAAATTCATATTTTTCGAAATCTTTTTTTTTTAAATTCGGATTTTTCTTCAAATATCAACTTTTATTTCGAACGAAATTCATCTATTTTAGAATCTCCAAATTTGAATTATTTTCTTGAAATTTGATTTTCTTTGGGACATTTTGACCTTGTTTTAAAGTTTAACACTTCTTCAAATTCTAAGTTTTATCAACATTCTCTTTCCTTTGGAAATTATTTTACCAATTTTCTCAAAATTCTATTTATCTGAAAAATTAGAGTTTTTTGTAATTCGTCTTGTTTTCGAAATTTTAAATTTATTCTTAAAATTTAATTTTCTTTGGAAAATTGCAAATTTTTATCGCAATTTGGAACTTTTCTTAAAATGTTGACCTTTATCTTGAAAATTTTCCAAAAATTTGACTTTTTTCTACTTCTCTGAAAAACTTCCACTTTTATAAAGACAAAAATTTTATTATCTTCCAGTTCATTTTGACAATTTCTCTTTTATTTAAAAATTTCAAGTTTTTAAATTTGTTTTGGGTTTCAATATATTTTCGAAATTCGACGTTTTTTTTTGAAATTTTGCCCTTATTTGAGAACTTTGGACAAATTCATTTTATTTAATTCTCTTCATTTTTCCCAATTTTTATTCGAAATCTCTTCCTTTTCCTCAAAATTCTTTTTCTGGAAAGAGATCTGTCTCTTCAGATTGTCGTCGATGGCATTTCACCCGAAACATTTGCGATAAATGCAGGGGTGCCTCAGGGGTCTCTCCCGTCTCCTACTGTAACGTGGTATTTGTTAGTTTATTATGTTTGTTAGAAAAAAGATAAGTGACAGAATGGTGAAATTAGAGTCATAAAACCAGAAAGTAAGTCCTATGGATAATTGTAAGACAAAAAGGCAAAATAAGAATCTGTATAGATCCATCAGATGTAGTTAAAAACATACTGAGACGTTATTTTCCACTTATTACTATAGAGAAAATTTCAACTGACATTAAAGGTTCTAAATTCTTTGCATTATTAGATTGCACGAAAGGATTCTAGGGAGATTAAATTTCAGAAAGAACACAAAAAATATTAACTTTTGCTACCCCACGGGGAAGATATTCTTTCAAGAGACTTCCGTTTGGAGTATCATCAGCACCCGAAATATTCCAAGAAATTTTAACAAATTTGCTGAGTAAATTCAAAAATGTAAGAGTATCAATCGATGACATTTTTATATATGCAAAATGTAGAGAAGCACTACAAAAAACCGTTAGTGAAGTCATAGAGACACTAAAAAAATCAGGCCTCAAAATCAATAAAAATAAATGCATTTTTGAATCAGAAAGAATAAAATTCCTGGGGCACATTGTTTCAGCAGACGGACTAGAAGCAGACCTAGAAAAAGTAGAAGCTATATAGGCAATGAAGACACCATTGAATAAAACAGAGCTACAGAGGCTACTAGGAATGATCACATAACTAAATAAATTTATTCCACAAATGTCTGACCTAACGAATCCACTGAGAGATTTGTTACAAAAAAATACAAGCTTTATATGGGAAATTCATCACGAAGAAGCTTTGAATAAAATAAAACAAGGTCTTCAAAGTTCTCCAGTATTGAGACTATATGATGTAAACAAACCTGTATTATTAAGCACACACGCAAGTTCAAAAAATCTTGGCTCTGCACTTCTTCAAGAAGGACAACCAATAGCCTATGGAGCAAGAGCGTTAACTAAGTCTGAAGAGATTTATCCGCAGATTGAAAAAGAAGCACTCGCTGTACAGTTCGGATGTAAGAATTTTCACGAATATGTTTATGGTAAAGAACTGACAGTGAAATCAGACCATAAGCCACTTGAGACAATCTTCAAGAAAAACATACAATCAGTTCCACCGAGATTACAACGCATAATATTCAATCTTGCACCATACGCACCAAAAGTCATATTTAAAAAAGGCACAGAAATACCCTTAGCAGACTTTCTTAGTCGAGACTGCAATACATCTAATCTGAAATATGAACAAGAAGAAAATTTGAAAGTCACAGTAATACTACTTACGTCACTTGACGCAAAAGAGGAGTTAATTACAGCTACACAAGGAAGATCCACATTTACAGCTACTACCTTCAGACAATAATACAAGGATCTCCAGAAAAAGTCAGTGAACTTCCCACAGAACTACAACACTAATTTAAGCTTTAAAGAAGAATTGAGCTATCTCAAAGTAATAATTTTCAAAGGAAATAAAATTGTAGTACCAAAATCACAGATCCTTAAAATGCTTAAAGAATATTCATCAAGGACATGCAAGGTATACAAAGCTGTTTAAGAAGAGCACGACAAATTCTCTATTGGAAGGGACAATATAAACGACATCATAAAACTAGTTAAAACCGTGCTCTGTCTGTGAGCAAACACAAAAAGACAATATTAAAGATACAGTTTTTCGCATGTCAAGTCAGCCGCTTACTTATCCTTTCTAACAAATACCACGTTACACCTACTCTGCTTCTGTTTCACATAAACGATCTCTTAGTTCCAATTTCCAATCTGATATAGAGCTACGCAGATGATAGTAGCCTGGTGTCATCTTTTTTTCTGACAAACCATTATCCTTCGCTGCTTTAGATCGACTAATGGAACAGCAGATACAGATGATTAATCGGACGTTGAAATCATTCTGGAATGGGGTAAGAAAAACCTGGTAAATTTCAATGCTTTAAAAATTCAGGTCGCGGTTTTCTCTAAGAAAACATGAAGGGATAATGCAACAAATATTCTAATGGACGGTGAAATTCTCCCGATGGGATTTAATCTGTGTAAGCTAGGCTTTCTTTTTAAAGCCAAAAAGTACTTCACACCTCATCAGTTACTCACGCTGTATAAAGCTCAAGTTAGGCCAACACTAGAATACTGTTTTCATGTTTGGAGTTCAGCCCCAAAGTACACTTTAGCTCTTTTGGATTCAATTCAAAGAAGAGCGATTCGCCTAATTGATGATGAGAGTTTGATCGATTCACTCGAAACACTAGAGCACAGGCGGATGGTTGCTGATTTATCCCTTTCTAACAAGTACTCTCATGGGAGATGCTCCCAGGAACTAATATGATTGCTCCCCAAAAAGGGAAAGATTTTTGAGGCATAGAAGGCAATCGGAAATAGAAAATTTCCTGTGCGGTCCAACTTGACACAATGAGGTCTTCTGTCTACAGAGACGCTTTTTTCTATAGCACTTCCAAGCTATGGAACTCGTTGTCGAACGGAATTTTCCCTAAAAATTACAACCTATCCTTGTTTAAGAAGGCGGTTCATAGCCATCTGTCCTTGTTTCCACATCCTACTCGCAGTACTTTGAAGGCATAATGGGGTTGTCCTTTGGAAGTGGATTGAACTTAAAAAAAAAGTATTTTCTTATCTACTTCCATGGCTTCCAATCCTACTGTTGGAAAATTTACGCAGGGATTAAAATTTTTGTCCAAACTTACAGTATGCACTCTAAATTGGGTCTAAGAACAAACGACTTTTTTTAGAAATTCTGTAGAACTTAATAGCATTATGTATACCTTATCAATTTTGTGTTTCTTGTTGGTTTAATTCCCCAAATCCTCTACAAACTGCAGTAATGGCTTTAAATTCAGTGTTGAGACATTTACGCAAACATACAATGTGCACTTTAAATTGGCTTTAAGAAAAAACTCTGCATAGAAGGGACCTTCTGCACCCCCTCACAGCTGCGCCAGTGAAACGTTACGTCTGGGTAAAAAAACTTCACGTTTTGAACACAGTATATTTTATAAATTGTTAAATATAACAATATCACGTAAAAACAATCATTTTAAATTTGTACTACAAAGTAACAATAATATATTTCGTATATGCTTTATATTTTTTATTTAAATTTATAAATTACATCAATATATCTATTTTAAATATTGTATAGGAATTCATAGGAATTATAATATACAATACTGTCTGTGATAATGGGGATATGCTACCAGATTTAAATCCCTATGCGATATTTAATAATTGATAAACATTATTAGATATGAAATGATTAAAGTTACCAGAATCAGGCAAGTACATTTACAATTTTAGGCTAATGCATACACTATTTATTTAATTTTAAAAAAAGTACTCTCCTAATTTGGTAACTATGAAGATTGTGTTGTATAAAGAACGTATATCTCCTGCAGGCTAAACTAAAAGGATTATTTCAAGAGATTATTTCTTTCCTTAATACTATTTGCATTCCCCAAATAATCTTTGCTTATGTATGTCCTTGGCTACATATTATTAATTCAACTCATTTTGCTTCGTTTCTCATTGTCTGTGTTAACAAAGTGTTTAGAAGACACATACAGTGAAAATACTGTTCCAAAATGAGTGGCAAATATTTTTTACTACTCATAAGCGAATGCGTAACATTCCGGCGAAAAATTGATAAAATCTCTAAGATTAATGGTGTAGAATCACGCTAAAAGTAGAAAAGTTATCTAAGACCTTTTTAAAACGCTTATTTTTCGTTAGCTCCGCAGTAAATAATCGAACTTTATTGATATTTACTTCATTATAAATATCTTTAAAATGGTTTAAAAGCTCTACTTATTAGTTAATAACTACAAATATAATTTAAAAAATCAACAAAATCTTATAATTATGTTCTAAAAATTTGGTTTCTGCTTTGGAAACTTGTTGAATTAATTTTTACATGCGGTTCTATATTTTTATATGCATACTAATTCAAATCTAAACCATCGATATCAATAAAAACAATTCAATACTTATTAAGAAATTAGTTGTTAGAAATATATTGTATAAAAATAACTTTATGCAAGCAATATAGCAATATTAAAATAAATATCACAATTGATTTAGTTTTTAAAGCAATTTATTGAAGAGTTTGTACCCTGATAGTTATTAAAAATATTGACTGTTTTTTAAATAAGCCGAAGCTGTATGGATAAAAAATTACCTTATCATATTTTATATTCTTTTTAAAAAACAAATTAATATTTCACTGCTAAACTAACATTAATTTGTTTATTAATAAGACACGCTAAAATACGTGTTTACTGAGAGCACGTCCAGTTGATAACAAAAGCAATAACAAAACCAATAAACTAGTGCCTTTGCAACTTATACCTTAAATCGCAAGTTGCTTTTAACAACTAAAATGACTAGCTCATTCAAGCAGTAAATCTTTGAGATTTTCTAAAATTAAATGAAAATCTAGGCGAACTATAGCGCATAAGAATGTAATAAAAATTACTTGTGGATCGAAGGGGTATTTTCTATACATATAAAAATATTTTCCAACACAGGGTAATTCGTATTATATTTCTAGTATTCTAAGATGCCAGAAAGATGCTAATTTTTTCGTTCCTTTTAAAAATGTTTGATTTAAAAAATGAATAAAATTAACTAATTCGGGAAATTACTGTGGTGATCGCACTATATCCCAGATGTCCAGCATCAGTGGGATGCGTATAAGCAGAGAATAAAAATTAAGATTTAAAGTACGCACTAGTCGTGTGGGAAAACTAAACGTATTAACTACGATTTTATGTTTCATGTCGCCAATACGTTTTCGCAGCAGAATACAATTCTGTGTTACTTTTCACAAAAATATTATTTGCAACTTTGTTTAATCAAAATGTAAACCCTGTGACTGATTGGACTGAGGGTTTGAGTTGAGGTTTACCGTCTGTACCAACCTGATGACAGCAATACGTACTAATTTAAGAAAAACTGTGTATGAGAGAATTCAAATTTTTTTCAAATAGAGTTTTTTCCAGAATTGCCTAAAGTGTTGACCTTGTTTTAAATGAAATTTGAAAATTTTCTAGGTCTTTATAGCTTTGTTGACTTGTCTGTTGAAAATTTTAATTAATTTCCAAATCTCAAAATTTCCATTTTTTCTCTTAAAGTGAGTGTTATTCATCTTTTTTTTTGGATTTTTATCGTAAAATGATTTATCCTAGTAATTTATATCAATTTTAATTTTTTAACTTTAATTTAATTCTTGCTTTTACAAAACTTTAACCATTTTTTTAAAATTTATATTTTCAGATTTTACCTATTTTCCTGAAAATTGCTACCTTAAACACGGACTTAGTGCTCGATTTCTCTGTCAAAATTTTAAAGAATCTTTATTTTTAAAAAATTAGGTTTTGTTTGGGAATCTTCGACTTCTTTAGATTTAAACTTTTTTTTCAAAATTTCGATTGTAAACTCGAAACTTCGATTTTCAAAATTTTGGTACCTTATCTCGACTTTAATATTGAAATCTTAACATTTTTCTCTGGAGATTCGACCGTCAATTCGCTTTTATATTATAAATTTTGATTTTATTCTGAAATTTGTATTTTTCTAGTACATAATTATGGCTTTGTTTCAAAATTCATTTTTTCAACTTGTATAATTTTTTTTTGGGGAGGAATGGACTGGCCCTTGGTTATATTTAAAAATTGATACACAAATCATTTCCTTGAAACCAAGAAATATTAAAAAACACAGCAACTGTTGCTGTGTTTTTTAAATCTTTCTTGGTTTCAGGGGACAAGATTTGTGTATCAACTAGTCTCTGGTATCAACTTTTATTCTCTTTTATTAATTTCTAAGTTCTAAAATTACAAATTTAAGACGTTAATTTTTAAATGTCGACTTTTTTCCCAAACTTTATTTGAAAAAAATATGTCTCCTTTCCTAAATTTACCCCTTTTTATTTATACTTTTTTTCCTAAAATTTCTATTGATATTGTTACCAGGTTTTTACTTTTCATGCAAGGCTTTAATCATGACCTTGCTTGCCAATTTTGCAATATCTCCCACAGCAGCTTTTTGGTTGCAATCAACCAATAACTAAGGTTGTTAAGAATCTTTTGAGTATAATAATTTAAACAAATCATATACACTTCATTTTGAAAAAGAACGAATTATTGATGACAGTTAAATACACTTTTCTTTTGTGGTACTTTAAAATATATGTATATTAGTACTTCTTTTAAAGAATATTGATAACATTTTATATTATTTTTCGCTAAGCCATTAAAATCGTTCAACGTAATATCTAAGCTTACTAAATTATAAGGATTCAAAACGGTAGAATCTATTACAAAAGTGCTTATTATATCTATTTACAATGTAGAAAAAATTATTCAATAGCGAATTCAAACAGAGTTGAATGGCCCACAAATTACTGTGACTTACTTTAAAAATATACCGTTATCACTGATGCACTATCTGCCCTATTAATCTACAAATCATGACTTCCATTCTTTAAACTTACGCAAAGAAACCTTTTTTAACCGCGACACTGTTGCCATAAGGTCCGATTCTTTGTTCTCTTCGTCGCTTAAAGTTTCCCCCTCAGAATGCACCTCTCTTTGAATTTGGGGTTTTTGTTGAGCAGCACTTCGAGTTACTGTCTTTGTCGGACACCAGTTTGGATTTTTGAGCCAACCGACGCGAGAGATCCTCGTTGCCGCTTTTGCTCTTCCATTTTGATGTTGTCGGGTCGCTTAGAGCCACTTGAACTGGGGCTTTGATGCTGTTGGTGGCGACGTTGCGGGCTACGCTGAAACCTCTGCTTATTCGGTCTAGAGTTGCTAGTCTGAGACTGGAGGTAATGCGATTTTTTCGCAGGGATGTCGGGGTTGCATTAGCTCGTTCTTGCATTATGAATCTACCAAGGGTTTGCCAATTTGATTGGGCGCTGTATACGTTTTCCATGTCCGCTAGGGCGCGCTGTTGGATGTTGTGGCTGCTTCCGCCCCATTCCAGTTCTTCTACTAGAACGAACTTCATAGAGTCTTCTAGTCGTCTGGCTTTAACTAGCGCTTGGGCCAAAACGTGTTGGGCGTTGGCATTTAATGGGACTTTGAGGATTGCGTATGGAATTTCGGGGGAGAACGTTGTAGATACACACGAGGAAAGTGTCGTTTTCCTCCCAAGCGTTCGAGGGTGCCCCATCTGATTTTCTCGCTTCTCGTTCTCTATTTGCTACACTTCGTATGGAAGATAACCACGCTCTACTACTTGGGTCGTTACCCATTCTTTTGAGAATAAATCTACCTTCGCCTTTCCACTGCGATTGGGCTTGCAAAGGGCGCTCGTGTAAGTCTAATATTCTTTGCGTCGCTGGTAAATTGTGATCTTTCTTTTCCCAACCCCTCGCAACTTCTTCAACTAGAATATAGTCGTTAACTTTCTCAATTGGTATATTGGCTTTCTGAAGACATAAAAGTAGGACATCTTGAGTTGAACTCTCTTGCGTTATCTTCAAAATCGTATAAGGTTCCTCGGCGACGACACCATAGACCATTAGGAAAAACATGCGTCGTTTCACACACAATGGTGTCCCAGAAATACCCAAATAAGTGCCTTCGGTCTTTTCAGTTTTCGCTTCAACTTCCGTTGATGGTCTCTCAAGTATATCCCTGGATTCAGTATTTTCCAAACTCTCTTCCTCTACTCGGGAATAAATAAAAAGCGTCGACATATTCAAACACTTATTCTGTGGCGAACGCAACCTCAAATGTCGATAACCAGGTCTGAGACATTTCAAAGGTAAAATCCTATGTGCCAATATGTGATTAGTAGTGGCATCCAAGACTGTGAAACGAAGAAAGGCCAACTCGTGAAACATTACTCGAAAGTTGAAAGTGTCGTTCCATATTGGATTAAGAGAATTCTTCTGAATAACTTTAGTCTTCTGTTTATTGCAATCCACCGGTATACCGATAATTTCAATTTCAACGCAAGTGCTCAAGTTCACATTGTTAGGGCAAACAGTACTGCCCCGAAACGATATTGATCACAATTTGCGATGAATGAAGGCCATCGAATTGCTTATCCCACGGGTTAAACCGACGGTACATCACGTGACTTCGGTCCCACATCACGTTGGGCTTGCTAACGAATCCGCACTTTCCGTTAGTTTCGAACATCGCAGTGTTCAGATGCATCGCTATATCATCAGTTTGGTAGTTCAGCGCCGCCATTTGTATTCCGAACGACCAAAATATAACCGGATTAAAATTCGAGGAATCGATTCTCATACCGGCCGGATAAGTCCTCATTAGCTTGCGTTTGAGTGTGCGCCACTAAAGCAAGAGGTTGTTTCCTGCACAAGTTTTTTAGCTGTATTCTCGTTGATGGAAGAGCACTGGTAACAAGGCAAGTGAATATTGGGTCTAACTTGCTTCACAGCGTCACTCTCGAAAACAGTAGCGTCGGAATCGCTAGTCACAGCACCACCCCCGGAAGAGGTACTAACGTTCGAAGTCGAACTACTTCCTGTCGTAACTACGGAACTGCCCGAGCTCGATAAACACGCTCGTTGTCGCTGTTTGACTGAACTACTGGGGCTGATGGTGTTCAGTCCGCGGAATTTTATCGCCTGGAACAGATGATGAGATCCTGGGGTGGATTTTTGGGTTAAATATATCGGTAGGTCACCAACCTGGACGTAAACGACCATGTCGGAGAGTTCTTTGGATATTTGGCTGCTGCGTTTCTTCAGTTTGTCTTCCGCCGCGGCCCGTTTGGTTGAACTGGTCTTGGCTACTGCGTGCGGAACGCCATAGGGTCTGGGGGATTCGTTCGAAAGAATCCCGTGCATGGTTTTCTCTGAAAGAATGATCTTTGAACTACAAATTTTAGAAGTGTTTGGAAAAATTTAGTAGAAGGTCTGTGGACCTTTGAAACCACGACTATAAAGGTGTTTTTTGATATTTTTACCAAGCTACCATAGCAAACAACAAATAAGATTACTTTAACTGGTGTACAACTATTTTTGAGTAATACAAGTGATATTATATGTTATAAACTTTGTAAACCTTTTTTTACCAACTTTGTTTTGAAAAATAATTAACGTTAAAGTCTTTTTTTTCTGGAATGGTTTGCCCCTTGGTTATCTTCAAAAATTGATATACAAATCTTGACCCTAAAATCAAGAAAGATGAAAAACACAACTTGGCTGAGGAAACGCATTAGAGCAAGTCTTGTCGTGTGTTTTAATCTTTCTTGGTTTCAGGGAACAAGATTTGTATATCAGTTACTAAAGTCTTTGTATTGAGTCTATATTTAAAAAATCAGACATAATGTCGAAAAAAGTTTATGAAATACTCTCTTATAAAGTTATTTTCGACTACAGTGCAGCTCAACATCCTTAAAATAAATAAAGTTTTAGAAGATGATGACCTTGGTTTCGAAAAAAACCTTCATGATATTTGAAGATAATAGGAATCGCACCTTAATTCTAAAAAAAAACATAAATAAAATAATATGAACTGTGTACCTTAGAACCTTCAAAATCTCAGAGATTTTATTTAGTTCAAAAAAATTCGAATAGTTGATCCGAAAAAAGTTAAATAAGTTAAAATATTCAAGAGCTTACCATCGATATTATCCTCGTCGTCTTCTTCATCGTAATCTTCATCGCTATAATCGTCGTTAAAGGAACTGCTGCTTGTGTTACTTATTATTGAACTTGTTCTTCCGGGCACTGAATGTCTCATTCCCGAACTTGGTCTATTAAAACGAATACACAGATATAAAAAGTTTGATAAAAAGCCCGTTCATAAAATAAGTGCCTCAAAAATTTACCTTATTGGCGTAGACATAGCAAAACTTAATGGCTGAGGCACTTCTACTAATAATTTCTTATTTTTAATTAAAATTCTGTATTTCAATTGTTCAGGTGAAGGCAACATCGGTTCATCACTGTAATCGGATTCAAACAAAAAACTTGTCACCAGTTTCTCCCCAAATGTTCTCTAAAATTAATTAAACTTGTGATATACATTATGCTACTCATTAGAGAGCATTTACCTGAAATATGTGAGCCATCCTGCTTTGTTGCTGTAACGAGCAATGGTTTTCTATGGAAAGTATAACGGGGTAACTGGAGGTAACGAAAGCGTTCTTTTCGATGCTTTCCACGACCGAATTGAATGGGATTTTAGTTGTAAACGTGTGTCCCGTGATATATCATTGGATAGCCGTCATCGCCATCCCAACAGTCCAGCTCGACGCATCTGCACCCTGTCAGGAGAACTTGACTGTAAAGCTCAACCGATGATTCTCCTTTCAACTGGTGTCCCGTAAGATATGTGTTGTGGGATGATGCGATGTAATATGTGGACATTGGTCGGTTCATTTCTTGCTCATTGGGAGCTTGTTGTTCATTTATAAAAGCGTAATTGTCTTTGTCCATTAAATATCGAGCGAAACCCTCGAATGACAAACAGTTGAGTGAACGGAGTGTTGCATCAGGTTCATGCCTCTGAAACAAAACTACATTTTGCAAGGCAATCTATAACATTATTGCAAATAACTACACTTTAATAAATTCAACAATATTTCAATACACTTCCAAACCAATAACTTGCATTGTCTTCAACTTTTAAGCTCTACTGCACATCTACTATTGCCATGTTGACTTTCTGTAATGCACCTACCCACTCACCAGATTCTATAGTGTTCTTCTTTGGAAATACGACTGTTTTATGAATAATTTATTTTAAAAGACTTAGTGAATATTTAACGTGTTGTGCTTTTACAGTAATTGCAGGTTTTGTGTCAAGATGCCCTATTAAGTTGCTTACTAATATTGTCCAGTTAGGCACGCTTTATACTAGCATCGCCCTCAATGCATAATAGGCTTATCCCCGATTGGTTTGTATTTAAAGGAGATTGGGGACAAATTTTAGGCACATAAAATTAAATTTAAAATGTAGCTCCGGATATAAATACAATTTCCTAAATGAAACTGTCGTTCACAAAATATATCGTGTCAGTCATTACAAGTAGGTTGAGTGGTCAATTTATCCATATTGTTCAGGTTTTGGTGGTCTGCTAGCGTCACTAATAACAATACAACAGTAATGTAATATGAATGGACTTCTCTGCCCTTAATACACTTTTTTCTTTACTAACAATAAGATGTCCTTCATGCAAGAGTCATCCACTTACATCCTCACATTTATCTGGATAGAAAAAAAAACTGTAAACGGAAGGTGAATTATAAGACAAATATCCTAGTCTCTAAGTGAGTAATGTACAAGTTCTTTACGATATTTAACTTCTTTTTTTCTAAAAATTATTACAAAAATTCGATTTTATTACACCATATGAAAGTTTAGGTCCTTCTGATTAATTTGGGGTGTAATATGTAACCAAAATGTTGATGTAAACCAAACAAAGCATAAATTCGAAATTCCCATTTCAATTTGTTTTTTTTTTCGATTTTTCTCCAAGAATCTCCGCACCAACACTTCACATGCTAAAGTTAAAATTTCGAAAAAGAGCCCAACGCTTCTAGAGTTCTACAGTTCTGAAATAGAGTCGTGTAGGCTTTTACACCTTTCATCACTGCGACCCATTAGGATCTTTTGGGCAGACTCTAATTTTTTGTCCAAGATATTTGGACTTTTTACATAGTTTATTATCTTTTTAGGAACTATTGGGGTGTAATGGTCACTCTCAGAGCTCTAGTTAAAAAACCAAAAGTTGTAGGCCAATTTGGTTAGCAAATATCGATTTTGCTTCTTAAAGGTTACCAGATTAGGATACATTTTCTTATCTTCTAAACAAAAATGTGATTGCTATCAACGGGAGACACTCAAAATGGTAAATCATCCAAAGTGACTTCGACCATTGCGCGGCTTGTAGCTTGAAAGCGATAAATTCTAAGTTAATCTAGTTAGTACATATTGCTTTTACGTTTGGCAGCTGATCATAAAAAATACCTTTTTTAACGTCTTGATTTGAAATGTGCCCGCTATGGAAGGGAGAGGCTATTAAAACTCAAATTGTCGATCACTCTTAGAGCTTTAGTTAAAAAATCACAAGCTTAAGACCAATTTGATTAGCAAATATCGATTTCGCTTCTCAGAATTGACTTGAATAGATATATCTTTTTATTTTCTAGTCAAAAATGTGGCTGCTATCAAAAGAAGAGACACTCAAAACGTTAAATGCTCCAAAGCGATTTCGATCATTGCGATAGTTGTAGCTTGAAGACGATAAGTTCTAAGAGCGAATGTGGTTAGTAAATATGGATTTAGCGTTTAAAATGTGACTATAAAAAATACGTTTATTAACTTCTTAATTCGAAAAGTGCCCGCTGTAGAAGGGAAGACAGTTAAAAACTCAAATTATCGAGGTTGATTTTTGATCACTCTGAAAGCTCTCGTTAAGGGCCAACGAGTTATATACCAATTTTGTTAGCAAATAATGATTTGGTTTTCTAAAATTAACTAAAATAAATACATTTTCTTATTTCTTATTTAAAAATGTGACTGCTATCAAAGGGAGAAACACGTGAAAGCTTAAATCGTCCAAAGCGATTTTGATCCTTGCGCGCTCTGTAGCTTGAAAATAACATCTAAGCCAATTTAGTTAGCAAATAATAATTTTACGTTTAAAATTTAACCATAGTAAAAATGCTTTTTATTTAATTAATAAAAAATGTGACTGCTACAAAAGGGTACTTGAAGACTCAAATCATCAAAAGTCATTTTGACCATTCTGAAGGCCCTACCTGAAAAACAACAAATAGTACCCCAATCTGATTATCAAATATTAATTCTCCTTTTTATATTAATCCATCGCTAATACCATGTTTTATTTCCTAATCCAAAATGTGACTCCTGTGGAAGGGAGAGACACTTGAGTAAAAAAATTAAATAAACAAAGGTGATTTTGCTCACTCTGTGAGCTTTATTTAAAAAACCACAAGTTGTACGCCAATTTAATTATCAAATATCAATTTTCCTTTTTAAATTTAATCAGATAAAATATATTTTTCAATTTGCTAGTTAAAAATGTGGCTGCTATCAAAGGGAGAGACACTAAAAAGTTAAAATATCTAAAGTGATTTTGACTACTAGGGGGGGGTGTAGCTTGAAAACGATAAACTCCAAGCCAATTTGATTAGCAAATGAAGCTTCTAAGTTGAAAATTTGATGATAATAGATAACTTTTTTAATTCTTTAATTCAAAATATGACCGCTATGAAAGGGAGAGAAGCTTGAAAACTCTAATCATCAAAAGTGATTTTGACCATTCCTAAGGCTCCACCTCAGAAACGGCAAATTATATCCTAATTTGTTTATCAACTGTCGATTTTGCTTTTAAAAGTTAACCGGTATTAATACCGACCTTAATTACCTAATTCAAAATGTGAATACTGTGGAAGGGAGAGACACTTGAAAAATTACATCATCAAAAGTGATTTTGAGCACTTTGAGAGGTCTAATTAAGAAACCACAAATTATAAACCAATTTGGTGAGCAAATATCAATTTTGCTTGTCAAAAATTGATCGAAATAGATACATTTTCTTATTTTCCAGTCAAAAATGTGACTTCTATCAAGGGGAGAGACATTCAAAACGTTAAATCGCACATAGTGGTTTTAACCATTAGGCGGGCTGTAGCGTGAAAACAATAAATTCCTAGCCAACTTAATTAACAAATATCAATTTTACGTTTAAAACTTGACCAAAGTAGGTATCTCTTTTAATTTCTTAATTTAAAATGTGACCACTAGGAAAGGGAGAGACACTTGAAAACTCAATTCATGAAAACGCATTTTGATAATTCTGAAGGCTCTAATGGAGAAACGACAAATAATATCTTCATCTAGTTACCAAATATAGATTCTGTTTTTTAAAATTATTCATTGTTTATAAATTTGTGATTCCTGAATCTAAAATGTGACTGCTATTCAAGGGAGAGACGCTTAAAATCTCAAATTGTCCAAAGTGATTTTGACTATTGCGCGAACTGTAGTTTGAAAAGAGCGAGTCATGTATAAGTTCCTTACGATATTCAACCTTCTTTTTTTCTAAAAATTATTACAAAAATTCTATTTTATTACACCATATGAAAGTTAAGGTCTTTTTGATTCATTTGGGGTGTAATATGTAAGAAAAATGTTGATGTAAACCAAACAAAGCATACACTCCAAATTTCTATTTCAATTGGTTTTTTTTTTCTGTTTTTTTACTCACTTTACATTCTAAAGTCAAAATTTCATAAAACAGCCCAACGCTTCTACAGTTCTACGGTTCTGAAATAGAGTCATATAGTTTGATGGAACGGACTGGTCCTTGGTTATCTTCAAAAATTGAAACACAGAACTTGTCCCCTGAAACCAAGAAAAATTAAAAAACACAACAAAGGTTGCTCTAACGCGTTTCGACAGCCAAGCTGTCATCTTCAGAGAGAAACTAACATCTAATCTTAAAATTAACCCTTATATACTAAGAATATTCACTTCGTGCGTGATCGGCCGCACCCGAACGCGCATCCAATCATACACGTCGTTGTGTCACAATTTCTTATCTATCAACCTTAACTATTTTTAACAGGGATGAATGGCCTAAAGGTCCAGCGCAACCATTCATAAGGTTGTTTCCAGCCTTATGGATGGCTAAGCTCTCACATGCATTTAACATATAATTCTTATTAACTACTCTTAACAATTTAATATCATTATCTATCCTATGATCTAATTCAAAAGCATGTCGAGCCACACTTGACTTCTCAGTTCTTCCGTACCTCAAATGAGCCAAATGTTCTTTGAGTCGGATTTTAAGAGATCGTCTAGTTTGTCCAACATACTTTTGAGGACAATCCCTACATGAAATTTGGTAAATACCAGACTTATCTGTTTGCTCTACTTTATCCTTTAAACTACCTAAAAGCGAATTTAATTTTCCATTAGAAGTATAAATAACCCGAAAACCCTGATTTCGTAAAATTCCACCCAAACCCTGCGTGAGCGAGGGTTCAAATGGAAGTGAGACGAATTTAAAGTTTTTGTTTTCATCAGCTCGGAAAGTTGTAGTATTCACCAATTCACATTTAAATTTTTTCTTATTAATAATTTTATAAATAATATTTGGATCGAATCCATTAACTTCAGCTATATGTTTTATTGTCTTTAACTCCTTTCTGAATCTTTCCCTACTAAGAGGAAGACTCAGAAGGCGATGGGCAAGGAAGTTGAAGCTTGCCATTTTGTGCTGTATGCAATGGTTAGAATCGGAAGTTATATAGCGGAAGGTACTGGAATCTTTCCTATATACATCAAATTCTAATCTATTTTTATTCCTAATAACTAAAATGTCTAAAAATGGTAAAGCGGCTTCTTTCTCTAATTCTACAGTGAATTTAACTGTTGGAAAACGTGAATTTAAAACATCAATGAAATTATCAAATTTATCAATTTATCAAATTTCATTGATGTTTTAAATTCACGTTTTCCAACAGTTAAATTCACTGTAGAATTAGAGAAAGAAGCCGCTTTACCATTTTTAGACATTTTAGTTATTAGGAATAAAAATAGATTAGAATTTGATGTATATGTTAGGATCAAACACCGATTTCGGCCAATGGCCGAAAAAAACGGCCAAAATGCGTTCTGGCCACTAGCAAATTGCCAATGTCCGAAATATCGCTCTCTGGCCGTTTGATATAGACCAGGACGCGTTCTGGATCTCTCACGACTGCCAGAAAGCGAAGCTGTTGAATAATTCGCGAACTGGCTTTCTGAAAATAGCTAAAACGTGTTCTGGCATTCGCAGCAATACCAAAACGCGTCGAGCACAAAGAACAAGATGTCCAAAAACAAAATATTTGTATTCTTTATGAAAAACATAACAAAGGAACGATTTCAACATAAAATACATTTTCCGCATATGAGCACTTTTTCAATATACCTGTGTTTACTTATTTTTGCACAAACTGTTGTTATGACATTTGCTGTTACAAATTACTTTCTTTGCCCTACACGCACATTTTCTGTTGATGCCATAACGTTTGTAGTTACACTGTATAAACCCTTGTGTCGATCCGAATTAATTTACCTACCAAGCTGATAAAGTCCACTGTCGTTAACACCAAGTAAAACAGCTAACACATTTCTTGGGGCAAGCCTACCTCTGTCAACATCAGGTACGCGAACAATAACAGTTCTTCCTACATCAATGGGTGGCAAGTTCGAGTTGGACAGAGAAACCATTTTCTCGGCTTGCTTTTCAAGTCCACTTTTGGCCTGCTCCCGTACATCATTTATTTTTTTACTTCTCAAACATCGGTTACATTTAATGTTCTGTTCACCTCCTCCATTTCCTTCGTTAGTTGTCCAGCAAATATTGTGAACGGGTAAGGAACACACTAAACATTTATGACTGTCTAAAACTTCATTTGTGCAAATTGTACACACATCTTTTCCTTGTTCTTCATACTCAGTGTTCCTTCTGTTTGTCAAATTATCTTTTTCATCTAAGCACAAATGTCCGTCCTCACGCATGCGTGGGTTTGTTTGATCAAACAACTTTTGCAGCTCTTCTTCTGTTTCAATGTTTGCCAAGAGTTCCATTGGAAGTGATTAATCTTTCAGCCCAATCCTCTGAGGCGTGCCAAACATAGCTTCATAAGGACTTTTAGTTATTCCTGTATGCAGGGAACGATTTTTATTACTTTGCACAAATCTCAGCCCTTCAGACCATTTCTTTGTGTTTTCGTCTGCCATCCATGTAACTAGCATATCTCTTACATCCTGATTCGATCTCTCCACGGACTCTTGACTTTGGGAATGGCGAGGTTTTCCATGCACCAGCTTCAAACCGGCCACATTTCAGAAAGATGTTGTACTATGCGGTTTGCAAATTCTCTGCCATTGTCACTTTGTAGAATCATGGGTGCGCCAAACAAACAGAAAATGTCTACTAAATGATAAGCAACTTCTTCGGCTGTTTTTGATTTAATGCCCTTAGCACCGTAAATTTTGTTAAGTGGTCTTGGTAACTAAGGATAAAACGAAAATCACCATCTGTCGGTCGTGCAAAAGTAACGCAGCTTTTCGGTTTCACCAATTTTCAAAATATCGTACCTTTTTAATCGTCGCCGTTGTTTTGAAGTAATTGTTTCACCGTTACTCTTACATGCTTTTGCTAATTTTACATCTGCAAGTATTTGATCGTATCTTTCTCTTGTAAAAATGTTGCTACGATCATTGCTATCACTTATGACTTTTTGCAAATCATTATTGAAACGCAACTTAAGAGCTTCTATGGCACTAGTACACACACTAGTACACATTTTTAACCTACCGCCTATCACAGTTGCACCAAACTGCTTACTACCCACTACACACTCGAATGAAGATAGATTTAGCCACTGTACATGTTGAGACAAGTACAAAATCGGCTTTTGTACGTTTCATTTATGTGCTCGACGCGTTCTGGTATAGCTACGAATGCCAGAACGCGTTCTGGCTATTTTCACAAAGCCAGTACGCGAATTATTCAACAGCTTCGCTTTCTGGCAGTCGTGAGAGATCCAGAACGCGTCCTGGTCTATATAAAAAGGCCAGAAAGTGATATTTCGGACATTGGCAATTTGCTGGTGGCCAGAACGCGTTTTGGCCGTTTTCTTCGGCCATTGGCTGAAATCGGTGTTTGATCCTAACATATATAGGAAAGATTCCAGTACCTTCCGCTATATAACTTCCGATTCTAACCATTGCATACAGCACAAAATGGCAAGCTTCAACTTCCTTGCCCATCGCCTTCTGAGTCTTCCTCTTAGTAGGGAAAGATTCAGAAAGGAGTTAAAGACAATAAAACATATAGCTGAAGTTAATGGATTCGATCCAAATATTATTTATAAAATTATTAATAAGAAAAAATTTAAATGTGAATTGGTGAATACTACAACTTTCCGAGCTGATGAAAACAAAAACTTTAAATTCGTCTCACTTCCATTTGAACCCTCGCTCACGCAGGGTTTGGGTGGAATTTTACGAAATCAGGGTTTTCGGGTTATTTATACTTCTAATGGAAAATTAAATTCGCTTTTAGGTAGTTTAAAGGATAAAGTAGAGCAAACAGATAAGTCTGGTATTTACCAAATTTCATGTAGGGATTGTCCTCAAAAGTATGTTGGACAAACTAGACGATCTCTTAAAATCCGACTCAAAGAACATTTGGCTCATTTGAGGTACGGAAGAACTGAGAAGTCAAGTGTGGCTCGACATGCTTTTGAATTAGATCATAGGATAGATAATGATATTAAATTGTTAAGAGTAGTTAATAAGAATTATATGTTAAATGCATGTGAGAGCTTAGCCATCCATAAGGCTGGAAACAACCTTATGAATGGTTGCGCTGGACCTTTAGGCCATTCATCCCTGTTAAAAATAGTTAAGGTTGATAGATAAGAAATTGTGACACAACGACGTGTATGATTGGATGCGCGTTCGGGTGCGGCCGATCACGCACGAAGTGAATATTCTTAGTATATAAGGGTTAATTTTAAGATTAGATGTTAGTTTCTCTCTGAAGATGACAGCTTGGCTGTCGAAACGCGTTAGAGCAACCTTTGTTGTGTTTTTTAATTTTTCTTGGTTTCAGGGGACAAGTTCTGTGTTTCAATTTTTAGAGTCATATAGGCTTTTACACCTCTCAGCACTGCGACCCATTAGGATCTTTTGTCCAAGATGTTTAGACTTTTTACATAGTCTATTATCTTTTTAGGAGGTGTTTCTCTTATTTCTTGGCGTGTCAGGGTCACCTTTTCAACAAATTTGAGCCTTTTACAGAACTGAGCCATGCATTCGTATAGCAGGTGTTCTGTTGTTTCTGTTGCTGCGTTACAGAATCTGCACTTTTTATCATCCACTTTTACCATCTTCTTAAAGTGACACTTTACTGGAAAGTGTCCTGTGAAAAGTCCCGTTATTATTCTTAGGTAGTTTTTGTTCAGTTCGAGAAGCTGCTCAGACTTCTTTTTTGAGATAGTGATGAACTTTTTTGACTGTCTTAGGCCTGGAGTTTTCCTCCAGTATGACTGCCTTTGGTTTGGCTTCCAAGTATCTATTTTATTTTTTACGAGGTTTTATGTAAGACCATAGTATGGTTTTGGGTCGAAGGGAGGTGTGATTGCGGCCTCTTTTGCGAGTCTATCCGCCTCTTCGTTCCTTTCTTTCCTTTGATGCCCTGGAACCCACATCAAAGTTAGTTTGTTGTTTACAGCCAGTTGACTCAGGAATTGTTTGCATTCCTAGGTGATTTTTGCCTCCGTTCTGAACGCGTTTAGAGTCTTTAATGCAGCCTGGCTATCCGAAACGGCATAAACCTGTACGTTTCTAAGTCCTTTTTAAAGGCACTCTTTTGAGTACAGAGTTATAGTAAGCAGTTCTGCTTGAAAAATTGTGGGAGTGTTTCCTAGGGCTTCAGAGAGTCTTAAATTAGGACCCCATATTCCCAGTCCTACTCCTTTTGTTTGTTTGGATCCGTCTGTGTACCAGGCAGATGCGTTGTTTGCTAGCCTTTCACTGTGTCTATTTCATGTCTGGCGGTCCCCGATAACCACTTCGCATGGAACAACAAAGTCCAGTTTTGTAGTCATTTGATCTGTTGGTTTGGCAATGGATCCCAGTGAAATTTTCTTCATAAACTGCACGTGACCAACCAAGTCACCCGGTTTCAGTTTAATCGTTTAGAATAGCTTTGATGCACTAAGCGCTGCTTCCTTTTCACACAAATATGAAGTGAGTCCAATGCTTAGAAAATGTTGAAATTTTGTGATTAAAACAGAGATCTTGATTTTCTCCAAATTTTGGGCAAAAATAGGTAACTTTCCTATTAAAATTTGAAAAAATCAAACTTTAATAAAAAGATTTTCTTCTACAAAGGATAATTTGCTATTTTCTCGAATTCCACTTTCAGTTTTATTCCTTTCCTTAAAAATGTGTACTTTTTCTAGAAATAAACTTAGTTTCTTGAAGGGCAGACCTTAATTTTAAAATTTCATCGTTTTTCTCGAAATTTTTGCCTTTTTTCTTCTAAAGTTTTTTGTTTTTTTCGCGAAGCTTTGAGTTTTAAGCCGAAAATTCGCTAAGAGTCGTCAAAATTTTAAATGTTTTGACAAAATACTCAAAATTTTATATACTTTTTCGACATGTTATTTTTAAAATGTTTTTTAGTTTCAGACTTAAAACTTTTATTGTAAAATTCCAAGTTTGCGCTTTTAATTTCCTCTTTTAAATAAAATTTTCAGGCTAAAATTCAAAATTTCCATTTTTTAAGACTAACTTTTTTTCTAAATCATTTCAAAATGCTTACATTTATTCAAAATTCTAAATTTAAATCTTAAAAGTTTTAATTTTGTCTTATAATTTTAGTTTTTCTTCTTCAACTTTTAAACGCAAAATGTCGAGAGTATAATTTTATAAATAAATTCGAAATTTATATTATATTATATATATTTAAAATTCCAAAGTTAGCTCACAATTATTGTATTTTTTTTCTGAAATTTTTATGTAAACCACGAAATTTCCATTTTTTATTTGTGGATATTTAAATAAAATTTACGATAGAATTTTTTTTTATATAAATATCGATTTTTTTTTCTAAAAGTTAATTTTTTACTCATTATTTCGTTTTAAATTTAAATTTTTACTTTAACTTTAGTAGAATCTAGTCCTTAATTTTTTTCTCTTCAAATTTTAACTTTTTCTTAAGACTTTCAGCATTAATGTTTTTTTCTGAAGCTGCAAAGCTATTGTCTTCAGAGAGATACTGTAACAGGAAAAAGTCAAAATTTTTACAAAGTCAAATTAGCAAATTCTATCAAAATTTTTGAATTTTAAGTGTAACATTAAAATTTCGTGTTTAATTTGAAAATTTCGCTGCTGCTCTTAAAATTTGGTACTCAAGTTGAACATTGAAAGTCGATATTTCGAAAAAACTAAGACTTTCTTAAACATTTATCTGAAAATGTCATATATTTTAACACTCTAAGCTTAAAGTAGAATGATGTCCCAAGTGATTATTTAGCACTACGACTAATTTCTGAGTTACTTATTTCTAGCTCTACATTAGAATGAGCAAATTTCACAACTGCGACCTCTCTTCATGGAGATGTTGATGCTATAAAACCTAAATTACTCAACATTTTGATTGAAGAAGTCGTTTGTTGGTTATAAAGCACGAAACATGAGTATAATCACCTTTTTGGCAAGTTAGTAAAAATTGATATTTGCTAAATGCAATTTTAACTTTGGAGAGGTTATTTGAAGAGAAGTTTAATGTTATTTGATGTTGGTAATAATGAACTTTTCTGTAAGATGCGTCGGTTTCCAGTTGTGGGTAAAAAATGGAACAAATGTCAAAAAATCCTGGTTTGTTGGACCCCAAAGTTGAGGCGACACTTAGAATCAATTACAAACTGTGAAAACTCTTATTTGGGATACCTAAAGCCGCTGAATAAGAATCTAAAGCCAAAATTTGGGATCAATAAACAAATAATCGAGAAAAATCTAAAAAATCGATAAAAGTCGCGATACTTTTATTCGTTTTTTGACTTCAATTTTGACTTCAGATCCGTGTTTAGTGGAAAAAACTACCCCGCAACATGATAGTCCGGCCCCAGCAGACACAACTTTTTTGTGGACATGTGCTATTATTAGCTATTAGTAATATCATTGATTTTGAAATAATTTATTAAACATAATATATCTACAAAAAAAAATGGATAGCATTCTGCTTAATAATGTATGGCAGAGCAAAATTACTTACATGAATCAAGGCCTTAACTTGAGCTTCATTCCACACCTCCATTTGTCTGGTTTCCAAAAACTTCGTAAACGTCGATAATGTTATCACTTGTGAATTGTTCGTGTCAATGCCAGCGCAGTTCGTAAATATGCTGGCAGCTGCTATTGCATCAAAGATTTTCTTCTGGTTATTAAAGACAGCACCTTCCAACTCAGCTCGACTATTTCTTGTTAGTAGACCTGAAAAGCCCGTAACAATGACCATATTTTAAATAACATTATCAATTTCCAAACTACCTATTTTTAGAGGCTTCTTCACATCTGTTTTTGTTGCCTTTACACCGTTTTCCTTAGAAGAAATAAGATTCACAGCCATGCTTCGATAGGATATTGCTAATTGTTCGAATAAATCCCTAAGATCTTTTCGAATTAACAAACTGTAAAGGAGAAGGAAGAATTATGATTTTAGAGCGATGAAAGTGGCGAATTACTTGCCTAAAAGAGCGAAAAAGCGTAACGAAATCTATAAAATCTAATTGAGTATCGTACAAGATTGAGCCCACTCTTGGATGGCGACCGTGCCACAATTGGTCAGTAGAGCCATGACGATCCCTGAAATGAGTTGTAATAATAAATTATTTACACGGGGGTTTTGGGTTATAGGGGATATGTTACGGAAAAAACTGAACTCAACAAAATATGGTTTCATATCCATAGTTAGTGACATATCGAAGAAGATATTTTTATCAAAGTTAATAATTGTTCTGCATCAATAGAGTGTCTAATTTATGTTATAATTGTAATATGGAGCGAGACAAATAATTAGTTATAAATAATTCAATGAATAAGCTCAATATTATCAACTTTATTTCTTAAATACTGGGTCAGAAAATTTATCTCAGAATGTCAGAACCAGAAGTAAGATCCAACCATAAAAAGTTGTAAAAGTCATTGTGCAGCACTTAGCATTGTTTCATTACAAAACATTAATTTAATTGAAAGTATCTCAGATTATTTTTATTAGAACTTATTAAAACTCATTCATGATTCGTTACAGAATGCCTCAAATTTTCTTTTGCCAATAACAAATGTTAGCTTTTCGACTTCGCACTTCTCATGGAAAATTGGTTCTTCAAGCATTGCAATTTATGTCTTACCTATCAAACTTGGGCTGTGATGAATTGTACGCAAGTTGCCCAAGGCTGTGGTGTCTTGCCACATCGGGCTGATGTTCCGCGAATGTGGTTGGAGTTGATTGCCTGTGGTGTGTGGGATTTCTCCAGTAACTGCTCTCCATGCACATCGTCGCTGGCTCTACGAACTGACTCCTTAAACTGCGGTCCTGATCAAACAAGCAAACAATACAATGCTATCTTTGTCCTCAAGATAAATGTTACTAATTAATCTAATTCTGTTGTATTAAATCTGGTGTTTGTTGGAAATTAAGTTATAACTCGTTTTGTTTGGCCATATATCTACGCCTAAATTTGAATGAAGCTGATGTACACTTATTTCTTGGGTTAGATTATTAAATCAAATGGATTTCATTGTTACGTTATAAAATTTACAAATCGTGTTTAGGATCGTGTTTTACGATGCCAAACGTTGTCTCAAAAAAAACGTTTTTTTCTAGAGCAGGCATTGTCTATCTGCTGTTGAAGTCTGCGAGGGAATACTTAAAGAGCTCTTTCAAAAAATAAAAAGAAAACACTGGAAAAACTAAATTGGAAAAGTCAGTCACAAAATTCTTTAATAACATAAATATAAGACAATAGGAATTATTAGGGTGCAAAAATATTAGCCGATATTTTAATCTTAATTAGTAATAAACTTTACTGGTTATGTGCCTCGCAATAAATATATCATTTCCAGGTTTCTTTATTCCTTTATGTTCCTAGTTGATAGTTGCTTTAACGTACTACAACGCAGTACACATTGCCAGTCACACCGAACTAATAAATTTTGACCAAAAATGATGACCGTTTGGCTATCGAAATGCGTTAGAGCAACTTTTACTGTGTTTTTAAATCTTTATTGAATTCAGGGGACAAGATTTGTATTTTCCAACTTAATAAATTACAAACTTTCAAGGATTAATATTTTGGCAGCACACCTGTTGGAAAACATTGCTCTAATCCTTCAGTATTACTCTTGTAATCATGTAGTTTGATTTCCTGACAATAACAAAAAATAAAATTTGCGAATTTTGCTAACCTGATAATGCTACAGCCAAAAATTCATTAAAATATGAGGTAATGGAGGTTCTTGTAAGCGAATAATGTTTCTGTTTTCAATATCTCGTTCCTTCCTGGCTATTTTAGAATGTTCTCTTCGTCATTTTGTTCACTGTCGTAGGCCATCAAAGAACTAGGCTCAGAATTGAACAATTTTAACATGACATACTTTAATATGACTTCATACAGTATGCCAACACATGATTATTGAAGCTTGATTGGGAAGCTATGTACATCCTACATATTGCATATTCCTACAATGTTTGTTTCGAAAATTGCAAATCTTCTTGAATTGTATAACTTTCACTAATGATGATACATGACGCAACTGCACATTACAGGAAAATATATCCAAATAAAGACAGACAGCTAGGTAGCCCTTAAGGCCCTGAGGAATGTGAAAACAAACTCAGTGCTGGTACGGAACTGCCTTTAGAACATCTATCACAAGAGAATGCAATTGATCTAATATGGATCAAAGGACATTCTGGTAAAGAGGGAAACGAACGCGCTGACAAATTGGCGAGGAAGGGTTCGGAGGTACAATTCATTGGATCAGAACCAACACTTCCCTTGGCGAGATCAACCGTAAGATCCCTACTTAACGAAGAAATTTATCGTAAACCAAAAGCCATATGGGCATCAATAACAACATGTCGACAAGCTCACGCATTCATTAGAATGCCGTGCAGGGAAAGAGCAAAACTATGCCTACAATTTTCAAGAAATAATCTCAGGAAGTTGTAGGGATTTGGATAGGTCACTGTCGTTTAAATCAACACCTCCACAGAATGCGAATTATAAACGACCCGAGTTGTAGAGGGTGTTTAGAAAAAGAGTGTCGAGCAAGTGATATGTCACTGCCCTGCACTAGCATCAATCAGAGGATCCAAGGGACATTCTTCAGTTTCTTAACAAGGTTGGGTGGCTGAATGAATGACCAAGGACACCTCAATCACGGCGATAGCACAATGGGCCCGGAAAGGGTGGCCTAAGTGCTGGTCTAAACTTAAGGCAACCCACAACGAATCCAGAATCCAGAGATGATACTTGGTTCAGTTTTTGTCGCTCAGTACCAAAAGTGTGGAATCATAAAGATATAAATGTGGTATTCGTTGACAATAATAATTAAGAAAATGTTGAAATTTGGCAAATTAAAACGAATTATATCATTTAGACTGTAAGGTGGAAAGATTCGGGTAAGTTTACTCATTCGATTAATCTCTTCATTGTACATCAATATTAGAAACTCTCTCTTTGCAGCACTAATATTTTCAATAAAAGAAATACACATACAGAATTTGCAGTACTTCAATATGTATTTACCTTAAAAGTCTGATTGCTCAGAAGTTGCTTCTTTTTAATTTTCATGGATACTTCTCGTCTTAGAGCCCCAGATGTTTCATTTCCTTGACCTCCTGCTTGTGTTGTTCCAGCTAAAGACCAATCTCTTCCTCCAAAGGACTAAAAAAATAAAACACCAACATATAACTGGACATTTTTTTACATGCAATGATGTATATCTTGGTTTTGGAATTATTAAGCTATTGGGATTATTAAACTATTATTATTAAACTATGTACCGCAAAAATTCTAAAATTTTATTCAAATATGTTGAAATGTAACTGTTTTCGTTTATTTTCTACATTTTCGAATTTATATTCCAAACTGCCTTTGAGATACGGTTGAGGATCTCGAGTTTTTGGATCTCAGCTCTCCCTTTATTTATAAATTCAGAGTTTGTTTAACTTTCTCTTAGAATTTGTGTTTTTTAGAAATTTCAAACACACGTTACTTTTTTTCTCAAAGTACCGAATTTATACTTTCAATCAAATTGTTAAAAGTTAAAAATTACATTTTTTATTTATATTTTAAAAACGTGGTCCTTATTCCCAAAATTTCAATTGTAGTTTAAAATTTTTTCTGGAAACTTTAACTTACAATTTCTAGAGAACATTTAAATGTACGGTAAAATTCAAAATTATTATTTAAGTGGTTTTAAAATTTTTACTATTTTTTTCAAGCTTACAAGTCAATTTTTACTTTTCTGCTTAATCTCTATGTAAACTCAGTTTTTAAACATTTTTATTTTTCGACTGTATCAAATGTTCAATTTAAATTTGATTTTTGTACTTTCCTTTTTCCCAAACTTTGACTTTAAACTTCAAATTTCCAGTTTTAATTCAAAATATCAAGAAAGCTTTTTAGAAACGTTTAGCTTTGTTTTAAAATGTTGACCTAAACCTTGAAACCTCAACTTTTTTTTGAAATTTCGAGTGTAAACTGAAAGTTTTTTCTTCGTGAATTTCCATTTTTCCAAAAATTTGAAATTTTATCTTTAAATATCTCTAAATAAATTTGTAATGCAAAGAACAATTTTTGCAAAATTTAGAAATGAATACGCCGGAACGGAACCAAAAAGATTCTTTTCGGTTTAACACTAATTTGTCACACAAGCTCTGTTTGGACTACCTCTTCTTATCATGAAACTTCACTTATTTTTTTTCCATCAGCGTCAGTTTTTTATTCCAAGGTAAAATTTAGAAACGTAGTCTCCACAAATATTGTTCCATTTTATTTAAGAACATATATTATTTACATTTTAAGAGATTTTTATGAGAAATAAAACACAACATAAATCGGGGCTACTTTGTACAGGTTTTAAAATATTTTGCGATAAGTTTATTTTTATGGTTATAGTATTTATAAGGATTGGCTTCAGTTTTTTTTATGTACAATCCTCTCACAAAGGACAACCCTATTATGCCTTCAAAGCACCGCGAGTAGGATGCGGAAACAAGGTTAGATGACGATGAACCGCCTTCTTAAACAAGGATAGGTTGTAATTTTCGGGGAAAATTCCGCTCGGTAACGAGGTCCATAGCTTGGAAGTTCTATAGAAAGAACAGCCTCCGTACACAGAGGTCCTCACTGTGTCAAGCTGGACCGCACAGAAATTTGAGATCTCCGATTGTCTTGCATGCCTCCCTTGGGGGGATCCATCCTATTAGTTATTGTGAGCATCTTCCATGAAAATACTTGTAGAAAAGAGATAAATCGCCACCCATTCGCCTGTGCTCTAGTGTTTTGAGAGAATCGGTCAAACTCTGGTCATCAATTAGGAAAATCGCTGTTCTTTGAATTAAACCCAAAAGAGCTAAAGTGTGCTTTGGGGCTGAACTCCTAACATTAGAACAGTATTTTAGTGTTACCCTAATTTGAGTTTTCCATAGTGTGAGTAGCTGATGAGATGTAAAGTACTTTTTAGCTCTAAAAAGAAAGCCTAGCTCCTGAGAGGCCGATTTGGCAATGATGCCCACATAGTCGTCCCAAGAGAAGTTAGTTCTCGCATTCACTCCTAAGATTGGCAGATTAAATTCCAACGGGAGGATTTTCCCTCCATGAGTATGTTTGTTGCATTTATCCCTTGATTTTTTCTTAGATGAAATGGCTTCCTGAGTTTTTGAGGCGTTGAAGTTAACCAGATTTTTCTTACCTTATTCCGAAATAATTTCGAGATCTCTATTAATCATTTGCTTCTGCTTTTTCCTTAGTCAATCTAAAGCAGCGACGGATAATGGTTTGTCGAAGAAAAAAGATGACACCAGGCTACAGTCATCTGCGTAAGTGCATATCGGATTGAAATTTAAAGCTAAAAGATTGTTTATGTCTAACAGGAACAGAGTAGGAAACAGGACAGAACCCTGAGGCACCCAATCGCAAATGTCGCGGATGAGATGCCATCGACGACGACCTGAAGAGATCTGTCAGCAAGAAAACTGGATATCAAATGATAGAGTTCAGAAGGAAGGCCATAAGACGTTATTTTGGCGAGAAGAGATCGGTGCCAGACTCTGTCGAAGGCATTAGAGATATCCGAGGCCATAATCCTAGCTTCACCATGTTTTTCCATAGCTGAGTTACAGATATGAGTAACATATGCCAGTAGATCGCCAGTTGAGCGTTGTTGTTGAGTTATGACAAAAGATTTCTTGTTAATATGTACATATAATAAAATGATAACAATTGTTACCAACATATTACCTAATTTTTGACTGAATAATTGACAAAGTAGGCTCATTCCTTAGGGCTAATTTGTCAGGTAATAACTTATATATGAAAAATTATTTTAGTTCTTTCTAGTGACTTTATTTTTTGTCTAAAATTCGAAGTTTCATATCGATTTATCTCTTGACGCTGTGGTTATAAATACAGTGTTTTAAATAAAATGTAACCCCGGATGATTATTTTCACCATTTTTCAATGGTCCAACCTTGTTCTTGAACATCTTTAACCACAAATTGAGCAAAATCAGTTTTTGTTAGTAAAGTAATTTGCATTTTGGCAGAATGTACCAGTTACAATTCATCTTCAGGGCTTGGGATAACTATATCTTGTCTATCCATCTTGTAGACTTGGGTTGGTGAGTTATTGTCGGCTCATTTTCAGGATTTAGAGTATTAAAATGCAGAACATGTCCCCTGAAACCAACAATAATTAAAAAACATAATAAACGTTGCTTTAACGCGTTTGTTGTGTTTTTTAATCTTTCTGGGTTTCAGGGGACAAGTTCTGTATTTCAATTTTTGAAGATAACCAAGGACCAGTCCGTTCCGCCAAAATTTAGAGTATTGTAAATGTCTTTGACCTACCAGATGCTTATCAAATGACTCTTTGCAAAGTGTGTTACGCAAAAATTTTGAGCCGTCATCTGTCCGCGGCCAAATTTATACCCTTCCTAATCTCAGCAAGCTCTTTTTTCAGTTTCCACAGTAAAGTTTGCGTAGGATCGACAGTCAGTAAATTTTTAGGCCTTCGTAGTATTTTAAACTACCCCTTATTAACCAAACCGAAAATAGAATAAAACATAACAAAATCTAATAATAATTAAAATCCAACCACTGCTGAGAAAGTAACCCCGCTTGGTATGTCATGATTATATTCTTTATTTGAAGTTTTTATTTTTATTAAAATTTAGGTGTTTTTTATGCAAATTGAACAGTAGAAGCGGAACAAATCATAATTAGGAAAAAGTTTGGCCTGGACGTACATTTTTAATTTATGAATAGAAAAATGTAAAACATTTGCAATTGCAAAGTCTTCCACCATTCCATGTGAAATTAAGCCTTACCAAAAATTATGTAGAGAAGATGGATCGCAATAGAAATGGATTTTTATATTTCAACGAGAAATTCGCCAGAATGAGTGATATAGTAGGACCCTAAATTAAAAAACAACTTACCATACACTCGTTATTTAAAGAAAGATTAAATGTTTTGAAAAAAATCAGAATGAAGATGTTTCAAAAATTGAATTGCAAATTTTTTGGGTAACCATAAGAGTGACATTTATTGGAGTATAAAACCTTGGATTGCAACATGGGGCTTAAAATTTATTTGTTTCATATCTGAACTTTTTTCCTAAAAATTAAGCGGCTCTTGGTGGGGGCTCTTAGTGATAAAAACGAATAAAGGTTTTTAAACTTGGGGGTGTTTGCTGATTACTGCTGCTCAGTTTAAAAGGACCAATTAAAAGCTAAATAATCCAGAAAAACAAAGATTTTTGGAGAACCATCATTTTTTAAACATTTGCCAAACAAATGTCATTCCTGAGGAAAACTTCAAAATTGCTTATTTTAAATAACAACAAATAATGCTATTAAAAAAACGCAAAAGAATTTCATGTGACTCAGCAAAACTTCAATTGTGTTGACCAGTAAAACGGAACGGAGGCCGGAACCCAACCGATATAATTTTTTAACTGAAGCATTTCGAAAGCCGAAACGAAAAAATTAACGATTCTATTTTTATTTTAAAATCTGACTTTCTCTAGGAAATACTGTTTCTGTTTCTTGAAATTATAATTTTATGTCAAATTTCCATTTTCTTTTCAACTTCGAGCCTACTAAATTTTCGTAAAAATTCAGCTTCTTCTAAAAACTGACTTCTTTAAAAACGATTTTGTAACATTTTTTTGCTTAACTCAAAATTTGCTTTATTACAGAAATGGTAAAATTTTTTCCCAATATCAACCTCTTAGGTTTGCTACAAATTTTGCATTTTTCTTCTAAATTTGTTTCTCTGCTGAAATTTCAACTAAATTAGTCTTTTATTTGAAATTTTGATTTTATACTAAATAAAAATTTACATTTCTCTTCTCAAAATTTATCCTTCTTCGAAAAATGTTGTCTTTACCAAAGTTTGGTCTTTTTCGGAAATTTAGGGGTATTTTATAAATTCGTCTTTCAAAATTTCGCCTTCATTCATTCATTTTCTTTTCTAAAAATGAAAAAAATCAATTATTTTCTCAAACTGTTCACGTTTTACTTAAAATTTTGACTTTTTTTCAAATTTGGTGAATTTTTTCTTCATTTTTCTCAAAGTTAACATTTTTTTGACCAATTTTAAAACATGAAATTTTCCGTGCTAGCCAAAACTGGGCCAAAATTTTAATACAAGAAAATTCGTAAAGAATATTATTTTTGGAAATTCTGGGAAGACGTATCTATTTTGAGAATTTGTTTCTTTTGAACTTTCAAGTTTATGTAAATTTAAATAAAAAAGTGGAGATTAGGGGAAAAATATTTTTGGAAATTTAGACTCTTTTGTCGAAAGTTTTAAGTAGCGCCTTTTTTTTCAAATTTATTATACTTTCTCAAAATTAAGGCGATATCTTAGTAAAAGCACCATAATTTTAGTAAAATATCCTTCAGCGAAATTTTTAGACAAGTTTCTTGACAATTTTAACTTTGTTCTCGAAGTGTCGAGAGTAGGCCAAAGTTTAAATATTGAAGAAAGTAGAAATTCGGGGAAAATTATTTTGTTAATTTTTACTTTTTTACAAAATGTAAACAACGAGCGAAAAAATTATAGTTATTATAGTATAGTTACAGTTATAATTTAAAACTGTTCATTGATTTGTTTGCAACAAAGGATGGCACATACAAAGTGGCCGATCGAACACGTACTGTAGGACATAACTGTCAGGTAAAGATCTTGTCGAAAAAATGCAGAAACATGTTGATTTTGTTTGCAAGGAAGATCACTTTTGACGCAATAATCATGACCTAAATTCCACCCTTCTTTGCAGGAAGTGTCATCCCACACTATTTTTCAAATGAAAATAGGGGTCAAATGACACGATACGTCATCAAAAAGGCTTCTTGATCCACTACACACTTGCACTCCGTTTTTAAAATTAGGTTAATTCCATTAGAAGTTACAAAGCCTTGAAGTTTCACTAATACATTTCTCGAAAAATACAAGTATGGCGATTTGCACGTTTGGTCTTGTGAACGCTTTTTTTTTATTCTTCCCACCGCCTAGATAGAGGGATGTTTATAGTAGTTATTTCTATAAAATAAAGTACAATGCTCTTATGTAGGGGTGTATTTATCGGATCTAGGTTGGATATTCAACACTGACGAGATCTAATAAAATTGAAAACCAGTTTCTGAATCCCAAACTCTGAATCTAATAAATGTCCCAGCCTGTCGGTCTTAAGAATAAGAAACATATGATTAAATTTTTGGATATTAAAATTTAAACAATATTAGTAGCTTTGAAAGAAAATTTTAAATTAGACTATTTCCTGTTTAGATACGTTTTCACAATAAATAAAGAAACCAAAAATTCTAGTAACTCTCTTTCTTAGTTCCCCAAATTTCTGCTACTTCACATCCATTTCTTAAAGACTGCTAAACTTTTTAAAAACTCTACCTTAATATTTCAAAAACGATTTTCAATTCAATATGCTTTAATTTTCAGGTCTTAATTTCCCTGGACAAATCAATAAGCTTGAAATCTAATCCATCGATATTGGCATGTTAAACTTCGACTTAATAAGCCCCACAACTTACCCTTATAGCATCGGCAGCAAGAGGGCCACAGCAGTATCCGTCTTCGTGATAAAGTTGCATGTATTGCTCTCTTAACCAGAGCAGTCGGCGATCACAAAGAGTTTGCTGTCTGGACAATCCTTTTATCAGCCAATAAAGTCCGCTGTACCAGACTCTGTAACAGAAAAGGAAGTTGAATGGACTCGTTTTATATACACGCAATCTATTTCGCCGGACTCCATTTTGTAAGAGAGATTTCAGCTTTAAGGAATTAATTTAATCAGGTCAGGAGAGGATTACGGACTAAAGTTCAAGATAATAAAAATTAATCGAATATTTGATTTCGTGCAAAAGCTCGAAGGGAGCATTAAGTCTAATGTATTCTATTGATGTTTGCTATTAAATAACACCTTTTGTTCTCTTTGACGTTAACTACATCACTTTAGGATTTAACTTGGACTAATTAGAAAAAGTAATAAATGTAATATTACATCAAAGGGCGTCACTTCTCGTGTTATTCGAAAGCTGATTTATCTCTAAAACCTTGAAAATTTTAAAGATAATATTTTAAGCAGATTTCACGAATTAGGTACCTGTGTTTGGCCCCACTGTTTAGTATTTTAATTCATCCTTTGGAAAGTGGTTTAAAAAGGACAATATCTATACAAAATCAGAGATAATTATATTAACACATAGCAATTAGTTGACTGCAAAATAAGGAAAATAAATATTCATATCTAAACTCGAAAGCTTCTAAATGCAGTTGATAAAAATTGAAAAATTCTTCGGCTTAAGATTACTCCCTGAGGCATATACGTACCTACAAATAGCTGGGGGGCAGACGATGTAAAGAAGACGATTATCGCTCAGACCGTAACCGTAGAGGATGGTTAAAGCACATTCATTTCCCGCCTCGTGGTTTAACCCATATCGACGTCCGACCGATGCAAGTTCAGCATCCTTCTCTATGTCTCTTCCGCCTAAGTGCACTTCTTTCACTGTCGTTAGGTCCAGAAATCTTAGAAAGAAAGTAATTTGTCAGTTAATCCGCTAAACGTTTCTATTACATAATTTATCTAAACCGATTGGAATCCACTATTCTTGACTATTGCTTCTGTTCCTTTTTTTATTTGAAGTAATGGTTAATTCGCTTATCTACTTTTTAAATTTCTGGCAGAAAACTGCGTCTCCACATTTAAAAACTCCTAAAGCCTAATATAATAAAAAGGAAGAAAAAAGATTTTTAGTTAATTATTCGCGAGAGAAGGCAAGAAAGCTAATCGATTTTCCCAAGGACGATTTGAGTGTAATTAGTGGTCTTCTTATCGGCCATTGCCCCTTGAGATACAACCTCAAGAAAATGGGTAAAATGCATAATCTTCTATGTAGATTCTGTCATGTTTCGGACGGGACAGCGAACAACATATTGTGTAGCTGCTCGTCACTGATTCGAGGCAGAATGAAACCTTTCGAAAGGATGTATATAACACTTGCTGAAACTAGCAGTTTAGCTTCAAGGCAAGGAACATCCTAGACTTTATGAATAGTTTGGGAGATATTGGAATGATTTAGATTAGGGTTCATTACAAAATAACTAAAAACGAAGTTAAGAAAGGCCATTAAAAGCCAAACAATCCCAAATCTACAATCTACAATAATGAATTGAAAAATTTTATTTACAAAGCTCATCAGTCCATATCCACTTTTATGTTTCTAAGGCAACAACTCAGTTTGCCATAGTAGTCCTATGCTCTTTTTGATAGATGAAAACAAAAACCAATTATGTCAACAAACCAGCTAACAGAACGCCAATCTAAATCCGTCGTACCGAAGAACAGCATGGAATTGAAAGAGTTTGAGTCTGATGATGTGCAATCCAATCAGGCAGAGTCCGCTCAGAAGCTGATGGAAATCCACGAGAAATTAGCAAAGATGAGAAAGGACTTGGATGACGTGAACACCAGATTCGCCAATGCCCGATCGGAGATTGAAAACGAAAAGGCCAGGTATATGATGTTGACTGGTTTGAAATTGCAACTTGAGAATCAGCAGACGTACTTGAAGGGGAAAATGAAGGAAGTTGTTAAGAGATACATCACTCAACTTGGTAATGGTACCGAGAATATGCAAGGTAGTTATTCCATTTTAACAACAGACTTTGGCATGTTGCGGTTTTTGCATTTTGCAGTTATCTTAAGCAAAGGCAATTGTTTTAAAATATGAATTCATAGCTCTTACCCCAGTGGTGCTGAACCTTCAAGTTGTTTGGAGCCATCACATCACAAATAAAACATTTTTGGCAAACCACAAAAAATACAGAAATGAATAAATATAACAGAAAACATTATTAAAATGAAGTGATGACTAAAAAATATTAAATATAAAATCAATGGCGTATTCTCCATAAAAGCTAGAGAATGTACAGCCTCCCCTGCAAAATCAAGTTATACGTAAACCTTTTTTTCACACGACCCCAATCACCAATATCTATTTCAAAATTTTGAGTTTAAACCAGATTAGTTTTCAAGCTCTTTTAAATTAATTAGTTTTAAACTTTAAATGACTAGAAAACTAAAATAGGAAATACAGTTAATATTTCTAAAAAAATCTAGATTCAAGTATCAAGTCAAATTTTTAGAAAAGAAATAATAGTTATGGATGAAAAGCTGAAAAAAAAAATTAAGCAAAATAATTTGCAAAATTTCCACATTTGCTGGCAATTTTAATATTGGAGAAAAATGTCGAGAAAAAACTTAGATAATCGTGTTTAAAGTCAAAATGTTACGATTGAAATGAATATTTTTAAAATTTATTTCACATTTTCGTGTTTTTTTTTAAATATTGACCATTTTCTTTCTTTCTTTCTTTTATCTTTCTTTCTTTCTTTCTTATTTTCTTTCTTTCTTTCTTTCTTTCTTTCTTTCTTTCTTTCTTTCTTTCTTTCTTTCTTTCTTTCTTTCTTTCTTTGAGTTTCAAGTCGATATTTTTGGGAAAAAATGTAAATTTAAAGAGAAAAATTGAGAACATTTAGAAAAGCCTAATTTTGGTTCAAAGATCAAGAAAATCAAGAAAATAAATTAAGTACATTCATCAGTAAATATTTCTCAAGATTTCAACTTCCTCTAGTAATTCAGAACTTCTTACGCCTGAGAAAGAGGCCTTTCAAGCATTCGAATTTAGAGATTATTTAATATCGAGAAAAAATCGCAATTTTCGGAAAAAGACTAAATTTCGGGTTTAAGTCAAAATTTCATAAAAAAAACATCCACACAAATTACAAGTTTAGATGACGAATTTAAAGAGAAATGTCAAAATTTTAAAAAAAGTCAAATCGACTGATAAGGTTATAACAATTAATTCCTATTTTTTTTTTAGAAATTTTGAAGTTTTGAAAAATTTTAGAGAACGTGTTTTCAAAATTACTTTTAAAATTTTATTACGTTCTTTAAATCTCAAAATTTAAAGCTGAAATATTTATTTTTAAAAAAAAAACTGTAAACTTTAAGTGAAAACACTCAGCATTTTTGATGGCTTAAATTTTGATTGGAAGTGAAATAAGTATAAAGAAAAAACTTTATTAATACATGTGTTTCTAAAATTTCGGCTTCACTTAGTAAGATTTTCACTTTTTTAGAAGTTTTGAATTTCTATTTAAAAGTTGAAAATATCTTTCATCAAAATTTCCAGTTGACAATTTTAAACTAAAAAACTGATATAAATTTTTGATAAAATTAGTTTTTTTTACATTTTTCTCAAAATGTGGCGATTAAAATCAAAATTTGATATACAAGAAATTTCAAAAATAATTAAGGTAGAAATTTCCTGACTACACTTGAAACTTTCTGATTAACGTGAAAAATGTCCCTTTTTAAGTTTTGACCTTAAAACTTAAATTTTCGAAAAAAAAACAGCAAAATAAAATTGGCATTTTAATCCTAGGAAAAGAGTAAACATTTTTACACTAAACTAAAGACTTTGACGAAAATCGAAATTTGAACAAAAACCATTTTAAGAAACTTTCAATATTTTCGAGTTTAAAAAATTTGAAGTTACTAATATCTAAAAAAAAATTATCTAAATAAAATCTGTTTTAGCCAAAAACTTCGAAAAAAATTTGACTTTAAACTCGAAATTTTTAAGAAATTTTTTTCAAAGTGGAAACATTATTTATTAAAAAAAATCAAAAATCCAATCTCAGTCTAGAAATTTTAAATTCCTGAGTAAGAAATAGGAAAAATTTAATTACAACTCAAGCATTTAAAACTTGACATTCATAAACTAGGAAAATTTATTTAAAAAAATTAAATTTCAAAGCTTTTAACATGTCGACTTTTTAAAAAAAAATCGAATTTGTCTCGAATTCGAGAATGAATCCGAAATGTTAAGACTTTCTTAGTCTTTTTCGAGGTGTTGAGTTTCTTCTAAAAATTATGAACTTAACTGAATTTTTTTCTGTAAGATTTCGATGCAAAACTCAAAAAAAAACTTGGTTTTAGTGATTTTGACTTTGATTCTCAAGATTTTGACCTTAGTCTCAAAATTTGAGTTTCTATATTCAAAGTTTAGACATTTTGAGCTTTTTCACGAAAATTGGTAATAAAAAGTAAGTTATGAAACTTGTTACCGAAAGAAATTTTCCCCAAAAATTACAACCTACCCTTGTTTAAGAAGGCGGTTCATCGCCATCTATCCTTGTTTCCGTATCCTACTCGCAGTGCTTTGAAAGCATAATGGGGTTATCCTTTGCGAGTGGATTAAACTTAAAAAAAGGCCTTGTAAATATTTTACATTTTTATTTTCAAAACTGGGAATTTTCCTCAGAATTAAATGTTTAAATTTTATCTTCGATATTTTTTTATAATGAGTTTTATATCAAAATTTCGACGCTTATCTTAGACTTTTAAGTTTCAAGTTGAAAAGTATCTACTCTTTAAAATTTCAATTATGAAATTTCCGGTTTGTCTCCTGGTAAGAATTTTTTTTAAATTCCGAGTTTCAAATTTAAATCTTAAAATAGGAATTTTTAAAATACATTTATTTTGACTTTTGTCCCAAACTTTTTACTTCACAGGTAAAGTTTTTAATGTTTTTTGAAACACTTGACTTTAAAATCAAAATTTCTACTTCAATCTGGAGGCATGAATGTGTTAAATGAAATGTAAAACACGTGGCTCGCGAGCTCTTTCGTTCGCTTAGAGTTAGAAAAATAATCATCTTTAGGGATTTTGCGGTCTCAAGGTTTTTATTTATTTTTTCTAATAATTTTTTGACAGACTTTGCCGCTCCCCCATTAAATAAAATAACTATCAATTGTCAACCTTACTTAATTTAGTTTTTAAGTTGTAAGATAGTTGATCAGGACACCTTTTAATATAAAATACAATTTAAAAAAATAATAAAAATAACTTCTAGTTGTCAACTATTCAAAGCTACAAACATTTCAAGTTCTCGCCAAATTATAGCTTGTTGAATTGACCGATATCGTTTTTTTTTCATTTTATTTTAACCAGATAAGCTTTAGTTCAATGTTTCACTTCCGCTAGACTTATTGAATATATTCAATCAATAATTTAGATAAACGTAACAAACAACTGCATCTAATACGCTAACTAAAAAATTAAATCCTTTAAAACCTGCGAGATCAGGAAGCGAAAACGATCATTTCTTACACATTTTGAGTTGCATCTTTAAGACCATTGGATAGAAAATTATAAAAAAAACATATTTTAGGATTCCTTGGAGGCAGCTCTTTTAAATAATATCTCACACGATATATTAATTAAAATTTGATTTTTCGGTAACTAAGTTAACCTCTCATTTTATTACAAAATAGTTTCGTTTTCTAATCGTTGGCTGGTGGTATTCGCGTGGGTCATCGAGAGCTGATGCTGTGCAAAATCTCAAATTCCTACGTTACATAGTTTTCCAGGAAAACCTCTTTGCGACACGCGGACCTCAGACTGAGATTATAAGTATTTTGTTTTTTCCTCTTAAGGTAGGGAAACTTAAAGAGATCAAAAGTAAGACAACGTAACATGGGAATCTTTTTAAATAGGGAAGCGAATTTTTCTTACTAACCAAACCTTTTAATTTTTTTAAATTTTTATTTTAATTATATCGACTATTTTTAATTTTGCAATTCTCGACAATTTTTTATTTTGGAATCTTTGACTTTTTTTTAAATTGCAACTTTAGACTTACAATTTTAATGTTTTCCTTAAAATTTGCATTGTGAATTCACATTTTAATTATTTTGAACTCGAAATTTTGAATTTATTATAATTATCATTTTTTTACTTTTATAAATATTGTAACAAAGACGATAACCCCGGTTATAACTTTGTTGAGAGTCAACTGATGTTGCTATTGGACCCCCCATTGGGCGCCAAATGTGAGAGGGGTTTGAATTCATTTTGCACTTATTGAAGAATCTTGGTTTCTCGTAAGAATTTATACAGAGCATCCACCTTTATTGTAAGAAATGAATTTAATAAAATACAAAAAAGAAAACTTGTAAGGTCTTTAATATAGGTTGACGATTAACAAAGCTATTATTCATTAGTTTTTTCATGGCAACTCCTGTTGCCTCTCAACAAAACTGTAAGTGAAGTTACCATCTTTGTTAAAATATCAATTTTTTTAGGCTCGTCGTTAAACTTGCAGTCTCGCTTTTTCTCAATATTTTATTTGTAAGTTCAGAATTTCGACTTTTTGGAGAAATTTTGAATTTTAATTATAAAAATTTTAAATTTTTAAAAGGTTTTGTGCATTTTTCTAAAATGTTAGTTGCATATTCAAAATAGTGATTTTCTAAAAGTTTCGAACATTTAAAACTTTCGTCCTTAATCTAGAAATATTGGCTTTTTTTTTTTAAATTTTGAGCATTGGGTAAACTCGAAAACTTTCTTGGAAATATAAATTGTCAGCTTTTAATTTTTTATCAAAATTTTTACTCTTTCTGACAAAATTCATTTCCAGCACAATTTCTAAATGAAGACTCATTTCTTTAAACTTTGAATTCAAGCTTAAAAGCTGAAGATTTTTATCAAAATTTTATAATGTCCACTAGATTATTTTGAGATTTTTTTTTACAGTGCATTTTTTTCGAAACGTCTATTTAATCAAAACTCACACTTTTAATATTTTGACTTTCTATAGATTTTTGCTCTAATTTTAAAAATTAAGGCTTTAATTCCAAAAAAGTTCATAAGTATCATAACTAATAATAGTTATTTGTTATACAAGACGGTAAAATTATTTTTTATCGACGACTGAAAATGTTTAATTAATGAGCGACGAAGGAGCCAATTAATTAAATTTCACGAGTCGATAATGAAATTTTACCGTCGTGTGTAACATTGTATTTTTTTTTATTGCGAAGGTTAAAGAAAAATCGAGAGAAAAACTCAATAATTTTGCAGACAGAAATAAGAAAAGCAGTCAAAAATTAAATCGCAGTTGGTTCGTTTGGTATGTTGTTATAGTTATACCAAATAAATAATTGTTTCACATCAATTTTTCAATTTTGATCCGTATGAATCTCAAGATCTCAAGAATGTGTATGTGTATGTGTGAAGAAAGAAGCGTTAGAGGCAGTAGCTAAATTATTGTCTCAAAAATCGCGATTAATATATGAAAAAGAGTACACATGCTTTCAAAGGTGGAAAATGGCAAAGAAGATTAATAGTTTAAGTGAAACGGTATTTCTGGCATATTTTTCTGAAGAAGCAAAGAAGGTGAAGCCATCAACATTGTGGTCTTATTATTCGATGCTGAAGTCTACAATTTTGGTCAACGAAAATTGTGACATTTCAAAGTAAGTAACTTCAAATTTAGTGTATAATTTTTTTGCTAATACGAATTATTGTTTACAGATACAGTAAACTAATTGCATTATTGAAGAAACTATGTGATGGTTATAAACCTAAGAAATCGAACATTTTTGAACCTGATGATATCATTCGATTTATAAAAGAAGCTCCCGATGATGATTATTTGTTTATGAAGGTTGTGGCGGTAATGGGTTTATATGGGGCATGCCGGTCCGATGAATTGTATAAATTAGAGATGTCTAATATTGATGATAGAACATCAGTAATGATCGTTCAACTGATTGATACTAAAACCAAAAAAGATCGGTCTTTTTGTATAACTGACAGGAAGTGGGTGTTTTGGACATCATAAGAAAATATATCGGCTTACGTCCTAAACACGTTCCTCATAATGAGTTTTTTATTAACTATAGACAAAAAAAGTGTACTATCCAGCCTGTAGGCATAAACACTTTTTATAAAGTCCCAAGAAAAACTGCCGATTTCCTAAATTTACCGGATTCAGAAAAATACAGTGGTCATTGTTTTAGACGATCTGCAGCCACAATGATGGCAAACTCAGGGGCTGACATGGTGACAATAAAGCGCGCAGGGGGATGGAAGTCATCATCAGTAGCTGAAATTTATATAGAAAATTCAGTACGAAGTAAAATTGAAGTTTCGAAGAAGATACTAGTTGGGTCAACGAGTGGGATCGTTAGTAATACTATATCTTCTGTATGCCCGTCTGTTCACCATTCTGAACACCGTTCTGTTCCAGACATCCATGTTTCGGGAAATGTGAATGGTACGATCCAAGTTATTATCAATGAAAGCACTAAAGATAATTAAGTTGTATCTAATAATAATTATTATTTCAAATAAAAATAGATACCTACTTAATTAAAGTATTTTATCTATCCTTGCTGTTAAAGTTCCATTTTATGTACCCTTACGGTTAAAATGGTACTTTAATCTGGTGTTTTGAGTTGAATAAAGTATACTTTAACCTTCGCAATAAAAAAAAATATATTAACAATAAATATAATGGGAATCAACAATTTCACTATGTTTGGATAGATATTTGGTATGATCGAATCAGGTCTGCCTTTTTAAATCATATCAAATTTGTCTAAACATCGTGGAATTTTTAATATTTATTCTTATATTTATTGCTGATATATTTTATTAGTTGTGAACATTGAAGAATTCTACTGAAGGATTAAAAATATCAATTATTTAAAATGTTGTCATTTTTTTTAAATATCACGCATAGAGTAAAGTAAAGTTTTTTCAACATTTTATATAATAAATTGAAATTTTTCTAATGATTTCGACTGCACAATTGAGACTTTTAATTCGGAATGTCACTTTTTTAGAATTTTGCAGAACCTTCTTTTGCAGAACTTAGGGGTTTTTTTGAGCTGTTTTGAATTTTTTATCAAAATTCATCCTTTTGTCTTTGTATGCACTATTAGGTCGAAATTTCGACGCTTGCTGATGGTTTTGACTTTTTTTGAAGTTCAGTTTTAATCTTGCTATTTCGAATTCCTTTTCGAGATGCTGATATATAAACTTTTGAAAAGTAAAATTTTGTTGTAGTTTTTATTCTAAGTTACAATTTTTTTTCTTGAACTTTCGATAATATTTTTTTATAAACCGGCTTTTTTCTAGAAACTTTGACTGTTTGCTTCTCATTTTTAGTTAATTTTTATTTGTTGTCTAAAATTTTGAGACTTTTAGAAAGTTTTAAACTTGAACCATACAAAATATTACGTTTTTTCTTATAAGGTTTCCAAATTAATTGATTAGCAGTGAAGCATTGAACACATCTCTGTTAAGGTTGAAATTTACCTTAACAGGTGTTTCAGCATGCCAATTTTGTTGACGAAATATATATCGACTAATTATCGCTTATTACGTTGTTTAATCTGATAGGTTGCACAAATATGTAGGTGAATTTGAAAGTTAACGATACATTTCTCATTTAGTTTACTTTATTTTCAGCAATTCTCGAATCGGGGATTCAAAGTTGCCGCGCTTCCAGAATTAACAGACCGGAATCGGAGTCCTTGTGTCCGGAGAAGCTGCGAAAGGAGAATTGCAACAAAGTGATCAAATTGCGGAATCAGATCGAGACGCTCAAGATGTACGAAAAGACACAGAAAGAGCGCTTGAGCCATCTAAAAAAATTGAGGGCCGTTATCATGGTGTTGAGGACCATGGGCGAAGACATCCCGTGCCCCCCTGAATTGAACGAAATCAAAGAATAAAGCATTTATGCATCTTGTGAATGGACCTTTTATGTGTTATATATTTTATTTATTTTATACATCATGAAATAAATGCAGTTAATTAAAGCGAGGGATTTGGGGCCACTGTGCTGCTTACGTTTCTTATGATAATCGGTCAGCTTTATTGACTGATTTTTAAACTTCGTTGCATAGACGTAAGAACAAAGCAACCCTTTTGGGCAATATTTATCTAAATTGGACGAGTCGTAAATGGCAGTTACCCGTCGTCCATGGTGGTCCCTGTGGACTGTTCCCCGGTTGCTTGAAGGGCGAGTTTTGTTAAAATGCCCTGGCGCTAGAGTCTCTTCGGGGTTATACGATAAATTGAAGTCTGTGGAGAAGGGATCGGACTCGTTTAGGCTACCCGCCTTGAGACCACTCCAACTGGGTCTCACCCACGTCAGCATACTTGAGGATCTGTCCAGCCTTAGGTATAATAGCGTGCCGCGTGTGTTCGGGGGCACCGCCGGTCCTTCCACACATTCCCATAACACCACAGTGCTTCCGTGATGAAGAATCTAGAACAATAAGGCTATGTACGAATTTTATGTAAAAACAGTGTTCCCCAAACTTTGCCCTGGATCTTCCCCATCGTGGCCCACTAAAAGATTTTTCAATTTAACTTGGGGTTTCCTGTCAAATAATTTTTTAAAAAGTTGAGCGGTTTGAAGTCACAATACTGTTTTTCTTTTTTAAATTTTTCAGCAGGTAAATATGACGTCTATCTTTAATCGGACAAATGCTAAGAAGTGTAGATATCGATATTTCTCGATAGTCAACATTTTGGGAAACTCATTTGAATTTGAAATCCTCACTTTAAGAACAATTGATGTAAAAACGAAAAAGCGATTTACATGAGTGATAACTAAAATACAAAACTTGTCCCCTGAAACCAAAAAAGATTAAAAAACACAACAAAGGTTGCTCTAACGCGTTTCGACAGCCAAGCTATCGTCTTCAGAGAGATACTTTTTTGAGTATCTCTCTGAAGATGATAGCTTGGCTGTCGAAAGACGTTAGAGCAAACTTTGTTGTCTTTTTTAATCTTTCTTGATTTCAGGGGACAAGTTCTGTATTTCAGTTTTTGAAGATAACCAAGGACCAGTCCGTTCCACCAAAATTAGTGATAATAGTCATTTATACGAAGTCGGACAGAATGAACAGCAATTATAAGTGGGACTAAATTTTGTTGTTAAATAAATTGCTTTAATATTACATGACCGAAAATGTCATTAATTGTTATTGCTGAACCTGGTAAAATCCACTGATACATTTTTGCTGATGATTAGATTTAGTGGAAAATTTATTTAAACTCCAAATAGGAACATTCAGTAGCAAACAATTTCTAATTTAAAGCAAACACGTTTTTAGTTACCTTGGCGAGTCGGATTTAAAATTTCTTTTCCGTGGCGCTAGTTTCAGTTTACCTTAATTTAATTACGGCGAAATCTAATACTTTGCTGTAAACTACACAAAAATAGGTCATAAGAGCGCTAGCTGAGAGTAATCCAATTTTCGTCATATGTTGTGCAAAATTAAGGGTAAATTTTCAAGTTGCGCTCGCTGAATATCTTGCGAGTTTTTTTTATTTTTAGGGAAATTTGATTAAAAAATAATTGGCAGTAACAGAAGTTTGTAACTGAACGAAATGCTATACTTTAAATTTTTATATGTATATGCTTAATGCAGATAATTACTTCTAAAACGTTTTGACGTAGATATTCAGTTGTACGTTTTTGAATAAAGATTAATGTCCTCTGTTTACAATATTGGTAACTGTGGCAGCATTTTGACTGCTCGTTGATTAATGTTACCTATTAAACTGCAAAACGATAAATCAAGTAATCACCCAGTTCACACATATTTTTATTTACTAGCTCACCCCGCGACTTTGTCTCTGCAAGGTCCAATAACGTCACATCATTTTTCAGCAAAATTATTTTTTTTATTTGATTTCAGGAGAAAAATATATTCAAAAATTTGCGCTCCTTATTTTAATATCCGCTAGAATTATAGGTGTCGCACAATATTACATTGGGTATAAATATTGCAGATTGGTTTGTCTTTTAATGTTCTGTGTTATAACTTTAAATTAATGGCGGCTGGTGACTTTTTGACAGGGGGTGCGCAGATGCAAAAATATTAGTAGTTAAGAGTTTAGGTGACTCCAGTGCCATAGCAAGGTATTAAATTTAAGAGAAACAAAAGTGATACAAAAGGTGCGATATTTAATAGTATTTTTACGAATTAAATTTAATTAACATCGTATAACCTCCAAAATATTTTTGGGTTATCATCTCTAAATTATTTTCATCGAGTACAAAAAAAAACATTATCAATATTTCTGGGCCCTTTAAAGTACTCTGTACGGTTGCACGTCGTTACGGCTCTGGATTACTTGATTAAAATTGTCTGCTGTCATAGAAATAAAATTATATCACTTTTTCATAAATACTGCATTTGAAAATAAAATATATTTTATCACAAAGTTTTAATTAAACTGTACAAAAGCACACAAAAATATTTTTTTAAACAAAATCCGCTCTACGATCTTTTAAAGAAATGAAGTCTTCATTACTTTCTCATAAAAATTGTTTAAATCCAAATTTACAAATTAATAGTTAGACCCTAGAATGGGTACTGCTATATGTTTGTGAACAGCGGTACTATTGGCAGTTAGGTCTGCAAGCGGCACAATTAGCAATCTCAATCAGATCAGCCGGTACTTATGCATTTAGCATCATAAGCCGACTGACTCGTACCGTTGAGTGATATTTATCACTCAACGCTCGTACTCACCATTTGGCAATAGCGCATAAGCACGGAGCGGCGTACTGCGGGCTAGCTTTAAAGTGGTGTTCTGTAAATTATTTCTCCGTATCCCGTGGAGGCCATTGATAGGCATCGCACGGCAGCCACGCTAGGTGCATAATTCTACGCGCACCAACTTATTTAAATTTCCTTATAATATTTAATATAATGGAGTCAAACGTTTGCGTACTTTATTCCAAGTCACTCACAAGTATTATTAATTAATTAGTAAAACAATATTTTGTGTTTAAAAATGTGATAAGTCCAAGTCTTTTACATTAAACCGAAGAAAATAGATCGCTTATTTCACGAGGAGCGCGCTCTTGCGCTCTTTAAGACCAGCCGCCATTGCTTTAAATAAAATTGTTAAACCAGTTAAGTTTTAATAAGTGAAAGAATGAGTTTTACTAGGAAAAAATATTCCATAAAGTACCCCTAAAACTACTCTACATTTTGGTAAAAATTTTATTAAAATAGTTTTAGAAGTTTCCGAGATTACCTCAGACAAAAGATCGGTCGACAGACAGACACTTGGATGATCCAATATTCATAAGGAATTGTGACACAGCGACGTGTATGATTAGATGCGTATACGTGTTCCAATCATACACGAAGTGAATATTCTTAGTATATAAGGGTTAATTTTAGGATTAGGTGTTAGGAGTTTATCGTGGGTGTTAGCCTCTCGCGTTAGAACAACCTTTGGTGTGTTTTTTAATCTTTCTTGGTTTCAGGGGACAATATTTGTATTTCAATTTTTGAGGATAACCAAGGACCACCAAAATTAATACAGATGATATATTTTTCATCATTATAATAGGACGTTCCCTTGAAATACTAGTAGGAGCAATTTGAACTTTAAAGAAACTGAGAAACTAGTTCACATTAAATAAGTTACATGCTAGAATATTCATAGCTATTTTTAGTTTAAACCTTGACAATCCTTACTAGATTTTCAGTTTTAGAAAAGCTTAACTCAGATTCTTTTTCACTAAATCTCTATTTGGAAATAGAAGCTTTGTCAACTTTTAACAATTTCAGCTTGTACCGTAGGGGTTGAGAATTTTCATAAAAATTTGTTTAAAAATATTCTTGACATTTACTAATTCTTTGTTTTATCGTTTATCGCAGTAAAGTGATTAATGTCCTCAACTTTAGAAATTACACTACTTTACATGGTTTTTGTCCTTGAAATGATAAGTATTTTTTCTTAAAAATTGAGGTGCATTGAATTTCAAAAAAAATATTAAAAAAATTCAACACGTCACGTTTCCTAAATATTTATTATTTCTAATTTCCAATAAAAATGCTTAAAAAAGTATTTACCATAAAAAATTAAAAATGAATTGCCTTAACCTTTATTTGTGTCTGTGTTTCTTACAAATGACCAGCAATAATCACCTAACATGGCCTGGCCCCAGTAACCTTGATAATTTTGCTCAAAATATTTTAAATCCTAATGAAAACGCTCTCCATGTTCGTCACTCATTTGTTTAAGGTTTTCAGGAAAGAAGTCAAGGTGCGAGTAATGAATTTTCAGAGACATTTTGACATCCATTCGTTGAAAATTATGTAATAGGTCAGCAACTAACTGTCGCTAATTTTCATTTTTGTTGCCTAAAAACTCTTAAATAACAAGTCGTAATAAATCCCAAGCAGATCTTTCAGTATTTGAAGGACTGTTTTCAAATTCCTCATCTTTCAATATTTTTTTGATTTGTGGTCCGATAAATATACCTTCTTTCAGTTTCGCCTCAGAAAGATTAGAAAAAAGGAAGCACAAATGCTTAAAAGCTGCGCTAGTTTTGTCTAATGCCTTGACAAAGCTTTTCACCAATTTTATTTGAAACGACGGTAGTACAAATTTTTATGAGGGTTTCCGACAATCATGCTTTATATTCAATTTACAAGGGATATATTCTTTTCTAACTGGCCACTGTATCTTAATATAATGATTTTTTTTTGCTCACGAATCCCACAAACACAAAAAACAACAATATTTTGTATAGCCGCCTTGTAAGCCCAAAAGTAAGCCCACTACTTTTAGATCACCACCTACAATCCAATTGTGATCTTTGTACTTAATAAGTTCAGTGTTGACATCGTTTCATATGCTTCTTTGATATTTACCGCATGACATATCGGAATAGATGGCTTCTTGTTGCCATTATGTAGAAGGTCGGTTTTAAAACTTGTTTTCGGCGAACCAACGAATAACCGCCATTCCTCTGGCTTTTAAGGTTGCTGCATTTCTTTGAAAAGACCAACGATATTATAACAGTAATAAAATTCGTTTTCTTTCGTGGAATATGTTGAAAAACATTCACTTCCTAGCCTCCATTGTTGCTGTCGTGAACCTAGTAGTTTGGATTTAGATAAGTGTAAATCTCTTACTAAATTATTTAGTTCAGACTGGGTAACCGTATGTTCTTCTACATGAGCATTAACCAATTCATCTGAACTTGAGTCAGTTTGGATTTGATCTTCATCAAATTCTGTGAGACACCAATATTTTGCTAAAACAGCAGGAAGGTTTTGGAACGTGCTACTTGTTTCAACTGTAGATAGGTTTGGTAACCGAAGGAACATCTGCATATACAATTTAATCTTTGTTCTTCTGATTAAAACCAAATGTCCTAGTGAGACAGAAATAACAATCGATAACGAAGGCTTCCACGGCCAGAGGCAGTACAGGATGTTCCCAATTACTATAATAGGAAGATACACGAGGCCATTGAAATCCAAAGATTCCCCAAAAACATCAACAGAGACGACGGTTACATGCTTTCCTCCATCTGGAAACCAACCATTGGAAATCTTCGGAAGTGATCGCGCAGACGAATGGTATATAAAGTTTCTTTTTTTCAGAAGAGTTTCGCCTCTGATATGATGAACATACTGAGTTGCCATGTTCTTCTATCTAAACTTTCTCATCCTGTGTACCAATTTTCAATTCAGAAGAGTTTCGCCTGTGGTATCGTGGACATACTGAGTTACCGTGCTCTGATGCTTTGAAATTGGCCTTTTTATTTTTGCATATTCCCTTATATTTCCCTTTTTGTTTATTGTTTATTTTTTTTGTTCCTGAAGAAGCCCCCTACGATGGTGGGCGAAACGTCGAACACTTTTAGTAGTTCTTTGACACTCCCGGAAGAAGTATATCCTGTATAGAAATAACAATCATTTTCGTGGTTGGCTGGTATTTTAAAATTTAAAAATCTGTTTTCACCTGCAGCCCAGGAGCTTAGAGTTGTTCTACATCTCTTACAAAATACATAAGGAGCCCACTTTTTGTCCCTGCTGTGCGGCCGAAATTTGGAAATAACAAAAATATGATTTTTTGAGTGATTCCGTTATGAGATATCCTTTCTTAGATGTAATAAATTCGCCACAAACCTAAGAACAACGGTAAGGATGTACTTTTATGACATTTTAAAAACAAATATTTATTTACCCAAACACTAACTGCACTAAAATTTGAGATTGAATTGAGAACCAACATGTGGGTAGTTTAAAAAAAAATGTGATGATAAAATAAAACAAATATATGTTTGCGATTAGCTTTTGTCACTAAATAAAACGATATGACATTTACTGGAAGGACATGAACTTTATTTTATTTGTAAACTAGTGTTTGAACCAAAATTTATCAAATTTGGGTAAATTATATCTTTGTAACAGCGAATGTATCAGAAGAGTTGAATGGAAGTCGAAGTTTGGCAATCTTCTTTCTTTTTGGTTTGAAATGGTCATGAATAGTTCAGTGTCAACTCTGAAGATGTTTTTAGCATCAAGTGACAAAACGTCCAAAAACTAGCTTAAACAGATGAGGTTTCGATCCAGAAAGTCTAGTCAGAGATTGTTTTCACTTACTCTTAATTGGTAACCATATAATCGTAATGCATAATCAAGCTTTATTTTCTAATTTAGCTTTTAAATAAAAACTCAAGAGCTAACAAGTGGACTTTATTGAAAGTTTTCTTAGTTAAAGTTGTAAAATCAGATTCTTTTGTACGAAATATTAATTAACGTTAAACTAGCTGCTACCAGCGGCTTCGTCAGTGAACTTGAATAAATAACTGCAGCTCAACTAAAAGAAAGCTTCAAAACAATTTTACGTTTAAATTAAATTTGAAATTAATTTTCAGTTCAAATTGTAAGGTGGTAACGTAGTATTACTGAAATCGATTATAGAGATGCCTACTTTTATGGTAATGGTTCGAGGATCTCAGACGAGAGGCTGCCTGTCAAAATAAATACCACAGAGTTAGCACTCTTCCCTTTTGTCTGTGATTGTTTTCATCGTATAAAAAGGTTATAAGGGTTATTTAAGCAATCTGTATATAAGTTTGTGATAAAGAGCAGTCAGCTAACTATTTCACATCATAAGGAATGCCTATACCAATTTTCCTCAGAATCGTTTCAGTAATTCAGCCTTGCAAAGCGTATAAACAAACAAACACATTTTCGCATTAATATATTGTGGTATGATTTTGGCTGTTAAATTTCATATGTAGCCCCACGTGGGGCGTCAAATTTGGGATGAAAAGGCTAAATAAAATAAAAAATATTTAGCATACGACCTACTGAACATTTTTTGAAGTTTTTTTAATTTTCCAGACTAGTGTCGTAAGAAATCTGCTTCAGGAATAAAATCTGACGCAAGTGGAATCTTTCAGTTAGAAAATAAACTCCCTAATAAAATTATTTGTGTCGCAAATTTTAAGTTCGCTAAATTTCTCTATATTACCTGAATCACGTGCTGATCCACTTTCGTAAAAGGAGAGGACAAGCACACAAAGCTAATTCCGTGGTCAAATACCAAAGGCTGAACTGGATGGTAGTCATCGACGTCGCATTCGTATTCGCCGTCGTGTTCTGTTTTCTCTGGTCTCATAGCCGACAGAATCCTTTGCTCGTTTGTTATTGATGATCTGAAAAAAAACCAAAATTTTACTTGTCTTTATATCTTTCCTTAACGTTCAGTAATAAGAAAAATAATTCCATATTTAACTAATTTCATTTCAAGTTTTCGGCTTACAATTGCAAATCATTGTTTCTTTTCAGTTGTTACTGCAAGCGTTTTGCATTATAATTTACCTGAGTTAAATTATTGAAAGACAGAAACAAAATATTCCCATAGAAAAATAGCTAACCTGAACTACACAAAGAGATTACTTTAATTGGAATAAATGCAATTACATTGAAGCATGTCTATTTTTGTTTCAAGATCTTTACATTTAGAGCAGTTTTTGTAATTGCCTTTTACAGAAAAAGGTGAAAACCAAATCTTAAATTATTTTTTCATCATCTAGTTAATAGATCTCTAAGCACTGAATGACAGACAACGCTGGGTCGAAACGGGTGGATCTAGGAGCACGAAATTTCATCAAAGTGTTCCTCGTAATATAAAGCATTTAAAATAGCGAGAAATGGGCATTAACGGTAATTAATTAACGTAATGAATAATACACAAGTTTATATTTGAAGTTTGCCTATAAGTGTTGAGAACTGACATCGTTGATTAGTGTGTTTCCACACCAATTCACCCAAATTTGTGCAGCTGATCAGTGCACAGTCTTTTTACGAAGTCTTTGCTTTTAACTTTTAAAAATTTAAGCTTTAATTTGGCACTTCCGATTTTTAAATCGAAATATGGACAAACATATTTTCTTTTTAGGCTCTTTGGCAGTTACTTTTCGAAATTTCGAGTCTACGAGTATAGTCAAAATTTTCTGCACACAAGCAAAAACTTGAGTAGATTTTTGTTCGAAAATTTTATAAAAATGTCGACTTAAAATATGAAACTTATAATTGAACAAAACTAAACATTTTTCCAATCTCTAAATATTTACCAAAGTATTGAGAAGCAGATGGAAATTTTAAGCTACGAGGGTATATCAAATATGAATAAGAATTTCTGTCATGTGGCCATGAGAGCGTCGGGAGTGTGCGCATAATCTTAGAATGTTAAAGTGGTGTAAAGTCCGCCAAAATTCTTCGTAGACTAGAAGCACACTTTGGGGATACTTATTTAAAGAAAACTCAAATGTATGAATGGTACAAAACATTTTTGAAAGGACGAACTCAAGTTGAAAATAAACCCCATGTCCGTCGTCCTCGTACTAAGGTGGCTAGGTACAAGATTACCGCTGTTTAATGCCTTTGGAAAGTGATCGCCCTTAAACATTTTTAAAGTACCGGAAGATTCGAGAAAAATGTCAAAAGTTTCAAAACTTTTGAAAAAAGCCAAATTTTCACAAAACAAGGTAGAACCTTGAAAACTTCGGGAAAAAGTCAAAATTTTGATGATAAAATGTCATAATTTTCAAAAAAAGTGATAATTTTGGAAACGGCTCAAAAATTATAAAAATGTTGAAATTTTTAGAAAACTTCAATTTTTCAAAAAAGCGACAATTACATTTTTCAAATAAAAGTTCAATTTATTACACTAAAGTTAAAAATTAAAAAAAAGAGTAGAAAGTTTGAAAAAAATAGCGATTTTCAAAAACGGTTAACAATTCGAGAAATTCGTCAAAAGTTTGAACAAAGGTGGACGTTTTCCAAAATAAGGTAGACAGTTTCAAAAATCAATATTTCAACATAAATAAATTTATAAAAATAGTCACCATTTTAGGAAAAGTTAAAATAAAAAAAAAATTGGAAAATAAATCAAAATCCTAAAGAAATGCGAAATTGTGAAAGTGCTGAAATTTATAAAATAAGGTAACATTTAAAAAAGTGGAAATTAAAAAAAATGGATTACTTTAAATTTCAAGTTTTTAAAATATTAAGTTGAAATGTTCAAGCAGCAAGCAAAAATTTTCAATAAAAATCGAAAACTTACTTTAGCAAAAAGTAAAAATTTTGATAGAAGGCCACAATTTTGAAAAAAAGTTGGGTTCCAAAAATCAAACACTTTAAGAAAGTTAATGTTATCAAAAATCAAAATTTCAAAAAATTTTAATTTTCAAAAAAATTGAAATGTTTAGAAAAGTCGAATTTAAGAACAGTCAGATTTGCAAAAAACTCAAAATTTTCCTAAAAATTCAAAATTCAAGGGTTAATCAAAATATCCAAACAAATTAAAATATTCGAAAGAAAACTTTAAAAAAAGTTAAAATTTTCAAAATAGAATAATAAAAATTATGAACAAGTCAAAATGTTAAAAAAATCAAAATAAGTTCAAAGAAGCCAGAATGTTAAAGTAGTTGAAATTTTCAAAAATTCAAAAGTTCGAAAAAAGTTAAAATTTTCAAAACTAAATTAACATTTTGAGAAAAGGTTGAAATTTTGGGAGTCGAACGAGACAAGATCGACATTGTGATAAAAGGGAACAATTTAAAATGTCGAAATTTTCGAAATAACCAAAGCAACACTGTAACACTGCAACACAACTATAAACGTTTTTTAAAAGTTAAAATAAACGCAATTTTAATTTAATAAACGTTTATTATACTAATCAATGTTGCTTGGGAAGTCGAAATTTTCAATAAACATCGAATTCTTCAAAAAAAACGAAATTTTTAAAAAGCTGACCTAAGAATTCTTTCTTTTCTTTCACAAAATTAATGCGTGGGTATCAGATAATAGATGAATAAAAGTCAAATAAAATAAGTGCAATATAAAGAATTTATTTGCAAAGCGGCCGTAATTGCTTATGGAGGAAGACGTTTTTATGAACTTTTAATGTGGTACTCACTTTAAGTAATCTATGAGGCTAACAGTCGGTGATAAGCGATTTCTCGTATGATAATGTTGATGGCAAAGAGATATGTGATCCATAACAGCTTGAGTTCGGTAGATTTTTTCTAGGTTGATGAGTCCACCTGGTCCAATTTTTGTGAAATGATGATCTTCACCATTGTAATCTGATATGAACTGTAACAAAATATTATTTGTAATGCAAAAAACACAACCAGTTCTAACAGATTTGCAAAAGTTTTAGCAGTAGGTAGTAAGTTACAATTTCATCGTGAGTTGAAAATAATTTAGTGTGCTACTTGGCACCTGGAGTCCCAAGTTATTTTTTTTTGTATCCTATAAGTGACAGATACTTTAAAATCATTTAGTACGTTAAACAATATGATTTTCATGTTAAAAAAAAGTCCACAACATAACAAATCTGATTATAGATTGAATTGCTTTGTGTTTAATGCTGTCCACATTGGCCAGACATCACGCAACACGCGATATTCATATTTGGTAGTGTGCACATCCTGCTTTCTTTCTTTATTTGTGAAAACAGCACATATAGTTTTCAGAAAAGAAGATTTTGAAAGCTATAAAAATTCGCAAATATTTACAGCTGCGACAATCTACACTTATGGTCGGAAATAAAATAAAATGCGTAAATTGCACCAGAGACTTATCAACTATCCAAATGGTTTCAGTTCCTTTTTGGGGATTTGCAAAGTCGATTGGAAAGAATTTTGTATCCTCAAATTTTCCACCTTTACTCGATGACAACAACAATATTGCGACTACTTCCAAGGAAAAGGCTGGTTTGCTAGCTTTAATTCCAATCTTGATTCACGAAACGCAGAAACTCCTATTCTTCCTAAGGTTGGCACTTTGATGCCTGAAGTTGTTTTCAGACAACGCACAGTCAGGAAGATTCTCGTCGAGCTCGACACCTCGAAAGCTTCTGGCCTTGATGGTATCAGCGCTATTCTTAAGAAGTGCGCTCCAGAGTTGACTCCTGTCCTAAGCAAATTGTTCACACTCTCTTACAACAAAGGTGTATTCCTTAATATCCAGAAATCTACTAGGGTGCAGCCTGTCCCTAAAAAGGGAAAAAGGAATCTGGCTAACAACTATCGCCCCTATATCTTTGTTGCCCGTTATATCTAAATTGATGAAAAAGGTTATCAACGTTGGGATTTTCAAATATCTGGAGAAGATTAGAATTATTTCGGACAGGCAATAAGGTTTCAGACAACTCAATTGGCGATCTACTAACATATGTTACTCATATCTGTAACCCAGCTATAAAAAGACATTGTGAGGCTAGGATTGTGGCACTGGATATCTCAAAGGCCTTCGATAAAGTCTGGCATGGATCTCTTCTCGCCAAATTAACATCTTATGGTCTTCATCCTGGACTTTCTCATTTAATATCCAGTTTTCTCGCTGATAGATCTCTTCAGGTCGTCATCGATGGTACTTCATCCGAGACATTTGCGATTAACGCAGGGGTGCCTCAGGGGTCAGTCCTGTCTCCTTCTCTGTTTCTGTTACACTTAAATGATCTCGTAACTTCAACCTCCAGTCCGATATACAGCTACGCAGATGATAGTGGGCTGGTGTCAATTTTTTTGTCCGACAAACCATTATCCGTCGTTACTTCAGATCGACTAAGGGAACAGCAGATACAGATGATTAATTAAAATCTCTAAATCAATCTGGAATGAAGTAAGAAAAATCTGGTCAACTTCAAGGCTGCAGAAACTCAGGCCTCGGTTTTCTCTAAGAAAACATCAAGGGATAATGCCACAAACATACTAATGGAAGGTAAAGTCTTTCCGATGAGACCTAATCTGTCTATCCTAGGAGTGAATGCGATCACTAACTTCTCTTGGGACGATTATGTGCGCGCCATTGCCAAGTCCGTTTCTCAGAAGCTGGGCTTTCTTTTTAAAGTTAAAAAGTACTTCACATCTCATCAGCTACTTTCACTGTACAAAGCTCAACTTAGGCCAACAGTAGAATAGTGTTCTCATGTTTGGAGTTCAGCCCCAAATCACACTTTAGCTCCTTTGAATTCAATTCAAGGTAGAGCGATTCGCCTAATTGATGCCGAGAGTTTGACCGATTCTTTCGAAACACTAGAGCACAAGCGGATGGTTGGTGACTTATCCCTTTTCAATAATGTACTATCGTAGGAGATGCTCGCAGGAACTAGTAGGATTGATCTCCCCAAGAACAAAATTTTTGAAGCATACAAGACAGTCAGACAGTAAGTTTCTGTGCAGTCTAGCTTCACACAGTAAGGACTTCTGTCTACGGAGACTCTTTTTTTTAAAGAACTTCCGAGTTATCGAACTCGTTACCGAATAAAATTTTTCTAAAAAATTACAATCCTATCTTGTTTAAGGAGGCTTTTCATTTGCCTCTTTGTTTCTTGTCTCTTGTTTCTTTGTTTCTGCATCCTGCTAGCAGGGTTTTGAAGGCATAATGGGGTTACCCTTCGCGAAAGGATTGAACTTAAAAAAACTTCCTAAGAAATTAGTTTTCATGAATGGTGCTTGTGAAGCGAAACCGGTGAGGGAAAACTATGATTATATTTAAGCATTATAGAATTCCCAAAAATTATTATGCTAGCTTGTGTTACGGAAAAATTATTATTTATTCATTTCATAAAAATCTACTATTTTTAAAGTAAAAAAATCCACATTTCAGCAACTTTCATTGAGAATATTAGTTGTGTGAATATTTCAAATACAAAATGTGCCTGGATAAAGCTATTCTACGATTAAATTGAAAAATATCGAACGACAGCTCCTAACTAAAGTAAAATCCTAGTTTACTTGAATGAATAATACGTTAAAGTGTCATCTGGGATTTGGTTGACAAGGGAAACCTTTCTTGCGAATTTTGTTATGCTGAACAGATTACTTCTTTTTAATTTGGTTTTGTTGTTCCCCATTCGCAAATTTTACTTGCTGATGCCTAATTTGCTAGAAATCAATACAAGCCGTTGTTCTTATCCCACTCTCTTCGCCAATACTGCGTATTTAAAAGAAGGATAATCTAATCAATTTTGTTTAAAAGTTTTAAGATTGTAGATTGGATAACCTGCGACGTATTTTAGAAATTTGTTCTTGTTGGTCATTTTTGTATTTTTGTATTAAAATTTACATCATTAAACAAATAACCTTTTATTGGGTGCCACAAGGTGACCTTTATTAGCAATTATCGCAAATGTGAACCTAAATGTCAGTTTAAAATTAATACCAAAGAGATATTTCTTTGTATTTTTATATGTCGTTTTATAATGTTAATCGTACCTTTTTCGTGTTATCAAAAACAGTCGATAAAAAAATTGAACATTTTTTGCCGCCAAAATCAACAAAAAATAAATACATTTCCCTTCTCACCTACCACTTGTCTCTGTTGATGAGTTTGGTCCCTAACTCTGGGGTCGACGATTTTGCCTCCTGCTTTGGCCGAATGGTGCGGATGATGCGTTGAAGATGCTGACGATACTGATGATGTTGTGGTGTTCGATGTTTCTGTGGCTACGTCGTGATGATGACCTGTCGAAGATGTGACGGTGGATGCCGGTGGAATAACGGTAAGAGGCGCCGCCAAGATTTCTCTCAGTTCGCGCAGAAAGGCCCCAAAAAAGGGCACCACGGGACATTCGGCCATGGAAAGGGCCCGACTTAAGGCACGGTCGTATTCTGCCGAGAGCAGAGCTGCAGACAAGAAGTCCAGCACCGGCAACGACTCCTTCTCCGTGATGGACAGCCAAAAGGGTTTGAGTTTGTTAGATCTGCAAAAATAATTAATTTGAAGACAAAATGTATTTACTAATAAGGGATTTTTATGCGTTGTTGAATTGCTTTATTTTGGACGGTGAGACATCTTAACGAACTGTGAAGTTCACAGTTGTTTAATAGATGTTTATTATTAGTATTTGTTAGGGAAATGGAGAGTGGGAGTAATTATTGATAGGTTTGAAACATTTGTTGCATATTTGCAACTAACTAGGGCTACTTAAAAGACACGTTATTGTTTGTTCGAGTTTTCGAGAAATTGAATATTCAAGTATGTGTGGAATACTAATATAAGCCAGCAATCGCACCTTTGGTGAGTCAGTTGTAAATAACGGTTATGCGAATAAGTTATTTGGTTAAATAATGTTAAAAATCACACCGTTTTGAATTGTCGAAACTCTAACGTGCAACTATATTTTCTGTCGCACGACTTTAGACAAAGCGGTATCAGTATATACAAACCTATAAAATACTTTTGAGAGATACTGTATTTTATATTTTAATAACACTTTCTCGGCTAATGAAATGGTCCAGGTAAACGATTTTAATTTATCATAGACTTATTCAGCGGATTCATGTGTCCTTTGGAATGGTGTAAACAACTTTGGGAAGCAGTTTATCAGACTTTTAAGCCTAACGTCGAATGCCAAACTTTGAGGAAGGTGTTCTATTCTATAGGTTCAACAGATGAATTTACGCTTGCCCTTGTTGGATGATAAATATTAGTTGTCTAAGGTTCGATGTTGTGCAATCAAAAAGCAAGTAGTTTCCGCCGGCCTACAACTCTTTAATTTCCGCTGGAGGCCGAAAGAAACCCCTACCTCTCAACCACAAATTATGAACTTTTTGATCTTCTCGTATTGGCTTTTTTATAGCCATTACCTTCCAGGTAGAGCGAAACAATGAAATTTGTCGCATTCACGCTGAAAGCTAAAATGAAACTATCGTTTCGATTCGATGTTAGTCAAAAAAAAAAAAAATTCCAATGAGACATAGTATGTGCGTACAACGTACAATAACAAAACGGAAAATGCAAATAAACACAATAAACAATGACATTTTGATCTGAAGCGGTGAAAGAATGAACAAAACTACCAGACTATAAAAATGTAATGCTCTTGGTTTTAATCTGAAATCAATAGTTGAAGGTTGCCTAAGTGCTTAACTGTAATGACAAAACTATTTTATAGTTTAACAATCATTTATTTGTAATTACTATGTATTTGTACAAATACTATAATAAAACGTATATATGTATAATTTCAAATGCTCCTACATCTGATCAAAAAAGATCCTAATTGCTGATAAAAGTTTCGTCACAAGTTTTTCTAATTTCTTTTTTTGCTCTTCTTTTTCGGTCGAAAATGGCTTGTCGAGAGCTAATGGGTTTTATCTCCCACATTCCAAGAAATAATCCGAATTGTCCTTTAACTGCTACATTGCCCTAAGCGACAATTCCAAGTAATATCATGTACTCTACAAAATTTCCTCTGGATGCCATTACCGCAATATTTATTATGTTTGCAGCCATATCTCTATCCATTAGACCATGAGGATATCTTACAAATAAGGCTTAAAGTGCTTTGCATTTTAAAAGCTTCCAAATATTTTAGTTCTCTTGTCGGAATACGTGGTAGTTTAAGCGTTGTTTGATGTCACTTTAGATGTAAAAGAGATTTTTAGTGTTCTAAGCAAGGAACAGATGTTACATAAATATAAGAGCTGTGTCTCAAATTATTTAAAAAAGTGATTACATTACTTACTAGTAAAGTATGCATTAATTGTTGTATCAAAAATTAAAATTTGTAAATTAAAATTATCATCATTTTCAACATGGATCGTCTCCATGTTAGACGGTAGGAGAATCAAAGCAATCTTAGGCAGTGATTCAGTCACAGTAAGCGCAGCAGGGGGTTGTGTCCAAGGAGGTGTTTTATTTCCATTGCTGTGGTCCATCCTGGTTGATGACTTCCTAAATATACTGCATTACTCGGGCTTTGAAGCAATAGCTTAGGCAGATGATATTACTGTCATTATTAGTGGCAAAACCGATTAAATCCTTTCACGAAGAAAAGAAAGCTAAATCTAACAGCTCCCACTATGAAGGGAATTCAACTTAACTTCTCAAGTAAGACTAAATATCTAGGAATAGTCTTAGACCATCTGGAATCCTCATTTGCCTCGAATAATCAAACAAGCTACGACAGCGTCTGATACCGAAAATGAACTACTGGTCATATAGGATGATAATTACACCTCTGATTACATATGCCTTTTTAGTAAAGTGGCCAAAAATAACGAAAAAGATAACACAAAACAAACTGAACATAGTTCAGGCAGCATAACATCTGCCTACCAGCAGCAATGGAGGTAATGCTGGGTCTAATTCCTCTCCACCTTTTAGTGAAGACGAAGGCAATCAAAGAAGCCTCAAGATTACTGCTATAAAAACAATTTAAAGAAGGGTATTTTGCCGGTCACATGAGAATTATCCAGGATTATCCAGAATTATCCCGTGACTTTAGCAAAATCGGTTGATTATATGCAACCCAGGTACAAATTTGATCATTCTTTTGAAGTGGATTTAAATAGCCACACTGACGCTCAATCAGTAATTGAAGAAAAACACAAATTATCCATCTGGTTTACAGATGAATCAAAGACAGCACATGGGACTGGAGTGGTAATTTATGGCCCTAACCTTAGGTTTTCTAAAGCTTTAGGAAAAGACCCAACTGTCTTTCAAACTGAAATACATGCAATAGAACTCTGCACCTGCAAGTGTCTTTGAAGAAACCTGAAGCGGCAATATAGGCTCCCAGCAGCTGCATTATCAAATCCAAACTAGTTCGGGACTGTCAACCAACTCTAAAGCAACTGGCTAAACACAACAGGATCAACCTTAAGTGGGTGCCAGGGCACAACGGAATACCAGGGAATGAAGCTGCGGAGCAACTCGCTAGAGAAGGATGTGCATCGCCATTTCTTGGACCTGAACCTGCTTTTGGTTTTTCTAAAAGTCAAATCAACAATGAGGTCAAAAAGGAAAAGCAAAGTCAAGAATTTTCCACTGGAGATCATATCCAGGACTACGACAGACGAAAAGATTCATATCTAGAACGCTTGAAAATTGAAAAGACAAAGGTCTACTTAGCACTCAGGACATCCCAATTGGGGATACTAACCGGCCTCTTAACAGGACATTGTCCCATGAGGTACCACCTCAAGAGAATGGGTCAAGCTAAAATGGACCTATGTCGCTTTTGCGCAGAAACGGCGTTTTTTTATAAACAATATTAAACGTCTTAATTTCAAAAGAATGCTAACATAAAGTACAGTCAAATCTTCCTATAATGAACCTCCATATACCGAATTCCTTAACATAACGAGTTTGTTCAGCATTTTAAGCAAATTTACACGTAACATTATCTCCATTTAACGAACGGGATACATCTTCAACGAATTTTTGGACCAAGATTTTTCAAGGTTTAATTAGTTGTAGTAATGAACTGCCGTTAAGAGAAAGTTCTAAACACCTCATGCTAATGACGTTTCAAGGTTTGACTAGTTTATAATTCCCTCTCGTTCAAAATAAGTAAACACTCAATTTTTGGGATACCCCATGCTAATGACTATGTTTACCTGCTAGTATAAAGCGGGTTTACAGTTTGAGAACACACCTGAACTTGTTTTCAATGCGTTAAATAAGTGCGAAGTATTTTTTGAACAGCAAACATTTTCTAAATTCTCTCTTCAAATAGAAATAACAGATTTTTTAAATAAAATTTAATTTAAATACATAGGTTTGTTTATATATTTAAAAAAAAATGTATAATATGAAATTTTACATGTGAATTGAGCATTTTTAATGCTACCTTCCTATAACGAAAACCTCTCTATAGCGAATTTTTTCTGTAGGATCTTGAAATTCGCTATAGGGAGGTTTGACTAAATATACTGTGTAACACATTGCATATTGTCCTAATTTACAAACTTACCTTGTATTTTATTTATTACACACAGAACACTAAGTTTCCTGTTAGAGATTATATTGATAGATAACGAAAGATAACTTCCTACAGAAATCTATAACAAGGTCTTACGACTTTAAAGAGATGACATTAGGGCGATAGGTTTATATGGAAAAGAGTGTTATTTATTTATTATATTGGTCCAACAACATTAAAAGATTTGACAATAATAATTAAAAAAATAATATTGAGGACGTTACAAATCTGAAACATTGGGCGCTAAGAGGCTCAATTGATAATGAGTGCTAGAGCAAATTTTTAAATAAAAATGATGGTTAATTGGACCTCTTAACGCAGCTATTGTACAATTTTCGAAAAATGTTAGATACCATCCAAATTAGCCCTATTATATTTTTAATTGGATATACATAAATAATCAAAATGTGAAGGGAAACATCCAAACAGTTATTCGAGGAATAGAGCCACAAACAATCGTAATTGTGTTACAAAATTGGGTTAGCAGAATGAGTTACTGCCAAGCAAAGCGAGGTAGCCATTTGAATAAAACAGCTTCCATAAATAAATAGAACGTATACTACCCTTAATAAGGCAACAATAAATTAAGCTCATTTGTACCCTGAAAGAAATAGTATTAAGCAGATGTTATGATTGTGCTATTCAGAATTACTGTGATATCAGTTTGTTCATAATCAGAATATTGTTAACTGTATTTTACAAAAATTATATTAGGGTTCATAATAATTTATTTATTAGGTGAATAGACCTAGCTTCAGTAAATGAAATGTCATATTAATTTGTGATATAAATGAAATTACTTAATATAACAACATAGAATCAATATTGTGATATAATTTCCATTGTTTAAACATTTAATGTAGTATAATTGTTCAAATATCATTTTACCGAATAATTACACAATATAAGCAATATTCATAGGATACATTTTAATATATACCTATAACTGAAATGAATAACATCGCGTACATTTAGAATTACGAATGGAAGGAACGATGGATAAAATACACAGGAATATAGCGAGAAATAATTCAGGAATATTTCGGCAACAATTACAGCTCTGGTGTACGCGAAGGTCCATTATTGTCACCATTTTCATTTCGTTTTTTTCCAATTACCTTAAAGGAATTGCTAACAAAAGTTAGGTAAACATAAAATTCAATAAAAATAAATAATTTCACTTTTAAACATCACAATTATGTAGGTACAATAGTGATTCAGAAGTACTTTGACAAACTTCAGCAGCTGATTGCTGGCATTATTATAGGAGAAAAGTTCATTGATTCTTAATGGCTCAGTTATAGAAAAGTTAAAAAATTGAAATACAAATTTTGTCCCAAGAAAGATTAAAAAACACAATAAAGGTTGCTCTAACGCATTTCGATAGCCAAGCTATGGTGCAACAGACTGGTCCTTGGTTATCTTCAAAAATTGAAATACAGAACTTGTCCCCTGAAACCAAGAAAGATTAAAAAACACAACAAAGGTTGCTCTAACGCATTTCGACGTCGATGTCATCTTCAGAGAGAAACTGCCAAGCTGTCATCAGTAACCCTCTAAAGATGATAGCTTGGCTATCGAAACTGTTGGAGCAACCTTTGTGGTGTTTTTTAATCTTGCTTGGTTTCAAGGGACAAGATTTGTATTTCAATTTTTAAAGATAACCAAGGATCACTCCGTTCCACCAAAACAGAAGAGTTATGGGCGATGAAAATTTGAGTTTATTATACGACATCAAAGTCCTCCCACTCCTACAGCTTAATTGTATTGATGATTACATATTGAAAGCGTACTACATAGAGTAACTACAATTTCAAATTTCGAGCAAGGATAAATATTAACTGGGTCTGCATATTACGAGATCATTTGTATTAAATTCAGCGTGTTTCGTAGTAGCAAATGTTCATTTCGAGGCGAAACAAACGGGCAATATGTACTCACTTGAGGCCGGCAATGATTTCCATGGCACCGTTGAAGTTGGCAATATTCCAGCAGGAGAGGGCGACCCGTAGGACACAGGAGAGCACGGCGCGTCGGGCATCGTGCGTGGGCTGCGATATTATGAGTTGTGTCACCCACGCGCTCACCTACAACGAGAGATAGAATGGGTTCGGTTAGGACTAAATGTTTTATTTTCCATTAAATACGCATTTTTTTGCTTATTCAATACCAGAGTATTTTCGTTTGCAATAAATAACAACATGAAGATTTAGCTTAGTAATTTGAGTTTATTCGTTAATTTTTTGGTTGCTGAAAAATAATAATATTAAGATGTACATCGTCTGTTTGAAAAATAATCACAATACGTATGAAAGATTTTTTTACAAGATCATTAATTCGATGTTTGCCTTCTTTACCGAAATCAAGAAAATCCAGATTTACTAAACAATAATCTATGATCTTTCTAAGACTATGGCGCTCCTAAGCATTTGTCAGGACGATTTGGTCCAAAGATATATTTTACAAAATTCTATCCAACAGTCCTGTAGGAGGGAATCTACCTCTCCAAGGATTTTTTTTTTACAAACTCAATAGTTTTCATTTTATCTGCATCGTTCCATACTTTTAACTCACACCGTATCTAAAAAACATTGTTTTGAGGGTTCCGTACCTTAAAAGGAAAAAACGGAACCTTCATAATCTCACTCTCGTGTCTGTCCGTGCGTCGATCTATCACAAAGAGGTTTTCCTCGAAAACTACGTAACGTGGGAATTTGAAATTCTCAATGACCCACGCAAACACCTCTAGCCAATGATTAGAAAAAGAAAATATGGGAAATTAATTTGGTCACTAAAAAATTAAGTTTTAGTTCATATATCGTCCGAGGTACCATTTGAAAAAGCTATCTCTAATGATCCCAAAAAATAATTTTTTTATAATTTTTGGTCCAAGGTCTCAAAAATACAGTTCAAAATGTGGCAGGAATGACCATTCCTTCCCTGATCTCCTAGGTTTTCAAAGATAAAATTTAGGTTTTAATAAGGTTAGTAGATATTGGGTTATAGATTATCGGTAAACTGCAAATTTTTTCGATATCGTAATAGTTGTGAAAAAAATTATGAAAAATTAGTTGCTAGCAATCCAAGCCTTTCTAACCCATGTAGTATTATTATTTTTTAAATAAAAGACTCATTTTAGCCGAAGAAGAGAATGCAGTTCAAATTTGTTTTTTACATTATTTCATTTAGATGAATATTTTCGGAGTTAGCACAGGTTTATTAAATTGATGGTTTGCTGTGTTTAATACTTTTCTCGGCTATTTACCGCAGTATGAAGGTTGCATCGATTGTGGATCTACTTTGTCTAAACCCCTTCTGTTCTTCACGAATTCCTGTTTTTGCTATTTCTGTTGCCAAGATTTTGGTCAATAGTTTTAAAACGGCGCTTAACTTAGAGTAATGTCACGGTAGTTTCTTGGGTCGGCTTTCTCTCCATTGTTGAAAATGGGTATTGTCATGCTTTATTTCCAGATCGTGGTTGCCTTTTTAGTGTTCACTATTTTGTTGAAATGGGCTGCTAATTCGTTCATGAGTGTATCTCCCCCATATTTGATCAATTCGTTTGTTTTCCGTCTGGGTCTGATGATTTTCTATCTTTTAGTTTTCCTGCCATTTGTTGGACTGATTCTTTTGTAATTATAAAGCTTTGCGTCTTGCCCCGGTTTTGTTCTTTTATTTCGTTCTCTAAGTCTTCGCTTTGTTCTTCTTGTTTTCTGTGTGTTGTGCTATGGTATAGGCTTTAAAAATGTGTTTCCCATTCTCGCGGTTTAATTTTGGTGGATTTGTATATATTTCTTAATTGGTATTTTCTACGTAGCGTATTCCAAACTCGTTTTTGTGCTCCATAAAGGTCGTGCTCCATGTGAGTTGAGAATTTTTCCCCAGTGTTCACGTTTTATGTTTTGTATTGCATTGTTTACCCTGTTTCGTCATACGTTATCACTTTGCTTCTAGGAGAGATAGGATTGTGTTTTTGTTTTTGCTAGGTTCTTAACTTCCTCATGGAACCAAAGTTTCTTTTGTTTTCCATCACACTTTACTTTTCTCTTGTCTACGGCCTCTTCAGCATTTGTCTTAATGTTTCTTTGGATCTGTTCCCACGATGTTTCAACACTGTCCGTTTCCAGGATTCGTGTTATTGTCAACTTTTTGTTTTAGCCTTCGATGATATAGGTTTTTGTTGCGTCATTCTCAAAGGATTGTAGGTTTAATCTCTTAATCTTGATCTTGTTCGGTGGGAGTAGTGCACATTGTGTCTCATTTTGGATAATACTAGATTGTGATTGGTTCCATGTTCGCAGAGCTCAATACCCTCACTTCCAATACTTTGGAAATAAGTAAAATAAAGATTTCCCAAAATTTTGAGTTGAAAATTGAGATTTTAAGAAAAACAATAAACATTTTAAATTTGACTTAGACATTTTGAAGCAAATGTGCATCATCATGCAACTTGTGTTTTAGATTGTCGATGTCTAACTAAAACGGTAATATTGCCGTTTTAAATGTGTATTTTCAACATGACAAGTTTCTGGGATATGCCCAAGATGGGAATACTCGTGGAATCGAGCAGAGCGAACATAATTTTAAAAAAGGTATCCTTTTGAATTTTAATTATTTCAAAAGTTACTAACTTTTCTTGAGATTTCAAGTTTTTCTAGTAATGATTTTATTTATGGTATTTCAATTTTCATTTGATTTTAACCACGCTTTTAAAAATTAAGTTGACAATTTGATATTAAAATTCAGCTTTATCCCTGAAGATGTACGGGAGAATTAATAAAAGTTTTTTTTTATCAGAAAAGTAGCAAATATTTTAAAAGAAATTTGAATGTGACGATTTTTTTTTGAAATATTGGATGATTTCTCGACATGAATTTTTTTAATTTAAAATTTTTAGGGAACTTAGTTTTCTAGGAATATTACTATACCGATATTACAATATTTTCTGAACATTTCAGCTTTAATCTTGAGGTGGCAATTTCAAATAAAAAAAATCATTAAAAGGAAATAGAAATTTGAAAAAGTCATGAAAGTTCAACTTCCATATTTTAATTGCTTTTAAACTTCATCTGAAGGAAAATAAAAATGAACTGGAATTTCTTTAACTTTATTAACACCCAATTCTTTTTGTAATTTGTCAATAAATGTAATGGATTTATAGAATATCAATAATGCTGGTTTTAATATATAATATAATTACGTTTTGTTCATTAAACAAGATACAATTAAGGGTTTCCTTTAATGATGTTTGCTTGGGAAACCAAATATACATTTTAGGCCTATTAAATTACAATTAAATACAGTACCAAATGTATTGTTGTTTTAGTGTTAAATTAGTGTAAATTTGTTTTGTTTTTGTTGTTAACTCAGGAAATTATGCTGGGGAGAGTAATTCCTTTTATATATACACGCAAAGGTTAGACAGATTGAGGATAATCAAATATGCACAAACAAAACCATCTCCCATGGATTCAATTAGAGATTTGTAAAACATTTTTATAATCTCGCCTATATCTCAAGAAGTGTGACCTAGAGTATTCATTTACTGTACCTGGTTAGGGATACCTTGCCATTGTATAATAAAACATAAAAAAAATTTCTTTTTTAAGTTTGTCACTGAATTCTGGATTTAGGATGAGTTCCTTCAGTTTTAGGCAATAATTTGGGCGTCGTTTACCAGGCTAATGTCAAATTTTTTCAAATTTTTATATTCATTCTTATCAACTTCTTTGGGAAACCAAAAAAATTTACTTTTTGGAAGCTTTTCTTTCAAATTATGGCAATTCTAGACCAGAAATCCTATTTCAGGTTAATAAGTTAAGCTCAAGTGAAGTATTTTTAAACGATTTTGAAAGTTTGAAGTCTAAAACTCCGTATATTTTTAATTGCAAACAATCTAGTTTACCATTAGCCCCTCGCTTCTTATCACAGTTGAAAATATTGGGCTTTTTAATTTTTTTTAATAGGTTTAATCCACTCGCGAAGAGCAACCCCATTATGCCTTAAAAGCACTGCGAGTAGGATGCGGAAACAAGAATAGATGGCGACGAACCGCCTTCTTAAACAAGGATAGGTTGTAATTTTTGGGGAAAATTTATTTCGGTAACGAGTTCCATAGCTTGAAAGTTCTATAGAAAAAAGAGTCTCAGTAGACAAAAGTTCTCACTGTGTCAAGCTGGACCGCACAAGAATTTGCTGTCTCCGACTGTCTTGGATGCCTCAAGACTCTAGTCCGTTGGGGGGATCAATCCTAATAGTTCCTGCGAGCATCTCCCATGATAGTGTTTGCAGAAAAGAGGTAAGTCACCAACCATCCGCCTGTGCTCTGGTGTTTCGAGAGAATCTGTCAAACATCCCATCATCAATTAGACGAAATCGCTATTTTTCGAATTGAATCCAAAAGAGCTAAAGTGTACTTTGGCGCTGAACTCCAAACTTAAGAACAGTATTCTAGCGTTGGCCTAACTTTAAGCTTTGTATAGAGTGAGCAACATGAAATGTGAAAGTACTTTTTAGCTCCAAAAAGAAAGCTTGGCTTATGAGAGGCGGACTTGGCAATGGTGCGCACATGATCGTCCCAAGAGAAGTTGGTGCTCCTAGGATAGACAAATTATATCCCATCGGAAGGATTTTACCGTAGCATGTTTGTTGCATTATACCTTGATGTTTTCTTAGAGAAAACTGCTGCCTGAGTTTTTGAAGCGTTGAAGTTAACCAGATTTTTCTTACCTTATTCCAATTAATCATCTGTATCTGCTGTTCCCTTAGTCGATTTGAAGCAGCGACGTATAATGGTTTGTCGGAGAAAAAAGATGACACCAGGCTACTATCATCTGCATAGCTGTATATCGGATTGGAAGTTAAAGCTAACAGATCGTTTATGTGTAATATAAACAGAGTAGGAGCAAGGACAGACTCCTGAGGCACCACTGCATTAATCGCAAATGTCTCGGATGAGATGCCATCGACGACAACCTGAAGAGATCTGTCAGCGAGAAAAGTAGACATCAAATGATAGAGTCCAGGATGAAGACCATAAGATGTTAATTTAGCGAGAAGAGATCGGTGCCAGACGCTGATGAAGGCCTTTGAGATATCCGATGCTACAATCCTAGCCTCATCATGTTTTTCCATAGCTGAGTGACAGATGCGAGTAATTGAGAAGCGTCATTTTGAATGTGCTATGATTTCTAAATGCTTTCAATGGAGCAATTCCTTTTACTAGTTTAGATAAACGTGGCTCATGTAGGTAATGTCATTACCTTTTATTTGGGTAATGGAGTTAGACATCATTTTTTGTTTTCTGTATTTTGGTAAAGAATAGGGTCAAATTTACCCTCTGGAGAATTTCTAGCATCCATAGGACAAATTTCAGTAGAAGCAAAACCTCAAATAACATAAGAAGGGTAAATCCCGACATCCAAACGTCCTTTAATAGTTCAAAAATGTTTCACTTTTAAAAAAGTCTCATTACTTGCGCAAAAATTAATGTTCCCAATTACCCCATTATTTTGTTTCCAATTTCTGCTCTGGAGAGAATGTCCAGAAGTATTTGTTAATCCCAATCCACATTATCTAAGAGCAGTTATAACTTCAAATGGTCATGATATTTGTTGACTTATATAAATTATCTATTTATAAGTTACCTACAATTATATTTTACAATTTTTATTAAAATATTTCTAAAGTATTGCCTAACTTTTCAGCTTTTCGCATAAAATATCGTGACCCTTTTATCCTGCTGAGTAGCACGCAAAGAGTTTTACTAACTGTGCATAATTTCCATTAGTTTAAAATTTTCGGAGTTGGATGTTTTAAAAATAAATACGTTGTTTTTATTTACCCCGGTTTTACAATTACTCCATTGGACTCTACATGAATTTTGGCCATTTCCTATTTCTCGAAATCTTATTTCTTTCCTTGAAAAACCTTTTCTCTAATGTTTTAATATTTAGATCAAAAAAGTAAAATTCTTATAACAATACTATCTTTAAGAAAATCGAATAAATTAGGTAGTTTTTGAAAATGTACGACTAATTAAATAGAACCTAAACAGAATTTGAAAACAATTTTTAAGAATACTGACCTCGCGGATTTTTATTTTCTAAAAATTTTGACTTTTTTGCAAAATTCGTTTATTTTTCTGAATAGTAGATCAAAAAATGTTACTCAAAGAGGCAATAATTTCCTAAAAAAACGTTCCTGAAAATCTTAACTTTTTCTCAAACTTTCAAATTGATATAAAAATTTAAATAGCAATAAAAATACGATCAGTCCTCCCTATAACGAACCTCCATATACTGAATCCCTCTATATAACGATTTTTTTCAGGGAACGTAGCATTTTAAGCAAATTTACATGTAATATTACCTCCTTTTAACAAACAGGATACCTCCTAAAAACAAATTTTTGAACCAAGATTTATTAAGGTTTAATTAGTTTTAATAATATTCACAGAAAGTTCTTAATATCTAATGATAATGTCATTCCAAGGTTTGATTCATTTATAATTGCGTCCCGTAAGTAATTACTGAATTTTTGGGGTACTCCAAGCTAATGATTTTGTTCACCTGCTCGTATAAAAAGGATTTACAGTTTAAGAACACACCTGAACTTATTTTCAATGCGTTAAATAGGCGGAAGTATTTTTTAAACAGGAAATATTTTCTAAATTCTCTCTTCAAAGAAAATAACAGATTTTTTTGATTAAATTTAATTTATCTACATATGTTTGTTTATATATTTTTAAATAAATATGTAATATGAAATTTTACCCGATAATTTTGCATTTTTAATGCTACCTCTTAATAAAGAAAACCTCTCTATAGCGAATTTTTTGTAGGATCTTGGAATTCGTTATACGGAGGTTTGACTGTATAATAAATCAACAAATTTTATTTACTAAAATTAAAAATTTATCAAACTGGTACGTGAAAAGTTAAACATATCTAAGTCTATAACGATTCCGTCCAACAAGGAGTCTAAAAAGAAGAATAATAATAAAAATGTGCAGACCAATATTTTATTGGAAAGTTCTATTCAATAAAATTTGATTTTTTTTGGAAATTTTCGTTCATTCACTCGAATAAAAATATACATGTAAACAGGCGGAAGATTAACGGTTTATTTTTCAAAAATTAATATTTAATTACGTGTATTACTTCCCTCTAAACTAAATTGCCCACGCCCATGACTCATGCTTTTGAAGAGAAAAAGTAACTTTGATTAAAAGAGCCACCAATAAAGCGGCAAGTTGTTCGGAAACGCTTTCGAGTAAACAATTTCATTTACAGTTATCTCCAAAAGAAGAAATTAAATTAGGCAGTGTCCGCCCGAATCTCTTTATTTTCCCAAAACACAATAAGAAAATTGTTGTTTCTTGTACTTTGTTTGGTGGACCTTAACAAGTTGGTGCGAGAGCATTCTAACGTAATTCCCCGAGTTTTGTCACTTTTCATCAAAGTTTTCTCTAAGGCGTCGTTGGTGCATTATTTTTGTTACGGATAAAATTCCAAACCATGTCGGGATAAACGGCTACAAGTAATGGAAGTCTTAAGTGTTAGACGACATTATTCTTTCAATTTGTTTGGGATTTGCATTTTTTTAGGGTAACGACCTATAAATTGTAGACAGAGACGAATGGGCTATATTCTCGGCTCGGAGGAAAATGTATCGAAGTTCCAATAAATTAACCCTGAGTCTTAAAGGTAATGAATTACTTTGTACCTCTTGCGTAAATGATGGAGTAAAGCTAAAGGTTAATCTCGATTTTAATTACACTTATCAGATTGGTAGTATTGAATTTAATCTGCACGTAAAAAAGAGATTTGAAATATACAAAGCCAATATGTCGATGAGTGGGCAGGCAAATCAATTCTATGTTTCTTTAGTAGTAAAACATTTTTCATTTTTGTGTTATATTGATATGACACTTATTAGGCATTTCGTGTTTTTTATCCCGATGTCTATGTAAAATTTGCTATAGGGTGAACCGTATTTGTTTTGAGAGCATTTCTGCGCAACAGATAACAAGCCTAATTCGTCAAATTCTGGCGCATACACCAATATTTTTCAGCATTTTCAATATTTCAAATGTTTACTTTAGATTCCTACTTTTCCTTAAAAGATCTATTGCACCTTTGAAAACTTGGGAATATTTTTCAAAAATTTGTTTTTTTTTATGGATATTGCGATAATTAATAATTTATTTTAATAAATTGGTTATACCTTTGAATCATTTTTTTTTGAAATTTTGACCTTAACTTAATTTGTAAAACTACCATTTTTCTCAAAATTTTGAAACATATAGTATGTTTTATATAGAATAAAAGTTTTTTTTTGAGTCTTCCATATTTTTCCTAAAAAAACTGTTTTCTAATAAAAGTTTGACTAGAAAGATTTTAAATTACCACCTTTTCTCGAAAATTTCGGTTTACACTTAAACAGTGTTTTCTAGAATCTAGACTCTTCGAAATTATACGACTTTTTTGGTATATAATTCTACGACTTTCAATTTTTACTGAAATTACGTTGAGAATTCGATTTTTTTGTTGGAAAATTGGAAATTTACATCAAACTTTAACTTCTGGTATCAAAATTTTAGGCTTAATCTCGAAAGAATAAGAAAACGCCCAATTATTAAAAGTCATTTTATAAATTTTTACCTTCATAATGTTTCTAGGACATGAATTCCTAAAATAGTCTCAACCTATTTATTTTACAAAGACAAGTTATGCAATTTCTAAATAGAGAAACAGCTTTGATGTTTTGACTGAGTTTGTCTTTAATATTTCATGTCAGTGGGTAATTGCTTGTAAATAACTTGCCACAATCGTATTTTAAACGGAGCGAATAAAACCCAGTCATTTCTCATGTTCGACACATCTAAATTCACATTCATTACTTACAACATCGTCGAATGTATTTTAAAGGCGGCTGCTCGATCTTCATCTCTACCACAATAACATCAGAATTTATTAGAGAGAAACATCGATGGCTTCACATTTTACTCGAGGCGCCATCGAAAATTTCATTTAAATTCTAAACACGTGATCTCGAAGACAGAGTCTCCACATTAAGGGAATATTTTCTCATAAATTGGGCTTTTGTGTTGATAAAGAGCTTTTGTTTTGTTAACGTTGTCATGCGTTATTAGAACTTAACCCGTCTAATAATATGCACGAAGGAATGATGGATATTTTCGCAAGTATGTGGTTCGTACTTTATTTTGTTTCCAAAAATGTTGTTTTAGAACAATTCGATGAGAAATTTTTAAATCAATAGATTACTGTCAATGATTAGATGAGGCAGTGTTCACAAAACATCTATCGATAGTGTCATGCAGGTATAGATAGTTCTTACAAATAGTTTCATGTCTTAATTTTGTTTAACGCAAAAGTTTTTGTAGATGTAACCTTTTGCGATTATCTTACAAAATTTGATTATTTTTTTCTCGAAAATGGTTAGGTTTATATTATATGAGGTTTGTTATTTATTTTCATGTGTGTTTCTATTAAAATTGCGGCACCAATACTAATATTTTGTATATTTCTTAAAAAGAAAAGAAAGCAGAAATACATTTTTTTATCGAATATTTTTACCATGGTTTAAGGATTCCATATCTTCTGGAATCATCAGTGGTCTGCCGTTTTATAAATAGGAAAGCAAACAACAAGTTTCGTATGTTTTTAAGAATATCTGATTTACACATGGGTTATTTTAAATAAACAGTTTAAAATTAAAGCAAACATTTTTAGAAAAAAAAGTGGAAATCTCTATTGAGTTTCGGCAATAAATTTTTTGATTGAAGTTGCAAGGTAAAAAAAGCTAATAAAAAATTAGGAGGAGAAAACTCAGAAACTTATGTATGCGTTATATTTTTAAAATTTAGACTTTTTTTAAAGCTTTGCCAGTTATATCAAAGATTGGCTGCAAACAATTTATGTAAATACTGTATGAAAAACATAAATAACCTTGTATTTGGCAAATTTTAATAATTCAACAATTTAAGTAGTCACGAAGTTTGTATATAAGAAAAATCTAGAAAATCGTTTTATAATTTGAAAACCCTTTGTAAAAAATATGAAATAAATGACCTGATTGAATATTAATTAAAGTTAATATTAAAAAAGTTAAAATTTTCTTGGTAAGCCAAAAATAAGCTTTTCAAAAACAATTCTAGTTCAATTTTTATATTTTTAATAGAAAACAAATTTTATGTAACTGACTTCCGAAACGACAGCTTCTTCATAGAAACATTTATTTCTAAGAACGTTCCAGAGCTGGCACCACTTGAAAAATAGGGCGCGTCGCAGATTTGTTTTCTTCTTCAAAAACATGGTTCCATGGGTTAGTCAGAATTTACTTCAGGGAAAGAGAGAGTGACATGATGAAAAATTGATTGCCAAAAAAAAAGAGCTGGACCAAATTAGCCAAAATTTCCAAAAAAAAAATTCAAATTATATGAAAAGTTAGGAGTTTCAAAAATGTTTTTCACGAAAGTTTTACGTTTTGTGTTTATTTTCACATCATTTTCAAATTTGGAAAAAAATTCTAATAAAATTTTTTTCCTCGCTTTTATAAACATTTTGAGCTAATTTTGAGAAAATATGTCAAATTTTAAGAAAAAGTTCGAAATTTCTAGAACGTGTTTTTAGAAGAGTCTAAATTTCTAACAACCTTCCTTCCAATTTCTACCTTATTATTTAATTTTAACGCAACCTTGAAATTTGAAAGGAACAGTTTAAAATTTTTGAAAACATTTGTTTTCGGCATTTCTTCATGTTTTCAGCAAAATATTTCTATTGAGTAAAAACTAGGAAAATTGCCAGAAAAAGAGGTTATTGCAGGAAAACAGCAAAAATTCCACACACAAAAAATGTCCCGAATTGAGTTAAGAGTCGAAATTTCCAGAAAGAGCCGAATTTTGGGAAATATTAAGAAATTTAAAAAAAAACAAATTAAAAACAATCGAAGTTTAGAAGAAAAATTTGAAATTTATAGAATAAGTCGAAAAATCGAGAAAAAGTCAAACACTTCATGGGAAAGTCAAATTAAAAAAAAACACTTCGGAAATAAAATTTTCAGAAAAAGTAGAATTTTGAGAAGACTTGTGAAATTTTGAAAGACATTTTGAATTTTGAAAATGAACTTCAAACTTCGGGAATATTGTCGAACTTTAAAAAAAGGGGAAAGTTCCTAAAGATATCTGTAAAAAAGGCGAATTTTAATTGGTTTTCATTAACCATTTAGAAGAAAATAAATCTTTAAAAAACTTCGGAGTTTTCACTATTTTTTTTTGCAGAAAAGTTCTTTAGATTTTGAACTTAGAAGTTGGTGAATATTTTTATTATAAGTTTAGATTTAGTTTTAAATCTTCATATTTCTAATAATATTCAGTTAAAATTCGAAAATTATTCCTCTTGCCAAAATTTTTATTTTTTTAAGAAAATTTCAAGACGAAAAAAGGTAAAATTTGAAGAAAAGTAGATCTTCTGTAAAAAAATATTGAATTTTGTGAGAAAAAAGTCAACATTTTGGTAGACTCTCGAAATTTTGATAAAATAAATCCAGTTTTGACAATATAAATTGAAATTTCGGAAACAAGAAGAATTCAAAAATTTATAAAAATCTTGTCTCCTGAAACCAAGAAAGATTAGAAAACACAACAGAGGTTGCTCTAACGCGTTTCGATAGCCAAGCTATCATCTTCAGAAAGAATCCTATCTCTCTGAAGATGATAGCTTGGCTATCGAAACGCGTTAGAGCGATCTTTGTGGTGTTTTTTAATATTTCTTGGTTTTAGGGGATAAGATTTGTATTTCAATTTTTGAAGATAACCAAGGACCAGTCCGTTTCACAAAAAAAAACAAGAAGAATTAGAAAAAATAAGTTAAAATTTAAAAAGTCGAATTTTGTGAAAAAAAGTGCAACTTAAGACAAATCTTGACAAATTTGAGAAACTTTGAGAATGTTTACGATTTTATAAAAGGTATATTTTCCAGAGAAAGCCTAATTTTATTAAAAAAAATGTTAATTATTCAAGATATCAAATTTTCGAAAAAAGTTAATTTTCGACAAAAAGTCAAAGTTTTGAGATACATCAAGAAATCCAAAAAAATTTATTTAAAAAAGTCGAAATTCCGAGGAAAAGTTCGAGCTTTCGAGAAAAAGGTCGAAATTTTCCAGAAAATTAAATTTTTATAAAAAGAAACTTCCATGTTGAGAAAATTTATAATTTTAAAAATAAAACCAAAAAATGTTACAACTTTCAAAGAAAAGACTAATTCTAAAAATAAACTTGAACGTTTGGGAAAATTGTCTGATTTAAAAAAAATCTAATTTTCCGGATGACATCAAATTTAAAAAAAAGTTAATTTGTCAGAAACAAAACTTAAAAAAAGTGACATTCAGACAAAAATCTTAAAACTTAATTTCAGGAAACTTCGAATTTTGAAAAAAATGATAAATGTCTACTCTTTTTATCTAACATTTCTGTGACCTAGTTTGGACATATTTAAAATTTTATTAATGAGTGTTGACAATATTCTGAAACGTTTTTTAAAATATAACTACGTGATATCTAAATTTTTGAAATATCATCTCATGATAGCTTACAAAAATGGGTTAGTTTATTTTACATAAAATAGGAAAAAATGAAATATCGAAGACGAAAATTAGCCAAAATTTCCAAAAAAAAGTTTTAAATTATACGAAAAGTTAAAAGCACCAAAAATATTTGTCGCGAAAGTTTTACTTTTTGCGTTTATTTTCACATCATTTTTAAATTGGAAAAAAATTCTAATAAAATTTTTTTCCACGCTTTTTGACCTAATTTTGAGAAAATATGTCTAATTTTAAGAAATAGTCCAAATTTCTAAAACATGTTTTTAGAAGAGTCTAACTTTCTAACAACCTTCTTTCCAATTTCTACCTTGTTATTTAATTTTAACGCAACCTTGAAATTTAAAACGAACATTTTAAAATTTCCGAAAACATTTTTTTCGGCATTTCTTCATGTTTTTATCAAAATATTTCTATATGGTGAAAACTAGCAAAATTGTCAGAAAAAGACGTTATTGCAGGAAAAAAGCAAAAAGTCCACACATACAAAATGTTCCGGATTGAGTTAAGAGTCGAAATTTCCAGAAAAAGCCAAATTTTGGGAAATATGACGAAATTTAAGAAAAATACAAATTAAAAAAAATCGAAGTTTAGAAGAAAAATTTGAAATTTATACAATAAGTCGAAAAATCGAGAAAAAGTCAAAAATTTCATGGGAAAGTCAAATTAAAAAAAAACACTTTGGAAATTTGCAAATTTTCAGAAAAAGTAGAATTTTGAGAAGACATTTTGAATTTTGAAAATGAGCTTCAAACTTTGGAAATATTATCGAACTTTAAAAAAAGTGGAAGTTTCTTAAAGATATCTTTAAAAAAGGCGAATTTTAATTGGTTTTCATTGACCTTTTAAAATAAAATAAAACTTTGAAAAACTCCGGTGTTTTCACTATTTTTTTTCAGAAAAGTTCCTTTAGATTTTCATCGTAGAAGTTGGTAAATATTTTTATTATAAGTTTAGATTTATTTTTAAATCCCCCTTTTTTTTGATAATATTTCAGGTAAAATTCGAAAATTGTGCTTCTTGTCAAAATTTTAATTTTTTTAAGGAAATTTCAAGACAAAAAAAAGTAAAATTTGAAGAAAAGTAGATGATCCGTAATAAAATATTGAATTTTGTGAGAAAAAAGTCAAAATTCTGATAGAATCTCGAAATTTTGATAAAATTAATCCAATTTTGACAATATAAATTGAAATTTCGGAAACAAGAAGAATTCAAAAATTTATAAGAATCTTGTCCCCTGAAACCAAGAAAGATTAGAAAACACAACAGAGGTTGCTCTAATGCCTTTCGATAGCCAAGTTATCATCTTCAGATCTCTCTGAAAATGATAGCTTGGCTATCGAAACGCGTTAGAGCAAACTTTGTGGTGTTTTTTAATCTGTCTTGGTCTCAAGGACCAGTTCGTTTCACCAAGAAAATAAAAAGAATTATAAAAAAATAAGTTAAAATTTAAAAAGTTGAATTTTGTGAAAAATTGTGCAACTAAAGACAAATTTTGACAAATTTGAGAAGCTTTGAGAATGTGTTCGATTTTATGAAAGATATATTTTTCAGAGAAAGACTAATTTTAATAAAAAAACAATGTTAATTTTTCAGGATGGCATCAAATTTTCGAAAAAAGTTAATTTTCGACAAAAAGTCAAAGTTTTGCGATACATCAAGAAATCCAAAAAAATTAATTTAAAAAGTCGAAATTCCGAGCAAAAAGTTCGAGCTTTCGAGAAAAAGGTCGAAATTTTCCAGAACATTAAATTTTTATGAAAATAATCTTGCATGTTGAAAAAATTTAAAATTTAAAAAATAAAACAAAAGAAATTGACAACTTTGAAATAATTTTACAAATAAACGTGAACTTTTGGGAAAATTGTCAAATTTAAAATAAAGTAATTTGCTGGATGACATCAAATTTCAAAAAAAATTAATTTTTCGGAATGAAATAAAACTTTAAAAGAAGTAACATTCATTAGTTTGATGGAACTGACTGGTCCTTGATTATCTTCAAAAATTGAAATACAGAACTTGTCCCCTGAAACCAAGAAAGATTAAAATACACAACAAACGGTTGCTCTAACGCGTTTCGACAGCCAAGCTGTCATCTTCAGAGAGAAGATTAGATGTTAGTTTCTCTCTGAAGATGACAGCTTGGCTGTCGAAACGCGTTAGAGCAACCTTTGTTGTGTATTTTAATCTTTCTTGGTTTCAGGGGACAAGTTCTGTATTTCAAAGTAACATTCAGACAAAAATCTTGAAAGTTTGAGAAATATGATAAAACTGTAAAATAACATTTCAAGAAGCAGAGCCCAAATTTACAAAGAAAGCTCGAAATATTCAGAAAATGGTTGAATTTTTCATTTTGATAAAAAATCGAGTCAATGGTGATTTGAACGAGAGCAAGAAAAATTTAAAAAAAATTAAGATATCGCATAGTCATGTTTTAAGAATGTTTCAGCATATTGTCAACTTTCATTAATAAAAATTTAAATATTTCCAAACTGGGTCGCAGAAATGTTAAATACTTTTTTTATTCGTTTTTTTTTATTATTTTTTTTAGTGAAATCTAAAAACACTCCATACCAAAAATTATGTGTCTACTTTGGTGGGTGGGTGGAAGCATGGGTTATAACACGCCAATTAGAAATGTTAAATAAAATTAATTAACATATTGTTTTCGACCAATGAGTGTCCAACATGAAAAATAACAAGAAAAAGTTAAAAAACATTAACATTTTTAAAAAAGTCCAATTTTGAAAAAAATTTTACCACTACTGAAATAAAAATCAAATTTTAAAAACTAACTGTAAATTTTGAGAAAATTGTCGAACTGAAGAAAGTCAAATAATTTCCCAGAGGTCAAATTTTAAGTAAAAATTTAAACTTTGAAAAAAAAATAAGATTTCGAGGAAAAGGATTAAATTTTGAGGAAAATGATCCCGAATTTCGAAATAAGTGGCAATTTGACGAATCAAAAGAGTCGATAATTTCAGGAAACTTCAAATTTTGAAAAAAATGGTAAATGTTTACTCTTTTTATCTAACATTTCTGCGACCTAGTTTGGACATATTTAAAATTTTAGTAATAAGTGTTGACAATATTCTGAAATATTTTTTGAAATATAACTACATGATATCTAAATTTTTGAAATGTCACCCCATGATAGCTTACAAAAATAGGTTAGTTTATTTTACATGAAATAGGAAAAATGAAATATCGAAGACGAAAATTAGATATAAAAAAATAAAAATGGTAAATTACCTTCGAGAAAGAATCCAATAAAAAAATTTAAAATTTCAAGATGTCAAGACAAGTCGAATTTTGTAAAAGAATTCTGAAAATGATGTTAAACATTGGAAAAAAAAAACAATAATAGTAAAAAAATATAAAGAAAAGTAGAAAGTTGCAGAAAGATAAAACTTCACATTTTGAAGAAATGGTAGAATAATTTCGAAAAAGAAATTAAAAAATTTTAAATATGCCGAACGATGGATTTAAATAAAAGTCGAAATTTTCAGAAAAAGTGATACCTGTTAAGAAACGTGGAAAAATTCGGAAGAAAAGAAATTTCAAGAAAAAGGTCGAGATTTCGAGAAAAAGGACATCTTTGAAAAAAAAAGTGCAATTCAGATCAAAGTTGATAAAAGTCATTTAACAAAAAGAAAAAGATTTTTAGAATAATCCGAAATTTTGAAAAAAGAAGAGATAAATTTTGTTGAAAAATGAAAATTGCCTTAAAATATTTTTCTGAAAATTTTTAAATTATTGGTTTTCTCGAATGTTACAATTTTATTATAAGATAGATTAAATTTCTAATAATAGGCGAACTTTTAACAAACAAATTGCAAAAAGACGAATCCAAAAAAGGGTAAATTTTCAAAAAAATGACATTTTCATAAGTATAAAAAAAATAGTTGATTTTTGAAGACAATTTCGGGGTTTAAAAAAAGGCAAGATTCTCTTTAGAAGGGCAAATTTTGAAAAAAAAGAGGAACAAATGAAAACATAAACGCAATTAATAGCGAATAGGTAATTTTTTTTAAAGAAAACTCGAAATTTTTAGAAAAATCCTAACATATTTGGTATAATTTTAAATTTAGACTTTACCCCCAAAAAATTGTCAAGCAAAGGCAACTACAATTACGAACTTTTTATAATGAAATATGAGCAAAAAGTATAGATTTCGAGATTAAATTCCAACTAAAACGAATTAAAGTTTTAAGTTTAAAGTACCAATTTTTAAATGTTAATTTTCTTACGAAGGAACTCCAAGTGAAAAACGACAAAACACTTTTTATTATCATTATTAATCAGCAAGCAGGTGATTTTGAGAAGCATTTTTGTGCTCAACGCAATAACAATGCTTAGAAAGAGTCAACTGTAAATATTTTTAACGTAACCACCACTAAGAAAAATTCGATACCTTTAACAAATATGTCTTTTTTCTCCTAAAATTAAACATTTGTTTATTGGCCAAGTCTCTATGTCAAGTGTCATAAGATCTGTCTATGTCAAAAAGAGAATTATTTTCCTTTCTCTCATAGCACAATTTTGTCTACTTGATAAACATACGATTTCATCTAAATGACAGGCCCTTTTAGAGAAAATGTGTCTAAAGTAATAAGACCTGTGCAGTTTATGTCCTTGGTCTCACATTAACTGGGCAAATCACTCCTTCGGTGTCAACGGACAAAGAAAGAAGCACCAGAGAATGGATATGTTTTCGTTGGTAGACTTAATAAAATAGAGGAACGTAATGAAAGCCAATATCCCTGAAATTGAGTTACGATCCAACTTTTGTCTTCTCCTCTTTCCAATTAACTTCATTTTTGTCTAATGAATTGGCGACGTTTATTAGAGATACATTTTAATTTCGTTAAGGGAGTCCCACTTTCGACGAAATAATTAGGGTCACTGCCTACGACACGTCAATTTTCTCGCTGTTACTTTAAAGACATGTTAATATTTCATCAGATTTTCCGGTGATTAAACTCCGATGTTGTCTTTACATCAACAAAAATTAATTACACTCTATCTTGCCTTTACAGGATTTAATCTGATTCTTTGTAACGTTATCGAAGCTTTCGTTTTGAACTTTACAACCCGGAATTTTACGACGTAAATTGCGATACCTGGGTGTTTTTTTAGTTGGGATGTTACCTTTATATGGAATACCATTTATTATAAAGGCAAACTGATTATGTCGATGGGGCTAATCAGGGCTAAACTATCTTTAAGAAATATTTTCAACTTCCTCCCACTTCCAGTTATACCGGAAGTAGACATCAACTTTCTTATTTTAAAGAGTAACTTCCAAATTTTATATTTTATTTGGATTTTACGTAAAAAAATAAGTTGAGTTTATGTATACATGTTTATTGCCACCTTTAATAGTTTTAAAGATATTTCAACTTTTCGAAAAAAAAAAATGACGGAAAAGAGGGTTATTTTGACTCTGTATCTTTTTTATTATCTGCAGTCAAAATATGAAATTTGGATTGAAGGCATGAAATATTATGGAGACTATAATAACGTGATCAAGTTTTACATTTATTATACAGGGTAATGGAAATTTTATGATCTTATTGTTTTTCTTTTATTCAAAAAAACTCTGTTCATTTAAATGGTAACTATGTGTTTTTTAATCATTTTTGGATTCTTCACATAAAAAGAAGAAAAAAGTTGTATGCCTATTTTTTCAAAATTCTGCATCCGTTACAGAGACATTCAAAAGAAAAATAAAAAATATATCTTTTATATCTTTTTTTAGTAGCAACTTGGTAGTAGACAACTAAATTTTCAAAAAAAAAACATAACCACAAGGCCTATAAATTTTAGGCTAAATAACAGTACAAGACAAATAAGTTTTTGGTTAGGGGTTAGAATACTTGTTGAAAATATTTATGGAGCCACGTATTTAATTTTCATAAAAATAATTTGTTAAGCAGACATCTCATTTTTGGAATAATGAAAATGAACAACAAATGTTTCAAGAAAATCAGTCCTTTAAATGTTAGATTAGAACTTAGGATTTGTAAGCCTTAAATTTTATAATGAAAATCGAAATGGAAATTATTTAGTGATTTTTTTTAATCATAAATAAATTCTAATTTATTATTCGGCTAAAGTATACAGAAATATTTTGCAATGATATGTTGATGATGATGAGATATTGAGCCACATTTGGAAAAACAACACATGTACATTTGATTAATACTATGGAGCTCATAACAGTAAAATAGACAATGACTTTCTCGCCTACTTATTTGAGACCCAGTTAGCTACAAACGATGGTCCGCACACGTGGCCGCCGCATCCTCAGGATAAAACACCATTAGAATTCTTCTACGGGGAACTGTTAAGGAGCAGGTTTTTGCAACGACTACTGCATGACAAGCATATTGCTAGGAACAATCGGATGTACTTAAAAAGGTTACTCAATTTGAAATCTTAAAATATGCCTTTAAATGTATTGAAACAGAAGACCGTCCTTCTTGTTCTTCTAATTAATTCTTTAAGCTTTTATTGCCTACAGCTTATTTCCTACTTGAACAAAAAAGAGATGTTTGGTTCTTTTTATTTTGAGATTTATATAAAATACCTCTGTAACGGCGCAAAATTTTGAAAAATGAGTAATGTAATTTTTTTCTTTTTTTTATGTGAATTTTTGACTTGACAGTTTTAATTTCAAGAAAATTCTCACAAAATATCTTAACAATAAATATTTAAAGTTGAAATGAAACTCAAAAATTGAAATTAGACATTGTCAGAGTAGACATTTTTGAAAAAAAAAACCAAAATTTTAAGCTTCCTCTACCAAAACTGAGAAAAAATGGAAGAATTTATTACACTTACTTTAAATTTTCTCTTCGTACTTCCATTTTTCTTTGAACACATTTTTTAAAGTAATTTATGGATTTCGAATCGTTTGTTGATATTTCGACTTTAAAATCGAAATATCAAAACTAAAGCTTTAAATTTGACAGCATTTGGTGTAAAAATTTTGAGATAAAATCACAATTTCGAATTTAGTCTCAAGATTTGGGAAACGTTTTTTGGAATTCCGAATTCTTTCTGACCATTTCACTTATACTTCGTTTTAAAGTCAAATTAAAAAAAAGTACAACTCCTTACTTTAAATTTAAACCAAATAAAATTAAACTTTGTGAAACTAAAAAACGGGCTAAAATAGAATTTTAATTTTTCGATATTTAGACAGTTTGTTCTCATATATTCGACTTTAACCTACGAATTTAAAACTAAATATTGAATATTTATCTCAAAATGTCGCGCCTAAATTTGACTACTCAAATTTAATCTAAAAATTTTAAAACATTTTAATAAAATTTGTCACGTGAAATTTCAACTTTATGTTATTAAGAATTACGATCTGTATACTGGTTTTTAGGATACCATGTTTGATATGCTGAAGCAATGTATACGATACAAAAGTTTCTAGGTCAAAGTGTTGAAGAAATTGATGTTTAATTTGTTTAAAATTTGGAATATTGACTAAAAATCACTCCTTAATATTACAAGGCAGGATCTGGACAATTGAAAGCATCAGATGACAAAAGTGAAATAGCAAAATGAGTGCAACTCATGCTTTTTATGTCACACTCAAAGCAAAAATGTTCCATCAGATGAACTTGAACGATTTTTTTGGGTTTTTGCGATGAAAAAATGAATTAGAAATCGTGTACAATAAATCAGCCGTGTAAAAATAATTGGAGGGTTTTTTATTGAACATTGGACACGGATGTTGAGGTCTATAAATATATGTATTTTATTTAATATGATAATGTAACGCAATGTAAATAGATGAAATAGGATTTAGAATAGAATTGTAGAATTTAGTGAATAAGAAAAGTTTCTAGAAGGTTCTGATAAGGGGAAAGCGGCCGCGATAACGAAACAAACGGCAGATAAGCGTTCCAGAAATTTCGGCATTCGATAAGCCTCATCTGCCGAAAATTCTGGAAGCCGCGGGCCGAAACTATAAAAAGGCGGTCAGTTTTCCCTCGAGTCAGTCAGTTAGAAGCAAGTGCAATAAGTTGGTTAGCAATTAGTAAACAATTAGTGAGTTACTGTTCAGTTGAAGTGTGCCGAGTTAATTCAGTAATAAAGTGGGTATAATCTATCACGTGTATCAATTCGAACCGATAACGCACGTAACAATAATAACAATGCTAATATTAAATGGGGCATATTTTCAATCCAATGGTAAACTCTATATTTCGACTCTTCTTTACTATAATTTAGGTTTTCTGCTCCTAAGCTTTGATAGAAAAAATGAAAGATTGTTTTTTTTTGACAAACTTCAAGTATATGTCTTCGTCTATAATATCGGTTAAGCAAATAATGGATTAAATAATTTAGATTTTTTCAAGTAGCTATGTTTATAGAAAAAGCTTGAGGAAATCAGTGGTGCAATAAAACATAACGTGTTCTATTAAAAAAAATGAGTTTTTGTCGTTTTTAAGGCGTGAAATCATAAAGCTATGATATGACACTGTTTTTTTTTAATTTTCACATTGTAATATAAAACATAAAAATGTCATAAGTTGTAAATTAAAATTGTTATTTATAGCTTTTATATCTTTTATATTTGAATACGATCTAATCTTCGATGTTGTCTATTTTGGATTACTGGATATTAAAAAACCTGTTACACTATCTACATTTTATATTTTGCATAGCAACACTTTAATTTAAATTGTCAGAATACTGCCAATAATGAGTTACTGCAGTCTTTGTTGGATAAGTCGATATGCAAAAATGTGGAATTAATTTTGAATATTTAAATATATTAAAATAATTTTACCTTTATGTATCTATCAACAAGTGCTTTATAGGCAGTTTTTTCACGCTACTTGTATTTATAAGGAAATAGTTTACTCAACAACATGAAAAGGATACATTAAACTACAATCATGAAAAAAATAAAAAATCGTGAAGGTGTTATTAATTATTGATGCTCCTTGAAACTATATGTAATTTTAGGATATGTCCTTCCAAGTTCTTCTCTGAGTTAATGTTTAAAACATTTTTCATCCATTCTTAAAAACGTTCACAACGGCCCTACAATTGCCTTTTTGAAGTTTCTAATTTATTACATAATATAAAACTGCTCATCGTTTCTTTGGTATTTTCACCTGTAAGAGATTTCAATCTCAAAGATAAATCAATTTCATAATAAAACAAATAACCTCCAAAATTGACTCCGTTTCGGGTGAGGCATGTTTTTATTGCCATTATCTTGCTTATCTCCCACGGCGCATTTCGAATTAACACCTGCGGGATTACCAGAATTTTGCCAGCGTTTTTTCTTTACCAATATATGCAATTTATGTTTACAGAGAGAATAGGTATAATAATAATAGAATTAAAACAGAATTTAAAGAGTTACATTATATACATTTTCGCATATTCAATTTAAATTCAGGGCTGGGGATAGATTATCTGGCAAGTTGTTTTTGGTAACACAAAACCATCCGTTTGTCCCCCATTTTTAGTCGCTTAACATGCCTAAAGAAGTTTACACCGCAATAAAATTTTTTCACCGTTCTGTAGTCTTATTTTCTAAGAAAATCAACATATAATATGTAATTTAAAAAAAAGTAACTTGACCCCTGTCCAGGGAATAAATAACATCCTATGTGATCGAAATTATTTTTAGTTGGTAAACGCTGCAAAAAGAGGAAGATGCCTTTTTCCTTAACGGAGTTATCGGACCTCTGCGCAATGTATATGGTGGATGCGCCGGTTTAAGGACCTTTAAACATTTCTATATCAGCGTAAATATTAAATAGGAATTTGTTTAGAACTATAACGCAGCTCTCAACTGAATATTAGTGTGCAACTGACACTTTTTAAAAGAGAAAAATAAGAAAAAGTCATCGTATACGAACCTCATTGAAGCGCTTAATGAGCGTAGCTACGGAAGATTTGGGAGCTGTAGAGGAGTTGGCGGCAGAGGTGCTCGTACTCGTCTCGCCTCCCAGTTCCAACGTCACCTGCCTGAGGTAATCAATGGGGGGCACCTGCAATCAACAACGCTCTATCAGAAAATCAAGTCCGTTTCATATCAAATAAATAAAAGTCCTTCCTCCATCGAGACGGGCGTTTTTCCCCGATAGCTTGATAAAAATAAATTCGATTTCAGCACCTCTTTAGAGACGAAAACTAAAATTAAATTGGAAATTTAAGCGTTGCTTAAGAAGACCTATTTTCGAAAATAGCATTTGAGGAATAAATACATTTAAAAAACCTTCATATAAACTTAATTCACTTTAACACATAATTCAATTATTAAAGTTTTCCCGTTTGTGTTATACAAGATTTCAATTTTTATCTCTTGTAATATAAAAGCCTGAGAATAAACCGCTTATGAAATAAAACAGCGCGAATGTATGCGTGAAAAAAAAAACATTTATTCGCTTTACAAATTTGACCAATGCACGGCGTTCGGCCGTTAAATTTTTATTTCATTTTTTTATTCTACATCGTTCGTTTGAATGGAAATGAGAGAAGCAGTAACGTGCTTTTGGTTACAACTTCTGCTGAAGCATATGTATTAGTTTGATATTTTATTTGAATTTTTCCTGTTAGAATACAAATCAGCGTGGGTATAAAAGCATAAATGTAAATGATATAGGAAATAAAAAGGGTTTTCCATAAAATCCGAACCTATTTTTCTTTGGAAGGACGACAATTTATTTTATATTGCTTCATATGTTTTCTTTGATGGCAGGAAAATGCACATTTTGTTTAACCATGTCGTACTCCAACGAAACATAAATTGTTTCTGTTCCGTTTGGGGTGGACTGCTGCATTAAACCATGGTGAATTGCTTCCTTAAATTTTAAAATAAAGCTCCTTCCAGGATGCACCTATGTTATATAAGGACTATATTTTAGGTTGCTCTTGAGAATCATAGTCGCTAAATAACAAATTATTATTAAATCGCCTCTTTATTGATCTAGTTTTAACCGTTAGAAGAATTCGTAGAGTTGCTTACAGATATAAAATGAACCCCTATTCAAGTACGTTATCCGCGGGGGATATGTTCTTGTCAAAACCCCGAATAAACAAACCGCTGTTAACGAGGTTACTTAAATAACCGATAAAAAAATCAAATCTACATAAAATCAAACTAGATAATGCACGTAGATGTTTTTCATATATTTGCATTTTTATCTTTTTATTTTATTTTTGGGAACCGCTACTGCGATAACAAGGGAGTACTGTGTTAGCAAGTCCCTCTGTAATAAAACCGTAGCTAGCATAACATAACCTTAAAGAGCTATCTATTAAGAAAGCATTTAAACATTCTTTGCGGACATTCTCAGTGCCTATAATCCATTAAGATTTACGAAATTTACCTTCAGTTTGTAAATAAAGTAGTCAAATCTCAAGAGTATCTAAAATTGCAATTAGTAGATGTCATCTCTGAATATGGCCTCATTTATAGTTTGGTGACAGGAAATATCAGTGACTCAAAAAATCGCAAACTATGTACAAAAATTCGTTATTGATAACGTTATCGCGTCCATTAATGTGTTGAAAAGAGGCCCCTTGTGCAAGAGTGCACCATCCAGAGGTAAGCCTTAGACTCTTAGGGCGTACCAAAGGGGATTACCGCGTAAGAAAGCTGACAGAGATGAAAATTATTGCGTTGTTGTTCTCCTTGTATGTCACAAAACCTTTCAACCAACTACCAGGTGTAGCCTATCTAAATTTTCTCGATCACACTTTCGACCCAGATTCACATTCCCTAGAATGCAACTTTCCTCGGTAAGTGACAAATAAATAATTAAAAATATTCCAAACTGAAGTATCTAATGTAGTAAAAAGAAAGCAGCTGATGGTCTTAAAGGATAAAGGCACTTATTTTACATCGTCTGATTTCATGACAGTTATGGTTTGGTTGTTAATATCTAAAGAAAAATATTTGCATCCGGCTTTATTTAATACTATTGGCCTTTAAGGGCTAAAATTGTTTGTTAACTTTAAGAAACTTCAAAGTACTTCAAACACAGAAAACAACTAAAGAAGAATGTTTAGAACTTTGACTATGGCTAAAGGAAATTCTCTTCATAATATTAAACATCGAAGAAACTCAACCTTTCAAATAGAAGACTGATCTTACATAACAAGAAAAAAGCAAAGATTTAAAAAAAATGGAATGAACACAGTGTCTACTACTCTTTTAGTTACCTGATAAAAAAGTTGGTACTCTGTATCGGCCAAGCGTAGGGCAACCTCTTCAGGGAAATGGAGCAGTTCCTGCAACTCCTCCAGCTCTGCGCAGTGGCTTGTCTGCGCTGCGAGAGGTACCCTCTTCTCCAGCTCTGAAACAATAAGAAAATCATAACAAAATACCTGAGTTTGAGTAATTGCATTTATTAGTAAAAGTGTATTATTAGTGGTAGCATATATGGAACTCGTCATTACAATAAAAAAATCCGGCAAAAGTGAGTGAAGCATTCACAACTAGAGCTCCGTATCAACACTGCAGTGAGTAATAAAAGAACAACTTTAACTATTTTTACTTATGGATATAGTAGGATCGAAGCATATTGGCTAAGGGAGTTAAGCCAAACAGAAAATCTTGGCCTTCCGGATATGGGGATTGAGGCGTCAGATCAGCTCTGTGGCACTTGGAAAAAAATGCTAAGAAACCAAACGCTAAGCCTTGGAATATAGGCGGATATAACACAAGACAACAATGGCTACGAAAAAGGATTTTGATTATCGGTAACTAGAACATACAAGGTATCTCAACGTAAAGGGAAGAACTAATAAGAGAAATTACAAGTTTTACGTAATATGCCTATCTGAAACTAAAAAGAAAGGACAAGGAACAGAGAAGTTAATGGGATATGTATACATATGGTCCGGAGTAAATAAATACGGAAGAAATAAAGCAAGAGTTTCTATCATGATTAGAAAGAAAATTACACAGAACATAAGCCCGGTCAACTATGTTAGTGAAAGAATTGTTAAAACTACTATTAAATGATATGAAAGAGACATATGCATAATAGCAATATACGTTCCAACAGAAGACTGTCCCCACCAAAAAAAGGACGAATTCTATTCTATATCAAGGAATCACGATATAAAATCTATCTTTGCATCATAAAGAAACTGATCTGCAAGAGTCAAATTACCATCTTTAGGTTCAAGTGATATTTACAAGACACGTACTTCTTATAGCACATGATATATCTGAGAAACCAGTAATTCGTTCAGGATTTGAATATGAGAGCGTAGAAGGTGTTTTAAATCAAGTAAATATTTATAGTTACAGCTAAATACTTACTTAACTGAAACCAGACATTTTCAAAACCATTTGAGTTCTTCAGAATGTCAAGATAGGGAAACACTTAAGACCATTGATATTAATAATTACTCAAAAACATTAATATATATTATATATAGATAAAGATATATTTGCCAGTTTTATAGACTGCGAAAAGACCTTTGACAGGGTGTTATACTCTAAAGCGATATTAATGTTGCACGAAATACAGCTGGACAGCCAGGACATACGTATAATCGAGAATCTATACTGGGGGCAAACAGCCGAAACACGTATAAAAGAGACGGTAACATCTGATATCCAGATACAGCGTGGAGTACGCCAAGGCTGAATCCTCTCGCCTCTTCTTTTCAACCTCTACTCAGATCGAATCTTCAAGGAGGCTCTTGATGATCTAGATCATGGAGTTAGAATAAATATCGTACCACTCAATACAATTAGGTATGCGGATGGCATAGGTGATAACGTAGAGGGTTTCTAAAATCAGTATGGTTGGAGACAGATCTGGGTCTCCATATGAACAACAATAAGACAAAATTTATTATATTCATCCGCGATTCAGCCTAAACAATTCCCAGACAGAGCGAGTTCAGAAATTCAAGTATTTGGGTAACATCCTGACAGAGCAACAAGACCCCGAACTAGTAATCAAATGTCGCATCGAAATAACTGGAAAACACTTCTTAAATATAAGACAATAATTCTGTAATAACAACCTAAATCTCAACCTACCGCAACGCGTTGTGAAATGCTATATTTGGTGGGTCGTTCTGTATGGTGCGGAAAGCTGGACCCTTAAAGTGAGCTCGATAAATCGTTTACAGAGCCTCGAGATGTAGTTCCATCGAAGAATGTTGCATATCCCTTGAGAGGGTGACAAATGAAGACTTACTTAGGAGTGCAGCAACTGAGGGAGGGAACAAGTTACGACAATAAAATGCCGCAAGATAGCTTACCTAGACCACATATTACGAGGAGATAAATAGCGTTTACTCCAGTTGATTATGTGGGCAAAATTGAGGGAAAAAGTGGCATTGCCAGAAAACGGATGTCATGGCTCAACAACGTCAGAACCTGGCATTCATAAAGCTGGTCATCTTTTTAGAATGACAGAGGACAGAAAGGCAATTTCCAGGGTGATCGCCAACGTCTTCCATAACGTAACGAAGCATTGTTTAATAAATTTACTGATTATTAATTGATTTAATTAAAATGTAATGCTTCTGTGAATTAAAAAATAGAAATGAGCATAAGAAAACTTGACAATGATTATGCATTTCTTGCGTTTTCTATATAACTCCTGCCTCCTAATTATGTAAATCGTTACGTGATGTTGCTTAAAATGGGTAAAACAATAAGGAGATAATCATGTTTTTCTAGGTAGGATATTATAGCAGGCAGGATTAACAGTGCCAATGTGCCTAATAATGCAATTATTTGCTGATTGAAAAGTAATAATGCTGCTGTCAGACAAAGGCCTCTCTAGAATTGAGTGAAATGTAATCAGGCGGAAAACCAATCATGTATTTAACAGGGGATTCCATAATTAGGTGGATGAAATGCCTGACTGTAATATCGTTTAATTGTCTGAATGAATAATAAGGGCCTGCTTATTTTAGCGGGAATTACATGTGAACCCAAATAATTTTAACACACTCACTAAATCAAATTAGGAAGATCGAAGAGAAATAGATTTTTGTAAAATTATTGTTAAAAGTTATGTAAGAATAATTAAAACATTTTCTGAATTAGAAAATACTTTAGCAATTACTATCCAATTTGGATCATTTTCAATGGCTTAATTCCATTTGTTCTTTTGCATATCTCTATTTGAGGTTTTGCAAATAATTACCCTTGCTGCATCATTATTTAATGACAACAAACAATATCCTAATGAAGAGACCGATAGTTTGGGACGTTTATGGGGTTCCAAGTTTGGGTACCAGAGACAAGTTTCGATCATCAGTCTGGTATAACCAATATAACCCAAATTCAATAAATACACCTCTGCTAGCAAGTATAATAGTCACTTGTACTTTACCTCCTACGAGTAACTCCTCCGAAGACATTTATGGAATCCTGCGAAACCGAGAGTAGATTTTATATGGCCAAAAATGTGAAAATAGAATATAACCACGTAGACCACATAGCAAAAAGCATATGGCTACATAGTGACTGCTGAGTTCTAATAAGATTTGTGTACCAGACTTTGAATCTAATAAACACTTCTATCGCTCTATGCCTTAGAATATTAAAGTTCTCTGGGATTTGTCAGAGTGACCGTTTTGCTGCTAAGCGTAAGCAGGTCAACTGTTGGTAGTAATGCTACCTATGATCTACTACCATGCGTCTTGACGCTCTTATAGTACTGCAGTATGCAGCCTATGTCGTATTTTGTTTGCACATTTTTTATGATAAACAAGTTTATCAGACTTTGGGATATTCTAATACAAAACTACAAACGTTTAAGTTTCATTTCTGGTTGTCGACTTATTGAAATTAAATTATGTATACATTGAAAAAAAAATATTAGGTATCCCTATTGGTTTACTTAACGCTCCCTGGAAAATTTAAAATATTAATCACGTTTATTTTGCTGGCAGAACCTAATTAACTCCATTAATTAAACTAAGGCAAATTGAAATTTATGTTGTTGGTAGATAGGAGCCTTTTAATGATAGGTGATAATACGTAAACATAAAACAGGTGTACATTTTTATATGACATTTAATTATATTAAAACATAGGGGTATCAATTAATTTAAAAATTGTTAATTACAGTAAATGTTAAGGTCATTCAAAAAAATAACTAACTTCGATACTGTGAACTTCAAATAAAATTCGAATCGACTTTTGCATTGGTCTCTTTTTAAACCTCTCTCTCTGTCTCTTCATTCGTCATATTCTATATCAAAAATCGAAGGCTTACTTGATGTTTCAGACTACTCAATATACACCGTCGAAAGTTTTTCATAACACGTTGGTTTTGATTTTTTTCTGAGCGATTGTATGCACCGTGGTGTTTCCATGATTAATTTTAACTAAAATGACTTTTTATTCATTTAAAAATGTTGTATGCTATGTTGGAATTTTCAAATAACAAAGTAAAAAAATTCGTTGCCTGATCATTCATTTTTATGCCACAAAACTGGACTACTATAATTTTAAAAATTATAAGGGAACCCCCCACCTCCAAAAAAAACGAGAATTTCGTCATAACTTCTTTATTTCTTAATATTTTTACACTAAATTTTGGTCACCTTCAAAGTATTCTTCCTTAATCAAAACGCATCTTTGCAAAAGATCCTTTCATTAATCAAAACATTTTTTAAATTCACTTATTAGGAGGTTCTTCATGCCTTCCAGCGATTTTTGTTTTACCTCCTTCACAGTGGCAAAACGCTTTCCTCTGATGTTCCTTTTAAGTCTGAAAAACACAAAGAAATCACAGGGGGCTAGATCCGGTGAGTATGGGAGGTGGACAATTGGTGTCATGCAGTTTTTGTTCAAAAACTGCTTTAGGGAGAGAACGGTGTGGGCCGGCGCGTTGTCATGATGGAAGAACCAGTTGCTTGTACGCCTAAGATCTGCATTTTCTTACGGATACTCTCCCTTAATCTTTTGAAAACCTCTAAGCAGAACTTCTGGTTGACGGTTTGACCTAGGGAAGGAACTTCAGCGTGTACAATACTTCTGCAATCGAAGACACAAATAAGCATTGTCTTGATGTTTGACTTCACTTGAGGTTTTTTTTTGGGACGAGTAAAGCCAGGTGCCTTCCTCTGGCTTGATTGCTGCTTTGTTTCTGGGTCGTATCCATAGCACCACGAAGCATCACCAGTATTCACCTTGGAAAAAAATCTAGGGTCTTCTTTGAGCTGATTTTGAAGTTCAAAACATGCGTGAAGACGATGCTCCCTTTATTCGCCTGCGAGGGACAAAGGCTACAATTCTTCTCATGTGCAAATTTTTGGTTAAATTCTTTAAATTAAACTCCATGATATCTCAGACATCTCACAGAGTTGACCAATGGTTCGGCAACAGTCTTCACGAACGAGAGCATTGATTTTGTCGACGTATTCGTCGCTTTTTGACTTTAAGGGGCGCCCTGAACAGCGTTGGTCTTGAATTGACATTTCTTCAATTTAAAACGTAAAAACCACTCGCAGACTTTAATTTTACTTAGGGTAGCATAATAAGTAGACTTAAGTATTATAATAGTTTTCGCGGCCGATTTCCATAACAAGAAACAAAATTTTACAGCCGCGCGTTGCTCTGAACAACTGGCCATAACGTTTTCGGCAAAATAGAAAAAGTTGTTTCACTGGAAAAGCTCTCTGGGACGAACCGATGCACTCACAGCGACAGAACTTAGCAGACTAACTCAGGAGACGTGTCCCTAATGGACACCTGATCGAGCAAAGGGTTTCCCCACCTTCCTTCCTCATCGCAGCAAAATGCCCGTTACTTTTGGGTCCTCCCTTATATATTTACATTCCTTTTCTGCATTTTTTCTTCAGCAATTTTGCACTTTTTCTGGAAATATCTTCTGAAGTAGAAATTAATGATTTCAATTTTTTTTCCTTAAAAATGAGATTTTAAACTACATTCAGAAAAATTTTTTTGATAAATTTGGGGTTTATTCTTACAAATTTTTTGCCCTAAATTGTTGATATGAAAGTCGCAACTTTTTTTTTCTTTTGAAATATGACTTAACAATTATAACTTTCCACCTTTTCTTGAAATTCATCAAAACTCATTTTCCAGTTTTGTGTTGTTTGACTTTATTTAATCTTTACAAAAGGTTTTAATTCTTTTAAAATGATAGTTTCACCAAAATACATTTTTTTTACATTTCTAAGAATTTCTTCTAAAAAATATGCATTTTTCTTGCAATTTCGCCTTTAAATCTTTAAACTTTCAATGTTTACATTTTTCTAAAATTTATTTTGAAAGTTAGACTTTTTTTAAACATAATTCGGTCCTTTAAATTTTTTTTATTTTAAACTTGAAGTTTCAATTTCTTTATGAAAATTGAAAATTAAAGTCTAAAATATTTACTTCTTCTCTATTCACTACAAAACTTTTAACTTTGGCTCTTTAGAAATCCTTCTTTTCGAAACTGTGTTCAAATTGGAAGATCTTTCGTCAATTAGATATTCTCATTCCAAATTTATGTTTTTTCTACTTATTTTCAATTATTTTTTGACATCTTCCAATTTTAATTTTTTCATAAGGATCAGATTATGCACTTTTAATTTTTTCTTTAATTCATTTTAAGTCAAACTTTTGAAATTGTAAATTCAGAATTTTTATCAAAATTTTGGTTTTATTTTTTAGGATTCCGATTTGAGCCTCCGGTTTTTACCTTTTTCCACAAAATTGCTACATTTGAGTTTTTTTTAAAGATTATTATTTTATTGTCTAAATGTTGATTCTAAATTAGAAATAACCAACTTTTTATTTACAAAATTATTCAGTATAAATTTTCAAATTCAACTGAAAATTCCAATATTTACTTGAGATTAAAATTTATTTTTCGCCCTTTCGACTTTAATTTAAATTCACTTTGCTAGTCTTCCAAAATTCCAAATATTTTTTTTTTAGAAATTAGGTTATTTTCTTTATAACCTACATGTTAAACTCGAACCCTTAAAAAAACTATTTTGTAAATTTCCAATTCTTTCCAAAAATTTTTACACTTTCCAAAAAGTTCGTTTTATATTTTTTATAAAATTTTTAACATTAGCTCAAAATTGACTCTCTAAAACTTTTAAAAATTTTGTTGTAATTAAATTTTGTTAGGGTTTTTCGTTCGAAATTTTGACTAATTTTCGAAATTCTATGTTTATCTACAATATATATTTTTACCTTTGCTAAATTTTTAACTTAAAAATAAAATTGTGATTTTTCTCTTTTTTTTTCTTCTTTAAAATTTTGATTTGATAATATCCTTTTAACATTTTAAGTTTTATCTAAACATTATTAGGTATTCGTTTAAAAAAAAATGTCCATAAACTTCGGTATTCTCCCAGAACTACTTTTGACTTTTTTCCAGATTTGAAGCCGAACTCGAAATTTTGACTGGTAAATTCTTTCGGTAAGTTTTGAGGTTCCCCTATAATTTCTACTTTTTTCTAAAAATGTTGATCCAATATGTAATTCTTATTTTTTCTACTCAAACTTTTGACCTCAAAATTTTTTTCGTTTTTTAAAATTCAATTCTCTTTGTATTATCCTTTCAGATACAACTTTGTTTCATAAAATTTTAATTCAAAACTAGAATATTCTTAACTTAAATATTCCAATAAAAGAATCAAAATTGCTTGAAATGGAAATTTTAATTGAAATCTAGTAATTTTAGCCTTAATGTCGACATTTTATCTATGGCCTCTACAGTTGGCCCTTCCATTTTTAATATCATATATCAATATTTTAAGGTGGAAAATTTGCGTAACAAATTTTTGGGAAAATAGAGATTTATGTAAAACTTAATTAAAATATATTGCTCATTTTAGAAGAATACATTTCAAATAGTATATTTAAAAAATGATGTCGAAAACTGAATAAAAGGAAAAGTTTCCTGAAAACAAAAAAAATGAAAATTTAAAGGTTAAATTTTAATGTTAACATTTTGAATTAAGCTCAAAATTTTGAAATAAATGGACCTTCAAAATGTCGCCATTATTATCAATTATTTTTTTAATTCGACTAAAAGCAGTTTGAAGAAAAAATTTGGAAAGATAAAATTCAAACTATGTTCTTTTTAGCAATTTCGAAGTATTTAGAAGGCTGGCTAACTGCACATAATAAACTCTCTGGACGCGAAAACGGAATAATTTTAATAATATTAGCATAATTATTAATTGGACAAAAATGTTACCTCTGGAGCCTGCATTCTCAAAAAATAATGCAATTGATTTAAATATTATGTCAATTTAATGGTAAGAAATTTTATTGTCAAATTTAATAAAAATATGAGAAAATATGTTTAGTAATTAGAATGATGCAAGTGTCTTGAAAACAAGAAAATATGTATGAATATGTAACATGCAAACAATTAAAATTAAGTTAAATAAAAAAGTCAAATAAAATTGTAATGAATTTCTGGTCGTGGGGAGAAATTTTGGTCGACATGTTCAAGTTCAAAAATCGGACGCTAACCTGAAGTTGTGAACAAACCAAAAAATACTGTTTAATGAATATTGTCGATATGTTATATTGTCTATTGTTTTTCATAAATCCTTGGTGTCGATTTTTTCTTGAAATGATTGTGTGTAGAGCAAAATGAATTCTATCTGAAGTGACTGTCCTTCCTATCAAAGGTCTATTAATATTTTGGCTGCATTGTAGATAATTTTTAAATGATAATAATTTAAACTTAACAATAGTTGAAATTAATGAAATTGCGACATCCTTAGCTAAACCTAATCTTTTTTCTATTAATTTCATTTATTTATTTATTTAGTTATTTTCTTATTCCTGCAAATCACACCTAAAAACTCAAGCAATTTCTCTTTAAAAATTTCTTAAAATTAAGGCAATCCAAAAGTTTTGCACAATATATTTTATACTGAATAATTTCAGGCATTTTTCGGAAGTCGATTTTTTCGTCCATTAAAAATTTTAGTCCACAAAACCTCTCAGATGAGTTTCTTTGGCCCTTGCATAATACGTTTGAGAATATTATAAACGTATGTATATAGAAATTCACGAATTAAGTGTACTCACCATTAAAATCTATCATACAGGGGTCCGTAGAAATTTGTTATAATTTTCAAAATTTTTCCTGAAGCGACAAAGAAAAAAATAGTTTTCAACTGGAGCTATGAGGGTTGTCAATAGCGGCAACATAAAACGATTTTTGGACTTCCTCAGAGCCTTTTTCCGCTCTTAAACATAATTGAATGTGATTGTTTACCATAAGTTTTCACTGGGCAAACAGTTTCAAAATGAATCTATCTCTTTCCCAAAATTTTTCGTTTGGCAATGGGAGAATCCACCATGGTGGATGCGCAACATAAATATTCTGTTTACCTCTATTGCTGTAATCAGAGTATCTATGTTCAAGTCAGATTGAAGTATTTAAGAAAATTACCAAAAACTGTCATAAGAATTTACCTTGGAAAAAATTAGGGAAATGTGGGAACACTTTTGCCCAAAAAACGAGGCGGGTTCACTGATAACTAAATTATCGTTGTTTAACTTAGACAATATATAAGTTTCCATAGAGCAGGTTGTAAAGTGTCTTTGTGTCAAAGCGAGGCCTTTATTTGCAAAGCAGAAAGGGCAGCGCAGCGTGTTAAACGTGAAAAGGCATGACTAATCGCATTATTTTCATACCAGGCTCGGTGAAGTTTTGCCTTCTCGGGCAGTTAATTTGACAAAGAGCTTTATAACTGAAGTTAACAGCTTCAGCGGGATTTTATGCATTTAAAATATATCTAAATAGCGTCACTTCATTCGAACGAGGCGTTTTTCTTATTATACCGACTTGATGAAAAATTCTGCCAGCCAATTACTCGCCTCTTGAAGCTCTATTACGAATAATGCCACAACAAGCCCTTCGCAAACGAGAGCCGTAACAAATTTCTATTATTTTCTTTTATATTCCGTTAATGGTTATACGTAGCATAAAGTTGGAATTTTTGATTATCGCTGACAATTTTAATTAAAAAATTAGAACCCACTAAAATAAAGGCTGACATATGTCTAAGTTTGAACATCTTTTTGATCTCTGGATTGATCGTGTGACAAGTTGGGGTGGTATGCAGACGTCACTAGGTGATGAGGGCATCTTTACTTCAGATCTTCAGCACTGAACCGAGTGAGGAAACATTTGTAAATCATTCCAATTTGAGTAGATCTACCATCTACCCAGACCCAGGCACCAAGAAAATTTTCGAAAGAATTGGTACAGACATAGACATTTACAAGTTGTTTCAGAAAGTAGAATCTCTTACCTTTGAAATAATAAGAGTTTAGTTAGAAATATTTAAATTATAATCAATGATGATGTTTTTAATTATTTATGCTTTGAATTTTTAGGCCTATGTCTGCTTTAGATTTAACGTTAATTTAATTATTATTAATCTTAGATGATTTTGTAGGTGCAGCGTATCCTCCAAAAGAAAAAAAATATTAATATCTTTTAAAAATATACCTCAGGCGATCTTTGGAAGCCCACAATATAAAATGAGGTTATATTTCCCCGAGTTTTTTGTCTTTTAATATGGTTTTCCCTCTATGTTACTTACATGGGAAAGACAGAATAAGTTTAATTCTTGCGTGATACATGTAACTTTGTTATTAAAATTGAAAATTCCTGTTCCTTTATAAAGCAGCTTTCCCGCTTGCCTACTACTCGAGGTATATTACATTATAAAATATATTATACGCCTTATGATGAAATATGAATTTTTTGTGCGTCTTAATCGCGAGAACGGTGTCCCGAATAAAACAAACGTGGAATATTCCAATTTAAAATTAAAATCATTTCTTCCTATATAATATAATGTGAAACCTTAAATCAAAAACGACCAATACAAATAGGTAGAAGCAAGAACTGACTCCTTCTTTGAAAAGCAACTTTAAAATATTAAGTTTAGTCATCTAAAGTGGAAATCCCAAGTCCAAATTTCAGTAAATTGCGAAATCTGAAACCCCTATAAAAATAGGATATTTTAAATTTAAACTCAAAATGACGCACAGGTTAAACTTTAAAGTAAGAAAATATTTTAAAGAAAAATCTAGTAAAAACAAAGATGTCTAAAAAAAGATATTTTAAATTTTCTTCTCACAAATTTCAGGAATTTAGGCATCAAACGCAAAAATATTTTAAGTTGAATGTCCCTAAAAATGTTTACTTAAAATTTCGATTAGTTCGAGATATAAAAAAAGTTTTTTTAAGAACAAATGAAAATCTTTTGAATGATTGGTAAAATTTCAAAACAGTTTTTTTAAAGCTAAAATTTGGGGATTGAAGAGAATTTAAAAAAACTGCTGCGAAGGCTAAAGCATTGTTTTAACTGACGGTCGTTATTTGCGAATTTTCTAGTTCTTTAATTATTAGTTTTTGCATTTTGTTTGTATTCCTTTGATTTAGAAGTTTGGAGCTTTTTCTAAAAATTATAACTTTTTTATCAAGAGTTTCAACTATGTTTTTCAAATAACTACTTCTAAAACTAACCGTCTTTCTTTCAAATTTTCTGCTCTTTATTACAATTTTTTCAAAATTTTCAAATGTTCTTACACATACTGATTTATTTTAAATTTTGACTAATTCAAACATTTCTTGATGAAATTTCCATTTAAGCTCAAACATTTCTTGTATAAATTGAAGGTTGTTCCTAAAATGTTGACTTTAATATTAAAAAAGGTTAACAAAATGTATTCGTAAAGTGATGGTGGTTGAAGTTTAAGTTTACAATTTTAATTTTTCTTCCTAACAATTTTGCCCTTCAAAATGAAAATTCCAATGTTGTGTTTCTTAATGTTTGGCTAAAACTTGAAATTTTGGTTTGAAAAGTTTTTACTTTAAATAGGAATTTTTTTTAATAGTTGGGACTTTTTTTACGAAGATCGACTTTTATTTTCTAAATTGAAATAGAAATCTTGTCCTTGGTTATCGAAACGCGTTAGAGCAAGCTTTGTTGTGCTTTTTAATCTTTGTTGGTTTCAGGGGACAAAATGTGTATTTTAATTGTTAAAGATAACCAAGGACCAGTCCAGTCCAGCAAAAAAATCGACTTTTTTTAAATTTTTATATATTTTAGAAATATTGGCTTCAAATTTATTTAATTTTGAAATTTTTTGTTAATCAGAGTTTAAACTTTCCATTTATATTTTCTTAAAATTTCAACATTCGAAAAGTTTCGGTTTTATTCCTAATAAATTTTAAATTTTTCTTGTATTTTTTAGTTAAAACCTGCAATTTTTACCTTCTATCTCAAAATCTTAACATTACACTTGGCATTGTGTTTTTTCGACTGCTTTCACTTGATTTTCGAAAAGCAGGCTATCATTTAGAAATTCCCAATTTACACCTTCAATTTGTCTTCTTTTTTTAAATCTAATTCATAAACTGTATCCAAAGTCCTGTTTTTTTTGAAGATTTTTTGACATACCCACATAAATATCAAAATTTGTTTATTTTATTTGAAATTTCAAAATTAAAAGGGATAAACGGGTTTTGTAGGTATTGATTATTGTAGCCCTCCCCCTCAAATGTACCCATCGCTCCAAAAATATTTTTCCGCTTTTGAATTTCCCTCTAAATTTTTATATTAATTGAAACTGATATGCTTCTATTGTTCCTAAAAAGTATTCACAATTTTATGGGTCACTGTATAATAGCGAAAGTATTTGTCTTTCCGATCTATTTGTTCCAATGATTAAACAAAATTTAAAACTGAATTTCGAGAAAAAAAGTATTTCGAATTTAGATTTAAATCGAAACTTCTTGATTGGGGACGAAATCTAGGAAAATAAAATTAATGCTTTAGATTTTGAGCCTTAAATTGAAGTTTTAGAGAAAAAGTTAAAAATTAAAAGTTTAAACTTAGAATTTTCAAAAGAAACTTAAGATTTCTAAAAAAACTAGTAATTTATGTAATAAAAAAAACCTAAAATTTCTGAACATCTAAATTATTTTCCAAGTTCCATTTAAACATAAGATTTCATTTGGAGCTTAAACTTTTTAAAGAATTTTGAATATAAAGTCGATTTGATTAAAAAATCCAACCTTTCCTGGGTAAACTTGAAATTTTAAACAGAAATTTATTAACGCACAGGCACAGATCAATAGGTTTGAACATTTATTAGGTTCAAAGGTTGAGAATCAAAGATGATTTGTGTCGAAATTTAGGAGAATCAAACAAAGCTTTAGATTTTGAGCCTCATATTGTAGTTCTAGGGAAAAAGTTAAAAATTGAACGTATAAGCATAGAATTTACAGAAGAAACTTAAGATTTCTACAAAACTAGTAATTTATGTAATGAAAAAATCCTAAAATTTCTAAATATCTAAATTGTAAAGTTCCATTTAAACCTAAGATTTCCTTTAAAGTTTAAAATGTTTTAAGAATTTTGAATATAAAGTCGATTTGAGCAAAAAATCCAACTTTTTCTGGGTAAATTTGAAATTTTAAACAGAAATTTTTTAACGCACAGACACAGACCAATAAGTTTGAACATTTATCATGTTCAGAGGTTGAGAATCAAAGATCGGTTTTGATCTTATTTTTTGTTAGTTTAGCATATTCAAGTCCAATATTGTCAAATGTTTCGGCAAGTGTAAGTACCCTTAGAAATTAATGGACTCTGTCCATGTGATTTTTAAGAATAGGGCCACCTGTTGATCTGTAAAAGAAACGGTGGAGTAGCTTCAACAAACGGTTTGCAAATAGTAGAATATGATCTAGACTACAATAGTGCAACCCTACAGAGAATCATTCTTTAAATAAATTAAAGTGTTATCGAAATGTCGATTTTTTAAACAAATGTTGAGACTACTTTTGAATTTAAAATCAAATACGATTACTGATTAAAATGTTTGTTTTTCCAACATTCTTAGTTTAGGCTTAAAATATTTATTTTTCTTAATTATTTCACGTTTTAATTTAGTATTTTAGAAAGGAAATCTGATTTTAAAAGAAGTCTAAATTTCTAGTTAGTTCAAATCTAAGTTAATTAACTTATTCTAGAATTCTAAAATGTTCAAGTTAAAAGGTGTATATTCTAAGGTTTTATCAAAATTTTCAGTTTAAGGCCGATATTTTCAGTTAAAAATATTTTAAAAAATCGAAATTTAGAAATGAAACTAAAATTGCCAATAAAAAAGTCATGCTTTCTAAAAAAATTAAAATTTTTTATTTGAAGTCGAAATTTTAGATAAAATTATAAAAAATGCAAAATTAGGAACTTTTAGAGAAATGATAATTTCGAAGAAAAGTCTTTTCAAAGTTTGATTTTTTTTAAAATTTGGAGGATTTGGAAAAAATATTTTAGAATATTTTCGAAATTGTTAGGTTTCCTGAGTTTAGGTTTGGTAATTTTATTTCTCTATTTTTTCCAAGATAGGAATGCCTAACATTTATGAAAAGATGATAAGACTTTGCTAAAAGGATGGATTACCTGTTAAAGTGAAAACTTTGAAAGACCAATTAAATTTGTTTAACAAAAATTCCTTTTTCGAATTTAAACTTGACATGTCGACTTTTCAAGAAGTTTCGATCTTTAGGTCAAAAAATTGAATAATTAATTTAGATTTTGTCAAAATTTGCGTTTCAATCGAAAGTCTGTTTTTTCTCTCGAAATTTTGACTTTCTTTTTAAAATTTTATGTTAAAACTAGGCTTGAAACTTTAAAGATCAAAATTATAGAATTTTTTTTATAAATGTTAATATTATATGAAAAATAAATCTTAAAATTTCTGACTCACATCTTGGTTTTTTTCGTGATTACGACTTTTATTTCTAAGACTAGACTTTTTGTGCTTCAAACGCCTCAGGTTGAAAATTAAGGGAACAGCAAAAAAATTTGAATATTCGAGTTTAATTAGGTAAAGATTGTTTTTTTTTTATCTCAGAACAGTTAATTTTTCATTCTTTATTTCAAATTTCAATTTAAAACTCAACACCTACATCTTTCTTCTTCCCAAAATTTTTACTTTCTTTCAAAAAATTTGAACCAATTTTCAAAGTTCCAACTGTTTCTTTTAAATATCGAATTTAAACTGGAAATTTGGAACCTTATTTCTAAACTAGCCATGTACTCGATGAGGTTACTCATCGATGAAGGGTGATATGCAACAATGCTCAAACCAGTTTCTAACTTGGAAAATAAGAATTTTCATACAAATTTTCATTCCAAATTTAACACCCTTGGGGGTAGAAAACAATAAAAACTTTTTTTCTGTTATGGTCTCGTATTTGGTAATTAACTGGTTAAATGTTTTTATTTGCACAAAAACACATTGTTTTCATAACTCGTACTTTCAAGGGTAACCCCATTATGCCTTTAAAGCACTGCGAGTAGGATGCGGAAACAAGGATAGATGGCGATGAACCGCCTTCTTAAACATGGATAGGTTGTAATTTTTAGGGAAAATTTCCTTTCGGTAACTAGTTCATATTATTCTCTTTCCAACGATATTAATGATAAAAATGACGTATTTTATGTATTGTTTTGTCCAATTATATATTTTGTTTAGGTATAATTTCATTAACTTTCAGATATTTGTGCAAGAGGTGACCTCTAGAGATAACTTTAAATACAACAATCTGTTTAATTTTTGAGAGCAGATTGTTACGATTTTGAAATGCACCACTGAATTTCAGTAAAGAGCAGGACGACCACACCAGCGCAGATACTTGATGTCAGAGCTTTAAGATGATCAGCCAATCTACGAAAAGACCACAATCTTGTTCTCTGAAAAATGCTGATGGAATGTCCATGCGCAATCAAGAAACCCCCAAACTAGATAGAAATGTAAAACATAGAGTCACTTGCAACAGAAAGTACACGAAAGCTGAGAGACTAACCAACAAACTGAAAAAGTATGACTCAAAAGTCGAAGAAAAAATTGACATCTGCTCGCAGAAAATCAAGGAATGTATACAAAATCAAGGAACTAGCAGAACAAAAAAGAAAAAGTTTTCTCTCTTACAAAAGCAAACCAACAGAAGAACAAGATGGAGCATACATACAAATAAGAAATGCAGCAAACTTAAGAATAAAAGCAATTAAAAGGGAACACTGGGCTAAATTTACTAACGACATGGAACACGACATGTATGGAGCACAGAGAAAAGTATGGAAAATGCTAAAAAACAGAAAAAGCCACTAAATGAGTATGTACAAACCAAGGGCGTATTCATAGACACATGGGAAGAATACTATATAACGCCAAAGAAGCACCAGATGTCGACTACGAAACAGCAGCAGGCGCAGGAATTGTAAAAGACGAGGTAAAAGCGAAGCTGAAAAGCTTTAAAAACAGAAAAGCGCCTGACAATATACCAAATAAATTTCTGAAATACGGTGGACAAGAGTTTGCTAGAAATACAACAGTACTGTTTAATAAAATTATATACTCATCAGAAATACCTACATACTAGCATGAGCGCATCACAATCTCCATTTTCTAGAAGGGGCAAAGGACTCGCTCAGAGAATTACAGAGAAATAACACTATTAAACACAACAATAAAGTTATTCACAGGAATACTGAAAGACAAACTGGAAAAACAAATAGAGAACAGAGAAGAGCAACAAAGGTTTAGAAGAGGAAGGTCAAGAACATATGCCCTATTTATTATTAAACAGATAAAAGAGAAGTCAATAGAATTTAACACCCCAGCATACATCGCCTTGGTAGACCTAACCAAGGTATTTGACAAAGTACGCTTGGAAGACACACCAGTTAATATCGTTAGAGTTATTTGCAACATCAATATTTACAACACAACGAAAATAAGAGCGGGAGAACAAACATTAGAAACCATTCCGACTTTAGGAGGAATTAGACAAGGAGATAGACTCAGTCCATCTTTGTTTAATATCCTCATCGACAAAATAATTGAAGGCCTCATTAAAACTGGGATACAGGATGAATAAAAATAGAATCAGCATGATAAACTAAAAGTATGACCACCGCAAAAGACCCCATCAGAAATAAACTCGTCATTGAAAATCATCCCATAGAGCAAGTTACCCAATTTAAGTACCTCGGTGTTTATCTCTCGAACCGACATGATCCTGTAAACGCTTAAGAAGCCAAATCAACAAAGTAGCCGCAATATCAGGCTGTCTACGAGAGACCATTTGGAACAATCAATATGTGGAGATGACTATAACGGGAAAGACCAGAAGAGACGGAGTAAGAAGCACACAGATTAGAGAGCAGTACGGTATACAGGATATCGTGTGATGGGATAGACAAAGAAGGAGACAATGGTACGCTCTCGTAAACATAATGAGAGAAGATCGATTACCACGCATCGCACTGGAGGGAAAACCAACGGCACTCCCCCCCCCCCGCCGCGGAAGATCACCTAAAAGACGAAAGGATAGATGGCAGACAACATCCCAGGAACTACATCAGAGGCATAACCAGAATAAACAAATCGCAACATCTTTAAAAAAGAAGAGGAATATCAACATTCAAGAATACTTTGGGGTACTTAGAGTTGTATTCACTTTCAATTAAATTAGCCACTATTTCTCTATTAAAAAATCTTCAACTAACCATGCAAGTCGAAGACTGATTTGTCATACGTAAAATTTAATAGATATTTCCACCCCCTTAGAGGTTAAATTTTGAAAAATCCTTATATAGTGCTCACCCACGTTATAGAGAGCAAATGTACAGATTTAGGTTTAGCCTGTGCGTTATTTGTCAGTCACTGTTTAGAGTTTTATTAAGTAGATGTAGTGACAAACTCAATGATTTTAACTATTTTAAACTTGGACCTTATTTGGAAAGGTTCTTTAGTTTTTTAACTTGAAATTCGTAAATATTTTTTTAAAAATGTCAATTTTTTTTAAATATCCAAATTTTTAATACTTATCAGTTCAAATTTAAAAATTATTATTAAAAAAAAATATTTCCTACTAAAATTATAAGTTAAAATGGAATTTCGCTGACATTGGATCCAGTTACTGCCAAAGATTTAGTTTCGGTCGGTCTCTAGTTTCTTATCGCAAACTGAGTCACTCCGGGAGCCATTTTGGTCAACTTCAATCTTAACTCTTGTTCAGCATCAAATCGGTTTCCGTATTTCGTTTTTACCATGCTCAAGTGTGATAATCTTCTCTTATATAATAAGTAAATTTGTGATGAAGAGCAATTTATCGTTTTGAGTGAACATTCCGAAATTCTTCCTGTTTTATTCGACAAAAATCAACTAGAGATCTTTTTAAAATTAGCGTGCAAAGTTTGATGTGTGGACTGACAGCCGTCATAATAGAAATTGTGTCATGAACCTCTAACATCCCTAGGGGTTCTCGTAATCGACTTTGATAAACTCCAACAATAAGTAATCGTTAAATATGTGGTTGTAAAGCTATCGTAGGTCTTAGGTATAATTTAGAAAGCGTTTCGCCTCATGGGATTACAGCTAATTAATTTGTAATACGCCAATATGTAACAGGTTCTCGTATCAATATGGCAAGCGATAATTCAATAGAGTGCATCCAAAATTAGAGACTGATTAAATCAAAGCTCTCCGATGTCGCTGGACTTCAATTTATTGGCTTTTTAATATTTTTTAATCGCGCAGCAATAAATGAACTGTTGAGTTTTCACACCCTGTGCAGCACAAAATGACATTAAAATCGTATTAAAATTGATTCTCCAGTTGATTGTTACCACTTAGATTGAGCGATAAAACAGCTTATGTCATATTAAACCGTGATTAAATTTCTCACTGCTATTCCGTTCTCTTTCGACTTTATTAAATTAAACTGGGAAATATGGGAGGTGAAAGTTGGATGCGTTTAATTTGAATATAAAACGCACTCTGATGAATTTTGGGGAAACGGAACATTGGAAGATGTGGAACAATTGTTCCATCACGCGTGCTTCCCTTTTCCTTTTATTAATTAAGTGGTTATTTTGATAAAGCATATCGTTTAATGCAATTATCTAGTGAAAAACGCTCTTTTACATTTTCTTCTTAAATCCTCAAGTAGCCAGTACATAATTTTACCAATGAGGTGTCAAAGACTCGCTGACGGCTCACTAAACAATTTTTTTACAGTTTAAACTTCCTATAAAAAAAATGTCCCCTTCCTATGCCATTATATGTTTTTCTCAATATAATCTAGTCGCTATGCGGTAATCAATGCAGTTTCCAAATTACAAAGAACTGTGACATTTCATTTATGTAATCATCACGTATAAGACACGAGCATGGAATAGTGAACCAGAATATCTTTGCTTTTCAAATATTAAATCGTCCCTGTGCTTCCATTTTATATAAAATAAACAAGCTGAAAACCTGAAACATGTTCCAGACTATGAAGTTATTCCATATACACATCTTGTTCGCTCGCACTTGATGTAAGCTGACTTAAAGTTGTAGCATTCCATTTGCTTTATCATCATAAATTAAACGAAAACCAATAAAACCGTAACATTGAGGAAACACCCAAGCAAAGGAAAGTTTAACAGTTCTGACTTCGACCGCAACGTCTTGAATAAACCAAGTTTAGTTCCACTACTGTTTCCCACTATTCTTTTGGGTAATAAATTAAATGCGTTTCAGCTTCCAGCTTTAGTTTATTAATTTAGAGCATGAAATACAATGGCAGCGTTTTGCAACTTTTATGTTATTTCCATAGAATTGATCCATCGGTTGTACATTAAATTTTAAAATCAAGTTTATAAATCGTTGATTGCACATCATGGAAGTCGATTGATAGGCCGACAAGTCATGAGCCATGAGGAGCACATAAAAGCTATAAGCCATGAAGCAAAAATGATAAAAAGCACATTTCATTCTCCATATTTTCGTTCTAGAAACAACTCACTTTCCATTACATCGTTGGGAAAAAATTCACATATCATAAATCAAATATTATTTCCGGTATCGTTTCCGTTCCTTCGATTACATCCTTCCTGAACGTTCATCTCTTCAATATCTCATCCCCCCGAATTGAAACCTCATTTAATAAACCAAAGGGATGATAAAGGTCGACTACTGCGAAATTGATGAAAATCAAGGTCCGCAAAGTTGCTTGGCGTGAGTGGTTGAAGAAAAAACCGCCTGGTGGAGCAGCAGTCTTGTTAGAAAACCTTGGACGTGTAACCTTGAACTATATATCCCCGAGATCCTTCCGTTGAAAAGGGATTACCGCCACAGAGAAAGAAATGAAGTGAAGAGGGCGAACAGCGGACAGAAAACAAATGCAGCATTGAGAAATGGGTTGCGTTTTCCATGCCGCATTTTATTTATCGTCGGGTAACTTGTTTAAAGGGGGCCTACGTCATATTTCAACTAAATGTTCGTTTAATCTCTGACGGGATACGGGACATGATAAATATGATAGAAGAAATGATTTAGCGGTTAACGCACTTTATAGAAGTTGTGGAATTCAAGTTATGCCTTTTTTTAAGATTGTAGCGAAAGGTTCTGGCATAATGTAAAAAACAAATATTAAATTTTAATTTTTTTCACTGTTAATATTACCTAAAAGGATAGCTCGAATTTTCAGTGAGGTGGTACAGTGTTTTAAGTTTTTTTCTAATTTTTGAAAGAGTTCCAATTTCTTAAGACATTTGTGGAAGGTTCTAATTTCTTTAATCGATTAAAAAAATCAACATCTCTAAGACTTGAGAATTTTTATCATAATTTCTTCAAGCGATTTGAAGAGTATTCTTGTATTGTTAGGAGATTTGAAGTAAGTCCCAGTTTCCTAAGACATTTGAAGGGCGCTCTAGTTTCATCACGACGTTTAAATAAAAACTCTCTACAAAATTTGTCGTAACTTGAAACTAAAAATAATTTGAGTTCAAAATTTTCGTCGAAAAAAAGTGAAGAAAAAAGTCAAAATCTAAGAATAAAAACCAAAATTTTGGAATTTAAAATCGATTTTTTATAAAGTTTAAAACAAAAAAGTTTAAAAATAAAAATCCTACTTTATTGAAAAAAAGTAATAAAGGGAAGAAATTGAAAGATTACACCTTAAGGTTCCAAATTACAAATTAAGATCCCTACAACAATCACAATTTTAAGTTTAGAGGCAAAATTTAAAAAAGGAAAAAACCGAAATTTTAGACTTACAATTTCGAGAAGAATTGTGAAATTTCTAACAGAAAGCACGACATTTATAAAAAGGAGATAGAATCGAGAAGCAAACGACTTTAAAGACAAAATTTTGAACAATTTTAGAGTTTTGAGGGAAAAGTTGAAGTTTCGAAAAATTTGGAATTTATTAAATCATTTTTGTGGTTGAAGTCAAAATGATAGAAAAAATTTGCACAAAAGTCATAATTCATACAAAACATTTACAACTTTGACGTTTCGAATAAAATTTTGGAAATGAAGGCCGAAATTTCGAAAAGAAATTAATAAGTGAACCTTCAGCTGTTTTTTAGTAATAAAAACACATTTGTTTTGAATAGAAAGCAAAAAAAAATTTATTTAAAGTAATTTCCCTCGCTAGCTATACATTTTTCTCATCTCTCGGGCAATTTATGAATACAACGAAAAAGAATTCCTTGCCTCTTTCGAGGCAAACCACTCGTCCAGCCATTTTCGAACGTCTTCGTAAGAATTGAAGTGCTGTTCGGCGAGTGCGTGGTCCATCGAAGAAAACAGGTGATAATCAGAAGGAGCCAAGTCTGGCGAATAAGCGGCATGGAGTAACACCTCCCAGTTGTGTGTTTCCAGGTAATTTTGAACCAATTCGACGTGTGCGTTGGTGCGTTATCGTGGAGGAAAATCAGTTTGTCAAGTCTTTGTTGATAGCCAGGCCTTTTTTCACGTAAATCACGGTTCAATTTAATCAGCTGAGTAGAGGTGGGCATCTATAGTTTTATCAGGTTTCAACAGCTGCTAGTAGACGATACCCTGCTGATCCCACCAAACGCACAGCATCGTCTTCCATCCAAATCGATTTGGTCTTGGGGAAGATGTTGATGGTTGGCCGGGATCAACCCACGATTTCTTGAGTTTAGGATTCTCGAAATAAATCCATTTCTCATCGCCAGTCACCACACGATGCAGAAATGACTTTCTCTTTTGTCTGGCAAAACAGATTTCGCATGTGCTTTGGCGTCGCTCCATCTGTCTATCGTTCAATTCATGGGGTACTCATTTTCCAATTTTTTGAATCTTTCCCTTGGCACGTAAACGCATGGAAATGGCTGTTTGTGTGACACCTAACTGCTCGGCAAGCATTTTTTGCGATTGGGTATCGTCCTCGTCCAAAAGAGCTTGTAATTCATCGTCCTCGACCTTTCTGGGGCGATTTTCACGCTCCTTGTCACTCAAGTCAAAATGGCCGTCTTTGAACCGACGAAACCAGTCTCTGCAAGTTGTTTCCGATAAAGCACTGGCTTCCACAAGCATTCGATGTGATTCTGCAGCCGATTTCTTTAAATTGAGGAAGAAAAGGAGAGCTTCTCGCATATGCTCTTTTTTTTGGCACAAAACTAGACATGATTGCATAAAGAAAAATGTATGTTGTTATATGAAATGGCTTATGATGTGCACTGATTGATGTGAACAGATGTCGAACTCATACAAAAACAGTAAGACAATTCCATGTTAGCTGGTAATACGCTCACTAACGTCGTCTATGAGCAAACAGCGGATTTAAGCTTGTACACCTAGGTTAAAAATTTATTTAAAAAAGGAGGCAAAATTCGGAATTTCTAAATTTAAGTTATTTTGTGAAATCGAAAATTTCCCCAAAAAATATAACGTTGAAATACGGTAAAAATTCAGTTAGTTTCAATTCGAAATTTTTGAGAAAAACACTCAGTAGACCAAATTAAATAATTTTTATTTATTTATTTGAAATTAAGGTGCTCTGACTGCTAATGACCATTGGCTCATATTCAGTTAGTGGACAAAGTTGACAGTGGTTTAAATATGGTTATCCATTTTAATATAGTGTAGAAACTCTATTATGTTATTGTAATTACTAAAGGCGAGGTCTTCTCTGAGGTTAGCTGTTAGGTGGAAGCATTGTCGAGCCTCAGCAAGCTGTGGACATTCGGTTAGGATGTGCTTCACTGTGAGGTGGTAGTTGCAGTTATCACAATAGGGAGGGTTACCGGATTCAATTGGATAATTGTGTGTAATTTTGGTGTGGCCAATTCTTAATCTTCTGAAAATAATTTTGTCTTTTTTTTTAATTGGCGCCATCCTGAGGTTTTCAATTCCAGGTTAAATTGAGGCCAATTTGGTATTTCATCGACTCCAATGCGTTTGCCTTTGTGTAATATTGTTTGTTTATAAAAATTTTGGCTAGTTTTAGATATATACATTTTTTTCTACAATCGAATCCAAATATTTATGGAACTGATAACTGTGTTGATAATGTTTGAAATTTAACTTGTCCCCTGACACCAAGAAAGATTAAATTTTTTTAAAATCTTTCTTGGTTTCAGGGGACAAATTCTGTATTTCAATTTTTGAAGATAACCAAGAACCAGTCCGTTACATCAAATGTTTCAGATAATAAACATTCATTCGTAATTGGCATTAAGTCGATGACTATCACAGTTCATCTGTTTATGAGATCACCTCGGATCTTACTAAAATGTTTAATTCCAATCGCAATGATTACGTGGCGTGCAATTTAATAAACTAATGCTTACTCCAAAAATATTCATCTAAATGAAATAATTTAAGAGACAAATTTGATCAGCATTATGTCCCAGCTAAATTAAATTGTTTTATTAAAAAAGAAATTACTAATATATGGGTCAAAAAGCCTTGTAATGCTAGAACCTATTTTTCCATAAAATATTTTTTTCTCAACAACTATTACGATATCGAAGAAACCTGCACTTTTCCGATAATTCATGGCCCAATATCTACTACATATTAAAATCTAAATTTAATCTTTAGAAACCTAAGAGAACAACACTGGCAGACATTTCGGATACATTTTAAGCTATAGCTTTAGGATGATTGGAAATTGAAAATTATTAAAAAAAAATATATTTTATGATTCTTAGAGGTAGATCTGTCAAAAGTTATCTCACTTGATATACTACCTAAAACTTCAATTTTTAGAGACCAAATTAATCCCCCATTTTATTGTAAAATAGTTTTTTTTCTAATTGTTGGCTGGTGGCATTTTCGTGGGTCATCGAACCAAATTTCAAATTTCTACGTTACATTGGAGGAAAACGGATGGAAGATAGAGGAACACGAAAGTTAGATTATAAGAGTTTCGTTTTTTCTTTGTAAGATAGAAACCTTCAAAAGATCGAAATTTTAAAAAGTAAAAATTTCGAAAACATTGAAGTTTAGAGAAAAGGTCGACGATTTTAAAAAGTCCACATTTTGAAAAACGAAATCCTAGTTTTGAAATAAAACCTTTCAATAAATTCGACATTTTCAAAAAAACGTGAGAGCTCAAAAACCAAAATTTAGTAAAAAGTTGTACTTCTTTAAGTCAAATTAAAAGAGAAGCACAAATTTTTTAGTAATGTCTAAATTTTAAAGTCAAAATCTAGAAAAAAAGAGAAAGTTTAAAATAATTAAAAGTTTTTTTAAAAAGTACAAATTTTGAAAAAACCCTTAGAGGTAGCTCATTTAAATGATATACGTAATAAAAACTTAATTTTTGGGAAACCAAATGAACCCCCAATTTTAGTATAAAATATTTTATTTTTCTATTTGTTAGCTGGCGGTATTTGAGAAATTGGAAATGGAAATGTAACTTCAGAGTTGGAAAAAAGGCAAAATTAAATTTCTTTAGAAAAAAATCAACAATTTTAATAATTCATTTTCAAATTTTAACTTAAAAAATTGAAATTTTTGGTAAGTGAATATTTTCAATTTCAGTGGAATCTTACGCTTCGTATTGTTATGATTATACTTCCTTGCCCCTCTCACAAGGACTTTAAGTTAATCTGGTTTAGACTTAATCAGATAGTAGTTGTTTCCGGCGCTAGAGTTAAGGCAGCCCCCCCTAGGTTTATTTCGTAAAAAACGTAAAAGTAATAACATCAAAGGGAATATTGCTCAAAGTGTCAATTTTAAGTTGAAGAGTTTCCTCGCTGTTGTTGGAACATAACCGTTTATTTCTAAGCGCACCGTTAATACAAAATAAATATTTCAAAACATATAACACCTCGAAGCGTTTGTAGAAATGCCAACGCAATAAATATAAATTGAAATGTACAACGTCTTGTTTATTTCTTCAACGTCCAAATCACTCGCAACGAGGTGGCGTTTTGTTTAAAACTGACTTTAGCACCGACAACGCTTTCGGAATACAGAAGGAATTCGCCGAAGTAAAACGCTCTCTGAGTAAGTTATTTGTATGAAAATGAGGCAATGCTTCCAAAGTTATAATTAAAGTTGATGAAATGTCCTCCTCCGCTGTGTTGCTGAGAATAACCAAACCGGGTCATTTTGCGTAAGATGCATTAGTTCCACCGCTCGCCTGATATATACTGCGAAAAAAGGTTAAACGTGTCCAAAGAGCCCATCGCTCATGAATACTGATCAGCCGAGACTATCACAAGGACGAAAATTGCAATCAATTAGGAGTTAAAAGCTTTGTTGTGGAACAAGCAACGAATTTTTAAATTAATTTTTGGAAAGGAAAATTTTAATGAGAGGGAAATCTTATTTGCGTTTTTTTAAGCGTGTTCGAGTACTAATATCATTAATATTTCGTTATTTTACTTGGCAATAGTCTCTTTCACATTTGGGACTTTACAAAATAAGAATTCCTCATAATCGTAGCATTTTTCAGGTTCAAGTTGAATTATGTCAAACGGAAGAGGTCTAATAACACTGAAATGAGTCTTTGGTTCTCAAACTCTGAATCTGATAAATTTTCAAGCACTATTAGCATGAAATTGAAGTCTCCTGGCTTTGCCAGAGTGGACATTTCTGCTAAACGTCGGTGGCTCAACTGAACCGAAAGTAAAAATAAAATTACTGTATTTCTAAATTATATACTTTTTGATAATGGCTCCCTAAATTCCTTACGTTTCAGTCGCTAATGTTGTAGACTAAGATCTGACAGAATATATTAACATGAGCATATTAAATTTGTCTTCTCAGTTTCAGCGAAATGGTAGAGTCTATTTTTTAAGATGGAATGGAAATTCAGATACTTGTTTGAAATCAAAGTCTCGTACTCATTAGCACAATTTTTCTTTCAATATTTTTCCTTTCAAAGCGACGCCTCGCAAATATGTGCCCCCATATTTGCAAAGCTGATTTTGTATCAACCCTAAGAAAATAACTCAATCCTGTTCACTTCGAGGCAAATAAGCAAACACAGAAGGCGACACTAGACGGGAGGGATCTTCTGACAGAATATGATAATTTTTCAGGTGGAATATTGAAAGATATTTTATTGATTACGTTAGAGGCGACCTGTTATTTTTAGATATATTTTGCGAACATTCGGAAAGCCGTTTGGCTCTAACTGAAGAGAAAAAGTTGACGCGTCGTAAGAAATATTTAAAACTAGAAAAAAAAGTCGAGTTTTTGCTGTTGGTAATATATCATAAGGGAGTTACTTTTTTAATGTTGCCAATGACAAGGTTTCGGAATTTATTTGCAGGAACGATGGAGAAAAATGATTTTATAAATTTACATAATCGCTGTGGCACATATTCATAACTTAGTATTTAAGTATGTATGACAAAAGAAAAATACAAAGACGTTTTAAAGTAAATCTGAAAACTTTTCAGATTATTAACGAAATAATTGACATTAAGCAGTTCCCAAAATTTTTTAAAGTAATTTTCGGATCAATCGTCTTAAAGATACATCTCGAAATGTGTCAGATATGACCATTCCCTTGTTCTCCCCTGTTTCTAAAGATAAAATTTAAATTTTAATAGGGTTAGTAGGTATTGGGCCATAGATTATAAAAAAACTGCAGTTTATCGTAATAGTAGTTGAGAAAGAAAATGTTTTATGGAAAAATACGGGCTTGCATTCCAAGGCTTTTTGACCCATATAGTAATAATTTCTTTTAAACAGAATTCGATTTAGCTGAAAAATATAATGCGGACCAAATTTTTTTTTACATTATTTCATCTATATGAACATTTTTAGAGTTAGCAGTAGTTTATGTAAGGCAGTAATTACGGCTGGAATCGAACATTTTAAGGCCAATAAATGCTTTTTATCTGAGACATTATCAACAAAGTTTGTAGAAAAAACTGTGTATATTTGAAAATAGACCATATTTTTATTTTTTAATCACAACAACAGAAAATTTGGATAAAATTTCAAATTCACACATAAGTAAAAATGATTTAATTTGATCAATGGACTGCCCACTGAAATAATTGTTATGGAACCCTTATTGTGCGAGACCGACTCGCCAAGAATTTATTTAGAAAGTTTTATTACTTCGGAATATTTTGTAAATTTTTAATTTTTTTTATACATATTCAATCCAGCAATCCACTCTTAAAGGAGGCAAAAATGAAGATATATGAAGAAAATGTAAAAGAAATGTATTTAAGCGCGCGTATATACAAAAAGAACCAACAAATAACGGTTAGATTTTAAATCCTATCAATCCTTGAAAAGGCATCTATTATTCAAACCCCAATCGGGCCCTTCTTAGGCTGAACTTCCATCTGAATTAACGTGAGCAACATTTCTGTTAAATAAAATTTCCTGATTTTATCAGACTTTTATTGCTAAGTTATTCAAAGAAGTAGAAATAATTACAGATAATGCTATAGCATTCAAGCTTAACTTCGTTTAAATCGATCATTTAATTTTAATTCTTACTGAAATGGTATTTACATAATTAGATTGCCTAAAATGAATATTTTCTATCAATTAAATGTTCCGCAGTGAAAAAGTCGAACGTGCTGCATTTGAAAATATTTACATCCAACAACCACAGGATTCGACATTCTTTCGGCTCATCAGTCTGGTACAATTATGTAAACATGTTTAGCTTGTCCGCCATACAATACTAGACGTGAATCTCATTGAGTAGTTTGTACCTGATTATCGGCTGTATCTTCTGAGGAATATGTTTTATTTATTTAATTCTATTATCATTACAAATAAATTTACTCAGCACTTTACGAATCTCAGAAATCTATATGAATGGTTTGAGATTTGAGTTGTGTAAGTAATACGCAGTCAAATAAAGGACCTCTTCTGAGAATTAAAAACAATTTGATATATAAAACGCAAACTGAAAGATAAATTAAACCCAGCTTTAGGAAAAAAAATAATTTAATAACTGTATAGCTAAATATTTATGCATGAAATATGCAGTAGATTAAGTGAACATATAAATTTAGGAAATTTGATTACATGAAACACGAATATTTAATGTTCAAGTCTATTTTAAACATTGACATGTAGGCCGAATATTACAGTAATATTCTTATTTAATTATTCTTAACAATTTAAAATTTCTTGTGCATATTACTGAAAAAAAAAAAGAATCTAAACTTAAATATTACCATCGTTTTTTTTTAAATTCGAAAAAAATTGAAACTTGGGCTGTTTTATTTATCTGTTTTTAGAGATTTTTTTCACTGTACCTAAAAATATCTTTTTTACATTTTGAATTTAAAGTCAAACATTTTTTTTTAGAATATTTAAGATTCTCTTAAAATTAATTCGTTAAAAGGATTCCTAAAGTGATGTTTTTTGAAATTACTAACCTTGAGTCCTCGTAACATTGAGTTCATTTAACCTTGAGCTCACGCGACCTCAAGCAAATACGACCTTGAGCTACTCGACCTTGAGATCGATGGAATTAATTTCACGTGATCTTCAATTTACGAGACCTTGAATTTATGAGAAGTCGATCTAAGGTGACTTTGAAGACATGCGACTCTTAGCTAATGTAATCCTTAAATTAGGTCTCTTTCACCCTATGTGATCCTGACCTAATGCGACCTTGACCGCACGTGATCTTGAACTCACATGGCCTTGAGCTTACGTGACCTCGAATTCGAGCGCTTTTGCGCTCATGTGACTTTAAATCTACTTGAGCTCCCATGGTCCTAAAATGAAATAAAGTTGAGATTGAAAGACATTGACCTCACGCGACTTTAAACTAGCTGACCTTGAACTCAAATGACCTTGAAGTTAGGCGACCTTGAACTCACGTTCCTTCGAGCTTATGTGATTTTGAATACTTAAGACCTCGGGCCAACGTAATTCCTAACTCAGGTGACTTGTGACTTCTGAGATATCGATGATCAAAGAAAAAAGGATTCTTCTTGATTTAAAATCATAGATCCTAGCAAAAATTTGACGTAAAAAGATTAAGAATAATCAGATGTAAACAAGGTAATTGAAAAATGTCTTAAAATAGTTTTCAATTCGTGGACCCAAAAAGAAACAAAGAACAAAATTTGGATAATTTGCGTCACGTGTTATTTCTCAAAATTGTCATAGTTGGTAAACATGTTTTTTCAGAAGATATCAAGACCAAAAACCCAAAACTTTAAACTGTTGGTTATAAATCTTTGTATGACCATATAAATTCCACGTAGATTCGAGAACTGGGCTTAATTTGTTTGTTCTCTTGGAAAAATTCCAGTTGCGTACTGAGATATTTTTCCTATTAAACGCCATTTTTCATCTTACAACCACAAGAGAGTTCTCAATTCTAAAAGCAAACAAATACACCAATTCCTCACAATAATGCTGTTGTTTTCTTTCCGCCTTCTTAATGTAATTGAAAAATAGACCGCATTATTTCCTTACGAAAACATCTGAGAAAGAATTCAATATTTTTTTTACTGTTGAAAAGAACAAATAAAAACCGTAACAAATAAAACTTGTCCATAAATCCTCGACAGATGAAGAGATTTTAAGCTTTGTGATTCCATTGTTTAATCCCTTCGAGTCATGATGAAGCCTTTAGACAATCGCCGGTTTTAATTCCTCTACAATTCAAAGATTTTCCCTACTTTAGGTCGAGGACGGGAGCATAAATAATGCAACGGTTTGTTTGAGGAAGTGACATATTTTCTTTTTATTTGCGTTTTACGAGAAATATATTGTGCGAAGAAATATTTCCAGGAAATATAGTGCACATCGGACATTCGTTTATCCTTCTTAACTTAACGTTACATAAAAGTATTATTATTACTAAGGAACTTCGTCTGCGGAATTAGAACGAGGTGAGAGAAGATGAGAAATTTACAACTTAACGAAAAAACTTTAAAATTAAGAGAGTTTCTAAATTTGTTAAATTGACGAAACAAATTGTTTGTTTTAATGTATCTCTAACAATTTTAGTAGTTTTTTAACACGTTTCAATCCCAGAAGAAGTAAACTTTACTAATATTTTTTTAAGCAATCATATCTTAAGTCCGTTATTAAAATAAAACTAGGCAGTCTCTCTGGGTCAATATGCCTATTTCAGGTTTCATATAATCTTGCTTAAACAAAACTTGTAATATGGAAACTGTCAAAATATTTTAAAAAATAATCAATAAATACTTTTCATTTCTTGAAACAGAAATCCTGCAATTTCATTAATAAAATCTTTTACACATTTCCATTATTTTTATACCCAAAACTTGGTCTATTCAACTGGAAAAGGGACATTATAAAAATTCAATCGTATTTTATTACGGAGGAAGATTTTATTGTGGATCGGTCTTTTTTATTCAATTGGCGTGTTTGGGCTCATTTTATTTATTTATTGGCGCGTTATGGGTGTCTCAAATAGAAGTTTATTTAAAGAGGGACTTTGGCATCTTACCACGGAAAATATTTGTAAAGGAGGAGATAAAATATTTTTTTATTAAATCGCGAGCATTTTAGCTTTATGATTTCTTGTTAATAATAACTAGAGACCCGATTTTAGGCACAATCAAATAAGGGAAAAAGGTGAACATAACGTTAGATTAGGAAAAATGAATAGTTAAAAAAGGTATTAAAAAGTTAAAATACTCTAAAAAGGCACTAAAAGATCAAAGCCACAATTACCAAAATAAGGCAGCGCGGTAGTCAGGAATATTACAAAAGACGTTTAAAATTAATAAGAAAAATTATTTAAAAAAATAACAATATTGAAATGGAAAATTTTGAATTGTAAAAAAAAACGTCGAAATTTCGAGATAAAACAAAGTTTATAAAAAATTTGGAAAAGTCGAAATTTCAAAAATACATATAAGACCAAAAGTTCTAGAAAAGAAAGAAATTTTAAGTTTTTTAACGAACTAAGGAAAAAGTGAAAATTGAAATCGAATTTGTGAGAAGAAATTTTGAAAGTTTATATTCAAATACAAATTTTCCTGTACTCTCGAGTGCACAATCGAAATTTCCTTACAAAAGTGAAAATAAGAATTATGAAAGGAAAATCATTAATTAAAAAAAACGAAAAATTTATAACTGTTTAAATCGAAAATTTCGAAACAAAATCAAAATTTCGGCATCAGGGTGGAAATTTCAAAATAAAATCAAAATCCTCAAGTCAAAAACTCAAAATTAAGGGTTTAAGCAACAACTTTAAGAAAATTGAATTTGGCACTTTCGGAAGAACAAATAAAATTTCACAAAGAACAATAACAAAAACTGTCTAGAAATCTCAATAAAAAAGACGATATTTCTGATTAAATTTGAAAATAAATGAAGATGTCTAGAACAAATCTAAAATTTGAAGTTTAAAATTCAATTTTTAACAAAATAAAGGTTAAAAGCATTGAATTTTAAGTAAAAGATACTTCCAAAGAATCTACAATTTCAAAATTGTCAAAATTTTTATTATTAGATTTTCCAATTAAATCCAATTAAAAAAACAGTTTTCGACTATAGAATCAAATATTTTGGAAGAAAGTCAAAATTTCAAGATTAAGGTAAAGCTTTCGACCTTAAAATTCCAAAATTTCAGGTTTAGATTCAGAATGTTGCTAAAAAAGACGAAAGTTTGCAATTAAGGTAGAAATTTTGAGAGACCATGTCAAAATTAGGAAGTGTTCACTAAAAATTTTGAGAAAAAAGTAAATTTTAAATTATAGTCAGGATATTTAGAAGAAGCATATGTATTTTCAAATTAGGAGATTTTTAAAATTTTGAGTTTATTTTGAAATTTTCACCATAAACCTTGTAATTTTTAATTTAAACTCAAGTATTCAATTATTTCCCAAAATTTTGAAGCTTACTCTTTTAAGAAAAAATGAAAATTTTGAGAATAAAAGTCGAAAATTCGATAAAAAGGCCAATATTTTAAGGTTAACCTTGACTTTTTCAGAATTTATTTTAAATAATTTAAACTTAAGTTGAAATTTTGTTTGCTTTTTTATTCGAAATTTTGACCTTATATTTTAAATTTTATAAAAAAACGTTGAATTTTGCAGTCTAAAATTTTAAAACTTAAAGTTTCCATTTGAAATAAAAGTTTAAATTTTAAGAAAAACTCAAAATTTATATAAACGATCTTTTGAGATTCAATACTGAAATTTCGAGAACAACTTGTAACTTGTGGAATTTGTAATAATGTTTTTAAAACTATATAAATTATTTAAAATCAAAGTTTAACTGCGGTATTTGAATAACATTTTAAATATTTCACTCTTTACTAAATCAAAATCTGTTCTAAAGCCATAATTTTGAGAAGACATTTTTGAATAATTTTTCTAGGAATTTCTGTTATAAATTTTGTCTAAAATCTTTTATAAATATTAGAGTTTTACACAAAATTTGAGACTTTTTATACTTCAGGATTTAAAATTCAGGAGTTTTTCCACAAACAGTTTAACTAAAAATTGAGTAAATTTTTTCTCAAAATTTCGACTTCAAAGTGAACACTTTAAAGAAAAGTTTAACGCTTCAAATTCAACATTAAAATTTTGATCTAAGTTACCAAATTTGGACTTTAATTGAGAATTTTTTTACTTCTGATGACGACACTGGAACTTTATATTTTAAGAAAAACTTGATTAATAAAGTTTTTACAATTTTTCGACTTTAACATTGTCAAATTTAAAGTCGAAATTTTGAAAAAAAACTGGTAATAATAACTTTGGTTTCTTCTTTCGAAATCCTCGCATTGGCAGTGGCTCAAAATTTAGACTTTTTCAAATATTTCTTTCTCAACATTTAAACTATTTTTAAAACATTTTCACTGGAGATTTTAAGAACACAGTAAAATTTTAAAAAACCTCAAAATTTCTTCTCTAAATTTTGCTTCAAACTTTAACATTTTTAGAAAATGTTGAATTTTAATAGTTCTTAATTGATTCTAACTTTTTGAAATTTGGTCATTTATTTATAAAATTCCTAATTTAAACTCGCCTTGCAGTTTATCTTTTTTTTTAAGTTTTGATTTCAAACCTTTTTTCCAAAAATTATGGTTGCTTTTTTTCTCAATATTTAGACAGTTATTCTAAATGTTAACTTTATTTTAAAATTTATAGTTTAAAAACCTGAAAATTTCGGGTTTAAAGAAGGAACTGTGTTAAAAATTAATATATTTCACTTTTTATTTGAAAGTTTAAATTTCTAAATGAGTGCATATTTTTGGAAATGATTATTAATGGATGTAGTTTCTTTTATTAAAGTTTAAACTCGTAACTAAACTTCTTCTAAAACGACTTTGGCCAGTCTAAATGTACACCTTTCTAAATGTTTCGAATTAAAATTCCAAATTCCAACAATCCAAGTGTTTAAGTTCAATATTTTGATGTGATATTTTTAATAACGTTTGCTATGATATAATTTAACCTACCAAGCTATTATAAAACCGGTAACGTAGTTCAATTGTCCTTCGTCTCAATAGCAGGCAATACTTATAGGCGACTGTGTAGGTCATAAGAGTAATTGTTATTAAATTACATTTCTCAGAAATGTACGCTTCAATTTCTTATTATTAGGATGGATTAGATTTCTATTTTATTGCTTATTTTTTGTTTATTACGTATGTATACATATTTTTACCTAAATTCTTTAAATGTGCAAATGTATTCAAGGCAAACCCATAGAAAAGGATAAATAGACACTAAACTTTTTTAAAATAGGCCCAAATTATGTATAAAAAGGCAAAAAAAAAACAAGCGAAATTGAAATTTAGGCAATAACATACGAAAAACGCTGAAAAAGGTGAAAAGGTAGGATCATAGGATTTTACCTAAAATCCAGTTTCTAATAATCGCTTTCAATGTATTTACAATTACTCTTTTATTTGTAATAATGGATTATTTTGTAGTAATATTATAAAATCAGCCACAAACGAAGATATCTCAGGAACTATCCGGGTTTTTCCAAATCAAGTTTCTAACGTCAAAAATGGCATAGTTTCTATACAAACTTTCGTTCCTTATTTTACACTACTGGGAATAAATTTTCAAATAAAGACTGATATAACTGACTTTTTATTTGTAACAAATGAAGTTTAAACAGAAATTTCCATATTTTTTACTTTATACAAATCATCCCCCATTTAATACTCTCAGAGGACGAATAAAAAATTCTTTCTTAGTGCTCATCTGCTCACATATGTTATATAAGAGACCCATGTGCGAAATTCATCATTCTTTCGTCTCTTATTTTTTCATCCTTCTCTTGTTTAGATGTTCATGATAACAGTTACCTAATTTGGTGTTGTTTGGTCCAATCGTTATATTTTGTTCAGGGATAATTTTATTTACTTTTAAATATTTTATTCTACTGTTGATAATTTGATCAAGAGAACAAAGAATTTTCCAAGACTTAACGTCTATAGAGAACTTTAAACAAAACCATTTGTTTTTTTGCTGAGAGCATCAAAATTAAAGTCAAAGTTTTCGACTTTAAACTAAAATGTTAGGTTTTATTTTCAAATGGAGATAGTAAGATTAAAATATTATCGAGTGTCGAGATTTCGATCGAAATAGTACAAAAAATATTAAAATTTTGGAAAAGTTGGAAACGTTTTAAAAAAATTATAAAGTTAAAACCAGAAGTTTCAATAATTTGGGGAAAAAATGAAATTTGTTTAAAAATTTTAACGTTTACTTAATTTATAAATCTGCGATTTCAAATGATTGTAAAACTTTGCTAGCTTCAATGTTCGACTTCAAAGTCAAATTTTTCGACTTTAAATTTAAACTTTCGTTCAAAGTTTCCTTTTAAAAAATGTTTACTGAAATTTCGAGTTTAAATACAAGTATCAGAACTCAAAGTTTCGATTCAGTTGCGTTTAGTGAAGAAATTTTAAAACTAAAGTCGAAATTTTAAGAAAAAATTCTAGATTACAAATTTAAAAAAAAGCCAAAATTTTGAATAGAAACAGAAAGAAGTAGAAACAAACAGTCAAAATATTGGGATGACAACAACTGAAATTTTGAGAATAACATTAAAAATTAGGAAACATTCAACATTTCCACAAGACACAGAATTTCTGAAAAAAATGATTTTTGAGAAAAACATCCCAAATTGAACCTTTTTTGGTTTAGAGTTTTTTGAATTCTCAATATTTTTTGAAGGGGGTTGTCTAATTTTTCTTTACCGTATCGTGCATTCAAAACGGGTTGAAAAAAACTTGTGAAAAGTATTTTGAGTATAATACTGCGTCATTATCTGGTACTCTTTTTAAGAAGAGTTCAAGCATTGGGACAATTATTAACTCAAAATTAATTTCTAAGTTGTTAATTCAATTATTTAAGAACTTTATTCTCATTAGGCACTTATAAGAAAAACAAGAAGGCATGATTCGTGTAGGTTTCTTACAATAAATAAACGTTGACTGACGATTATACTCCCTTCTCGTGACCTAACCCTTCAGGTCGCACCTTCGTCTGACTCCACAACGGTCGTACGAAGCAAAACTTTTCTTTTTTCATAATAAATACAAAAAAATATACTGCTTAATGATTATCGTTGTATGATTATCACTGAACGATCATCGTCGCAGGCGCCTCGAGCAAATCGTATCTTTGGGTAAAATTTAATACACATTTTCAGCCCCTTGGGGGATGAAATATTGTAAATAAAATAGATTTAATTGAAGGAATAGAAATTCGTGTAGTTAATGATAAAACTTTAACCGAGTCTCTTCAGGCACTAGAACACACACGGATGGTTGGCTACTTGTTTCTAAATTCTATCATGGAAGATATTAGCAAGAGTTTGTGACTATGAACAGCATTCTAAAGACGGAGGGCACAAATGTCTATAGAGTATGCTTTGGTTCAGTAGGAACTCATATCTTTGAAAGCTTTTCTATTCTAAAGAGCATCTAGGTTTTAGAATTCGTTGAGCAACAGAATTTTCCCAAAAAATTACAATCGTCTACGTCATATAGCATTTAGGGTTTCTGCCTCCTATTCGTAGTGCCTTTGTGGGTCAATTATATTTTAAGAAAGTAGATAGATAAATCCTAGTAAATGGTACTTTTGTTTGCTTTTACATTTAGCCTTCTCATCTCTTAAATATTTCCAATTTTGATACAACACTCTTTCTAAATTAAGAAAGCAATTGTTGACATTTGTTGACAACTACTTGTTGATATTTGTGGACAACCACTTCCTTACAAGACATTTGTGAAAAAGAGGGGAAAATATTTTTTTATTAAATCAATCCCGACATTTTTACATTTCCTGTTTCTTGTTAAAATGTAATATTAGATTAGCTATAAGTAATCGTAAAGAGTAGGGATTCCTTTAGATTTTGTAACTTTTAGAAGCTACTAAATGTTAAGGGAAGCTGAATGACACATACGCAGGTATCCGTTCGAGATTCTCTGGAAGTCGAATATTCTGGAATGAGTGAACCGCATTAACAGAGGCGCGTTGCTTAGATATTCGACAATATTCGAATATAAGTACTGTCCTTTAATCAGTGGAGCACAAATTTCGATGTACCTTAACATAAGTGAATATTTTATTCCACAGTATTTTTGTGAAGGATGCAATAAAGCATTCTACTAATAAGGCATTAGGCTGGTAACGAATTTAACAAGAATAAAAAAGGAGAATCTGCTGTTTAACAAGCCAACTTGTGTAACTTTGTGGGAAATTGGGTAAGGCCCAAATTAAAAAAAAATCGTCCAATCGATAACAAATTCCTTCTCTCGCCGTTCCTAAGATATTTGAAGAATTCCGGACATTCCCTCCCAACCGGGCTTATCCTGATCGACTAAAGTACCCATTGATTCAACTTTAGGGTAGCAATGTGTGTTTGCCTGTCAAACACACAAAGGAATTTAATAGTTCTCCTGGTGCCCCGTCCCTCGTAGTTTCACCGTGCTTGTTCAAACCTGGGAGAAGGCGTCAGATTGTCCCTCTGGCGATTCCTACTTTCAACACTCATACTCCTACTAAACCCGGCTCGGTCCGCTAGACATTGAAAACGTTTCACATCGGCTCTATTGCTTATCCCACTTGGTGACAAAAGAGAACAAAAGCAGAAGTTGGCAAAGTGTTTTAGACCCTACGCATTAGGGGTTTATGGTAGGGACCCGCAATTGAGGTCACTGTCAAACCTACGTTTCCTTAAATAAATTATAAAATTTGCCTTTTAAGGAATCAGTAATATAAATAAAGGGCGGAAGGATCCTCAGTCATATTTAAAATTTAACCACTCAAAGCCTCCCTCGACCTTTTTGATCTTTCCTTGGAAGAGAGACATTGATATTTGTTTTAAAAAATGTATGGCTTCAAATAATAACCCGAGTGGGTTTTTAAATTGTCATACTGGTTATTGAATGTGGCTGTCTACTATTAGGTATCTTCTATTTCTAATCAGAAAGTATTCGACTCTAACTTTAAAATTTTCTTAAAGCACTAAAAGCGAATTTTTCTAATTCGTAACATAAGAAGATACAATTAGATACAATACAGTTGGCAGTTATGTTTATCCCTTTTTTCCACCTTAATTGTTTTACACCCTAACTTGTTTCATATTCAGTATTTCCAATACTGTACATAGTTATATCAGAAATAGTAGATTGGCAAAAATGCATTAAAGTTTAATCGAACATGCACGTGCTCCCCAAGTTCACCACAGAAATATTCTCAAGCATCATACCGCGAATATGTGATGCAACTCGAAAAACCTAAACTTCTGATTTTATCCAGGCGGGAATCATTTTCTCATATCTGAGGTCCCATTGTACGCATTCCCAGCGAATTCCACTCATATGCAGATAATTCGTTTGACCGAACGAGTCAGGAAATGAGGTTTTCATGTTATTATCGATCCCGCCCGTTGTTTTCTGGATATTTTCAGCGGAGGCTGGCACATATTTCCGACGTAATGGCGATGAAATTAAAACTCACCCAACAGCACAAACCTAGGCTTTCAATTAGGATATTAGCGGGCCCCCGTAGTCGCTGCGGTATCGCATAATTGGCGAACGCGGTTCTTATAATTGGCGATAAATTACTGAATGATTTTATGGCGACACAAGCGGATTTGCGTCGACTTGTTGCCGGAATGATAAAATAATTAGCGACAATTCATATCGCCCTGCTTTAATTATCATTAATGCGTTTTCAAGAGATGAAATGAATTGTGTAGATCCGAAGCTCAAAAATGTTTTAAGTGCGGATGTGTGAATGCGCCTATTTTAATTGAATATTAATAAACTGACACTATACTTAGAGTGGTTTTCTTTTTCGTATTTGACAATTGTAAGCTTATTGGGCTTACTGATTACCTTATAAAAAGTCTTGAGATTAAAAATACATTTTCATTATTGCTATTGCATTTATGTGTGTGTTGTCGATTATAATATCGCTTCGCGACGACGAGTAACAGTAATGAAAAAAAAATGTGGTGGATGCGCCGGTATACAGGCAGAATACTTTCTGTTGTGATCGCTGATTGCAATTAATTAACGTCAATTTTGTACTTGTACTACTCAAGATATAGCAATTATAACATTAGAGTGTCTGTCCGTTATAAATGGGGAAGCTAAACAGAGAAAAAAACAACAAATGCAATTTCTTCTTATTTAAAAATTAAACCTCTTTAAATGAATAATGACACTTATATTTTCAATTGTACTATACATATATGCAAAAAATGAGATGCTCTGTTTTATATCACTAAAAAAGACTTACCGTTACTTAAAATTAAGCGGTGTCTAGTTTATTTTATAAGTTCATGTCTCAATTAGTCGAAATTTTGACGTAAAAGTCGGGGTCTTTAAATAAGGGTAGATATTTTTATTAAAATGTTGAAATTTCGAGTTTTAACGACAAATTGTTAAGAAAAATAAAATTATAAGTTTCAACTGAAGAATTTGGAGCTAAAGTCAAAACTTCATTCAGGAAATTTATTCGAGATCACTAAAAACAAAATTCGAATTTGCTTCCTAGTTTACACTTGAATCGTTGAGAAAAACTCGAAATTTATAAAACGAATTAAAGATAATACGCTAAATTTCGGCAACGACGAGAAGTTTCGTTTTAAAGTATGCCAATTTTGACAAAAAAAAAACTAGTTTCGGCCAGAACTGGACAGTACATTACAAAATGTAATGCATTAATAATTTAATTACATTTTTCAGAAACGGAATTGTAATTGCATTACTTTATTACTTTGATAAAAAATGTAATGTAATGTCTAATTTCAGTAATCGAAAATTCCTCATTTAAAGGAATTAATTACAGGTACTTATTAGTTTTTGTAAATTGCGAAATTACGTTTTAATGAAGCAGTCAAATTCCTAGAAGTAATTAAATTCCTTTTTGTAATTCCATTACAATGATGGATGTTATTCCTGTCATTCTTGCTTTAGACAACTTAAACAAGAATAAATTTGCAGAATCAGCTATACCCAACTATACCATTTTGCATCATGATACAAAAATAGTAATAAATGTGCACTAATCGAAGTCTAGTACCAGCACTTTACTTCTGGGAGACAAATTCAATCGGGCCTATCGAAATATTTGACAGATCAAAACTCAAACAAAAGCTTAATGTGTTCTCTATTAAGAGGAAGACTCAGAAGGCGATGGGTGAGAAAATTGGAGCTTGCCATTTTGTGTTGTATACACACGATTCTAACCATTGTATACAACACAAAATGGCAAGCTTGAATTTTCTCACCCATCGCCTTCTGAGTCTTTCTCTTAATAGAGAAAAATTCGAAAAGAAGACAATTAAACATATAGCTGGGGTTGATGGACTTTAATCCAATTATTATTTACAAAATTGTTAAGAAAAAAATCTAAATGTCAATTGATAAATACCACGACTTTCCGAGCTGATGAAAACAAAAACTTAAAGTTTGTCTCACTTCCATTTGAACCCTCGCTTACGCATGGTTTAGGTGGAATTTTACGGGCTTCCAGGTTGTTTACAGTTCTAACAGGCAAGTTAAATTCGCGTTTGGGCAGTTTGAAGTATAAAGTAGAGCAACCGGACAAGTCCGGTATTTACCAAATTTCATGATAAGATTGTCCTCAAAAGTACATCGATCTCCTAAAATCCGACTGAAGGAGCATTTGGCTCATTTGAGGTACGAAAGAACTGAGAATTCAAGTGTGGCTCGACATGCTTTTGAAGAATTAATTTTAGGATTAGATGTTAGTATCTCTCTGAAGATGATAGCTTGGCTATCAAGACGCGTTAGAGCTACCTTTGTTGTGTTTTTAATCTTTCTTGGTTTCAGGGGACAAGATTTGTATTTTAATATCTTTAGATATTTTACAAACCTAATTAAGTAGTAGGATATTAGCGGCATATTATTAAAATGAAACCCTGAAATAAGCGGAACAGAAAAATGTAAAATGGGTAAATGAAGTAGGTAAAATTAATTTGAACGTAACATTCCTTTCCTATTAAATATACAGACCAAGTGAACGTCTGAAAAGAATTTTTATTTATTTCATTTTAATACACCTTTAACAACTTAATAAAACCTAATTGATTTGCTTTCCAGGAAATTCTACTGCAGTTAATGCGGAATCTTCATTAGATTGATGTGAAAAAAAAGCTCTTGACTTTTTTACATTTTAAAACTAATTGCTTTCCAAATTTATAACATTTCCTTTACCTTCTAGCTCAGGGATTCCCAAAGTGTAACAAGTGTAAGTAAGTGTAACCAGTAACCAGAGGCGCCGTGGGATGCTCCTATTTTTTTTATTGAATCTAAGTTTATTAGTGAAGATTGCGATTGTTTCCCAGAATTGCATAAATACGCGACTTCTAATATGCTAGTTATCTCTCAAGACTTGGTGTCTGTTTTCACGGAACACCTTTCAATGAATGATTTACAAAATACTTTCCTGGAGAAAATTTCGAAAAAACTGCGTGGATCCAAGATACTTTCCATGCCCATGCTCCACCAGAATTCTCTTCTCAAGAAGAAGAAACTCTCATTTGAACCTTTTGCGAGAACAGCATTAAAACACAATTCGGTTATTCCAACTTGGTGGAGTTTTGGATAAACGTCAAAAATGAATATCGAAGTTCAAAAGCTGTAACAATTCTCATTCCCTTTGCAACATCCTATTTATTGCAAGTAGAACGTTTAGTTGTAGTTGAAATAAAGAGCAAATGTAGCTCAAAGATCCACGTGGAGCAAGAAGTGAGAGTGGCAGGGTCAAGACTTTATTCCTCGCTTTGAAAAATATGCACATTGAATCTCCCACCTCTTATTTTAAAGTCATAATATGTGTATTCTGGTGTGTGAATTCAACATATGAGCTTCACATTGCGCTTGTTTTCATTTGTATACCAGTACTTAACTAGTATCAATATACAGTCGGGTTCAAAGAAGTACAAGTACAATATTTGTGCTTTACTGCTATGCAGTAAGCAGATTCTAGAGCACAAACCTCGCATGTACAGTTTTTTGTTGAACACGACGGTGCTGTAACACCATAACAGAATATTTGTCCTGAAAGGGCGCCGCCAACTGAAAAAGTTTGCAAATTTTCTGTTCTATGTTTATAATATTTCTTAAAAATATTTCTTCTTTTAACATATCTATATTAATACAATTGAAGTATTTGCGACTTTAAAGTACATGGGTATTTTACATATTATATAATCTTAGGAATAATTTGGAATTGGATACATCGATTTTAGTGTGACTTTTATTAGTTGGTAGAATATTTCTTGGTGATGCTTTAGGTTATTTTTTCATTCGAATTCAACTGTTCCAAAAACTCTAAATGTCATAAATTATAACATTCAGTTTGTCGCAAATTCTTTCTAAACTGTGAATTATATTACAAAAAAAGCTATTGCAAAATTTATAGACTACGCAATTTTTTAAAGTTTTTGTCCGAGATTCCAACATCAGCCAGTCTAGGAACAGACCACAATGTTGCCTTCTGCAAAATGCAGATGGAACGTCCCCGCGCAATCAAGAAACTCCACAACTACAAAGAAATGTACAACATAGAGTCACTAGCAACAGAAAGTACACGGATGCGATATGAAAATAGACCAATCAACAAACTGAAGAAATATGACTCAATAATCTGAAAGGAAAGTCGAGAATTGCATGCAGAAAATCAAGGACTGCATACAAGAGGCCGCTATAGGAAAACGGAAAGTCAACACTAACGCAAGAAGCAACACTAATCCATGGTTCTGTCAGGAAGTCAAGGAACTAGAAGAACGAAAAAGAGAAAGTTTTTTGTCTCACAAAATCCAAACCAACAAAAGAAAAACATGAAGCATACATACAAATAAAAAATGCAGCTCCAGAATAAAAGCAATTAAAAGGAACACTGAGCTTAAATTCACCAGCGACATGGAACACGACGTATATGGGGCACAGAAAAAAGTATGGAAAATGCTAGAAAATAGAAAAAAGTCAGTAAATAAGCAGGTACAAACGAAGTGCCTACTCATAGACACATAAGAAGAATATTTTAGAAGAGTATATAACGCTGAAGAGGCACCAGATGTCGACTACGAAACAAGCAGCAGTAATCACAGAAGATGAGGTAAACGCGAAACTGAAAAGCTTAAAAAACAGAAAAGCACCTGAAACAGACGATGTGCCAAATGAATTTCTGAAATACGGTGAACAAGAGTTTGATGGAAATACAACAATACTGTTTAATAAAATTCTACGCTCATCAAAAATACCTACTGAGACTGACTGGCATGAGAGCATCACAAGCCCCATTTTCAAGAAGATGAAAAGGACTCGCCTAGAGAATTGCAGAGGAACAACACTATTAGACACCATGATGACACTGGAATACTAAAAGACAAACTGAAAAAACAAATAGGGAACAAAGAAGAACAACAAGTTTTTAGAAGAGGAAGGTCGACAACAGATGCCATATTTATTATTAAACAGATAAAACAGAAGTCAATAGAACTGAGCACCCCAGCACACATCGCCTCAGTAGACCTAAGCAAGACATTTGACAAAGTACGCTTGAAAAGACATCATAGAAATATTGAAAAAAAAAAGGACACCAGCCAATATCGTCAGAGTCATTCGCAACCTCAATATTCACAACACAACGAAGATAAGAGCAGGGGAACAAATATCAGAAACCATTCCGATTCTAGAAGGAATTAGACAAGGAGATATCCTCAGTCCAATTTTGTTTAATATCCTAATGGATAGAATAATTGAAGAAGTAACCTCATTAAAACTGGGATACAGGATGAATAAAAATAGAATCAGCATGATATGTTATGCAGACGGACGCAGCAATTGTCGCAGAAACAGAAGACAACCTACAGCGACAGCTTTTTAAATTCTATCAAATAAGCAAACAACTTAATATGGAAATATTTACTGATAAAACTAAAAATGTGAGCCATCTCAGAAGACCCCATCGGATGTAAACTCGTCATTGAAAATCATCCCATAGGGCAAGTTACCCAATTTAAGTACCTCGGTGTTAATCCCTAGAGAGAACATGACCCTGGCAAACGACTTAAGAAGCCAAATCAACAACGCAGGCGCAATATCAAGCTGACTCACGAGATACCAGCTATGGAACAATCAACATATGCGCCCAGGCAGCAAGATCAAAATATACAAAACAGGTATAAGACCAATCATTGACATACGAAATAGAGGCACGAGAAGAAACGTACAAGACCAAGAGTATGCTGATAGTAGCGGAGATGAAAACTTTAAAAACTATAAGGGGAAAGACCAGAAGAGAGAGTAAGAAACACACAGATTAGAGAGCAGTACGGTATACAGGATATCGTTTGATGGGGTAGACAAAGAAGGAGACAATGGTACTCTCACGTAAACAGAATGAGAGAAGATCGATTACCACGCATTGTAACTGGAAGGAAAACCAACAGGCACCCTTCCCCCCGGAAGAGCACCTAAAAGATGGAAGGATAAGTTGGCAGACAACATTCCAGGAACCACAACATTCGCATAACCAGAATGAACAGATCGCAAGATCTCTAAAAAGAAGAAAAAGAAGCTTAAGAGCAACCCCATTATGGCTTCATAGCACCGCGAGTGGGATGCTGGAACAAGTACTAGATGGCGATGAACCGCCTTCTTAAACAAGGTTATGTTGTAATTTTTGAAGGAAAATTCCGTTCGATAACGAATTCCATAACATTGGAAGTTCTATAGAAAAAGGAGTTTCGATAGACAGAAGTCCTCTCTGCTATCTCCGACTGTCTTGTATGCCTTGAAGATCTTACTCTTGGAGGGATCAATCATATTAGTTCCTGCCAGTATCTCTCATAAAAGAACTTATTAAAGAAAGGTAAATATTGTTGCGCGTTATCGGTTCAAATGATTAACACTTGATGAATTGTAACCACTTTATTTCTAAATTGAACTCGAAACACTACAGTTGTAATTCACTAACACTGTTTAATTGATAAACTTATTCATTGACCTTCTAACTAACAACTAAGGGAAAAGCGACCGCCTTATATAGGTCCCGCTTCGGGTTCTAGAAGAATCCAGCAGATAATGCTTATCGTTTGCCGAAATTTCTTGAGCGCTTATCTGCCTTTGATTTATTATCGTGGCGGTTCCTTTTATCAAATTTTCTAGAAAATTCCTAACTTAATTTTATAATTACATTTCGTTACAATATTCTCGTATCCGACTGATAATTCAAGAGATTTCTGTTTTGAGAAAAAACCATTATTTAAAAAATGTTTCGATATAGACCACAAAGGGGCATAAAATTCAGTCACAAGAGCTACAATATGATCGCGATAATAGTAGTTCAGAAGCGAGAAATGTAACCTTCTAGCCACGATGTGGTACTACAAAGTTAGAGTATTCAAAATAATTTCCCCTACAAATGCATAATTAACATTTGAAATTGTAAGATTATCTAACCCTCTATTATGAAAGTAGCATTAAGAATACGATGACACAGATTCAAGTAAAATTCATATTAATGTTATTATTAAATAGTAGAACATTTCAACGTGGATCAACTACAAACCGAATGAATTTGTTGAACAGATTATCTAGCAACACACCGTCTTTTCTAAAAAAAAACCAAGCGAAACTTACTAGTTACTTTATATGAATCAATCCCAAAAACAATTTTCTCTGGCTATAGGAGCCTTCGCAACGGATATATTCAATGAAACAAATATTTCGTCCGCTTGTCCTATTATCAATTCAAAAGGGAAACAGATTGACTTACTTATTCAAAGATGTTTCGATATAGAACTTATTCGACATATACAAGACATTTTTATAACATTCGACTGAAAACGTACCAAGTGGCAAAGACTAAGCGGATTAGAATCGGCATCCGACAAAAAGCTTCTGCCGCTGAAAGAGATCACCGATCTTTCTAGATCAACGATCTTTCTGTCCCCGTTTCGCTTGGTAGGTGAGAGAAGTTCGATTCGACGTACAGGAATAATTCAAAGCTGTCAGGTCGAAGCGGCAAGGATAACATATGAAATGTTGAAGTAATTCGGAGCGGCAGCAGGTGTAGTAGTAAGCAGCATGCCATCGTTGAAACTATGCCACCAGCTTGCGATGCTTTTGCCACTTCGTCCCAGTTCACTAGATTGTCGAAATGATACCTACCAAATTTCACAGGCTATATTATACTCCCCTCGATAGCGCTCCGCCAAATGCATTAATTTAATTCTCTTATTACGCGGAAACGCCTTTGAATGGCGTGATGGGTAATTTGCATACTTAATACGTATAAATAGAAAAGCTTCTAAATTAAAAACGACGGCAATGATATATTAGCCTGGTGAGGCTCATATGAGCTGTCACTAAAGTTACTATTACTATATCATTAAGATTCAATGGCTGCAAAGCGAAGCTTCCAAGGGAAGCAGCTGGTTGCATTGTAAATTTAAGGAAGTGCGAAAGAATGAAATTTCTAATGTACTTCTCGCAATTTCGAATATTTACGTTTCGGCCTTATGTTCCACGCTGCGATTGTGTAAATTTACGATTTGTGAGGGCACTTACCGTGAAGATCGAGCAGGGGGTGCACATGAATGTGGGGCTGCTGATCCTTGGTGAGACGTCGGAGGCTAGGGCCGCCTAACTCACGCATGGCCCCACCGGCCGCCGCCCCACTTTGTCTATACCAATGCACCGCATGTGGCTACCACTTAACCCTTTTCGATTTTTTGTTACAGTTCTTGATAGAACACCTCACTTGACACTGGTATAATGTTCAGCTGAAAAAGGAAATGTAAATTAAGAAAATGAAATAGCAAACGGAAAAGACGTATACATTTGGGTCTACATAATTAGGTTGTGCTTTACGTCAGCTAAAGTAATGAGCATCTTGGACAAGATTTAAATTTGCGCCACTTCACAATAATTATAAAACTACTTATGTTGTAAGAAAATAAACTACATATCAACTTTGAAGTGCATCAACTTCAGTTTTATCTTTAAGCTTTAGATAAAAATCATTGAAATGTGAAAATAGGTTCAAAATTTATTTTTTTGGTTTTTTCTGAGGACAGTTTGCCGATCATATGGACTATATTACTATTTTAGGCAAAGTTATACTCAGTCAGTAGCATATAGGAACAGCTTAAATGTTCATTCAATATTTTCTGCAACGCCAGACTCGGTTGCTAGCATGTAGGGAAAGCTTAAATGTTCTGACAAATATACCTCTGTTCCTGACAGAGAACTATGAGCAACTTAGCAGAACATCTTTTAAATATGAAAATCTTAAAGGTTAATTGGGGGAAAAATAGAAAAATAATGTAATCAACTACCCAAAATTACAATCTGTTCGTGAAAAATCATAGTTTGTAATCTGACAAAGATTAATTTTTGTTTTTAATAGGAACCAGATAATAGCTCTCCTGTTTCTGTTTCTGGTCACTCATTGGCCTATTAGGATCACTGTATTAGTCGCCTAGACAAAGTGTTTTCTCCAGCATCTACTTTCCATAGTTAAGACTGAGGAAAAGTGTTTTGTCCCTATACTTTTTTATGGGGGACAGTTCTACGTAACAATGATGTTTTAAAATATAAATAAAAGTACCTCCTAGACCGATACATCCAATTTGTCTTCATTTATAAAACTGATTTAAATTAGAAATCTTAAAAATACGATCCTTCAGGCAAAAAAAAAACAAACAATGTAAAAATTCCTTTCTCTTTTCTTTGACTATTTCAAATTAATAATGAGAATAAAGTTTTGCAGAATTTGCATTCGTGTGATTTTGCATTGATGTCCAAGGATAATATAAATTTTTAAACTTTGAGGAACTTTCAAATTTGATTTTACATCTTTTGGTCTATATATTTTCAAGACTGATACTTCATTCAGAAGAGACTTCTTACAAGAGATGGCCGAAAGAAGAACAAGAGAACAAAAACCAGACCAAACTCGTTATTTCCGCTAAATCTTTGGTGCTGCAACTGTGAAAAAGTTACCTACTGAAAGTCACACGCTTGACTGTCCATTGATTCTTTAGTAATTACTAGTCAGAACATTTGTTAGCATTCGAGCAAACTGAACGAGATCTAACAAGATCGAGATCGGTCTTTGGTTTCCAAACTTCGAATCTAATAAATGTTCAAACCTATTGATCTGTGCATTAGAATCGTTTGTGTATGTTTAATCGAAAATTGAATTTCCTAAGTATTTTTTTCTTGATAAAGTCTTGTCTCCAAAGTCGACTTTTGCGAAAAAATTTTGAAATTTTCAGATAAATGTAAAAATTTTGAGTAAAATGCAATTTTTAATTTTTAGAAACTTGAATTTTTACATTTTTAAAAATTTTAAATTTATTTCCGGAATTTTAAGGTGAGATTGCCAAGTTTAAATGATCTTTTTTTTTAAAATAATTAATGTAAAATCCAGAATAAACAAATTTCCAAACGATATCACGTGTGTTTTTTAAAATTACCTTTCCTCTTTAATTTCGAACTATACAAAAAAGACTGAACCTTCTAAAATAAAGCCGAAATTGTAAGAAACATATTTTAAAAATTCGGAACAATTTTTCAGAAAACTAAAGTTTTCTAATTTTTACAAACTTGACTAAGTTTTTTGGAAATTTTTACTTTAATCTCGAAATTTTAAATTAATATTGGTAAATGTTACTATATTGTAACGAAATGAAAATTGTAGAATTTAGTACCTAAGAAAATTTTCTAGAAAGATCTAATAAGGGGAAAAGCGGCCGCGATAACGAAGCAAACGGCAGATAAGCGTTTCAGAAATTTCGGCAACGATAAGCCTTATCTGCCGAAAAGTTCTAGAACCTGGGAGCCAAAACTATATAAGGTGGTCGCCTTTCCCCTGAGGCAGTCAATTAGAGTCAGTCCGTGTAATTAGTGAGTTAGTAGTTAGAAATAAATGAGTTCATTATTTAGTTGTAGTGTTCCGAGTTTAGTTTGGTAATAAAAAGGGTATTATTTAATTAACGTGTTAATAATCAATTCGAACCGATAAGCCCGTAACAATATGATAAGCATTTGGTCTTTGAGTAACAGACCCATCTTAAATTCCGGAAAAAAACAACAGATTTTTAAACAAAATTCCATTTCTAGTGGATTTTATCGAGAATTAAGGTTTTAAATTATTTAGTTTTTTTTGTTAAAATTTCGATTTTAAAGTTTCACTACACTTTGCAAAAACTTGGAATTTTCTGATTTAAGTTTCGGTTTTAAGAAATAACATTTCTGGACAATACTATCTCAAATTTAAACTCAGAATTAGAATTTTTAATTTTTGGTACCTGAATTTTCAAATATGCAGAAAGTTTTGATCCTAAGCTCGAACTTTTAAGCTGAGGTTGGTAACTTATATTATCGTGTGATATTTTTTCTTTGTTTATTGTAATGAATTTAAAATTTAGAACAGAAACAGAAACAAAGCATTTCTAATCCAAAAAAAATTTAATTTCGAGCTCCACTGAAAATTCAACATTTTTCAATTTTTGTTCTTACATTTTAACTCCAAAGTCAAACTTTACGAAAACTATTTTCGATTGTCAGATTAAAGTCAAAGTTTTGTAAAAAAATTTCAACATTTCCGAACAATATTTCAAGTTAAGACTTAAATTTTTCATTGTTAATAATTTGAATTTTTAACTTGTTTTGGGAATTTTGACTTCGATCTGTGATTCTTAAGTTGACATTCAAACAGACATTGAAGATTTAGTTAGTTTGGTATCGAACTATATAAAAAAAAATCCGAGCTTCTAAAGAAAGTTTCTCGAATGTTTGGGTTTAGAAATTCCAAAGAAAAATTGGAGGTTCCTAAGAATAACGTTTCTTCAAATTTAAGCACAAAATCGCCAATCCTGAGATCTAAAATTTCAAGAAACATTAAAATGTGTAGAATAAAGTGAAAGAAAACTTAAAAATACGAATTCAAAGTTAAAATGTTGACATTAAAAATAAAAATTTTTGATTTAGTTAAATTTAAGAATTGAAATTTTTAAGTTAATTTGATTATTCTCAGGCTTTTTTTTTGAATTGTCATGTTTACCGTTGACATTTCGAGATTAATGGCAAAATCTAAAGATTAAGGATTAATATTGTATTATTATAAATATTTCTTAATTTAATATTTTGGTAATTCATTGTTTCACATTATGAGTTCAATGATGTAACTGTTTTTTGAGAAATTTCGTGTTTTATTTACAATTATAAGTTACATTGGAATTTATAACAAATTCCTGAAATCATCAATTTAGAAATTTTCACTTTAAACATCGAAGCTCGAGAAAAGCCAAATTTCGAGAAAAACTTTGAATCCGTGTAGCAAATTGTGTTTTAATACCAATTTTCTACTTTAATTCAAATTCGAATAGAAAAAGAATCCTAATGATTAAAGTCAAAATTTCGAGAAACTAGATCATAGTTTATCTAAAAAAACCTCTACTGCCGAGATAACATTAAAATTTTAGACAAAAGAAAACCAAAAATGGTAAGTAATTACCAACAACACTTGATATGTTTATTGATAAAATTGATAACCGATAATATCTGAATAAACTAAATGTTAGTCAAACAGGTTCAAAACAGACACACAGATAGACAGGCAGGTAGAGAGACAGAAAGCTAGAAACACAGAGAGTAGGCAGGCAGACAGAGCGACAAACAGACAAATGGACAAACAGTGAAACAGACGGATAGCGAGGGACATGGATTGATTGATTGTCTTTTATAATAATGTTTGGACATGTTGAAAAGCAGTCGCCAATATTCATCGTTCCCTATTTTTCTTTGAAGTTTTACAATTTTAAAAATTCATGTGACATCAAGCGAAAATATTCCCCTGGTACATAAATTATGAGGAATTTTTGCCAAAAATAATTTGCAAGCTGTACTTTTAGGCATCCCTAAAGGTGTGATGTCAACCTTTATCATTTTTTGAGTAGAAGGCGGTTCTATATATAAAATATCGTAAACGAGCCTGTGGGTCACTTACAATTCATCTCATTTTTCAATATTTACTTTTTTCAAACTAAAAATACTTATTGTATCTAAAATTATAAACTGCTTCAGGATGTTTTTAATAATATTATTAAGTTCCACATTTTGCACTAACATTTTGGTTGGATATAGCCAAGAGAAAAGTTTCCTATTAATGATAAAATGTTCATGTTTTAGCAAACGAGGTAAGGTAAAAGCAGGAAATTATTTTATGTATGTCCTAATCTTAACTTGTGCAACAAAATACATCTTTTACTTCGTTTAATAAAATAAAGTTTCAGCAGAATAAAGGATTTTATTGAGTTTGACCCTTCCGATTATAAATAACATAATAATGCAGAATGAATTCAGCTTTATTACAAAGGTATAAGAAGCGTACTTTGTATCCTTTAAATTATTAACTTGTTTAATAATGGCACATTTTAAAACAAGCTAAACTTCTCCCTTTAACAATAAGCGTGCCTTTACGACCGTTATCCAGTGATATTTCCTTATTGATTACCTTAAGTTTTCCAAAGTTAGAAACTCACGTAATGAATTTTTTGCGACTAACAGGCTTCTTGGCGTGAACTGAAAAATAATTAATTTAAAATCTCCCGCTTTAATAATTTATTAAATCACAAGGTTACGGGATAAATCGACCTGTTTAAACGTCCCAGTAATGGTATTTCCTTGTTAAGAGATCATTACATTAATTCATTAGAGGTAGTACGACAATTGATACACGTTTTAGTTATATTTTTAAAGAAAAATGAGATCAACTTTGGCAAACTTGTTCTTAATTGTCATAGAAATATTAATGCTGTGTTAAAAATCTTCAAAATTATTCCGTTAACCTTCGTAGTTAACTGACATCGGTTTCATTTTTTTTCAATGAAAATTTCCTTAAACGCATTCAGCGACCAGGTAGGGGGTCAACTTATGGTTTAGCGTCACAATCACGCAATTTGCGTTACCAACATACTCATTGTTCAACGTTAGTAACGGGTAGCGTAATGGTGATGCAAAACCATAACTTACCCCTACCAAATACCGCCCAACGCGCCTAAAAAAATTTTCACTTAAAAAATGGGTGATCGGCAGCGGGGTTTGAACCCTCGGCCTATCAGAATTACAACGAAATACGCAACCCTAATTAACTAAGCTGTAGTGCCTTTTGATAAGATCAACTTTTACCTTCTTTTAAGCATGTCAATACGCCTAATATAAGTCAAATTGACTACTTTGAATTTTTTAAATTTTGTTTTAGTTTGATAATCAATTTATTTGTTTAATTGTAAAATAAATGTATAGTACAGTAGGAAAGTGAGTACTATTTGAGTTTATACAACAAAATCGGATGTGATATTTGAAGTGCGATATGGACAACCCGTTTGAGTTGTACAGTGTGTTTTGCCTACGACTACAGACTACTAAAAACAAACATATTTGAAAAATAAAAAAATTCAATAGCAAGAAGCAGTATTTCGAAACAATTTGACAAAATGTATCATGTGTCAGCAACCTTGTCGTAAATTTATTGTGACAAAATTCACATTTTTGTGCTGCAGTGTAAATTTTAAAGCAGAGCAGAAAAACATATCGTCGTTGCAGTGGAAACATTTTCTATGTGCACCTTTTTAGGAAAATAGGTTCTTTTCGTAGCCTGATGGGGATTTAACGTCTATTCCCTTCCAAAAAATATGTTTATTTGCTCTCCTGTAAAATTTACACAGCAGCTTTTTTCATGGCAACGACGAAATACATATTAGATTCGTTTCTCCACGACTTCAACCATGCAAACCACAAGTATTAAAAGACACGTCAGTTTGAGACTAAAGTAAGTTAGAACTACTTTACATAGATTACTCTTACTTTCTAGTTTTAAGTTTTTACTGCTGTCAACAGTCTTATGATTGCCTCATTTTTTTTTAGAAAAAATGAGGTAAACGTTCAGCCAGTTTTAACTCGGCATTGTAAGTATTTTTATTTCCATATCGGAGGTCGTTAATCTTCGTGCAACTAAACCGACATCAATTCTAATTACACTTAAGGAAGAATGAAACAGCCACCTTTAGCTTTAATATCACAATTAATGGACGTATCAAAGCATTAGGGGTGACGCTGTTTGGTGGGTTGCAAAGCCACATGTGTTTTCCACAGAAATGAGAGCTACTCGCCGAAACGTCGATATCTGGGTAACTTTGCTCTCAACCAAAAAGCGGAAAGCTTCACTAGAAAACTTTTAAGTTATAAGAACACCGGACGCGGCCAGGATCAGGTTATCTTTACGACTTAAATTAAAACTAGGCCCAAGTAGGGAGATCTTATATCAAACTTTATGTTCGCTAGAGATGTTAAGTTTACGGATGCTGTTATGTTTCCTGTGAGCCGTCATCTCTTCAGAGGGGCTATAACTAGTTTGAATTCTAATCTCAAACTCAATGTTGCCTTCATTTTTTTCCGTCAAAGGTTCTTGTAAAGCTGGTTAGTTCATTTAATCTCGGGACGGACTGCTGCGTCTGAATTTTAATTTCGTTGTTTCTCTGATACCTCTTTGGTTGAGAAAAAAATAAATAAAAAGAAACTTGCAATATTTTAAGTTTGAACATAATGATTGGATTAGTAGATTTCAGGAATTAAAAGCGGTAGTCACAAGACTTAAGCTTATCTAACCTAGTTACTGCGTTACTTAAAGCAAATTCTAGGTAAAAAAAATCAACGACTCATTTTTCATTCCATATAGACGCTACAAGTCTTCTATAAAATACAATAGAGTAGAATAAAAAAGGCACTTGAGTATTTCTATAAGAATACACTGATTTTAGGGCTATGTTAAGAGGTACGCCGTCGGCACATTTTTCGTAAACAACAACCTAACAGTCTACATGTAATAATTAGAATGTCTGTGCACTGAAGCTAAACATTAATATTGCATACAAAAAGATGTAAGTATTTTCATATTAGCTTCAAGTACATATGTATATGGAACCAATAATGCGCAACAATCTGTAACTATAAACTAGCGAAATTCTTATCATTACACTTGGTTGTAGGTGATAAAGTAATAAGCGTTGATTTATTAAGTTGTAAACCATTTATTGAAAATCGTTAGTGCCGTATCAGAGGAAATTTATGAAATAATTTGCCCCTATATTAACGGTGGAATGAAAATTTGGTTTCCGATTTTCTGTCTTTACCAAGTCTTTTAATACATGGCTAAACTTAATAACATTATGACTGAAACACACTGTAAAGTACGTGTTGGACAGACCTGTCACGTGACGAATTAACTCGAGCTGAAAAACTTGAAAAAGTGTAAAATTCGATATTAAAGACGAAATACAAGGAAACATTAAAATTTATAAGGAAAAAAATTTTGTCTAAATTGTGCGAAACGATTTTTTATTTTCATTTATTTCATTTTATTAGTGTAATTACAATCTGTACATACATGACCAATAAGCAATTTTATTTTTGCCTTACCTACTAAAGCTCCTTATAAATAATATGAGTTTACCCTATGGTAGTCCTCTCATCTGATCTAACCAATTTGCACTAATATTGGCGTACATCACACACACAAGCATTATGCTCGATAATTACACTGTTTCTTAAGCTAATTCAAAGGGTTTTGTCCCCCTCAATCTTCTAATTAGTCCAGTATTAAAAAGGAGCTGGACTGCTTCAACATTAACATGTCAATGGAGTCGCTGTTCGTGACTTTATGCCATCTTCTTAATGATTCTAATCACAGTTTCCACACCCAGGTCCTTATGGAGGTCGCTGTTCCTTACATACCAGGGAACATCCACTATATTCCTCAGTACTATGTTCTGAAATTTCTATATTACTTTTCTTGGTACACTCCCAAAGTTGGGTACCATAGGTCCATACAGGTTTTTGTACTTGTTTATAAAGTAAGAGCTTATTGTATGTAGTTGAAGTGGAGTTTCTTCTTAACAACGAATACATTTTTTTGTAGCTTATGCCAAGTTCTTCCCTTTTCTTTTTAACGTGAGCCTTCCAACGTAGTTGAGCATTAGGTATTGTGCAGTATTTAAAGTAATTGTCTGTTATTAACTGTAACAGGTATATTTTGTAGTTTTCTTCTGTAGGTAAAGTTAACGTGAATAGATTTTGTTTCCTTCAGCCTGATTTTCCATTTACTAGTCCAGTCCTGTATTTTGTTAACTGCTATTTAAAATTTGTTGGTTGCCTCTTCCCTAGTGTTTCCTACTGTCAATATGGCTGTGTCGTCAGCAAAGGTGACAATAGTATCATGTTCTAATACAGGCATGCCGTAAGTGTATAGTAGGTACTCCGGACTCAACAAGTTACCTTGCGGAACTTCTGTTCTTATTTCCCTTAAGTCTGAATACGTATCTTCCTGTTTAATACGAGAGTATTTTTCAGATGTATAAGACTGAAGAATTTATAAGTATTTTTTGGACTTATAGGTTTTAGGTTTAAATATTAGTGGTTTATGCCAAACCGTATTGAAGGCTTGAGCAACGTCAAGAAAGATAGCTTAGCAGACTTTCTTTTATTCTAGTAATTTTTCACTAATATCTGTAATTCTATGAACTTGATCAATTGTAGAGTGTCCACCTCTGAAATCAAATTTATGTGTTAATATCAGATTATTTGCTTCAGTAATTGGTTTCATTCTTTTGATCAGGAGTTTCTCAAACAATTTTACTATTACTGGAAGTAACATAGTGGTCTATGATGATCCTTCATTACAATGTTTTCCTGGTTTATCAATCCTAATAGCTTCAGCTACTTTTTCAAAGTCTGGTCACGGACATTAGCCTAAAGACATTTTTACAACTGTTTCTAAAATTTCGACTTTAAAACTAGAATTTCAAACTATTTCAAACATTTGGAGTTTTTTCTTGAAATTTCAATTTTAATGTGACTTTTATTTCGAAATTTGTGTTAAGCTTTTCTATATCGTACAAGTTACAGTGGGATATTATGCAGTCAGAGGAATCGTAAGTAAGGGATGTCCGCAAGGGAATGCATTATTCCCCCTTATATGGCTAATCATAACAGATAACTCTATCCGAAAACTTAATGACCGGGGTCTCTACAGAATTGAATATGCAGATGACATAACCATTCTGCTTTCAGGTAAACATGAAGAAGTGCTCTTCGAGTTAATGCAAAACGCCCTAAATATAGTCGAGAAATGGTGGAAAGAAGATTCCCTAGCAGCAAACCCTGCAAAGACAGAAACAGTTGTTTTTACGAATAACAGCAAATTAGCATGACTAAAATTTCCTAAACTTATGGGAACCCAACTTCGTTTGTCAAATCGAGTGAAATACCTTGATATTGAACTTGACACCAAACTAAGATGAAGTACCACATTGAAAATGAATTAAACATAGCCTACAAGATCTTCTGCCAATGCCGTGGGGCATCGGGAAGTCTTGGGGGTATCCCCTAAGATGACCTTTTGCTATACACGGCAGTAATCAGACCAATTGTAAGCTGCGGGTTTATGGTTCGATGGCCGAAGACAAAAAGCACCAATAAAAAACATCCAGATCACATCCAGAGATGAGCGTGTCTGGAAGTGATAGGAGCAATGAAATCCACTTCAACAGAAGCAATGGGGGCGATCTTGGGTCTGTCACATTTCAATATATTTCTTGAGGGGCGGTACAGGCTTCCATAGGCGAGCAGGAGGAATGTGGAATGCGGCAGGTAAAATGGTCTGTCACCGTCGCATAATGGAGGGGGCGCTCTAAAAGGCGACCATTCTGGGTGCGCCGATGGACCATATACCAGTGAAATATAACCTCACAATATCCTACCGTATAAAACTGGATGAACTAGAGGCAAGGATACCAGACGTAAGTATATACACGAATGGATCGAAAACAAATACGGGGACTGGAAGAGGAATCTTCTTGGAAGACCTAAGTATAAGTATTAAGTTAGATAAATACTTAACAGTCTTTCAAGCGGAGATGTTGGGGATTTTATATGGCGCCGAACAAATGACGCAACTGAATATTACATGAAAATATATCCAAATGAAGACGGACAGACAGGCAGACCTTAAGGCTCTGGGGAATGTGAAAACAAACTCAGTGCCGTGGTATGGAACTGCCACCCAGATTTATAACATCTACCACAGGAGAATGCAATTGATCTAATCTGGAACAAAAGACATTCTGGGAAAGAGGGAAACGAAGGCGCTAATAAACTGGCGAGGAAGGGTTCGGAGTGACAATTCGTTGGACCAGAACCAACCTTTCCCCTGGCTAAATCAACAATAAGATCGCTACTTAACGAAGAAATCCACCATAAACACAAAACCCAATGGGCATCAATTACAACATGCCGACAGACTCACGCGTTCATTGGAATGCCGTGCAGGAAAAGGGCAAATCTATGCCTACAACTTTCAAGAAATAACCTCAGGAAACGTGTAGGGATTTGGGCAGGTCACTGTCGATTAAACAAACACCTTCCCAGAATGGTAATATAAACGACCTGAGTTGTAGGGGGTGTTTAGAAAAAGATGAGAGTGTTGAGCACGTGATGTATCACTGCCCGGCACTAGCATCAGTCAGAGGTTCCACACTGGGGAATTTCTGGCCTAGTGTGGCCAGTTTAATAGAGGCATATCTGGGGGACGTTCTTCAGTTTCTCAAAAATAAAAATAAATAAATGACCAAGGACGCCTCAATCACGGGGATATCACAATATAGGGAACAATCTATGCAATAAGTCTCTAATCTGAACGCACCCAAAGAAAAAAAATGAGCATTTCCATTTATTTTGCTCCTGAATGTAAAAGATAGACTTCGCACATTAACAATATAAACTCCCCATTTTCATCAAATTTAAGAACATGTTAATTTCGATTAATTAGTTAAGTTGAATAATGTCGACTAAAAAATTCACTTTGAAATAAAGTACGAAATTATGCTAGATCTCTTTCTTGATCATATTTACTGGCTTAAGGAGTTTGTCATGTAAATTACTTTAGTTTGATTTGGAAACAAAAATTACGCAGTTTGAAGTTTTTTTTTGTTTCAAACGCATTGCAATTAAAAATGTACTGTGGCAAACAAGAAAGTTTATTTCTTTTTTATTTATTATAATTAAAGGTAATAAGTATATTCTAATTAGTATAATGCCAAATGCTGAAAACCTTTTTTATTTAAATGTATAAAAAGAAACCAGAAATATAATTTTTTTCTTTGTTCCAAAATAATGTCTAATATGTTTATCTATTCAAAACTCTTAGTAAAAAAGATTATAAATTCATACGTCAACATAAGAATTCTTCGATTTCTGGATTAACTAAATATCTTTGTTAATACATAAAGCTACTAAATGTGCATAATTAAACTCCCTAAACCCCCTTCCAACATGCTGATTTATTTATAGTTTTAATCACTGTTCTGAATTTACTTCAATATAACGTTAATAAGCATTTTTATCAGCATACAATTAAATGGGTTAGTTCTTTGTTGAAATTGTTTAGGAAACATATAAAATGTGTATCCTACAATATTTTTTAACTTTGTCAGCAACGATTGTAAAAAATATTAATAAATTTAGTCAACTATCTGTCAAAGGTTCAAAATTTGGCACGACATACAAAGCCCACTGTCCTGCACTCCTTTTTAGCTCAAAGTTTAGTATTTCTAAAATGCATCTACTTGATATACATCTAATGATAAATTTTAGGTGCGGCATCTGATTTGTTGTTCTTTTTTTCACAATCAATTAGCTCGAAATGTCACTCTGGGTTAAATGAATTTTGAAAAACTCTTTAAAGATTAAATTAGTAATTTTAAAATGATGAAATATGCTTTCAAGGGGACGTTTTGCACAATATGCAGATATGTGAATTTAAATCAAAGCGATTGGTTTTAAACGTCGTGATTTTCTCATAAATTTTCGGTGAATTGTGCTCGGGGAATAACAAAACGTTGTTATCGACATGGGTTTTCAGATAATGATAGTCACCCTTCTATGCTCCAATTATTCCGCTCTTTCGGAAGGTCTAAAAATCGACGCATAACGTTTTAGCTCACCCAACGCCGAAGCTGTTTAACTGAATTCTCAACTCTCCAGAAGGGATGCTGGGAATTTATTTATTCATTAGAGGAGAATCGATTTTCTATTTATTTTGATTTTACCTAACGAATCGGTGTAAAACAAAAGTAATGAGGGTATTTTTAAGAATAAATTTTGGCTCATTTATTCCCAATTAACTTAATCTCTCGTGGATACAACAAACTGTTAGCTCCAATTAAATCTACTGAACCTCCTTGCTTCCAATTAGAAACTGAATGCCCAAAACTGCAATCCTTGGCGTAAAAGTCAAAATTTTGGATGAAATTTGAGTATTAAAATTTTACATTAAAGATTAAAGTCTAAAAATTGGAAAACAAACTCACTCATAATTAGTTATGATACGAACTAACTTTTTTATTAACTTGCTGCCCAAAATTTTAAATTTAAACGGGCTACTTTTATTTTTTTTTGGTGCAACGGACTGGACCTTGGATGTCTTCAAAAATTGAAATACAAATCTTGTCCCTTGAAACCAAGAAAGATTAAAAAATACACAAAGGCTGCCCTAACGCGTTTCGATAGCCAAGCTATCATCTTCAGAGGGATACTTTTAGTTTTCAATTTTCGTAACTCGTAAAATATATTAACAATAAAATGCAAAAATAAATATTAAATACAAATGTAGAATTTTTATTTTTTATTGTTAGATTTATTCTTAATACATTTTATGAATCATGAATTTTTTTCTAATATTTCAATTGGGAACGTAGTTTGGAAATTTTGGCAAGGCTTTCCAATATTTGGATATCAACATTTCCAATTTTATCTCGAAATGTCAACTTCAATCTAAAAATTTTGACGCTTTCTCGAACTTTCATCTTTCGCTTTTTCGAAATCAGCACTTTCTTTGGAATTTCATTTTGGTCGAAATTTTTTACAATGGGAAATATTTTTATTAAAAATTGTCAGTTTTTTCTGGAAAATGTATTTTATAAATTTTAAGTTCTGATTAATGTTTTAATCTAAATTAAAAATTTGAAAATTCGTATTTATTCTAATCATGACAAATTACGATTTGGGTCTTAGTTTGCCCATCTCTAGGTTATACCCTCCCAAATTTATCTCTTTGCAACTTCATTCAACACTGATTTTCTTTATTCGTTAAGTGTACCACAAATTAAAATTATTAACAACGTTTCGTAATCAATATAATCCTTTTAAAATGCAAATAAGCTCAAGGGAATTATTGTGTACAATAAATCTCTTTTAATGGGGGAATCAATAATTTTTGTTCCTGCATTATCTTTTATGTAAATTGTGTACAATATAACTACGTCACCATCCATTGAGAAGCATTTAACTGAATATATTTCAAATTGGGGATATAATTAACTGAGTTTTTGATTAATTATTTTCATTATTTGTTTATCGGCGTTCAATATTGTTGAATTAGTTATTACGTGACAGTCTTTGTGAAACGGTAAATTTGCTATGTGATGGAAACCTCAAATAATCTGACATTTTATCCCTCACAGTGCTGAATAATTAAAAGACTGGAGTAAGAATTTCTGGATGTAGGTCAACAATGAACGTAGAAGTCTGATATTGGATGAAGGGTCTAATTATAACATGGAGTACGAATGAAAAAAAAAAGAGACAAATCCATTGTTCTGCTTTATGTTCTAGTTATTAGTATAGGCTGTTGTTTGATATCGAATAGAAGCAAAACAAATCTATACTGAAGGTAATAAGTGAGGAGATATAGGTCTTTAATGTTGTTTTTTTCTTGTATTGGAACAACCTGAGTTGTTTCTAGACTAGGATTAATTACATTATTTAGCTGAATAGAAGTTAATATCAAATTTCAATAGTATTTAAGGATTCCATTTATATGATATAAAAACTTGCTTTTAGTAAGTAGAGGTGTATATTCTGATTTTTTCAATCTCAGTAATATGTTAGCATTTTGAATTATGCCTTTTTTAGAAATGGGATATTTATGAAAAGTTTCACCTAAGTGAAATCCTTTCTGTACTTTGAGGTACGAACGAAAATCCCCAATTTGTAGATAATTGATCGTTATGAAAAATAGAAAAAGGAAATGAAAGCTTCAGGTTTCTAATTCACAGATCTTAAGTTCAAAAAATTGTAGTCTGGACAGTTTTTGTTTAATCTTAAAAAAACCAAGCTCGAAAACGTTTCTCTATTGTTGTTTATCTCTAAGAAGATCCATAGTCATCAATATTTCTAATAAGTGATCCCATCATAAAGCTGTTCTAGATAACCTAATATTTTTTAATCTGATAGATATCGGACCCCTGTGTGATTATTTTTAAATTATCATTGTTCCAAACACATCAAAACGTTTTGACTTAGATAATCAATAACTCGAGCAACAACGATCACATAGAAAATAAAAAAGGAGCCCTAAAAACTGGAAAGGATTTTCTTCAATTCTTAGTTATTGGTTTTAAAAAAAAATATATTACCTAACTGATTAAAAAAGAGATAGAAAATTACATCATTTGAAGAAGTTTATACTATTAATAACTAATTCAACAATTCACTCTTAGCTACAGTATTCGCAAATTCATCGAATTTTTTAGAATGTTATTTAAGGGTAAAACTTCCAGAAAAAAATCTCGTTTCGAGCAAAATTATTAAATTGAACAAGACATTTCCTTTGTGTATTTACCTCATTCAAAACATCCAACTTATTATCTCAATATTAGGCGTATTTTTGTTTACTATCCCTTTAAAAATATATTAAATCATTTTCCACATAAACCTTGACATTGGCTTCTAAAGCTGCTTTGAGATCTGATACGGGCCCAATTATTTTTGTGCCCGATTCACGTGGCTTTTGTTGTTTGGGGAAATGCAAATTATCTCTTAACAATATACCGTTATATTAAAACATTCATAAGGCAAACTTATACAAATGCAGAGGCAAGGAAAGCGGGCGAAGCGTAGCTGTGCATCACTTCAAAACTTTATTATCATTCCGCCTGCTAAACGTAATGTACTAAAATACAAGTTTAATATCGCTGCGGAGACGAGACGCCAAGGAAAATTTCGCATGAATTTTCACCTGGCCTGCACGACTTTGGTGGAAACCGCGAAATATCCCGGTATTTTACGTATTAAATTATTCTGACATTTTCTGTAACATCGGCTTACTGGATTATTCCCACAATGCTCTACGGAAATTCAGCCATTAAATTGTTTGAATAATTTACCTCGCGGCTAGTTAATTAAGGCGAATTTTTTTGTCTGGACTTCTAAAAAATACACCTTCCTTGACCTCTATTGCTAATTTTGCTTTATGTCTAGATATTGTAACGCAATTTAAAGAGATGGAATATAATTTAGAATAGAATTGTAGAATTTAGTACATAGAAAAGTTTCTAGAATAATCTGATAAGGGGAAAGCGACCGCGATAACGAAGCAAACGGCAGATAAGCGTTCCCGAAATTTCGGCAAACGATAATCCTTATCTGCCGGATTGTTCTAGAATCTGGATGCCAAAACTATATAAGGCGGTCAGTTTTCTCTCGTGTCAGTCAGTTAGAGTCCGTGTAATTAGTGAGTTAGTAGAAGTTAATAATAAGTGAGTTAATTGTTCAATTGTGGTGATCCAATTTAAGTTTGGTAATAAAGTGGTGTAATTCACACGTGGTAATCAATTCGAACCTCGAGCTCATAACATCTGGTGTCAGAAGCGGGATTATTCGTGGATTGTGTTTATTACTCAAAAGAAATTCGTGCCAGGTGCCGCAGTTGACTTTATCTTGGAAGTTTTAAACTGTTAAATAGTTATACGAGGCGCGTCAAGTAAAATCTTGAACATTCAAATACGCTTTATGGATACGAAATTAAAATCGACCAAAATGGAACAACAATTGCAAGCGGTTATTAGCAAAGTTTAAAGACAAAGAGGAAAAAGAAAAAGAAAAGGAGGAACAAAGAAAACAGGAAAAAGAGCAGAAGCAAGAACGAAGACGACAAGAAAAAGAACAGGAGGAAGAACGAAGACGACAAGAAAAAGAACAGGAGGAAGAATGAAGACGACAAGAAAAACAAGAAGAAGATCAGAAAAGGAATGCAGAAAAACAAGAGTTACATAGTCTGTTAGCAAATATAACTGAAAAAATTGGGAGCCGACGTTACAAAAATGAAAAAAGAAGTGAAAGAACAAATTACAGGAATGAGAGAAGAAATGCAAGAAGAAATTGGCGAAGTCAGAGAAGAAAAGTAAAAGAAAAATTCAACAGCAAGCTTCTTGATTTGGAAAATACAACACAGAAAAAGATCAGCAACATCGAAAAAAACATGAAGAAGTTGCTAAGTGGACAAGTCACACAACACGAATCCGAAAGTGAATCTGCTATTTCCTCTAAAAAGGTTAAACCTCCGACCTATGATGGAAAAACATCCTTCCAGACCTACAGAAAACAGTTCAAAGCTGCTGCTAAGGCCAGTCGGTGGACGGAAGAAGCAAAGGCGACCTCATTGGTGGTATCCCTACGCGGAGATGCTCTGGAATTACTCCAAACTCTATCTGATCACAAACAATCCAAGCTATAAAGATCTAGTTAGGGCTTTAGAGCCGAGATTCGGAGACCACCATTTGCAGCAAGTTTTCCAGTCACAGCTGCTAGTGAGAAGGCAGAAAAGTGGCGAAACCCTGCAAGAATTTGAGGCTGACGTGAGAAGACTGGCGTATATTGCCTATCCAACAGCACCAACCGACTTTCTGGAACTTCATGCAGTTAGAATCTTCATAGAAGGAATAAGAGATCCGCAAGTCCAGAGAGTGATACGCTTGTCAAACGTCCGAAGATCAAGGGAGGCACTGATTAGAGCTTTGGAGGTTGAAGCTGCTTACAAGGTTTCGGAGCCAGGGGCGTCACGGAGAATTAGGAAGACCGTCATCAAAGACACCGTGAATGATCTTGATCTCGTAAACATAAGCGCTAACATGAAGGAAATCAACAGGAACATAAGCGCCAACATGAAAGAAACAAAGGGAATGAACGCGAGCATCCAAGAACTGCTAAAAGCTTTTAAAGGTCGATCCAGCAGAAGCATGGTATGTTACAGCTGTGGCAAACCGGGGCACCTCAAGAAGGACTGCAGATCAACTTCCAAGAAGCCCACAAGCCCCGCAGTAAGAAAACAACACGTCGAGAAGAGGAACTCACTAGCTAATGTCACGAAATCAGTCCTCAAAACTCTTCCCATCAAACAGATAAAAAGGACCAAGGAGGGTTTGGTGGTGGGAGCCAGTGGGGATGGAAGGAATGTACAGGCAACAGTGGACCCAGGAGTCAAGGTTACTGTGCCACGTGATACACAAGCAATCCGTGACTTGCCCAGACCCAAAGATAAACATGAACTGAGGAGTTTTCTGGGGTTATGCACTTATTACAGAAGATTTGTGAAAGGTTTTGCCAACATCGCTGCGTCATTATACCGACTAACGGAAGGAAGAACGCCGTACGTCTGGACTCCCGATTGTGATACCGCCTTCCGAAAACTGAAGTCCGCCTTGAGTACAAGCTCTATCTTAGCGTATCTTCAGCAGAATGGAAAGTTCGTGTTAGACACTGATGCCAGCAACGTCGGCATTGGAGCTGTGGTGTCCCAAGTTCAAGGTGGTGAAGAAAGAGTTATCGAATATTACAGCAAGATCCTGACGAAGCCAGAGAGGAACTATTGCACTACCAGGAAGGAATTTCTTGCGATAGTGAAGGCCGTGAAACACTTCCACAAGTACTTGTACGGGCAAGAATTCCTCATCAGGATAGATCATTCGGCTCTCTCTTGGTTACTTCAAATGAAGAACGCAGAGGGGCAGACGGCTAGATGGTTAGAAAGGCTTCAGCAGTATCACTTCAAGGTGCATCATCGACCGGGATGACAGCATAACAACGCTGATGCTTTGTCCAGAAGACCTTGTGGGGATTGCAAATGCTGCAGACGAGTTGAGGATCATGAGGACATGGTAAATATAAGGGTCACTTTCGTCTGGCCAGAAGACGAATGGACTGTTGAAGGTCTTCGGAAGCTACAGAGGAGCGACGCTGATACCGGACCCATATTGGAATGGAAAGAAGCTGGAGACAGACCGGAATGGCAAGAGGTCGAGGACGGGGTACCGAAGAGAGCATGGGAAAGCGCGGATGGAAAGCGTGTCAACTTGCAGTTGGTGGTGCCTCAGGAGAAAATTCCACAGGTCTTGTGGGAGGTGCACAATGGGACCTCTGGTGGACATCTAGGGTTGAACAAGACCCTGGAGAAGGTACGAAAACGGTTTTATTGGGTTAACTGACGTGGGAAGACGTCGAGCGGTGGTGTCGGAAATGTGTCACCTGCGCTGCATCCAAGGGTCCTCGTACAAGAACAAAAGGGGCCCTGAAGCAATACAATGCGGGAGCTCCATTCGAAAGAATTGCAATCGATATGGCAGGACCATTCCCAGCTTCAGACGATGGCAACAAGTACATCCTGGTGGCCATGGACTTATTTCAGTAAATGGCCTGAAACTTATGCCATCCCAAACCAGGAAGCTACCACAGTCGCAAGGGTTCTTGTGGACAATTTCATCTGTCGATTTAGTGTTCCCTTGGAACCACACTCGGACCAGAGAAGGAACTTTGAATCGGGGGTTTTCCAAGAGATGTGTCGTCTTCTTGGAATAAGGAAAACTCGAACAACACCTCTTCATCCACAGTCTGATGGAATGGTGGAGAGATTTAACAGGACCTTAAAGGAACATCTTTCGAAGGTCGTTTCCAAACATCAGACAGACTGGGACCGACATCTACCACTGTTTCTGATGGCCTATCGAGCGGCAACCCATAAAACTACAAGTCAGACTCCGGCAAAAGTGATCTTCGGGAGGGAACTGCGGCTTCCGTATAATTTGGTGTTTGGATCACCAAGGGAGATCCCCAGGGAGACGATGGATTTCGTAGATGACTTGAGGGAAGCGATATTGGAGACGCATGCCCCTGTGCGGACTAAGATCAACTTGGCGACGGACCGGATGAAGACAAGGTATGACATAAATGCCAACCATGGTGGTTTCAGTGAAGGTGAATTGGTATGGCTATAAAACCCTCAGCGAAAGAAAGGAGTTTAGGCGAAGTTTACGCCATCTTGGGAAGGGCCGTACAAAGTGCTGAAGAGGATCAACGATTTGGTATACAGGATTCAGCGTAGCTCCAGGAGTAAAATGAAAGTGGTACACCTGAACAGACTATGCAAATATAGTGGCGAAGTGACTGATTGGAACTGATCGGGACGATCATTCCTAAGAGGAAGGCAGTGTGACGCAATGTAAATAGATGGAATAGAATTGTAGAATTTAGTACATAGGAAAAGTTTCTAGAATGATCTGATAAGGGGAAAGCGACCGCGACAACGAAGCAAACGGCAGATAAGCGTTCCCGAAATTTCGGCAAACGATAAGCCTTATTTGCCGGATTGTTCTAGAACCTGGATGCCAAAATTATATAAGGCGGTCAGTTTTCTCTCGAATCAGTCAGTTAGAGTCAGTGTAATTAGTGAGTTAGTAGAAGTTAATAATAAGTGAGTTAATTGTTCAATTGTGGTGATCCAAGTTAAGTTTGGTAATAAAGTGGTGTAATTCACACGTGGTAATCAATTCGAACCGATAACCCCTGTAAAAATATTTGTTTTGAAATAACATCATCTAATGTGGTTTAATATTTAAATGTATGCATTTCGCTAAAAAAAACTTTCGATTATTTATTATCAAACGAAGTAAACAAAATCATCAATGATTACAATTTTTTTTTGTAAATCCCAAAACGTACTTCATCGTTTTTTGGTTGGTTGATTTTTGGATCTTCTCTTAGAATGATCTCAAAACTAAATGTATTTTCCTTGTTACAGGTATTTAGCAGCAAGCTTCCACAACCAACGGAGCTGCATGCCACCAATAGTAGGAATACGTGCTTTTCTCATATTTATCCGTGAAGGTAATGATCGCGTTTTCGTTATTTTTAAGCTCCCAAGATGTCCGCATCTTGACTGTAATAGCGTTGGCAAGCATTATAATTCTTTGTTTTCATTTTTATCGCCCGAGAAGCGGAATTCAATTGGGCAACTCGATAGCTTTCCTACTGAATATCTCGGATGAGTTGTATACTTCTTTGTCCTCAGAAAAAGGAAGAGAAGGTTAATTAACTGCACGGAACGATGCGATAATTATTTCCGACGTTACTCGTATTGCATACAAGTAGAATGCAATCTAGGCTACAGTATGCAGCCCTCTAAGCATGTAAACTTAATCACAAACGCTTAGCAAAGCGGTCGCCCCTTAGGAAACCCCCAGAAGACTAGATTCTAATGCACAGACCACTAAATTTGAATATTTATCAGATTCAAAGATTGGAAGCCATAAAAGGATTTCTATCTTATTAGATCTTTGGGTTGAATATACCAAACTAAGAAGATATAATCAGGTGAAAACCGCCAAAAGACTATTTCCCAACGACTCAGAGACCAATAGATTTAAACATTCATCAGATTCAGAGTTTGAAAACCAAAAACGGGTTTCGATCTTATTAGATCTCTAAGTTGGATATACCAAACTCACGAGATAAGATAAGATGAGATGAGGTGAGATGAGATGAGATGAGATGAGATGAGATGAGATGAGATGAGATGAGATGAGATGAGATGAGATGAGATGAGATGAGAGGAGATGAGAAGAGATGAGATAAGATGAGATGTTCGAGTTCCCCGAGTTCAATTTGAATTTGGCTTATCTAATATTTAGTTTTGTATTTTTGGTTTTTATTTGAGTAGTGTCGTAGCCAACAGATCTTAACCTCCTTTTTAGTTCTTTTAATTTTAGTTAGATTGTTTTATTATCAGCTTTGCCAATTTAATTATGGGATCGTGATTGAAAGAGTTGGATTAGTTAGTATACCCGTGGATTTCCTATACGTAAAGAGATGCAAGGACGCGATATAAGCACCCGTTGGTGAGCACTCTCATTTGGCGAATCCTTCAAGATGAATGCCGGAAAGCCCCCTCTTCCTCATTTCAGTTAGAGTTAAATATCTTTTGAGGCCTTTTAAAATTTTAATGTATTCTACAATGACGTTAATCAAGTTATTTACTTTCAAGGATCTTGCCCATGTTGTTTTTGAAATAATGCTTATGCCCTGAAAAGAGGGTTGATAAGGTAAAAATAAATATTTTTGAACTTTTGCTTCTAATACAAGATCTTGAAACACTATGAAAAGAGTGCACTCTCTTAAAATCATTGTGGCGTAATGTATATTCATGTTAGGAATATAGAAAAAGAGATTTGTATGTTAAACAAACCTTCTCCTTTTTTCTGGAAGTTTAAAATTTAAAGGAGAAATTTTTTAATTCAAGATCAAATGTCGAAAAAAATTCAAAAGTTATACTTTAGGCAAAAATTCAATTCTCGGAGTTTGGACTAGTTTTTGGCATCGACTGAATCGAAATAATAGCTTGGAATAATCTAATCTTCATTCGAGTGATCGATTATGAATGAAATGGTTTCATTATATCCCTGTAAAACATTTAGAATATTATTGGTATTATGTATTTTATTTTGAATTTCTTCTCGGGACCCCAAAATAGTAAATAGTTCCTAAAACTTCTTGTATGGTATTTCAATATTGTTTTCTTGCTTCATTCTTATAGGTGTGACAAGGCTTAAATAAAAATTTTATTTAATCGGCAGAAAAATAAAAAAAAATAATGTAAATTCATTTTATAGAAAATCTAAATCAATACATTATGTTTAATTTACCCCAATTTTACTTAAAAAGGTGATCCAATTTCTTGTGCTGAAATTTGTTTGTCATTTTCTCAAACAATAATCTCACTAGCACCTCTAAATATGTCAATAAAATCATAAAATACGACATAAGAATTGTTCACCTTTTACCTAAACAAATATAATCGTTATCGATGTTGTTCGGAAGCAGTAAGTTGTCGCATATCCACAAAATAAGTTGTTATTCATTTTGTGGCATAGTACTACATTTAGGATTATAAATAAACAATCATATCGAAATGAATTATGTCTTATTTCTCGAGATGTCAAATAACAAATGCCGCTATATTTTGGAATATGAAATATAAATACTGAATGATTACTCACTTATATCTCATTCAAAGTCGAAGCGATGATAATTCATATTTCATATTCCATATTCCATTTCACACTCCTAATCGCTTTGAACTGAATGATCGCTTTCAGCAGAAGTGCGCAGTTGCTTCGAGTTGCTGAATGAATTCTCACTTCTCACTTTGAAATATGGAATATGGAATATCACTCAGTCGAAGTTGAAATAATTGTATTGAAGTGAATGCTTTTTCACTCGTTCGGTAGAAAGTGCTCTGCGGTGTTGCGCTATGAAATGGAATATTTGGAATATGAGCATCTACTTCTCATTTGCAATCATCGAATGGTCGATTATATGACCATTAATAAAAATATTTCGATTAAATCTTTCATAATCGCCTAACACTAGTTGGGACTTTTGATTTTGCTAACAAATCTTGTTTTATGATATATATTTTTCTATCAAACTTTCAGCAGTACAGTCATGTTTATATTCCTTGAAATTAGTGAATTGATATATTTCGAAATTTTATTTTATCCACCTTACTTGCATTTTTCCCTTATCATATTTTTTATTAAAATTTAAGTGGTCGAGGTCAAAGTGAATTCCTAAAATCTGACATCGGAAATTCTAGAACTGGGGCAACCGGACATATGTTAATTGAAAGCGTTCCCTTTTGTTTAATAGTTACCTTTTTTCAATTTATTGAGGTACTTTTTGATGATTTAATTGCTGGAAGAAGCGAAAAAACTGAATGCTATAAGTCGTTCCTTGTCTTCTCGAATTTCTACAACCGTGTGCTACTTTTTCCCGATAATTTTCTTTTCCATGAAATACCTATTAAAGTTATAGAAATTTAAGTTTATCTTTTTCGCACTTAAAACTTTGCCTTGTTTTTTTCTGCTGGTAGTGCAAGTTGGTGAAATAGGGTGCCATTGCGGCCACGGAACCTTGCCTGTTACATATAATCGCTCGTGCATCTCTCCCTTTCCCCCACCGTTCGACGTAGATAATTTTTGATACTTTCTAGTTGCACTTAAAATAATTTCTAATACATCTTACCTCCATATTTCTTTACTGGGAAAAATTGCATTAACAGGATGATGAACCAGGAAAATTAATTGATTTTAAAATGACTGAATGAGTTGAAGTGAAAGTTGGAACGTCTTACCAAAAATATTGATATTTTATATTAGGATGTGTAAAATTATTTTAAGTTAACTTAAGATTTACATCAGATGTGGAAACTAGTCGCATCATACGCAAACAGGTTTTAATTCTTAGAAATAATTGCTTCAATTATCACATAGCAAAAGTGCTTTCACGTAAGATGAAGAAAGTCAGTTACATATCACTCATTGGGATTTAGACCCCTTGAGTATCTGGGGCTGACTAAGCAGTTGGAAATCTTTCAGCGACCGTACCATATTGATGAGGCCAAGGAAGACCAAAACAGGTCTATGGTTATTGCTTTTAAATATTTTCGATTGCAGAAAATTCAACTGTATCACTACAGAACATTGAATCCACTTTATTTGTTAAAAATCATTATTTATTTAGTATTTTAGAAATGTAGTATTTTTACATTTTTCATAATTCGACCGCTATTTTAAATTAAATTAGATTTAATTTATTTATTCGTTTCAATAGTATACAGACAAGGAAAAAATTTCATTGTCCATGTAAAACGCTAAGAATTGTCCCTTTCATAGTTTTTTACGGCCACTGAACGTATTCTCCTACTTTGACGCAGCATGCTCGTATTCTTCATTAGAATTATTATTTATTTTGTTTAAGAAATCTCGTTTATTTATTTTGGTTATCAAAGAATATCAGTTTTATTTTGCCTCAGACGTTGATTAAATCAACGGACTAAAAGAACAAACAGCATGTGGGAGACAAATTTTAATAAAATTGTTGCCTGCCAGTAGTAATCCCGTAAAACACGTTGCAAGCTATGATGTACTACTGAAATCTCCACCAGCACAGATCGCTGCGCTCAGCGTTGAATTATTTACACCGGTGTAGGAAAATACAAGGCGCCGCCCATCTATCCCACTATTAGCTCTCAATGTTAAATCTCTCATTAACATTCTCCCTATGGACAGTGTTTGACTTTCCTGATGTGTATAAAATATTACATAACAGGTCTTGTCAGCTCCATTTAAATCAAATATGCTCTCTTATGCATGCGAATGGCAAGACAAATTTCGTAACGTCAACTTCACAAAATATACGGCGGAAAATGTATTTGTTTTATGCGAAATTCGATAAAGGGAATAAAATGGAATATCGGAAATGCTGTCCCTAGATGATAAGTTGTAAAACTCTAAACCGTTTAAAATTTCCAACTTAAATATTTTTATTCATGTTTTCCTTCAGTTATAAACTTCGATTTACGCCACAACTTTTCGTAACTTCCGAAGAAGTTTTTAACATTTTGAAATGAAGTAGTTACTGGACACATTGGACGTTAAAGTTGGTAGTTTTATGCAGTTTCTCGTCATTGTGGGATGTTCGGCGCGTTTTCAAAAAGTTTTTATTTCTCATGAATTCATTGACGTTCTTTTTAAACCCAAGTAAATTTTTTCTTCGTTGGGGGCTATAGAAAATGTTTGCTTACCGAAACCTTTTTTAACAAGAATATATATTATTTGGTTTAAGAAGTGAAAAATGATTCAGGGTCAAATTAATAGGCAACACACAGCATTTACGTATAAAATAACCGAACAAATAAGTAATTGTTGTCATTGAACCATACGATTTTTACTACGAAAATCATATTGTACAATCGTGAACAGTGCAGAATATTTTAAGAGAAAACGATTACAGGTATTATAAAGTAGCTAATATTTAAAATATTACGCATTTTCTCAAAAAATATTACTAAACGTTTTGAGATTTGTAAATCTACTTGAAAAAGCTGATTCAACTGGAAGCTTTTTAAACCTTTTGTTGTTCACTAATAAATCGTCTTTTCTTCTTCACAAATATTGCAATCATCAAGTAATACCATATTGGTTTACGACAAATGTATACACTAAATCAAAAAATTAAATATTTGTGCTGGCGTGTTGATTTACAGCGTTGCGCCAATTTTCATAAACCATTTTTGACTACAATTCAAAATAAAATAATCTCGGCTGTTTGATCGTTGCAAAAATTTTTTGATATAACATTTCACTCCAAATACTGTCGTTATCAGCTGCGTTAAGAAAAGGTAAAACCATGGTGTAATAAGATCTCTGTTGGACTATACTATAGTGAAGCAATGTATATTATAACCACATTCCTCTGTTCTTACTCTTCTCACTCTTTGCATGCATTAACCAAATCAAGTATGTTAACTTCACAATACCACGTAATAACTTGGAAATCTTAAGACAATCCTTTGGTTAGAAAATCATATACTTTTTGGTTAAAGTTACACCTCTCTAGCCAAAATCGTTTATCTGGGTGCGTCAAAAATAACCTTAACTAAAATCGATTTTTTCCTCTATTTTATCTAATACACACGGCTAGACATTGACTGTTCTCTTAATTGTATAAACGTCCCAGAAGGCTCCTGGACTCCCTAGGGTCACCAAATGTTTCCTAAGTTGTTTGAATGTTCCAAAGATTCCTGAAAAAATGTCAGATTGTTCTGATCGAATCTAATTTGTCAGTCCTGTTTATGTTACACATTTAAATTATTGAAAAGGGAATCTACAGTATAAAATCTTATCAATTCTGAAGATTCTCAAAAGAAACACACAAAGCTACACCTCAATCAAAGCGTTTTGATATTAAATTTTCGCAAACCGAAATCGATAAACTGAAGGGGGATGAAGCGAAATCGATTGCTCTTATCGTTGAAATCACAGTAGGTCGGGAAAGGAAAAAGGAAGCTGCTGTACGAAGGGCCCAGCCAGATGTAATTACGGTCTGGTTGAGTTCTCCAGGATCAAAAGGGATTCTCCTTAGGTGGAAAGCTTAACCAACATTCTTTGCTAAAAGCCATAAACAACGTTAAGAATTTCGTTCTTCAAGTAATAATAAAGCTTCCTGCAATATTAATTTTTAATCTGCTTTTACGCCCGGAAAGTGACAAAATGAGGCTTATTAAAATGAATTTCGAAAGCAGAAAATGAAATATTTGATAAAGCCGTTTCCGCAAAATGCCTTGCAGATTATGTGGCTCTTAATTTGAAAATAATTATAATAAGAAAACGAGGCTAATGAGCGGTTAAAATACTGTTTCCAAATTTTCCTTAAATAGATGAGCAAAATCCTTCATAAAACGAGGGTAAGCGCAAGGAAATTTTTGGGAATAACTCGAGTGGTTAAGCTTATACCAAGAATGTATAGAAAAAAGTTAAAATTTTAAAATTTAAGTCGCAATTTGGAAACAATCAACACTTCAAGAAAAAACTCAAAATTTTGATTTCTTTTAGAAATTTTTCTTCACGTTTCGGTCAGACTGATAATCTACTAGTTTTTTTACCTTTTATTGAGTAAGGTAATGTTTGAAGTGATTTTAAATATCTCATACATTCCTAATCATATCCCAAAAATGGATTATATATGATGCCATTAAACTGGCCAATAGTAAACGATACCAGCATCAAGCAGATTACCACTTTAATGAATACCCAAAGATTCAAAAGTAAGCATTGCCAATAAAAAATAGGTATTCGATAAAGTAAAAATTAAACCCATAGTTTATTTACCAAAGCATTACCATGAAAATTAACAAACTAATAATCCACATATATACCAATAAGAAATTTGCAATTTAAAATGTTAAATGCCTTCTTAAAACAAGTCATAATCCAGTTTTCTCGCCGACAGATATCTTCAGGTCGTCGTCGATAGCATCTCATCCGAGACATTTGAGATTAATGCCGGGGTGCCTCAGCGGTCTGTCCTGCCTCCTACCCTGTTTCTGTTAAACGATCTTTTAGCTTCTATTTTCAATCCGACATACAGTTACGCAGATGATAGTAACCTGGTGTCATCTTTTTTCTCCGACAAGCCATTATCCGTCGCTGCTTCAGATCGATTAAGAGAACAGCAGATACAGATGAATAATCGGGATCTCGAAATCATTCCAAAATAAGTTAAGAAAAATTTAGTTGACTTCAACGCCTCAAAAAGTCAGGCCGTGCTTTTCTCTAAGAAAACATGAAATTATAATGTAACAAACATACTAATAGACGATAAAATCCTCCCGATGAGATATACTAAGTTTATCCTAAAAGTAAATGCGAGCACTGACTTCTCTTGGGACGATCATGTGCGCGCCATTGCCAAATCCGCCTCTAAGAGGCTAGGATTTCTTTTTAGAGTTAAAAAGTACTTTCACATCCCATCAGCTATTCACACTATACAAAACTCAAACTAGGTCAAAACTAGAATACTGTTCTCATGTTTAAAGCTCAGCCTCAAAGCACACTTTAGATCTTTTGGATTCAATTCAAAGAAGAGCTATTTGCCTAGTTGATGACGAAAGTTTGACCAATTCTCTGGAAACATTACGAGCACAGGCGGATGGTTGGTGATTTATCTCTTTTCTACAAGTACTTTCATGGAAGATGCTTATAGGAACTAATAGGACTGATCCCCCAAGTGCAAGATTTTTGAGGCACACTAGACTGTCGGAGACAGCAAATTTCTGTGAGGGAGGTCCAGCTTGACACAGTGGAGACTTCTGTCTACGGAGGCTCTTTTTTCTATAGAACTTTCAAACTATGAAACTCGTTGCCGAACGGAATTTGTCCCAAAAATTACAACCCATCCTTGTTTAGGAAGGCGGTTCATCGCTATCTATCCTTGTTTCCGCATCCTACTCGCGGTGCTTTTAAGGCATAATAGGGTTATTCTTTGCGAGTAAACTAAACATAAAAAAAATAATGCCACAAATACACTCCCTGATAATAAAATTTAACAAGATGAAAAAGAAACCTTTGTCGAGATAATAACAAGTTGGATGCGATAAAAGTAAAAGTGGAAAATGCTTATCTGGTAGCAAGTACTGTTCTTGCGAAGCAAAAAAGAAGAAAAAACAGGAAATCCGGGATATCTTTCTTGATATTATTAATCTTATTTTTGTTTATTTTTTGGAGATCGTCTGCCTCAAACTCAAAATTAAGATTTTTATGGAAATGGTAGACGTGTATCGATCACATCTTCAGTCTAACTCAGCTAACCGAGGAAAAGTAGCGAGAAACAGGGAAGTGTACCTCCTGTTCGTAGATCTGACAAAAGCATACGATACTGTTCCTGTGCAGAAACTAGGGCAAGTGATGGAAAGATCCCAGATAAACAATACTGTAGCGAAATGTAAATTGTAGAATTAAGTACGTAAGAAAAATTTCTAGAAAGATCTGATAAGGGAAAGCGGCCGCGATAATAAAGCAAATGGCAGGTAAGCGTTCCAGAAATTTTGGCCAACGATAAGCCTTATCTGCCGAAAACTTCTAGAACCCGGAAACGAAAACTATATAAGGCGGACGCCGTTCTCTCGAGTTAGTTAGTTAGAGTCAGTCAGTGTATTTAGTGAGCTGGTAGTTAAAAGTCAATAAGTGAGTTAATTATTCAGTTGTAGTGTTCTGAGATTAGTTTAAAAATAAAGTGGGTATTATTAGTCAAGTGTTTAATAATCATTTCGAACCAATAAGCCCCTAACGATACTTTGATAACCGTTGCAAAACAACTTTCTGACAAACCGACATCAACAGTCAAATTAAAAGGGGAATTCTTAGAGAGCATTCCCGTCACTATGGGCCTGAGGTAGGGTTTTTGTTTGTCTCCTACCCTATTCAAGGTATATGTAAATAAAGCTCTAAAAAATGGAGATCATGCAGTGAAATAGGCATATACATAAATGAAAAAACGACCCTATATACCCTACACTTCGCCAATGATCAAGTTGTCATCGCACAAGACAAGGAGGTCCTAGAAGTTATGACAAGGAAATTATTTAAAGAACATGAAGAATGGGGACTCTTGGTAAACAGATCAAAAACCAAATATCTGTGCATGGGTAAAGATAGAGGTGGTCTACATCCACAAGAAAATGAAACAATAACATCATGTGCAGAACGAAGATCGAAACTGAAAGTCGATCAAGTAGTAGAGGAGAAGATTATGAAGGGAATAAAAATGATAGGATGTCTCAACTCTATTCTGTGGTCAAAAATTATCTGTGGGGAAAGAAAAACACCTTCTAGACAACTCTATATGCGAAAGCATAATGCTATATGGATGTGAAGTGTGGCAATTTACAACAAACTTGGAATGGACTTCTAACGAAGGCAACAGGAAAGTCAAGGTTGGAAAAAATAACAAATGAAGCCATTAAAGACATGATGAACGTGCAAACAAATATAATAGAGGAAATTCAATGAGGACAACTAATATAGTACGGATATGTCGAGAGGATGGATCACACACGAATCTCCAAACAAATACTAAAATCGACTACAATAGAGAGAAAGCGAAAAGGAAGACCAAGAACGACATGGATGAAGGAGATACAAAAGGCTATGTGGGAGAGAAATTTGCGACCAGGAGACTGGGAGGACAGAAGAGAATGGAAGCGAGGAACCGGAAGGCGCAGGAGGCTATGAAACCGGATGTATAATAAATATTGGTATTCTCGAAATTTAGATTTCATCTCTAAATTGTGATTTTTTTCCTAAATTTCTAGTTTTAGTTGAAACCGAAAAAACTGATGAGAATCTCGTTTAGATTCAAATATTCAAATTTTTGATGCAAACTTTTTTTTTCTGGAAATGATCGAAATGATATGATTAAAATCGAAATGTTGGTTTATAAATTCGGTTTGATTTTTTATTTTTTTTTGATTAAAGCTGTGTTTTTGAAGCATTCATGCAGAAAACACCATTCGAATTAACATTTTAGTGGTTTAGGTTTGATTAAGTAATGCGATCCTACTTTGGAGACCTCTTTCTCGATATTCCAAACCCAGTATCGAACAGTTCATAACCAATGAGTGCTAATCACAATTTTTGGCATGCCACTTTTGATACTGGTCTATTGGACTACTTGGACAAAGGCGGAAAATCGTTTCTAAGAAATGGAAAGGACAACGAAAGGGAGCTGCCTCGTACCTTTTATTCCTATTATTGGTGAGTTAAAACTAATCCACAGCATGTATATATCAAAGTCATAGAAGAACTGAATAGAAACAACACATTTCGAATTAGAACAAGCACCGAATTTACAAAAGAAACACCTGTACTAACAGGAATCCGCTAAGAGTCCAGCTATTTTTTTATCTCTTGATGGACAAAATCAAAGACAATGTTAAAGATGTGGAAGGAGGTTACATAATGGGGGGTAGAACAATAAAATATTATGCTATGTTGATGATGCTATACTAATGGCAGAAAACGAGAACGATCTACAACGACTGCTATATAAATTTTAAACAACAGCTGACAAATTTATTATGTTAGTATCAGTAAGACAGAATCAATGATAATAACGAAAGATCCCATTAGATGTAAGCTGACAGTGTATGACAAAACAATTACACAAAATATGATCGGCACTTATCTGGGAGTAGAGATATCGAGCTCCAGAAATCTACGTCAAGAAGTCCGTATGCAAACAAATAAAGCGGCAAGAATATAGGGTTATATAAAAGACCTCATCTCGACAAATAAATATATGTCCACAGAAAGTAAAGTTCGAATTTACAAGTAAATCATAAAATTGGTCCGAAAACTTGGACAGAGATTTCTAAAACAAAAAGTATGGTTAGAAGTGTAGAAATGAGAGTATTGCGATCGATTAAAGGAGTGACGTTGCATGATAAAATTAGGAGTGCTGTAACACGAGAACAACTGGATATTCAAGACGTTATTAGATTTATAAGATTAAGACGAAGATGCTGGAGAGAGCATGTCGATAGGATGGGGGACGACAGATGGGCAAAGTGGGCAAAAGAAGAAAAACCTACATCAAAACGACTTCCTGGCAGACCACCTAAGAGATGACATGAAAGCTGGACATTCGCATTACAAAAAGCTTTATAACAGAAAACACAAGAATGTGTCTTAAAAAAAGAGGAAGAAGAAGAAGAAGAAGAGGAGGAGGAGAAGGAGAAGGGGAAGGCAAAGGAGAAGAAGAAGGAGAAGGAAATGGAAAAGGAGAAGGAAAAGTAGAAGGAGAAGGAGAAGGAGAAGAAAAAGAAGAAGAAGAAGAAAAGAATAAGAAAAAGAAGAAGAAGAAGAAAAAGAAGAAGAATAAATGTTATGAGAATTCCTAATTCCCAAGCTTGATTATACCCCAGATTATTGTTTAATAAAAGATAAAACAATTTAACCAATCATTTAAACAATCAATAGGCTTTCATTCTAATAAATTGCGAATCGACAGAAATAAGAATTTAAAAAAAACGGCCAATAATTGCGAGCTTAATCACGTACGTGCACACAGACTAACTGGTGGAAATCCGTGCTATTTTTCAGTCAGATCACTAAAACAATAGTAATTGATTTAATGGTTAGGAAAATGCATCATTTTTTTAAAACGTTATACCATAGTAGTAGTAGATTTGTTGCAAAATTACTGGAGATATAATTAGTTTTATTGTGAAAATAGGAGTCCGACGCGTTATTCGATAACAGATCAAACCACGATCGACGGCTGTGGTGTGCAATAAATGAACATTCTAGGATTGCCGGTCACACTCATTATAGTTGAAGCTTGAACAAATCAGCGAATGCCCCACAAAGAACCTTTTTAATAATTGCCCCAAATGCAAACATCAGCGATAAACATTTTTATTAGGGACAAGTAATTAAGAGCAGCCCCATTGTTTGACTTTAGAATGAAACCATAGTTCCGTAAGGTATTCATTATGGAGAAAAGGAACTAGTCTTTGTCACGCAATATTTCCCTTTATTTTGGAAACCGAACCAGCCTCTCGTAAAAGCCATCTTCCTTCCAGACATTTTCATTTCGAACATGCCGTGACTGATGGTTAAATAGTTGGCGCTTTTCGCCTTCCTAGTTGATGCGTTTCCTTGTCGACTTCAATTGAGGTGGTTTTCAATAAAACCCGTCAGTGAACTTTCCACGGGGTTCAATGAGGTTGTTGCATTGAGCGTTTCCATAATGGAGCTTGTTCGCGCGATACCGGAATTCACCTTGAAGATTGAATAAATCGTCGGAATGATTGGAATAAGTATCACTGCTGTCTCAACAGAATACTGAGTTACAGATATTTTTTTACCTGAGAATCTGTATCAGGAATAAAAGCTTTACGACAGCACTGAAAGTTGTTCAACATTTCAAGAATAACAAACGCAAACTTCTGTTTTAGTAAAATAAACCTCTCAATAGCGGCCATTAAACATCTTGATATCTTCAAAAAGAAACACTTAAAAAGAACAAATTTTGCAAAACATTTATTAAAAAGGTAAAACAAATTGACAAACGTGAGCCAAGTAGAAATTTTACATATTTCTAACGGTACTCAAAAATTAAAGCCATACTGACAAATAATATCTACAATCCCTACATCAAAACAAAAACACTCGAAGTTTAGATTTGAAGAAAAAGTGGTCAAAATTTCTGAAAAATTAATTTAAAGTTGAAATTTCAAAAAAAAAGTAAATAACCTTTTCCGTTAATATTAATAATAATGAAAAATTGTGTTTATAATGAACTGATAGCGTCATCTAACTTGACAAGGCGGAAGTTTGCTGTCCGCTACAGTAGCTGAGGGTTCGATAAACATGCACTTGATCCTATCAACTAATATGAACAAAACATCATTTTGTAAACTACATGAACACTTTAACGCTGTGCACTCCTAGCAAGCTGATTAAGTTGTCATAAATAGGAAAATATGTTTGATCAACAGCAGTATCTATCGCTATCTTAGAGCAATTTACTATACCTGGTTCTTAATTAAAAGGAGCAACAAATGAAAAGTTTAAAACAATAGAAATCGATCCGTTAATTTAGCAAATTTAAAAGCTCTCTTTTATTTTGTATAGATTTTCCTTTATGCGGTAATTACTCATCTAATTCCGCAGATAAAGTAGCAAACAATATCTATTAAGTAATAAAAGGGCTACCGGATTCTGAAAACTAAAAATTTTAAACCAATTTTATTATCATATTTAACAGTAACTTTAATTGCACGAAAAGCATAGCTCGACATTGTGGTGTTTGAACAGAACAATCATTGACAAGTTATTCGTGTCATTTTACCAGACTGGAGAATTTTCTTAAAATTTCTAATTGGGCCGGTAACTTTGAATTTTCGAAAATAATCGAATATTCAAGTTCAATGCAAAAATTCAGCAATTAAATTAAAAATTGTGAAAAGTTTTTGCATACATTTTGACTTTAGTTTTTCTCAAAATATCGAGTTTAACTTAAAATATTTTTTAATAAAAAAATTTTATTTGAATTTTGGAAAAACTAGCTAAAACTATTTATAAGAATTTCTTAAAATTTAGTTTTTAGTTAAAACACTGAGGTATTTTCCAAATTAATCCTCCAGCCATATGCTAAATATTTCAGTTTTTTTTTAAATTACCAGCTTACACTTGAAGTCTTAAATTTTTTCCAGTTTACTTACAATCAAAATTTGATAGAAAGTCCAAATGTAGAAGGCTTCAATTTCGAATGGGCGAAGTCGTAATTTCTAGAAAAAGTTTATGTTTCTAGTTTAAAGACAAAATTAAAAAAACACTTAAATAAAAGTTTGAAAATTTAAATTAAAAATTTTACAAAATTGAGTCCTTTTTTTTTAAACATTTTAAATTAAATCGTATTTTCTACATCAATTTTGCAAAATTCCCAATTTCTTTATAACCCTAAAACCTAGTTTCTAAATTTCAATAAAAAAGGAATTTTCAAGAGGAATAATAAAAATCTCGTTTTTTTTTCGAATTTTTTCCTGTTTTAAGCTTTTAACTTTCATTCTCGTCAAGAGAAAATGAATCTAAACTAGAGAAAACCTAAACATTTGTACAGAAAATGTTACAAAAATGTTCTCGAAATTTCGACTTTGTCTACACATTTCGAAGCTTTGATTGGTTTTGCGTTAATTTTAAAGTGTTTTTCAAAAATTTTGCTATTCTTGAAATTTTTATTTTTGTTAGGTAAAAATAAATCTATATCTGCAATTCGCGAGAAAAATGCAAACCTTTTAAATAGTGTATATTTCACGATAAAGAGAAAACGAAAAAAAAAAAACAAATGTACTGAAAAACTTTTCTTCAATTTTCTATATTTCCTGACAGAGCAGTGCTCGTACAAACTTAATGGTAGACATCGCAATTGTAGAAGTTAAACCGAGCTTTGCAAAATTAAATCGTAATTTGGGTAACAGGTGCGCCAAGAAATCGTAGGAGTATATCCTTGAAGAATTCAATATTAAAAACTTATTTCACAACTGCTCTCGGATGGTTCGTTCATAAATATTAGTAGCTTTAATTTGAGACCTAAAAGTTTCAACTACTAACCAAATTTGTACAATGTTGGCGTTAAGTGTGGGACTGACTGTTTTAATTGCGTCATTAATGTTTAAGACTAATTATGAACTCTTTGAGCCCTTTAATCGTTATAAGCGCTTCCTAATAAAGTTTTCCTAGCCTAAAACTTGATTTCAATCTCTTCGTCGTCAGTTGTATTGATTATGCTAATTTTATTAATATTGTCGACATGAGAATATTCGTAATTTTCAGAAATATGACCATTGTTTGTCGCCGCCGTCTTGCATTTCTCTATATTCAACATTTTAAGTTGGTGAATAAATAATGCAATACATATTTCTAAATTCTACCAATAATTAAAGTCTAATTTTTCCGAAAAACTGTGTTCAAGATTGAAATCAAATTTACGACTGAAAAATGAATATTTTAAAATAAAAGAAATCCAAATTAAAATTTCTACTTTCAAAACTTTCCAAAATCTTCAGTTAAGAAGTAAACATTTTGATACAAATGTTGATATAGTTTAAAGTAATAAAAATATGGAAATGTATTTTAGTTTTGTAATTCTTTCATGACGTATTTATTATTGACTTATGTATCTTGTGCAGAAAATGATTCAGTCTTAAAAATACACATTTACGCCAATTAAATATGTTCTATTATAGGTAATGGCAATAAAGTGAGAAAGCAAAATGTTGCGATCTATTAATCTGATATATAGGTGGCTTTATAAGGAGAATATCAACCCGAAAGTCGACTAATAACATAACCCTCAATATGGTAATGCCATTTTGCACATGATTAAGCCTGGTGAACTCTGCGAACTTGGTAATTTCGCTAACAAAGTGTCCTTTGTAATACTCTCATGTTACTTAATAGAATGTGTTTGCAATATGCCTAAACACACCATTTATTAACCTTTACCTTTTGTATATTTACTCAAATGTTGCATTTAAAGTACCCCATAACGAGATTTAAAACCAACAAAAAAAAGAGTAAGGGGGGAGGAAGCAAACGGATTTTTTTACTTATCACGGACATCTCTATCCAACTCAATAAAAAATAGCTGTCCACCCAGAATGTTACATAAAATCCCTTTCTCTGACATTTGACCTGACTGCAAATCTTCAAAATGCATCAGCCGCACCTTGGAGCAACCGATTGAATAAAGAATATCTTATGAATTCAATCTGGTCCAATAAAGGACATGAAGCAGGTCCAGCTCGAAATCCCGCATAGCATTCGTCAAAATAGGACGTATATTTGCGCTCGATCGCCCGCGTCCGGCGATTCCGCCATATTTATACACCAAAATAAATCGAAACCTTTTCCAGAGGCCCATTTATTGTTCATTCGACATAACGCTCTTGAAATTGCTGTTTCAGAGTCAATTTAATTTCGCACAACGCCACTTGACAGCGGCACCTGCTCTTCTCCACCCGACTTACATATTGAACACGATCCGAGTGGATGTTTCCACGCCCTCGCCGCGAAAAACATTTATAATATCGTGAAAAGGGGTCACGCTTTACATTTCTACCCTTTCGCAAAAAACAAAACCTCGGCTCGTTGGGCGAACAAATTGAATTAAAATTGTCAACGGCGGCCGGTATATAAGTAAAAAAGTAAATAAAAGAGTTAGCGGCAAGGAACAAACTTTTAAATTCCCGAGTTAATTAAGGCAAACATTCATTTTCGGCAAAAAAATTAATAAATAATCGTAGGGCTTTTATTCTGTTTGCCTGTTCACAGGAAGTTAACCTTGGTATTTTATTAGTATATTCACTCCTAAAATTCCCGAAACCTTCCTGCGATCCTGATGGGAACACAATGAGATAGAAAATTTTAAGTTAATTGCGGAAAAATTATTTTGCTGTTACTGATTTTTACTCTGTTGTGAGAATTTGTCTAGTTTGTTTCCAAGATCTATTTTACCTTTAAAAAAAATAAAGATATGTTACGCGATTACATAATAGAGCCTGTCTCAATCCTAATACAGAAAAACCTGGTGAGTGTGATACGAATCAGTCATTAAAAAAATCCTTAAATGTGTATTTCGGCCGAAAAAAATATTTTTAAATCACCACTAAAACCCTTTCCAGGATGTCGTTGATCCACGCTACGCAGATCGAAATTAACTCTGTGTCGACGGATGCAACATTGTCAAATTTAAATATATTTTTTTTATTGGAGGCTTAGGGTGCGTTTAGATTAGACACTTTATTCCTTACATTTCTCTCTGATATAAGTATCAACTCTCCTGAGAGAAGCTATCCGAGACTTATATATACAGCTGGAAGAAGACAGATCCTCTCAGGATAGTTGACAATTATGCCAAACAGAAAATATATTTTATGTCAGAAAGAAATGTATGGAATAAAATGTCTAATCTAAACGCACCCTTAGGGTCGAACTTTGGCGTAACGATATAGATCCCAAATTAATTATGTTTATTAACTCTCAAGACATCACTAAATAAGGCGATATGCGCTATCCAGTTGCTTTGTAAATCACTGTATTACTCTAGGGAGAAATAAACATTGTTTAGGTGTAAAAAACCGATGTGCGTGTAAGATAAAAACATGAAAATAATGAAGTAATACCATGTCTACGAAAGCCCTGGACTATTTGTCATGTCACCATAAAATCGGCCAAAAATGCAGAAAAAGTTTAAAATGCAGAATATTTTCAAAAGAAATGGGTGCAGCTGTTATCATCTGGCTAATACTCAGGAAATCTTTTCCGACTAGTGTTCGTTGAGTTTTGTGGATCTCCGAGGGAAATCAGAGAGGTCAACGGAAATTTTTCAACTGAAACTTTGGACCTTAGATTGTTTCTGAAATTTTGAACATATAAAGTCAAATTTTTGAACGAAAGTAAATATTTCTAGTAAAAGAACATTACTTCAGAATTAGCTCTACCATTTGGACGGAAAACTCGAAATTAGTGAAAAAATTGACATTCTGGTAAAAATTAGACCTATTTTAAAAAAATTAAGAAAAGGAAAAAAAAATTTTTATTTGAAGATTTCTAGAAAAAGTACGACTTCCAAAAATACATTTTGTTTTGAAATTTTAAATATTTTTTGTTCATTCTATTTTTTTTACAAAATATAAGGTTTCAATCTCAAGTTTTTAGTATTTTTATTAAATTTTCGTCTTGAATTCATATATAGAAAAAAGTCCTAAAAAACCCCACAAAATTTTCAGAAAAATTTAAAATTTATGAAAAAACTTGGTAAAACAACAAACATTCTAAATTTTGTCAATACCAATTTCTAAAATTGGAAAAAGTTTGGAATTTTAAGAATACATAAATTTAAAAATAGATCTCTCTTCTTTTTCTTAAACGTCTTTCAGAAACTTCTACTTTTTTTATAAATGATAACTAAAGCGTCCACGGCCAGAGTCAGTACAGGATATACTTCTTTCGGAATTAAATCGTGTCAAAGAACTACTAAAAGTATTCAGTAATACCTTTAGTAGTTCTTTGGTAAGGTCCAATCCCGATAAAAGGTTATTCTTTTATAAATTTTTAATTTAAATTTAAAATCTCTCATGATCACAATTTTTTTTAAAAAATTCTAAATTTTACGAAAATTTTGATTATTTCCAGGAATTTTCAGAATTTTTTCTTGGTTTAGCAAAAAATGTGCTCGGGCTGTCTCCTGCAAAAATTGCGCATATCGTCTTTGGCGAAATAATCTCTCAGTCGAGATTCGAACTACATTTGTAGTTGCATGAAATTTTTAAACAAGTTATTGACCAGGCAAAACATGATTTCGATCGTAAGAAGCACCAGAGGTTTGTTAACTGCTTGAATAGTTCCAGTTCTTTTGGGGATTTGCAAAGTTGATTGTAAAGAATTTTACATCTTTAAATTTTCCATCTTTACTCGATGACAATAACAGTATTGCGACTACTTCTAAGGAAATGGCTGACATGATAGCCTTAATATTTGCTGAAAATTCCAACCTTGATTCTCGAAACGCAAAGTCTTTTATTCCTCCTAAGGTTGGCACTTCGATGCCTAAAGTTGTTTTCAGACAACATAATCATGAAGATTCTCCTCGAGCTCGACACCTCGAAAGCTTCTGGCCTTGATGGTATCCCCGCTATTGTTCGTCAGAAGTGTTCCCCAGAGTTGACTCCTGTCCTAGGCCAATTGTTTACACTCTCTTACAACAAAGGTGTATTCTCGAACATCTGGAAATCTGCTAGGATGTAGCCTGTCCCCAAAAAGAGAAAAAGAAACCTGGCCAAGAACTATCGCCCTATGTCATTGTTACCGGTTATATTCAAATTAATGGAAAAGGTTATCAACATCAAGATTCTTAAATATCTGGAAAATAATAGAATCATCTCAAACAGGTAATATGATTTCAGACAACAACGCTTAACTGGCGATCTACTGGCATATGTTACTCATATCTCTAACTCAGCGAAGAAAAACATTGTGAGGCTAGGATTGTGGCACTGGATAACTCAGAGGCCTTAGACACAGTCTGGCACCAACATCTTCTCACTAAATTAACATCTTATGGTCTTCCTTCTGGACTCTGTCATTTGATATCCAATTTTCTCGCTGACAGAATCTCTTCAGATCGTCGTCAATGGCATCTCATTCGAGACATTTGCGATTAATGCAAGGGTGCTTTATGGGTCTGTCCTGTCTCCTACTCTGTTTCTGTTACATATAAACGGTATCTTGGCTTCAACTTCGAACCCAATATACAGTTACGCAGATGATAGTAGCCTAGGTGTCATGTTTTTTCTCCGATAAAGCATTATCCACCGCTGCTTCAGATCGACTAAGGGAACAGCAGATGCAGATGATTAATTGGGATCTCGAAATCATTCTGGAATGGCGTAAGAAAAACCTGGTTGACTTCAATGCTTTTAAAACTAAGGCGGCGGTTTTCTCCAAGAAAACCTCAAGGGGGAATACAACAAAGATACTAATGGACGGAAAAATTTAGTTGATTTCAACGCCTCAAGCAGTCAGGCCTCGGTTTTCTCTAAGAAAACATCAAGGGATAATGTAACAAACATACTAATAGAAGGTAAAATCCTCCCGATGGGATCAAATTTGTCTATCCTAGTGGTGAATGTGAGCTCTAACTTCTCTTGGGACGATCATGTGCACGCCATTGCCAAATCCGCCTCTCAGAAGCTAGGCTTTATTTTTAGAGCTAAAAAGTACTTTCCATCCCATCAGCTACTTACACTATACAAAGCTCAAGTTAGGCCAACACTAGAAAAATGTTCTTATGTTTGGAGTTCAGCTCCAAAACACACTTTAGCTCTTTTAAATTCAATTCAAAGAAGAATGATTCGCTTAATTGATGACAAAAAATTGATCGATTCTCTCGAAACACTAGAGTATTATTATGAACGATGGTCGCAGGAACTAATAGGATTGATCCTCCCAAGGGCAAGATTTTTGAGGCATACAAAACAGTCAAAGACGGCAAATTCTTGTGTTCAGCTTGACACAGTGAGGACTTCTGCCTTCGGAGACTCTTTTTTTCTGTAGAACTTTTAAGCTATGGAACTCGTTACCGAGAAGAATTTTTTCCAAAAAGTACAACCTATCCTTCTTTAGGAGGGGGTCCATCGCCATCTATCCTTGTTTCCGCATCCCACCCTCAGTGTTTTGAAGGCATAATGGGGTTACCCTTTGTGAGTGGATTAAACTTAAAAAAGAATATGTCTGTATCTTTGCCTTTTTTTCAAAGTTTAGACTCTTAGTTCTTACGTAACATTTCAATTTCTTTTAAAGAAGCATATCACGCAATTTACTCGCAAGAAATAAATTTTAAAGTACTTTAGGACATTTTGTAAATTCAGTAATTTATTTTTCATGTTAATGCGAAACAGCAGAGATGACCTATTTGCCTTAATAAAACAAGTTACATGATTGTTGAAAGTTTTTGCAGCCATATATTCAAAAGAATATTTAAATTTGGTGCTGAAATAAAATTTGTATACTTATGTTATCACAGTATTTTAATTCTTTGGTATAAATGTTAGATCTCCTGATCAGAAGTCGAGATAAATAACATGATGTCATAGAGATCATCTTGTTATAAACAAATGTAGCAAACTATACCTTCATTTGCTTGTCAATTTTGAACAAATTATAACGTCTGTAGTAAGCAGTTACATGTTCGCGTCTTTGAATATTATAAGAAAACTTGAGGCATACGTTTTGGATTTTTTATAGTCTATTTTTAAGCTTTAATATTAAAAAGTTATAATAAACAACCTTATGGTAATTTACGTGACACAGAACAAGACTGTTGACAAGCTCCCATTTAATATTTGCTTCTAGTGAGTCTAAGCTTGTGTAATCTTCATTTTAAAATAGCATATGCTGAGTTTTTTGCGTATGTGTGCCGCAAAAGTAAGATTTAAGTCAAATATAACCCCTTAGTTTCTTGCAGCATCACTTATATCAATAACATGATTTCCCAACATTATATCTCGTACTTTACTCCTCCAAAATTTACCACACTTAACACTACTTCCAATACAGAAAGCTACACTTTTGGTTCAAAAATAGACCATTCTCAATTGACCACAGTATTACTAGTTCCAAATTTTATCATTAATTTTCTGTACAATTACATTGACCTTTATTGGCTCACTAACCATGTACATCTGGGTATCATATGCATACATATGAATTTGACAATCGTGTACAAGAATAGAGGGAAGTTCGGTAGTAAAGAGAGCGAAGAGTAAGGGGCCTAAAACACTTCCTTGGGGTACGCCATGAGCGATATTAAGAAACTCTGGATGGTTTCTTGTTGAGTTTGACTGGTTGCTGTCTATTTATAAGATAACTAGTAAACCATTTAATGGTAAGATTACTACATCCATAGTATTGTAAGCTTTGCCAGGAGAAGCTGATGCTTGATCACATCAAATGGCTTGCTGAAGCCAAGTAGTACTAAATATGTCACTTGTGATTGATCAATGTCATGGCCTATATGTTTAGTAACCTTGGTTAGGGTAGCAAGCAGTAATAAACTTCTTGCGAAATCCAGACTAGATGGGGGGCAAAATACCATAACTTTCAATATATGCCAGTAGTTAGTTGAAAACAAGAACTTCACTTACTTTTGCCACAGGTGGCAAGATACTAATAGGACGCAATCCAGACAAGTCCTCGACTTTAAATTTTTAGGTACAGGTATAATAAAAGATTTTCTCCATGCATCCAGTACTATTCCATTGACAATGGAAACATTTATAACATGAGTGAACATGTCTAGGCAGTATGGCAAAACTAATTTCAGCATTTTTATATTAATGTTATCAGTTCCATAAGCCTCTGATTTAAGTCGATTCACAACTTTTTCAATTTCCATAGCTGATACTGTCTGCAATGCAAATTCTTGTTGAATTGATGGGAGTTTGTTGCTAAGATATAAGATACTGATTAATTTTGGTCTGTGATATGTGAGGATACTCTACAGAGGTGAGGAAGTAATTATTATTATCGCTGCAGTTAAAAAGGTCGGTAGAAATCTCGTTTTTAGGCCTTGGGTGTATATTATGTCTCTCGAACAATTACCACAGCTGTTTAGGATCCTTTTCATGAATTCTAACCTGAGGCTTAAAGTAAGCAGTTTTCTTATTCTTCATAATACGTAAAAAATTAGTTTCTTAGAACAACCTTGATGTAATCATAAATATTCTGCAATTTTTTAATAACAATTTCAATAGATCTGCTACTAATAATTTTCGAGAAATATATAAAAAAATACCTTTCATCTTTTTAGTATTTTTTCTAAATAACTTCAAAAATTATGCAACTTCAAAATTCCTTTTTTAAGTGATACCCTCAAATATGTGCAACTTTGCCATAATTTGACCCATCTTAGCTCTTAAACTAGGCTACACTCAAATGGTGGTGAGGAATTGGGCTTTGCCTGTCTAAATTAGGAGATCTCAAAATTTTTATGTAGTACTTCCTCCCCCACCCCCTTCAGAAGCATGGGAAATAAATGGATGCAATTTTCGAATAAAAGCTGAACAGTTAATAAAGACAAAATTTTGAAAAATTGCTAGACCTTTTAATCTGCAAATTTGAATAAATGTTGAGATGTGCAAAAACCCCAAATAGTTAGAAAAATTACACTTAAAAAAATAGAAACTTTCAAATAATTTTAAAGTTTTCAGTAAATTCTAAAACTTTTTAAAAAGTTGAAATTTTCATAAAAAGTTAAAAATTAAAAAAAATCCAGTTTCCAAAAAATTAAAATTTTAAAAACACTATCATTTTGAAAAACAGAAATTCCTAATTCTGAAATAAAATTGTGAATATTTTCAATCTTTCAAAGAATTACACATTTTTAAACAAAATTAATGGTTAAAAACCAAATTTTCGCAAAAAATTACTAAGTTTTAAATCAAATTAAAAAAATGAGTCCAAAATTTTGAACAGAAGCAGAAATTTTTTAGTAATGTTGATACCTTTGTAAAATAAAAATCTTAAAAAAGAAAAAAATTCGAAATAAGTAAAAAATTTATTTCAAAAAGCAGGAAGGTAAATCAAATATGAACCGGAATTTGGTTTTTAAAAATTTACTGGTACAAAATACTTATATGAAAGTTACTAACTATTTTTTTACATAATCTGCCTGATTTTGTTATGCATTTTTCCCCAACGGAAGTTTTTTAATGCCATCATCATACAAAGAAGGGAGGTGTGTTTGCAGCCTAATTGCGCACACATGTCTCAAAGCAGCATTATCATGGAATCGCTAACCTCATAGAGCTTCTTTCAGTGGCCCAAGTATATGATAATTGCATGGTGATAAGTCGGGACTATAAGGAGGCTCTTCTAATGTTGCCCAATGCATTTTCTCTAATTTTTGGTGTGTCAGATTGGCTGAGTAGAGGCGGGTATTATCGTGAAGCAAAATCATATTTCTGACCTAAAATTGGCGCCTCTTCCGTCGATATGCACGTCCAACTTCATCCAATAGCTGGCAGTAGTAGGCAGCATTAGCCATACGACGTTCATGCAAAAAATCGACAACTCCTTTAAAATCCCAAGACACTGTCGCAAGAACCGTTTTAGCTGAGAGGACGGGTTTTTGCTTTGACGGGTGCCTCTTTCTTCTCCACTCCATGCTTGCTTGTTTAGATTCAGGGGTGTAATACACACGTAACGATACGTTGCAAAAAACCATCACCTTCACGTTGAAAACGTTTAAAAAGGCGCCGACAAATCTCCAGATGTTGTTGTTTCTGTTCTTCAGTCAAAAGACAAGGTGCACACCTGGCAGAAATTTTTCGAAACCACAGCTCATCTGTAATGATCGACTGACCACTTCCAAAACTTATTCCTATCTGAGCTGCAACTTCACCAACAGTTAAACAGCGATCACCTTCCAAGAGGCGTTGAAGAGCGTCAGTCTTGTCCACAGTGTACGAGGACGACGGACATGGGGTTCATTTTAAACTTGAGTTCGTCCTTCCCAAATTTTTTTGTGCCGCTCATAGACTTGAGTTCTCTTCAAACAAGAATCCCCAAACTGTACTTCTAGTTTACGAAGAATTTCGGCGGGCTTTATAACTTCAACGGCAAGAAATTTAATAATAATGCGCTGCGCAAAGTGCGCATGAACCTCTTGCTCACTCATATTTATGACGAATTTCGAGAACGGAATTCGCTTGAGCGCAGGAAGTTACGTGATATCCCCACCTGAGATGTCTAAGAGTATGCGCACATTTCCGACGCCCTCATGTCGACATGATATAAATTCCGGTTCATACTTGATTTACCTTCGTAGGAATTTGGAAAAAAGCAAAACTTTGAGAAAAAGCCCCAATTAAAATAATACATTTTTAAAAATGTGTCCCAATACACATTAGACTCCCTTATAACCTCTTTCAACTCCTTGATTGGGAAGTCCTGGTTTAAATAATTTTAGAGCACAATTATCTAGTTCAAAATGTTTAATTTTTTTTCGGCGCTACCTAAGAACGAAGCTGGAAACTTTTGCTCATTCTATTCTGCCAATCTTTTTGTAATATTTCGCCAAATTAAAAACTTGTTTGCTTATTAAAACTTTGGATATTAATAGCAAGATTATGAGATTCTCTCTTCTTATTTTAGATAGTTCATGAATGAAAAGTTTTCGCCTCTACTTTTAATTATACATGCCATGAATAAGGCGAAGATGGATGAACTGAAAATATAGGTTATAGAGAAAATTTTAGCAGCATATTTAAAGCGCATCCCTTGTTATTTAGAATAAAATTAACCAAGGTTGTCGGTAGCATATTTGCCGATTTTGTTCAGCAGATTTCATTAGTGCATTTTCGGAAGTTGCTCATTTATATTTGCGTTATTCTTTGTATTGATTAGATGGCTTTCCTAGCTTTACTCAAAAAGAAAATTTGGCATTTGACATTAAACAAAAAAATGATTAATCATTTTCGCCCTATTAAAATTTTTTTAATCCCCAAAGTCATCTGTTCATTAAAATCGAAATTTCAAATTTTAAGTCAAATTACAGCAATCAAAGACATTTGCCAAAAAAATTCTTTTTATTATTATAATTATAATATTATATTATATAATAGCAACTTTCAAGATTAATTTAAAAAGACCTATAAATATTTCTAAAAAAATGCTTTTAAAGTCAAAATGTTGACATTCAAGGGCAACTGGAAAAGTTTAAAAGTTTCTAAAAAATGTTCTTTTAATTTAAATATCAACTTTCGAGATTAATTTAAAAAGAACTATACATATTTCAAAAAAAATGCCTTTAAACTCAAAATTTCGACAATTAAGGGCAACTGGAAAAATTTAAAATTCTCTAAAAAATGTTCCGCATAATTTTCATTTTAAAGCTAACAATTTGAAATATGAAAATTCAAATCGAACTTTCGAATTTTACATTCAAACGCTTAAATTTGGGAATCAAAATCAAAATTTTCTGTTTAAACTCAAAATGCAGGGACTCAAGTTATTTCGCGTTTACAGGTGGCATAAAAAACTGAACTTTTATTTATGCATTCATTAACTACAACAAATTAGGAGTACTTCCGACGCAGCCGACGCGACGCAACATGTAATTAAAAGCTATTTTTAATAATGAACATTTTGAAAACAATAAAATTGTTTCTAACATGTGGGCGCTGTAATTTCGGCAAAATCCGTACGTCAATAATTTATCAACGAATTTAAATCTGACAATTTCCGGTTTCGCAGATTGCTTTTCGTTCGTAATATAATTTACGAGGTGCGGATATATTTTGTCAGATATCCGTTACGTGGTAAATATATCACTCTCGACTATTCCGCGGCACTTTCATTACAGGGATAGTGTTTTGACGTGTTCCCTATCCCTATAATTAATCGAATTCCATCTCATTTCAACTAGTTCAAGCAAAAAATGTTTCCGTGAGTAGTAGTTTTTTTTTCGACTTGTGAGTTGAACGAAACTGGATAATGTTCACCCGGCCGTTTTTGTTTGGTTGTTAATTAGCTACAATAATTATTTTAAACTAACACGTACAAAGTTCAAGTAAAGCTAACATAAGCAAGTGATTCCAATTTTATTTTTAAACAGAACCGTCCATTTATTCCTAATGCTGCGTTAACGCAACGTACATAAAACAATTATCTTGAGATATTGACTATAATTTTTTGTATAGGTTAGGTGAAGTGATGTTAGGAAACGTTTGAATATGCTCATAATTTTTTTTTAAATCAAGGAATTGTATGATACGCTTTTCAAATACACAAAACAGACCTAGAAAATTTCTTGGATAAGAATCTGCATTACTGAATATTCCTAATCACATTTGAACCAAAAATTCGCGCCTCTTTCGTCGATATGCACGTTTTGCTTTATCCAATAGCTGGCAGTAGTAGACAGCATTAACGGTACGACGTTCGTGCAGAAACTTTATTTGCACAATTTCTTTAAAATCCCAAAACAGTCGCAAGAACTTTGCCAGAGAGGCGAGTTTTTGACTTGACGGATGCACCTTTCCCGTTTCTTCCCCACTCCATGCTTGCTTGTTTAGATCCCGGGTGTAATCGTGGACCCAAAAATCACCACATCTAACGATACGTTGCACAAAACCAGCATCTTCAGGTTGAAAATGTCCAATATGGCGTTAAGAAATCTCCAGACGTTGTTGTTTCTGTTCTTCAGTGAAAAGACGGGGTACCCACCTAGCAGACATTTTTCGAAACATCGGATTATCTGTAATGATGATCTGAGTACTCCCAAAGCTTATCCCTATCTGATCTGCAATTTCACCAACACTTAAACCGGGATCATCTTCCAAAAGGCACTGAACACTTGAGTTTTCTTTAAACAAGTATCGCCAATTGTGCTTCTGGTCTAGGAAGAATTTTGGTGGGCTTTACACCTTCAATGACAAGAAATTTATTAGTAATCCGCTGCACAACGTGCGGATGAACCTCTTGCTTACTTATTGTATTTACAACTGACGAATGGCAGGAACAGAATTCGCTTGAGCTCAGGAAGTCACGTGATATCCCCATCTAACATGTCTAAGAGTATGCACACACTTTCGACACACCTTTGTATATCTTGTATGTTCCTAATGCTTCGTTAACGTAGAGTCCAGAAAAAATATTTATTTGTTGCTTGTTTTTATTTTACCTCTCTTAAGGTGTTAACAATGCCTAAATAAGTGGTTAGTTAGGAAAAAAAGTTTGTATATTTTTCCAATAGTGGTCCAAATGGATTAAATTATACAGTCGTGCACTTTCACATTAAATAGTTCACATGTTCTACAAAATGAGCAACTCAGGACTAAATGATTTAAAATGTCTAAAAAATAAAAGGAAAAAATGAAACTTTTAAAAATATTGCGTCAAATTGTTTTTTTTTCTATTTTTGATCTGGTTTAATGAAGAGGAATTTTATCTGCCCGGTTTCAGATTTCTTTCCGGGGAGATAATTTTTGTTTGTTTTAAATTTTTTAAATCTGCATAAAGAGGGTATTCTAGAACTGTCACTAAGGATGCTCCAAAAAGTAATTTTAAGCAAAAGTCCATCAGACATTTAATTTGTTATTTTATCCCTCCTAGTTTATAACAATTTAAACGCACATCTATTTGTCGAGGTTTATATTCATTTAAACTTGACGATAATATTTTTGTTTGTGTAATTGAATGTGTAAAACGCTTTTAATTTAGTTTGTTAGTGGTGGCTAGATATTTGGTAGCTTTATTTATTTGTATTCAATTATCTGGTGTATTTTACTCTAAAAGTGCCCGGGGGGTCCATTTACCTATTATTTATGTTTACTTACCCTAAAATTCGTAAGTATGTATATTATCTGCAACAAAAAAAAGATCATTAATATTTTCGTTTTCATTACTCTTAATTATAAATCAGAGCTAATCCGTTTAGGTAATTATTTTAAAGCAAATGGTAATTATTCTTATTCTCTAATCCGTCAATAAAGCCAATTAAAAGTTTGCTGCTTTACTGCTGTCTTCTCCAAAAGTAAATAAAGCAGCTGACAACGTTTATCGCATTAAATACTTTATGTTCCCAGAATTGTAACGACAAAGAGAAGCTCCTTCAATATCCTAATAACTAATTGTGCTCTTTCCATCTGGTAACTAAAACAAAGGCATCCGCTTGGTGAATAAAAGCAGTCGTAAAACGTTAATAAAGCTTTGAAACGGCACTGGTGCAACTACGTATTAACGCTTCATCCTCGTGGATTTAAACAATTCCTAGAAAATTAAAATTTTTACGGAAAAATAAAGTCAGGGATAACCTTTAACTGGAAATATGTCACATTTTATTAAATATGTCTATACGTTGTCCATGTGTTGGAGGCGAAGTGTTATTTAGGATAAAAAGCTTTGATATTTAGCTTTTTCAATTAAAACACATTTTTCCTAAATCAATAATGGATTTCATAGTTACTTCGAAACCTAAAAATCAGGTTTTCAGCATCTCGATCAGGATCACGTGTAAAATGCACTTCACTCAAAAATATAAATAATCCAGATTCATTTATTTGGGAAATTTTGATTGTTAAATATGCAACCACAATTCAATTTTGCGTTTGAGTTGTTTTCTCTAATCATCATCATCACAACCCGAATTATTTTTAAATTTCCCTTTTCATTTTTGAATGTAAACTTCGGTAATGCCTATAACATATCCCGGTGTAGAACTGGCAATTTTGCAAGCTTTGAAAGGAAAGCAAGGAAAGGAGCAGGGTGTTGACTTGGGAGTACATCGATGTTTTTACGCGAGATCGGCAGCGAAGTTAAATTGAATAGGCGAATATGTGTATATTATAATTGTTTAAATTGTGTCTTAATTTGATTATTATTATCATTATTCCTATTCTATCCGTAAATGAAAGCTAACTATATCAGAAAAGAAAAAACGCTAGCAAATTACGGGAGGTGTCAATTCGAAAGACAGCATGCGACGTGCTGAACTAGAAACATTTGGCCAAGCATGTGGCGACGCTGTTATATTTTTAAATGACATTTCTTGAAATCTTCATTAAATTTTTGATTCGAGTAATATACAACACCCACAGTTAAATGTTTTGAGTTTTATGCTTTTGTGACTCAGTTATTTCTTGTAAAATATGAAAGAGCAGAGTATATTTTTGCTATTATAAAATGAAAGATTTAACTACAAAATAATTACGACGAATCCATTGGATAATATCACAATGGATAAATGGAAAAATTTGGCCAAGATTAAGGCTAGCTAGTATTAGTCGCCTGCTACCTAAGTTTAAGGTAAGTAATATAAAATTGTAGGTATGTTCCCCGTAGATGTTAAAATATATAAACGTTTTAGGTTAATTTCAGAACAGTCAAATTACTTTATATTCAATAACATCAGGAAAAATGTTATCACTGTTATTTCCTAGTTTTAAGTTTTCACTTCTGTCGGCAGTCCATATGACTGCCTTTTTTTTATGGACACACTCAAAACAATATCGAAAAGTTTAATGAAGCTTCGCTGTAGATAATGTCAGTGATTAGATAGTAAATACATAAATCCATAACTTCTTCGCAATGCTCTCAAGATACAATATAATTTGATTTCCCTTTGCGAATAAGCTTTACTAAACAAAATATCCTAATTTGGGACAAAAGTTAAAAATACGGGGAATTCATTTTAAACAATTTTCAAATTTAAAGTTTTACTTCCGAATTCTTATAAAAAAGTGCATATTTTGGAAAAAGCCTAAATTTATAAAAGTAATTTAAACAATTTTATATTGAGTTTAACTCTTAGAAAAAAACGTTCAAATTTAAATTAAACACATTCTGGAATAACTAATTTTAAAGGTTTTTCTTTAAATATGAAAACTGAACCTTAAAAAATAATGTTAACACGACATTTTCAATGAATGGTGAACATTTAAAGTTTAAATTCGAAATGTTTAGAAATAAGTCGAAACTTTGGAACTAAGCTCTAAACTTTAAGAAAACAAATTATAAAAAAGCCCATATTTACAGTTTTAATTTCTAGAAAATGTAAAATTTTTGGATTATAGTGTAAAATTTGATCAGCAGTCAATTAAATTGTGATCTTTAAATTTTTTACTCGAAAGTATGACTTTTAATATTTATCAGATAAATTATCAAAAATTTCAAGTATTAGTTTAACATTTTTTAAAGTATAATTTACTAGCAAAGAAAAATGCCATTACATTGAACAATTTTAAGATTTTAAATAGTGTTCAAGGTTGCAAAATAAATCAATTTTTTTATATAAAAAGAGAAACATTAGATTTTTCTCAGAAATTTTCACTTTGATTCAAAATTTTAAATATTCCTAGTTTATTTTAAAAATGTTAATCCTTTTTTCAGAAAAATTACACTATATTTCTGAAATTTTGAATAAAAACTCGAAATTAAAAAAAATGTTCGGTCGACATTTTGAAGAAACGATCAAGAGTTGGAAACAAAAACGAAAAAATTGAATTTCTGGCTATGCTTATAAGCTTTATATTTCAATTTTTAATTTTTTCTTAAATCTTCGACTAAAACTTTAAATGTTGAGTGTTTTAACAAATTTTGACTATTTTTCGAAAGTTTTAGTTTTTTCTCGAGATTTTGAGTTTCGCCTAAAAAAATGTGCAAAAAATTCCACTTTTGTTGACATACAGTTTCTCTAAATCAAAGTCAAAGCTGCCAAGTTTTACAATGTTTCTCCCATATTATTCCTGTTATGCTTGAAATTTCTTTTTTTCGAAGTTCACTCTGTTTTCGACTTTTTTCGCAAAACTCCGAATTTTCTCTACTATAATTTTCAGTTTTTTGAAACTGAATTTTTAACCTACAATAAAACTATTGGTTTTTTCTTGAGATTAACTTATTTCTACCATTTTAACGTTGAACTGAGCATTTATTCATTTTTTTGAAAATTTCAGTTTTAAATTAAAAACAAAAGTTTTTCGTAAGATTGGATTTTTTTCTGAAAATATTAATTTTTTTGTTATGTTGAATTCTAAAAATTTACCACTTTTTTATAATTTGGGAGTCAAATTAAAAAATTTAAGAAAATCAGAAACAATTTTAAATTTGCTTTTGAAATTTCGATTTTTTCCCCAAATTTATCATTTAACATTTTTTCAATCAAACATTTTTATTTCCAACTTACTTTTAACTCTAATATTTGTCAAAATTTTACTGGATTAACTCGAAATATATTTTTTTTTTCAATTTTAAGTGTTTTGTTCAATTTGATTCTTGATGATGTTCGATTATTTTAGGGAGCCTCCCTCCTAATTTCAGCCATTGGCAACTGATACGATATTTAAAAAGAGCCTCTATTAAAAAATTATGTTTGATTATTTATTAAGGGTGCACAAGAATACTAGACATTAGGAGATTAAAATGCAGATTTCCAAAAAGTACCATTGAACTTTCTTATGGAATGGAAGGTTCGGCAGTATTATCGAAATTTAGAAAAAAAATTAGGTTTTAAATTACCAATCAAATGTTAGAAAAAAAAATGGAAGTTGAAGGTTTAAACTCAGTAAAATTGCCAGTAGCTACAAATGTAAACTCGAAACGTTGAAGTTTAAAATTGAAGTTTCCAACAAAAATTAAATTGAAATTTCGAGTGTAAAAGTGATATTAAAAAAATTCAAGTTTAAATCGGAAAGGGAAAAACTTATTATTTCGCGAAAATGTCTGCACTTTTAAGGACATCGCTTCTTAAATTGATGGAAAGTGGTAGGATCTTTGTAGTCAATAAATAAAATGCATCAAAATAAATTTTGAACACGGTTTTACCATATAAGTTTTAACTAACAAAAACCTTTTTTTTCTTGGAAACTACAAATTCTAATTTTTTGATATAGTTGTTGCAAATTATCTATACGGGAATTTTAAAGACTTTAAAGAGATTTTACATGACTTTAAATCCGCTTGTGTAATTTGAGAATGAGGCTGGGTTACGCTTAAATTATCTTTGTTTCAGGAATATTACGTTATGATTTAATATTTGGAACTTTGCCGTCAGTATAATAATTAGCTGAAATTTAGGAACGATTTAATTTGTTTTGCGTTTGACTCTTAATTATAGAAAAACATTAACTTCCTAAAATACTATTTGCATATGTTAACAATTATGGTTGCAGCACGCAACTGCTTCGCTTGAGATTTTACGATTTCCGGCTCTATATAAAGCCGGACGAAATAAGGTAACTTTACTATAACATATGTAATTAGAATTTTTTTGATTAATATCAATATTATATATGACCATTCATTGCAGAAATAAGAAGTTAAGTTTAAAAAACTGGAGAGAACTTACCTTCATAATGTTTTCGCGAAGCTTATTATTTTTTTTTGTGCAACTGATATTAGTCAGTGCAAAATTAACGAGAAAAGTGAAAATAATGTAAAGAAAGAGAAGAACAAGAAGAATATCTAAAAATTTTCTATATTCTCTAGATAGAAGTAGGCATGGCTTAGAGTCATACTTATAACTATATTTACATCGAAATAATTCAGCCAAACTTTTTTTATTGTTGTTTTGTTATGAATATTTTATTTTTCATTATCTCTTCACACCACTTGTGAATGGTATTGAGAGATACCTTTCATCGTAAATTTACTTAAAATGTCAAATTCTCGATAACTTCAGCCAGATTGAAGGATGTACTTACACGTAGAGTTTAAGTGCGATTAAGGGAAATTGAAAACCTGTACAGATTTGAAACTTGTAGAACGGTTAAAATTGACATCATTAATAGTACACGATGAGGGTTCTTGGGGGTTCAGAAGTGGGCACAGCAGCCAGGCACTGAGTTTTCTTTGAATAACAAAGCAGCTATCTTGTTATGATACTTGGGATTTGCACCTGCGTCACGATTTATTTGCATGTTGACGTCGTTCTTTAAAGCTTTTAAGGACTTTTATACGTGTCCTTATTCATACAAGTTACAAACACCTTTATACCTAATAGATCATAAATCTACATTCTGTTTAAATGAAAGATAATTAAAACATATTCTGAGCACGATTTAGAAAATAGAAGTTAATCTTTAAGAAGCTACTTTGGTGTTTGTAAGAAGGAAAAAGTTACCCCAAGTTGTCAGACTTAACATGCAATATTTCATTCTAGTGGCAAAATTAAGCAACCTTAGCATATAAACTTTTGAAATATACTGAGAAGCTCGAGCAGAAGCTTTGAAAGTCGTCTGAATATCCTCAAGATCCCTTTTCTGTTTATCATAATTTTACAAAGTTTATGAATACCACCAAACTTTTATACTTTTAGTGTACAATCGTCCGAAGCTTGCTTGACTTGTAACTCGTTAAAAGAAGATTTCAAACTTTTCAAGGATACTGTTGTTCGTTCTAGCTTAATTTGTAATGCATTTATCCCTGCCATATTCTAGTAGATGAATTGTTGCCAAATAATTAGCAGGCAACATTAATAAATCAGTGACTTCTTTTTTTTTATAATACTTTAGCCCTAGGTAGGTAAAATTAACCCTGTTATACATCACTTTCATATACTGCAGATTAGAATTCATTCATCAAGTGATCCATTAAATTGATTAAGCAATTATTTTTGCACTTGAAATTTGTTATCGAGAGATAAATTGAAGACATTCCGTTTTAGTTCCAACTGTCGTCACAGTTTTCATTTTTTTCCAAATATTGAATTTTCTTTACCAAGTTATGTTCTCAAAATTTTATTTAAATTTAGTGAAATTTTTTCACAAATTTTTATATAAATTTGGACCCCTCAATCAATATTTTAGGAACAAAGTCAAAACTTTCAGGTTTTCTATATCAAAAATACGAGTTCATGATTAAAGTTATAAGAATAAGAAGTTCATGAAACTTTTTAAGAAGAAAGTGAAGTTTCCAGCAAAAATTCAAAATTGTTGACATTCTTATTTATTACTTTGTTTCAACATTTTCTTCGGATTTTTTAAGTGAAAACTTTTTTAAGCGCGTTGAAATATTTTAGAAAGGAAAAATTTGGTTTCGCGTCACTATCACACTAATTTGCGTTACCAACATGCTCTAATGTTAATGGTATTATTTAGTTATGAATAAGATGTAATAGTAATGTAATGTACTAGTATTAAAAAACGTGTAATCGACAGCGAGGTTTGAACCTGCGACCTATTAAACTTATGAAGCAAAATCTGTCTGTCGCCTTAATCAGCTAAGCTATACTGATGACAAGGATATGAACTTTAACTAGGTTTAAGGAGGTTGGCTAGTAAAACGTAAATAATATTCCCAGTGGAACCATTTTGCAATCATTAATTAAAAATTGTAATAAGATTTGCAATACGTATTCATTTTGCAATAAATACTCATTTTAATCATTACTACCTGTATATATCATTTAATTATGCCATAATTAACAATGTAAGTTAAGATCTTATTGGAACTTTAAAAAAATAAGAAAAAAATTAATAATGACACTCCTGACTACTGACTGACGTTTGCGTAAGTAAATAGGTACTAAAAACAGAGATGAACAACTATTAAATATGGTGAAGTTGTGATAAAAATGGGAAACAATATGCACATGGAAAAGAAACATGCATGACTGAAACAGTTTATAAGCAAACATTAAGTCAAAATAACCTGATCTCTCAATCAACCTCCAACTAAACAAAGTAAACAAAGTGTTGATTATTATTTTCATTGTTTAATTGTAGAATCAGAATCAATGGGCTTACAACAATGAGTATTATAGCAGTTTCTACAACAAGAGCGGATATGATGATAATTTTAATTTACAAATTAGGAAATTTTGGTAATGCAATTAATTTGAAAACTAAAGAAAAATCATTCTTATATTCAAGCTTTAGGTTTTCATTTCTATCAGCAGTCTTCAGATTTCTTATTTTCTTTTTATTAGTTTAGTTTTTTTTTTCAAATAATCGTAATTTTAGAATTTAGATTTGCACCCCTAAGTTTTAAATTTAAGCACAAATTGTTGACCCAATTATTTAAAACTGATTTAATTATTTAAACCTTGAAGAATAAATTTAATAGTTTAAATTGAAAGTCAAAAAAGTCGACTATAAAGTCAAAATGGAATGAAAATGTTAAAAATTTGAAAGCGAAGTGAAACAAATTCTACCTCTCAAGAAAATTTTGTTTAAAGTGTTTGTTTTGAAATCTTTACTACTTTCTCAAAGTTTTGATTTGAACGTAACATTTCTTTTTCAATTTGAAATTCTTCCTAAGATTATTTTCTCTATCAGTTTCAAGATTTTGCTGCAGATTTCGGTTTCAATACCCAAATTTCTATTCGTCTTTTCTACTTATTCCAAAATGTTGACATTTTTCATTAAAATACTTTTACTTTTTACTTACAAGTGCTAGTTTTAAGCTTAAATTAAAAAAAAAACAAGTGCAAATTAAAAATTTGTAAGCTTTACATTTATCAATAAGGTAGAAATCCAAAGACACAGAATTTTCGATTTTGGGAGTTTACATTTTCAATTTCAAACTTAGTCTTGAAATCTTTAGCTTCAGTTCAAGTTTCTCATTTGTCATTCCCAATTTTTCTAAATATCATGTTTTTCCATAAATATACATATATCTAGCTGCTTCTTTAAATTTTCAAATGAATCTCAAAATTTCAATTCACATCCCAAAAATATGGGTATTTTCTATAAATTTCAAAATAAACCACAACATTTAGTTTGTTTAACTATAGTATAAAGCTTAAGTTAAGACTGAAAAATTCGACCTAAAAGTCAATGTTTTTAGAAAGATACTAAAATTCTGAAATTTGAAATTTAAACAAAGAAATATTTTAGGAAAAGGCCCAGTTTTTAAAAATTAAATTCTTTAAAAAAGTAACAAAATTTGCAATTCCTGATTTTATAATATTTCAAATTATTTGAAAAAGAACGATTCTAGCTTTATACCCAAATAACCAAGTTTTGATTCTGATAGCAAAATCTGAAGTTTCTTTTTTGGAAATTTTGACTTGAGTTGCAAAATCTTAATGTTATGATCAAAAATTTTATTTACAAATATTATAGATTTGTATCAAATAAAATGGAACTTTGAAGTTATATTTACATGGATTCCGGAAAACGACTTCAATTTCTAGGAATTCAGGCCAATCGTGGAGACTTAGAAACCCTAATTCTGACTTGAGAGTTTTAGATTAGGCTCTGAAATTCAGTTCTCGCTTCCTTCCCTTCCCTTTTCTCTTCCTTTCCTTTATTTCTATCTTCCTTTCCTTCCTTTATCTGCTCGTTCTATTTAATTCTCTTTTTTTTCTCCTCATTTCCTTTATCTCCTTTTCGTACTCTCTTCTGTACCTCCCCTTCTCTTTTCCTTTTCTTCCCTTCTCTCTTCCTTTCCGTTCTTTCCTTCTTCCTTCCCTCTCCTACTCTATTCCTTACCTTCTCTTTTCTTTTCCTTCCCGTCCCGCATCTATTTCTTCCCTCGTTTTTTCCTTTCGTTTCCTCCTCTCTCCCTTTCCTTCTCTCTTCCTTCCCTTCCTTCTTCCTTTCCTTCACTTCTCTCTTTTTTCATTTCTCTCTTCCTCACCTTCACTTCCCTCTTCCCTTCCTTCCTTTATTTCCTTTTTGCATTCCCTTCTTTGTTCCTGCTCTTCCCATCTCATCTTTCTTTCCTTCCTTCTCTCTTCCTTTCGTTTCTTTCTCTCTTCCCTTTCTTTGCTATTCGCTTCCTTACCTTCCCTTTTCTCTTTCTTCTCTTCATCCATTCCCTCCTTTCCTTCCCTCCTATTTTTTTTTCATCTCTTCACTTTTCTCTTCCTTGCCTTTCTTTCTCTCTTTCTTTCTTTTCTCTTCTTTATCGTTTCTTTTCCCTTCCTTCCTTTGTTTTTTTTTTGTTTCCGTCCTTTCCCTTCTCTACTCCTTTCCTTAATTTATCTCTTTCTTTCGAACCCTTCGCTCTATCTTTATTTTCCTCTATTTGCCTTCTTCCCTTTGTTTCCATCTTTCTTCCTTGCCTTTTCTCTTTCTTCCCTTTCCCCTTCCTTCTATTCTATTCTTCCTTTTTTCCCTTCGCCTCGTTAAATTAGCCTTTTAGATGTTTATTCTTGGTATTTTTAAGAAAGTAAGAAGCTTAATAAATAAAGTTGTTTAACAATTTGGAACGTTAGATGATGAAATTCCTTGACAATTTAGTGCTCTAGGACGATTGTCGTGAGCATACGAAATGCCAAATACATTTTGCTTGGTAACTGAGATTTGTTTCTCTTTCGAGATAGGTTAACACTTTAACTGTCCTTTCTTTATTCCTCAGAAGTTTAGATGAATGTCTTGGGGATTTTAGTCAGCTTTAGATGATTTTTCTTGAAAGTTTGTTATTGCAGATGTTTATTCTTACTTTTATCAAAACGTTAAGGATAAAGTCCTTACAAAAGTGCCTTCAAAAATGTGATAAGTTTCCTTGATCACTTAGTGTCCTAGATGAAACGCCTCAAAATGCTTAGAGCTTTACATTCATTTCTCTCTAAGGATCTTAGAAAACTAAGATGAGTAAGACTTCAAAGCTTCATATAAAGATCCCTGAACCCTTGCATCGCCATTAAATGAAATTTCTAATTTTTGACACTGTAGCCAAAAGTTCAAGGTCTAAACTGTCATATTTCTGTCAGATACAGTCCAACTAGATATATTTATGGGAAAAAAAATCTATTATTAATTATTGAGCATGTTTGGCTTTTTTCCGGGACATGAAGGGTTATATTCAACGAAACAACTCCCATATTTCAATTAAAAATGAAAAAAATAACGAACTAGAGGTGTCGTGCGAAATTAAATTTGGCGGACTAAAAATTCGTTTTAATATATGTGCATATTTTATAAATACATAAATGTTATGGCATTAGTGTCATTTCCGAAATTAAAGGATATATCATTTTGAATGAACAAACATCGAATATTAATTTTCATTTAAAGAGGACTGCTGTTATTTATCGTACTAAACCCTGCATCATTCTCAGTTTCAATTTAATTTGTTCCATAAAAGGGAATCCTTGTATACAGCTTATTTTAGCTTTACAGGCATTTTATTTTGGCTTTGCCTTGTTCTTTGTATTTCGCTTGATTACAGATAATAAAAAAATGCGGGGTTGATAAAGCTTGTTATCTATAAAGAATCTCTTTAGGGAATGACAAAGTGACTACGTCTTGAAAATATAATCGTAATATAAAGTTGGTCAGAGTTTAAAAGTGCTGGACCTTAAATTATAATCTCAATGAAACCAAAGTTTGTTTTAGGAATTGAAATACCAGACTATGCATAATGCATTTGTCTGATATCTCCGCGGTTCACTCAATTGTTCAATCAGAGATGGATGAAAATCCTTCGAGGAGCACTTATGTAATGTGCAAAGAAACAAAGATTTCGTCTGCACGCTCGAGTCATGAATGCAGACGAGGTTGAGGTCATCAAGAAGATTTATTCTTTCCGTTCGGATTTAGTCAGTAATCATGTTGTCAGACCCCGGCCCTTATCCTTTTTATTCACTGTCGACAGTATACACTATTCTCTATTGAAATAAATTATCGGTGATTTACTTGATCTCTTCATTTGGCAGTTATCGTTTTGAAATTGAAACTTCTTTTTTATTATCACAGTGTACCTAAAAACACTATCGTGTGAGGCGACAGCATCTAACGAATACCACTTATATTGATGAGAAAATTGTGAAGATCCATAACTGATCTTGTCACATAGATAAAGTATCCTTTATAACTGTCATAATTTGTTCGAGTTTGTCACAATCTCAGCTTTTACAGCTGAATTCCCTTTGTTTGTTATGATTGTCAATTTTTTTTCATTGTCGTGATATATTATGGGTCTAACTCTAACAGATTGATTTTTCAAAACCTCTCATACACCCCTGATATGTATAATTAAAAAATGTTTCCTGCTAATTTTAAGATACATATAAGTACATATGTGGCTTTGTTGTAGACATCTTTTATTCAGTTATTGTTCACAAAAATAAATCTTCCTAACAAACAAACCCAACATTTCTAAATTGTTAGTACTACGTCAAGTATACATGTAACCAAATAAAACTGATCAATTATTTTATTATGCACTCTCAATAACTTTTGAAATCAACTGATAAAATGAATGGACTGTAAAAGCCAATTCATCAGCCAACACCTCAAAAGCATGCATCTTGATAACTTAATGACTATGTCGGGTTATGTATCTTTTAGAGTTGATTGGTATCATTGTCAAAGTGTTGTGTTCTTGAGTAGAGTTCGTAATAAATGCGCAAATCGCGTGAAGGTAGACGCTGCAAATTGATATTAAGAACACGAAAGCCAAAAGGATAACAGAAGATCAGTTTGGCTTTATCTCTTACTACGTTTACGTAATAGACCATAAATGTCTGCCGCTCTCTACCTGTCTTATATTTACTCGAAGGCTTTTATAGAATTGCTCTTGGCACAGAAACATCATCCGAAGGAAAATCTGTTCTCATGTAAATCAATAAACAATTACACCACAAGAGCAAGGAAAGCACGAGTTCTATAGAAATATTCAAATGAAAAATGTGCTCATGCGTTTACTACTTATTGCATTTAAAAATAACTTCCCACCGATTAAATAAAAACAGGAGGCTACTAAGTCATGCTATTTGATGAGGATTATTCGAAACATCAATCCATAAATAAAATATCAAAGGACTTTCGATATCGTAAAACTGCATTTTCTACCCACAACACAGCATCCCAAAGTCCCAATATTAAATTTCGTTTAATAAAATCGGTAACCGTAACCTTTGCTTTGCTCCTTCAAAGTATCCGAGGACGGTTGATATTTTTAAACAAAATACGAAAGCAGAGCGGTAATGTCTCTGGGGTAAGGTGCTTTTTGTGGCTCCGCTTTGTGTTTTATATACTTTATTACGCTTGTTGAAGACCGCATTTTCCTGCTACCTTCCTTATGAGCTTCGAACACGCTCGTGTTATATCCTAATTTGAACCTTCAATAAGACCCTCTTGGGAAAAGGCTATAATGGAATGGCTTCATTTCGGTCGTCGCATGATTAATTACATTTTAATCGGTTAGTTTGTAGGTCATACGCAAATGGCGGAAAAAATGATATTTCCTGGCGTTTTATGCCTGGCTTGATGTTGTCACAGCTGATTACGTTTTGAGAAATAATTCGAAACATCTTTATTTTCCCTCAGTGTAGAACTTATCCAATTTCTCGTAAAATAATTTCTTTCTTTATATGATAAGACCGACCATTCTTATGTATTACTAACATCAGAGCCCCGCAACTTTGTGTATTTCAAATAGTAACTTGGTCTGCTTGAATTAAGAATATAAGAACGTTCGACATATTCAGCACTTTAAGTAAAATTATACATATATGAGCACCACACCACACTGCACAGTATCACGTCAGAAAAAATCGAAACCAAAAGCTTGATGAAAAACTACCGAAAATATTCTTATTTTTTTTTTAACTTTAAGTAGGCGTCTACTTTAAAGTGATTGGAGAACGAATTAAAGTCGAAATTTTGAGATAAACTCTATATTTTAATTTCAATTTAAAATGTCCATTTTTTGGAATTTGAAAATAAATCTCTAAGCACTGACTGACAAACAGCGCACGGCCTAAACCGGTAAGTCTAGAAGCATGGAATTTTACACAAGTAGGTACGTAGGTGAGCACTCACAAAGGATTTTTTAAAATTCAACCTCTAAGGTGGTAAAAATGGACATTAAAAACCACTTAAAATGTATGCAATGAATAATACACGCGATTGTATTTTAAGTTGTCTATCCACATTGAGAGCACTATTGAATTAGTGTGTCTCCACACAAGTTTTTCCAAATCAGGGTTCTTTATTTTAATGTAAACTACCAAACATTTAATTTCCAAACTAGAAATTTTAGCACCAATTTGGAACTTCAGGCGTTTAAGTATAAATGTTGATGAATATGTTTTAGATATTTTGAAATTTCTTTGAGAAATTTCGACATCATTTCCAAATTTTACTTTTGAACTTAACATTTCAAGAAATAGTTTTGTAAAAATTTAAATATTTTGATCAAAACCAAAATTTTTCTGTGTGTTCCTTTTCTTTCAAAATTCCTATTTAGATTTTAAACTCGAAAATTCTTCTAAATTTCGATTTTTTTGAAACTTTTTAGTTAACATTTCAAAAATACTCCTTTTTAAAAGGTCAGTTATAAAATTGAAATTTGGTTAAGTTTCGAATTCGTTTTATGCAACTGGCTGAAAATTTTAAAAATTCCCAATTTTGAAAGACAAATTGTTCAAAATAAATTAAAATTTTTGGAAAGAGGCAAATTTTTCAAAAATTAAAATTACAAAAATTTTAAGTTTCGAAAAAAGGGAAACATGGCCAAAAAGATTTTTTTAAAATTTAAAACCTGAAAGAACCCATAATTCTGAGAAAAAGCCGTGAAAATTTATAAAAAAGTAAAAATTCTAAGAAAAATTCCAAATTTTCAAAAGTTTGAAACCTTGACAAAATTTAATTTTTGAAAAAGTTAAATTTTTTAGAAAAAAGTTGAATTTTCAAAAGTCACATTTTGCAAATAAAAGTCCAGTTTACTAACATAAAAGTCGAATCTTCTAGAAAACGTCACCATGTAAAAAAACTTGGAAAATTTAAGCGATTGCGGAACTTCAAAAAAAGTGGATATTTTAAAAAATGTAGAGGTTTAAAAAACAATATTTTAATATATTCAGATTTATAAAAACTATCAAAATTTTGGGAAAAAATGGAAATTTTGAATAAGGATCTAAATTTTGTGTCAAAATTTTCAAATAGTTTGAAAGTAAATCAAATCTTAGAAAGACGGGAAATTGTGGTGCGGTTTAAATTGACAAAATAAATTGAAATTTGGAGAAAGTGGAAATAAAAACATGGAATAATGGAAATTCGAAACTCTCAAAATAAATGTCGAAATGTTCAAAGAGAACAAAATTTTCAATAAAACTCGTAAAGGCAGATTTTTTATAAAAAAAACGTCATTTTGAGAAAGTCAAAATATTGAACAACAACCTACACTTTGGAAAAAAGTCGGTTTTGAAAAACAAACACTTGAAATGGGTCAATGTTTTCAAGATTTTAAATTTTCTAAAAATTCTGATATTTCAAGAAGAATTGAAGTGTTTAAAAAATCAAATTTAATAAGAGTCTGACTTCCAAAATAGTTGTAATTTTGAATAAGAATTTCAAAAATGCTATACATTTTCCCTAACAAATTGGTAATTAAAAAAATGGTAAACATTTTCAAAAAAATGATCTAAAAGATAAAAAATCTCAAAAATTTCCGAAAAACTCAAAACTTCGAGATTAAAATCAAAATGTTCACAAAAATTTGAAATATTGAAAACATTATTTCAAGAAAATTGCTGCCTCCAAAGAAGAAAATTTCTAATTATCACAGTAATGATCAAACAGGTTTTCAAAAAAATTTAAATATATACATATATACTAAAGCTAGAATTTTAAATTAGTTGGACTTTATAAAAAAGGTCAAATCTTTGAAGAAAGTCGATATTATCAAAATTATGACAAACTTTGATGAGTAAGGAGGCAAAATTCTATTGGAAAGAAATAAAAAAACACAATTGTGGGAATCAATGTTTGCAGAAATTTCCAGTTTATTTTTGAAAGTCCGATCTTTTTCTTAAATTTGAAATTTTTGTTTTAAGATAGTTTATTTAATATTCCAAAATCAGAATTAAGATATTCTTATTTAATTCTACTAAAAAATCCGCAACTTTTTTTGCTATGTATATATTTTTTCTCAGCTTTTTGCTTTTTAAACCGAGATTTCAGGAACAAACCCATATGTGAGTTTAAAATCACAATAATGAAATGGAAGTAAAAATGTTGATGTTTTGAGGTAAGTTTTGTGTAAGTTTTGATATTTCTTCTTTTTGAGATTGTTACTTTTTTATTTTATTTTGGAAATTTTGAAAGTTCAAAAATAAAGTTGAATATTTGTGTTTATATCAAAATGGCGACTTTGACGTTTTTCTGTAAGTATCTCAAGTTTGTTTAACGTTTGACTTTTTTACTAGCACTTCGTTTTTCGAGGTTTTAAAGGAGAAAAAATTCTAAAAAGTAATTTAATTTCGAAATTAAAATTGAAAATTGCGCTCGGATCTTAAGTTAAAATATTTAATTATTTTTCTCTAAAATTTTGACTTAAAGTTCAAAATTTAAACTTTTTAAAGCAGTGTTGCTTTATAATTTTTTTTTCGAAATATTGAATTGTCCAAAATTTCAATTTTTTCCTCGATATTTTCATTTAAAATCGAAATTTCCTTCATGTGCCCGAAGTTTCGTGTTAAAACTCACAAAATGTATATTTTTTCAATAACTTTAAATGTTTTCCCCAAATTCTGTGATTTTAAACTAAAAAGTATTTTTGTAATAAATTATTTCTGTTAATTTCTGAATCATCAAAGTTGAAACATAAAAATTTTTTAAATTTTAACTTTAAAATCAAAATTCTGAGTTGCCTATGAATTCTTTTTGTGAATTTTGGGTTTATCTCAAAATTTTAACATTTTTTCTGAAAACTATTGAATAAATTAAGAACTTCCATTTTTTTCAAATAAATTTAGAGTAGGTTTGATTTTTTCACAAATTTTCTAGATTAAACTTAATTTTTTTTTGTGTTCAATGATTTGAAAATTAAAATATAAATCTTGTCCCCTGAAACCAAGAAAGATTAAAAAAATAAAAATGATTTGATTTTAAAATTAAAGTTTCATGGGAAAATTTTTGGATAAAAGTCAAAATTTTGTGAAAGAAATTTACAGAACTTACTTTAAATCATTTTAAAAAATTTATACAGGAAAATCGAAACAGGTTTTTTGAAATTTCGACGTTTTTTTCGAAATTTACCGAAGACTTTTTTTTCAAATTTCGACAGTTCTTAAAAAAAATGTTGCTTTTGTAGAAGTTAAAATTTATAGATGTATGTAAGTGTGTAGAAATTTCGACCATTCCAACATTTCTTTTTTTTAAGAAATTTCGATTTCTTTCTCCAAATTTCAACATTTTCTGTTGGAGTTTCCAAGTTTTTCTTTTAACATTGCCGCAGCTGGGGGGAGGGTGCCTAATTTTTCTGTGAAATTTTTTTAGTCATTTTCATTTGTTTAATCTAAAACTCAATTTTTGCAACATTTTTAAATGTTTATGAAATTTTCTTCGTTAAAATTTGAATTTACGTTTTCTCCTTTTTTGTATAAGGGAGTAGCCCTCGATTGCCTTCAAAAATTAATGAACAAATCTTGTTTTCTGAAACCAGTAAACATTAAAAACACAGACGAGCAGGGGGTGTTGTGTTTTTTAATTTTTCTTGGTTTCAAGGAACAGTATTTATACATCAGTCTTTTTTATAAACAAACTATATATCTCGAAATGTGGCACCTTATCAATTTTTATTAAATACATTGGTAAAGGTATTTCTCAAAATTTTAAGTAATTTCCACTTTTACATCGAAATTGAGAATATTTTGCAAAAGTACAATTTTTTCTGAAGCAAAAATCCTTTACAGAAATTTCGTGTTTTTCTCCAAAAATATTTTTATATCGGTGTGTTGAAAAAGACAAATAATTTTTTTTTATGATAACACGTCTAAAAATTTTTTTAAAGGAATTTCGAATTTGAATTATTTCTCAAAACATCATTTTCTCTCACTTAAATTTAGAGCTTCTAACTATTTTCAAACGTTTTGAATTAGCACAGTTCATCATTAAATTTTTTCGCAATACACTTGATGCGATACAATTGGTTATAAAACACTGACATAGAAGATCTCGATATTCTAAGAAAGACCAATTTAAAAAAAAAAAAATTGCAAATTGCTAGAGAAAGACCGCATTTAAAGAAAGATAGAATTCAGAGAGAGAGAGAGAGAGAGAAAGGCCTTTATTTGATGTTAAGTATCAGTAATCTGAGTCTGCAAAAATTTCGCGATTTTTTGGCTCGAAAGTTAACCTCACCTCCACTCGTACTCGAACTCGTACTTACTTTTTGGTAATATTATACACAGTATATACAAAATAATGTTTATGGAATGAAAAGTGGTCTATAATCAAACGAATCCGATCAGTAGTGTATTTGATTAGACGCCACCTATGCATCAAACAGTTTGTGCTCTCGTTAATGATAGAGTTAGATTTGTAATACACAATTAAATTTAATTAGAAGCTTTAAATGGATTGTTATTTAGAAACGTGTTACCTTTACTGTTACTAAGAATCAATTGGGCCAACAAAATTTAACGAAAAACGTTGCGTCATTGTCATTATAATTTTCAGCGCAGTAGTTGCGCAGCTTCTGTTTTTTTCTTGGTCTTTCTCTAGCAAAATTTTCAACTTGATTGTTCAACTCCCCATGGCTACTATGTAAATGATTGTTTAATGGTTGAAGTAAACTAGAAAACTCATTACGTACGTAGTATGCCTTTCAGGACCGGATTAAAAGGTTGTCGCTATTGACTATCTATCTGGTGAAATTTTGCCCTGAATTGAAACGTTTGTGCCTTTTTACGGAAACTTTGACGAGCAAGGAAAAAGACAGAGAAAATGATGCGGATTAATCGACGGTGCCCCCCTTTTCAAACAATATATTGGGTTAAGTAAAAAGTTTTGAGTATTTTCGTCTAGATGACTCTAGTGAGCCATATCTCACGAAGTATATGTCGCATCTAGTCACTTTATACCGCGTTTTAAGGTGACATAAGGTTTCAGTTGTGTGCTAGAACGTTCCAAAATCGAGGTAAAAGAGGAGAAAATTCGATACATTCTTCAGTACCACTACGACCAAGGAGAAAAAGCGCAGCAGGCGGCCAAAAAACTTGATTCTATTTATGGACTCAATACAGTATCGAATGCAACATTGACGCCAGAGAAAACCAGAGAACTATTACAGTTATGCAAAAATCAGCTCAGGTGGACAGTTGGACTATTTACGAGATACTGTGCCCTAACTGAAACATCTTACAACAATTGGCGTAAAAGAAAATTCTAGCTTGTAGAATGTGTGGAGAAAAAGAAGAAACTCCTTTGCACATATTATGTGAATGTCGGCTATGGCAAGGCATGAACATCTCAGCTTTGGAAATGCTCTGACTGAACCAAAGACAATAAAGGAGGTTCTGGAATTCTTCAAAAGAACGGGCCTATTATGAGATAATCATGGAGGGACACAATAAGCGAAAGCCTTAGTGCTGCAGAGATAATCGACCCCATAAAAAATAATAAAAATAATCGAATGCAACAGTAAAACGGTGATTCCAACGATTCCGTTCTGTTTATATAGTGGTCGAATGTGAGGCACACTTTGGTAGTCCAATCGTCGATAAAATCATGGAAGTTGTCAAGCTGGACCCGCATACTAGCACTTATTCTATTACTCAGAAGTTGAAGTTTAGCCACAAAACCGTTTGGAACCATTTACATAAGGCTGATCTTAAGAAGAAGCTCGATGTATGAGTGCCATACGAGTTGACGTAAAAGAACCTTTTGGACCGAATTGATGCCTGCGATTCTTTACTGAACCGTAAAGAAATCGACCCATTTTTAAAGCGAATGGTGACTGGCGATGAAAAAAGGGTCACATACAAGAACAATAGGTGAAATAGTTTGTCATTCAAGCGCAGTAAGTCGGTCCAAACGATCGTAAACCGCGGATTAACGCCAAGAAGGTTTTTTTGTGTGACTGATGGGATCGTAAGGGAATCATACACTATGAGCTGCTCCTATCAGACCAATAACTAGAATTTGGACCTGCACTGTCAACAACTGACCAGATTAAAGCAAGCGATTGACAAGAAGGGACCAGAATTGGCCAATAGGATGGGTGTTGTGTTCCATCAAGACAGTGGCAGGCCTGACACATCTTTAAGGACGCGCCAGAAGCTTCGAGAGCTTTGATGGAAGGTTATATCGCACTCTCCATATAGTCCAGAACTTGCTCCAAGCGATTATCACATTTTCAAGCATTTGCAAGATTTTCTTGATGGTACAAAACTGACCTCAAGAGAGGCTTGTGAAAATGATATGATCAAATTTTTATCAATTGGGACGAGGACTTTTCCAATCGCGGAATTGTGAAATTGCTTTCAAAATGGACAAAAGTTGTCGAACAAACAGGCGCATATTTAATCTATTGAATTTCACCAGCGCAATAACAAAAAAAACACGCAAACTTCCTGCTTAGCCCAATATTAATAGGGCTCGAATCCAGCGCCACGGCTGCTGCAACAGGACAATGCTTTAAATCTTTTAGAGCATAGTATCCTCTGGAGGCGGAACCATGCAATTTTCAGATTTATATGGTTCTCACCCAACGCCAACCCCATGGAAACCTGTGGTCGCTAATGAAACAGATCCGTGTTGTCCTCAGTCGTCAAATAGTTCGCGATATGTTGATTCCTTTTGTAGTTATAGTTGATGCAGTTGATGGTTAACTGTACCAAATGCACTACGTTTCTGACTTCTTCAAGGTTTAGTGAATTAGGACCACACAACATTGGAATAACTTGAATTTAAATTATCATATAAAGGAGGACCAAGTATAAAAATATGAGGTGGAATATTAGCTAAATATATTTTGTTCCAAATGATTTAAATAGACATAATTACCTATCGAGAATTCGATGAAATATCGAGTTAATACCGCCGCTTTCGGAATTTCAGATATATTCCGTTCGTGCTGTTCTGTGGTATCGATTGGCTTGTATGGAGACGGTGTTTAATAACACTCACTTTACAATGAAAATGACAAAATCGATAGGCATAACTCAGTACAAATACCAGCATTGCCGACTACTATGTCTAATTTCATTTACAATTTTAATTAAATAAGTCCTGAAAGGCCAGGAAACACCTATCTCTGGGTAGGATTAACCATTTATAATCCTCATATAAAACCGAAGATCGTTATGGGAATGAAGGCATTTTCATGTTTAAAGAATTTTAGGTTGATGTTGGACATTCGCTTAGGGTTTGCGAACTTTTGACCTATTTACCCTAGAGCAATTGGTGGAAGTATTGCCATAAAATCGACATCATAATCGAAGCGAGACTTAGTGTCGTTCGATGGCTATCGTCAAAAGAAAGCAAATAATTTGAATATAAAAATGCCTTCTGGTGGAAATACCAGTGGGAATTCTACTGCAAACACTGAAATACAGAATATAGGAGCTGCTTTCTTTAACCAATGAAAGGAAATTTAATTAGTCGGATTAAATAAATCGATAAGAACAACTCGAATTATTGATAGTCTGTTTGGGCAACTTTAATTAAATCAGGTTATAAATGAACGCAATATCTTTTTTTCATTTAAAGTTCAGTTCTGGTATTGAAATACGTTTGATGTTATTTTGCGTTTTAGCAAAAAATTCCTTTTATTTACAAGTATTTAGAATCACTGAATGATTCTAAATACAGCATGAGATTTCATGGCAGCTAAGTGATAAATATACTCTTTGGCGTCTAATTTAATTTCTGTGAAATATAATTAGACTAATCAACGTCTTCATTGAGAAGGATGTTACCTGCGTAAATCATTTTCAATCAATAAATCATACTTTATTACTGGTCGAAGAAATTTGGCTGATTTCCAGGCGATATTTACGAAACCAAAATAAGCTAAGAAGCCCGGTCATTTAACCAAATATTTGCCTTCAACCTTATCAATGCATTTTCACCTAAATCACCTTTATAACCTTCATAATGATGCTGAGAACATATTTCAGGAATTTATTGTGATTTTCTAAGCAATATCGGCGTGTTATTTTGCAAATAAGTCTAAAATTAGCATTTTATTACGATAAAAATTGTATTTTATCCTTAATATTTACATTTCTGTCTGCTGCTTCATATGCGAGATAATACTAATCTAAACAATCAAAATAAATCGATAAACTAGTCTATGGGTAGATCTTTTTCATTTCTAGATTATATTTGCCATTAGAACTTGAAGTAATAAACAGTTGATCTATTTACCTTCGTGTTTAAGTTGTTCAAAGTAGTAAATAATCGAACTCCTACTTTGAATTTATTTTTCAGTTAAAAATTAAATTTTTCATAATCGTAGTTTTGTCCATTATAAATTTTTGTTTTATTTTCATTATAATATTTTTTTAATTTATATATTTATACTTTCATAACTATTAAAGTTTACTAACGATAAAAACGCAACAAAATTTAAAAATTTCACAAAGTAAGGGTTAGAAATGTCAATTATCTTTACATTTTACCTAAAACTATTTCTAGTTTTCAGTTGTTTTATCGAATTTCGGTATTCTTTGTGTTTTGTTTTCTCTGTAAACAACTAACCTATTTTTTTGTCAGATGTGATAAGGTAACTTTTTGAGAAAATAGTTATCACATATGGGGAAACTCATGTGCACTTCATGCTTTTAAATCCCGGTTTAAGTTCTGTGTTGCCTGTCAGTCAGCGTTTAGAAATTTATGAAGTAAATTATTAGAAAAATTAATAAATATTGAGTTTGGAGATTTTGATTTTTTTTTTAATTTGAGGTGATAAAGTCGAAATTTTGAACAAAGAGTTAAAATTTCTGGCGAAGAGTCGATCTTTTAAATTTGATTTATGGGAATAACTGGGTGTACGTTACTAATGTCATTAGCGCTACTCCAATTCAAGCGGAGCCTAACAAAAGCTTAGGCGAAGGAAAATTGGTGACCGCAATTCGGATCGTCTGATTAAGGACTTAATCGGTTTCGACCACAGTTCACTTACACCGCAAATTTATATAGCGACATACATCCGACTTTCTGGGGGATTCAATAAATATTATTTCCTTTTTTAGGTACTAAAAAACAACTTTCTGTACACAAAATTAATAATTGATTAGGAACGCGCTTTGTTTTTAAAATACATGTTACCGTAAGTAGAAACTGAGACCTTTTAATCTACACTTCGAGAATAAAATCGAAATATAGGAAAATAAAACAGCAAAAACCTTATTGACAGACGAGCCACAACCTAAAGGGGCGAATCTAGAAGCATGAAATTTTGTGTACGCGTTTGCAGCATAAGCTTAACTAGAATAGGGCAGAGTAGGGCCATTGTAACTCCCTCGCTAATGCAGCTAAAAGGTAGTAAATATTCAAATGGGGAGGCTTTTTCAAAAAAGTCCCTTTCTTCCTCAAGAATCGTCCTTTTCTTGGGATATCGACATTTTCTCGAAATTTCATCTTTTCCTTTTGAAATTTGAAGTTTATTCTTAAAATTCGACTTCTTTTATCAAAATAAGACTTTATAACAATTTCGAATTTTTATGTCAAATTTCGAGGAAAAAGATAAATTTTAATGAAGCAGTCAAAATTTCCAAAGTCAAGATTTCAAAAAAATGCGAAATTTTTAGAAAAAACTTATATTGAAATTTTAAAAAACACGACCGATTTTGACGTAAATATTTGAAAGTTTTATAAGGTCGAATTTTGACAACAGAAGTCGAATTTTGACAAAAGAAATCGAATTTAAAGAATCGACTAAAAATGTCAAAAGAAATAGACGCAACTTCGAGAAAATCTCGCTATCTCAAGAAAAGGACGAATTTTGAGCAAAAGGGTAAATTTTAATGCGTAAGTCAATATTTCTAGAAAATAAAAATTTCAAATATATTCGCCCTCTTTTTTGCAATATTCGTTTTTTCTTAAAATTTCGAATATATTTGAAATCTTTATTTTCTAGAAATATTGACTTATTAATTAAAATTTACCCTTTTCCTCAAAATTCGTCATTTGCTAGAGATAACGAGATTTTCTCGAAGTGTCGTCTTTTTCTTTTGAAATTTCAAGTTGATTTTTAAAATTCGATTTCTTTTGTCAAAATTCGACCTTATAAAAATTTCAAATATTTGTATCAAAATCGGTCTTGTTTTTTGAAATCTCAATATTACTTTTTTCTAAAAATTTCAAATTTTTTTGAAATCTTGACTGCAAATTTTGACTGCTTTATTAAAATTTATCTTGTCCCTTGAAATTTGGTCGATCTTTTAATACAAAACTAACAATATTTATCGCAATATTAAATATTTTCTGACACCACGTCCGGCAGGGCCGGTCAATTGTCCCTCTTTAAAGTTTTTCTCCTTTTTTTTCTAAATTCTAATAAAATTAATCTATCCCTTTCTAAGTATTTTTGAGTGTTTACTAAATTTCGACTTTTTCTCAAATTTTCTATCTTTTTTGGTTTCAACATTTATTAGATTCGAAGTTTGGAAACCAAAGACCGGTTTCGATATTGTTAGATCTCGTCAGTTTGGTATATCCAACTCGAATGGAGTTGGAGTTATCAAGCGTGTGACTTTCAGACTACTGCCACCTATTGGTCCATAGAGAAGACTATGGCCATCGCCAACAATGTCGTTTGTTGAAAACTCCGACAAAAATCTTAATTTTGATAGTTTTTTCAAAAATCTGTGAAAGCCTAGAATTCTGGCATATTTCTCTGGAGGACTGTCTTTTTCTTAAAATTCTGATTTTTCTCAAATTTCGTTTATTTTTTCATTTTAAACGACTGTTCCCAAAATTGTCCTTTTTCTCTTAACATTTGACCTTCTTCGCAAAATTTCGATCTTTTCTTCCAATTACTGAAATTACTGAAAATTTTTCTCGGAATGTCATTATTTTTTTTTTGGAATTTCATTATTTTTCATAACATTAGATTTTTCTAAAGATTTTAATCCTTTAAAATTTGACTTTTTCAAAATTTTGACTGGTTTCTTAAAGTATGCTTTTTTAGAAATTGTTGTTTTTATCTCAATGCTATATTTAAGTTTTCTGAAAATTTCTTTTTTTTCTCTTAAAATTAAATTAAATTTGTCTTTTTCAAAATTTGGTCTCTTATTTCAAAAATCGTTTTTTCTTTCAAAATTCCAAAATTTCTGAATATTTGTCCTTTTTCTAAATTCTACTTTTTTAAATTTACTTCAGAAATTTCAACTAATAACTGAAAATTCGCCTTATTTTTAACTTTTATCTCAAAATGGGATGTTTTAGTTTATGGAAATGTCGACTTTTTTCTCAGAGTTGGTCTTTCATTGAAATTTCAGTTTTGTCAAAATTCCATCAATTAGTTGTGTTTAGAAAGATATTTTAAGGAAATTTCGACAAAAATATTTCTTCTAAATTCAATTAATTTACCGAAATTTAAATATTATGTCACATTTGAAATAAAGAAGTAAAAATTTGGAGAAAAATGGTTTCGGAGATTAAGATATTTTTTCTCAACATTCGACTTTTTCTGAAAAATGCTACTTTTTTTTTGACAAAATTCGATCATTGGAAATATTTTGGTTCTTTCGGATTGTTAACAAATTTTCGAGTTTTTCCGGAATATAAGGTTTTAACTGAAATTTGACCTTCTAAAACTTACGAGTTTTTTCAAATCGTTTCTGTTGAAGCTAGACTTAAAAATTCCACTTTTACTCTCAAAATTGAATTCTTACTTGAAAATTTTGAAATTTCTTTACTAAATTTTGATCTTTTCCATGACATTTCGACGTAAGTTTTCCAAAATCGTTATTTGTTTCGAAATCCATTTTTTAATATTCGGTTTTTTCTGAAAATTTCTTTATTTTAATTTCAGTTTCCGAGAAAATGCATTTTTTAAAATTGGTCTTATTTTTAAAATTTTGCGACGTTTTTGGTAATTGCTACTTACTCAGAATGGAACATTTTCTTAAAATTTCAAGAATTTCTCAAAACTCTTAATTTCTTGAAAATTTAAAAAATGAAAATGTAAATATTCTGAGAACAATATTTTCTGGAAACTTTAAACTTTGAGTAACATATTTTTTTGTAAACAAAATTGTGACCAAACTGAAATCAGGTAAAAATTTGGAGACCTTTGAAAATCCCACCTTTTTTTTGGAAATTTCGACATTTTTTGAAACATTCTGGGTTTTCATTTTACATTCAAATTTCTGTTTTACCAAAGTTCGGTTCTATTTCGAAACTTCAAATTTAATTTGGAAATTTAATCTTGTACTTCATGTATTTAGGTAAAAAATATACATATACACAGCCGGAAGGTCTTGTACTTTTTTTATTCATCAATTCTTCAAAATAATTGTAGACCCCTAAACGAAATTCTGCCTATGTCCATGGTTTGCAGTGTAGTATAGGTGAGCACTAAGAGACTTTTAGGAATTCCGAATTTTTTTTTCGAAATTTCGACATATTTGGAAGTTTTTTGGATTTTTATTTTAGATTTGATTTTCTGTTTTTTCAAAATTCAGCTTTATTTCGAAACTTCATATTTAATCTGAAAATTTGATCCCGTACTGCATGTACAAAATATATTTATATTCAGCCGGAAGATCTTCCGGTTTTCTACTTTGTTTACTCATAAATTTTTTAAAATAATTGTAGACCTCCTTAGCGAAATCCTGTCTATGTCCATGGTTTGCAGTATGGCATAGGTGAGCCCCAAGACTTGAAAATTCCGATTATTTTCTTCGAAAAATTTTATCACTTTTGGAAGTTTTCTGGATTTTTATTTTAGATTCAATTTTCTGTTTTTCCAAAGTTCGGCTTTATTTTGAAATTTCAAATTTAAATTAAAAATTTGATCCTGCACTTCAGGTATTTAAGTAAAAATATACATCAACTTTTCAAAATAATTCTAGCCTCCCCCTGAACGAAATCCGGCCTACGTCCATGGTCTGCAGTATAGCATAGGTGAGCACTAAGAAAGGATTTTTCAAAATTCAGCCTCTTAGGGGGTGAAAATGTGGTAACAAATTGTACCTGTAATAAATCATTCTCCCCGTTGCATACTGCCAATAAATGACACAAGTGATTGTATTTGAAGTTATCTATAATATAAACGTTAGCTCTTGAAAATTTGTTTATTTTATCATTAATCATAATTTTTTTATGAAGGTATTTATCTCTATTTTATCTACGAGGGTAAATCAAATATGAACCGGATTTTGTTTTAAAAAATTATTGGAACAAGATACATATGGAAAAGTTATTACCTATTTTTCTACACAACTTCCATTTGTTGTGCATTTTTCCCAAGGGATTGGGAGTTTTTTAATGCCATCATCATAAAAAGAAGAAAGGCGTGTTTCCAGTCAATTGCACATAAATGTCTCAACAGCATGGAATCACACACCTCATCAGTGGCTCAAACATATGATAATCGCATGGTGATAAGTCGGGATTATAAGGAGGGTGTTCTAACGTTGCCCAATGCATTTTCTCTCATTTTTGATGTGTTAGGTTGGCTGAGTGGGGGCGGGCATTGTCGTGAAGCAAAATCATAATTCTGATCAAAAATTCGCACCTCTTCGACCGATATGTACTTTGCTTCATCCAACAGCTGGCAGTAGTAGGCAGCATTAACCGTACGAAGTTCATGCAGAAAATCATCGTGCACAACTCCTTTAAAAGTCCAAAACAGTCGCAAGAACCTTTCCAGCTGAAAGGCGAGTTTTTACCTTGATGGATGCACCTTCCTCCTTTCGTCTCCACTCCATGCTTGCTTGTGTAGATTTAGGGGTGTAATGTTGGACTCAAATCTCATCACACGTAACGATACGTTGCGCCAAAAAACCATCACCTTCACCTTGAAATTGTCCAAGATGGTGCTGAGAAATTTTCAGACTTTGTTGTTTCTGTTCTTCAGTCAAAAGACGAGATACCCATCTGGCAGAAATGTTTCGAAACCCCAGCTCATCTGTAATGATGAAATAAGCACTCCCAAAGCTTATCCCTATCTGAGATGCAAAGTTAAACGGCGATCACTTTTCACCTTTCGTTGAACCGTGGTCCGAGGATAACGAGCATGGGGTTCGTTTTCAACTTGAGTTCGTCCTTCCAAAAATTTGTTGTGCCATTCATACACTTGAGTTTTCTTCAAACAAGTATTCTCAAACTGTGCTTCTAGTCTGCGAAGAATTTCGGCCGGCTTTTACACTTTCAACGGCAAGAAATTTAATAATAATGCACTGCGCAACGTGCGGATGAACCTCTTGCGCACTCACTGAATTTACAATTGACGAATGATGAGAACGAAATTCGCTTGAGCGCAGGAAGTCACGTGATATCCCCACTTAACATGTTTATTAGTATACACACACTTCCGATGTCCTTATGGCAACATGATAAAAATTCCGGTTCATATTTGATTTACCCGCGTACTTATAAGTCTTTATCTCTAGCAAGTTATCAATAGAAGAAAAAGCAGTAAATGGAATATGTGAATAAAATATGAAATTTAATAAAGCAACACATTAAATGGGTTTTCTTAATATTAATATTTTCGAAAAGGGATGAATACGAAGATAAGTGTTAAGCTTTCTTAAACAATAAGATCTTTTTATAACTTTACAATAACGAATAATTAGAACTTCCCACCATCAAACGTTTTTTTTTTAATTTTACATTTGGTAACAGAAATTTGAGCTGTATTAGAACAGCTGTCTCGAAACATACGAAAACGGAGTTCATTTTTAAAATTATGTCTTATTACTGAATTTTTTAAGAAAAAGTTAAAATTTCGAGAGGAACTTCCATTTATGAAAATAAATTTCGAAAAAGAAGTTTGAATTATTGACCCAAAATTAACTTAAAAAAAAAGATTATTCGAAATTTTGAGAAAAAACCGACCTTTCGACAAAGTGAAAGAAGAAAATGTAAACACGATAATTCGGAAACTTCATAAGGTCGATATATTGTGAAGGTAGAAATGAAAATTACCAAAAAAAAAATCGAAATCCTAAACGAAAAATTTGGTACTTTTTTTTCCTTTTTAGAAAATTTTTAAATTTAAACTGAATACTTACAAATCAATTGTTGTTAAAAAGAACCTTGTTGGATTTTGAGGTTTACAATATAAACGCACAATTTTAAAAGAAAGATTTAAATTTGGGAAAAAAATTAAAGCTCTAATAAATAATTTTCACACGAACGTTTGAAAGTGGCCACTGCCACTTGTGTGTTGAATATTACAAATTTTGAATGGCAAAGTTCCCTAAATCGTTTCTAAGGATTAGATTTTAAATTTATTTATAGCATACCGAAAATGGATCTCATAATTTCATATAGTCGTCCCACGATTTATCATAAAATCAAGAAGCGAAATCAGGACCATCGATATGTAACATCACTCAACTGCAAAATTTACTTTCGGAGTTAAATTGAAATAGATTTCCGATAGACTTTTAACACTGAAACTTTCTGAAATTCGATCCATTTAATATTATTCTCTGCTCAAGGGGAGATATTATTGCCATTTTCCTGAAACTTCCAGAGTAATATAAATTATTTCTACAATATATCTATCTTTATGAGAGGAGACAATGATTGAATTTATAAGATACTTCGAAGTTGTACAATATTGAATGCACCTGGTTGGGCAATCTAAGGGATGAACTGAGATAAATTAGTACTTAGATTAATTTAACAGGGGATGTGTTTCCTAGGGACGTAAAATTATTAATATGATTTTAACTCGAGCACTGAACACCTGAATTACCTAAACACGTGCATTATTACCAAATGTTACTGCAGTTCAGCGGTAAATGGTTATTATACATATATTTTTTTATTTCTTCCAGATGCAAATTTAAATACCATGGCATTTCGATGATTCTTTCCGTATGTTGGGGAAACATCTTGATGCAATGACAATATATCAATGCCATTACTCCTTATAGATGGCTTTGGCTAAAGCGTTGCTGAAATCTTAGAAGTAGTGCAGTGTTGTCGGTTCAGAAAATCTTTTGCAAAGCAGGTTGGAGATTTATATTATTGTATCCGCGCGTACAGTCTACGTTAAAAATCGAGGAATGGTGACAGTCTGCTGCTTTATATCTGGCTATAGGCAGCGGACATTTAGCCTTCTAAAAATTTTTCGTTACGATTACTGCCGGTGTACTACCTAAACAGGTTAATACTCTCTACAGAAAACCACTAAATTTTGTTGAACTAATATCCAGTATACATAAATTGATCACAAATAATTAAAAAGCAAAAGAACAGATTTTTATATAATTATTGTTAGCCCTCAATCCTTTCTTTTCGTTTCTCTTGCCAATGTTCTCTAGGATGTAAATGAGGAACTATGTTTCATAACTTAAATCGAAACACAATATTTTACCAAAGTTTAATTTCTTGACAGCTTCAAGATGCTAATTGACTGGTCTAAAACACGACAGTCTGGAGAGGGTTGTTGACTTTGCATTTAATTAAAAGCGTAGGAGATTCATTCTTGCCGCAAAATAAATACACAATAGCTGGGAAATTATAATGGCGGCGTTCCCGCCCAACCTTTGACCTTTTATTCCATGTAAAAATAAAAGAAACGTTTTCCTCATTATTTTCGTGATTTCAACGTATGTATACCTAAGTTATATCAAATGTACTTCACCATTAATATATTCCGTTAAGGGTCGGGGGTGAATGTACCCTGGGATTCAATTTGACTGTTATAAATTGTGATGTAATCGAAACCATAACGTTATAGCCAATTATCGTTCAATTTCCTTTATTAATTTTGACCAACTTTGAAATATTCTTAAAAGGCCTTTAAGAAATGTACGTATTGGAACTACTTTTTATGACTTCTCTTTGTAACTTAAAATAGAAATGTAAGAGGCCCACGATACGCTTTTCAGTCTGAAAAGAAAGCATTACAAATGAATACCTAAAAAAAGCCAATATTAAGGGTTGCTAAAATATATGCTTAATTGATTTTTTTCAGCACAATCCATCACAGTTTTTCTAAGAATCATTCGTAATGGACAAATGACATGGTATCATTGTGAATAGGCGAATAGGCGCCGGAAACGAATGTAGATGGCAAGGAGTCTGTCTTTTAAACGCAAAGAAGTTGTACTTTAAAATTTAAGTATTTTGTTTCACAAGCGTTGAAATTTTGACTATTTTTTTTTCAAAATTTATATTTTAACATTTCTAAACTGAAAAATTCCAAAAATTTGTTTTCGTAAATTCCTATTTCCCTCAAAGTCTGGATCCATTTCTCAAAATTGTACAGTTTAAACTTGAGGGCAGTGTAAACGTAAAATTGCGACTCGAAAATGAAAATTTCGACTTTTTCTCAATACGCTAATTTTTATATTCTGAACGATTTTCTCTCAAAATAGTTTTTCTTATAACTTAATTTTAATTTCCAAATACAAATCTTTTTAACGTAGTCTTTTTTTCAGAAATTTTAAGTCTTTCTTAAATTTGGATTTCTTAAGAGCCGAGTAATTGAATAGTTTAATGCTTTTACCCTGCCTTTTATTCAGGAAAGTTGGGATCACATAATTGAGCTTGTTTTGAAAATTGTGAGTGAGGTTCGCATGTTTTCAGTAAATGCAGCATTCCATATCCGCAAAGCTTATCCAAATGTCTACCAAAATTATTCTCTGTTTCTCGTCATTCTAGCTTCATTACACATGAGAATAGTTAAGTGGTTACCAATAGTAACGCAAATGTTATTCTGTTTATCCCGTTTTATCTGGAAGATTTGACCTAGTAATAAATAATAAGTTCCGGATAAAGCTTTTAGCTGCCTTCTATTTAAATAACATTGGCATTGGGGAAAGTTATCCGCTTGATTTAACTTGCTCCGCAATTTTCGTTATTACACTAATTTAAGAACCTCACCAGATTAATCTTCGAATTGAAAGCTTATTAGCAAGCTTGCAACTACTCCCAATTTTCTTTGTCGATAATTTTACGAGAAAATCAGCCAATAATACGTTACTACGACAGAAATCTGCTCCTGAATTGGAGCACGATTTACAAGGCAGCCTGAATTAAATACGATGGACATTTATTAAAAAGTGATAAAGCTGATTACCAATGATATCATATGTTATATCTAGAGTCGCAAGATATGGCATTTGCCATTTGCCACTATACGTGCCGTTTTTGGTGCCATTGCCATTTTTTGCCATATATTCAGAAAAATAAAGACAAAGTAAAATAAAATGATTTAAATTTTAAATAGTAATATAAGAACAGAAGAAAGAGTAAAGAAAGTTTGGTACAATTTGGACGGTTTGAAAAATGAGTCTACAAGATTTGTGTATAAAGTACGCCTAGTCCAAAAATTGCAGGATGAAATAACAGGATGTGCATAAGAGATGTATGAAAAATTAAAAGCGTAAATACATGAAGCAGCAAGAGGGGCGATAGGGACGAAAGATAAAACTGGAACAAAGAATTATTGGTGAATGGACGAGCTAACAGATATAGTAGAGAAGAAAAAGAGATGACTCAGCACAAAAGATGTGGAAGATCAAAGGCATTATAGCAGATATAGATACATGCAGCTCATGAAAAAAGCAAAAAAATCATGCTTGGGATAGAAAATGTGCTCAAATAAAACCAATGGTAGGGGGATTTAGGTCAAGAGAAGCATGGAATACAATAAACAGTATAAGGAGACATACGAGTAAAAGAAGCAAAATAAATCCCATTAATCTGGAAAGATGGAAAGATTATTATAATAAGCTATTAACTGAAAACCGACTAAAATATCTTGACACACACCTAGTAGAGGTGATGGAACCAGACGGGGAAATCGAAAAAAAATTCTCTAGAACAAGTGAAAGAAGCACTACAGAAAATGAAAAACAATAAAGCTCCTGGATCTGGTGATTTACCTATCCAGTTAATCAAATATGCTACCACAGAAGTCCTAGATATAATCTGCCAAATATTCAACAAATGTTTAGCTGGAAATGGCATCCCAAAAGATTGGAAAGCATCCTATTTAAACCCAATTTATAAGAAAGGAAACCAGAACCCAATACTAGAACTACAGAAATTGAAATACAAATCTGGTCCCCTGAAACCAAGAAAGATTAAAAAACACAACAAAGGTTGCTCTTATGCGTTTTGACAGCCAAGCTATCATCTTCAAAGAGATATGAGTATTTCCCTGAAGATGATAGTTTCGTCAAAATGGGTTAGAGCAACCTTTGTTGTGTTTTTTAATATTTCTTGTATTTCAACGAAAAACAAGAAAAAAAAGAAAAAGTACTGCAGAGGGATAAATATAACTTCTTCGATTGGGATATCATAGGGAAGAGTTCTAAAAAACAGAATTGGAGAGGAAGCTGCAGACATCGAAGAACGGAGCAGCTTTACACCTGGAAGGTCTTGCATGGATAACATCTTCACACTGAAACAGATGCAGAAAAGAAACTCTTAAGAGGGAGAGAAGTTCATGTCATCTTTATAGACCAGCGCAAAACATGCGACTCGGTTCCCCTCCAAAAACTGTGGATGACCATGAAACAATCAGGCGTGAGCAAAAGGTAGATCCGAGATACGATAGCCCCGCATGCAGAGAACCTGGCAACTGTCACAAATGGCAATGCAGTGGCACCTCCATTCTCGAAAACAAAGGGATTAAAACAAGGCCACTGTCTCTCTCCTAGCTAATTCAAAATCTATTTGAACATAGCATTAAGACAGTGGACAAAGAAATGCAGCCTTATGGGAAAAACAGTAGACAATAGTCCAGTATATACAATTCTTTTTGTGGACACGCAAGTAATCCTGGGCAAAGAGAAAAAAGATATGACGTGTATGCTGGACAAGCTTATAGAGGAATTTGCAAAAAGGGGACTAGAAGTCAACAAAGACAAAATACGTGGTCATAGAAGAAAAGAGAAAGAATTTAAAAAGTAGGACAGGGGATAGTAATAAAAAAAGTCGACCAACGCGAATATTTGGGAGTTCTAAGAAGTAAGGACAAAAAAGATGACAAGGATATAATAAAAAAGGTTGGTAAAGAAAAAAATATGGTTAAAACACTGCATCCAATTCTGCGGAACAACAACTTGACACACAAAACTAAAAGAAATATATATATATAAAACATTAATTAAAACGGTAATAATGTATGGATGGGATTCCTGGGTGACAAACAGCAAAATGTCCAGTAAACTTTTATCAACCGAAATGTCATACTGGAGGAGATGCTGTGGGTTGACACTACAGGACCGGGTCAGGAACGAGAAGATCCGAAGAAGAACGGCCACTCCAGGTACTATAATAAATATTATTACTAATGAAAAACGGGCACCTATGCTACTTCAATGAAGAACGAGTGAAAAGCAATATTTTCAAAAAGAGACGAATTTTCTAAAAACACGAAAGTTGCAGAAAAAAAATGCAAAAGTTATATAAAATTTCTTAGAGATATTTATTCTCAAAAAGGCCAATTTTTTAGAGTAAACTCAAAGTAAAAAATGAATGTCGAAAATTTTATAAAAAGCTGAGTCTCTAGACAAAAATCGAAATTTCGTAAGAAAGAACATTTAAAGAAATTTGGATTTTTATCTCGAAATTTGGCTTTTTATATCGAACTTTCAACTTTTCAATCGGACAGAAAAAAAATTCCATTTTTGGAAAAAGTCGATTTATCAATAAAACGATGTTTCGTGCAATAGACAAGTTTTGAAAAGAAAGTCGTAATTTTTGAAATTCGAACTCTATATCAAAATTTCCAAACTAAACTCGCAATTTTGGGATAATAATGACAATTTGAAGAAATGAAATTTCAAGCTTAAATGTTGATATTCTAAATATTTCTTTGAATTTTGACTTTAAAGTTGAAATTTTTGGAAAGTTGAAGTTTTCAACGTCCAAATTTCAAGATAAAAAGTAACAAATCTAACGAAGCAATTGGAATCTTTAAATTTTAATGCCCATTTTAAGATGTAACTTTCATGTGAAGACTGCAACTCGAAAACAGAGTAAAGTAGAATTTCCAAGCTTGATGGTCGAGATTTTTGAGTATAAGTCGAATAACTCAAAATTTTAAATTTTAATTTGTTTCCAAATATTTTTCTTTATTCAACTCAAATTCGCAACATTAAAATTATAAGTTAACTCGAAATGTTTATCTTCTTCTAGAAACTTTAAGTTTAAACCCTAAATTAATATTAAAAATTCCGAATTCGAATCAAAAAAAAGTTGAGACTAAAGTAGAAATTTCAGAATTAATATTCAAAATTTTGGGAAGAAATGAAATTTCAAATTCAGCCTTGAGATTTGTAGTTATATTTTTTTAAATTATTGGCTTTAAAATTTGCTAAAATTTCGAGATTTATATTTATTTCTTTTAAATTTCAAGAAGTACTTTCGAGAATTCAGGATGACAACCCAAATTTTGAAAAAAAACCTAGAACTTCCAGTTTTCTCCTTAAAATTTAGACCTTTGTGAACTGGTTGAATTGTCTTAAAAGTGACATTTCTAATTATTTTTTTTTGGAGATTTGACTTTAAAATCGGATTCAACTAATGACATTAAAAGAAATAACTGGTCTCAAACTGAAAACGTTATCAAGTTTGTTGTGATCTTTTTTTGTTAGACGATAATGTAGCGAAAAGGGTGTGCGATTACTTCTTGATTATTTTGATTAATCTACCAAGTATCACCTTGATCTCTTATTTATGCAAAGAAGTCAGAATTTTTGAATGCAAACTAAATCCTTTAAGAAGTTACTTTCTATTATAAAATATGATTTGAATTAATGAGATACTTAAATTGGAGTTTTCCAACAGTGGGTTTGCTATGACACTAGTTCAAATATATTAAAACCCCACAATGATCAATCACTGATAATCTATTTACGATAAACGTTAAAAATATAATGTTAGCGTTATTGGTTCGAAAATTAATACTTCGTGAATTGTAACCACTTTATTTCCAAACTTATTTACACTACAATTATAATTCACAGCTAACTGATCAACTGACTAATTAAGTGACTACTCAACTAACTAACTGTTTAATTAATTGAGTTACTCACTGCTTAACTAACTAACTGAGGGAAAAAGGACCGCGTCTTTATAGGCTTCCGGTTGTCCAGACGAATCTCCGTACAGATAAGATTATCGCTTGCGGAAATTTTTGGAGAGCTTATTTGCCATCTGATTCATTATCGCGGCCGCTTCCCATTACCAAATTTTTCTAGAGAGTTCCTTACAAATTCTATAACTACATTTTGTTGCAATAAGAAACTTTCGCAGCCATTTTGATGACTTTTTCAATTGAACACTTCATATCTTAAGAAAGATTCAAACTTTGGATTTTTGCCTCAAAATTTTGAGTTTAAACTTGAAATTTCTAATTTTTCTCTTGAAATTTAAAGATTAAAGTGGAAATATTGGTATTTATGTTAAAATTACGAAATTATAAGAAATACACAGAAAAAAGATTAGACATGACTCTCTATCCTCATATGATTAACCCATTTCTTTCATTCGTTCGTTTTATGGAACCTTTTTACCAACGACAGGAGTATTGTCAGACGATTTCAGACTCAAGCTGCGACATATAACATGACAAATAATAAAAGTACAAAGAAAAATTACCAGCGTAAAGCGTAAGAGAGTTTGATATATGTGGCAAATTTTATATCGGGTTTCATGTAACTTTTGATACGAAGCTAAAACTCTGCACGCTAATAAAAATTTAAGATTGCGTGTTATTTCTTGCGTTGCGAAAAAGTGGCACGCCTGATCATAAATTCTTCCGAATGTGTATATACGGAATTGAACGAAAAATATCGCTTTTGGCTCGAATTGCAAAATGTCTGTATTTCGTATGTGAAGGCCAATAGGAATTCGAATATTTTTATAGCAACATGTTTTTCTTAAATATTAAGACAATTATTGCCTACGATTTTAATTTTATTATTTGATGTTCTCTCCATCAATTAAGACTAAAGTAAAATATTCAAAATTTTAAGAAGAAATAAAATTTCAAATTCGACCATGAGACACAGAATTGCAAATGAAATCGGAACAGTTGACCTAAAATTTGGAGAAAACACTATTTTCTCAAAATCCCAAAAATTTAATATTTTAGCAGAGAAAGTATTTAACTACGCGAGAAAAAAGTCAAATATTTTACAGAAAAAAATGAGTCAGAATTAAAAAAAAATTAAAATATTTTTAAAAAGATATTTCAAAATTTTGATTGTATCTGAAAAATTTCGATTTTACTTTCGAAGTTTTTGAAAATTTCGAGTATAAGCTGGAAACGTTCGAGTTAGAAAATCGGTCATTTATTTGAAAATAGGCTTTCTTACAATTTCCGGTTTCCTGCCAAAAGTTCCAAAAAAAAGAAGAATTTCGACAAGAAACAACATTTCGAGAAAAAAACGAAATTATGCGACAGTAAATCAAATTTTGAAAAATAGTCAGTTGAGGAAAAGCTCTAGTTTTCCAGAAACATAAATAAAAGATCGAATTTTGAAATAATCCGAATTTTCAAAAACATATCGGAATTTCAAGAAAAAATACGAATTTTGAGGTAAAGATCGAGATCATTCAAAAACCCAAACAAATTTTGAATAAATTCCAAATTTTTGAAAAACTATCAAACTTTAAAAAAAAGATCAAAGTTTCTAGAAAAAAGTTGAAATGTAGTAAAAATTTGAAATTTTTCAAAGGAGTCAAGTTTTGTAGAAATTACAAAAAAAGGACAAAATTTTAAGAGAAAAGTAGAAAATGTCCCAAAAAAGTCGAAATTTCTTGTCTAAATACTTATTTTCTCTTTTTATCAAAGGATCGAATAAATTTCGAGGAAAAACGAGTCGAAATTTGCTGTAGGTCGAATCTTAAAAAAAGGTCATTATTTTGCAAAAATTATACTTTAATAAAAGATCTCGAATATGAAAAAACCTGGTGAGGCTAGGATTGTGGCATTGGATATCTCAAAGGCCTTCAACCGATTCTTCTCGCCAAATCAACATCTCATGGTCTTCCTCCTGGACTCTGTCATTTGATATCCAATTTTGTCGCTGACAGATTTCTTCAGGTCGTCGTTGAAGGCATCTCATCTGAGACATTTGTGAATAATGCAGGGGTGCCTCGGGGATCTGTTCTATCTCCTACTTTGTTTCTGTTACATATAAACGATCTCTTAGTTTTAACTGCTAATCTGATATACAGTTGCTCAGATGATAGTAGCCTGGTGTCATCTTTTTTCTCCGAAAAAGCATTATCCGTAGCTGCTTTAAATCGACTAAGGAAACAGCAGATACAGATGATAAATCGGGATCTAGAAATCATTCTGGAATGGGGTACGAAAAATCTGGTCAACTTTAGCGCCTCAAAAACTCAGGGCATGGTTTTCTCTAAGAAAACATCAAGATATAATGCAACAAACATACTCATAGGACGGTAAAATCCTCCCGATGAGATTTAATCTACCTATCCTAGGAGCTGAATGCGAGCACTAACTTCTCTTGGGACGATCATATGCGTGCCATTGCCAAATCCGCCTCTCAGAAGCTCTTTTTTAAGTTAAAAAGTACTTCACATCTCGCCAGCTGCTCACACTGTGCAGCTAAGTTAGGCCAACACTAAAATACTGTTCTCATGTTTAAAGTTCGGCCCCAAAGCACACTTAGCTCTTTTGCATTCAATTTAAAGAAGAGCGATTCAGTCTAATTAATGACGAGAGTTTGACCAATTCTCTCGAAACACTAGAGCACAGGCGGATGGTTGGTGATTTGTCTCTTTTTTACAAGTACTTTCGTGGGAGATGCTAACAGGAAATAATAGGATTGATCCCCAATGCTGTGAAGGCATAATAGGGTTACCCTTTACGAGTGGATGAACATGAAAAAAATTGGAAAAAAATTTAAAATTTTAAGAGAAAAACACAAATATTGTGAGAAAATACTAGTTTTTGAAAAAGAGTCGAAATTTCTATAACATGTAAAAATTTCGAAAAAGGGATAACTGAAAAAAAAATAAACTGGGGGAAGTTCCCCCAATTAGGAATACAAATATTTACTTGGCTGAATGAAAGAGAGATAGAGAGAGAAGAGAGAGAGAGAGAGAGAGAGAGAGAGAGAGAGAGAGAGAGAGAGAGAAGAGAGAGAGAGAGAGAGAGAGAGAGAGAGAGAGAGAGAGAGAGAGAGAGAGAGAGAAGGAGTAAGCGCCTTACTTCCCCATTCTAACTGTGTTTATACTCCTTTCGAAAATTATAGAAAAAAACAAGAGAATTTAAAAATATCTTCTATTACGAGTACAGAAATGGACAGATTACTGCATTACTTCTTATTTCAATAAATATTGTCAGGAACCCCAACACTCATGACATGGAACCCTTGAAGGTTATCAAACCTTGGCTTAGACCGTAAGATTACTGAACGCGGAAAATTTCCCAGTTACCTACTATTACAAAATTTAATAATAAAGTCCAAATTTCGAATTAAAATTGGAAAATGTCGAGAAAGGTTTAATTTACCTAAAAAAATTGTTAGAATCTCGTATTTTATGTAAAAATGAGCAAGTAATTCTTGAATTCTTGTTTTAAATCGGAAATGTTCAACTATTTTTATACATTTTGGGCTTTAATTAATTTAAAAGTCAAAACATTGAAAAAAATTCTAACACTCAACTTTGGAATTCAAATGTCAACGCAAAATTTTAAGAATTTCTAAAAGGAGACTAATTTCTTATATTTTTTATTGTTTTTTAGTTTTCTGAAATTTATTTCTTATCTTTTACATGTAAACTGAGGTGCCATATATTTAAAATTAAAACAATTAGGGTCAACAACAATAAGTAAAGACCGAAGTTTAGGTAAAGTCCTACGAAATTTCGGGAAAAAATTCTAATATTTTAGTTTAAAATAAAAATTTCAAGATTTGTGATAAAAATTCGAGAATAAAATCAAAATTTTAAAAATGTTTTCAATTGTAAATATAATACTTCTTCCAAAAATCCTAAAAATTATTTTTTTTTAATTTCAGGTAAAAACCTTTTAACTTTGACACGGCTTCTTAAAATTTTGAATCTAAACTTGAAATTTTGGTCTTTTAAAGTCAAGAGTTTTACTTTGCTATTAAAATTTTGGTTTTTTCCTCGAAATATTTTATTCTCTAGTCAAAAACTGAGGGTTTTTCTTTTATTTTAACTTATTTTTCTAAATATGTATTACTTTTAAACTCAAATTTTAGCTTATTCTAGAAATGTTTATTAATTTTCAAATTTAAATCCAAAATGTCGCCTTTTCATTGAGATTTTGAGGCTATTGAGAGATTGTTTTTTGTCGAATTTTCTTCTTTCTCAAATTGCCTTTATTAACTTAAAATTATTACTTTAAACACGTAACTTTGCCTTAGGGATTTAATTTTATTTTAAAATTTTGATTCTAATCCCGAAATGCTGATTTTTGTTTCAAAATGTTCAGTTCAAACTTAAGGTTCTGCTATAAATTTAGTGAATTTTTTTTTAAATAACGACTTTTTTTCATAATACTTATTTTCACTTTCGTAACAAATTTCGATTGTAAACTTAAAAGTTCATGAAAATTTGTATCTTAGTATAAGCTCTAGACTTTGCTTGTCAACATTTCTACTTCGATTTTCACTTGTTTTTTTTTGCTTGTTCGCTTAATAACTCAAAATTTCGTCCTTTGATGAAACTTTTGGTCTTGCCTGTATTTTCAATATTTCGAATTTAAAATTTTGCCTAAACTTTGAGCTATTCCGACATTTAAAAAGTTTTCTCACAATTCAAAGTTTGCACTTTTTATTTTTCGAGTAGTTCTTGTTATAAAACTTCTTTTATGAGACGTACAAAGTTTATAGTGGAAAATATTGAGATATATTTAATTTGTAATTGGGGACAAAATAATGTTTAACAAATATTTTATTGTTAATTGTTGTGTAACCTTTTAATGCCTTTTTTAGAGTATTTTACCTTTTCATTGCCCTTTTTAAATGTTCGTTTTTGCCTAATTTAATATTTTGCTCACCTTTTTACCTTATTTGATTGTGCCTTAAATCCGGTTTCTACTGATAAGTCTGACAAAGGCAGATATGTCGGCAATATCTCACGAGGAAAGGCAGTGATAAAAGGCGGTTTTAATAAATTTCGGTAGTTTTAATAAATGTTTCTGGGGTTTTCCTTTTTTTTTCATTTCCTTTGGCATACTTTAACTGGGAAGATACCAAACAATAAGTGAGTAATTCGATAGTTTTTGTTTTGTATAACAATTTTTTGTAGTTCAAATACTCAGTTTTTTTACTACATGTTAACTTTGTACTTTTTTCAAAATTTAGTTATTTTGAGAATTTTCTGTGTAGATTTCATATTTTTGTTTTGAACATTTCAGTTTAAGCTTAAATAATAAGTCTTTTTAAAATTGAAGCTCGAAATTTGGACTTAAATCTTGAATTCGTCTAAAGAATTTGTCTTTCACAAAATTTGTAATTTTATCTCAAAATTTTAATTTTGATTTAAAATTACATGACATTTAAAAAGAAAATGATATTTAAAATATTTTAAAGTTAAATTTCGAATAATTTTTCGAATTTTCAACCTTTTCTCCAAACATTTTAATTGAAAATTAAAATTGTGAATCCTTGCCCTAACATGAATAAGAAAATATCGACTTTTTACTACAAATTTTAAATTTTATCTCTATGTTAGAGTTGAAATTTCATATAATCGCGATATAAATTTTTAATGAAGGTAGTATCTCTCTTAATTTTAATGAAGGTAGGCATTTTTCATGCAATCAAAGGTAGAGTTGTCATTATTCATGTAAAGCAAATTGAGTATGAAATCTGAAAAAGACGCATTTGCATTTTTTTCTCAATTAGAGACTATGTTAGTAAAAGGAGCAACTGCCACAGGCAGACATTAGGTAAAGGTGAATTCGTCTGCATCAGATAATAATGTTTAATAGCAATTTGTGAAAGGATATGAAGCAACCACTAGATAATTTCATTACCGTACGTCAGTGCAGTTTAGTTATCAAGTATTGAATAATTAACCCTGCAAGTCAAGCAGTTAATCACCACAAATCCAACAGAAACAGTATCCACCAAATTAAAATTCACGATCGTAATTACCGGTGAAAATCATTTTTAATTCAAACTAGATTCGATCAGCTGCACAATTTACATCCACAAGGGCCTGAAAACCAGAACATGTTTCATTTAAACATGCTTCACAAGGTTGAAGGGTTCTTAGTAAATGCGGCACACTATTGCCTTTTAAACGGTTGACCCTTTTTACCTCTGAATAAAGGGTCACCTGATACGGTTGGAGTTTTATCTGAAAGACTTTCAGGATACATTCAGCAAAAGTGTCCATGTTAAATCGATAAGGCGTAAAAAAGGCTTTCGAATAGGAGCGTCTCGTTTCGCAGCTTTTGTAAACAATTTTTTCAAATTATCCAGATGAGTTCGCAAAGGAATCGATGCCGATTAAAGGTTTTTACTTAAGCTGATCCTCCTCTCTCCAAAATTACAAAAATGCGTTCATGTTCTTTTAGTAGTACACTTAAAAATGTCCTTATATCACAACGATTAATTTGATTCCAATAGCTGGTTGTTCCCTTTATGGTTTAAAATGGTAGTTGTCAACTTGGTGATAATATAACTATTTTAATTCTTCCATATATTACCATTTTGACCAAGCTAAAGTTTTAATCTGGGTTGCAAACTTCTAAATTCACCCGTTGTGTCTATTCAAACATATTCCGAGCATATGCATGTTATGTCGTCCCAGTTTGGGGCTAAAATTATACGTATAATTTCTGGCGATATTTGATTTGGGATTTGGCGGCCGCAACATAGATGTAGCAAACTTCCATTGATAGAAGAACAAACGCGGATTGTATTGAAATTTTAATTTGGCGAATAAATTTGAATATTTTACTGGAAATCCTGGCAACTTAATTTGAGACTGGTAGCGGCTGGCGTTTTTATTAAAATGACAAATTTGATTTTGCTCGTCATTAATATTGTTTACTGACTCTTTGATGGGCACATTAACGAAGCAGTTGTAAATGACAATGATAATGTAAATTATGTATGATGTCTTCAATTCTAAAATTACGACTTTAGAAATCAGACAAATGTCTATATTACAAAGTTGTTTTTCTTTAATAATCTGTTCATACAAAAAATAAAATAAAAAAAAGAAACATACAATAATGTGTAACTTTTTAGACAATTAACCCAAAAGAGTGATAGTTATAATCAAATTTTTTACAGGTGATTCTAAATTATACTTTATTCTGAGATTTTTACAATAAACTAAGACCTTCCAAAAAAAAATACAAATTAGTTTCCGTATCGATATACATTTTCTGAAGTCTGTGTCTTGTTTGTTACAAAAAATTAAGCAAAACGTTGGGGACTACCCAAAAAAAAAAAAAATGAAGTGGAAGACCAAAATCCGTAAAACTGGAAGGAAATATGCAGATTATAAGACAAAATATAATGTACGAAGTTCAGTTAATTTGCCAGGTTATAGCACAATTTTAGTTATTAAAGAAACGTGTGGTAGAGAATCGTTTGCGAAAAAGCGAAAATTTCTATCTGAAATCTGAAATCTTGGGACAACTGTCAAGATTAAATACGACAGTTTTAGAAAGGAGTTCTTTGATGAAATAATCAAGATTAAAATAACAAAATTTTGAATTTTAAGGTTGAGATATTTCAAAATTGGTGAATTTTGCGTTAATTTTTAAATTAAAGTAAAAATGTGCCAACATTTCTGAAAAAAGTGTAGATTTTAAGTGTAATTCAAATTTTAGAAAAAAATACACATTTTAGATTTAAACTAAAAAGCTGGGGATGAAAGTTAAAAGCTTGTAATCTGTGTATTTTTTTTGCATCGAGATTAAAAAACAAAATTTTGGATTTTTAGGTTAAAATATTTTAAAATTGGTAAATTTTGAACTCAAAATTTCGATAGAACTAGGATAAAATAACATCCTACTTTTACGACGAAAAGTTGAGAAAAAGTTAAGATTTTGAGGTAAATTTCGAAATTTTGTGTTAATTCTAAGATTAAAGTAAAAACTTTCAAAAAAATGGACAACATTTTGAAAAAAAGTGTAGATTTTAAGTGTAAAGTCCAAATTTTAGAAAAAACAGTACACATTTTAGATTTAATTTAAAAGCTCGGGATGAAAGTTGTAAGTTTGTAATCTGTACATGTTTTTTTTTAATTTTCGAGCTGAAAACTTTTAAGTTTGAACTAAAAACTTTAAAAAAATTAAATTTGGAAGAAAAAAATTCAATATTTTTAAATTTTTAATTTGGGCTTAAACTGAGAATCTCGAGAAGAATGTCAAAATGTCAGGATGAAAATAGGAAATGGAGTAATCAATTTCAACTTTTACTGACAAGCTGAGGTTTTAAAGAAAAGTATGTTAGAAAGTTCGAAAGTTTAAGGAAAAAAATTTAAATATTAAGCGAAAGGGCGAAATTTTGAGAAGAAACTCGAAATTTATTGAAATAATTTTAAATTTATTAATTTGAAAATTTTAAAATATAGAGGGTTTGAGAAAAAAAATTTCATTGAGAAGAAGATGAAAATGCACTTTAAAAACATTAAGTTGTAGAGCGAATAAAGCGAAAAGGGCGAAATTTTTAGAAGAAACTCGAAATTTATTGAAATAATTTTAAAATGTTTAACTTGTAAATTTTAAAATTAATATAGAGGGTTTAAATGAAAAAATTCATTTAAGAAGAAGACGAAATGTATTTTAAAAACATTGAGTTGTAAAAGCTAAACCCCAAAATATATTGGAAATGTATAAATCTAAACTCGAAATTTGAAAAAAAATATGAAACATTTTGGGATTCGATTTGAAATGTTGTGAAAAAAAAATTGTATAAAATATCAACATTTTAAGAAAAAAAGGTGTTAGTTTTGCGAATTCAGGGCAAAAAGTTCCAGAAAAAAGTAGAAATGCTGTTAAAATGTTTACGATTAAACTCAGAAGCTCTAACCAAAAGATTTAACAAGAAGAACTTAAAGTTAATTTAAACATAGAATTTGGGTGAAAATTTCGATAAAGGTTAAAATTTAAACTCAAAATCTTCTGGAAAAAGCCAAGATTTTGATATTAAAGTCGAAATTGAGGTAAAATTTTAAATGTAGTCACAATTTTAAGAAAAACAAAATTTTTGGGTATGGAAACGATATTTTAGGAAAAAGTAAGACAAAAAAGGCATTTATTTTAAAAATAAATTAGCTTCGGATCAGGATAGATTATACGGAAAACGGAAAAAGATTATGAGTATTGGAAGGTGGAAGGTCCAGGGAATTACCACAAAGACCGAAGAAGTATTCAAAGAAATAGCAAAGTTTAACATGGACATTGTTGGACTCACATGGACAAAGAAGGAGAAAAAAGGTACATAAGAAAGAAATGGATACGTCTATAACTATAGCGAGGTACCCAAAGATGAAAAAGCCCAAAGTGGGGTGGCAATCGTTATTGGAAACAACTATAAAAAGAATATTACAACCTGGGAGCAAGTAAACGACAGAATTCTTCAGATCCAAATGGAACTAAAAAGCTACTCACTGGTTATTATGGTGGTATATGCCCCAAGCAGTGATGCCGATGTGATGAAAAAGAAATATTTTATTCTACATTGACGAGATCACTCGACAAAATTAGTGATCGAAAAGAATTAATTATAATTGGAGACCTAAACGCTCGAACTGAATGGAAAGTTGATGATCCTCTTGTAGAATGATATGGCGAAAATATAGTAAACGACAATGGAGAGAGGCTGATAGAACTTTGTTACCAAAACTCGCTTAAGTTTATGAACAGTTGGTTCAAACATAAGCAAATCTATGCAGTATACGTGGATACAACCAAGACGTAATTTACGATCAATTATCGATTATGTCATAATGCGACAGGAACCAAAATTAATGATAAAAGAAATAAGAGTCTTGAGGGCTCCCGAATGCGGATCAGACCATTACCCCCTGGTAACAGAAGTGTACTACCCCTATAAAGAAAAAAATCTGAAGTAAACGGCATAATAATAGTCCACAAAGCCTTAAATGAACGACATAACCTTAAAAATTTACAAGACGACTCCATGCGGTTCCTCTATCAGCTAAGACTATCTGCAAAACTGGCAAACGTTCAAGACAATTGTGCTGAGAATATGTATGAAGCTGTAAAAGGTAAAGATACATGAAGCGGCATATGAAGCGCTGGGAGTAAGGAAACAATCGAAGAGAAGAAAAACAGATATGTAAGTAAGTAAGTAAGTAAATATTTTATTTAGAAAATAATCTAATACAATACTCATGAATTTAATTAAATAAACAATAATTAGTAAATTGTACATACATAACAATAAAATTTAAAAGACACATTAAAACTTAATATCTAAATTACAAATAATTTATTTAAAAGCATGATTAAAACGACTTGAAGACATTATAGGATGCTAGGGTAAAATATGCTCTAAGTCTGTCTAACAAGGTCTCTCATATTTTTTCCAAATACTTTAATGCTATTAGTATCTTTAAGATTTTGAGGAAGAAGATTGTACTGATTGATACCTTTATAAAACAAGCTATTCATTGTGGCATTCTTTAGAGTTGGTGGAATATAAAAGTTAAGGGCCGACCTAGTTGGATAGAGGTGTCTTTCATTTACTACAGTTAACTGATTTTTTAAATATTCCGGTAATGCATCGTTTTTCATTTTATGAATAAATATCATTGTTTGGACAAAATAATACTTTTCAATCTTAATCCAGTTCAACAAATTTAGCATAGTCTGAATACTAGTGTATCTATTGCATTTTAATATTATTCTCATTGCTTTATTTTGTAACTTGTGTAATCTATCAAAATTTGTGCAAGTAACATATAATACAGAGCAGCAATAAGTAAAGTGAGGCAATATCAAAGTATTGTAAACCATTAATCTAGTCGAAGTTGTTAGATAGGGAGCTACTCGGCCTAGAAATCCAATTTTTTTGCCAATTTTCTTTGAAATATAATCTATATGACTTGTAAACTTTAGTTCTCTGTCAATTGTAAAACCTAGATATTTTATTTGGTCTACCTGCTCTACATTTTGATCATTTATTTCAATTTTTAAATTTAATTCGTTAAATATATTATACCAGTAATTGTTACTTATGAACATCCATTTAGATTTCAGTTCGTTTACTTTTAGTTTGTGGTGGGACGATGATGTAAAAATATCGGTTGACAAAAATCAGTTGACGTACAATAAATGGCTAAACGCAAAAACTAATAAAGACCTAAACAATTACAAAGTAATTAGAAAAGAAACTCAAAAAGCCATAACTAAGGCAAAAAATAAAATGTAGCAGAAAATTGGGAAGGAGATATACAGAAGTATGGGAAATACCCGAACAAATGAAGCCTCGAAAATATTAAAGACGATGAAAACAGAAAATAAGAACACTGCAGGAATCACCTTAATAAGCTTAGAACAATGGAGGGAATACTATCAGAAGCTATTAACCCAGGACAGAGATCAGTTTCGTTGAGATGTGCCCATGACGGAAAGAAAAGTTGATTTTAATGATCCACCAATATCCACTCGGGAAGTAGTAACATCAGTAATTGAAAAAAAAAATGGGGAATCACCTGGCCCAGGAAACTTAAACTGTAGAGTTAGTAAAAGCTGCTCCAACACTACTACATGACATTCTGGCCAAGGTCTTCAACAAGTGTATAAAAGGAGAAGACGCACCAAGTGAATGGAAGAAAGCAACCATTACTTCAAATTACAAGAAAAGAAATAGAAGAGACTAAGCTAACTACCGCGGGATTAGTGTGATGCCCTCCGTAGCAAAATTATATGGCCGTATTCTGAAGAAAAGGACAAATCTTGTCTTGGTTTCAGGAGATAAGATTTGTATTTTAACTACATATTTACACCATAAAACAGGTAAACTGACCTTGCGTTATGAAAATGGTTTTTAAATTTCAAAAGACAAATTTTTATTGATGTGAATCCAACCTTAAACTCGATGTTTTGAATGTTAACCCAAAATTTCTAGTTTCTCCAATAAAATTTTAAACTTCAATTGTTTTTCAAAAATGTTAACTTTGGTCTTAAATTTTGATAGTCTTCTTCTGAAATTTTTATTCGGGTGACAAAATTTCAATATTTTTAAAATCTATCTTCGAAATTTTCATCTTTTATTAAAGTTTAGAGTTTTAACGTAAATTGTTTGGTTAGTCTAAATTTCCATTCAAAATGTTGAGGACTTTTTGCTTCATGAATTTTAAGTATTTCTTTAAAATTCCTTAAAATTTTGACATTTTCCCGAAAAATTTCAGCTTTTTCTTGTTTCATAGAATTTCTACTTTTTTCCAAACTTTAAACTAACAATTTCGACTTAGAAATGTTTAGTCTGACCTGAAAATTTTAACTTATTTATTTTCTCTTTTTGTTTTACACCTTTATCTGAATATAAACAAACCTAAATCTTTAACAGTTTTTTAACCCAATTGCACTAGCAAATGAGCTGGTGGTGCTTAGCATTACATTTTATTCGATCCAAATAATAAAGTCATAATCGAGATACAAAAACAACAACAGGATAAGACCTTTTATGTCATTAAGTTTTTGACCCTTATTAAAGTTATGACTAAAAAAAAAAATATTTGATATGAAAACTGACTCTGCACTTGTTGATAAAGTTAATAAAAAAGAGTCACCGCAAGTGGCTCGCGAGCTACGGGTTGGACCCAACTGGGTTGGAATATTTGTAGGATTTGGGGGTGACAATTAAGGACTGGTTTTAATTTTATTTATCCTCGTCAGTCTGACATATCGCATATCGAACTCAAACTATTTTAGAATAAATATTATATTATTTTGGCTAGGCCAGAATACTTTACTATTTCAGCTGGGATACCTTCTATGTTCAAACTAACTTCAAAAGCAAAACAAAGACCTTATAATTACGACCGTACAACCATCCAATTTATCCATAACTCATTCAGATAAGGGTCTTTGTTAACTCGAAATATTTAGATTAGACGTCGGGGAAATCTGGGCGCTCGAAATATGGTTGCAAGCGGCAGTTTTCAACATTTTAACATCTTAAATATGTGAAACGGAATAAAAAGACGCAACCTCCGGGCTATATGAAAAAAAAAAACGAAGATAGAGCTCTCCGGCGCCGGCGGTAGAGCTTTCCAACTTAAAGTCTTTTTCAGATAAATTCCGCCAACTTATTTGGATACCTTTATTAAAAGGGTAGGAAATTAAAGTGAAACCTGGTCTTCTGCTAATAAATATACATCTCAAAGCAAGGCAGAGAAAACAATTTTTTCATTTAATAAGTAAGTAAAGAGAGAGATTGCGGAAATTCCCATTTCAATTATCGTATCATATTTACTGTGTGCTTTATGGTTTAATAAAATCCTAATAATAGACATCCGAAATAAAATCCTTTATGGAGATTTCTGAGATAAATTCGTCGTAAAGCGGAAGAAAAGGGATAATTTTAAGGACACTAAAACATACAATACTATCTCTTCGACACTGAAATCGAATTATAAAGTTGACTATTAATAAGGGTTATTTCTGGCTTTAAAGCGACACAATGGGGACGCAGTTGCAGACTTAATTCGATAGACATAACTAGACTAACTTGCCTTCAAAGTATTTAGCTGATAAATTTGAAATTGCCAAGCAACATAAGCTCATTAGTGTCTTTCCGCTTCCATTTATGCCGTTATTATTTTCAATCAGGTCAAGTCTATTGAGTTTATATGAAACTTTTCTATAACAATATCATTCGCATTTAACAACCCAATCTGCTCTTGAAACTATAGTAATTATTTTGGATTTTCCTCCATAGCAGTTTTGGTTTGCTTTTTAGAGAATTTATTTATAGTTAAATGGTCATTAGAAGCCACTTCAAAATATTGGAAAAGGTCAAAAAGTTGCAATAAACTATTCCTCGTCTATTCCTCGAAACATGCAGTAGGCGGATTGTAGATAGTTAAACAGTTGACCCAATAACGCTTAGCAGAAATGGGCATTCTGATGAATCAGAGACTTTATTTTGCCGAATTATAATAAGATCGAAACTGCTCTTGGGGCTCCAAACTTTGAATCTGATGAATATACAAATCTATCGGTCTATGCATTTTAGTCCCATGTTAATTAAATGATTACCAAAGGCACAAATAATTTGAAGTTTGAGGTTTACTTTCTTTAGGAAGCCACACAACACTAGTTTTAATGCTTGTTGTAACATCTAACGAAAAATGGATAACTCACACTAACTGGGTAAATTGTGTAATTAACTATTGGAGAAAAGTAGTTCACACAATTAGGATCCCGTGTCAATTACTACACCGAACAGTTAATAGACCAAATTAATCATTTTTACTTACGTATGCATGCTGCAATCTGATCCAAGTGTTCTTGTGTGTTAATTGCAAAATAAAGAAAAAGTTTATTTTCAAATACATACCTTTTTCTACAGTCAAACTCAGCATTTATGTATCTGGGGACCACAATGATGATGTCTCAAGTAAAAAGCATTCATTCGCAATTCGCGAGTCAATAGCTCACAGTTTATGAGATCGCTTCGGATCGCGCTAAAATGTTCGATTCCAATCGCAATTACTGTGTTGCGTGGAATTAATAAACATGTGCTAACTCTGAAAATATTCATGTTAATGTAAATGATACATTTGATCTGCGCTCTATCCCCCTACAGTTTCAAATCAATGCTGTATACGTCTCAAAAATTGGAAAGCAAACATCTATTTTTAAATGAAATATTTTTTTTCTCAGCAACAAACAACATCGAAAAAAACCTAAAGTTTTTAGATAATTTATGACCCAATATCTACTAACCCTATTAAAATTTAACTTTTATCTGCAGAAACTTATGAGGTCAGGGGAAGAAAGGTCATTTCTTACAGATTTAGAGCTGTATCTAGACCAAATATTTTAAAAACCATGTGTTATAATCCTGAGAGGTAGACTTTTTAAAAAGTACCTCACTCACGCGATGTACCAATTAAAATTTGTTGGTCATCATACTAACCCCTATTTTGTTATAAAATATTTTCTTTTCCTTATCGTTGACTGGCGATATTTACGTACATCAACAAGAACTAACACTGTGCCCAATTCCAAATTCCTACGTTACATGGTTTTTGAGAAAAACCTCTCTGAGACAGATGGAGGAGCAGACACTAGAGTAACGTTATAAGGGTTCCTTTGGTCATTTTACGATAGGCAACTCTAAAAAAGCTTCAAAACAAACGTCAACCTAGGATTTTTCTGAGAAGTATCGGAGGTATCAAGATAAAATTCGAAGTTACTTATTTAATATAGAACTTCCTATATTAAACTCGGAACTTTCAATGTAAAGATCGAAATTAAGAGAGTGAAGTCAAAATTTAAAATTTGGAGTTTAAAATCGATTTGAAATAGTTTGATTCGACTTAGAAAATAAACTTGAAATTTAAAATTCTAATTTGAAATGCTTGAAAACAGAACCTATTGGATATTTTGTGAGAAAGTCAACATTTCAAGACAAAATTAAAATGTATGGGAACCCTTGAAATTTTGCCAAAAATACCAAGTTCTGGGAATAACCAAGAAAATGGTATTTTTTGTAAACTCACTAAGAGATGTACACTAAGGAAATTGCCCTAGAGCTTTGTATTGCCTAGAAGACTCATCTCATTTATCTGATTGTTATATGTACGAGGTATCTAAATTAAGTAATGAGACTGACGACGTAGCGTCTGATATGACAACCCTGGAAGCACATGGCACATAGGAACGACAGATGGACATGTTATACGCGTTCAGTACGAGTTTGAACTCGATCGAGTCATTTGCTTGTCAGTTATGGTTTTTCCTGTGTGAGTTTTAGAAATGACTGACATTAATTTCAAGCAACAGCATGCTATCAGGTATGGCTTCAGACTTGGGTAAAGTGAAACAGAAACTTTTGCAAAACAGCAGCAGGCTCACGGAGTCCGTGTTTTGTCAAGGGCCTACGTTTTTCGGTGGTTTAAGGCGTTTTCAGACAGAAGAGAGCCGTTGGGAGATGAGCCAGGCAGCGGATGGCCTTCAGCTGCAAGTGCCGATGAAAATATCAACAGAATTCGCGATTTCCTTTGTCCAGATCATCGGTTGATGGTCAGAATGATCGGGAAACAGTTGAATTTGAGTCACACCAACATTCAATTAATTGATAAGAAAGCTCTGCTCGAAAATGGTACCAAAAACCTTTCGCAGGAACAAAACGACATTAGGAAGGACAAGTGCCTAACTTTAGATCAATTAAAAATAATGAAAATTTTTTGGAACTGTCATTACCGTTAATGAAAGTTGGGTGGTTGAGTAGTGACTCGGAAACCAAACGCCAGAGCAAGGAATGGTACACTTTAGACTCTCCAATGCAAACAAGAGCAAATCATAGATCAAGAGCACGACTGATTTGTTTCTTTGATAGCCAGGGAATCGACCACAAAGAGTTTGTGCTTCCAACGTCAGACAGTAAATCATCATTTCTACTGAGAGGTTTTCCAAGTGATGCGTGTAAGACCAAACATTAAGAACAATTGTAGCCTGCATCATGGCAAAGCACCTTGTCACATAGCAATTTCCATAAACGAGTTTTTGGCCAATAGAGGTATTCCTGTGGCTCCTCAGCCTTCTTACTCACCCCAAGATTAAAAATTCATCTCGAAGGACATCATTTTAAAAAACTCGGAGATAATCAAAAGGCTGTAACCGACCAGCTGCAAGCTATTCCAGTAACCGAATTTCAGCACTGCTATGAACAGTGGAAGGATTGTCTCCTACGATGTGTGGTTTCCCAATGGAATATTTTGAGGGACACAGCGGACAATTGCAATTATATTCAAATAAAAATATCATTCTCATTACTTAATTTACATACCTCGTATGCTTTATGAAAAACTAAGTAGAACCAACTCTCCCAATGTTTTCAACGTCTCAACGTTTTTTTTTTTAGGTTTGAATAAAGATGCATCGAAATAAAATATTTTCAACATCCGAAAATGAATGGAAAGTATACGCAAATTTGACCATTTAAAAATAGAGGTCTCCAAATTTGGACAGTTGAACGACGAAATGTGGATTTTCAATTTGCTTCGAAATCTGATGGTTTGTAGAAAAGATCTCCCAAACTGCAGGTCTGAAAGAAAATTTTCAGGTTTAGAATCTGGATATTGAAGGAAGACATTTCTAAAAATCTGTAAGTTGGGGCTATATTAAAAACTTGACATTTGAAATAATATATTTTGGGAAATTAGTGGAAAAAATTATTTATTTAAAGAAAGAGATCTCCAAATTTAAAAACCTTGATCTACTATTTTAGAGAAAGATGGCTTAAAATCTGGGGTTCCAATCGCGAGTTTTAAAGATGTTTACCTTTAAAGGGAAACATCTTGAAGACTCGAGGTTTAAAAGAAGATATTTCCAACTGTAGAAATTTGATGGAATGGATTTGCTAATTAGGCAATTTAAAGAAAGAGGTCTCCAAATTATAAATAAGAATAGCTTCCTTTTGCAACACACCGGCGCTATGGGAGAGAATAGCAAATATGGGCTGCTAAGGCTAAGGCCGACGGCATACGAGGAAAGTAGTGTGGCCAGCACTGCGCTTCAGTTTCTTATTATTACCTCGAGTGTTACACCCGAGTACTCAATTCACTGTAAGGTTGACTCGACCTTGGAAACCAAAGCGTTTCTTAAAAACGGGCGGTAGATGCAGCCGCCAGGGTGAATCGCACCCCGCTCTCTTAGTTTGTACTCCAGCATCCATTCTACTGGACTACGGTTCCAGGTCTTCAAATTCAAAGACGAAATCCACATTTTGGGGAAGATACTTCGAAATCCAGAGTTTAAAAAAAGAGATATCTAAAATCGAGATTTAGAAGGAAATATTTTCAACATTGAATCCGCTGATTTGGTGAGAAGCTAACTCCAAACTTGGACACTTAAATGAATAAGTTTGGAAATCTGGATATCTAAAGAAAGGGATCTACTACTAAAAAGGGATCTACTACTAATTTGGCGATTTGAAGAGATTTTTGTAGAAACTTGAAGTATGAAATCTGGATTTAAAGAAAGACACTTTGGAAGAAAAATTTTGAAATCTGCACATTTAAGAGTAAAGATTGCCAAAATTTAATATCTGAAAGAAAATATTTCCAATTTGATAATGTGATGGCAGGGATATGTCAGTTTGGTGATTTAAATAAAGGGAATTTCCAGGTCCCAAGACTTCTCGAAATCTGGATGGATTTGGGAAAACGAATGTGCCAATTTGGCAATTGGAAGTCTCTAAAGTTAATCAATTTACGGCCAGAATTGCATTTTCGCGTATTAAATTGATGCAAAAACGCAACGCAATGGCATGGATGAGTTAGGAAAATTGAAAGTCGAAATTGATATTTTGAAGAAAGAAGCTTTAAAATAGGAAGAGGAACCATACTTTTAAAACTCGAGATTTGAATGAAGGCGTTCCCAACTGTAGCAATTTTTTAAAAATAGGATGCCAATTTGATGATTTAAAGTAGGACAGAAGATTTGAAAGCGCATAGAAAATCTAGTGGTGTAAAAAATGGTATCTCCAAAGTTTGCGAATTGAAATGATTTATTACCAAGTTTGATGGAAAAGATTCATCTCAAGTTTATATTCTTAAAGGTATAATCCTCGAAATCTTAAAGAAAGAGATTTTTGATTTTCATTAGTTAAAGAAAGAGATTTTCGACAACTAAAGGAATAGGTTTCAAATCGAGAAATTCAAAGGAATGGACATACAAAATACTTTAACTGGAAGGACTCAAAGGACTGACTTTTTACACCAGAGAAAATTGCTGTTCTCTATTCTTATTACGTTAATGTATATGTTAAGAATTCTTATATGAAGTTTATGAATTTTGAAGGGACTTTATTTATTACCTGCTATGAAAAATTGAATTAGAAATGTAAATTGCACCGGCAGCGGATGCATCTTTCTAGAGGAGATACCTTTTAAAATAGATGTATCGGGAAATGCGCTTTACGCATTTACATAGAACTCCCCTGGGTGAAGATTAGTTTGGCTACAGAGAGTTCCATCTTATTGAAATGCATAGTCCGCAAAACACAACATTGCTGTTTTCCCTTTAAGTGTATCAGCATTCCTGACCGATCCTCCGTTGCCGTGAAATGTGACAAACACGTGGACGACATATAAATGAATCCTTTAATACATTAAAAGCCCAAAAAAAGGGCAAAACGTTATTTTCCTTTCTAAGCGGAAAACTTCCCTGCACAAGCTAAATTTGATGAGCTGTTTAGAGAGCCGACCTTTGGCCATTTGTCGAGTCCAGAGAATAATATCTCCCTCTGGAAGGTATACATGTACACCGAAGAGGTTTTAAGGAAACTCAATTTTGTTAAATTGATGATATATTATTTGCAATCACGGGAAGTAACCAACTCATTAAATCGTTTCTATTGAATATCCCAACAGAAATGATTCCACTGGCTCTCTTAGTGAAAATTTTTATATATACATGATGGAAAAGGTACTATGGGCGGTCTGGCGTATAATAAGAATACCGACGTACGCAAAAGGAGATAGAGAAAAAATCACACAACGGCCTCATTGGAATCGTGTTGCCGAGAATAAAACATTGTTTGTGGATATTGCACAATAGAACTCAACGTGTAAACAATTGAGTGATACATTTTCCCCTCAAGCGCTGAGTAAGTTGTTGGGCAATTTACTTTTTCTTTTAAAAATCAGAAGGTAAATGCATTTGCGAACAGTGAAGAATATGTAGCAAAGAAAAGGACACAAGTGGTTAACATTCCCGACGGTTATTAAAAATGTTGAAAATTTCTAAACCTATGAGAGAAGCTCTGATGCTGGTGAAGTTTTCTAAGCTATTTGTTTACTGACCATTTTTTTCTTCATTCATAACTATTTAGTAGTTTTAATCAAGGCAAATGTGCTCTTGAGTATTCCTGCATGTAACACAGTATTCTAAACAGTTAGATGTTTGAGTGATTCGTAAGGAAATTTTGTCATAGGACAATATTTTGAAATGGGAACCAAATTGCCAAAAAAATTTAAGATTGTTAAGAAACAAATAATTCTCATAGTTCCAAACACTTTTTTTCACTATATGGCGCTTAAGGATGAGTAGTGTTGACAAAACATCAACATTGACATCGATAAGGACGAAAGTATCATTTAATTACTTGCAAAATTTCATCTTTCAGACATAAACTAGCCAATGCTTTGTTTGTTTCTCCTGATTCCCGATAGAACAATCGTTCCCTTCTTCTTCTCTTTTAGATTAATTTTCTTCAATCGTTTAGTTTAACATTTAATTATTTAACATATAAAATGATTCCTTAAAAAATTGAAATTTTAAGAAGAGTGTCGTTATTTCAAGTAGCTTCATATAAGTTTTTCTTAGTTCCTCCAAACTTTGACTTTTGTTAAGAGTTTCGAGTTCTAAATTATTTTAATTCCAAATTAGATTTCTAGATCTATTTTCTTGGAAGTCTTTTATAGAAATTATTCTAGATATCTCATTTAAACTTTGGAAATGTTGTTAAATTTTTTAATAATTTTTATTCCAAATAAATTTTGTTAGCATTTCAAAACGGTAACTTTATTTCTTTGATAATTAAGATCTCAAGTAAACCCTCTAAATTTAAAGGTTCTAAAAGAGCTTCTTTAAAGTTTAGTTTTTTAGGTCTTTTAGAATTCAAAGCTATTGTACTTTGGGCCATAGATATATCCCTTTAAAATTTAATATTAACTACTGTTGTTTACTCTTGGTGTTGCTGAGAAGTGCCTTAGAACCTCTTCTTTAGGCTACTAAGATGCTAGTTAAATTTTGTGGTCAATTTTCTGTTTTAAATAACTAGTTTTTGCTATTGACAATTTTTTAAGCTTTTAAAACTTTAAAAATATTTCCTAGTTACAACCTTTAGCCAAACATCGTTAAAATTTCGAATTTACATAACTTTTTAAGGTTTTGTTATTAGTTTAATAAGGACTTTTTCAGACTTCTATGTGAATTTGCTTAAATTTTGGAACTCTTAAATCAGACGCGGTTTCTCTAAGAAAACATCAAGGAATAATGCAACAAACATACAAATGGGCGGTAAAATTCTTCAGATGGGACTTTATCTATCCTAGGAGTGAATGCAAGCACTACGTTCTTTTAAGACGATCATGTGCCAAGTCCGCCCCTCAGAAGCTAGGTTTTGTTTTTAGAGCTAAAAAGTACTTTACATCTCATTGACTATTCTTTCTGTACAAAGCTCAAATTAAGTTAATCCCAGAACACTGTTATCATTTCTGTAGCTCAGCTCCAAAGCACACTTTGGCTCTTTTGGACTCAATTCAAAGAAGGGCGATTCGCCTAATTGATGACGAAACTTTGATTGATTCCTTTAAAATACTATAGCACAAGCATGTGGTGGTGACTTATCTCTATTCTACAAGTACCTTTATGGGGGATGCTCGCAGGAACTAATAAGATTGTTCCCTCTAAAGGTGAGATTTTTAAGACACAAAAGACTGTGCGGTCCAGCTTGACACTGTGAGGACTACTGTCTATGGAGACTCTTTTATCTATAGAACTTGTGAGGTATGGAATTCGACATTTTCCCCAAAAATTAAAACCTATCCTTGTTTAAGAAGGCAGTTTATCGCCATCTATTCTTATTTCCTCATCCTACTCGCGGTATCTGAAGATATAATGGGTTTGCCCTTAACTTAAACTTAACTTAAAAAAAAAAACAGACGTCGGTAACCTAATTTGGTTGTGGATCAAAATTTTCCAAAAAAATATGAGGATTCAGATGTTTCGTGTCACAATGTAACCTTTAAAAAAGCTAGATACTCTAGAATATTTTGCACCAAACAAAAAGGCTGCACCCAAGACTTTTGATGGCTAAAAGATGGACACTCCTAGGTGATCTTATATGATTCAGTTGGCAACCTCAAGTCATTGAATATGTTAATCGCTAACCCGCAGGTCACAGGTTGCTGACCACTGTTATGTTACTATTAGAAATTAAAATTTTCAATACTCAGTTTTAGTTTTATCAAAATGTTGAGTTTTTTTTAAGTGAGTTACTTTGTTATTTCCAAGGTTATAAATAAGTTTTCATCTAATGCTCCTGGTACACTGGTTGAATCGTCTTGGGATTTGGAAACTTCAGATGTAGTACTTCGAGATTTTGGAAGTATGATGGTCCCCTAAAGAATTTAACATTGTTGGCTTCCTTGAGAAATTAAGGGTATTAGAAAAGTTTCTTAATTAGTCTATTTAAGACTCCGGTCTTCAAACTGTGTCGACTCACAGAACCCTTAGAACAATAAGGTTTTTTTCTAGGAACCCCATCCCATCCTTAGAAAATAATATTTATAGCAGATCACTGTTGTAAGTACGTTATGTGAAGAAAAATGAGTATTATCTGCTTTATCGAAAAAATTATCAAAACATAATTTCTCGTGCTCCTGCTGCCATCTACTTTTGGGGACTTGCTGATGTTTTAATAAAACACATGCCTCGCTGAGAACAAATCGGTAGTCTACCCACGATTCTTCTATTTAACTTTTAAAGGTAGCTTAATGCAACAGCGCTGGCAAAATTTGGTCCAAGAGAATGCAATATTTATGTTAAGAAATTGACTATCAAAAAAGACTTAATTTTTAAGAAATCTCCCGGGTAATTCTATATTTTCGTTCGACTAGATCAGGCGAAATTCAAAAAACTCAAATTTTATAAATGTTAAAATTTCCATGAATACTAGTCTCTAAATTTTTACTTTTTATTTAAATTTTGACATACGATTCAAAATTTCGAAAAAAAAAGAGAGTTCCAAGAACAACTTTTTCAAAATGTTAGCATCTTTTGTTAATATTGTGATTTAATTTTAAGAAAATGGACCAATTTTGGGACCGAAATGAAAATTTATAGAAAATAACTATCTTCTTAAAGAGTCGAGTTATCTAAAAGCCCCCTTTTGGTGATTTTTACAATGTTTTTAAAATTTTTAGTTTATCTTGAAATTTCCTGATAAAATATAAAAGTTTTCAAAAAATATTTTACCTGGTTTTTCCAGCAATAATATTATTACCTAAATATTCACTTTTTTATAATTAAAATTTTGACTAAATTTTGAAAAAACAAAAATTTTAAAATTTCGAAAAACGATCTGTTTTGCGGAAAGAAACGAAATTTCAAAAAAAATTTGCAGAATAAAATAAAATTTCAAATTTGCAGAAAACAATCAAACTTTCAGAAAAGAATATCGACGAAAAAGACAAAGAAAAAACTCGACATTTTAGGAATAACTCCGAAATTACAAAAAAAGCCGAAGTTTCTCAGAAAAATTTCAAGAAAAAATCGTCGAAGCCTGAGCATAAATTGAAATTTTCATAGCAGCAATTAAAAAGGTATACTTGAAATTTTGAAACAAAGTCGAATTTGAGAAAGTTTGTAAAATATCGAAAAGGGGCGGACTTTTGAAAATAAAGTAGAAATGACCACATTGTCGAACAAAAGTCTACATTTCCCAAAGGATATCAAATATAAACAAAAAGTTAATATTTGAGTATAAAATAAATCTTGTGCTGAAAAAGCCCAATTTTGAAAAAAAAAACTGGAAATGTCCAAAAAAAATAATGAAGAAAGATAAAAAATCAAACCTTTAAAAAGGGGAAAATTTTGAGAAAGTTTTAAATTTTTGAGAATAAGTTAAACTTTCAAGTGCAACATGAATTTAAAAAACTTGAAATCTTCAAAGAAAATTGAATTTTGAGAAAGAATGTACAATTTCGAAAAAACACGATTTTTAATAATAGACTCAAACTTCAAAATAATTTTCCCACCTTAAGAAGAGTTCAGTTTTTCAAAGGAAGCCAAAATTTGAAAAGCCTAAAAAAAGAAAAAATGTTAAAAAAAACGAAAATTTAACCCAAATATAATTTAATTTAAACAAAAATTAAAAATTTAAGAAATTTAAAATATCGGAAAAAAAGTAACGAAGAAAGCTGGAAACATTATATTTTGAAAAAAAAGCCAAAATTTTGAAAGTTTCAATTTTTAATAATGAATTCGGAACCAAAGTTTGACAAAAACCATCAAAATTTAAGAACAACTTAGACTTTCAAGAACTGGATAAATTAAAAAAAAACTCGATATACAAGTGAACTTTGAAAAAAATCATTTAATCTTAAAAGATAAGGATTTTTAAAAATAAACTCAAAACTTCGGGAAAATTGTCCAACTTAAAAAGGTTGAGTTTCTCAGTATTTTAATTTCCCAACAAAAAAAATATATCAAAAAAAAAAAGATGAAAGTTTGACAGACATAAAAATTAATTTTGAAAGAGAGTGAACATTTTAAAAATTTCGAAATTGATGAAGTCAAATATTTCTCAAAGAAAACTATATATTACATATTCTATGTAACTTGTTTGAGAAGCTTCGTTAATTCCCTTCCTGTTGAGTGGCATTTTCTTCGCCAGTTGCTTCTTCCAAACGTATAAATTTTCTGTCATCTTTTTTCGTTAAAAAAATACATTGATTTTTGAGATAATTTAAATTTTAGGGAATAAAGTGAATTAAAAATGGTCGAAATTATCAAAGTTTGAGAAAAGTGGTGAAAATATTTCGAAAGAAAAGACAGCTCTGAAAAACTTTCGAACCAAAATTTCGAACTTTTAAATTAAATTAAGACAAAAGTGAATTAAAGGTAAAGTCGAACTTTCGAAAAGTAGACACACTTCAATAAAAAATTCAAAATTTGCAGACCCGTAAACCATGGTATTTTGATAATAAAAGTCCACATTTCGAGAGAATGCCCAATTTTAAAAAATCACTCAGATTTCCTGAAGGTTGGGTTTTAAATAACAATCAAGAATTTTAGATTTTCGACACTTAAGAAACAAGGCGAGTTAAAAACTAATCAATTAAGAGTCAAAATTTACAAAATAAAGATAACATTTTGAGAAAAGGGCCAGAGTCGAAAAAGTCATTTTGAAAAAGTGACGAACTTTGAGACTAGAATAATTAGAGCTCCTAATGTGTTTTCGGAAGAATTTTGAGCTCTAAATAAAACTTCTGGAAACTTAAATATCCTTATCAGAATTTAACCTGATTTTGAATTAAAAATACAAATTTAGGAAATAACAGTAGCATTTCGAGTAAAAAACCAGTCGAAAAAGTAATTTTATTTTAAAAAAGTACGAACTTTGAGAAAAAATATCTTGAGCTTCTCATGTGTTTTCTCAAAACTTTTCAGCTCTAAATAAATCTTCTGAAGGTTATACTTATTATAGGTTTAGAACTTTAATTTTATTAGTAGATTATTTTTCTTGAGAGTTGAAACGTTTAAGTGAGTTTCCTTGGCAATGAAATAATTTGGATGTGCTTACTTTCTTTCCTTGAGAAGCTAAACCTCTTAAAAATGTTTGATGAAGTGTTTAGAGCTCTAGCGAGGTTATTTGAAAATTTATTGTGTTAAAAAGAAGCATTTATTTTATTTTCTTATTTATTTTGTTAATTAATTGATTTCAATAGAGTTCTTTTCAACAACTCAAAATTATTTTACTTCAGAGGATATTTGCCCTGATAAATAACAAAATAAGCTTGGTTATCTGGTACCACATTGAGCTCTCTGCTGAGGAAGGTACTTAGCAATTCAAATAACTATTCTGGAAAACAAATTTATAGCAATAATTCATTTTATTTTATTATTAAATAACCTAATATTCCATTAGTATTGGCAATCAAGTTGCCTGATATTTTTTTTATTTTAGAGCAAAAGTTATAACATATACCTCAATATTCTCATCTGTAAAAAAGCAGCCTATTATTAATTGCTATTATATAGTGTAATATTAATAGCAGAAAGCGAAAATAAAATTACAATACAAATGTAAAACTTACAATTTATCCTTATTTAAAAGGGTGATTCGTCGCCATCTACTTTTATATTCGCTTCCTAGTCGTAGTGCTCTAAAGGCTTAATAGAGTTGCTTTCTGCGAGAGGATTGAACTCAAAAAAAAAACTTACCAGCTTCAATACAAGGACCTGAAACAAAATTGAACATATTAGCCCACATGTGTAAAAAGTAACTCGATAAAATTTCAATAAAACTTTTAAGACCGCCGCACGTAGCACTGGTTTGTAGGAGGCAATAAATTTTGAAACATTGTGATATAGAGATATTTTTTGTCCAAAGCTAATTTCGTGTTTTCGAAATTAAGTAGTTTCGGGACTTGAGTAAGGTAAGAAATTTATTGGATCTATACTTTATAAAGAACAATAACGGTTTATGGCTTATTTCTAGTTTGCCTCTAAGGCGCGCTATGTTTAATATTTATTGAATCATTAAAGTTCCTTGAAATCATCCAAAAGCTGTACCTATAACTTGAGCTTGTTTTACTTTAAAGCTTCGCAGAAGTGATTTGAATAGGCGATCAGACCCATTACACAATATTATCTTTTTTTCTGACGCAGGAACACACGCGGAACTTTAACTAATTGGAGATATTAATCATGTTGTAATATATAAATTGTCTTCATTTATAACAGCAGGGCAATCAGTAAAATTACATTATTTTGCTCCTAATTAATTATTATTTTGGTTTGAAATACTAATCTTGTCCCCTGTAAATCAGGAAAGATTAAAAAAAACCAACAAAGGTTGCTCTAACGCGTTTCGATAGCCAAACTGTGTGATCTTCAGAGAGATACTAACACCTAATCCTAAAATTAACCCTTATATACTAAGAATATTCACTTCGTGCATGATCGACTGCATCCGAACGCGCATGCAAATCTAATCATACACGTCGTAGTGTCACAATGCCTTATCTATCAACTTCAAGTATTTTTAACAGAGATGAATGGCCTAAAGGCCTAGCTCAAGGTTGACTCTTAGGATCAGGTATGAGTATCTCTCTGAAGATGATAGCTTGGCTATCGAAATGCGTTAGAATAACCTTTGTTGTGTTTTTTAACCTTTCTTGGTTTTAGGGGACAAGATTTGTATTTCAATTTTTAAAGGTAACCAAGGACCGGTCCGTTCCACCAAAATTTATTTTTCCTATTTTGAAACTTCTGAGAAACTCAGGAAGAGCTATAAAGTGCAAAAATATGAAAATTTCTTAAGGTAGTTTATCGGCAGTAGTCGTAGCAAAAAATGTATCAAATGTTATATGTACGCTGCGTTTGGTCAGAAATAAACGCCAGACTGCCACTACTATTCGATTTTTAGCATAGACTGTACGTATGGATGTAATAAAACAAATTTTCAAGCCACTTTGCAGTAGATTTTTTGAACCGACAACACTGCACTGTTTATTCGAAATAATTTCGCAACTGGGCAGAAATCAAAGCCATCTGGAAGAACTAGTAGTGCCATTACTTCAGAATAATTCCCTAACATGCGGAAAGGAGCATCGAAATTTTCTGAGATGTATAATTTCAGATTATGCGAAAATGGTACCGCTCGTAATCCCTATATTTTGCTATTTAGTTTGTAATATCATTCTACATCATATATTACTTTTTTGTCAAATTCTATGTAAAGGTTTGGCCGAATAAATTAAAATCTCTTTGAAAACGTTCTTTCGTCTATACCTTACATATTAAAAATCGTGAATTTGACAGTCTCTCTCGACTTTGCCACAGGCGCCGCTGTTCTAATTTTGTAGACTTATAGGTAAGACCGTTGGTAACATCTGATAGAAATTAAACAAAATCAATAGAATAACAATTTTTCAGTAAACTATTTTAAATATTTTACAAATTTCCAATAGGATAAAACTAACTAAACAATAGGATTGTTGCTAAGCAAAGAAAATAAGGGATACAAATATTCTCAACAAGAAATAACTTTCACTAGAAAACACTTGCACTAAGAATACAATCAAACAAACACAACCATATGAGATATGTAGTGGTTGGAAAATTGATGAAAAATTCCTGCAAATAGTGCAAAGTGTGATTATCTCTTTCCCTTTTGTGTTTCGTTAGTAGTTTTCTCAATTAAGATTTATCTAAAAGGTGTTTTATTAGCAAAGGCAAACAAATCTTTAATAAGGACCATTGCAGACGAATTGTATTTCAACAGCTTACTAATAGGCGAAAAAAAGACCAAAATTTTCGCAATTTTTGCTTAGACGTCCCATAAGCTTTTAGGACAATTTCCCCCTTTTATGACTGTGACATCATCATGTAGATAGAAAGCTTAAACTTTAAGCCCTGAGCGATCCGTCTTTAACCAACGTAAACTCATTAAACAAAAGTTTGCAACTGAAGGCGAAAGTGCCAACTAAGATCATTTCAAAGTTGTACGTTGTTTACCTTATTTTCCATAAACAAAATGTTATCTCGCAACCTACATTTCCTCGTCGTAACATCTCTGTGCATATGTTTGCATATGCCCGATTCGATGCCAAACTAATTATTAGAGGATTGATCTCGATTAAATCTAAACAATCTCAATTATATGATGCAAGCGATCTATCTAGCCTGGTGTATTATTGTATTGAACGTGATGAAAAAATCAGAGAAAAAAAATGTCCAAACAAAGAGACATACAACATAGATATATGAGGGGTGTTCTAGATCAACACGTAACATTTAGGATAGCATATCACCGAAAAAGTACCACTCCGACCAGCTTAGAGCCACCGGACAGCGACATACTACTCGAAGCGTGTTATGATTTAGAACCCTCCCCATCTTTCTACTGACAGGCAAACCAATATTGTTACGGGCTTTATCAGTTCAAATTGATTACACGTGATGGATTATACCCACTTTATTATTGAACTCAACTTGGTTCACCACAATTGAACAATTAACTCTAACTGACTTACTCGAGGGAAAGCTGACCGCCTTTTATAGTTTTGGCACCCGGCTTCTAGAACTTTTCGGCAGATAAGTTTTATCGTTCCCGAAATTTCTGGAACGCTTATCTGCTATTTGTTTCGTTATCGCGGCCGCTTTCCCTTTAGCAGATCCTTCTATACGGATTCTGTTCTAGAAAACCGGAAGGGTATAAATACGTGCTGGTCTTTCCTCGAGGGAATCAGTTAGAGTTGATTAGTTAGTTAGACATATAGTCTGATAGTTAAGTGAGTTATGGTGTTCCGAAATAGGTTTGAAATAAAGTGGTTATGATTCACGAAGTTTTAATTTTCGAACCGATAACGCGCAACAAAATACATAAACAGTCGGTTTACTAATGTTACAAATAAATTTGCTGTTTACAACTCAAATAAATCTATGTATTTCTATTTAAATTATTAAATATTATTATTGTCCCTCATAACGCTCTTTCTTGACAGTCTCATAAAGCTTATTAATTTCTAAAATTCTGCAATTTAAAAAGAATGCGCTCAAGCTTTGTAAACCGAAGAGGAAATTTATTGTAGGAAAACTTGAGTCTAGCCTAGTCTCTGGCAAAGCAATAACTCATAATCCAAGACGAATTGTTCTTGTGTTATTTTAATGAATATATAGCTGGCAGCTCTTCCAGGCCCGACAGGATATTTTTATTTCGTTTTTCCTTGTCTAGCATTTACCTCCGACAAAAGCTTGCAAATGTTTGTTTTACAATAGATTACTCGTGGTAAATCTCGTCTAAAGCGACAGACAACTTGTTTACTCGTATTTGTAGTTACGCAAGTTGCTTGGCTTCTTTAATTAGTGCCGGCAATAGTAATACACGTACATAATGGTGGGATCTGCTATAGTTTATTTCACGAAAGTTGAGTTCCACGTCATTAATTAGTTCAAGGTCACGTTTGAGAGTAATTCATTGACGTTTCGTTAACTAGGTTTTTCAGTGTGGACAGTTTGATTGCAAGCTCGACGTTTTAATAATTTTTGTTTTTTTCATTCTGTTTTTACAATAATTAATATTTTTTGATAAAGAAAATATAATTTATTTCTAAAAAGACATTAGTTTAACATATGGGTTATCAAAAGCCAATAATGGGGAATTCTAAGGAATACTTTCAAAATCTTTATTTGCATTTTTTGTAAAATCATTATTTTTTGAGATATTAACTACAAAAATTAAAAATAACATTTTTGATGTGAACGACGATAATTCGGTGAGAAGTCATCGTGCAAAGCTCAGAAACCAGTTCAATTAGAAAGAACTACATTCAGAATAGGTTTCAGATTACTAAAAATATTACAGAAACTCGTAAACCTTTTGAAATGAAAAGCAAAACTTCGAAACATCTTCATCATATCCCAAAATTTCAATTGTTTATTTTTGGAAACTACGTCTTTTTTAATGTCGCAATATTCACGAAAGTTATGCTTTTCTTGATAATATCGACTTCTTTCAATACGAATTGTAGTTAGAGGGTTAGATTGGTAGTCAGGAAAATACCTTTTGGAGTACTATATATCGTTAGAGGTTTTAAAATCAGGAAATTCAATTTTTTTAAGCGTCCATAATACAGTTTGACATCAAGTATTCCGATCGAGTGAACGTATAAAAGAAACATAAAATCTATCAATCGATTTAACAAACCGGAATAATGACATTATTCCAAAAGCGAAACAGCAGCGACGATGCGAGATGAGGAATATACGATTGTATAACAAGCTGGATGATAATACAGTTTTAGTTCTCGACATATTAAAGTCTTTCAGTCAAATGAAATTTACCCTCAAATAAGATCTTCATGTAAACTGACAAGCTTAGAGGCTGCCTTGTTGCAGAAACAACTAACAACTGCTTTGTGCTTCTCAGGGCTGTCTGACGATTACATTTCCTCTACAGACATGAGAGTTATATTGGGCATTATGCTCTAAGCTTGCAAAATCTTTAATTGTTGGAGGCCAACATCAAATTTTATGCGGTCACGTCTGTCCACTTATAGACTTGGATCAATCGACAAATGCACCAGCAAAATACATTTTCGAAAATTCCTTTTTTTAGTACAACTAGTCTCAAATTATATGCCCTGGGGACACCCCGAGGATGTCTTAGGAAGGTTGAGGGGAACAGAACATCAAATTTTACAATAATCGTAATCTCAGTTCCAGTGATGAATAATTTTTCCTCAAGAATGAGATAAATTGTAGCTAAAGTGGCCACTTTTGCGGAGAAATTTTAAAACTTAAATTTTTCCAACAAATGATTGTGTGCAGTGCGAGTTTTCAAAATTAATTTTGCTTAAAGCAATTAAGTTATGTTGTATGACAAGCAGTTGAATAATTTCGTAACCCACTAAAGAATTGAGCAGTTGACTTAAATTTGCACGGAACATTGGAAAATTTCAATTGAGATTGATTCTAATTTTAATTCTTATTATTTGGCATGATTGCAAAACACAATATAGAAATTATAAACAAAATCAAAATTAAATGTATTTTAACTCGTATTTTTATTTAGATCCCTCTACTAGTTTGCTAAATATTTACAATCCATTGGCATGAACATTGTAAAACTTCGAATCACCTAATTCTCCTATGCTTTTATTTTAGGAAACACTACTGTAAACATTTCGATTTGCTAATGTTTTCACGAAGAAAACAAAAAATAATGAAATAAACTGTTCCACTGTATTAACTTCAAGTAAAATAAACATGTGGAGATCGAACGAATATGAAATGATTTTAAAAGAAAAAATAAACTTCACTTAATAATCCTCTTTATGAGCTATTATTTTTAGTACTCGTAATCAGTGTAAAACCTCATTTATGCTCAGTCCGGTTTTATTTACTTTTTATTTGAAGTTCCGCTCTGCCATACTATAACATTCGAATCTAATAAATTGGATGGTGTTTCGAAAACCACTTTAATATATAGCCGAACATGTGTAAACTTTAACACGATATTGCCCTCCGGTTAAGAAATTGTTGAAAATTTTATCATCAATAACTTCGCTTCAGCCAAACGCCTATTCAGTTTACCCCCCTATTAATTAGTCGCATTGAGGGCCTATACAAAAGGCGTGACAACAGAGCAAAAATAAGGCTCTTGATATTCAAGGACGTTCGATGATGAATTGATGTTAATTGTGGCACTTGTGGCTTTTTCATTTTCGCCCTAAATATACTATCAGCGCAAATATTTTGTCATAATTCGAGCAGGATAATTAATAATTACTGATTAGGTATCGATTACAGCTATGATTAAGCGGATAAAGAGTAGATAGGTAAATTAGGGGAAAATTGTTCTTTAAATTGTAGTACACAAATACAACGAGATTATTAACTATCCTAACGAATGCAATTTTGTCCTTTTTTATACTTATTTTTACGTGTTGGGCTCGTTGATAAGGATATCGTGAGTATAAAACACTTTATTTCGACAAAATACAGAAAGTAATACAACAACGAATAACAATAATCCCTAAATATTGAATGTTCGAATACAGAATCCCGTACTGAATGAATCATAATAGGGGGCGCATATAATTATAGTAGACACCTGATTCTGGAGATTTTCATTCGGGAAAGGCCTAGTAGATGCTAGAGTGTAGACACCTACACCTAGATACCGAAACTGGATTCCTTTGATAAGACTTACCATATAGTTCTCGATTTTTATCACATCAGTTCTTTACCATATAATTATTTGAAATTCTAATATAACAATATTAAAGTAAAGTAAAAACTAAAAATTTCCAAAATTTGGGAGTTTAGATTTGCAAGTATGCTCCCTTCTGTACCAAAATGTTCGCTGGCGTTTAGCTTTGCAATCATACTCTCTTCTGTACCAAAATGTTCGCTATCTTAAAATGTTAAGTTTCCAAATTGCTGATGGGATTGATCCATGGATCTTCGCATTATTAGCTTTATGTTTTAAAAACTTCTTCAACTAAGATCTTGTAACTTTCATAATTTTTCTGCAATACAACGTTTATGATAACAATATTTATACAAAACTTCAATCAAAAATTTAACTGTAATTATTAACGATTTATTCGTCTGTAATCATAACTAATGCTAAATTTTTCAATTATGACTAAAGACCGGATTCTAGGCACAATCAAATAAAGTAAAGAGGTGAGCGAGCAAAAAGTTAAATTAGGCAAAAACGAACAGTTAAGAAAGGCGCAATACTATAAAAAAGCCATTTAATAGGTGAAAATCTCAATTAACCAAAAAAAAACATTTATTGACAATATTGAACATTACTTTTATTCCAATTACAAATTAAATAGCTCTCAATATTTTTTGATGTCAAATTTTTGCATTTTCACGACAATAAATACTTGTAATTTAAAAAGCTTTTCTCTACGTAAATAGACAGGGCCTAAACTACATTATTCGGTAACAAGCTATTTCTTTCACCATTATTAGCGTCAACGTAGCCAAAGTCTTTAATTTTTTAGAAAGATGGACATTTTAAAACAACCTAAAACAATCCATTTTCGGGAGAGAAAAATAATGCAGCATATTATTTTGACGAAAAAAAGTATAAAAAACGTGTTTTTGATAGCATATTTTTAAGTAATTTTTGCACCAAAAGAATTACGAAAATTGTCTTAATTTGTCTAGAGTTATAATGAAAATAATTACACTAGCTTTTACAAACACATTTTTAAAGGAGATTGCGTGATAGATTTCTGTTTATTATTATTACTATTGTTTTTTATTATTTTTTTTATTAACGGTGAATGTCAAATGTAAGTGCTGTGTAACATGAGGTTTTCTGCGTTCAATTAAAACGAAGACCATGTTTTTTATAGAAAAAAATGTTTGCTGTGATATAATTTAAACTTATTACAAACAGTTTTTTAACATCTACAATTACACAATCATTGTAAATTAAGGTGTTTAATTAGAACACTTTGTCTTTATGGAGCCATTTTTCATACACAAGTGCACTTACGCAAAGCAGTTCAAAGATAAATCAGAAAAGCAATATCTTTTTGATAATTTTATCATTTTACCCCAACATCTGTTTTTACTTGCACCACAATACCAGGCCAAATTTTAAAAGGGGCTAGGTAGAGTAATTGTTATTAAATTATATTTCTTGGAAATATATTCTTGAAGGTTTTTCTTGTTATTATGATGGATTAAATTTCCATTTTATTGCTTTGTTTTATCAAGTACATAGTTTTGCTGAAATTCTTTAGAAACACAATGCACTTGGGAAAACCCACAGAAAAGAATAAATAGGAACAAACATCTTTAAAAATAAGTCCAAATCAAGTATAAAAAGGCAAAAAACAAGTTAAAATTTAGACAATAGACTCATCACCTAAAATCCGTCCTCTAATTATAACTAATTCAATTATAATTAAAATGTGCTAAAATAAGTTAATTTGTTAATGGACTTGAAAATATTAGTGATTACATTTAAGGCAATCTTCCGAGATAAAGCAAGGAGGTAAGGCGCCTGTGGACAAAGTGCTCTCAGGTGCTAGGAAACTGAACAGTGTTTGTGTGAAATAACTTCTACTCCGACTTTGAGGTTGGTTCTAAGGTGTTAAAAAACAATCGCGTTTATTTACCCCGTTACGATAACTCATTTCATAAAATTACCAAACTGATTCTGGGTGTAAGTGAATCTTCTATTTTAATCTGTTGTCGCTGTCGACCAGTCCTACCATCGTCCCTTCGGAGGAGATAGCTCCATCGCGTAACTTATCAGGGAATTTGAATTTTCTTATTAGTATATGTAACACACCAACTCGCGCCTAATACATATTTAGGATAGTAGTAGATTAGATTAGATTAGATTATATATGGGTCGTTTCGTGTTTCTCTTCGTCCACCTCGCACCTTGACCTAAGGAGATCTTTTGTGCATACCCTGATCTATGTAGTTCCCAGGTTCAAACTGCTTGTAGATAGTTTATTATGGACTTGGGATTGAGTTTTTCCACATCTGAGGTGTCTAAGGACGCCCATGCCTTTTGCATGCAAGCGCATCGCACTTGCATAGCACATGTTCTGCAGTCTTCGCCGCTTCTGCGCAAAAGCGACATAGTTCTGTTTCACCCTGACCCATTTTCTTGAGGTGATACCTCATAGGGCAATGTCCTGTTAAGAGACCGGTTAGGATCCTCAATTCGGATTTGATGAGTTATAAGTAAGCCTTTGTCTTTCCAAGCGTTCCAGATATGAATCTTTTCGCTTGTCGTAGTCCTGGATATGATCTCCAGTGGGAGATTCTTGACTTTGCTTCTCATTTTTTGACGACCTCATTGTTGATTTGACTTTTAGAAAATCCAAAAGCGGATTCACGTCCAACGATGCAGATCCTTCTCTAGCGAGTTGGTCCGCAGCTTTATTCCCTTGTATTCCTTTGTGCCTGGCACCAACTTAAGGCTGATTCTGTTGTGTTTGGCCAGTTGCTTCTAGAGTTTGTTGACAGTCCTATACTAGTTTAGATTTGACAAGGCAGCTGCTGAGAGCCCTTATCGCTGCTTGGCTGGCTGTCAGAGTTAATGCAGATCTTTGTTTCTTTCAGGTTTCTTCGAAGACACTCGTAGACGCAGAGTTCTATTGCATGTATTTCAGTTTGAAAGACAGTTGGATTTAAAAAACCTATAGTTAGGGCCATAAATTCCCACTTCAGTCACATGTGCTGTCTTTGATCCATCTGTAAACCAGATGGATACTTTGTGTTTTTCTTCAGGTACTGATTGGGTGTCAGTGGCTATCTAAGTCCACCTCAAAGGAATAATCAAATTCGTACCTGAGTTTCATAGCAATCAACCGATCTTGCTAAAATCACCAGGCTACATTCCTTGAGAATTTCCATGTGACCTGGCGAAGTCTCCTTCTTTAAATTGTTTTAACTTGCAGTAATCTTGAGGCTCCTTGGATCGCATCGCCTCCCTCTTCACTTAAAGGTGGTGAGGAGTTAACCTAGCATTACCTCCATTGCTGCTGTTAGGCAGGTATTCATTGCGCCTGTTATGCCCAGACATGCATACCTTTGAACTATGTTCAGTTGATTTTGTGCTGTCTTTTTGGTTATGTTTCACCACCATACTAAAGAAGCGTATGTGATCAGAGGTGTAATTATCATCCAATATGACCAATAGATCATTTTCGGTTTCAGACCCCAGGTTTTGTTGAATAATCTGCGGCACGTCCAGAACAAGTGTCGTGCCTCGCTTGATTATTTTAGTCAAATGAGGATTTCAGGTGAGCTTTTGGTCTAGATATTTAGTCTCACTTGAGAAGTTAAGTTGAACTCCATTCATAGTGGGAGCTGTTAGATTTATAGGATAGTAGTAAAATTGTCTTAACCCCAAAATTTCTTGAAATGCACCTATAAACTACATATTTCGAAAATATTTATTAAGGACCATTTCTTGGTATGTTTCCATTTAGAGAAATAGAGCTTTAGGTTGTAACTTCACAACAAAGAGGCATATCGTTACTCCAATGCTAAAACCAAGAATGTTCAAATCAATATCTTTTCAAATAATTGAGTTTTAAATATTTGCAGTGTTTTCATAAATAATTAAAAGCGAAACAATTGTTTGGATCTTGAGGAACCATGGTTTTGCAAACATATCCTTGCTTTTGTCGTTTTGACATATTCATGGTTAACTGTGTTGCTTGTGCATATAAACGAAACACAGCTAAGTTGCACATTCGTCTTCTTGGCGTTACCTTGTTCTACGGGAAAAACTGTATTAAGAACAATTTTGGTTAAAATCTTGAAATTAACTGTAAAAATTTACAAACATTCTCGAAAATCTCAAATTCTCCTCAACTGTGCTAAAATGGGTCAAAATCACTGTTAAGATTACGTGATTTGTCCCAAAAAATTGACCTAAGTTTGTAAAATGATTGATTCCCAAACAAAAAATACCAGCAATAGAGCTAAACCATTGAAAATGGGATGTTCTGCAGACTTGCCGAAGCGGTGTCAGGTTTGAATTGAATGTACCAAGCTGATGAGACACAACAAGACATGTGGTCCCCAGACGCTGATTCTGAGTCTGATAAATGTTCACCCCTATTGGGGTATGTATTAATATTGAATCCACAGGTACAATATCTTTCTTTGAAATCCCTCGACAATGTCAACTTTCTCGACGCAATATCAGTTCCCAAAATACGTTAATTTAGTATTTTAGACCATTGCTGAAGAACCATCAGAGCACAGTATGGGAAAGGTTTTTCTGTTCTAGGTGAAGAAAGTAGATTTTGGTGTAATGGACGGGTCCTTGGATATCTTTAAAAATTGAAATACAAATCTTGTCCCCTGATATCAAAACAGATTAAAAAACCCAACAAATGTTGCTCTAATGCGTTAGAACAACCTTTGTTGTGTTTTTTAATCTTTCTTGGTTTCAGGGAACTAAGTTTTGTATTTCAATTTTTGGAGAAAGTATGTAACTTTTCCGAATCGGATAACAAGGAACAAATAGTGATTGTCAAAGGAACAATTCCAATGAAAATTAAATGACAATGAAAAATGCCATAAATTTATCAAAATATCTTAATTCAAGTAATATTAATTAAGACTTCAGAAAAAAATACTATGTGTATCTCACAGTAGAGGCATATTCCTGGACTTCGATGTTTGTTAGCCTTGGCTGACGCCTCGGCCATAATTTACATCGTCGTTCTAGAAAGTTTTGTTTTTACTACTATATAGTAGATACACAATATACTTTCAAAACAATGGCAAATCCTATATACCTTATAAGTATATTTTACAGCAGCCTAACTAAAACATTATTTGTAACAATGTTTTTCTCGTAATGTGCATTACTGTACGTGTCAATTAAATGCACTTAGGCCCAATAACAATAATTTTTAATCGAGCACAAATGATTAGAATCATTAAGAATATTTAAGACCCCGTTTCGCCATGTAAGGATGAATTGTTGCGTAAATATTTATCTTTAGTTTACACGAGACTGAGTTTATTAAATTCCTATATGTCTTGTACTTGAACTTGACTGGAGGCTTTATAATTAAATATTTCAGCAACCTTCGAGGCGACATTGTGTCAGCACAACTCATCCTGTCACTAAGCTGATAGAATCTAATTATGTTGTCTTGTAGACTTCATTACGATCGCCTTACATAATATAAGTGTAAATTTAATCGCACCTTTTTTTGATATGCTGTCCCCAATACTTGTTTTCTTCAAGATATATGAATGAAAATCACCCTGAGTATGTGGATGTGCATGTGGGATAATTAGGAAATAAAGGTCGGAATTCTGAGAAATCAAACAAACGTCGCGTTGTCTGCATGAATCCTTTCTTAGTATATCTTTGAATAAACCTGATGGTCTCTAATTATATTCACTTTGGGGTTGCTACTTACTGAATTAATTTTAATGACTAATAATAGAATAACTTTCGCGATCAGAGCAGCGTGATTGGACCATGAACTGTTGAAAATGTTCTAGGTTTTCCCCGCCATCATAGGAATCAGAAGAACTAAATTCAAGACCCAAGATCACTATAAATCAGTATGCAAACTTCTTTGCGGAATTATCATGAAGATGTAAGAGGGAAGAGAAGTTTATATATAATCCATATCAAAGGTAAGAAACTTTTCTAGAAGAAAATTGTGCCCGAGACAGGATAGATAGGAAGCAAGGAAGAAATGTTGCTGCTACTTACTGAATTCGTTTTGATGACAAGTAATAATAATAAACTGTAATTAATTAATATGTTTTTGTCAAAAGTTCAGTCAGTAAAATATACTTCTTTCGTGATTGCACCGAATCAAGGAAATGCTTAAAGTTTTCTAGGTTTTCTCCGCCATCATAGGAATTAGAAGAACTAAATGCAAGCCCTAAGATCATGGTAAATCAGTATGCAAATCATATCAGAGGTAAAATTGCTCTATAAAATCGTAACGAAGATATAATCGTAAAGAATATATAAGATACAAAAGCAGCTTATATGTAATCCATATCAAAGGTGAGAAACTCTTCTAAAAGAGAATTGCACCAGAGACAGGATAGATAGAAGATAGGGTACAAAAATGGCAGCAAGGAAAAAAAGTTGCTACTTACTGAATTCGTTTTGATAACAAGTAATAATAATAAACTGTAATTAATTAATATGTTTTGGTTAAGAGTTCAACGTCAATAAAATACTTCATTAGTGATTGGGCTGTGTCAAGGAACTGCTAAAATATTCTAGATTTTCTTCATAGGAATAAAAAGAACTAAATGCGAGACCTAAGATTACGGTAAATCAAAATGCAAATCATATCAGAGGTAAAATTGCTCTATAAAATCATAACGAAGATATAAGACAGAAGAGCAGCTTCTGTATAAACCATGCCAAAGGCGAGAAACTCTTCTAGAAGAAGATTGCACCAGATACAGGATAAATAAAAGATCTGACTTCAAATGGCACCAAGAACAAGACAGTAAGGTAGAAATAGCCCGCAAACTCAGTACCCATATTAACCATAATCTGATGTGGTAACTCAGTATGTTATCGTGCTCTTCTGTCTTGATAGTCACAGCAGAGGCGAACTAAATTAGAATGGCAAGTGACAAGATAAAAACATGCGGTAACTCAATATGTCAACAATGAAAATTAAGATTTAAGATAGAACATCACTATAACTCAGCATGTTAACCATACCAAACTTTGGTATGAGATGGGTAACATACCATACTCTTCGGTATGGTATGTATGATTAACAAGCCTCTCTTCGGTCTTTAACCTTGCTTTTAATTGCACAATCTCTGCAGGTGAGTTTTACTTCTGATATCTGGATTCTGCATTTGAGGTGGGTTGCCTAAAGTTTAGGTCAGTGTGTGCTCTCCCCGATTGAGGTGTCCTTCAGCCACCCAACCTTGTTGAGAAACTGAAGAACGTCCCTTGGATGTGCCACTTCTCAAACTGGCCACATTAGGCAAGAAGTGCCCCAGTGTTAATCTCTGATATGTGTGACATACTGAGTTCGGTGTTCTTTTGTTTTAAATTTGGTTTTTCTTGTTCTTGATGAACCTCGCTACGATGGTAGTCAAAATGTCGAATACTGTCGTGGACACATTTCAGCTCCTCAAGTTTTTATAACTAAATTAATAACGTTGATTTGTAATAAAGACTCATGTAAACTATTATTAGCGTCCAACACAGATGTATGTTAGGGTATCGGAGGTCAAATATACAAAGCAAACTGGTGGTATGCAAAATCCTTTAATCCAGATCTCCAATAGTTTGCAGAAGTGCATTAGAGTTTCCTGAACCGAAGCGACCACTACATTCACTGTCCACTCCAAACTGTCAAATGAATTTCCTTGCATTCGCCGGATTATGTTTGATGTAAAGCTTAACTTTCTTTTAGTTTTCCACAGCTGATTAAAGTAAATCGATGTCTAACGCAAAGCTCTCTACATCCCACATAATTGCAATTTTTTTTTGGTTCGCCGTTTTGCTAAGTTGTTAAACCAATAACTTCGAGATACCACTATATTTAATAGGTTTTTCAGCGTCAGATCCAGAATTATTGGAAAAGGAGCTTTGTTTACCCACTTACCAGGAGTTTCCACTCCTGTGTTTCTTATAAAATGCAATTAAAAGAAGCTTAGTTTCGTGAAAGCGAAGAGGTTGTATTTCTTGTCAAGACTCTTTATTGTCTCTAGACTCTGTTCGGTATCACGCAATTGTGCAAATGGAACGGCAGAACACCAGAGAAATTCGAATAACTTCATTTCCTGGATAAAATTAATATTTTTAATTAGCACAAACAGCTTTAAGTAATTCCGTTACTTTCCAATTAGCTCACGCTTTCGCTAATGAGGTTGATATTAATTAGATCAGGGGAATATCAATTTTTCTCAGCGGAAGACGAAACGCAGTACTAGTAGAAAAGTGGAAAGGTGTAACCCAAAATATGGGCCATGTGTGCACTCTTGAAATTTTTTAATATCATTAGTAACTTAGTTTTGAGATACCTAGAATTTATCGTTATTTCAACTTACTATTTGTATTACATGCTTGCAAGCATACAAGAATATTTGATATCTCGAAGTCTTGAAAACGCAGTAACATATATCTGCCTAATATAGCCCTAGCTACTTATAAACATTCGACAGACTTATAAATAAATATTCGACAGACATCTCACCCAAACCATCCCTAACCAAACCTACGAGAGATCTCTCCAGTTATCTATCTACCTAACAACAGAAGGGGAACAACGAAGAGAGAGAGAGAGAGAGAGATTCCTGCCTTGTTAAGACATAATAAGCAAAAATAATTTAAAAAGGTTCTTTGCTATTTTCCTCCTTCTTGATGCAATTACAGAATGCTATCTCCAGTCAGTCGTCAGTTTATATTTCTTCATACCCTGGCAACTTCGTTCAGACTCTTTAATGCTAATTCTGTTATTCCAGAATACATATTATAATATAGTATATGTGCGTTCTGACGTAAGTAATATGAAACTGATGGCTGGAGGAGTAAGAACGCACGTATTTGTTCACGGTAAAAGACAAACAGGAGGTAGCTTATTGGCAGAACAGTCACATAGTCGCACAAGGATGGTTCACGATCCAATTAACTTACTCCTAGGAGTTGTTTGTCTCGCTGCTGTTTCAACACAATACACTACACCTTTCTCTTACCGCTCCACTATCGCTTAATTATGAATGCGTCTTGCAAGGTTACTAAATCTCCATGTTCATTATTAAATCCTTACAAGGGTTACTAAGCATTGCTAATTTTGGGTCAATTGCCCGTGCAAGATATCAAAAGGAACAAAGCGGAAACTTATTTAATATTAGAGAGGTCTTCCCTTCTCCAAGAACTTTCCCTCGAATTTACCAGATGCATTAGATTGATCCGCAAAAACTTCATAAAAAGTGCCATTACTGAGGATCCTACAAAAAAAATTACGCAGCAAACAATTTATTTAAGTTCACAAAACATCATCCAAGCGTGCATATTCAGTCAAAGCTAGAACACACTATCGATAACAATTGCTCCAAAAGGATCATCCTGCATTATTAACGGAGCTTTAACCCAGTTTTAGAGACCTACATTATTATGAATCAATATAACAACGGCGAATTGGAAAGAAAAAAGGGGTTTACGAGAGGTATCGTACGTTTCTCGATTTAATTAAATCCAGCTTCATGACATAACAAGGGAGAATGTGTACAACAGAGGTGGCTTTCAACTAAAAGTTTTATCAAACACCGCTATCTAAATCCACCAAACGAGAAACGAATAATCAACCTGCCAAACCAGGTATTTTCCAGCTCCTGAAAAATGCGATATTCTCCTTTAGTGCTTAATCTATTGTTATTGTTGTAATAAATATAAAGGAAATATGTGAAATTAATTGACTACTATTCAAAATTATTGAAGAGCCGTAGTATATGTTTACTTATACCTGGATTTCTGAATAAGATGCGTTTCCCCAAAGTACCTACTTTGCTAATCAGAATTTCGTATTCCCAGGTTCGGTGGGCTTCAATGGCCAGTTATCCCAGTCATTAACGACGTCTTCTCTATGGAAGATAAGGAAGCACAGCGTCCTTTGCAAAACGAAAACGTAGGTTGATTAACCAAACTAACCGATAGGCACCCAAGTTTCTTTGGTTACCACTTTTCCGCGAAGCTTCGTTTGGTAACCCTGATTTAACAAATAGAAGGATAATACTATTCCAGTATTCTTGATCGAATCCCAACATACATATACCAAAAGCTGCTATTGTTATCTCACATCGCTTGCCCGTACGTTTTAGAGGAAAAAATTCCAGCGGCCACCGATGGTGCTGATGAGAACTGACGTTTCAGCTTCAGCTATTTAGCCTTTGTTGCATGTAAAATGAGCTGAAAGTGAAGTCTAGTGCACCCAGAGTTTCATTATTTACAAAACACATCCGGTTTAAATTGATTTTGATGTGGCGTCGCGTTGTGTGCTCCACATGCAATCTGAATACATCGGATGAAGGTATCAAGAGGTAGCAGTGAAAAGCGCGGACCGACGGAGGGTTCATTAATGCCATTGCCATGCAATTACTTTAAAAGCTTCTCTAATTCATTTAGGTTGATTATTACCTCTAGTGAGCGAATACAGAGACTTTTAATTGCGTTAGAGGTTACCAATAGGGCCGGAACGTAAACTGTTGATTTATTAGGTGCGACGTAAGTGTGAATATATCGATTTTGGAAATCTTGTTTCGACTTAAATCCCTGTATGTAAATGTCGAATTTACGAGAGTAGTTGCTGTAGATCAGATAATGTAAAGTGTGAAGAAATGAAGCGGAAGGCAAACAAGAAATATCTACCATAAACACTAAGGAACCTTGATTACTTTTTCACTTGAACAGCCTATATAGCTAATTTTAGAACAAACCAACTTCAATATAGCGTTTGGAAAAGGGAAGAGATTTGTCTAAGTAATGGTACCATTTAATGGTTTTAAAAAAAAAGAGGCTAATTTTGAGTTTAAACCTGGATTTTCGAGACTCTTGATCATTGCTGGTTTTCGAAATTTGAGCTTTTGATAACTATTAAACCTTATTAACAATTAAGGTATTAAAAATTAAACGATATTTCTATAAATATTTGCAACAATCGGACCAGATTTCGCTTTAGAGCATCATCGGCGGTTATGCCCCCCCCCCAAAAAATAAGTAAATAAATTGAAGAATTCCACAAAATAAGGGCGAGAAATGTCAATTTCAGCAGAGTTTCGCCTATGGTATGATGGACATACTGAGTTACCGAGCTCTTCTGTCTAAACTTTTTCATCCTTTGTACCAAATTTTCAATTCGGAATAGTTCGCCTCTGGTACGGTTGACATACTGAGTTACCGTGCGCTGATGTTTTGAAATTGACTTTTTTCATTTTTCATTTTTATATTTCCTTGTATTTTGTTTTTAATTTATTGTCATTCATTTATTGTTTATTGATATTATTTATTGTTAAGGGCCCCTACGATGGTGTGAGAAATGTCGAACACTTCTAAGTACTTCTTTGACACTGTCCGATTCCGGAAGAAGTATATCCTGTATTTTTCTCAAACATTTCAGTTTGGATATAAAATTATCATTTAATTTGAAAGTTTTAATTTTTTGTATTGAGTTGATGTCTATTTACTTCTTTTAGATAACATATGATCGATAACATAAAAATATCTTATTATTTATTTATTACCAATCATAAATTATACTAAATACCCTATAAATAAACACGTTATTTTAATTTATTCACAAGATGTAATTTGAAATATATTTCAATTTGGGTAATTATAATTTATTTTATTATTACACATTCAAACGTTTGGATATACTGTAAGGCCATCAGAATTGGATTAAAATTCTTATAGAATCAATCATCAACAAATGTTCTTTTATGACTAAGTTATTATTACAGTTTCCTAATTATTCCAGTTTCTTATCTTCAGTCTAATAAATAAGTCCACTGCAATGAAAAAATTGTTTATAATTCGATTCATTGTGACGTGTATTTGTGCCCTTTTATGGCCAACATGGTTAACTTACTTAGTTCGGTTACTCGCAAGAGCGGTCTCAATATGGCTAAGTGGAAAGTTGTATTTCCCTTTTATCTTTCAATATAACATGACATAGTCAGTTTATATTTCATTTTGCAACTTATGTGAGGGAACATCTAAAGGTCACAGGAATAATTTAGGTATTGCTTACTGAACAAGCAAATCGAGGCATATACATACATAAGGTATTTCAGTCAAACATAATATGCGACAGTGATTACAAATTGTAGATTATTACTATAGACCTAATTCAGAGACATAATTCGCATATTTGAGCCTTGCTCATTCCTCATGACAAAATCTAGATTGTTAGCTTTTCTCATCCAAAATTTACTTGTCTATTTATTCAGGAAAGAGTTGTTGCCTATTACATCTTTTGTGTCCCCGGAGGATGATCCTTCATCGCGCATCAAAAGAACGAAACATGAGTTTTCAGTGTTTCATTCCTTAGATGTGTGTAGATTTCTCATCAGAAGAACTAATTGTAAGTAAAGCATTTAAAAGCAATGAAAATCATTGATCAAACCATTGGTGGTTTTAGAACTTAGGCTTAAAATTTCGACATGTTAAATTTAAACCGGAAATTTTTTATTTAAACCTCCAAAGTTCCAGAGAAAAGCCAACACGATTATTCTTTCCTTAAAACGATAACTAATGAAAACAAATATACCTTATAATGAAATATACGTTCCGCAAGAAATATTCCTCATCATATTTTGTTTCTGATATGATCGGTACAATAATTGGAAGTAAAATTGTTTTGTTCATAGAAAACATCTTCAAACAAGGATTTAAAGGTACAATTGTCAGCTAAAAGTATAGGCCTAGCTATCATAGGGCAAGGTGGAGCGCTTGCCGCCCTCTGGTTCATGCAACAAACCGAAAATTTAATTGTATGTATTCAACTGCAATTTCAAAAATGTTCCTTTCTTCTTCCAATTCCCAAGTCCTTGGAACATTTTTTCGAAATTTTGACTTTTTTCTTAAATTTTGTATTTATTTTACAAAATTTGTCTTTTTATATTAAAATTTTTGCATTTATTCATAAAATTTAATATCTTTTACCAAAAAAAGATTTTGACATTTTTAACGCTTACTTGCTGCCTTGAGAAATAAACATCCAGAAAGAACAAATTGTGAAAAGCATCGATTAGAAACAACATAAACCTACAAATGCGAACACAGTAGAAATATTACAAATTTTCAATAATACTACGAAATTTAATTTTTTCGAAGCCATAGAAATTTACAAATATTTGCAATCGAGACAGTTTATACTTATAAACGAGCAGCTAGATCTTTGGGACACACCTCTAATTAAAGCTTTGGATGAGAATTCGAATTGGACGGAATATTCGTAGGAGTCCGTGATCTATGGAGCTTGTTAGCATAACAAAGGCTAAACAAATTCCTGGTATAACCGTCGACTGATGCTAAAAAGCGAAAGTAGGTGCAGTCATAGCAAATATTAATAGAAACATTGTGGAATTTTTTATGCCTCTCGTTAAAAGAAGTTTATTAGTTATGAAACATGATTTTGTCAAAATTTCGAATTTCTCGGACAATTTCTAAAATTCGGAAAATTGCAGCCTCTTCATTAACATTTGCCTTTTCTTTGAAATCTGGTCGATCCTCTGATAACAAAATATATTTTTTGAAATTTAAAATTTTTGAAAATAGGACAAGAATAACGAAAAATTTTCTTTGTAACCGACTCTTTCCTAATCAAAATTTCTGAAAGTTTCAACTTGTTTGTTAAAATTTTGACCCCAGGAAATTTCTACTTTTTTCTCTTCAAATTTTGATTTTTTTCTTAATATTTGCTATTTTTTCTAAATTTTTATAAAATCTGAGTCTTTCTGAAAAATTTCAATTTTTCACTAACATTAGAGGCTCTGTCTCAGGTTAGATCTTTTTCGCAAAATTTCGATCACCTTCTCGTAATTTTGTCTTCTTCGCGGAGTTTCGACTATTTTTTTTAAATTTCGACATTTTTTCTTTAAAATTTGATTTGACAGAAAAATCTTGATATTTTTTCCGATTTCGAAGTTTTCTCGAAATTTCGATTTTTTCAGAATTCCGATATTCTTCTAAACGTTTTAATTCTTCTAAAAATGTTGATCTTTTACAATCAGATTTTTTAGAAATTTTGACTGCTTAAAGTTCGTCTTTTTCAAGAAATTTTGATTTTTATCTTAATATCCGATATTTAATATTTCTAGAAATTTTGCCTTTTTCTTTAAAAATAGTCATTTTCTTAAAATTCGGCTTTTCCTCAAAATTCGCCTTTCGAAATTTCGATTTTCTTTTCAAAATCCTACTTTTGTTTACTTTTTTTGCTAAACTATATTGAAATTTTAATGAAAATGTTTGGAAACATATTTTTGGAGATTTCGAAAAAAATATTTCTTTTAGTCTTTGCAGAATTTTAAATTTTGAAAACAATGTCTGCAAATTGCGATTTTTATCTCTCCAAATTCGACTTTTTCTGGAAATTGCGTCTTTTCACAAAATTACACCTTTGAAGATTTTAAGTTTTTTGAATTTTGGACATTATTCGAGTTTTTGAGAAAGTTAGCTTTTGATTTTTAACATTATTTACTGAAAATTTTGACTATTTCAAAAAAATTTTTCTTGAAATTCGTCGTTAGAAATTACAACTTTTTCTCAAAATTCCAATTTTTCTTTTAAAATTAAACTTTTTCTTGGAAATTTGGAATATTTTCTAGAAAGTCCTATCTTTCTCTCGAATTCGCAACGTATTTTTCAAAAATCGTTAATTTTTTTTCGAAGTCCATTTTGTTAATTATCTGTTTTACCTGAATTTATTTTTTAAATTTGATTCCCTCTAATTTGAACTTGTTCGAAATTTATCTTATTCTCCAAATTTTGACTTTTTTCTTAAAATTCAATATTTTTGGTTTTCCATTAAAAAAAAAATTCATATTGAATATTTTGACTTTTTCACAAAATTCGTTTATTTTTCTGAAGTTGAATCTAAACTTAAGAATGTGAAAATAATATTTTTCGAAAATTTTGGGAAAAAGATTTTTGTTAATTTTAATATGACCACATTTAAATAAGGTTCTGAGAAAAATATATTTGAAAGCTTGCAATTTTTTATCTAGATTCGACTTGTTCTGTAAATTAACACTTTTTTCACAAAAATTTGACTTTTGGAAATTTTGTCTTTTTTGACATTATCACTTTTTCTAAACTTTGATGAAAAGTTTTTTCTTAAAATTTAGCTCTTTATCGAAATTTCGACTTTAGTCTGAAAATTCGATCTCCGTTCTTCATGTAGTCTTATGTAAAAATGCACATGACTCAGCCAGAAGCTTTTCTTTTTTGCCCATGAATTTTTCAAAGATAGCAGTATCTCTGTGAAGAATGATAGCTTTGCTATCAAAACGCATTAGAGCAATATTTATTGCGTTTTTAATTTTTCTTGGTTTCGGAGGACAAAATTTGTATTTCAATTTTTAAAGGTAGCCAAGGACCACTCGGTTCCACCAAAATGATTGTTGCCCCTTCTTGAAAGAAATCCGGCCTACTCCCATGGCTAAAAATCAGCGCGCAATTTGTGCACCTTCTATTTCCGTAGCAATTATCTTATAATACATTTCCTTTCAGTATATTACATTATAGCATATTATATGATTTATAGCGCTTCAGCCACCTCATATTATTAAATCTCAGCAGTGATGATTGTTCCTGGACTGATGACAATTTATAAACAACAATAAGTAACACTTAACATTTTCTTGAACAGCTTATCATAGTTTCGCCATCTTAGATATATAGATACATTCTTGAAAAAAGCCTAAAAGAATTTCTACAAAATGAAGAGAAAAACTTTCAATTTAATGAATTTTTCTCGAAAACAAAGCACATTATGTGTTATCCGTTTACACCGTGATTGAGAGGATCTTTAAAATTAAGAGTGCGCTACATACCCTTTTGAAAATACTATCCTAATTTCAAAATACTTTTAAAAGGTACCTAAGCCACAAAATGACATGACAAAGTCGAAAGTTTCTGCTCAACTTAAGGAGCGATTACGAGCCAATACTCGCAATTGTCCTGAAGAATTCACTACGTAAGAGTGCTCGCGAAAGGATGTTCATATCCCATTGTTGCATCCCTTTACATAAAGAGTGATTCAAAATTCCATTTATACATTCTTTTAAGGGGGTATTTTTGGTGTGCACCCTCTCCGATCAAGAACCATCTCGTTTCCAGTAGTCTCTATGGAGAAGAATAAAGGCATCGCGGCAGGGAGGCGCATTTGTTACAAAATATTTAATGTAATTTATTAACAAATCTTAAACTTTCACTAAGCTTAGTTGGATTGACGATAAGGATTATTTTTATAATAATCCCCTTTTGTTGACCCCGATATTTTCTTGCAAATGGAAGAAAATGAAGAAAAGGATGAGGAAGAAAAAGATGGAGAATTAAAAGAGAAAGAAAAGAAAGAAGAAGAGGCAAAGGCAGAAAAAGAAAGAGAATTAGAAGAAGAAAAGGAAGAAGAATTAGAAGAAGGAGGATAGGAAGAAGAAAAAAAGGAAGAAGAAGAGGAGAAGGAAGAAAAAGGAAGAAGAAGAGGCAAAGGGAGAAAAAGAAAGAGAATTAGAGGAAGGAGAAAAAAAAAGGAAAAAGATCAGAAAAAGAAGGGTAGGAGGGGCACGATTAGAAGAAGGGGGATAGGAAGAAGAAAAAAGGAAGAAGAAGAGGAGAAGGAAGAAAAAGGAGAAGAATACAGAAAATTAGAAGAGAAAGAAAAGGAAGAAGAATTAAAAGAAGAAGAGAAGAAGAAGAAGAAGAATTGAAAGAAGAAAAAGAAAAGGAAAATAGGGAAGAAAGAAGAAAAGAAGAAGAGGAAAAGGGAGAGCAATAAAGAGAATTAGAAGAGGAAGAAAAGAAAGAAGAATCAGAAGAAGAAGGGGAGGAGGAGAATTAGAAGAAGGAGAATAGGAAGAAGAAAAAAGGAAGAAGAAAAAGAGGAGCAGAAAGAAAAAGAAGAAGAATAAAGAGGATTAGAAGAGGAAAAAAAGGAACCAAAAAAGTGAAACAAATCAAAAGTTAATTGTTAATTAGACCCTCTTATTGAAATTTAAAGTTTCCCAGTAAAAAAATTTTGACCAAGAAAAGTGTAAACCCCTTAAACTTAGATACACATTATTTTTCATGCAAAAAATAAACAAGAGTGCTTAAAAAACGTAAGCCTGAAAATTTTCAAAAAATATGATTAGTAACTGTAGTCACAATTTGACATAATTGATTTTTCCTGCGCAACTTTCCATGACTGCAGCTTGGATGGGGAACACTTTAGGACACATGTAATAGAAAGAAAATCTTGTTTTAGCTCCAAAAATACGCCCTTAAAATATGTATACTTAATTTTGAATTACCTGAATAGCAAAAGTTCTGGACGATCCACGAGTTTTAACTAATCCAATTCTCTCAATTACGGCCCCTTAACCGGAATGATAAACTCGAAATTAACATTCAGTGTTCAATAAAAGCAACTGCTGAAATACATCTGAATTCCACAAAAGAAAACATTACGAAAACAACAGAAAATACAAGCGTGCGAAAGCATTTGTCAATCTCTAGAAACGCATTAGGAGTCTGAAAATAATTGAAACACGAGTGTTATTCACGGATCAGTTTATGATAGTCACGTACCCCTACTTTTAGTAGCTTTGGCTCCATAGTGGTGTTGGGTCACTATCCACAATAATCCCTTTCTATCGCACCCATCAAACCTTGTGATCTTACGTAACTTATGACATGAAAAAAACGACTGTCTTTTTTATTGTTTGTAAGAGTATTTTAATGAAACATTTTAAGTAATACAAGCAAAATGCCCAAGATTGAAAAATGTTTGATGGCATATTTTTGGCGTGACGTAGGTCGAGATTTCATGAAAATAATCGAAATTTAGGTAACAATTTTTAGAGGGGTTAAAATTGAAATAAAATAAATAAATAATATTAAAAATAAATAAATAAAAATTACTTTAGAAAAAGTTAAATATTTAAATTTTAGTTGATATATAAATATTATTCCCCAAGCCCAAGAAAGATGAAGAAACACGTTGTTGTGTTTCTTCATTTTAGGGTAGAAGATTTGTATACCATTTTCTGACGATAACCAACGACCATTCCCTTCCACCAAAAAAAATTATATTAAACTAAAAATTGAAACACAAAACTTGTCCCTTGAAACCAAGAAAGATTAAAAAACACAACAAAGGTTGCTCTAACGCGTTTCGACAGCCAAGCTGTCATCTTCAGAGAGATACTGTATCTCTGTTATATTTTTTAATCTTTCTTGGTTTAAGGAGACAAGTTTTAAATTTCAATTTTTTAATATTACCAAGGACCAGTCCGTTCCACCAAAAAAAAAATATATTAAACTAAAAATCTAGAGTTCCAGCTACATATTTTAAGTTTAAAATTAAAAGCGAACTATTTCGGTTTTTATAGAAGTGTTGATAAAACAGGAAAAAGTCCGACATTCCCCAATACAACTGAAAATTTCAGGAAAAATGACCAATTTACGAGAATATTTCTAAACAAATTCTAAGTTTTAAGTCGAAAGTCGAACTGAAGTTTTAAATGACTTGTGTTTTTTGATTGAATTTGAAAAAATGCATACAAAAGATATTAGAATATCAAACAATAGAAGAAGATGATGAAGACAGCATGCAGATTAAAGTGTAGTCTGGAAAAGATAAGTTCGGTCTCTAGTTAAATTAAAAAACTGAAAATTCATAACAATTTTCTATAAAATTATAATTTTTCTAATAAAAATAAACATGGATTAGCCCTATTAGGCATGCCAAGAAAAAAATTGCTTTGTATTCTACTACCTAGAAGTATCGAAGATAAAAAGAAAAGAATGAGTGTTATATTGAAGATAATTTTTTAATAGGGGGTGGCAAAAGTTGATTATAATAGCTTGATGTTTCTGAGACTTTAAATTTGATAAATTCCATGTTAACAAAGAGTCCATTAAATTTAGAGCACGTAACACGCATCTAAATTATCTTTGGAAGTTGACTTTGAACCTACGTTCTCAGAGTTAATGTCCCTCCTGTGGATACTCTTCTACGTTGTTCAGCAGAAGTTTTGGCATGAAATTTAGTTTTAAATTTACTTGACACCAATATCTTAGCAGCTAACTGTTCCAAAGAAAATTCTATGCTTCTTTAATTTTCTTGTAAATATCAATAATTTCATCATAATAGGAAATTTCAAGACCAAAATCGAAATTTGGAGTTCAAATTTATAATTTAAACAAACAATCGAAGCTTTAGGGTTAGTGACAAAATTTTGAGAAATAAGTCAATATTTCCAAAATAAATTTTGAGATAAAATTTAACTTTTATAAAAAAAACTTTAAACCTATATAAAAGGAATTCGAACTTCAAGCCTATTTTCAAATTTTCGACTTAAGCGTCAAAATTTCAACTTTAAAGACCCTAATATTAGATTTGGTTTTTGAAGTTTTAACTTGAGAACTCGAAATTTTGAGAAAAATAAAGGTGGGCTGAACATAGATTTGTTCGGTAATTTTGAGCTAGCCAAGAAATATAATGAGACGGATCTAGAGGATCATTATTTTTTGGCAGTCAATAATTTATACAAAAAAATCGAAGCTTTAGGATTAGTGACAAAATTTTGAGAAATAAATCAATATTTCCAAAAAAAATTTTTCAGAAAAAATTTAACTTTTATAAAAATAATTTTTAACCTATATAAAAGGAATTCGAACTTCAACCTATTTTCAAATTTTCGACTTAAGCGTCGAAATTTCAACTTTAAAGATCCTAATATTAGATTTGGTTTTTGAAGTTTTAACTTAAGAACTCGAAATTTTGAGAAAAGTAAAGGTGGGCTGAACATAGATTTGTTCGGTAATTTTGATCTAGCCAAGAAATATAATGAGACGGATCTAGAGGATCATTATTTTTTGACAGTCAATTATTTTTGGAGGCTAAAGTATGAAAAATATAAAATAAAAAAATATCAAATGGGGACCTTTTTTTATTTGGTCGTTAGAAATTATTTTCCAGTACTGAAGTATGGAAAATATAAAAAAAATACTGAGAACTTTTTTTGGTCATCACAAATGAATGAAACTTAAGAATGGAAAGTAAAAATTATATTAACTGAGGGACCTCTGTTAGTTAATCAAATGTTGACAATATGGTAACCCTAAAGTTAGTACTCTGCTTTACAATTAAAATGAGTTTTTAAAAAAATAGTGGAATAAAAACGACTATTTTTATTTTATTATAAAACTGCCATCTGATTCATCTTTACACATTTATATGGGAAAGGGCTAAGTCTGAGATGTTTTTCAATTTTTTGTATAATATCGTGTGAAACATTTAAATTGTATCTATTATAATCATGACTTTATCATAAAAATTTTAAAAATATCAGATAAGTACATACTTCAATAATCTACCAAGGACACTATTCTCGACCATGAGTGAGCCAGTACCAAATGCAGCAGTTAATATATAATAATTATAACAATAAAATGTTATAAGATGGTTCAAATATTCAAATTAATGTTTCTTATTCACCTAAGCAGATCCACTTATATTAAGATCTTCTAAATTTTAACATTATTTTTCTTATTTTGGATACTGTAAGAAATACATCAATATTCATGCTTAATAATTAGCAATGGACAATTACTTGTTATTTTAAACTAGTTTTAATGAATCCTGTAGGTTTTCCTACAAATATAAAGCTGTTTCTGAAAGTAGTAGGTGCATTCAGAGTCACCATCCATTAATTATAGTAATTAAAATAAGAAAATATGTACGTGAAATATTATCAATTCACTAGGGAACAGCAATTTCCTTGTGTTAGATCTGTGACTTGTTTTCGATTAATTTTTGCCCTATAAATCCAAAAATAATCTCAGTTTCTGTCCATCACGTCAACTTTTTAATCTACAGGATACCCCTTCTTTGTTTGATAAATTATCAAAATGTGCATATAAAGGAAAATAAAGGTAAAAGTTACCAAATAACGCTTCTGCAAAGGCTATACTTATACGTATGCTAAATTGTGTTCATACAAATATTATTTTTTTTAAAAAGCGGTGAAAGTAAAAATAAAGGTAAACATTTTCGAGTACAGCTTTTTGTGTGGACGTTCTTGTCTGATTAGTCAACCATCATATATGTTTACATTTACATTTCATTTAGCTTGATATCCTGGCTTCAAATCTTGGTGTAATTCCTTGTCACCCTGCTTATCACTAACTGGGCCAAGATTTTTCAAGCAGTCAGCAAAGTGGCTGTGTAAAAAGTGCAATCTGATGGTCATGTATCAACTAAGCATTTTGAAGCGCTCCAAGATTTGCTGGACAATCTCGATCTAATTCTGAGCTCGTATATTATCAAAGTCTCTGACAATTACTTTAATTGCCGAGAAATGCTTCAAGTTCTGCCACTGTTTCGATGAAAGGTTCATTTTTAGTGAGCTACCGAACCCGCGGACCATCAAACACACTGGCCTTTGTTTTTCCAATTGATAATCTAGGAAATACCACAATGGACACTTGAAACAATAGGCTTCATTGGGCATAACTTTAACACATTTCTTTATGAGGCTCAGTTGTATATACAGAGGTGAAACATTAGATTCCTTTGTCGATAAGTGGCTCGCGTGCTTAAATCACCAGATTTCAATTCTCATCTTGGAGCCAATTTGTCTGCAACAAATGGTTCTCACGAGCTTCATTGTTCTACATTCACAAAATCCTTGATATATTCGCGTTGCTGGCCAAGGAAAAATAGGAACGTCAATACCGATGATCCATTGGTGCATGTAATATTGCAAAAAATCAGTGACTCTCTTTAAGCCTTCATATCGTCCATGCAAACAAGCTGAGTAACCTATTAGGATTTCCATTGTGGAGGAGGACACCCTTCAATCTTCACTTTGAATTACCAATAAAAAAGGACAGTCAGTTGCGTTTTAGGCAGAAATTCTCGACATTTCTATTAAACCTTTTATAACATTTTATGTTATGGCATTGTACAATTCCACCATCACTAAATAAATTTCCAAAAATTTGCAAAAATGCACCTTTTCTTGATCGAGAGTAGGATACCCACATAAGATGTAGAGAAAAACTGGACGTATTAGGACTACCAACATTTTGAAACCAGCCTATTTAACCCTAAAACATCTCAAAAAACGACCTCAACAGAAATTACGTTCCAAATTGTTCCCTAGTGTTATCACTATGACGAAGAGAAGTGGAGCATGTCCAAATTGTTATGAAATTAAAGAGAATTTGCTATGACAAATCCCGCACCATTTCAGTATGTGTTAGGACACAAGTTGAACAGTAAGGATTGGTCTTTATCTAAAACTTCTGAATACTTGTGGAAAGTGACCTGACAATTTTTTAACTTTGTTTTATGACTGTCATTTTTCTTAATAATTAGAGCTAAGTACAAAAGCATATCTTCAAGTATATTTTTATATAATAACAATAATAGTTATAAAATACCTAATTAGACCTTCTTAGTTCCTTTATGTTATTTTATTTTTAATTAATATCCTTAAAACAGAACTAGAATTGTTAATCTTAAAATCAACGTACTTTATAACATCCTCTGAAAGAGATCCATTAAATAAGACTTCTAGGGGGGCACAATAAAAGAAAAATGATCGTCACTCCAGTAACACGAACCCGTCAAGTTTTATCGACCACAACACAAACTATAAAACTAATGACATTAGGCAAATGGGTATAAAAAGACGAGCAGGTAAGAGGGGAACGAAACGACGTCGATAAACAGGAAACTTACACAATCTGATTATTTTTTGTTTTTTCAATTTTCAATACGTCAGTTCGTAACGATGCAGAATGTTCAATTATGCCGCAGAACTTTTATCGAGTTTAATCATACGCACATGATGCGCGGCGAGTTGAGTGTGGGTGTTGATGCTGATGCCGGATCTTGTCGACCTGGCCAAACATCATCAGGACAACGCGCAAACTGACAGTGTGCGAGAAGCGATCGCGGTTGACATACAGCCCCCACTCGACCACCCCCACTTGTCCGGGTTGCTTGGGCGACGCTCGAGACGCGCGCCGCCGCTACTGGCTTACCATAGAGGCGGGCGCGACGCTTTCGACTACTGAAAAGATAACCGTAGATGTCATGTACTGGTGATAAACTATTGATAAAGGCGAAAGCGGCAGGATTCTGTGGGGATTTTTATTCATACGGTTAAAAATTATCAACAATGACTTGACTCGATCCTCAGGGTTTTGGTTTTAATCTAATTTAATGATACCTTTATAAATGTTGTTATGCATTTTAAAAGCTCTAGACTAGAATGGGTTTGCGGCAATTAACAGTTGTAAAGCTCGTTTGAGCTGAAAAAAACCTCAAACAGCATAGATTAGATAAAGAACGTGTTTTTCTAGTTCCGTTTTATTTTAATACAATCCTCAACATAAAGACATGTATTTACTACAATTTCGACGCTTTTGCACTTACAAAAAAATTAATAATTATAATACAGAAAAGAATTTCAAAATGTACTCCATGCATGATATATTTAACATCTTTTCATTAGTTTAGACAACATTTTGACAACATTTTTCATTATTTGAAATAAGTTGATTTATCATTAAAATATAATATAATATAAATAGCAATAAAAAGCGACTTAACTAAATTACAAACCGTCCACAATTAACACCAAATTCGTTGTAAATACATACGCTTAATTAAAACTTGTTTATTAAAAACTATCCAAGCAAGTGACATCCTTGTTTAAATATATGTATTGAAACAGAAATAAAATATGACTACTTGTAACATTCGTTCGCCTTTAATTTTACCTACCTTTCTCTTTTCTATGAAAGATATTTAAGTTGTGAATGCAATTGTAAATATATTTCTAAATTTTATCACAAAAGTTATAAACTAGTAAAAAAAGTCCCAGAGACATATTTTCTGCGATTATTATACGAAGTATCTCGGTCACTATGTCAATAATTAACCAAGTTTTCAAAAGGCTTAGTAAAGACAAAAACTTGAAAAAAAAAGAGATTTATTCGTCCTTTAAAAGGGCAAATTAACTTATAAACTACCCCTAATCTAACCTAACCCCTAACAAGGCGCTCCTGGTTCGCAGCAAACTCTCTTAATACGATCGTTTACTACTTTATAGGTCAACATACCTTAATCAAACTCCACCAAACCTAACCAGTGCAGGTGATAAGGCAGACTGGCGAGAACGTTTATCGCTAACTAATTAGCAGAGCTGGGCAAATTACTTTTAAAAAGGAATCATTACATTACCCATTACTTTTTCAGAAAAAGGAATTAAATTACTTCGAACGACAATACCACTGGTTAAAAAGTAATTCAATTGCACATTACTTAGAAAAACGAATTAATTACAAAGCAATTACATTTTCAATTACTACTAAATTTTACAATATAAACGAAAGCATATAATGTACAAAATTCATTTTTTATTTAGTATTACAACTATCAACTAAAGGGAGACATACACAATGTAATGCCATAAATGTTATAATTTATATTACAAGAAAGAGGCTAAATAATATTCTAAAAAAAAAGAATTCATCATAAAGTTCGTTTTAAGGAATACAAAAAAAATACAAAATATCAAATTGTTTTTGTAAATTTTGACTTGTTTTTTCAAAATTTGGATTTTGTAATTTCGACTTTTCTAAAAAGTCTGAGTTCAAAATTTTGACATTTTTGAACATTTTTATCCTGTTTTTTAAATTTCGTCTTTCCTCTAGTTTTTTTTTTAAATTTCGATCACTTTGGAATATTTCGACTTTCTTTAAAAAAGTATAATTTTTGGGAATACTGTCTTTTATTAAAAATTCCGACTTATATTTCAAAATATTGACTTTTGATAATTTCTACTGTTTTTGGAGTCTATTTCTATTACAGAATTGCACTTTTTTTAATTAATAAACGTATTTTGAAAATTTCGACTTTTTTTTTAAATTTTCGATATTTTAAAATACCCACTTTTATTCGACTTTTCTCGGAATTTTCACTTATGTTTGAAAACCTTCACTGCCAAAATATTGGACTTTTGCTCAAAATTTTAACTTAGTTTCAAAAATTTAGACTTTTTTTCGCTTTTTCGAAAGTACAGGGTGAGCGAAACTCGATGTCTCAGCTCTATTATAAGACAAGGAAAAGCGATACAAGAAATCTGAAAAAATGGTTCTTAAATTGAATTAAATAAGGTCCATTTTAGGTCAAATTTGTATATTTTTCCAGATCTGGAAGCCAAAGTAATGACGTCGTCATTGAACTTTTTTTTCCAGAAACATACCTGGATTTTTGCATATTCAAAAGGAAATTAGTTTTTCTATACAAATTTTGTCGACAACAAAATTTTGTATCTTTTTTGGCTAAGAAGTTATAAGTAATTTTAATTGTAAAAAAAAGAATATTATCAATAATTCGTAATAATTACGATTTAAACAAGTAGCCTTTGGAAATGCAATAAATCAAAAATCAAAGTATAGGGGCGTCTGTCAATAATTAAGCCAATGGTTGACAAACATTTTCTGTTGACATTTGACTTTGAAAAAGGGTCAGTCAGAAAGAAAGGCCAACGCTAAACTGAAGATTACTAGACACCAAACTATTACGACTGAGCTCAACATGCCTTATACCCATAGTGGCTGGGCGTCTAAATTTAAATTTTATTCTGAAAGTTTTTAATAATTGAGAAAGTTTTGATGCTATAAATTTAATATTTGGGAATTTTATGTTTTTTGGTGTGGAAATTACAAATTTTCAATTTATATTGACGTTGCTTCCAGGGAGCACTAGTTTCACATAATCATTTACGTAAATTAAAACATATTTTTGTATCTGTTGAGTTAAACTTAAAACAAGTAAACAATATAAAAGAACGATTAATTTTACAAAGAAAAGGTACTCTTTTTTAAGTTGTCTAAAGCCAGCGGTTTTTAGGATATTTTCATCTAAATGTTTCAATGTATTTTTTTATTATTTTTAAATATTAAATTTATAACACCAAAACTTTCTCAATTATTAGGAAGTTTCAGAATAAAATCTAAACTTTGAAGGCCCTGTATCTCTTAAACCAGTCGCATTAGTTTAGGTGTTTAGGGCATGTTAAGCTCAATCGTAATATTTTAAGGTCTAGTATCCCTAGTGTTTGGTCCATTCTTTTTAATTTACCCTATATTATTTATTATTTTATGGAAAATTTCAAAAAAAACCCTAGAAGAGCAGGTGAATACTCTCGAGCTACTCCAAACATGTTATTCCAAACTTAAAAATATTTCATAGATTTGTCTCCAAAGCTTGTTTGATTGCAAATTTTTAATACTACATTTTTTACAATAAATTTCCTTATACCTTTTGGACGGAAAAAGATACCAAATTTTTTTGTTTACAGAATTTGTTAGGAAAAATTAGTTCTTTTTAAATGTAAGAAAATATAGGTATATTCCTAAAGAAAAAAAATTAAATGACGTTATTACTTTGGTTTTCAAATCTGGAAAAATATGCAGATTTAGCTTAAAATTGACCTTATTCATGCAGTGTAAAAATCTCTTTTCAGATTTCCTACATCGTCTTTGCTTTTCTTATAAAAGCTCCGAGACATCGAGTTTCGCTCACACTGTACAACTATTTTTAAAACTTGACTTCCTATCGAAATTTAGATTAATTTTTGAATATATTGACTTTATCTTGAATATTTGAATTCTGTGAAAAATGCCGACTTTTTAAAATTTTTGACATATTTTATAAAATGTCACCATTTAGTTAATTTTCCTAAAAAAAATTTTCCCAAATTTGACTTTTTTAAAAGAATTACATTTTTTTTTAATTTAAATATTTTGAAGGATTTCGAGTTTTTCTCAAGATTTATGTACTTGTTGAAAAATCTTACTTTGATTTTTATTCAAAATTTTCGACATGTCTTGAAAATTTTGAATTTCAAATCTTTTATCTTTTTAAACGTCCTCTTCTTCCAAAATTTGACTTATTTTAAAAATTTCAACTCTTTCACAATTCCGCATTTTTCCAAAATGTCTCCATTTTCCAAAACTTCAACTTTTTCTGGAAATTTAAACTTTTTAATAATTTATACTTAATTTTCAAAATTATTTTTTCTTTTTGATGATTCTATTACTGCGAAGTTTTATCTTTAAACTTCAATCCTATTCCAAAATTTGCACCTTTTTTCTGAAAATTTCGACCTTTGTTCAAAATTCTGTCTATTTCTTAAAGTTGTACGTATCAAATTTTTACTTTATTTCAAAAATTTTAACTTTTATGTAAATTTGACTCCTTTTATTAAAAATTCTATCAAAAATTTCGACTTTTCTTAATATTTTTTTTAAAATTTACACCGTTTTCTGAAAATTTCGACATTTTATCATCAAAATTTTGACTTTTTCTCAAATATTTGATTACCGAAGAATTCAATTTTTTTCCAAAACTTTAAATTTTGTAGAATCTTTGAATTTTTATAAAATTGAATTTTTGAAAAATTTGCCTTTCGCTAAAAATTTAAAGAACCTGACGTTTTAAATTAAAAATTTAAAGATGGCATTTTAAAAAGGGGCATTTTTCAACTTTAAGCTGAAAAGTTTCGAAAAAAAGAAGTCGGAATTTAAAAGAATTTTTGGGTTTAAAATTGAAACATGGAATTTGAAGAAAAAAAAACCTAAACAAGCCTGATTTTTAACATTAAATTCCAAAAAACAAAAAGCCTTAACATTTTTGGAATTCACAGTGGCAGCAGCTCACTGGGCCCTCATGAAGACAAATTTTAATTCTGAAGCATTTTTTAGATTTTAAAATAAAATCAAAATTTCGAATGAAAACTAATAAAATAACACAAAATCTCGGATTCACTTTCATTGGAAATTTGAACTTTAAATTTAAAATTTTTACTTTAGTTTTAAAATTTTGATTTTATATAAAATCAAAAACCATTTTTTAATTGTATTTTGCACTTTAATCTTCACATCTTAGTTTCAAGCTCTGTTAATTACATTGCAATATTTAAGTTGAAATCTTGAAACAGTTTGCTTTTTGGACATCGTGATGCTTCTTACAAAAATTTCAAATTTAAATTCAAATTAAGAAAAATATTTTTGTAGATATTCCAGATTATGATTTATTCCAACTCTTAATTTTTGACTTTAACCTCGAGCTTTTAACTTTAAAACTAAAACTTTGTCTTTAATCTTCAAATATCTAATTTTTTTTTATTTCAAAATTGTCGTTAAATATTTTTTCTGAGATGTTGACTTTAATCCCAAGTAAACTTTAGAGTCCTAATTTTAAAAAGATATGTTTTTTTAAATTGCAACTTTGCACTTGAGATTTTACAAAAAAATGAGAATTAAAAAGGAATTATGATTATTTTTAAGGAAATTTTAATTTCAAAAGTAGGAGGTTTCAAATAAATGAAATTTTAATTTAAACTGTTTCGACTCTTTCAATATTTAAATTTTTCTGTAAACAATATTTTTATCTAGAAACTGGATTTTGTCATTTCTCGAAATTAAAACTCAACGATAGAAATTTTAAAAAATAAATTAAAAATTTGGAGTGTCAACTTGAAATTTGGACTTGTTTTGGTCGAAGTTTTAACTTTTTCTCAAACTGTTGACCCGAAGATATTTGTCTAAAATTTCCAATTAAATTCGAAATCTGGAATACGATCCCCAAATTTAAACTGCTTCTTTGCAGCTTCAGTCTTACTTCCCAAATAACAATTCGTTTAAAATCGAGAAAAGTAAAAAGAAATTTAAAACAAATCTGGAAGAAATGTCTAAAAAAAATTTAGAAATTTTTTGAAATTTTGACTTTTTTTCCTTCTTTCGACTTTGACTTTATAAATTTTAAACTCGAAATTTCCACTTTTTTCAGTTTCAGTTTAAAATTCAATACTCGAATTTAACCTAAAAACCTTATTTCTTGATATTTCGACTTTAAATGACGAAATTTTAACTTTAATGCTGAAACTTTAAAACAATAATAATTACCAGTTTAAATTTTTTTAAATCACATATTAAAAAACGCAAAATTTTGAATAAAAAGAAACATTTTTTGAAATGTTGGGAATTCTGAAATTTTGCTTTTGAGATCTCAAACCTTAAATTATACAAGGCTTATTATCTCAGCAGAGAGTAATGCTTCAATTAGCATGTAGCGAAAATGTTTGCGTAATAAACAGTTAAAAGTCAGTTACAAGTCACCCGATGGAGGTTTGCTCTCTTGGGTACTTATACGACTGACTAACGGCTTTAAATTGGAAGTGTATACAACCACCGTACCATGCTGACGAGGCCAAGGAAGGCCGAAACTAGTCTATAGTTGCGGTTGTACATATTTTCAATTTTAAGCACGTTTAACTGTTTAATTACAGAACATTTAATTGGTCATTTGTCAAAACTAGATGAAAGTAAAGTCACACCGAGGACGTTTGCATCTATGGATGTTGCGATGCAACCCGTGATACAAGCTTTGCCTCACCTACGTGAACTTTGCAATTGCAGTCTAATTTTCATTAGATTCTAATGAAATTAGATTTCAATTGCATCGTAATAAACTTGTATATATTCGTATATACAAGGCTTATTATCTCACCGAATAAAATAATCTAAACAGTTTATGAATGGAGTTTAACTTAACTTCTCAAGTGAGTCTAAATGTCTAGGAATAGTCCTAGACCAAAAACTCACCTGGAATCCTCACTAGACTAGAATAATCAAGCGAGCCACGATAGCGTTCTGGACATGCCGCAGACTATTCAGCAAAAGCTGGGGTCTGAAACCGAAAATGATCTACTGGTTATATAGGATGCTAATTACATCCCTGATAACATACGCTTCTTTAGTATGGTGCCCAAAAATAATGAAAAAGATATCAGAAAATCAACTGAACATATTTCAGAGGTACGCATATCTGAGCTTAACAGGTGCAATGAACACCTGCCCAACAGCAGCAATGGAGGTAATGCTGAGTCTAACTCCTCTCCACCCTTTAGTGAAAAGGGAGACGATCAAAAGAGCCTCAAGATTACTACAATTAAAACAATTTAAAGAATAAGACTTCGCTGGTCACATGAGAATCCTCAAGGAATGTAGTCCTGTGATTTTAGCAAGATCGGTTGATTATATGCAACCCAGGTACGAATTTAATCATTCCCTTGAGGTGGACTTAAATAGCCACACTGACGCTCGATCAGTACTTAAAGAAAAACAGAAATTATATATCAGGTCTACAGATGGATCAAAGACAGCACATGGGACTGTAGTGGGAATTTATGGCCCTAACTGTAGGTTCTCTAAAGCCTTAGGAAAAGACTCAACTGTCTTTCAAACTACAATACATGCAACAAAACTCTGCGCCTACGAGTGTCTTCGAAGAAATTTGAAAAGAATAAAGATCTTCATTAATTCTGACAGTCAAATGACAAGAAAGGCTCTCAGCATCTGCATTGTTTAATCCAAACTAGCTTGGGACTCTCAACAAACTCTAAATCAACCGGCCAAACACAACAGGATCAAGTGGGTCCCAGGGCACAAAGGAATACAAGGGAATGAAGCTGCGAACCAACTCGCTAGAGAAGGATCTACATCGTCATTTCTTGGACCTGAACCGGCTTTTGGTTTTTCTAAAAGTCAAATCAACAATGAAGTCAAAAAATGGGAACCAAATTCAAAAATTTTTCACTGGAGATCATATCCAGGACTACGATAGGCGAAAAGATTTATATCTGGTAGGCTTGAAAAGACAAAGGTCTACTTAGAACTCAGCAAATCCGAATTGAGGATACTAACTGGCCTTTTAACAGAACATTGCCCTATGAGGTACCACCTCAAGAAAATGGGTCGAGCTGAATCAGACGTATGTCACTTTTGTGCAACAGTTGCGGATACTGCAGAACATGTGCTATGCAAGTACGATGCGCTTGCACGCAAAAGGCACTCGTATTGGCGTCCTTAGACCCCTTAAATATGGAAAAACTCAATCCCAGGTCCATAATAAACTTTTACAAGAGTTTGAACAAAGGAACTACATAGATCTGGGTATGAACAAAGGATCTCCTTAGGTCGAGGTACGGAGTTGACGAAAAGAAACACAAAACGACCCATATATAATCTAATCTATTCTAATCTAATGTAATCTAATCTAATCCAGTCATAGATTAGGATGTTTTCCATAGGTTATTGGTGCACATTTTGAGCTATTGTTACACTGAAATATAAATAAACTTAACAGTAGGTTTTACTGTTATGCAATATTAAATGTGATGAGTAGCTGGATTCGTCTCTCTTTCACATTTCCAATGAGGGGTCACATGACATTTAAATGAAAAAGTTAGAGGTGGTTCCCGCCCGCTCTGGATGTCTCACATTGATTGAATAAGAAATACATTTAAACGATGACGTGTCTAGGAAAAAAGTTTGCATATCTTCGGTAGCTAATGTATTCCAGTTAAAGTCTCCACCCGGTATATTTATTACACTAGAAGAGTAAGAAGGCACGAAACCCAATCTTATATTTTCATTCATTCATCAGAGACAGAAAGGCCGGAAACCTTTCCAAGTTCTTAGTATTGATTGTCTGAATCAAATTTCAACTGATTTGTATATTTAATGAGGATCATGGCTAAAATAAATCTAAATACGGAGCGCGATTGTCCATCCTACGCACCCTACGCAATTTGCCTGTCTGGAGGCTCAATAAATAGATATTTTTTGTCCCTAGCTAGGATCATAAACGCTGCTGTTTCGCAATGAGCACAAAAAACCTACAAGTCTGTAAACTCTTTTTTATAAGCTTGCTTTATATTACAAACGACAAGGGGACTGTTTAATAAACACCGACATAATTTCGTAAAAGCTTAAAAGATGCGAAAACTTCTGAAAAGTATGTTACATATTGACATCGTTTTCGCTGCGTCTACAAAGAAAAATGTTTTTCATATTAATTAAAATGCGGCCCCTTAGAAAGAGAAGGATGAAATCTAATAAAACATAAGCTTCAGCTTGTACCGAATTTTCCGCTTTATTGTCAGGTAAGTAGCTTTTTTCATCCTTCGCCTCAGTCCCATATTCCGCAAACAATTTTATATTCAAAGGTAAGTGCATTGCATCGCCTTTTACATTTAAAAGGCACTCTTGCAGTTTCACCAATTTAGCCAAAGCGGGAGATCTGCACCAGCAGCTAACAGAGTTTATTCCGGGCTGTTAGCTTTTCAAAATAATAAACTCGATGCACAGAGGCTGGTAGAAAACAAAGGCTGCATGATTGATAATGCACGAGGTTTTTAGGATTGTGTCCGTTCAAACGAATCCATTTAACCAGAATGCAATTTAGGTTTTTTGCGAGATATTCTCAGCTAATATCTGAGATGATATATAGAAGTTGGAAATTCGGTTGAAATAACCACAATGAAGCAGTAATAACTGACTGCCATCATAAGTGAAAACTTAAAACTAGGTAATTTAATAATATCACACGTCTTACAGCTACAAATATACTCATACTGTTAACAGAGCATGTTGGTAACTCTAACTAGTATGATGGCGATGTGAAACCATAAGGATATTTCCTATAAGAAACCGCTCAACGTGCCTAAAGAAGTCTTCACTTCAATAAAAATTTGTAGAATATGATTTTTTGTAGACTTCATTTCTAAATATTATACCATAAAGTATGTAACCCTGAACTTTTATAGCTAATATGACATTTTTTAATGATTATTTCAATCATTGTTACCTTTTTGAAAATAATTGTGGATTTTGTTAGTGGTTTAAAAAACCTAAATTCTAAAATGTTCAGTAATTCTGGTCTGCCAGGATCTCCATGTTTGATTTATGTAACATTTTAACTTTAGATTCACTTTTTTTTCGTCTTTATTGTTGTTATGCATATACCTAAAGAGGTTTCCTGTCTTAACTGAAATTCGAGAGTTTGTTAACACTAATTTATTTTTAATGTTATCAATGGACAAAAAAACTACAAAAGTGTTTTATATTATATGGGTTGTTTATAATATTGGGTAACTAGGTTTTAGGAGTTTACCAATTCTTTTCTTTTCAAAATTTGGTTTATGGCAGGGGGATTGTACGAATCCCATATTAAGGTTGCAGTTGCATCAGATTCTTCCGGAAGTTTTTTGAAAACTTTGAGGTTTCTGTAGAAATTTCTATCAAATTTCCTGTTTTAGACTCAAAATTTAATCTAGAGACCAAAGTTGATTTTGATATGGTATTAGAATTGTCATTTCAAAGTGTTCCCATATTTCAAAATTTTGAAAATTTTAATGAAAGTCGAGAGGGGATTAACTGAAATTACTGGAAGTACTAAAAATTGGTAATTTAATTCGAAATTGCTAGACACCTTTTTCTCGAAATTTCAGTATATAGGTTCTGATCCCAGAAGTTTTTATTTTTCCTTTGAAATTTCAAGACGAATCCTACAATTTAATCTGGAAATTATGAGTTTTTTTCGAAACTTTGACTTTAATTTCAAAACTTTCGATAATTAATTTTTCAAATAAAGAACAAATAAAATAAAAGTGAACAATTTAAGGTAAAAAATAAGAATCTTACTTTAAATTCGCCTCTTGTATGTGCTTCAGTCTCGAAATTCGGAAGTCAAGTGGTTTTTTTGGTCAAGTTCACAGTCGAAATTTCAAGTTGACAATCTAGAAATCATGTGGTTGTTTTATTTTCATTTTCGTCCTAAAATTTTGGTTTTTATCTCGACATTTCTATTTATTTAAGAAATATACGGCCTGTCTCAAACTTCAAAAATTTTGAAGTTTTAAATTCAGTGTCGGCATTTGAAATTTTTTCTGGGTATCAAGTTTGATCTAAAAATGAGGCTCTTTTCTGAAAGAACTCTGACTACCAAATTATTTTCAAAATTTCCGAGCTCGAAGTTTTGTCTTTTAATGCGAGGTTTTAACAGCATTTATTTTCGAATTTCAGGATTTTGACATTACTTCTTAGTACCAAATTTTATCTTAAAATTTGAAATTTAAATTTGAAATTCCGAGCAAAATGTAGAATTTTCATTTTTATTTTCGATGGTTTTACTTTTTTATCAATAATGTAAATGTTCGAAATTTCGAATTTTACTTAGAAATGATGGTTTTCCCACAAACTTATCTTTTAATCTTGAAATTTGAATCCTAAAAAAAATCTAGTTTCAAAGTCAAAATTTCGAATTTAATCTAATAATATTGTCTTTATTCACACAATTTGACGTTATTTAAAATTTGGTTTTGAATGCCATTTGCGCCTAACTTAGAAATGCGGACGTTGATCAGTAAAGATTTTTACATTAAAAGTTTCGAACAAAATGCAGATATTTTGACTTTTCGGAATTTTTCTTTAATTTCCTTGTTTTTATTTTTCTTTCAACGTTTAAAACAAGGGTTCCCAACCTTTTTTAGATGGTGCTTCTTTCCCCCCACTGCGGAGTAATTCATGAGCCCCTTTAAGTTTTTTTAATATAAGTCGAAAATTTTAGTCAAAACTGAGAGCTAAAAAAGTCAAGATTAAAAAAACTATCAAATCTTAGAAAGTGGTCGAAATTTTTAAAAACGGTCGAAAATTTGAAAAATAGCCGAAACTTTTAATCCGAAAAAATGAAAAAAAAAGGCGAAATGTTCAAAAACCTCCAAATTTTCATAAAACTTAAAATTTTAAACGGTGAAAATAAGTATTCAAAACGGTGAAATGAATAAATTCGAAAATTTTGAAAAATGCGGAAATGTTGAAAAATGCGGAAATTTTGAAAACTGGTGAAATTTTGAAAAATATGGATATTTTCATATAAATTCTAAATTTTTTAGCAAATAAAAATTTTGAAAAAAATATTGTTTTTATTTTTTAAAAGGGCCCAAATATTGAAAAATAATAAAAAATTTGACAAATTATAAATTTTGGAAAAAATAAAATTTTCGGAGAAATTCTAAAACTTGACAAACTATTTATTGAAGAAACAAAATTTTGAAATTATTTCGAAAATTCCGAAGAATTTTCAAAATTTTGAAAAATTGACGAACAAAATATTGCAATATTTTCAAAAAGATGAAATTATCAAAATAAATGCAAAAATAAAAAAAATAATAAATTTTAACAAAACATTTAAGGAATGTGAAAATTATCAATAATCGAAATTTAAAAAAAAATTGTAGGCATATAATTTTAAAAATTTTAAAGTCAAAATAAAAGTTAGTGAAAAATACTTAAAAAAAGACAATTTAAAAAAAAAGTCAACATTTCCCAAATATATTAAAATTTTTAAAAAAAATCGGAATTTTTAAATGAATTTGTGTAATTTTAAAAAGTCTCAGTCTTGAAAATTGGTAAAAAACCCCCAAAAAAAAAAATTTTGGAAAAAGTCAAAATCAAAAAAAGCAAATTTTAACATAATTCGAATAATTTATAAAAAAATTTCCGATTTCGATGAAATCGAAATTTGGAAAAATGGATAAATTTTGAAAAGAGGTCAAGAATTCCAAAAGCCACAATTAAAAAAAATTCCGAAAAAGAAACGAAATGAGAAAAAAAAGTCGACATTTTAAAATAAATGTTTTCAAATCTGTAAAAATTTCAATGAACATTTGAAATTTTCAAATAACGTGTATAGTTTTAAATAGAATAGAAATTTTAAAAAATGGTCGAAATTTTAAAAAGGGTCACATTTTGAAGAAATGTCATGCTTTAAAAAAATTGAAAAGTACAAAAAGAGTCGATATTTAAAAAAAATGTAGCATATAATTTTAAAAATTTTAAAAAGTTAAAATAAAAGTTGGCGGAAAATACTCAAGAAAAAAAACAAAATTTAAAAAATAAGTCAACATTTTCAAAAGAAAAATCAAAATTTTCAAAAAGATCGTAATTTTCAATAGAATTTGCGTAATTTTGAAAAGTCTAAATCATGAAAAATGGTAACAATACATCAAAAAATTTTTTTGAAAAAAGTCAAAATTAAAATCAAAATTTGAAAAATTTGTAAAAAAATTTCCGATTTTCAAAAAAGTCTAAATTTGCAAAAATAAATTAAATTTGCAAAAAGGTCAACACTTCTAAAAGCCAAAATTTTCATAACAAAATTTTGAAAAACAGACAAAATTAGAAAAAAAATCGATATTTTCAAGTCAACATTATGGAAACTGTCAAAATTTAAATGAACAATTGAAATTTTGACAAGAAAGAAGGAAAGAAGAAGAAATTTAAAAAAACAGTCAAATTTTTAAAAGGGGCCACATTTTGAAGAAATGTTATACTTTAAAAAAAATTACGAAATAAGTTGACATTTTTTTAAGAATAATTTAAGATAAATGAAAGTAATCAAAAATCTAGATTTTTAAAGAAACTCGAAATTTTGAATAAACATTGAAACCAAAAAGTCGAAATTTTAAAGTCAAAATAAAAAAAAACTCAATTTTGAAAACAACCACAAATTTTAAAAACAACCGAAATTTAGAAAAAATGTCGAACTTATCAATAAAGTTAGGATTTTCACAAAAAAAACCTAATTTTTGAACACCCAAATTTCCGAAATTTTGAAATTTTCAAAAAAGATTAAAATTTTCAAAATGGACAAACTTTTCAAAAAATTGGATGTTTCAAAAAAGTAACAATCTTTAAAAATATCGAAATTTTGAGGAAATGTCGAAAATGTTGAAAAATTACAAATTTAAAAAAAAAGAGTAGTAATTATATTATTAAGTAGGGAAAGGATTTCAGCCTTTTTTCCAAACAAAATTAAAAGCGTAGAATCCGAAATTATAAAAAGTTCGAATCTTCGTCGAAGTCCAATTAAATGAAAAGCTGAATCTTTCAGCAGTAGCAGACATTTTTTAATGATATCGAAATCTTAAAAAAATCAAAATTTTAAACCAGATACAATCTTATTTTAAAAAGTACGAATTTTGCAAAAAATTTGAAATTTTAATAAAATCCAACGCTTTAAAAAGTTACGTTTTTAAAAATGTCTAAATGCATATTGGTCCCCTTATAATCTCTTTACGCCTCATAGAAAGGCGGACACGACGAAGTTGGGAAATCCTGATAAAAGTTTAAGTTGTTTTTTTGCGAATTTCTACCACCAATCGAAAATTTCGACTCTAATCGCTAAATTGTTTTTCTGGGTTTTTCAATTTTAAAGTCGAAATTTAAATTTATAACACTAAATTTCAAGTCTAATCTGAAAAAATGGGTTTTTGTTCGAGAATTTTGACCTTATTGAAAAATATTATTCTAAAGTATTTTGAGATTAACTTTAAAATTTCCACTTTATTTTTGAAGTTTCCATCTTTTTCTCAACATAACAAGGGCTTAAATTCAGAAATTAGAGTTTAATTAAGTAAAAAAAAAAACGTTGAAAATTAATACAAAAGTAAAATTTTGGATAAAACCAATTTTTTTTAAATTAATGTTTAATAAGGTCGAAAAATCAAAACCCGAATTTAAAAAAAAACGTCAGGATGTTTAAAAAATCTGGAAATAAGCAGATGTTCAACGAAATCGTGAAATTTTATGAACAAAGTTGAAATTTTCTGAAAAAGTCGAGTTTCCCAAAAAATCCAAATTAAAAAAACTAGTTTTTTCGGATTTTTTACCTTTTTATTTAAATTTTGACATATTTGTTTGTAAATTTGAAGCAGAAATGGTTCAAAGAAAGATTTTTTGAAATTAATTTGTCGATAGTATCGTTTTTTCTTAGATGCCAACCTAATATTTACAAAATAAATGAATATTTGGGAGAAAAGTTAAGATATACAAAACCATTTTTGTCGAAATTTTAACTTTTATATTTAAATGTTCACTAACCTTCAAATTTGGAGAAAATACTTGAGGTTATGAATAAAGGATTTCCTCGAAATTAAAAAATGTTTTCGCGAACTTTTTATTAAAAATTTAATCCACGTTTATGGAAATATACAAATCTTAACGAAAAAAGAAAGTTATTTTGAACATATAAAAGAAGTTGAAATTTCCAAAAGGATTCGAAATTTCTACTATTAATAAATTTCTAAAAAAAAATTCATTTGTAAAATTTTATTAAATATGCGACTTATTCTTGAAATAATAAGGCAATTTTAGCAAAAAAAAACTATGTGACAAAAGAAAGTCAACACAAACAAAGGCGATATTTCTGGAAAGAGAATTAATCCAATTTTAAGATAAAAGTCAAACATTCGAGAAAAAGGCCAATTTTGTCGAGTAAAAATCTTCAAAAAATCTGATTTAAAAAAATCGAAAAAATGAAAAGTTGCAGAATTTTCGAATAGATGACGGCATTTTGAAAATACTTACTTAAAAGAAGATAAAATATCGTGAAAAGACAGGAAAAATAAAAAAATTGAATTTACGGTTAAAGACAAATTTTGCGGAAAGACGTTGAATTTCGATAATAAAATAAAAGTTTATAAAGAAATCACTAAGAGACCAACTTCAATCATTTGGACTTATATATGAATTAGAAATGTTATCCAGATTTTCTATATACTTTTTTCTACAATCAATTGCAATATTTATGTAACTGATGATTGTGTTGGTAATACCTCAGGTAAAAAGCTTTCATTCCCAATTCGCCATAAGTCGATCACTAAGCCAGTTTATGATATCTCTTCGTAGCGCTAAAACATTCGATTCTTTCGCAATTACTGGGTTTCCTAAAATTTAATAAACCTGTACTAACTCCAAAAATATTCATATAAATAAAATATTGTATAGGACAAATTTGATCTGCATTCTATTTTTCGGCTAAATCAAGTTTTTTATTTGAAAGAAAATAAAACTATACGATTCAAAAAGCCTTGGAATTCAAGCACCTACTTGTCTATAAAATATTTTTTTGTTTCAGCAATTCTTACAATATTGAAAAAAACCTGTAGTTTTCCGATAATCTATGATCCAATATCAACTAACCCGTTTAAAATCAAAATTTTATCTTTAGATATCTAGGAGATCGTGATGGGACGGTCATTTTTTGCACATATTGAGCTGTATCTTTTAGATTATTGGAATAACAATTATAAAAAAAATAATTTGGAAACCTTAAAGATAGCTCTTTCAAGTGACGTCGTACTCGATATATTGAATAAAACTTGATTTTTCCGTGACCAAATTGACCCCCCACTTTATTATAAAATATATTTCGTTTCTAGTCATTGGCTGGCGGTATTTCGGTGGCTTATCAAGGGCCAACACTGTGCAAAATTTCGAATTTCTACGTTACATATTTTTTGAGGAAAACCTTTTCGTGACAGTCGGACAGTACGAGTGAGATTATCAGGACTTCGTTTTTCTCTTTTGAGGTACGGAAGCCTAAAAAAAGAGTTATTTTGTGGAAAAGAAAATCAGAATTAAAAAAAATATTTTGAAATAAAACCTTTGGGAATAGATATTATTTTACTTGAATGCAAATAGGACAAACCTTCCACTCAGCTTCATAATGACTACACTCTACACACACTGCACGACTACGCTCTTGTTAAAAAAGATCAAACATTTCAAAATATCGAAGTTTTATGAAAAAGTTTTTTGTTACCTTTCCTTGTTCCTGAAGAAGCTTCCTACAATGACGGGTAAAACATTGAACATTGTGAACGGTTTTAGCGTGGTTTAATTCCAGAAGAAGAGGGTAAATCAAATATGAACCGGAATTACTATCATGTCGATATAAAGGCGTCGGTGGTATGCGCATACTCTTAGAAATGTCAGATGGGGATATCACGTGACTTCCTGCGCTCAAGCAAATTCCATTCGCGCCGTACGTTAGTTGCAAATACAATGAGTAAGCAAGAAGTTCATCCGCAGGTTGCGCAGCGCATTATTATTAAATTTCTTGGCGTTGAAAGTGTAGAACCCGCCGAAATTCTTCGTAGATTAGAAGCACACTTTGGGGATACTTGTTTCAAGAAAACTCAAGATGAATGGCAGAAAAAATTTTTACAGGGATGAACTCAAGTTGAATGAAGTTGAATGAACACCATGCCCGTCGTCCTCGGACCAGTGCTACTGCAAACAAGGTTAACGATTAACGCTTGTTCAAGGCCATTTGTTAGGTAATCACCGTTTAACTGTTGGTGAAATTGCAGATTAGATAGGGATAAGCTTTGGGGGTGCTCAATCCATCATTAGAGATGAGCTGGCGTTTCGAAAAATTTCAGCCAGGTGGGTATCTCATGTATTGACTGAAGAACAGAAACAACAACTCTGTCAGTGCCATCTTGGACGTTTTCAACGTGAAGGTGATGGTTTTTTGCAACGCACCGTTACGTGTAATGAGACTTGGGTCCACCATTACTCCCCTGAATCTAAATCAGGAAGCATGAAGTGGAGAAGAAATAGGGGAGGTGCACCTGTCAAGGCTCCTCCCAGCTGGAAAGGTTCTTGTGGCATTTTCTTTTGGGATTTTAAAGGAGTTGTGCACGTCGATTTTCTGCATGAACGTCGTATAGTTAATGCAGCCTCCTACTGCCATCTATTGGATGAAGCAAAACGTGCATATCGGCGTAAGAGGCGCAAATTTTCGCGCAGAAATGTGATTTTGCTCCACGATAATGCCCGCCACCACTCAGCCAATCTGATACATTCAAAATTGAGGGAATGCATTGGGCAACATTAGAACAGCCTCCTTATAGTCCCGACTTATCACCATGCGATTATCCTATGTTGAAGCCACTGACAACTCTAGGAGGTGAAAGATTCCATGATGATGCTGCTATTGAGACATTTGTGCGCATCTGCCTGCAAACACGCCTCCCTTCGTTTTATGATGATGGCATTAAAAAACTTCCAATCCGTTGGGAAAAATGCACAACAAAATTAGGAAACTATGTAGAAAAATAGTTACTAACTTTCATATACATACGTATCTTGTACCAATAAATTTTTAAAAACAAATTCCGATTCATATTGTATTTACCCTCGTAGTATTAGTCCTGGACAAGGAACCCTTCGTGAAAATAATATAATTTCCAGGTTATTCAAATCAGTTAACCTTGTGGGGAAAGAGTAACTAACTGACGTTATCAGAGATATTTCTAACCAATGATTAAACTTGAAACGTTTTTTCTCAAGCATTGAAAAATTAACCAAAAGATTGATTCACCTAAAAAAAGGTTTTCTCCCTACCAATGGCTTTCAATTTCCTTCGACAAGCGCATTTATTGGCCCTTTATTCCAAGTGACCCAAGTTGTTAAAATTCGGAACGGCATTGTAAAAAAAAATCGATTCACGGCATCATAACATTACGACGGGAATAGAATAATATATTGCAGAAAAGTTCAAGAGTATCCCCGAAAAAGGCGTGTGCCCCCGAAACTGACTCGCTTTGAAAGTGAATGAAATTCTTCGAGTAAAAACTTACTCTATAAACTTTTATTGTAGTTCATATAACAGTGGAAACTTTTGTCTTCGAACGCCGCCGCTAAAGTAGGATGAAGTGCGTTGACAATGCCGATCCATCCTTGAATATGATGAAACTTCAATAACACTTACTCCCATCCTAAATTGCTGTAACTCATTTAAACACAGTTCTGCAACTAGGTAGCGGATACTTACCATAACATAATAACAAAGTTTGAATTGTATTTCAAGCATAATTTAGGTTGAACGCCATAATATGTTTTCCTAGCAAATTTATGCGAATTATCATATTGTTAGTTGCTCGCTGCAAATATCTGAACACGCTGGAAAAGGGAGTAACAAAATGCAAATGTCCTTTTATAAATCTGAGATAAAATATTCTACTAGAAAATTGTAACTTGACGAAGGCAGTTACCATTAGAAAATAAGGCTGGAAGTAGTGCAGTTTTGCAGATATTATGACCCAAATGATCGAAAATTCAGCATAATCTTGACCCAGTCCACATTGTGCTGAAAAAATGTCTACCCTGTAAGAGGTCGAGTAATGTTTACACTTTCCTCTTTACAGTTCTGAAGAAACATTCTGAACAAGAAAAAAATTTGAAGTTATAAAAATAATGAATTTAGGAATTGATTTTAGAGAAAAAAGGTATTTGATTGAAATTAGAAAATTATGAGTCAATCAATATTTCTAAAATAAAATCTTCATTTCGAAATTTTGCAGATAAAATTTAAAATTGTTGGTATTAAATAAGAATATTGAGAAGAAAGTCAATGTTAAAAGAAGCTCGTATTTTTTATGATAAAAATTTCTTGAAATGCCAAGGTTTTGCTAAAATTTTAATTAATGTAAATATCTATAGCTATGGATATTAATATGGAATATTAGAGAGTGACATGCAAATTCAACATTTCACTGGAAGCTTAGAACTTCTAGAAAATTTTAAACTTAAAGTCAAAGATTCGACAAAAATATAATATTTCAAAATTTGAAATTTCGGAAAATATCTAGTAATTTAAACGTTTTAAAAAAGTTAAATTTTATAAATAATAATAATAAGTTTTTCATTTTCTTGCATTCGTGCAATTTTTTCGTTTCAATGTATGTCCTTATTAAACCTAATTTTTCTAGTGTAAGCTGTCTTAGAAGAATAAAACAAGTTAATTCCTAAACGGCGAGGTTTTTATTGAGTTATATCTCTTATTATGTGCAATTAAAGTGTAATATTTATGTATTTTCCTTGTAATACACACATGTCATGGTATTCGCATTAACAAAAAGTAAACTTTTTAGATTATTGTATCGAGAAGCATTAAAACCATGTGGAAATAAAAATAATTCTGTCCCAGTCCATCAATGTTGCACCTAAAACACATTCATGATTTTTAGACAATAAAAAATTTAGTTCGTGTCGTTAATTTCACTGGAATTTCACATAAAAAATAAAAACCGGTCCGATACGCGCACAGAATAAATTAGCATATTATAGATAATATACAAGGGTGTCCTTAATCACTTATGTCAATCATTTTAAGAGAAGGATAGAAATAAAAATGAGTATAATACGAATATTAAATTAAAACATTTTTAAATGTAACGAAAATAATCGCAGGTTTAACTCACTAGTTATTAAGAAAACAATTAAAATTTTCGGGAAAAAAAACTGAAAACTTACCTAGTACTAATTTAATATTTTTTTGTACTGAATCTCTCGAATATACTTTACTGTAGCGTATTAAATGCCTAAAATGGCCACGTAAGTGCTCAAGCAACTCAGTAATTACGAATTGACGACTTAATTCGTAACGTGTTTCGTAATAAATGTCAGGAGTCGTAAAGGCCTTATAAGATACGCCGATCCCACGAAAGTTTATTCGTTAAGTTTATTTTCTGTATTTTGGGTCAATATAATAATGCATTATTAAGACAAAGGAGAGAAATATCAGGTTGGAGAAAAGTTATCCGACCAAACCTGCCTACTTCCTAATTGATATTTATGATCCCCGTTTCTAGGAGAACTCAACTAAGACCCATTTATATCTCTACTAAACCGACAAGTTTATTCTATTGGACGAACGATCTTTAAACTGTTTCCAACTAGAGACCGTTGAGGGAATTTGTCTAGAGCAAAACTGTTTTAGCGAATTCACCGAGATTTACAGCATAATTGAAAGAAATAGGTACGTTAAATCCAGATACCTGTTTCACGTGATATACTATTAGAAATCTATTTCAAATCAGTAATGGCAAACACTGTTAAATAACTTTAGGGCGTATATATCTAAAAAAAAAGAACTTTAATGATTATTGTTTAAATTAGAATACAACATTTTGCGGTTATTCTTTCGTAAAGCGGTATGTGCCCCAAAGAAGCTAGGGAGGCACAGCTTCGCTGATTTTAAATATATATTTCAGCACACTCATACGGTTGAGACATTGTATCAAATCTTAATGTTGTACCTTTTCTGTGTACCTTCCTCATGTACCTTCCTTATGTACCTTTCTTATGTATGTGCTACAGTCCTGAAAGAATTTAAAGACATGGTCGATAAGTTTAACTTCGCAATAGAGACACATAAAAAATTAAAATACACATCTTGTTCCCTGAAACCAAGAAAGACTAAAAAACACAACAAAGGTTGCTCTAACGCGTTTCGATAGCAAAAGCGATAGAGTTACTCTGTATCTGTATCTCTCTGAAGGCGATAGCTTGGCTATCAAAACGCGTTAGAGCAAGCTTTATTGTGTTTTTTAATCTTTTTCGTTTTAGGGGACAAGATTTGTATTTCAATTTTTGAAAATAATCAAGGACCAGTCCGTTCCACCAAAAATAAAAAAATAAATAAAAATAAAGACACATATTGTGATCTGAAGTGATTTTTCTAAAAAAACTTTTATTTCAACATTTTCCTGTTTCTCAAAAGTTCTACTATTTTCTGAAAATTCGTCTTTTTTTCAAAATAAGCCTTTATTACCAAAATTCTAACATTTTTCAAAATTTTCCTACCAACCTAAAACTAACACTTTAAATGTCATCTCCTTGGCGAGATTTCGATATTTTTCTTGAGATTTTGATTCTTTTTATTTCGCGATTTTTTCAAAATTGAGAAAGTTGACTTTTTTAAAAATTCGCCTTTTTGTAAATTTTGACTTAAATTTCAGAATTCTATTTTTGTCGACGTTTTGGTTAATTCTTTTTCTTTTTAAAATTTTTACTTTTTACTCGCATATTAACTGTCTTTGGGAAATTAGTTTTTTTCTGAATTTCCAGTTCATACGATTCTTTGAACTTTTCTTGAAATTGCGACTGTTTTTGGAATTTATTACTTCTAAAATTTTTGCAATATTTCTTCAGAAATCTGCTTTTGCTGACAATCATTCTTTCTTTTCAATCGACTTTATTTTCTTTTTATTAAATCTTTGGCCTTTTTCTCAAAAGTTGCCTTTTTTATTTTCGAAATGACTTAGTTCTCAAAATTCTATTTTTTTTTCAAATTTATTTTACCAGGAAAATATTTAGTAAATATTATGTCATTTGTTAAAATATCGACCCTTTTCCATACACGTAAACTGTTTTCCTTTAATTTCGCAGTATTTCTCAATAATTTTACTTACTTTTAAAATTTTGTCTTTTCCTTAATTTCAATTTTCTTAAATTTCCACTTTTATTTCAAAAATAGTCTTTTCTTAAAAACTGCGACTCCTTTCATAGAATTTTTATTTTTTGAAATTTTAAATTTATTCTCAATCATTAATTTTTCCAAGAAATTAACGATTTATACCAAATTTGTACTTTACTCTCAAAACTTCGAAGTTTTCTTGAAATTTCGACTCTTTTTAAAATTAGAAATTTTTTTAGTGTTGTAATTTTCTAAAAATATTAATAAATTAAAAAAGACCTAGTTTGCAAGAAAACCAGTCGAAATTTTGCTCGACAGCACGTATATACTAGGATAAGTGCTCCATCCAAACCTATATATAATTGAAACTCCCAAGAAAATTAAAACACAAAAATTGTTCCCTGAAACCAAGAAAGATTAAAAAAAGATTAAAAAACACAACAAAGGTTGCTCTAACCCGTTTCGACAGCCAAGCTATTATCTTCAGAGAGATACGAGAGAGAAAGAGAAAGATAAGTGTCCATTTTTTAATCGAATTTTCCTCATTTGGTAACTTATTGATTACATTTTCTTTAGAACTGCTATTTTCAACCTCGTTACTAATGGCTTCGGTAATTCCATTAGAGACTACTTTACTGGGTTCCTCCACAGTTTTCGTCTTCGAGCTTCTCACTTGCATTTTCAATAGAAGGCATTTTTGCCATGGAAACGTCATCGTCGCCTAATAAGTCGTAATCCTGTTGATGTTCATTATCTCCTTCTTCTTCATTCACCTGTTCATCTTTAGGATATCTTGGGTTCAAAATTCCTTTTCATCCTCTCTTCAATTTGCTGAAGATCGCCATTTACTTGTCTTCGTTTGGCGATTAACTGTTCGATATCAATTTTACAGTTTTCTAATGAAAATTTATTAGCGTTATTCAGTCGTCTGGGAAGATACTGAATTTGGGGTTTTGTTTTGGTTAAAATAAAATTTATCCTTGGTTTCTGCCTTTCTTTTCATGTAGCAAACGCTTCATTCTCAGCATCTTTAATTCGATAATTTTGATTTTCGCTTGTTTTTTCTTTCGATTGAAGAACAACTCTTGCCTTTCTCGCTTAATTTCTTCCTTTTCCTTAATTTTGTGTTACTCGATTTTTTTCTCCAGCTTTGCCCTCTTTCTTCTCCCTCATTTTTAGTTTTGTTTCTTCCTGTTGGAATTTCTCAAGTGTGCCCAAGAGCGCCCCGAACTTTCTCCTATTTCTAGCCTTGGACTGCTCACCTTTGCTTTGCGCGGCCAAAGCTTCCTGCCGACTAGGTACTTCCTTAGGTGTTAGAATCACTTTACTTATAATTTGTCTTTGATTTTTATGGATTTCACTATCGTAAACATTTCTATTTGATAATCGCTGGAGAACTGAAACACCACTTCTTCGTTTGGGAGGCGGTTCGTTACTTTCGGGCCTACTTCTGTTACCACGAGAACCAAATCTGTTGCCTTCGTCGTTCTGATTAACGGGACCTCTTTTTGCACCCCAAATTCAGTATCCTCCCAGTCGACTGAATAACGCTAATTGAGCCTGTAAACCTGTAAAATTGATATCGAACGAGCGGAAAACAAAATTATCAAATTAAAGATGCTGAGAACGAAGAGTACGCTACATGGGAGGAGAGACAGAAACCAAGGATGAATTTTATATTAACCAAAACAAAACCCCAAATTCAGTATCTTCCCAGACTACTGAATGACGCTAGTAAATCTTTATTAGAAAGAGAACAGGTAAATGACGATCTTCAGCAAATTGAAAAGAAAATGAAAAGGAATTTTGAACCCAAGAAAACTAAAGATGAACAAGTGAATGAAGAAGAAGCAAATAATAAACATGAACAGGATCACGACTTATTAGGCGACGATGACGTTGCATGGCAGAGATGCCTTCTATTGAAAATGCAAATGAGGGCCTCGCAGATGAAAATTTGTGTACTGTGGAGGAACCCAGTAAAGTAGCCTCTAATGGAATTTCGAAAACCAATAGTAACGAGGTTAAAAATAGCTGTTCTGAAGAAAATGTAATCAATAAATCACCAAATGAGGAAAATTCGATTGCAAAAATAGATTCAGAAGATAATGTGAACCAAGCAGAGGAAAAATGTGAAGAAAGTACAAATACTGGTAGTGGTTTAGCAGATTAAATATATTGTTAAATATCAATTTAAATTTAGAAAAATTTCTTTCAGCTGTTGCAGTGGTTACCAGACGTGAGACGTTCTGTCTGTTCAACTTTTGGGCGCCTGCATAACGTTCACCGGCTTCCGATTCCAAATCTTCATTTTTTTCTATCTCTTCATCCCTTATCTTCCAGATTTCTTTCCGATATTTCTTTATTAATTTTCCTCTCCGGCTTTGCTTTGGTCTTCCACGCTTTCTTCCTCCATGGGGGTTCCAGTTTAAGATCTTCTTAGGTAGTCGGTCTTGTGACACTCTCTGTACATGTCCGCACCATAATAACTGATGGGTTCTGATGTCATCTACTATATTGTGTTTTATTTCTAATTACGTCTTATTCTGTCGTTTGGTATTCGGTCTTTCCTGGGTTTTCTAGCTGCTCGTCTCCGGAAATCCATTTCTGTAGCTTTTAGTTTTTTTTCTGTTCTTTCTTTTAATGACCACACCTCCGAGCTCTGCATTATTTTACTTTTTGCGATTGAGTTGTAAATTCTCTTCTTATTCTCTATAATTATGCTCTTGTCCCATAGTATGTTATTAAGCATGGCAATTGCTTTTCTTCCTTGGATATTCTTTTCCTATATTGCCTCATCCAGCATTCCGTCTCTAGAGATTCTCGTTCCCAGATATTTATAGTTTTTACAGTGGTTGATGGTATGTTCGGTCGCCAGTTTCAGGTCCTTTTGCTGTTTCCCCACGCACATATATTCGGTCTTTTTAATATTGACTTCCAGGCCCCAGTGTTTGTATTCCTTTAAAAGTTTTCGTGTCATGTACTCCATATCATTGATTTCCTGAACAACTACCACTCGATCGTCTGTAAATGATAGCGTATTTAATGTAGTATCGTCGTCTATTGGTAACCCCATACTACTGCATTTTGGTTTCCAGTTTTTCAATGCAGTTTCTAAGTAGATTTTAAATAGTGTTGGAAATATACAGCAAACTTGTTTGAGACCCTTTGTGACCAGGAACCCTGTTGTTAAACCATATCTTGTTTTCACTCTAGTTCTTGTGTCTTGGTACAGGGATTTTACTGCTTTAATTAATTCGGTGCTTATATTACTAACAATAGGTTGTAATGTTTCCCACATTCGTATTAGAGGCCCACTATCATAGGTCGTTTTCAGATCGAGAAACAAAGTATGGACTTCCTGATCAAACGCTGCTTTATTTTCTAGGATTTGTGTCAGTGAGAAGAGACGATCTATTGTGAATCTGCCTGCTCTGAATCATGCCCGTTCTTCAGCTTATATATCGATGTATTCGTTTTCTATTTTATTTTTAAGAATTTTTCTATATAGTCTGCTAATAGTACATGTAACCGCTATTCCCCGATAGTTATCACAGTTATTTTTGTCTCCTTTCTTAGGGATTGTGGATATGTATGATATTTTCAATTCCTCGGGTAGTTCCAATGTCTCGATGCATCTTTGGAACAGTTTTCTCACGCGAAATAGCTTTTCAGTTCCGCACTTTAGTAGTTCTCCGGGGATATTTCCTGGTCCTGGGGCCCTACCGTTTTTTAAGATTTTACCTGCACCCTTAGCTTCTAATGTTGTTAGTCTTATTGGGTATGCCTGTAGAGCTATATTTGGTTTTCCGTATTGGGTGTCTATAAACTCCGGCCTATCTTTTGTTAGCATCTTTGCAAAGTATTGATTTAATTCTTCTGGTCTAATTGGCGAGATTATTTCTCTATTTTGTTTTGTTCTCATATTCTTAAGAAGTCATCAGCTTTTTGTACTTTTTCTTCTTCCTATATAGGTGTCGGGTCTTAAGCACGTCTTTTCTCATTGGTTGTTCCTCTTGTTGCTGATCATTCTGCGTACTCTAGCTTGCCAGTCTTTGTATTGTAGTTTGTCGCTTATATTCTTTGAACTTGGGTATTTGTGATACTTGTTACGTTTTTCTTCGATTTCGTGTTGAATTTCTTTATCCCACCAATATAGTTTTTGCTGTTTTTCTTTTTTCTCTTGGTGACCTAATGATTCCAGCGCAGCTGAGTGCAGGCATTCCTTTATGTACCTATATTTTTCTTCTATATTAATAAAAATGTTTCGTTGTTTCTTTTGGTCCACTCTGTTTTTATATACCTCTCTTGTACTGTTATTTTCCAAGTTGTTTATATTATATCTTGTGGTTTCTTCATTTGTTGTGTGGTGTTATCTTGAATTATATTGTTTGTTTATGCTTGAAGTTATTTTTCATTTCAAAAGGTAGTGGCCACATGAGGCACCTCTTTGGACTCTTACATCTAGGAAGTTTAATCTAGATTTCTGGCGTATTATCATATAGTCGATAATACTTTTTAGGTATCTTGTTATTTATCTCCAGGTATTCTTATGAATGTCTCTATGTTGATAATGTTCATTTAATATTGAGAGATTGTTTTGATCGCATATATCTACAATTCTTTTTCGTTGTTATTAATAACATCCTCTTCATATTTTCCAATCACTTTATCAGGTTTTTTTCATTCTATTCTATTTCTTTCTATTCTTTCCAAAAGTATTATTTCTCTTGATGACCCAATTTTGCCTATTTCCTCGTTTAGTTGTTCAAAACGGCATTTTTATTCTGGACCAGATCATTATCGTTGACCGCATATACCCCCAATAATGTGTTGTTACCTACAATTTTAAGATTCATCGTTATAATTCTTTCACTAATCGGTTCCCAGGTGATTATGAACTTTTTTGGTTTTCTTTGTATTACTATGGACACCCCTTCTTTGGCTCTTTTTTCTTTGGGCACTCCACTATAAAAATGATCGTAACATCCCCAACTTTTAGAGACTTTTTCTTTCTTCTTGGTCTCCGTCAGCACTACAATGTCGAATCGAAGATTTTCCAATTAATTTCCGACTTCATTTATCTTCTTGGAGAGACCTTGTATATCCCATGTCCACATATCGCTGTTTTCGTCTTCTTATATCCGTCGGATTCTGAGGCTTTGGATTCGGTTTTTTAGCAGGAATTTTTTTAACGTAGGTTAGGGACCTGACCTACCTCTACCCTCCTCCTTTATCCGGGATTGGGACCGGCAGTGACAACGGTAGGTTACTCAATCCACCCACAGCTGTCCCAGGTGGACTTTCATAATTTTTGAAGTAAAAACTCTTGAAGTGAAAACTTCTTTAGGCACGTTGGACACTTTTTTGTAATATGATTTTTTCTAGGAAAGTACTTCCTAAGAGTTTAAGTGAAATTGTGAATAACATTTTACGAATTTCCGCTTACACACTTTCGGGGCAACTGTGGGTCGGGGCCCCGTATCATTGATACGGCTGAAATGATGATAGCTACGCCTCTGTTGAAATTTCAAATTTAAACTCGAAATTGTCACATGAAAATCCTTAATTATTTACCAAAGAGATTAAAAATTCTAAAATATGCGAAATTTAACGATTGAAATAAAAAATTTGAGCCTTTTTTCCATAAATTTGGTTTTCTACAGAAATTTGACTTCTCGCTTTTTCTAAAAATACTAATTTTTATCCCTTCAACTTTGTTTCTTAGAATTTTGCAATAAAAGACCAAATTAAAAAAATTAAAATTTCAAATTTTTAACAAGGAGTTTGACGAAATAGTCAAAATTTTGAAAAAAAAAATCCATTTAAATGAAGAATTTTTAAAATTTTTTCTTTATTTGGAAATATTGATCTTAAAGCCAAATATTTGATTTTGTTCTAAAAATGTTGATGGAAATTTAAAAATTTCAAAAAAAAGTAAAATTTTTGAGAAAGTATTTGTTAATGGATTTAGCCTTTTTCAATATTTTATCTTTTTTTTAAAGGTTAAAGATTGAACTTGTACTTTTCATACATTTTATTTTTCTAAAATTTTGACTTCAAACAAAATTTAGCTTTTGTTTAGCAAGTGTAACCATATTTTCTTTATTCTTATAGACATATATAGACATTTTTTAGAAATAACGAATTGAAACTAGAACTTAAAGAAATTTAAAATTATAAATTTGGAATGTTGTTAAAATCTCAAAAATTGGATTTTTGCTCGAAAACTGAAAATTTCTAGGACACAAAATTGTAAGATTAAAATATTTAAGTCAAATTACACTGAACAAATTTAATATAATTTAGAACAAGTCAATAAATATCCAAAATAAAAAATATTAAAGTTGAAATTTTGAAAAATTGTTATTTATAAGTTTACTTTGTGTTTTCTCAAAATTTAAACTTTTTCTACAAATGTTAACTTTTTTCCTAAAATTTGGACATTTTTTCGCCATTTTAAATATAAAAACTCAAAGTTAAAAATAAAATTTGCAAATTTAAACTAAAGCTTTTGAATTTAAAGTATAAATTTTGCCAACATTCATAGCGAAAATTCTAAACTTTTAATGCATATATAAATTGCAAGAGTTAAAGTTCAAAAACCTTATAAAAAAAGTTACTTCAATTTTTGAACTTAAATTTTCTATGAAAAAATTGAAATTTTAGGATCAAGGCCAAAAAAACGCTAAATTTCAATTTAAAGGCAAAATTTCAGGAATGCTGTATCTGAAAAGTTTGTTAATGAACTTAACAATTTAAGAAAAACATACAAAAATCGACTCTTGATACAAAAGTTTCGGGAGGAACAAAACGAACTTTTGAGTTTAACAAGTTTAACAACTTAATATTTTAGAAAACATTCAATTTTGACTTCTTAATGCAAAACAATCTAAAAAAAAATCACAACTTTGGGGCTAAAGTCAAAATCCTGAAGAAAAAGTCAAAGTTTTCAGAATAAAAAAAAACTATTCTGGTGTAAACAAAATTTGAAATTTTGAGTTAAACAGTGTTACCATTTCAAGTTTTCTCTTAAAATTTTGACCCCAGTTTTAATACCCCGGCTTTAAATTCGTTAAATATTGCGTTTTTTTCTTAAAATTATTACGAAGTTTCAAATTTCTAGAAAAAAATTGAAATAGGGAAATTTTAGATGAAATATTGAGAGAAAAGTCACATTCTGGAATTTTAAGAAGTTTCATATCTTCTTGGGGTTTCGAAAAAAAGATAAAATTTGAAAACCAATATTTAAAAAAAATTAAACTCTAACTAACAACTTCAAAAATGAAGATATTAGATTTTGGTTGAAAGAATAGTTGAAGTTTAAAGACAAAAATAAATTTAGATTTTTTTGTAAATGTTGATATTTCCATAAAAACTCGAATTTACCAAAAAAAAAGAAGGAAAACTGTGTCTCTATCTTAGATGAAAAACACATCACTGCTTTAACCCAAATTTAGAGGAAAACAACATTTTTAATTAAAACTCGAAATTTTAATACAAGAAAAGAAATATTTTAAGATGAAAGTCTTAATTTTAAGAAAGAACCGCAAACTTTTAAAAAATAGTCCAGTTAAATATTGAAATTTCAATTTTTATTTACTTATAAATTTCAAGTTCTCTTGTGTTATAATAAAAATATAAAAAAAATGTATTCTGATATCTTCAGATATATACACTTTATTCTACAATCAATCAATATATTTATGGAATTAATAACTGTGTTGATAATGACAGGATAAAAAGCATTTACTCTCAATTCGCAATAAGTCGATGACTAACAGAGTTTAATGAGATTGCCTCGGATCGCGCTAAAGTATTCGATTTCAACCGCATTTAATGCGTTGCGAACTCCGAAAATATCCATCTAAATGAAATAATGTAAAACACAAATTTGATTTACATTCTATCCTTCAGCGAAATCAAGTTTTTTATTTAAAAAAAAATCATCACTATATGGGTCAAAAAGCCTTGGAATACAAGCACCTATTTTTTAATAAAATAGTTCTTTTCTGAACAAGTATTAGGATAACAAAAAATTGCAGATTTTTTGATAATCTATTGACCAATATCTACTAACCTTATAAAAATCTGAATTTCAACAGTCCATTCAAAAAGTCCATAGGATGACACATAGATGGCGTTACTAGAATTTTGTCCATATGATATTTGTTTACTACTAACCTTCAAACGATACGTGTATAAATTTGACAGCGATCTGATTATTGATTCGTGAGTTATAGCATTTTGTGTGAAGCAACTTTTGTTATTGAAAAAAAATGGAAAAAAGTGAATTTCGAGTTTTGATAAAGCATTGCTTTTTGATAAAAAAAAAATACAATGGAAACCAAACAATGGCTTGATAAACATTATCCGAACTCTGCTGCATCGAGACAAATGGTAGAGAAGTGGATTGCTGAATTTAAACGTGGTCGTACCAGCACAAATGGACGCCCAAATGAGGCTGTTATTCAAGAAAACATTAAAAAAAACACAAATTGGTTATGAATGATGGCAAATTAAAGGTGCACAAGCTGGTTGACATTGTAAGAATATCAGATGGTAGTGTTTTTACCATTTTACACGAACATTTGGGTATGCAAAAGTTCTGTGCAAAGGAGGTGCCGCGTGAGCTCACAGTCGACCAAAAACAACAACGAATCGATGCTTCAGAGGAGTGTTTGGCGCTGTTAACCGCAATAAAATAGAATTCTATCATCGATATGTGACAACGGATGAGAGATGGCTTCACTATTACACAGCAGAATCCAAAAGACAGTCAGCTGAGTGGACAGCAGTCGACGAACCGAATCCAAAGCGAGCAAAGACGCAACAGTCGGCCGGTAAGGTCATGGCTTCTGTATTTTGGGATGCGAACGAAATAATATTCATCGACTATCTCCAAAAAGGAACCACCATCAACAGCGACTATTACTGTGCACTTTTGGTTGGATTGAAGGCTGAAATCGCAAAGAAACGGCGTCATTTGCAAAAGAAAAGAGTGTCGTTTCACCAAGACAATGCACCGTGTCACAAATCGATTAAAACGATGGCAAAATTGAATGAATTGGGCTCCGAATTGCTTACCCACCCATCGTATTCTCCAGATTTAGCTCCCAGCGACTTTTTCCTGTTTTCAGATCTCGAGAGAATGCTTGTTGGAAAGAAATTTAAGTCCAATGATGAAGTAATCGCTGAAACTGGTGTCGAAAAGTTGGAAAATCGCTATACTCGTTGTATCGCCCTCGAAGGCAACTATGTTGAATAATAAAATCGAGTTTTGTCAAAATTTTGTTTTTTTCTTACTATCCTACGGACTTATTGAATGACCTGGTACCTTCAGAAACCTACAAGGATAGGAGGGAACTATCATTTCTGATATATTTTGAGTTGTATCTTTAAGACTATTGGATCAACTATTATAATAAAAATTATTTTAGGATCCTTGCAGGTAGCTGTTTCAAATGATACCTCACACGATATATTAACTAAAACTTGATCTTTCGGAGACGAAGTTAACCCCCTATTTTATTATAAAATATTTTCTTTTTCTAATCGATTGATGGCGGTATTTGTGAAGGTCATAGAGAGCTAACGCTGGGTAAAATTTCAAATTTCTACGCTTCATGCATTTTGAGAAAACACTCTTTGCAACAAACGGACGAACGGGTACGAGAGTGATATTGTAAGAGTTCCGTTTTTTCTTTCATCCATAAAAATGGAAATATCAGCAAATGGTCAAAACAAAAATTAAAACTTAAGGAAAGAGGTAAAAGAGTTTTCCGGAAAAAGTTGAATATTTCCAGAGAAATTCGAATTTGCCAAAAAAAGTTGTAAGAAAAGCTAACTTCGTCGTGAAACAGTTTAGTTCTACCCTCCGGATAGCTAATCTTGCGATAGTAATCCTTCTCAGTAAAAGTGAAGCCGCAGGCTCGGACTAGCTTCGATGAAAAACGCACCAATGCTTTCGTCCAAAGTAACAACACTTTTATTTTAAACTTAACATTTTAGGAGAAGAAAAAATATTCTTAATTCTTTTAAAACAAAAGTCCAAATTTCAGGAAAAAACCGGAAATGTAAAAAAAAATATTTAAGTTGGAAACGAAAAATTTCAATTTGGATTAAAGTATTTAGAATAAGTCAATATTGTATGGAAAATGTGAAAGTTGTGAATAACTGGTTTAACTTCTAAAAATTAGTGAGCGACTTTTGCATGGATTTCTGTAAAATTTTAAAAATAAATCAACAAAATGTACGTAAAATTCTAAACTTTGGGGTAAAACAAGAATTATTTTAAGCGCTTAAAGACATTTCAAATAAAAATAAGATAATTCAGAATTACTGGAATAAATCATAAATTTGAATTTTAGGACGAAATTAAGAAAAGTAAGTTTAATAGGTCTTAAAAGGAAAGAAATTAAAAATGTAAACCCTACATTTTGAGAAAAAAGCTTCAATTAGGGGAAACATGCAAAATTCATTTTATAAAAATTTTTTATAATTTTGATTTAAACATTAGTGACAAATGTGAAATAATCGAATAATAAAATATCAACATTTACAGAGAGCCAAAATTTCAAATTTAAAATTAAAATTTTAGGGACAAAATAAAAATAATTTTTATAAACTCAAACTAGGAGTTTTAATAAAAAAACAGTCAAAATAAAAACGCAAGCGTACAATACCAGAGTAATAGTAAAGTCAAAATTATAGGTTATAATTCGAGACTTTAAGTCTAAATCGATGCGGAGTGTAAAATTCTGTTAACGTGGATTTTTGAATCTGCACCGAACTGAAATAAACCAATATTTTAACCGGCTCTATTCCGGTTTTCGTTCCCACAAAAATAACAGTTTTTTCGGTTTCCGCTTTTTAGTTCAGTTCCGGTTCTAAGCCCTAGTTTTTGCCTCAACATCCTCTCTTGTAGCGATTTGATTAAATGCGTCAAAATTGGAGTAATTTCCTTTTTGGATGCCAAACCCACTGAAAATTTAGTGGCGTCCTAGACCATATTTTGCCGCTGCTCTAATATTAAATGAGTATGATGCTATGGCGTTCCTAAAAGGGAAATAATGATTAGAATTCAGAACGCGATTCCAGCTTCTGTTCCAATAACGCTTCGCTTTAATGGACGATCCAAAAATCCTTGCTGTGATTGTTCCTCCCTCAGATTTACTTTTTCACTGTGTTGACTGCGCTTTGTTATACCTTTCGCCCTAACGTCTTGAAATTTTCAGGTCAATGATCTTTTTCGACAAATAAGATAATCTTTCGGATGAGTTGGTTTTACTTGAGGGAGGATTACTTCACAATGTACATTGTATTGCAAATTACAGCTAGTTATCATAAATTAAATTAACTTCGTAATAAATTTCTCTGGAAGATTGTTAAATCAGACCAACAACGCAAAACGTTTTCTTAGTTATTTTGCGAGCCGTTTAGCTTACAAGTTCAACTCGTTAATCATCAGTCGGCCCTTTATCATCTATAAATCACCCTCGCCCGAAGCTAGTAACTTCAGATTAACACCTCGTCACCAATTTATTACTTTCAAGGTGTCATATAAAGTTGCAACTTATTAAACTCTTTTTGAGATTTCAGCTTGGAATCTGAACTTATTACGCAAGAATGTAAAATTCCGTAATAGCGTTTTTTCGTTAGACCTCATTAATCTTTACATTAAAAGTTTCCTTATTATTAAGAATCAGTCTCAATTCACGATGAAAATTTTAAACGATTTTCCTTATTTTAGAAATATAAAGCCATTTAATGTTCAAAATTGCACAGTTAGCCAGTCTTCCTGGCATATTGTTGTCATCATAGTTAATTCGAAATTTTCTCCTCTTTAAAATGTACCCAAAGGTACTTCCAGCTTTCCAGATTTTATGAGAACTCATAATCGACTAGAACGAATATTATAAAAGGGTTTAGTGAAGAAGGGCACACCAGTTTAAAATAATTGTTTTGTTCTTCTGAAAAGAGCCACTGTAAACATTCGTTGTTTCGTTGATACGAAAAGGTTACAATTTTGCAACTGCTTTTAAAAGGCAAATAACAGTCTACTAGAAAAAATTAAATCTCTGACAAAACATGGTTTAAATAACCGATAAACATATATTCAAAAAATATGAAATTCTGACAAAATAAAATTCCAAAAATGACAGTTTCATTATGGCGGAAAAACACTCTTGCTAGAGTGTCTCTATAGGTAACTACTAAATTTCGCCACCTATTGATTTGTGAAAAAATTGCGAAAGAAATTCCAGGAGCATCATACAAATAAAACATGACGTAGACTGCAATCTTGTTATCTAAATTTTAGGATTCAAAAGAAAAGTTCAAAAATTTGAAAATTTATGACACATCTCACACATTTTCTTACATCTTTCTAGAAATATGATCAGTTAATTGTCCAAGATGACAAATTACTTTAAGGTTCAAATTTAGTGATCACAAAATATTTCGAAACACCCAAGACATTTCAGCTTAAAATTTAGAAAAAAATTCAACATTTTTGCAAATGATTTACTGCAAAATGTTCTACTTTTTAATTTAGAATTTTTAATATTATTGAATTTAAGTAACAATTGCCATTTTCTAAATTTTGACTTCGTTTCTCTATAAGTTTAATTCCCTCGCAAAGGGCAGCCCCATTATGCCTTCAAAGCACTGCGAGTATAATGCGGAAACAAAGATAGATCGCGATGAATCGCCTTCTTAAACAAGACAGGTTGTAATTTTTGGGAAAAATTCCTTTCGGTAACGAGTTCCATAGCTTGGAAATTCTATAGAAAAAAGGAGTCTCAGTAGACAGAAGTCCTCGCTGTGTCAAGCTGGACCACACGGAATTTGCTTTCTCCGACTGTCTTGTATGCCTCAAGAATCTTGCTCTTGGGGGGATCAATCCTATTATTTTCTGCGAGCATTTTTCATGATAGTACTTGTAGATTGTGTAGAGTCAATTCAAAGAAGAGCAATTCGCCTAATTGATGACCAAAATTTTACTGATTCCCTCGAAACGCTAGAGCGCAGGCGGATGGCTGGTGACTTATCTCCCATGATAGTAGATGTAGAAAAAAGATAAGTCACCAACCATCCACCTGTGCTCTAGTGCTTTGAGAGAATCGGTCAACTCTCGTCATCAATTAGGTGAATCGTTCCTCTTTGAATTAAATCCAAAAGAACTAAAGTGTGCGTTGGGGCTGAACTCGAAACTTCAGAACAGTGTTCTAGTGTTGGCCTAATTTGAGCTTTGTATAGTGTGAGTAGCTGATGAGATGTCAAGTACTTTTTAGCTCTAAAAATGAAGCCTAGCTTCTGACAGGCGGACTTAACAATGACGCGCACATAATCGTCCGAAGAAAAGTTAGTGATCGCATTCAATCCTATGACAGACAGATTAGATCTCATCGGGAGAATTTTACAATTCATTAGTATGTTTGTTGTATTTTCTCCCGATGTTAAAACCACGGCCTGAATTTTTGAAGCATCGAAGTCGACCAGATTTTTTTTACCCTATTCCAGAATGATTTCGAGATCCCCATTATTCATATTTATCTGCTATTCCCCCAGTTAATTTGAATTAGCGACGGATTATGGTTTGTCGGAGGAAAAAGGTGACACCAGGCTACTATCATCTGCATAGCTGTATAGCGATTTGGAACTTGGAACTAAGAGATCGCTCATGTGTAACAGAAACAGGGTAGGAGACAAGACAGACCCCTGAGACAAGACTGATCTCTGAGACATCATAAATGTCTCGGATGAGATGCTATCGACGACGACCTGAAGAGATCTGTCAGCGAGAAATGACAAAGTCCAAGAGAAAGACCGTAAGATGTTACTTTGGAGAGAAGAGATAGGTGCCAGACTCTGTCGAAGGCCCTTGATATATCCAATGCCACAATTTTAGCCTCACCATGTTTTTTAAATAGCTGAGATACAGATATAAGTAACATATGCTAGCGGATCGCCAGTTGAGCGTTGTTGTCTGAAACCGTATTACTTGTCCGAGATGATTCTATTTTCCTCCAGATATTTGAAAATCTCGATGTTGATAACCTGTTCCATCACTTTAGATATAACGGGTAACAAAGATATAGAGCGATAATTGTTAGCCAGATTTCTTTTAGTCTTTCTTTGGTACAGGCTGGACCTTAGCAGATTTTTAGATGCTAGGGAATACACCTTTGTTGTAAAAAAGTGTAAACAATTGGCTCAGGTCAGGAGTCAATTTTGCAGTGCACTTCTTAAGAACAATAGTGGCCATAATCTTTTGAAGTGTCAAGCTCGAGGAGAATTATCCTGATTGTAGGTGGTCAGAAAACAACTTCAGGCATTGAAGTGCCAACCTTAGGAAGAATAAAAGGTTCTGAAAAAAATTTTCAGTAAACATTAAAGCTAAGAGGTCAGGGTTTTCCTTGAAAATAGTCGCAACATGGTTGTTGTCATCGAGTAAAGGTAAAAAACTTTAAGAAGTAAAATTCTTCCCAATCGACTTTGCTAATCCCCAAAAGGACCTGGAATCGTTCGGGTAGTTGATGAGCTTCTGGAGTATTTTACGATCGAAATAACTTTTTGTCTCGTTAATAACCTGTTTACAAAAATTTTGTGCATCTATAACGGTGGTCCGAGTCTCGACTAAGGAATTATTTCACCAACGACGATATGCGCGATTTTTGCTGGAGACAGCCCGAGAACATTTTTTACTGAATCTAGATTTACTGGAGGCAAACTTCTTTTGGGAGTAGGGAGTTGAACATTCTATAACAATCAGGATAAATTCAAAGATGGATTCGGCGACTGAGGAAGGGTTGAAATACAAATCTTCTCCCCTGAAACCAAGAAAGATTAAAAAGCATAACAAAGGTTGTTGTAACCTGTTTTGATAGCCAAGTTATCATCTTCAGAGAGATACGTTGGTTTGTCTGAGTTAAAGTAGACTTCTTGCCATGCGAAAGATGCAAAGAAGTATCTTAATTCTTTTCAGTTAGCAGAGTTAAAATGCCAAACCCTACGGGACTTAGTCTGACAATGAGGTGTTATTTAAAGCGAGCGAGAGGCTGCTACATGCTTATGATCGGAATTTTGAAGCGGTTATGTCACAGAAATTTTATACGAATTTGGAGAATGTGTAAGAAAAAGTTCGAGTAGATTAGGTTGATGGGTGAGAGAGAAACACGGTGGAAACCAAACTGTAATTAACTATTTTTATGAACTCGTCAAATAATGCGATAGCTGTGGTGGTCACAAAACTATTTTGGCAACCACTGCATTACAGTCAAAAGAAATAAACCTTGTTTAGTCATAAAATGTCGATAGGCATGAAAACTGAAAATACGAAAATATTTGTCTCCGATACCCCTTGGGCGATTCATTTTTTCACATGAAAATCGGCCGATGAATGATCGCAGAATAAAGTTAATATAAAATTGCGAACAGTTCGAAATATTATGGAAAGAAATCCTTGCGAGTGTAACAAAGTGGCCAAAACTCAAGAGACATATTTTCGGTGACTAGTACAAACGTTTTGAGTTTTGTGAATCTATGAGGGAAACAAGTGATGCTGTCAACAAAAGGTGTTCTAATCCACATATTGTTTATTAATGAATTATCTTTTTTTTATTGACGCCTCAATCCTCAAATACTTACGAAAAATAGTCATTTGAGTATTCCTTGTATCTATCCTGAGAAATGAAATGTTTGAGGTACTATCGGATTTCGTCCTTGGTATATTTTTTATAAACTATCGACAAATGTTTATCCTTCGAGATTAAATAATCCGGTTTGTTGAGCATTTAATTTTTTGAATCCTTTGATTTATATTTTCAAATTCCTGTTTCAGATAGGGTTCTAAGCCCTTAGTCTGATTTATCATATATTCGCACATTCTATTTAACCGAATAGGTTTTGTTTTCTTTTATAGTCAGTCGGTTTGGAATGCAAGCGAACTTGTTACTGTGGCTTTGCTGTATTCATTGTGGATTATTATGAGTATTTTCAGCTTCAATTAGGTGAAATAAACACGTAACACGTAACACGTGACAAATTCTTCCCCTTCATTTAATTAGATATTAATTTGATGAAGAAAAAAATAATCCAAGTATTTATTAAAAAATTATGCAATCATTACCCAATTAGCGAATGGAAACTTAGGGAGATAATTTCCGGCAAATTATTGAATGAGGATGCCCTGTCAGGAACAAGAACAGTGATAAAGACTGCCGAACGGCAGATTTCTAATAATGTCGATGCGATAATCGAGGTGAAAAGCAAGCCATTTCCTATGACCTACAGGAAGAAGCAAGAAGGGATATTGTGATCAATTCCGTACCGCATCGATTTCCATAGTTTTGGCGTCTTCAATCATGCATGTAGATTTACTCGACTCCAGACTGGATTCCTTTGTTCACAGGTTGATTATTCCTCGAAAGCTACGAGATATAAAACATGGAGTTTTGCAGGATCGAGTCCTATTTCAGACAAGCGATTCAGCGATTAAGTTTTATTATATCTTAATAAGTTACTGCTTCCCATAATTAAACTAAAATAACAAAACTTGTGCCTTGAGAATTGTAATGTGTGCCTGTAACGTACGAGCCTCGATTTTCATGATAAAACAAATATCTCTAATTATTTTGTAAGAAATAATCTGTTAATGTAATGTTTCGGAAATAGGAGATTTTTACCAGATAAGTGGTCTTAAATGTATTCTTGCAAGAAAGTTTTTGAGAAAAAGGGTTATGGGACTGAGAATGTAAATAACGTGTACTTAAAAAAACTAGTTTCTGATGCCATATTTGCTGAAAAAATGAAAGACAGATTCAAAATGCCATTTTAATTTTTCTTTAAAATAGGTGACGGTTAAAAATGCCTTCTTTATAAAACATATTGCAACACACTGGGTAATAGGTAGAATACAATTTAGAATGCAATGGAGTAACTCTCTAAACTCGTAGTAGCAGATCGTAGATACAAAATTGCTGAACCAACAGTTGATCCATTAATGTTTGGCAGAAACGGTCACTTTGGAAAAGTCCAGAGAAGTTTATTCTAATGCACATAGCCATTGGTTATTACCAGTTAAAAGTTCACTGATAACGAAGGTTTCCACAACCTGAGTGAGTCAAAGATCTACTGAAAGTGCTCGACGTTTCGCCACCATCGTCTTCTTCAAAAACAAAACAAATAATAAATAAAAATAACAATAAAAATACAAGAAAATATATAAGAAATGGAAAAATCTTATTAAGAACATTACAGCCCATTAACTCAGTATGTCCACCATAGGGTCGTTAGGAATATGATGTTTCGTATCTGGATACGGATACGGATATATTGCAAGTATTATATCGGTTTCGATCACGGATTATAGATTTGAAAATATTTCGAATATCCGATAGTTTCGGATATTAATTTGGATGCAGATACCTTTAAATTATTTGTGACATTAAAAGGAAAAAGATCCTTAAGTTATATCTATATAATAAAACTCTAAACACACAGACAACACATAACGCAAACCTATGGATCTAAAAGTATGAAATTTCGCACTAAGAAAGAATTTTTGAAAATTCGTTTCGCAAGATTGTTAAATAGGTAATAAAAATGTATATGATTGTATGAAAGTTCCTCATTTTTTAAATTGTAAATATGAAAATTGGTGTTTAGATTTCAGTTTACGAATAACAGTTATTCGTGTCTGCAACTCATCTCCTTCAGGTAATATAACGAATTCGTATTCGAAAGTACAAAATATGCGATACCGATATCGATTTGCACAAGAAAATTAATTTAAGATTGCGAACAAGGCGAAATATTTTGAAAAAAACCAAGGTTGCCTATTAGATACAAATGTTTTGAATTTTGTGATTATATGAGGGAAACGAGTAATTTTTTAAACAAGTGCTGTTTAACTTCAAACCATTTTTTTTTTCTTTATAAGCGCAATAACTGACAAATATTTGGAAGTAAAATAAACATTTAGATATTCCTCCAAATATACATGTGATATTTTGAGAAGTAGTCACGATCTTCAAAAAAATATCGTCATCAAAAGAAAATCGAAAATTTGAATTACAAAATTTTAAAAAGTGGGAATTTTAGGAAAAAGGCTAAAATTTGAAAAAGTCGATATTAAAAATGACCAAATTTTTGATTTATAGATGTTCCTTAAATAGTGTTGCGGGCTTATCGGTTCAAATTGATTATTAACACTTGATGGATTAATCCCACTTTATTACCAAACTAAACTCGGAACACTACAACTGAATAATGAACTCACTTATTGACGTCTAACTACTAACTCACTAATTATACTGTCTAACTGACTGCCTGACTCGAGGGAAAGGCGACCACCCTATATAGTTTTCGCTTCCGGAAAAGAAAAATACAGCAGATAAGGCTTATCGTTTGCCGAAATTTCGGCTGCTTGCTTCATTATCGCGGCCGCTTTCCGTTATCAGATCTTTCTAGAAATTTTTCTTGGATTCTAAATTCTACAATTAAATTTCGTTACATTGACTCCCCCTTAAAACTGATCGTCCCGATCAGTTCCAATCAGTCACTTCGCCACTATATTTGCACAGTCTATTCAGGTGTACCACTTTTATCTTGGTCCTGGGACCTGGGATCCTGTATACCAAGTAGATGATTCTCTTCAGCACTTTGTACGGCCCTTCCCAAGATGGCGTAAACTTCGGCAAAACCCCTTTCCTCCGCTGAGGGTTATATAGCCATACCAATTCCCCCTCACTGAAACCATTCACGTCATATCTTGTCTTCATCCCGTCGGTCGCCAAGTTGATCTTCGTCCGCACCAGGGCAAGCGTCTCCAATATAGCTTCCCTCAAGCCGTCTACGAAACTCATCGTCTCTCCAGGGGTGTCCCTTGGTGATCCAAACACCAAATCACACGGAAACCGCAGTTCCCTCCCGAAGATCACCTTTGCCGGAACCTGACCTGTTGTTTCATGAGTTTCCGCGCGATAGACCATTAGAAACAGTGGTAGATGTCGGCCCCAGTCTGTCTGATGCTTGGAAACGACCTTCGAAAGATGTTCCTCTAAGGTTCTGTTAAATCTTTCCATCATTCCATCAAACTGTGGATGAAGAAGTGTCGTTCGAGTTTTCTTTATTATTCGAAGTTTCTTCCTTAGTCCGAGTGCAGTTCAAAGGGAACACCAAATCGACAGATAAAGTTGTCCACAAGAACCCTTGCTACTGTGGTAGCTTCCTGTTTCGGGATGGCGTAAGCTCCAGGACATTTACTGAAATAATCCATGGCTACCAGAATGTACTTGCTCCCATGGTCTGATGTTGGGAATGGCTCTGCCACATCGATTTCAATTATTTTACATGGAATTCCCACATTATACTGCTTCAGGGCCCCTTTGGTTCTTGTACGGGGACCCGATGCAGCGCAGGTAACACATTTCCGACACCACCGCTCGACGTCCACCTTGCAATTAATCCAATAGAACCGTTGCCGAATCTTCTCCAGGATCTTCTTCATCCTTAAATGTCCACCAGAGGTCCCATTGTGCACCTCCCACAAGACCTGTGAAATCTTTTCCTGAGGCACTACGCTTTCCATCCGCGCTTTCCCATGCCCTCTTCAGCCGTCCGTCCTCTACCTGGAGGAATTTCCATTGAGCCCACAAATTTTTAAGAGCTGGACTTCTGTCGGAAACCTCTTGCCATTCCAGTCTATCTCCAGCTACTTTCCATTCCAATATGGATCCGATATCAGCGTTGCTCTTTTGTAGCTCCCGAAGACCTTTAACAGTTCATTCGTCTTCTGGCTGGACAGACGTGACCCTTATATCCACCATGTCCTCATGGTCCTCAACTCGTCTGCAGTATTTGCAATCCCCACAAGGTCTTCTGGATAAAGCGTAAGCGTTGTTATGCTGTCGTCCCGGTCGATGATGCAGCAGTGATACTGTTAGAGCCTTTCTAATCATCTAGCCGTCTGTCCCTCTGCGTTCTTTATTCGGAGTAACCACGAAAGCAGGCCGAATGATCTATTCTGATGAGAAATTTTTGCTCACACAAGTATTTGTGGAAGTGTTCCACGGCCTTCTATATCGCAAAAAGTTCCTTCCTGGTGCAGTAATTCCTCTCTGGCTTCGTCAAGATCTTGCTGTAATATTTGATGACTCTTTCTTTAGCGCCTTGAGCCAGTCCCAATGCCGACGTTGCTGGCGTCAGTGTCCAACACGAACTTCCCATTCTGCTGAGGATAAGCCCAGATAGGGCTTGTGCACAAGGCGGACTTCAGTTTTCGGAAAACGGTATCATAATTGGAAGTCCAGATGTACGGCGTTCTTCCTTTCATTAGTCGGTGTAAGGGCGCAGCGATGTTGGCAAAACCTTTCACAAACCTTTTGTAATAGGTGCATAATTCAAGGAATCTCCTCAATTCCTGTTTATTCTTTGGTCTTGGCCAGTTATGGATCGCTTGAGTCTCACGTGCTACAGTAACCTTCACTCCTGGGTCCACTGTTGCCTGTACATTCCTTTCATCCCCGCTGGCTTCCACAGCCAAACTATCCTTGATCCTTTTTATCTGTTTGATGGGAAGAGTTTTGGGGACTGGTTTCTGGACATTAGGTAGTAAGTTCTTTTTCTCGCCGTTGTTTTCTTACTGTGGGGCTTGTCGACTTCTTGGGGTTGACCTGCAGTCCTTCTTGACGTGCCCCATCTTGCCACAGCTGTAACATGTTATGCTTTTGATGGGTCTACCTTTAAAAGCTCCCAGCAGTTCTTCAATGCTCGCGTCAATTTTCTTCATGTTCGCGTTGATGTTCCCAAACTCAGTGTCATTCGTGACCTCTTCGATGTCGGCGTTTCTTACTCTTCGTGACGCTTCTGACTCCGAAACCTTGTAAGCAGCTTCCACGTCCAAAGCTCTAGCCAGCGCCTCTCTCGATGTTCGAAAGTTTGACAAGCGCATCACTCTCTGGACTTCTGGGTCTCTTATTCTTTCTATAAAAATTCTAGTTGTGTTAAGTTCCAGAAATTTAGTTGGTGCTGTTGGATAGCCAGTCTTTTTACGTCAGCCATGGCGAAATTTCCGAATCTACATTATTTCTAAATTTTGACATTTTAGTAAAAATTTCGATTTCAAATTTTCGCCTTTTTATCGAAATTTTGACCTTTTTATAAATATTGATTTACTTAAAAAATTCGACATTCAGATTTAAAGTCTACTCGAAAAAGTTTCAGAAAAGTACAGAAATTTTAAAATAAACGCATGATGAAAAAATTCAGTTTTAAGATTAAAGAGAAATAAGTTGAACTTTGAAACTTGAACTCGGGATTTTGGGACAAAATTTTGAAATCAATTTCGAAATTTTGAGAAAAGAAAATTAAACATTCTAGAAGAAAAAGAAGAAATTTTGATTTCTAACCTCAAAATGTGGTCAAAGAGAAAAGAAGAATGAATTTTTAAGATAGCTAAGAATCTTTTAGTGGGTCATGAAGGAGGAGCATAAAAATAACCGGGCCATAACAAAAACAAGTTTGGGAAACATCATTCTATAGACATTTAGGTTTATCACTTTTTAATGCGTTTTGCCACCAAATTTTTTACTGGAAAAATTGTGGTAACACGGTTTGCACAGATATTGGTTTGGGGACCAAAGACCGGTTTCGCTGTCAGCTTGGCGTACGCAACTTAAACCTGGCAAAGGCTCCGTTGGCAAATATTCACATTAAGAAAATCTATGAATTAATAACTTGTCTGTGGTAATAGAAGTCAAGCAGTACAATTTTGGGCGAATCTGCCTAAATTAGATTGGGGCAACATTCAACCGTCCTTTGATGTATTATTTGGAACAAAGGGGAGATTATGTTCCTGGATGTTCCAATAGAGCATCAGGATTCCCGTTAAAGCAAAGCGGAGTACAGCAAACTGCATTACATGTGAGGGTTTACACGACAGTAGCCACGTTTTGCTATGATCCCCATTAGATACAGCTAACTTAGCACGCAAGCATAAGGTGGTAAAGCGACGTATGTCAGCCATGCGTGAACGCATTACACGTGTGCGAGCGTCGGTAAGCGATTACCGTAAAGTCCTCCGCTTTTAGCAGCCGAAGACAATACTTTGATGTGTTGTCAACCAGTCTTAATGAGTCTTAGGCCAGCCGCACCTTTGATCGCCCATTCGCGGCGGCAGCGCCATCGGTCCGTGCATTATCCTCGTCTATAGATAGACGTACGTATGTTCGATGTTCCTCCGAGTGGTTGAATGCAATGTTCGCATGATCGGCGGCGGTTTCATCAATTTATTGGTTGAACGTACACGGAATTTGGGCATTTGACCGTGACGAGGTCCGGCTGCGGCGATTCAAGTTTGCGTGAGATGGTTATTGGTTATTGTCTGGTTTGCCGCTTTTTAAATAAAAGCTCACGCTACTTTACGCGCTTCTATGGTCTCTTTGTGATACGCGTTTCCGTATCAAAGAAATTCGACTAATCAGTTAATCTACGCCTTGAGGATTCATTTAACAAACATTTGCTCGGCGCTTGGATTACGCTCTAGCTGGCTGGTATTTTTACACAAAGGGCCTTTTATTTTCTCTCCGGTAAAATGACGCTGAAAAAGGAGCTTTGATATCGGAGTCTATTTTTCAGGAAAATCGTAATACTTGAGCGTTTCCGGTGTTCAAATGCACGATATTTGCATATATGCAAATCAGTTCTAAAGAACCTGCAAATTTTACTTCTAGGTGCAACCTTATTCTTTTCTATTTCTTCTACAATTCATTATTGCAGGAATTTATATCTTCACCTGATTTACTGGACGAAATATAAATATAATCACAAAATTAGAGCTAACTGCACGTCTGGATAATAAGTTGACATTTTCAGATTTTATTTTTTTTTAATTTCGATCGTAAACTCGAAAATTCGATTCCTCAAGTTTGTTTTTTTAGAAATTTGCATATTAATAACCTTTTCTCAAAATTCCAAATTAGAAGTCAAAATTACTCGAATTACATTCAAAATTTTTAATACAATAAATTGAGATTTTTGGAAAACTTTCCAAAAAATTTCCAATTCAGAATCAATGGGCATTTTGATTCCACAATTTGCAGGTATTTTTTATCAATAATTTCGAACAAAGGCAAAATTTCAAAGTATTGCTTTTAAATGTAGACATGTTTTATTTACTCCGTATTAGTTCAGGAAAAATAGATGAACAATCACCCCTGTTGCAAAAAAATTACATACTAAATTTTTATTTTCGAAATATCTTTACTTACGCTCAACAAATAAGTTTATACAGTTCCCAGCCAAGATCGTGTGGGGAACGGCCGCTATATTGATTTAAAGATGAAAAATTTTGTTCCTTTGTCAATAATTCCCACAATTTTGATCTAATAAAAAATGTTTTTAATAAAAGTCGGAGAACTTTAGATTTTCTACAAAAAAGTTATTAACCATTTTCTTTTAGAGTTAGTCGTTATTGAGGAAATGTCTCACGAATCGCGTGCTTTCGGGTAGTCACACTCATTTCTGCACAACCCAAAATGTATAGATTTTCCCAGTAACGACTAGATCTATGAAAAAATGGAAAATACCTTCTTTGTATCAAATTCTAAGCTTTCCAACTTTTATAAAAAACATTTTTTTGTTAGACTAAAATTGTGTTAGTTGTTAATAAAAAAAACCAAAATTTTCCATTTTAAGTTAATTGCTGGTAGGAGCAATCCATATTTAGAGCCGCAACAGTTTGTTAAATCTATCAATCTAAGCTCTAAGAAATCGAAGATAAACAAAATTGTATTATTGGTATTTTCGATGCTAAATGAATGTTTTTAAAAAGGAATATTCTAAAATATTTTTTACCGACTAAAAAAAAAAAAACCTCGTGCGTCAAAGTATTGTGACGAATAAGAAAACGATGTTCCACGTTTCACTGATACCATTGATCTCTGCAGGGGTATCCGTTGCAGCTGCTGCTGCACAGTAAGTATCACAATGTTGAAAAATCAATAAGAAGTATACTAGAACTTTTGTAGAACGGACTGGTCCTTGGTTTTCTTTAAAAATTGATACTTGATCCCTGAAACGAAGAAATATTAAAAAAAAAAAACACAACAATAGCGCCCCAACGCGCTTCGACACCCAAGGTATCACCTTCAGAGAGATACTCAGTACTGAACAGTATCCTTTGAAGATGATAGCTTGGCTATCGAAACGCGTTAGAGCAACTGTTGTGTTTTTAATCTTTCTTGCTTTCAGGGGACAAGATTTGGGTACCAATTTTTGAAGTACTCTTTAATGTTAAAAATTTTACTTAACATAGCCTTTTTCGCTTTAACTTTGAAACATCAATACATCAGATCAATCATAATCAATTTTAATTTCTTAAACTATAAAATTGCAGTTTGGAAAATTCTTTTTTATACTCCATGACCATCGCGTCGGTTGCTCTACTATAGATAAATACCAAAAACTCGATTTTTTGCCATAAAATTATAGTTAATATCTTAGATAACTGATGTCTACCAAATCAGTTGTAATGTAGCATTTTGGATAGAAGAGAGTTTTTCCTAAACAAATTATCATTTGCTACATTTTGAAACGACTGTTAAGTCAAAAATTCCCCATTGAATCAAGTCTTTCCATCCAGCGATCTATGTGTACGTTTCTGATCATGCTACAGATCGCAATTTTTGACTAATTTTTGATATTCTTGTTTTTATGATTTTCTAAGAATAAAAGCCCATTGATTTTGAAAGGAATCGCTCGAATTTTTAAGTTTTCTGATTACATCGTTTGACAACCATATTGATTAATAATTGCAGATTATATTATATTGGTATTTTAAAATGCAAACAATATTTTAGGTAAAATTAAAGATCTCAATATATCTAGTTTATAATTTAATTTTTTAATATACTTACTATAACATTTTAGTAAAAAAAAATCTCATAATTTCTTAAAATATTTTGTTTCTGTTGTTTTAATGATATAAAACACATTGAAATAAATCGATGTTTAATTAATTTAAGGATTCGAGAGATTATTCTATATCAAAAAACACATAAAGAAATTTAACTTTAAAACTGCTCTAGAACGTATCCAATAATTATTATTAAGGTTTAAAAGGAGCTAATTTTTTTTTCGAGTAAAGCATTCATATACCTCTCTAATATTTTCAAATTTTATTGAAACCGGTTTTACGCGATTTGAGAAATAAAATTTTTTTCTATTTTTTGTTCTTTTCCAATTTTTTTCAAAAAAATAAATAGATAAATCCCTATTAGTAGAAATATACTCTCTGAGATGAGCCCAATATTTCGATTTTGCGCGATTTGAAAAAAAAATATTTTCCTATTGTTTGTTCTTTTGCAATTTTTCCAAAAAAATAAATAAATAAAATTCTATTAGAAATATACTCTCTGAGAAGAGCCCAATATTCTGAAATTGAAATATAAATCAATTTTTAAATGAAAAATTCGGTTTTTATTTTTTTTCATTGCGTACCTTCTTGATCAGTTTTAGAATTTGCAAGGGTATTTGACATCAAAAAAGACATAAACAAAAATTAGTTTCAAAATTGTTCTAGAACGTTATCATAAAGAAAAAAATTTTCCGTTTTTCTTAAATAACATAATGATTATATACTGTCAATTTTTTGGAATATCGCCGATGTATATTTCTATAATGTTTCCAAATTTTATTTAATTCGGTTAGGTCGTTTTTGAGAAAAAAAATTCTATTTTTCGATTTTTTTTAGAATTTTTTCGATTTGTTCAAAAACTTAAATAGATAGAGATCTGAAACTTGCAGGATCAAAGAATCTCATTAGTAGCAACACATTCTCAAAAAATCATCTAGATATTTTTCTGGTGCCAATTCACTTTCCAGAACAACTAGTCATATATTCGAATTAGAGATTTAACTCGATATAATTGACATTTTTAACCCTTACCCTGTGGAATTATTCGATACTCTATAACTGTTTAACTCTGTTAACAACAAATACAACAAGAGATATTAAAAATTTCACGATGTTTCTATGAATATTTGCTACGGACCGGACTTGGTTTTGCTTTTCAGCATGGTCGGTGGTTATACCAGCAGTTTGTTTAGCCGTTGTTATGCTAACAAGCTCCATATATCACAGACTCCTACGAATACTCCATCTAATCTGAATTCTCATCCAGAGAAATTCAATTTATGAATAGCAGATTTACCAAATCGTGGAGTTTTTTCTTTTGTGTTAAAAATCGTGTTATTTAACGAACTAAATAATGTACAGCTAGGTGTCGCTTGGGATGTACGAAAAATTATATTACTTACCTTTCTTAAAATACTTTTAAAATATCTTCTGAACAAACCTCTAATTGAAGCTTTAGATGAGAATTCAGACTGAATGCAATATTCGTAGGAGTCTGTGATGCATGGAGCTTGTTAGCATAACAACGGCTAAACCAGGTACTGGTGTAACCGCCGACGGTGCTGAAAAGCAATACCAGGTCCTGTCATAGCAAATATTCACATAAACATCGTGGAATTTTTAATATCTCTTGCTGTTGCTGGAACTGGTCCTTGGTTATATTCAAAAATTGAAATACAAATCTTGTCCCCTGAAACCAAGAAAGTGTCTCTCTGAAGATAATAGTTTGGCTATCGAAACTCGTTAGAGCAACCTTTGTTGTGTTTTTAATTCTTTCTTGGTATCAGGGGACAAGATTTGTATTTCACTCTCTTGTTGTATTTAGTGTTAATTTAAAGTTAAAATTTTAGAAAGAAATTGGATATAATATTCAAATTTAAACTGAGATCTTTCAGAAAAAAGTCGACATTTACAATTAAAAAACTAAAAATTAAAAATAAAAATATAATTCTTAAATGTTTGAGTTTAAAATATAAACAACGAAGTTTGGGAAAACAGTCTAACAAGAAACAATTTAATTTAAATAAACTGAATTTTAAATGTAATTTCGAAAATATAATACAAATTTCAAAACTTTAGGCGTAAGGTTAAAATTTTTAAAAACAAAATTCAAAAATTTCAAGAAACAAATCTACATGTCAAGTTTGAAATTGAAATTTTAGGGAAATAAATTAAAAATTTAAAGTGTAAGCTTAGAATTTTGTAAAGAAACTTAACATTATAAAAAAATTATACTTTGTGTAAAAAAATTACATTTCGAGTTTATGTAATTTATAATTATGTATAATTTTAATCTGAAGAATTCGTTTCAAATTGAAAATTCGACTTTCTTTCGAAGTTAGAATCAGAGTTTTCATTTGAAGCTAAAATTTTTAGAAACACTCTAGATGTTGAATCAAAAATTTTTGAAAAAAATGCAACATTTTGACCTAAAACTTAAAATTAAAAGTAAGTAAAACTTTTTTCGCAACTACGCTCTTTTGAACTCAAAATTTATTAAAAAAATATAAACTTTTTAGTAAGCGGAATTTAATCATTAACAGGCTTTAACAAATTTTAAAAACCGAAATGAATTTTCCGAAAAAGTCTGCAAGCCCAGATCCAATAAGCGCGGGGCCCGATTAGATTATTTTTTGCGGGGCCCCCTATTTTGTTTTAGTTTTTTTTTTTTGGCTTAGCAGCTAGCAGACATAAGATAATGTTTGTGCTATTATCGAGTACATATGTAAAACAAAACAAATCGAACTCTTTTAATTTAACAAACTATGAAATTGCATAAACTCTTTGTAACTTTGGATAGCTGATTACATAAAATTTTATTTCTGTTACTTATTTCTTTTTAATAGTATTTTAGACCATTTTGTTGTATCACCTTCTATATGTAATATTAAGGAACGTATTGTTACGTGCTTATCAGTTCGAATTGATTATTTACACGTAAATTGAATAATACTCACTTTATTACCAAACTAAACTCGGAACACTATAACTAAATAATGAACTCATTTATTTACTTTTAACTTCTAACTCACTAATTACACTGACTGACTCTAACTAACTGACTCGAGGGAAAGGCGGCCACCTTATATAGTTTTGGCTCCCAGATTCTAGAAAAATCCCGCAGATAAGGCTTATCGTTTACCGAAATTTCTGAAACGCTTATCTGCCGTTTGCTTCGTTATTGCGGCGCTTTCCCCTTATCAGATCTTTCTAGAAAATTTTCTTACGTACTAAATTTTATAATTTGCATTTCGCTACACTGCCTCCCCCTTAAGAATGATCGTCCCGATCAGTTCCAATCAGTCACTTCGCCACTATATTTGCACAGTCTGTTCAGGTGTACCACTTTCATTTTACTCCTGGGGCTACGCTGGATCCTGTATACCAAGTCGTTGATCCTCTTCAGCACTTTGTACGACCCTTCCCAAGAGGTTTTATTTCTATAATTTGCATTTCGCTACAATATCCTAGATAATCATAGGCGTAACTAGAATAGGACAGGATTGGGCGTTTGCCCACTCTAGTTCATGCAGCAAACCGAAAATACATGTTTTTAACTAATCAAACATTTTCTTTCCAGCTTCAAAATTCATTCTTTCCTTGAAATATTTTTTGAAATTTCGACTTATTTCTCAATTACGTATTTTTTTAACAAAATTTGGTTTTATTTTAAATTTTGCATTTATTAATAAAATTTCTCTTCTTCCATCAAACATGACTTTATCAAAATTTCAAATTTTTATTTAAAAGTTCGTCGTTTTTTTCCAAAATTTCACCATTTCTGGAAATTCAACTTTTGCTGAAAATGTCGCCTTTTTTTAATTCTGCAAATTTCTGCTTGTTTATTAAAATTTGCCTTTTTCTCGAAATTTGGTCGATCTTCTGATGAAAAAGTAATTTTTTTTGAAATTTGGAATTTTTATAAGCAAGTTATGGAAATATTTTTTGGAAGTTTCAATTTGTTTGTCAAAATTTCGACTTGTATCACAATATTGTACATTTTTTACTCCGCATGAGGCAAGCTGGGGCTCCTGTTTTCCTCCGAGTCGAGCAGTTAAGAGAACATAAATATTCACCCAGAAAATTTCCTTTTTTTTTCTTAAAATTTTATTTTCTTACAATTCGAGTTTTTTCTTAATTTCGATAAAATCTTACTTTTTCTGATAGATTTTAAATTTTCACTAACAGATTAAATGCCTTTTCTGAAAATATAAATCTTTTTCGCAAAATTTCGATCATTTTTTCATAATTTCATCTTATTCTCAGAGTTTAGATTATTTTTTTCAAAATTTTGACTTTTTTCTTAAAATTTTACTTTCTCTGGAACATTTTGAATTTTTTGTCCTTTTCGAAATTTCCTGGAAATTTCGTCTTTTTTTCAAATTTCAATAATTTTCTTTTTTTGAACATTTTGAATCTGATTTTTTGGAGATTTCGACTGATTTTCTTTTCATGAAATTTTGAATTTTATCTCAGTATCCGATATTTAATATTTTCAATTTGTTTGCCAAAATTTTGACATGTATTGAACAATATTGGACAATATTGGACATTTTCTGACGCCACATGAGACAGGTCTTCCTACGAGTCGAGTCATTTTTTCTTAAAATTTCGTTTTTCTTCTTAAATTCGTTTTCTGGTTCGTTAGGGAAAATTTTAAAATTTCACCACATGAATAAAGGCTTTTTCTCAAAATGTAGATCTTTTTTGCAGAATTTTGATGATTTTCTCGTAATTTCGTCTTTTTTTCAGAGTTACAAATATATACTATATTTCAGTTTCGACTTTTTTGCTCGAAATTTAGTTTTTCTTAAATTTCAACAATTTTCTGAACATTTAAGTATTTTTGAAAATTTAGCATCTGATTTTTTGGAAATTTCGACTAGATTCTTCTTCATAAAATTTTTAATTTCATCTCAATATCCGATTTTTAATATGTTCTTAATAAATTCGTCTTTTCTCAAAATTTTTATTTTTTCTCCTTAAATAGTCTTTTTCCTAAAATTTGCCTTTTCCTCAGAATTCGACTTTTGCGATATTTCGATTTTATCATTTATCGTTTTCGATTCTACTTTTTGAACTTTTGTCTCAAAAATCTTTTATTTGTTTCGAAATTTCGCAATTTTTCTTAATATGTGCCTTTTTCAAAAAATTTCTATCTTTATCTCAAAAATGTGATGTTGTATGGTCCTGAAAAGGTTTTCTCTATAAATTATATCGAAATATTAATAAAAATGTTAAAAAAAATATATTTGAGGATTTAAAGAAAAACATTTTTTAAAAATTCAACGTCTGTACTGAATTTTAAATTTTGGAAACAAATTTTATAAACATTGCGATTTTTTTCTCAAAATTTATTTTTTTCACAAAATTAGACCATTGAAAATTTCGAATTTTGGACCTTTTTCAAGGTTCTCTAAAAGATTAGGTTTTTATTTTTAATATGATTTAATGAAAAATCGGACTTTTCCACATTTTTTTTCTCGAAATTTTTCTTTTTCGAAATTAGTAGTTTATTTTCAAAATTCCAATTTTGATTTTAAAATAGATTTTTTTTCTCTTGAAAAGCTGAAATATTTTCTAGAAAGTGCGATCTTTTTCTCTTAATTTCTCTATATTTTACATATTCTTTAAAAATCGTGATTTTTTTCGAAATGTGTTTTGTTAATTATCTGTTTTTTCTTAATTTATTTTTTAAATTTGATTGCTAGTAACTTCAAATTATGGTTCGGAATTCATCTTATTCTGCAACTTTTGACTTTTATCTCGAATTTCGATATATTCTATTTTTGATTTTTTTTTAAATTACCACTTTTTCACAAAATTTGGTAATTTTTAAAATTGGATCGAAATTTTAATAGAAATCTAAATCAGAGAACAATATTTTTATAAAATGTTGGGAAAAAGATTTCTAGTAAGTTTTAAGGATATGTTAACACTTAAATAAAATAAAAATTCTAAGAGAAATATTTTTGAAAGTTTCAATATTTTTTTATCCAAATTTGACTTACCTTACTTTTGGAAATTTCGTTTTTTTTTTTAAATTTTCACTTTTTTGAAATTTTGACCTTTCTTGAAGTTTTCTCAAAGATTTCTTCTTAAAGTTTGGCTCTATCGAAATTTCGACTTTAAATCTAAAAATTTAATTTCCACAGTTCGAGTAGTTTTTAAGTGAAAATATAAGTACCTTATTACTCAGCCGGAAGGTTTTCTTTTTTTCTCCATCAATTTTTCAGAATTATTCTTGCTCCCCGTTGACGAAAATCCTGCCTACACCTATGTAGCTAACTATTGACGGACCAATGCATAACCTAAATCTCTGGATATAGAAACCTAAACTTGGTCAGTAGATCCAATTAATGACTACACCGGGAAGTGAGCAATACCTAACATGAAAAGTTTTTTGAAAATCAAACCTCCAGAAAGTTAATGTTACCATTTTATAGAAAAACAGTTATTTAATTTCACGCGGACAAAGTCGCAGGTAGCAGCTATTATTATAATAAAAACAATAATAAATCTCATCCGTCAATGCGAATTTAAAATAAATAAATTTTAAATTATTTGATTAATTTATAATTTATCCTTTATTGTCAAAGCAATTTGCTTTAAATTTCGAAAAATAACTTTCTCTTAATCTCGTAATTTATGTATAATCGATGTTTTTTTTTAATTTATACTCAAAAGTCCAACTTAATATAAAATTTGCAAATTTTTCGAGTTTCCTACTACGAGATTTTATCAATCATCATTAAAGCTTCTAGAAAACTTTTAATTTTCCATTTAAAGTCAAAGCTTCGAGAAAAAATCCAACATTTCGAGTTTAAACTTTTTTTGAAAAAAAGTTGAACTAAAGTTTTGTCAAGGTTCTGGATTCTTTACTCTGGAAATTTTGAGTCCCAAATTAATATTTATCTTAAAAATATACTATTTTTTTAATTCAAAAATTTCAAATGTTTCGAAAAAAAATTGTACTTTGTGCAAAAGTCTCAAAATTTTTAAAAGTAAAATTCAAATTTTAATTCAAAATTTCTAGAAAAAAAACCCAAATTTTAAGAAAAATTCGACCTTACTAAAACATTCAATAAACCAAATGTTGAGCTTAAAATTTCGAAAAATTTTTGACCTTTTAGTGAGTACTTTTAAAAAAAGCAAAATAAGACAATAAGGTCAAAATTTAAAAATAAATCTTTAAGTATAAGTCAAGTGTTGTTTTTCGAAAATAAAAAAAAATTAAATCTAAATCTAAATTTTATAAAGAAACTCCAAATTTTGGGAAAACAGCTAACAATTTGAAGAAGATCTCAAAAATTAAATAAAAACCTTTCAATATTTCCATTTTAATCATTAAATATTAACTTTAAACTAAAGTATTTTGCTTTTTGCCTGATATCTTGTTCAAAATCCTAATTTTTTTCAAAAAAGTTGAAATTTCTAGAAAAGTTTGGTTAAAAAGTTATTTATTGTTTAAAACTTTAACTTTCTTTGATAAATTAGGAAACTGGTTTAATACTGTCGTAAATCTGAAATTCGAATCGAAATATTTGCCACCTTATTTAATAATTAATTAATTTAAATACTAATTGCTAATATTTCCTCTTTTTTCAAATTCAAAGTTTATTTCTTAGAAAACGTACAAAGTTCAAGATTAAACTCAAAATATGAAAAAAGTGTAAAAAGTTTATCAAACCATTGAATTTTTTCTTGGTTTTCTTAGCTCCGATTAAGAACGCGCCCCTGAATGTAAAGACTATCTATTTTTTATTTAAGTATTGTAACAAAAGTAATTATAAAGTTTAGTTAGGAATTTTCTAGAAAATTTGATAAGGGAAAGAGGCCTCGATAATAAATCAAACGGCAGATAAGCGTTCCAGAAAGTTTGGCAAACGATAAGCCTTATCAGCTGCATTCTTCTAGAACCCGAAACGGGATCTACATATAGGTGGTCCAGTCAGTCAGGTAGCTAAAAGTCAATGAATAAGTTAGTTAACTAAACAGTGTTAGTGAATTACAATTGTAGTGTTCTGAGTTCAGTTTTGAAATAAAGTGATTACAATTCACCAAGTGTTAATCATTCGAACCGATAACGCGCAAGAGTATTTAACTCAGTAAAGATAATACCTAAATTAGTCACTAAACTAGTAGCTAAACGTTTAAATTGTTGCTTTTTGTTATTGTTTTTGTTTAATTGTACATGTAATGCATATAAATGCAATTTTTACAGTTTCGGTTCTGAATTCGGCCGATACCTAACTGAAACCCAAGTAGTAGAAGTCTAACTTCGGTCGGTTTCGATTTTTTATAAATATACTCCTTACCAGGAGCAAGGGGTTTTAATTTTTCAGCAGGATGCACGGTAAAAATAATTAGTAATAATGTTGTTTTACTCAGATTTGACTTTTTTAAAATTCAAGTTCACAGTTAAAATTTTCCAAAAATAGAATTGAACTTCGCTTTTTTGTAATGTTTAATTTTACGTTCACAATGTTTATTTTAAACCTAAAATTTTAGAAAAATAAGAGAAAGTTATTCTTGAAACTCGCAATTACTTTCCACTTAAATGTCGAGCTTTCAGATAAAATTTTCGAATCAATTTCTATTCAAGTTATTGACTCTAATCTCATAAGGTTAAAAAACTGAAATACAAATCTTATTCCGTGAAACCAAAAAAGATTAAAAAACACAACTAAAGGTTACTCTAACGCGTTTCGATGGCCAAGCTATCATCTTCAAAGAGTTATGGTATCTTGTTGGTTATATTTACTAACCTTTTTAATTGAACAAACCATAAAAACATATTGTTTAAATGGCTACTGAAAAGATAGTGAGTAGATTAAAACCTGTACGTACTTTTGACAATTTAATGTGACTGGAAGAAGTGCTATATGCTCTACTAAATTTTCAAATTACTAAGCTTCAAATTACGTTTAGATCTCGACAGCATTTTTTTTTGTAGACCTGTCTAATCCCTTAATAAAACAATTTCACCATTGGTTGTTCAATAGAGAGAAAACAATGAAAAATGTGTGTACACAATCAAACTTTAATATTTTGGACGAAAATTGTGACAAAAATGACGTTTCAATTGTATGTCCTAAGTTCTTTTCCAAATATTCTATTTTACAATATTCATAACGTTCCACAGATGACGAGCTTTAAATCTTTAAATTTTCCCTATTAGACTTGCCAAATAAAACCAAATGTATAGGGAGTTCATCCAGGCGTTAAGAATTGCCATATCACACCTCATTCGCTCTCGCAAATCGTGTTATATTTCCGTATATGTGCTAAGAGTATGATGTTAGCCCTTAAGGAAAGCGAATACTCAGAGAGACGTAATCTAACCATATGCGGAACCGCAATTAGTGAATTTCAGCGAGATGTGCACCGATAAATTGGTGGGCTTAGAAAATTACGCATTGAGGTGAACTAACTACGCTAGATTTGATGTTGAAGGGTGGCAGTACTTCGCATTTACAGCAAGCCGAAGGGGTGAGAAGATTTTTAAACGTTTTCAGTTCGTAAAATTTTGTGGGTCCATAACTAGTTTTTTAGTCAGAGTTATATGTGAAACGAACTAAAATGTCTATTTTAGAATGCAGAATGTAACTAAAAAGTGACCAAATATTATGCAAAATTTATTTTTGTATGTTTTATTTAATATCTGGAGCAGCTTAGGTTCTACAAAATATCGATATTCCGCAGGAAGTTAATACGACGAGAAAATTAAGATTGCTTGTTAACATTTTGTCTGTGGACATTTTTTATGGAATTTAAAGTTAAAAAAAGAGAAAAGTGAAAAAAATTAATTTCAGGTTGTTAAGAATTAAGATTTGATTTAAAATGTATGGTGCTAATCCGAAATCACTTGGGTGTATTCATGTTAGTAAAAAATGTCAAACATAAAAACGTAACATTTATAACTTACTAACATATAAAAATTTAGGATAAAATTACGATAAAAAGTGAAGTGCTAGAGGGGAACTGCTACAGGTGAATTATTAGACACCCTCATCATTTTTGCATGTCACCTGTTATTTAAAGCCATGCTTCCCCTTTTCTCTGGATAAGTATTAAACAATATAACAAAATGTGATTAGGGATCATGATATTCTAGAATTTCCTATCACGTTTACCAGGCATTCAGTTACCGAGGGTGGCAAATATTTCGTCTTAAAGTATTAGGAATTAATAATTGCGGTGCCTACAAATGTCTGACAAATTGATGATAATTAAACCTAAAGTAGGTTTTTCACAAAATTTCATTGGGATTATTTACAGTAAACAAGTAAAGCAGGGAACTTAATGATTCATAAATTTCAAGAAATATATGAAGGAAATATCCTCCGGTTACTTCTTCTTCTTCTCCTTGTTCTCCTTCTTCTTCTTCTTCTTTTCGAAGACCTATTGGTCTGTTTTCCTTTGAATTCAGGCCTTATGGTTTTCTTGAGATGTTAATTGTCAGCTACCTTCTCATCTCTTTGGTGGTCTTTCTCTTGGTCTCTTGGTCTTGGTCTATGCTGGATATGCGGTTCCTCCAGGGCCCTTCGAACAACTCTATTTCATTCCATTCTCTCACATGGTTATTCCATTGGCGTCTTCTTTGCCTGCCTCATCTTACCACGTCGTCCATTCCACATATTCTTCTGATCTCATCGTTTCTAACTATGTCTCTATGTGTTTTCCTGATGATTGCTCCCAGCAGCGTTTTCATTTCTGTTGTCCTCAGCATTGAATTGGTTTCGTTTGTATCTGCGTTCGTTTCGATTGCATACGTCAGTATAATATAGGTCGCACGCATGTCTTGTATATTCTCACCTTGCTATCCATTCGTATTTATTTGTTGTTCCACGCGAGATCTCTCAGGCCTCCTGCTATGACAGTTGCTTTGTTTATAAGAGGTCTTAGCTCTCGCGTCGGATTATGGTGGCCCATCACGTCTGTTCCTAGATATTTAAAATTCATTGCTTGTTGTTCTATGCTGCTTCCATCAATTTCAATTTTGCATCGCACCGAGTCTTTGGAATATGTCGTGGTTTTTGTTTGCTCTATTGAAATTTTCATCTGGTATTTCTACGCTGTTTGCTAGAAGCAGAATACCTATCTCTGAAGGTCGTCTTCCGTCTCTGCCATAAGTGTTGCGTAACATCTTATATCTTAAGCGTCGATGTTGTAGTTTATATCTCAGATTCAATGATGTTACTTTGTCGACGTCATTACCCATTATCAAGTTGAATAGGAATGGGCTAAGGCTATCCCCTTGTCTGAAGCCTCCCGGTGTTGATATCTCTCGAGTTGTTTGGTTACGTCACATCTTTGAGCTCTTCTTTGTCGAATGCTTTTGTGAGATCTATAAGGTAGGAATATAATCGTTTATTGTACTCAATAGATTTTTCCTAGTTGTCTCAATGTGAATATGGCGTCCGTTGATGATCTATTTCTCCTGAATCCTTGTTGTTCACCTCTGTTTCCTTCTAGTTTAAGCCTTATCATAGAGGTAAAGAGTTCTAGGGCTGTACAGAGTATACCTCTGTAGTTTTCAGAATTTATCTTTTGGCCGTTTTTGAAGACGGGTATGGTTATGCTCTTGTGCCATTCGTATGGAGTTATACTCATATTAGGTATTTTACTGAATACGGTTGTTAGGTACTTAGCCAATTCATTGTTGCTGCATTTGAGGAGTTCATTCGGGATATTTATACCAGTTGCATTCCTGTTTTTTAGTTTTTTCATTCCCTTTAGAGTATCATCTATTTTGAATTTTGTTTGTGGTTCTCCTTTCTATCATATTACGTTTCGGAGGTCTCCTCAGAGTCATATATTTCGTTGAAATACTCTTTCCAATCCTTCACTGGAATGTTCCTTGTTTACACAAAATTGTTTATTGGGTTTTTCCTGCTTTTTAACATTTTCCATACCTTTTTCTGTGCACCGTAGAGGTCATGGTCCATTTCACTGGTGAATCGTTTTCAGTGATTTGTTTTATGGTCCTGATTTTGGAATTTGTTCTGTTCGTGATTGTTACATAATTATTATAGTTTTCTTGTGTTGGTGTGCTTTTGTATTTTAAATGTGCCTTCTTCTTTTTCTCGACCAGCTTCTTTACCTCCTGGTGAACCATGGTTTGTTCTTGCTCTGTGTATTTGTATTGACCTTTCTAGTTCCGATTGTTTCAATTGTTGCCTCAATTATACATCCTTTCAGTTTCTTCCAAGTGGTTTCTATCTCCTGAGTTATGGAATCTTCCATCATTTGATTTTTGGTCAGCCTATTCGTGTATAATTCGCTTTTAATTTTCTATTTTAATTTTACATAAAACAAGGCTATGATCTGTCTCTATATTAGACAAGGCAAGCGATCGTATGTCCAATAAGTCCAATGGTGCTATGGTTCTATGTGTTATTATATAGTCAATCGTAGACTTCTGTCTCTGAGTATTGGTAAATATGTACTTATGTTGTTCTTTATGTTGAAAGCATGTATTATTTATCCTTAGTCCATTTTTGCAGCATCAGGAGTTCACCATTTTTATTGCTTATAGGCTCATTGAACCTTTGCTTCACTCCCCGAATGTCATTGTTTCCTATTCTAGCGTTCAGGTGTCACATTAAGATGGTTTTATGGGTTTGGTCCGCCTTGTCTAGTATTGCTTGTAGTTCAATGCAAAATATTTCGATTTGCTCTCTTGGCTTCGTTATATCAGAAGCGTATACGCTTATTAGTTCTAGAGTTGCCTTGCTTAACTTAATACTTATTTTTAGAATTCCATTATTTACGAAAACGATGTATTGAATTGCATTGGTATATTTGTTGTTGGAGCAGTAATCCTACTCCTGAATTAGCACTCTCATTTTTAGGTTTACCAGAGTATATCAAAATGTAATCCCCTTACTAGTTGTTCCTTTTCCTTTCTTTTTTGTTTCGAAGAAAGCACACACATCGATTTTATATTTTCTAACCTCCATTATGATCTTTTTGTCTTTTGTGTTCCATGTCTTAATATAACAACATGCGGCACTAGATATATTGGTGCTTTTCCACATTCTTTTCCTTTTCCTTGCCTTGGTCGTCATCAAATATTTCCATCCAATTTCCGAGACCTGAATAATTTCGGTTCTGTGAGCTTTTTTTTCTATTGGGCAGGGAGCTGGCCTAACCCAAAACCCTTCTCCTTTACCCGAGCATGGGGCCGGCAGTTGCACCTACCGAGCTCAGTTTACCCAGCAGCTATTCCAGGCGGAGTTTCTGCGGTTACAATATCTGAAAATTGAGCAAACGGAGGTTTAAAAATTTCCATCTTCTTTGAGAGGAGACTTCGTCTTAAAAATTTTGTTTTTTTTCCTTCACATCCATACTGTAAAAATTTTAGTTAAAATCTTAATCCAAAATAGCAAGTTGCAAGTAAAAATTTTGATATTCAAGTTCAAATGTCAAAAACAAGAAATGTTAAAACAAAAGTTATAAATTTTTCAAGTCAAAATTTTAATAAATAGTAAAAATATTGAAAAAACTTTATTAATTAAAAAATATATTTCCCGAAATTTGGACTTTTATGTCGGAAGTTTCAATTTTTTCTCAAAATTCCGAATTTAAAATGTCTACAGCGAAGTGTGTATATATCGTGTCCACGATTTTCTGATTAGGCCGCATCTCGGTTACTTGATAAGATAGAGACATACACAAAAAAAAAGTTTGAATGGCATCAATTAATCTATTATGATATGCCCTCACAAAATTTTGGTGGTTGCTGCCAGCTTGAAAAAAACAAGCTCCCCCACGTTTTACTTAGTACATCCTACACTTATTTTTTGCTGAAACTAAATCTTCAGTTAATTCTGAATACAGGCATATATAATATTTCACAATTTATGCGATCCTAGTGACCCAGTGATTAACGCCGTCGAACAAAAACTCGGCAGGAAGAAATTTCAATCTTCAATAAAGATTTTGATGATTGATAATAATCATTTTCAATTGAATAAACCTTTCCTCACAAACTTATTTATGCTTTTGTGAGTTTAAAACTATTTTTTTCTTTGCTACAAACTTATTGTATACAGGCAGGAACTACCACTACTATAGCAACCATAATTCTTTTTTTTTTTCAGCGATTTCAGGTGAATTAATTATGAAGTAATACATATGGCTGTATTTAAAATGAACTAAAGATTTAAAAAGTGAAGGTGCAATTTGAAAAAAAAGGAGGGAAGCGTGGTTTTTTCAGGTTTTTTTTAGGTGTAATCCACTTGCAAAGGGTAAGCCGATTATGCTTTCAAAGCACTGCGAGTAGGATGCGGAAACAAGGATAGATGGCGATGAACCGCCTTCTTGAGCAAGGATAGGTTGTAATTTTCGGGGAAAATTTCTTTCGGTAACAAGTTCCATAATTTGGAAGTTCTATAGAAAAAAAAGTCTCCCTAGACAGAAGTCCTCACTGTGTCAAGCTGACCACACAGGAATTTGCTGTCTCCGACTGTCTAGTACGCCCCAGGAATCTTGCCCTTGGGGGGAATAATTCTATTAGTTCCTGCGAGCATCTTCCATGATAGTACTTGTAGAAAAAAGACAAGTTATCAACCACACGCCTGTGCTCTAGTGTTTCGAAAGAATCGGTCAGACTCTCGTCCTCAATTAGGCAAATCGCTCTTCTTTGAATTGAATCCAAGAGAGCTAAAATGTGTCTTGGGGCTGAACTTTAAACATGAGAACAGTATTCTAGTGTTGGCCTAACTTGAGCTTTGTATAGTGTTAATAGCTGATGAGATGTGAAGTACTTTTTAGCTCTAAAAAGAAAGCCTAGCTTCTGAGAGGCGGATTTGGCAATGGCGCGCACATGATCGTCCCAAGAGAAGTTAGTGCTAGCATTCACTCCTAGGATAGATAGATTAGATCCCATCGGAAGGATTTTACGGTCCATTAGTATGTTTGTTGCATTATCCCTTGATGTTTTCGTAGAGAAAACCGCGGCTTGAGTTTTTGAAGCGTTGAAGTCGACCAAATTGTTCTTACCCCATTCCAGAATAATCTCGAGATCCCGATTAATCATCTGTATCTGCTGTTCCCTTAGTCGATCTGAAGCAGCAATAGATAATGATTTGTCGGAGAAAAAAGATGACACAAAGTTACTATCATCTACGTAGCTGTATATAGGATTAGAAGTTAAAGCTAAGAGATCGTTTATGTGTAACAGAAATAGAGTAGGAAGCAGAACAGACTCCTGAGGCACCCCTGCGTTAATCGCAAATGTCTTGGATGAGATGGTATCGACGACGATCTGAAGAGATCTGTCAGCGAGAAAATTGGATATCAAATGACAGAGTCTAGGAGGAAGACCATAAGATGTTAATTTGCAAGAAGGGATCGGTGCTAGACTCTGTCGAGTCTGAGTTTGAGATATCCAATGCCATAATCCTAACCTCACTATGTTTTTCCATAGCTGAGTTACAGATATGAGTAACATATACCAGTAGATCGCCAGTGGAACGTTGTTGTTTAAAACCGTATTGCCTGTAGGGGATGATTCTATTTTCTTCCAGATATTTGAGAATCTCGATGTTGATAACCTTTCCCATCACTTTTGATATAACGGGTAACAAAGATATAGGGCGATAATTGTTAGCCAGATTCTTTTTTCCCTTTTTAGGGACAGGCTGCACTCTAGCAGATTTCCAGATGTTAGGAAATACACCTTTGTTGTAAAGAGTGTGAACAATTTGCTTAGGACAGGAGTCAACTCTGGGGCGCACTTCTTAAGAACAATAGCGGGAATACCATCAAGGCCACAAGCTTTCGAGGTGTCAAACTTAAGGAGAACCCTTCTGATTGTGCGTTGTCTGAAAACAACTTCAGGCATCGAAGTGCCAACCTTAGGGAGTATAGGAGGTTCTATGTTTTGAGAATCAATATTGGAATTTTCAGCAAACATTAGGACTAACATGTCAACCTTTTTCTTGGAGGTAGTATCAATATTGCTATTTTCATCGAGTAAAGGTGGAAAATTTAAAGGTGTAAAATTCTTTCCAATCGACTTTGCAAATCCCCAAATGGACCTGGAACCGTTTGGACAGTTGATAAGCCTCTGGCGCATTTTGCCTCGTCACTAACCTGTTTACAAGAATTTCGTGCATCTACAAATATGGTCCGAGTCTGGACTGAGGGATTATTTCGCCAACGACGGACGATATGCGCGATTGGTGGTGGTGGTGGTGATGGTGTCAGCAATCACCAAAGTTTTGAGGGAATAATAGAATAAATTATGCAATTTTTTTAGTTGTCTTCATCTTATTTGCTAAGTGAAATATTTCCTCATAAGAGCATCGTGGGACACACTGTACATTAGAATTGATTAGATATTTAAATTTTTTAATATTTTGCCTTTATTCTCATATTTAAAACTTTCGATTTTTTTCCCGAAAATCCCAGTTTAAAATTGAATATTTTATAAATAGTTTGTTGCAGCTTGCAGATCTTCCATTTTCGACAATAAATTTTGATAAATTGTTATTTTATGTTTTGAGTTTTTTTTCGAAATTTCTACATTTTTTAAAGATTTTCAGTTGGACTCAAAATTTTGATTTTCCCCTCCCCTACATTTTGTCTAAATTTCGACTTTCTTCCAAATTCCACATTAAAACTTAAAATAATTTCTCTTTCAAGTTTTTCTAGAAAAACTAAGTAAAAAACGATAAGTTTCTGAAAAGTCCAGAAAAGTCCAGACTTTTTCTTCTACATTTAAAATTGGAAATGTGCTTATTTAAAAAATAGAATTTTTAATCCAACATTGGAATTTATTCTAACAATTTTAAAATTGTTTTTGACTTTAATAAATCAACTTTAATGTTGGAAAAGTAAAAGTTAGTAATTTCTAAATTAAACTTGCTATTCTGAATAAGTCATGGTTTTGAAAAAATATCAAAATTTTTAAAATAATGGAAATGTAGGTTTTTGAATTAATTTCTTAAAATCCAGAAATATTGATGTTTTTCCATTTTTTTACGACCTTTCCAACCCTCGCTGATCAGCACTCGTGTTTATAAAATGTACGACGCGAAATATACGTCTTTTTATATGAGTACTTTAGCCCACCATATCTGACAACCTAATTTAGCCCATAATCATAACTTTTTGGTAAAACATATAAATGAAAAACTTTTAATTTATAAAAAAATTAAGTTTTTACCCAAATTGGTGCGACAATATTCAAATTCTCGAGTTTAAAAGGATAAACTCTTTTACCCTGGAGGTATTTAGTGTAGGCACGAATGAGTTAAATAAAGTTGAAACGAATGGTAAAACCTAGTATCAAAATTTCACAATACAATTCAAGCTAAAAAAACCTTCGTTTTAGAAAATAAAAAAGGCGTTGGTGTTGTTTCAGAATTTCAATTATTCCCTCGCAGGAAAATTTTGGAAAACCCTGATCTAGGTTACGCGAATTTCTTCGTGCCCTAAAAATGTACTCCATGCATCTAATAAATTTAAATTAACCTAACGGGAAAGACAAACAAGTCCTTGTTTTAGTAGATATTATAATGTAATTCAGAGCGCCGACGGCAAGTTGTTACACCTAATCACCACATAAGCACCCTTCAGCCTTCAGACTGAAACTGCTGATTGCGAGAGCTTCATTAACGCGCGTATACTTCATTTCAGCGTGGGAGTTGACCACCATACAAAATTACAGGAATAATTAAACCCTTAATTTAATTTCCGCCCTGATTGCTAATCCGGTACGTGACAGATTTGCCTAAAGTCACACCAATTGTGTCGGGATTTTACGTGCTTTTTATCTGTTACCGAATTTAATTCAATGATGGCGAAAGCAGACATTTATATTTTTTTATTTCGTAAAAAGCTTCCATTAGCAACGAATGTTTAAAGCAAAATTTTCAAAAGTTGTATGGAAAACGTAATTACATTTCCTTCATTTAATATTCAACAACCTACGCTGGTATTATTTAATTACATTTCTTACTCGTGATCATTAGTGGTTAATGCGAGATAAATATTCTTTGGCCCTTTGTTATGGACAACGTCGGTGACCTGATTTACGCATTACAGCGTTACCGAGGTTGTCCCTTAACTGTCTGTACCGTCACACCCTGACATGGATTCCGTTATCACGGTCACTCATACACCGCTTTCTATGATAATGTCACAGGGTTATATGTTGTTAACCCGACCCGGCTTCGGAAATTCAATTACGTCCAATTGTCCTTACTATCGTATGTTCTCCCGTTCGTACGGTCAGTCTGCAAATTTGCTTCGTCTTTATGACTTCCTCAATAATATGCATAGATTCAACGATCAAAGGACGGTAAGAGGCCCAACAATAATTACCATTGTGCCTAGCTAATAGGGAACATAAAAGAGAGTTTGACAATTATACTTTGAAGTAATCCGGCGCATCCACCAATTTAAATAAAATCCGCAAATTCGGTGGTCCCTACAGCCCACTAGTGGGCGTTTTGGGATTTTTGGTGGTCGGTAAAAGTTTTGTCCAAAATCAAACTCGTGATTATTAAATAAAAATAGTACATCTTTTCAGATGATATGGAGGCGAGGACCCTTTTTTTAGTCATCAATAAAGCCCGGAAGTTGTGGCAGTAAAAAAGTTAAGTTTTGGCGCCATAAATGGCAAATAAATAGGCGAAAGTAGCAGTAAAAACGTTTAAAATGGCATTTAATAATTTTTATTATTATAGGTTTATGTGTATATGGAAAAAGTCCTTTCTCTCATACCAGTGTTGTACCAGATTGGTCACTTTCCCCTCTCTGGCTTAGGCAGTCAACTGAAAATACATATTCAACCATAAAATGAGTTTATCCAGAAATTTTCATTTTAATATTTCAAAATTCGTTTTTTCCTCGAGGTTTCAAATTTTTCCAACAAATTCTTTTTTTCTAAATATGGAATATATTCTTGGAATTTGATTTTTTTCTGAAAATTTTTTACTTTCTCAAAGTTTCGAATTTTTATTTTAAAATTCGTCGTTTTTTGTTCGAAATTTCGTCGTTTCTCGAAATTCAGATTTTTCTGAAAATTTCGACTGTTTTTAAAATACGACTTACCTCAGATTTCTTAAAATTTGGCTTTTTTTCCAAATTTGATCGATCTATTGATAAAAAAGTAAAACCCTTTAAAAAATATTTATTTACAGATTTTGAATTTTGGAAATATGTTGCATTTTTATAAAATAATAACCTGCGAGAATTTTTTCTTTTCAAAAAATTTAAATCTTATTCACAAATTCGGTTTTATTTGCGAAATTTCCATTCTATTTGAAAATGGCAAATATTTCCTCCAAATTTGCCTCTTTCTTGAATGGATTACTTTTGTCAAAATTCGTCTTTTCTTCCAAAATTATAATTCTATTCGCAAAATTCGACTTTTTTCAAATTAAAATTTCAATTTCGCAAAATGTCGACTTTTCTCTCAAAAACTCGATCTTTTTCTCAATTATTTCTCCTATTTCGGGCTTTTTCTGTAAGTTTCGATTTTTTTAGGATCTAACTTTCCGGAATATATCCATTTTATTCCTTAATTTTTGCCTTCAAATTTCGACATTTTTCTTGAAATTTGGACTTCTTTTATAAAATTCGTTTTTTTTTTATTTTAAGGTATTCCTAAAACTTGTCGTCTTTTTTTTCTTAAAATTTTGAATTTTATCTTCAAATTCGTCAGTTCTTTTTCAAATTTTCGCCATTTATCACAATTTATTTTTTTGTGCAAATTTCGACTCTTTTCACAATTCTAATTTCTGCAAATTTCGCCTTATTAACCAAAATGTTATTTTTTTTTAAAATTTGGTCGATATTTTGATCAAAAGACGAAGATTTGGAGAAAAATATTGATTGGGGGTTTTGAAAACTAATTTTTGGAAGTTCTGTAGACAAGCTTTTTTTTGAAAAGTACAAATTTATTCTCAAATTTTCTTAAAATTAGAGTTTCTCTAAAAAAATTCAATTCTATTTTGAAGATAACTTTTTCATCAAAAGTCGTCTTTTCCCAATTTTTTTTTTTAATTATTGGTCTTTTTTTCCAAATTTTAACTTTATTCGCAAAATTCGACTTCTTTGTATTAAAATATGCCTTTTTGTGAAAAATTCTGAGTTTATTTTCAAGTTTAGGTATTTTTCTTATAATGTCGACCCTTCCCCCCAAAATGTTGATTTTTTTGTTCGAAATTCCGTTGTATTTATTAACACGTTTAGAACCTGACGCTTTTAGAACCTGACTCTTTGGAAATTTTCAGTAATTTTTTTGCCTTTTTCGTGAAATTTTATCTCTTTCCAGATTTGAAAATCTTAGTATTTCCTTAAAATTCGTGTTTATCTCAAAATTTTGAATTTTTCCCTTAGATTTATTTTCCCCCAAAATTTCCTCCTTTCTCTATATTCGGCGTTTTCGAAATTCTGATTGGTTAGATTTATCTTTGAAAAATCTACTTTTCCAAAAATCTTCAATTTTTGTCTCAAAATTCGTTTTTATTTTCGAATTATCTTTTTTCTGAAAACTTCGATTTTTTTTAACAGAGCTTTCCTCTAATTTCAACCTACCTATCAAAATTTGTATTTTTGTCAAAATTTTGCGAACAATATTTGTTTGGGAACTTTCATATTGTCCAAAAATGATTTTTTCTTAAAAAGGTAAAAGTTGAAAAAAATTTTATCCACACTCTTAAATAATTTCTCAAAAATTTGACAAATGCAAATATCCATTTTTTTTGAAATGTTAGTTTTTTTTGAAATTTCGACTATTCTTTTCAAAATGCGTCTTTTTTTCGACTTAAATCGACGTTTTTTTCTTAATTGTTTTTAATATTTTTTTCTGGAAAAGGTGACCTTTTTTCGAAGTTTTATCTTTTTCTTGGTGTTTCGATTTCTCCTCGAAACCTCATTATGTTTTAAATATTAGGCTTTTTCTGAAGGTTCAAACTTTTTTCGAATTTGACTTAACAGAAATTTTTATTTCACAAGATTCAAATTTTTAACACAAATTTCATATTTAGAACTATCTTCTCGTAAAATATGTATTTTTCCCGAAATTCTTTTTTTTAAAAAAAGCGTATTTGTATAAATTTCGACTGTATTCTCAAAATTATACTTTTGCGACTTTTCTTCCAAAATTCGCCCCTTTTCAAAATTTTGCCATTTTCCATTTTCCTTACGGTATGTTTTTTTTTCTGAAAAGTTCAACCTTTTTAAATTTGACTTTCTGGAAATTTCAGCTCGTGTATCAAGATTCGCATTATTCTCGAGGTTTCAGATTGTAATTTCAAAATTCGATGTTTCTGAAATTTAGATTTTTTCGGGAAAGAATATTGTATGAAATTACAACATTTTTTTCAAAATTCAACTTCTCGTGGAACTTGAAACTTTTTTTCATAAAATTTGATTTTTAGAGATCTTGATACTTTCCGAATTTTGGAGGTTTTTTGATCTTTCCGACATATTAATTTATTAGTTTAATTTTCATTTTTAAACATTTTTTTTCCCAAAACTGGTTTCTTTTTGGAAATGTCACCCCTTTTTTTCTAAATAGAACCTGTATTTTTTAAAAATCGTTTATTTTTTCAAATTATCTTTATTAGTATTTAGTTTTTCTGAAAATATCTTTGAAATTTGACTTTTGATAGTTTTAGCTTGGTTTGCATAATTCGTCTAATTTTCGAAATTTTGACTTTCACTTCAAAATTATATTTATGAAAATTTGAACTCGAAATTACATTTTTTTTCTCTAAATAACACCTTAAAATTCGTTTATTTTTCCAAAGTTGTATCGAAATTTTAATATAACGCTAACAATCTTGTAAATTTTAAGATAGTCAAAATTTGAATAAGGTTGCTTTTTTTAAAATGCTGTTTTTCACAAAATTCGAATTTTGGAAATTTTGAATTTTTGTTTTTAAAGTTTCGATTTTTTTTAATATTCGGAATATTTTTCGATATCTATTTTAAAACCGATTTTCTAACTCTTTAGTTATTTTTCGAAATTTCTACCCCCAGTTTATGTAATTAAATGAAAATATAATATAGTGAAATGTTTACAAATACTCAACCGAAAGGTTTTTTACAAATTATCTGTCTTTTCATGTTTATCGATTTTTTAAGATAATGAATGTCTTCTCCTGAAGTAAATTCTGTCTAATGCCTAATGGACTGGTTAATGGATAAGATATTAAAGACTCATTAATCAAATAAAGAAAAATTTTGAGAATTATAATTATTACAAAAATTTTAATTGATGCAATTTTGATTTTTTTTATGTCTTTTTTTCTGAATATAAGGCAAAAAAATGGCAATAACACCAAGAATGACAAAATAACATGAACATTATCAAAAAGGGCAAATATCGCATCAAATGCCAAATGCCATAACTTCCGAGCTCTAGTCATCAAATATCAAATCACTTAGGAATGGGGAATGAATAGCTGTTTGAAAGTGAAGACTTTTTTTTACGTCATTAGACATAAGCGAAGCTAGAATAGGGCAGGGTAATGCGCTTGCCCCCTTCCCCAGTTAATGTACTAAATCGAAAACTTATATGTACTTCAAGTAGGGGACTTTTTCCAAAAAGTTTCTTTTCTTCTCCAAAATTCATCATTTCCTTGGAAAGATTTTTTCGAAATTTCGGCTTTTATCTCAAATTTCGTATTTCTTTTAGAATATTGGTCTTTTCTTTTGAAATTTCGCAATTATTCATAAAATTCGACTTCTTTTATCAAACATGACTTTGTCAAAATTTAGAATTTTTATTTAAAAATTCGTTGTTTTTTTCTGAAATTTCGCCATTTCTCGAAATTCGATTTTTTTTTTCAAAATTTCGACTTTTTTTATTTTGCAAATTTCAACTTGTTGATTAAAATTTGCCTTTTCCTCGAAATCTAGTCGATCTTTTAATAAAAAAGTGTATTTTTTGGAAATTTAAATTTTTTATAAAAGGACAAGAATTACGAAAATGTTTTCTTTGCAAATTTCAATTCTCTTTTAATCGAAATTTCTGGAAATTTCAGCTTGTTTCTTAAAATTTTGACATGTATCACAATATTGGACATTTTCTGACGCCTGACGCAAGGGACTCTTCCTCTGACTCGAAAAATCAAGAGAAAATAAATATTCACCAGAGAAATTTCGATTTTTTCTTTCTTAAAATTTCGATTTTCCTTAAAATTTGGTTTTCTTCTAAGTTTTGATAAAAACACACTTCTTCTGGGAAATTTCGAATTTTCTCATTCATTTTCTCGTAATTTCGTCTTTTTCTCAGAGTTCTGAATATTTTTTCAAAGTTTCGACTTTTTTTCTTAAAATTTGACTTTCTCTGGACAATTTTGAAGTTTTGTCCATTTTTTTCCGAATTCCGGTACAACATTTGGTGTTTTTTTTTTTAATTTATTTACCATGGAGAACAACATTTGGTCTTTTCTGAAAATTTTGATCTTTTAGAATTTAAGTTTTTTTTTTAATTTGGACTGGTTTGCTGTTTTCAAGAAATGTTGATTTTTATCTCAATATCCGATATTTAATATTTCTAGAAATTTTGCCTTTTCCTGGTGAATTCGTCCTTTTTCTCAAAATGTTGACTTTTTCCTCTTAAAATAGTCGTTTTCTTAAAATTCGACTTTTCCTCAAAATTTTCTTTTCATAAATTCCATTTTATTTTTAAAAGCCTCCTTTTTAGACATTTGTTTCAAAAATCGTTTAGTTATTGCAAAATTCTGCCATTCTTTCTGAATATTTCTTTTTCTTTTTTAACAAGTTACGACAAAGTGATATTAAAAATGGTGAGAAAAATATCCTTAAGGTTTCTTGTATATTCAGCGTCTTTATTGAGTGTTAAATTTTAAAAACAACGCTTTTGGAAAATGCGATTTTTCCGTCTCAAAATTCCATCTTTTCTGAAAATTGCTTTTTTCGCAAAATAAGACCTTTGGAACTTTTGACTTTTTTCGAATTTTTGACATTTTTTGAGTGTTTGGGGATAGGTTAGGTTTGTATTTTAAATCTAGTTTATTGGAAATTCGGACTTTTCCAATTTTTTTAAATTATTTTTAAGAAATTACTACCATGAGGTAGGAAACGCAAGATCGTAAAAAAATTTTTCAGAATAACAAGCGCAAATTTGGGTTTTCGAATCATTTTCTTAAAATTTCAACTTTACAATTGTTATATTCTTTTCCAAATATTTAAACTTAGCGCTGTCTATTAATAAAACTGAGTCACCTTTAAATTAGGTCTGGAATTTGTTTTGTAAAATTGATTCAAAATTTAAAATTCGCAAATTAGAAAGTCGGATTCTTCAAAAAACAAAAAAAAAAAATAAAAAAATAAAAATTTAAGCTACAAGAATTTGATGTTTCCAATAAAGGGTTAACATTTATAAAAAGTCAAAATATTTACAAAAAGTTGAAATTTTGAAGAAAAGTAGAGATTTAGAAGAAATCAAATTCTGAAAAAAGTTAAAATTTCGAGGAACTAACGAATTTTTGATGATAAAACGCCGAAATTTAAAAAAAAAGGTGAACATTCTAAAAAAAGGTTGAAGATTTCAAAAAAATCAATTTTTCAGAAGAATGAATATTGAAAAAAGTAAATTTTTCAAATAAAAGTCCAATTTATTTCATAAAACTTAAAACTTCAAGAACAATCTGGAAATATTTGAAACAAATGTCAAATTTTTTAAAAAAAGACAAAACTTCGAGTAATTGTTGAAAATATGAACAAAGGTGGAAATTTTTAAATAACAGTTACAAGATTTCAAAAATAAATATTTCTACATAACCAAACTTCCAATAAAATAAAAATGTTGGAAAAAACACAATTTAAAAAATTCGAAACTAAATCAAAATCTTAAAGAAAAGCAAAATTGTGAAAGTGTTGAAAGTTTATAAAATAAGTAAGGATTTGAAAAAAGTCAAAATAAAAAAAATTGGAAAAATTGAAATTAGATCGATTTTCAAAGTACGAAGTCGTAAAAATAAATAAATAGAAGTTAAAGTCTGCAGAAAAAGTCATTATTTTCAGAAATTTAAAAGAGAAAAAGTCGAATTAAATAAAAATTAAACACTTTAACAGAATCAATGTTTTCAAAAGTCAAAGCTTTGAAAAAATTCTAATTTTCAAGAAGAACTGTAATGTTTTAAAAAATCGAATTTTAAAACAGTCAGGTATGCAATTTAGAGTGAACGTTTAAAAAAAGAACATTTTCAAAAAAAAGTCAAAATTTTCCAAAAACTTGAAAAATGCGGTACTATCGGGCATAATGTTAAAGACGTCCGACTTGCATGTTAAAATTTATTGTACCCTCTACTCAGAAATTTGTATATTGGGTTGCATTTCGGGCTCGAAAGGATTGTACTCTTATCTGAATTTACTAAATCGAAAATTTGATGTTTTAAGAAAGTCAAAATTTTGAAAGAAAAGTGGAAAGTTAAAAAAATGAGATATTGAAAAAAGTACGTAATTTAAAAAAAAGTTTTGAAAATTTTAAAAAATCAATTTTTAGCAATTTTAAAAAAACATTGAAACAAAAGTTAAACCTACATAAGTCGAGATATCGAAGCAAAAATTTTCGAAAAAAAAATCAAAATTAAAAAAACTGAAAACTTTAAGAAATAATCAAAATCTTAAACAAAGGTCCAATTTTTCAAAAAAAGTGATGGTTTTGAAAAGATTGTAGAAGTTTAAAAAAATTAAAATAATCTGATTTGCAAAAAAGAAATTATTGAAAGGCGTTAAAATTTTGAAATGGTGTGTCAAAATTCAAGATTTTCAGAATAAAGTCAAAATTTTCAATACAAATTATCACAAAAGTCAAAAAAGGCAAAAGGTGAAATTTTCAAAATATTTTAGAAAATGTTGGAATTTGAAACTCAAAATAAGGCGCAATATTAAAAAAGGTCGAAATTACTCTAAATAATTTATTGAATTCTTCACTTTTATTTTTCAATTTAAAGTTAAAATTTTCTATTTTTTCTCACTATTTTGACTTTAAAATCGAGTTTACAATTTTTTAATAGAAATTTCGATTTTATTCTTGAAATTTGAAAAGTCATGTTATCGAAGAATGAAATTTTTGAAAAAAAATCGAAATTCAAAAGTCAAAAAGAAATAATCAAAATTTTGAACAAAGGTTCAACTTTTCAAAAAAAAGCGGTAAATTTGAAAAGAGGGTGGTAGAAGTTTCAAAAAAAATCAGAATAATCCAATTTACAAAAAAAAATATAGAAAAGCATTAAAATTTTGAAAATTTGTCGAAATTTTGTCAAAATTTAAACTCTTCAGAAAAGTCAAAATTCTCAATACAATAAAAGTCAAAATTTCCAGAAAAGTCGAAATTTTTAAAAGAAAAACTTGAAATCCAGCACATAAGTTAAAATTTTAGGAAATGATGAAATTACAAAACAGCTGAAATTTTCCAAATATGTCAAATTTTAGAATATGTTGGAATTTGAAACTGAAAATAAGTCCAAATATTAAAAAAAGGTCGAAATTGCTATAAATAATTTCTTGAATTCTAGACTTTTATTTCTTCAGATGAAAGTTAAAATTTTCAATATTTTTCCCAACATTTTGACTTCTTTTTTTGAAATCGCACTTATAATCTTTTTTTAGAAATTTAGATTTTATACTTGAAATTCTGGAGTTAACGTCGACCGATTACCACATGAATTATGCAGTACGCGAGCTCTTAATTTTAAGCAAACTTGGGAGTTATTTTTTGTTGTATTAATAAAAACGAAAGAAAATTGAGGCGTTTAGTGCAAGACTGGCCTAACCAACATATTAAGACATTTCCTGCTTTTCAAATTATTTTACTCACAATCAGAATATTATTGATATGTGTAAGTCCAACCGCTGACTGTATAACACAAACCAATGCTCATTACTTGTACTACTTATCAAATGGGAGCAATATTTTATATTTGCATCGAGTATTACAAATTAGGCTTTTCTTTATTAACTTTCAGTGTATATTCATGGATTCACTTTTGCACAAAACGCCTCGATTGATACTTACCCATTTGCGTAGCTTTAAGCCCTTAGCGCCATCTAGTATGCAGCGACTACACTATTGCTTTAATTTGAAATATTGAACTCTGAGACTATGGGTTGAGATCTCCTTTCCCAAAGTTCCAGTTGTAAATTAAAAATTTTTAATTTTTTTCCAACATTTTGAAACTGCCTTTATTTGGTAAAAATTTTCAGACATAACTTTTTCTCCTAAAATTTCCATTTAAATATGGTATCAAAACTTTGGGTTTTAATTAAAACGTTTTTTCATGTTCGATTTTTTTGAGATTTCAAACTTCTCAAAATTCTAACTTGATTTTATATTAAATTCTCGATTTTAATCTTGAAATTTCAAGACGTTTGAATTGAAAACTTCTTTAGGCGCGTTCAGCAATTCTTGATAGGGGTGAAAATCATGGCTTCCATCATCATAACGCTAATTCTTGTTAATAACACGCTGTAAAGTTAGGTGTTATATAACTAAGACAAGTAATAGAATTAGAAAACTGTGTGATGGGCAGCAGGCTTTGAATCCTGCTGGAAATCAGACAAATGTTAATAAATTTAAATTAAAAGTTGTGAAACTTTAAATTTTGATACATTTAATTTCAAAATAAAACCATTGCACTTGAGTGCTTTTTATTAATTTCAATTTTCCGCTTCATCTTTTCATTTTTTATATACTGATCTTTAAATTCAGAATTTTGACTTTTTTGTAATGTAAAACATTTTGCAAAGAAAAAACTTAATTTATAAAATATATCTTGAAATATGGGCTTTAGTTTTAAAAACTGAAAACTCAATTAACTAACCAATACAATTATTGTTGTATTAATAATTTTAGTCTGGTCAGTAAAGTTCCAGGGTTTAAAAAAATAAAATTGTTATCAAATTAAAAAAAAAAACTCTATGTAAAGAGGTGGCAGAGTGTGAAAATGTAAAATAAGCAATTAAGTGCCTTATTTTACACAAAAGTTTAAAAAAAGCAGTTTTGACTCAATGAAGGATTAAGAAAATGCATTTCTAGAAGCAAAAAAGTAAAATCAGCTCAGACTAAAATAATAACATATTTAGAAATCCATAAACACAAACATGTTGAGGATAGAAGAAAAACTTCAGCTACAGACAATATATTTTAATAAAGCATACTTCTAAGATCCTTAAAATTAGTCAGATTGTTAAATTAGACATAAATTTATTGCATTTGACATCGTCAAATAATATCATGAAAGAATGTAATAATGAGAGTGAAACAAAAATGAAAAATTTGTTACAAAAATAGAAATTCTAGTCTAAGAGACAGCACAACAAATAAAATCAAAATATAACATAATTAATTTCTATTGTAACGAGTACAAAAGTTCTCTTACAGAATTAAATAATGACTATATTCCCTAATACAAAAAACCAACGAGTGCTAAGTGGTTTTGTCTTTATGTTGTGAAAAAATAAGTTCTTACATCTTTCACTATATTATTCAATCACATCGAAGTCGGCGACCAGAAATTCATCTCCCTCAGTTCCGACGGCTTCGCCTTGTAAACGGAAGATTTCTTATCAGCGAGATTATCCACGCTGGAGGCGATGGACCCCATCTTCTTAAGCGCACCATCACCTGCATCCTCCTCGGCGATAACATCCACAGATTGCGACAAGTTGGCACGTTTGGCCAGCAAACTCGACAATATCCAACTACCCTGGGCCTTATCCGCATCAACAAATGCGCCAGTAAAATATTTGTTGATCCTTCGTCGACTCTTTGGTGACGTACCCGGTGATGTTAAGGGTGATGCTGGCAAGGATTTGCTCCCCCTCCGCATGGAGGGGTTGAAGCCTGGCGGGGGGGCGTCCGTGTTGGATATTTGTCTTCTGTTGTGCTGGGAGTCGATTTGTTCTCTTCGACGTTGAAGCCGCGAATTATTTTGCCTGACACCATTTGCTGGGCGACCTTGATTATAGATGAACCACACTTGGCGGCCTCGCCTTTGAAACCATCGTCTATGCCACTGGATTTGAAGTTGGCTGGGATGGGGTAGACCACTTGCTGGGCTGTGGCGCACTCTGTAAATAACAATAATAATAAATAAAAGGAAATTAGATTATGATTATGAAAGCTTCCGCCGTAGTAAATGTGTAATAAGTCTTCTGCAATTAGACCAGGGAGCTACTCGAGTTTCTTTTATCCAACGTTAGGACAGCAAAAAAGCGGAAAATCCATATGCAAGAGCGAACATCCTCTCATGATGATGACTATTCTGATCGTGGTAAAAAAACTAAAAATTGAAGATGTAATAGCGAAATTCTTATGCTAGAGGTCCGTTCTCATGGTGATCAAACAATTAAAATATCAAGATGGAAGAATCAAATTCTTTTTATGGTGAAGTCCTGTTCTGACGGTGGTCTTATAATCCAGAAAATTGAAAAGGAAAGCTGAAATTCTTTTTGGTATACGCCTGCTTTAAAGCAGAAATTAAGATGGAAGAGCGAAAATCTCATGATCAACGCTTATTCCAATAGTCGACAAAAAACCAAATTTTTCTCTTGGTGGACGCTATGTTCTAATGGTGATCCAAAAACCAGAAAATCAAGATGGAAGAGCTAAATCCTGTGTCCAAAAAACCAAAAAATTAAAACGGAAGGGTGTAGACGTTTGTTCTAATGGTGGTCAAAAGTGATAAAACCTGGAAGAGCGAAACTCTTTTTATGGTAAATACTAGTTCTAATGGTGGTCAAAAAACCAGCCTAGCAAAATGGAAGAGTCAATTATCTCTCATGATAAATACCTTTAGGTCCAAAACCAGAAAACCAAGATGAAAATGCAAAATCTTTTTAATAGCAACCAAAAAATCAAGATGGAAAAACGAAACTTCTAACATGGTGGACGTTTGTTCTGACGACGGTCAAAAAAACCTGAAAATCAAGATGAAAAAGCGAAATACTTCTCAGGATAAACACCTGTTTTGATGGTAGTTAAAAAATCAGAATATCGAATGATGAGCTCTGATGGTGGACCAAAAAGCAGAAAATCAAGATGGAAGATCTAAATACTCCTCACAGTGTCTAAAAAAACCAAAAAATCATGATGGAAGAATGAAATTCTTCTCATGGTGGGCGTTTGCTCTAATGGTGGTCGAAAAGCGATAAAAACCTGGAGGAGCGAAATTTTTCTCATGATGAACACTACTTATTCTGATGGTGGTCAAAAAACCAGCATGGCAAAATAGAAGAACCAATTTTCTTTCATGATGGTCCAATAACCAGGAAACCAACATGGAATAGCTAAATCTTTCTCGTAGTAGCCAAAAAATCAAGATGGACAAATGAAATTGCTCTCATCGTGGAACTTTGCTCGGGTGATCAAAAATACCCGAAAATTAAGATGGAAGAGGGAAACTCTTTACAGCTTGTCAAAAAATTAGCTCTTTTGGTGGCGGTTCAAAAATCAGAAAATCAAGATGAAAGAGGTAAATTCTCCTCATAGTGTCTAAAAAACCAAAAAATCAAGATGGAAGAGTGAAATTTTCATGGTGGACGTTTGGTCTAATAGTGTTCAAAAAGCGATAAGATCTGGAAGAGCGAAATTCCTCTTGAATACTTGTTTTGATGGTGGAAAAAAAACCAGCACAATTAAACGGAATAGTAATTCTCGCTCTAGATGAAAGAGGGGAAGCGAAATTCTTCTCATGGTAAACCCTAGTTCTGATGATGGTCGAAATAGAAGAACAGCAAAATAAAAGAGCCAATTTTTTTTCAAATTCTGATGGTAGACCAAAAACAGAAAATAAAGATGGAAGAGTAAAAGTCTTCTCATGGAGGTCAAAAAACCAAAACACCAAGATGTAAGAGTGAAATTCTTTTCAGGATAAACGTTGTTTTGATGGTTATCACAAAACCAGAATAGCAAAATGGAAGAACCAAATTTATCCACGGTGGCTACCAATTGTAATGGTGGTCCAAAAACCATAAAATCAAGAAAGACGGGTTAAAGCCTTTTCTTGGTTACCAAAAAGCCAAAACAAATCACACTGGAAGAGTGAAATTCTGTTCTTGGTGGACGTTTGTTCTAATGGTGGCCAAAAAATTAGGAAATTAAGATGGGAAAGCGAAATTGATTTCAGTTTTCTCTGATGGACGTCAATAAACCTAAGTCAAAATTTTTCTCATAGGGGACGTCTTTTCTGAAACTGGTCCAAAAGCTAGAAAATCAGGATGGAGGAACTAAATCCTTCTCATAGTGGCAAAAAAAAACCAGCAACTCAATAGGAACAGCGAGATTCTTCTCATAAAATTAAAATTCGACTTCTTGAAACTGGCAGAAACTAAATGTAAAATGTTAATTAATAGTTACATACTTAAAACAAATTGACAAATATTTTGGCATGAAAATTCATTATTATCGTAGTTGAATTTACTATTCCTTAAAAGGAAAAAAGAAAACACTAACCTATGTCGTACGAGTCCAAAAAACCCATGCTTAAAAAAACAATATTTGTTGCTGGAAAATGGTTTAGTAATAATGGACCTTTAAAAAAACTACCACAGAATCACATAACGAGTTTAAACTAAGATGTCTTACAACGCTTTGCTCCTATTTATATTGTACTATATTTTGATTGAGAGAAAAAAGTACAATTCCATTAGTCTGTAGCTGAAAGTAAATACACAACAACGAAAAATATCCGAGAAACTTCTACTAATATTCCAAAGTTCGGCGTGTGGTTTATAATTGTGTAAATTTTATAGTCTAATTTTTATTGTTTTCGTGTAAATGGGATCACTGAATTATAGATTTGATAAAAGTTAAAAATTTTCCGTTAAATACAAAATAATCTACATCGACCAAATTATGTAACAAACAAATACAATATATTGACATTGAAATTTAACTGTAACTGACTATAATTCAGCAATCTTTGTTTACCCGAAACCTTTCGTTAATTAATATGCAGGCGCTTCAAAACTGCCACAAATGGTTTAGTTTAGGTTAGGTTAGGTAAGATTTTTAAAAAATGACCAAAATTTGAAGTTCAAATTTTCAAATAAATGTCTGTCGAAATTTAGAGAAGTCGAAACTAAAAGGCCCATATCTTAAAGTTTGAAATGTTCACAAAAATTGAAACTTCTCAAAAAAGTCAAAAATTCCACGTCACAATTTTGAAAATAACTATCCGAAATTTGGAAAACGTGTAATTGCTCACCGTTTCCGTTTTGTAGATACTTCTGACAGGGGGCAGTGTGTTTGGAGAAATCTTGTTTTGCGTCTCCCACAGATGACACAACGATACTGGAAGTCTTTCACTTGCTTGGGCTCAGAGGTTCCCCTGGGGTACCGGTAGTATAACATAAAGCTATCGTCTATTTCTGTCGGCGAAAAGGTACTCTGATCTATGTCTAATCTGAAATAATACGTCATTTTCACGATTGATTGGCAATACCCAAAAACTAATTAAAGCGTTATACAACTCGGTTACGTTATTTTAGACCAATCGAAAGCGATAGTTTTCAGAGAAAATTAGAAAACATTCAGCACAATTGCATTCGATTTCATTATGATTTGTGGATGCGATTAATTTCTATTCCAATGAAGATGTACTCAACTGTAACATGCTGATGATTTCACACAATTCAAGAACACTTTTTCCAATTTATTATAGGAAACTATGAGAAATAACCAAGGAGAAATTCACAATTGTGTAGTTGTTTCAATACCAAAAGAGCGGTTAGAACACAATAACATTCACAGATAATCGAAGACAATCAACTAAAATTACTCTCGATATTTAATTCTTGGCATCAAATGAAAAATTTTTTGGCAAATCCACCTTTACCGTATAGTAATAAAGTTAAGTGATATAGCCAGGAATATAATAAGGGATTAATAGAGTTAAAATAGTTGAATGGGATTTTTTCACATCAGAATAAAAATATTTGCGATATTTACCTCATTTACTTAAGAAGGTGTATAAAGTTAACAATTTTTAAGAGTTCAACCAAAATTTGGTGTAACTGCTACATTTTTAACTAAGCGATCCTCGATCTACATAACTCTAGATCCAACCGTAAAAGTCTGTAGCCATTTCGAGAAAAAAATGGTTTCCGTAAATATTTTTAGAGAGTCAAAATGTCAAAAAGAGACAAAATTTGAGGATAAAAACTAGAAATCCGTTCCAATTTTTATTTTCATTTTAAGCTAATTATAGCCATGCTCTGCCTTTCCTTTTGATAAGTTCAAACAACTCACACAATGTGATTAGGAATAACGACATTCTGGAATTTCCTATCATGTTTACCAGACATTCAATTACCGCGGGTGGCAAAGTATTATGTATTAATATTACAGGTACTTACAAATGTCTGATAACAAATATAACTAAATTAGGTTCTTCACAGAATTTCATTACGACTATTTCCAGAAATATCCTCCTATAACTGAATGTTGACTTAACAATTAATTACCAACGTTTTAGTCAAAATTATTTTGATCATCCATGAGAACATTTGCAAAGTTTAGAGATTTCATGGGAAAACAACTGCCAGATGAACCCTCAAATACCCAATTTTTTAACATAACATTATTTCTCCTATGATTTTTCAAAAAGGGAATGTTTCGTGGCAAAATAATTGAAAAACGGATGAACTACTAAATGTCCAACGTTTTGGCTCAAAATTATTTTGATCATGATCCATGAGAAAATTTGAGGATTTTAAAAAAGATTTCATAGGGAAACAACTGCAATGCTGATGAACCATCAAACACCCACCTTTTTAACATTACATCATTTTGCTTAGGGTCATCCAAGAGCACATTTAAGAATTTTGAAGAATATTTCGTGGGAAAACAATTGATATTCTGATGACCTATTAAATGCCCAACGTATTAGCTCAAAATTTTCTTGACCAGGATACTACATGAGAACATTTGCGAAGTTTAGAAATTTCATGCCATATGAACCAAGTCCCCAACTTTTTAACATAACATTACTTTACCTGTAATTTTTCAAGAATAGAATGTTTCATGGGAAATTGAAATACTGATGAACTACCAAATGTTTATAGTCCAAAATTATTTTGATCAGGATGCTGCACGAGAACATTTACGAATTTTAGATATGATTTCATGGGAAAACAACTGCAATAGTAATGAACCATCAAATGACCAACTTTTTAGCACAAAATTATTTTCCTTTTGATTGTCGAAGAGGCATTTTAGAATTTTATTACAAAACAATTAAAATACCTAAATTTTTACATTTTTCTCCAATCTTCAATTTAAATTCCAAATTTTGAACGTTTTAAAAGGGACCCAATACCCATCTTTTTAACCTAACAGTATTTCTTATCTTGACTGTTCAAGAAAAGAATGTTTCATGGCAAAACAATTAAAATACTGATGAACTACTAAATGTCCAACGTTTTAGCTTAAAATCATTCGGATCAGGATTCCCCATGACAACATTTGCGAATTTAAGAGAAGATTTCATGGGAAAAAAAACTACAGTACTCATGAACTACCAAACATTCAATTATTGGTTCAAAATTATTTTGATCAGGATCCTCCATGAGAACATTTCCGAATTTTAGAGAAGATACTCCATGGGAGCATTTCCGAATTTTAAAGAAGATCCCATGGGAAAAGAATTACAAGACTGATGAACTACCAAACGTTCAATTATTAGCTCAAAAGTATTTTGAGCAGAATATTCCTTGCGACCATTTCCGAATTTTAGAGAAGATACCATGGGAAACAACTACAATACTGATGAACTACCAAATGTTTAATTATTAGCTCAAAATTACATTGATCAGGAGACTCCATGAGCACATTTGCGAATTTTAGAGAAGATTTCATGGGAAAACATACTGATAAACTACCAAATGTCCAATTATTAGCTCAACATTATTTTCATTAGGAGACTCCATGAGCATATTTGCGAATTTTAGAGAAGATTTCATGGGAAAACAATTCCAGTACTGAAGAACCACCAAACGTCCAATTATTAGCTCAAAATTATTTTGAACAGAATATTCCTTGGGACCGTTTCCGAATTTTAGAGAAAATATCATGGGAAAGCAACTACAATACTGATAAACGAAATGTCCAATTATTAACTCAAAATTATTTTCATAAGGATGATCTATGAAAACATTTCCCAATTTGAGAGAAGACATTATGGGAAAACAACTACAATACTGATGAATTACCAAATGTCCAATTACTAGCTCAAAATTATTTTCATTGGGAGACTCCATGAGCATATTTTCGAATTTTAGAGAAGATTTCATGGAAAAACAATTCCAGAACTGATGAACCACCACACGTCCAATTATTAGCTCAAAATTATTTTGAGCAGGATACTCCATGGGAACATTTCCCAATTTTAGAGAAGATATCATGGTAAAACAACTACAATATTGATGGATGAACTACCAAATGTCCAATTATTGGTTCAAAATTATTTTGATCAGGATACTCCGTGGGAACATTTCCGAATTTTAGAGAAGATACCATGGGAAAACGATTACGGTACTGATGAACTACCAAATGTCCAATTATTAGTTCAAAATTATTTTGATCAGGAGACTCCATGAGCACATTTGCGAATTTTAGAGAAGATTTCAAGGGAAAACAACTACGATACTGATGAACTACCAAATGTTCAATTATTAGCTCAGAATTATTTTCATTAGGAGACTCCATTAGCATATTTGCGAATTTTAGAGAAAATTTCATGGGAAAACAATTCCTCTACTGACGAACCACCAAACGTCCAATATTCTGCTCAAAATTATTTTAAGCAGAATATTCCTTGGACCGTTTCCGAATTTTAGAGAAGATACCATGGGAAAACCACTACAATACCAATGAACTACCAAATGTTCAATTACTAGCTCAAAATTCTTTTAATCAGGGGATTCCATGAGCACCTTTGCGAATTTTAGAGAAGATGTCATGGGAAAACGTCTACGATACTGTTGAACTACTAAATGACCAATTACTAGCTCAAGATTATTTTGCTAAGGTTGCTCCATGAGAACATTTCCGAATTTTATAGAAGACATTACCGGAAAACAACTACAATACTGATGAATTACCAAATGTCCAATTATTAGCTCAAAATTATTTTCATTAGGAGACTCCATGAGCATATTTGTGCATTTTAGAGAACATTTCATGGGAAAATAATTCCATACTGATGAACCACCAAAGGTCCAATTATTAGCTAAAATTATGTTGAGCAGAATATGCCTTGGGCCCATTTCCTAATTTTAGAGAAGATGCCATGGAAAAACAACTATAACACTGATGAGCTACCAGAGGTTCAATTATCAATGATCAGGAGACTCCATGAGCACATTTGCGAATTTTAGAGAAGATTTCATGGGAAAACGAAGACCATACTGATGAACTATCAAATGTCCAATTATTAGCTCAAAATTATTTTGATGAGGAGACTCCATGAGCACACTTGCAAAGTTTAAAGAAGATTTCATGGGAAAACAACTACAGCACTCATGAACTATTAAACATTCAATTATTGGTTCAAATATATTTTGATCAGGATACTCCATGGGAAGGGAACATTTCCGAATTTTAGAGAAGATACCACGGGAAAACAACTACAATACTAATGTCAAATGCCCAAATGCCAAATGTCCAATTATTAGCTTAAAATTACTTTGCTCAGTAGACTCTATGAGAACATTTGCGATTTTGGAGGTTTCATGGGAAAGTAACTAAATACTGATGAACCACCACATACCTAACTTTCTAGGATAAAATTATTTTGCTTTTGATGATCTAAGAATTTTACAGAATATTCCGTTACAAAAATAACTGAAATAGCTCAATTTTTACTTTCTTCTTCAATCTTCGACTTCAGTTCCAAATTTTAAAGGTTTCAAAAGTTTTTGTTTTTTTTTCCGAAATTTTTAGCTTTTCCTTGTAGTTTTAAGTTTCATCTCGAGAATTTGCTAAAAATTTCGAGTTGAAATATTTAACATATTTTTAGCGAAATTAGCCTTTTTCAAAATTCACCTTCTTGGCTTCCAATTTAACTATTTACGTTTTTCACAAAATTCTGAAACTAAATTTTAAAGTCAAAATTCAGATTTCTTTCTGAGACACAATTTTAGAATTTCGAGTTTGAAATTTCAATTTTCATATTTTTTAAAAATTCCGCCTCAAACAAACCTTTTCATAAAAAGAGTTTCTTTGAAAATTCCGATGCTTTTCGGTTATCTTCAACTACGACTTTGTACCCTTTTTTTGTATGAATTTGCCTCTTAAACTGAAAGATTCGAGACAATTATTTAAAACATTACCAGTTTCTTACGAAAATTTCGATTTTTTTCCAAATTGCCAATTTATTATTTTTTTTTCCAAAAATTTTTACTTTCAGTTTTCATTTAACAAACAAACCATTGTTGAAATTGGGTAGAATTAAATTGAATTATTTTTTATACATTTTGATTTTTTTGTTGGTTTACTATTTAAAGTAAAGGTTTTTTAAACATTACGAATTAATAGTTCATTTGCTGATTGTGTTATAGCGGACGACATTCATAAGATTATGAACTTATTGTATTTTGTTTTTGATTAATTTATGTTATGAATAGCAAAACTACAAATAAATTAAGCAGATAATAAATACATAATTAATAAAAAAAGATATTGCGCTTTTGCTTTCAAAATCGCAGACACAATAAAAACATATCATATATCTGAAGTGATTTTCGATTAGAAACTAGGGAATAATTCGGATAGTCACGTTGATAATTTTCATTGAATACTAATTAACGCGGAAAATTAATATCAAATTGCCAACAATTACTTGTTCTTACGGAATTTTTAAAGTTGTATAACACCATGAAAGGTCGTCAGAAAATCAAAAACTCCTTTCTTAGAAATACAAAAACTACGTCAATTAGTTAATCGCAATTATCTTGCAGTCATAAAAGAACACCACCACACCATAATGTAAAAACTACACGAACGAATGCATAAATATTCTTCTGTGTTATTAAACAAGTAATTATCCTATAATTACACCATCACCGCATTGTTTATTGACACAAACGATAATAACTTAAACACATGATTTCCACTTGTGACATTATTTGCAATTTCGACTCCTGGTAAACATTATCCCAAATAAACATCACATGGAGATATTAAAACTAGAATATCAATCGTGTTTATTTAACCTTGTTAAAGTTTGAAAACCATCGGGGTATTAGCAGGTCAAACGGGTTAATTTGGCAATATTCCGAAAGTCCACCTTTTTGTGGTCTGATGATCAAAAGTTTTTATGGTCTGTTGATCAAAATAATACATTGATAGGTGATTGTAATTCTCTCGGATTTAATTTTGATGTCTTTCCTACGATAGCATAATTAAGGAGCATGTGATTTTCGAGAAGTAATTCGATAGCTAATATGTTAATTAGTTCAGATATGTGAAATTTGTTTAATCATTTGTAGATAATCAGTTTCAAAATTTAACCTTGTCACCATTACAAAAAATCTATATTTATACCTTCACGCACTGCTTGTGCCCCTAATTCACAAAGATAAAAGTTTTCAAGAATGAAAGAACTAATAAAGCTGAATTTAATGAGGATTATTATCTACTCACATCCATATTCCAGTCACTTTAAGAATACGTAACTGCACGTCAAGTTAAGGACACTTGATAATCAGATTCTATTAATACAAAATCACTTGGATACAAAATATATTTACCAAATTTTTCATTAGGCAGTTACTGCAAATTCAATTTTTTTGCATAAATTAACACCAAATGGGTGGCATAAAAATCTGATTTGCGTCAGAGCATTGTTCTGGGAGTAGTTTTAAACAAACATTGTAAACAAAAATGTATTAAGATAACGTGATACTGCTTTAAATATGTTGGGTTCCTATGTGTTCTTGACGAGAAACAAAACAAAAAATGACGTTGGTGGGTAGAAGCTGTATTGGAAGCAAAAATTATTGGATTTTTCTAGAGGAAACTCATTTCAATTTATTGTTAAATTAAAGTTATTTTGTCTGACATGTTCTATAACAACTCTCACATGTAATTTCCAAGCAATGTTGTCTTGCCCTACTAGCCTACCTAACATTAACAAAATAACTACACAACAAATCTTCCTTAACTCCTGAAAATTCCTCACCAGATTTTGATACGTTAGTAACAACTGGTTAATAAAACAAAATTATAATGTTTAATACCGATTTTTAAGGGCACAACACCGAGACATGTAATTTACTCACTGTTTTGTTCAATAGTGACAGATACTAGATACAAGTTTACATATTGCGTATGAATGGTATTTCCCTGGAAATAATAAACGCAAATTTAATACAAAGTACAATTAGGTGACTTCATAAATTTCTCGATCATACAGGAAACATGATAACACCAATTCCAACTTAAACTGGAATAAAAATAATTGCGTATTTCTGTCTGGTCGTAATTAAGTATTTTTGTGTGGTATCCAAACTGGCGTAATTGTTTTCAGAACGATGTGTGCTGATTACTCTTATTCCTTTTTACTCTTGATTTATTCTTTTACATGGTTAATTTAGTTATACAGGATACAATATAAAATGCGATTACTTTGTTGTACTTTTTATAGTATTGTCTTATAAAGTTGATTGTAGTTAGGCAAGAACAATAAGCGCAGTGTGTGATTGCAAATGATCGTTCCAATTGTCTGTATTGTTTTGTTATTATGATGTACAAAAGAGGATACTTTACATAACCTAGACGTAGACTAAATATAGTTGCCATATCAAAGGTTTGTCACGAGCATAGCACGTGTTATGACATATCCTTTTTGTTTTATATCATTGATCCTTTGCCAAAGAACCTACTTAATGTCATTGTTCTTTGCAGGATAACTTAATGACTTTTTCATGAACTATATTCGATTTCCTTATATCTTTAACAACTGAATGATTGATTCAATTCGTATTTTTTCTAAAAATTATCTTGGCATATTGAGAACGAAACATTACTCGATTATCCTTAATAATGTGAATTCGCGGAAAGTTATTTATGAAAAGTTAAAGTTGCCAGACATTTTCAATTGTTTTGAATGTAATAAAATAGCTTGTAGAATGTTACCAAATATATATTTTTCTTTTCATCTTTTCTCCAGTTTTGGAGTTAGAAGTTCATTATTTTATCATATTGTTACGTGCGTTATCGGTTCGAATTGATACACGTGATGGATTATTCCCACTTTATTACTAAATTAACTCGGCACACTTCAACTGAACAGTAACTCACTAATTATTTACTAATTGCCAACCAACTTATTGCACTTGCTTCTAACTGACTCCCTCGAGGGAAAACTGACCGCCTTTTTATAGTTTCGGCCCGCGTTCTTCCAGAATTTTCGGCAGATAAGGCTTATCGAATGCCGAAATTTCTGGAATGCTTATCTGCCGTTTGTTTCGTTATCGCGGCCGCTTTCCCCTTATCAGGACCTTCTAGAAACTTTTTTTATTTACTAAATTCTACAATTCTATTCTAAATCCTATTTCATCTATTTACATTGCGTTACACTGCCTCCCCCTTAGAAATGATCGTCCCGATCAGTTCCAATCAGTCACTTCGCCACTAAATTTGCATAGTCTGTTCAGGTGCACCACTTTCATTTTACTCCTGGAGCTACGCTGGATCCTGTATACCAAGTCGTTGATCCTCTTCAGCACTTTGTACGGCCCTTCCCAAGATGACGTAAACTTTGGCGAAACTCCTTTCTTTCGCTGAGGGTTGTATAGCCATACCAACTCGCCCTCACTGAAACCACCATGATTGGCACTCACGTCATACCTGGCCTTCATCCGGTCCGTCGCCAAGTTGATCTTCGTCCGCACCAGAGCATGCGTCTCCAGTATCGCTTCCCTCAAGTCATCTACGAAACCCATCGTTTCCCTGGGGACCTCCCTTGGTGATCCAAACACCAAGTCACACGGAAGCCGCAGTTCCCTCCCGAAGATCACTTTTGCCGGAGTCTGACTTGTAGTTTCATGAGTTGCCGCGCGATAGGCCATCAGGAACAGTGGTAGATGTCGGTCCCAGTCGGTCTGATGTTTGGAAACGACCTTCGAAAGATGTTCTTCTAAGGTCCTGTTAAATCTCTCCACCATTCCGTCAGACTGTGGATGAAGAGGTGTTGTTCGAGTTTTCCTTATTCCAAGAAGACGACACACCTCTTGGAAAACCCCCGATTCAAAGTTCCTTCCTTGGTCTGAGTGTAGTTCCAAGGGAACACCGAATCGACAGATGAAGTTGTCCACAAGAACCCTTGCGACTGTGGTGGCTTCCTGGTTCGGGATGGCATAAGCTTCAGGCCATTTACTGAAATAATCCATGGCCACCAGGATGTACTTGTTTCCATCGTCTGAAACTGGGAATGGTCCTGCCACATCGATTGCAATTCTTTCAAATGGAGCTCCCACATTATATTGCTTCAGGGCCCCTTTGGTTCTCGTACGGGGACCCTTGGATGCAGCACAGGTGACACATTTCCGACACCACCGCTCGACGTCCTCCCTGCAGTTAACCCAATAGAACCGTTTTCTAACCTTCTCCAGGGTCTTGTTCATCTCTAGATGTCCACCAGAGGTCCCATTGTGCACCTCCCACAAGACCTGTGGAATCTTCTCCTGAGGCACCACCAACTGCAAGTTGACACGCTTTCCATCCGCGCTTTCCCATGCTCTCTTCAGTACCCCGTCCTCGACCTGGAGGGATTTCCATTGAGCCCACAAATTCTTAAGAGCTGGACTTCTGTCGGAAACCTCTTGCCATTCCGGTCTGTCTCCAGCTTCTTTCCATTCCAATATGGGTCCGATATCAGCGTCGCTCCTCTGCAACTTCCGAAGACCTTCAACAGTCCATTCGTCTTCTGGCTGGACAGAAGTGACCCTTATATCCACCATGTGCTCATGGTCCTCAACTCGTTTGCAGTGTTTGCAATCACCACAAGGTCTTCTGGACAAAGCGTCAGCGTTGTTATGCTGTCGTCCCGGTCGATGATGCACCTTGAAGTGATACTGCTGAAGCCTTTCTAACCATCTAGCCGTCTGTCCCTCCGCGTTCTTCATTCGGAGTAACCAAGAAAGTGCCGAATGATCTGTCCTGATAAGGAATTCTTGCCCATATAAATACTTGTGGAAGTGTTCCACGGCCTTCACTATCGCAAGTAGTTCCTTCCTGGTGGTGCAATAGTTCCTCTCCGGCTTCGTCAGGATCTTGCTGTAATACTCGATTACTCTTTCTTCACCGCCTTGAACTTGGGACAGCACCGCCCCAATGCCGACGTTACTGGCATCAGTGTCTAACACGAACTTCCCATTCTGCTGAGGATACGCCAAGATAGGGCTTGTACACAAGGCGGACTTCAGTTTTCGAAAAGCGGTATCACAATCGGGAGTCCAGACATAAGGCATTCTTCCTTTAGTTAGTCGGTGCAACGGCGCAGCGATGATGGCGAAGCCTTTCACAAATCTCCTGTAATAGGTGCATAACCCAAGAAACTTCCTTAGTTCATGTTTATCTTTGGGTTTTGGCCAGTCACAGATTGCTTGAGTATCGTGTGCCACAGTAACCCTGACTCCTGTGTCCACTGTTGCCTGTACATTTCTTCCATCCACGCTGGCTTCCACCATCAAACTCTCCTTGGTCCTTTTTATCTGTTTGATTGGAAGAGTTTTGACGACTGGTTTCTTGACATTAGCTAGTGAGTTCCTCTTCTCGACGTGTTGTTTTCTTACTGTGATGCTTGTCGACTTCTTGGGGGTTGACCTGCAGTTCTTTTTGATGTGTCCCGGTTTGCCACAGCCGTAACATGTTATGCTTCTGCTGGAACTGCCTTTAAGAGTTCCTACCAATTCTTGGATACTCGCGTCAATTCTGTGGATGTTAGCACTCAGGTTCGCGTTCATTTCCTTCATGTTAGCGTTAATGTTTCCAAAATTAGGGTCATTCGCGACCTCTTCGATGTCGGCCTTCCTTACCCTCCGTGACGCCTCTGACTCCGAAACCCTGTAAGCAGCTTCTATCTCCAAAGCTCTAATCAGTGCCTCTCGCGATGTTCGGAAGTTTGTCAAGCGCATCACTCCCTGGACTTCTGAGTCTCTTATTCCTTCTATGAAAATTCTAGCTGAGTATAACTATTTAACAGTTTAAAACGTCCGAGATAAAGCCAATTACGGCACCTGGCACGAATTTTTTTCGAGTAATAAAGCACAATCCACGAATAATCCCGCTTCTGACACCAGATGTTACGTGCGTTATCGGTTCGAATTGATACACGTGATGGATTATTCCCACTTTATTACTAAATTAACTCGGCACACTTCAACTGAACAGTAACTCACTAATTATTTACTAATTGCCAACCAACTTATTGCACTTGCTTCTAACTGACTCCCTCGAGGGAAAACTGACCGCCTTTTTATAGTTTCGGCCCGCGTTCTTCCAGAATTTTCGGCAGATAAGGCTTATCGAATGCCGAAATTTCTGGAATGCTTATCTGCCGTTTGTTTCGTTATCGCGGCCGCTTTCCCCTTATCAGAACCTTCTAGAAACTTTTTTTATTTACTAAATTCTACAATTCTATTCTAAATCCTATTTCATCTATTTACATTGCGTTACAATATTAATAGTTTATAAAAACGCCGTGAATTTAAAGCTTTATTTCAACAAAGGACCATAATGTAATACAACAACGAATAACCGAATAACATTAATTACTAAATACTAAATGTCCGAATACAGAATTCCGTACTTAATGAAGTAATCACGATCGAATATTTATTATCTAACCACTGCATCTAGTCGATGTATTTTCTGGTGACTCTCTAACTCTAGAAGGTTCTAGCTAGACCAGGACTTCCCAACCAATGTAGTGCATCACCCTAGCGGGGCGTATAATGAGAGCCATATTTCATGAAATTTTTGCCTTTTTAAATTTCCACTTTTCAAAAAGTTCAATTTTTTTAAATTCCTATTTTATTCAAAATCTACTTTTTCAAAGTTTCTTTTGCAAACTTATTACTTTTTCAAAATGTCCACCCTTTCAAAATTTAGGTTTATTGAAAAATGATAACTGTTTTAAAAATTTGATTTTTTTAAAATTTCGACTCTTTGGAATATTTTCAAACTTAGGAATTCTCTGAACATCTCAATTTAGCTTTAAAATGTTCGAATTAAAAATTTGGGATATTTTGCAAGATTTTGATTTTTTCGAATTCCAAGTTTTTCAAACCACGATTTGTTTAAAAAATATTTTGAATATTTTTTGAAAATATTAGTTTTTTATGGTTGTGTTTTTCAAAATTTTAACTTAAAAAAAATAAAAAAACTTCACTTATTGGAAAATTTCGCTTCTTTGAAATTTTTCAAAATGTAGAAATTCTTTGAACATCTCGATTTAGCTTTAAAATTTTCGAATTAAAAATTTGGGATATTTTTCAAGATTTTGATTTTTTCAAATTTCGACTCTTTTCAAACTTCGATTTGATTAAAAAATATATTGAATATTTTTTGAAAATATTATTTTATGGCTGGAATTTTCAAAATTTCGCCTCTTTGAAATTTTTCAAAACGTAGAAATTCTCTGAACATCTCGATTTAGCTTTAAAATTTTCGAATTAAAAATTTGGGATATTTTTCAAAATTTTGACTTTTTTCCAAGCTCGATTTGTTTGAAAAATATTTAGAATATTTTTTGAAAATGTTGCATTGTTAAGGCTGAATTTTTCAAAATTTTGACTTATAAAAATAAATAAAAAAAAACCCTCACTTATTGCAAAATTTCGCCTCTTTGAAATTTTTTAAAACTTAGGAATTTTTTGAACATCTCGATTTAGCTTCAAAATTTTCGAATAAAAAATTTGGGACATTTTTCAAGATTTTGACTTTTCAAATTTCGACCCTTTTCAAACTTCGATTTGTTTGAAAAATATATTGATTATTTTTTGAAAATTTTAGTTTTTTATGATTGGATTTTTCAAAATTTCGACTTATAAAAAAACCTTGTACTGATTGCAATATTTCGGCTTTTTTCAAAATTTTTACTTTTCAAAATTTTGACTTCAAAATTTCGACTTTTATTCCAAAATTAAGGCATCCCTTCAACATTTTGGCTTTTTAATTTGACTTCGAAAATTGAAACCTTTTACAAAATGTTGGTTTTTCAAGATTTCAATCTTTTTAAAAATATGGGGTTTTTTGAAAGGTTGAAATTTTTGCAAATTTTCGAGTTTATTTTAAAATTAGGAATTATTTCTTCAAAATTTGGGGTTCTTTAAAATCTTCGTCCTTTTCTCAAATTTTGGATGTTTTTCAATATTCTACTTTTCTAAATTTCAACTTTTTTAAAATATTTCGATATTTTCAAGAATTTCAACAATTTTAGAAAATCGAACTTTTCAAAATTCTAATTTTTTTCAATTTCTTGATATTTTCAACATTTTTATTTCAAAATTTCGATTCTTTATTCAACTTTCGACACTTTTTCAAAATTTTCATTTATTTTTGAAAATTTTGACGTTAAAATTTCGACTCTTTTTAGGTTAAGACATTTTTATAAGATTTCAAAGTTAGTTGAAAACTTCGATTTATTTTTCAAAACTTGGATTTTTTTCCAAAATTTCGACTTGGAAAATTATCACTTTTTTTTTTTAATTTCGACTGGTTTTTGCAAAATTTAAATATTTTAAATGCTCCATTATATTTTATAATTTCGGCCTTTTTAAAAATTATGATTTTTTGTAAAAATGTTCACTTTTTTAAAAAATTTCAATTTTTTAATGAAAATTTTACTTAAGACTATTATTTCGGCTTTTTCAAAAATTTAGATAATTGATTTTTTTTGAAATTATTCAAAATATTCGAGTTGTGAAAATTTGGATTTTAAACATTTTTGAAAGTTGAGAATATTTTAAAAATTTCGATTTTATCGAATCTCGACATTTCTTCAATATTTAGCTTCTTTTTAAATTCTTACTATTTTTCAAAATTCCGAATTTTTTAAAATTACGAATTTTTGTAAACATTTTTTTAATCATTTTTTTTTTTACGAAAATTTCCTCAGTTTTTTGTAAAAATTGCAGTTCTTTTAACGCGGAAAATTAATATCAAATTGCCAACAATTACTTGTTCTTACCGGAATTTTTAAAGTTGTTTTAAAAACCATGAAAGGCCCGTCAAAAATCAAAAACTCCTTTCTTAGAAATAAAAAAAATTACGTTCAATTAGTTAATCGCAATTATCTTGCAGACATAAAAGAAAAACCACCACACCATAATGTAAAAACTACACGAACGAATGCATAAATATTCTTCTGTGTTATTAAACAAGTAATTATACTATAATTACACCATCACCGCATTGTTTATTGACACAAACGATAATAACTTAAACACATGATTTCCACTTGTGACATTATTTGCAATTTTCGACTCCTGGTAAACATTATCCCAAATAACATCACATGGAGATATTAAAACTAGAATATAATCGTGTTTATTTAACCTTGTTAAAGTTTGAAAAACCATCGGGGTATTAGCAGGTCAAACGGGTTAATTTGGCAATATTCCGAAAGTCCACCTTTTTGTGGTCTGATGATCAAAAGTTTTTATGGTCTGTTAATCAAAATAATACATTGATAGGTGATTGTAATTCTCTCGGATTTAATTTTTGATGTCGTTCCTACGATAGCATAATTAAGGAGCATGTGATTTCGAGAAGTAATTCGATAGCTAATATGTTAATTAGTTCAATATGTGAAATTTGTTTAATCATTTGTAGATAATCAGTTTCAAAATTTAACCTTGTTTACCATTACAAAAAATCTATATTTATACCTTCACGCACTGCTTGTGCCCCTAATTCACAAAGATAAAAGTTTTCAAGAATAAAAGAAAATAATAAAGCTGAATTTAATGAGGATTATTATCTACTCACATCCATATTCCAGTCACTTTAAGAATACGTAACTTTCACGTCAAGTTAAGGACACTTGATAATCAATTCTATTAATACAAAATCACTTGGATACAAAATATATTTACCAAATTTTTCATTAGGCAGTTTTTGCAAATTCAATTTTTTGCATAAATTAACACCAAATGGGTGGCATAAAAATCTGATTTGCGTCCCGAGCATTGTTCTGGAGTAGTTTTAAACAAACATTGTAAACAAAAATGTATTAAGATAACGTGATACTGCTTTAAAATATGTTGGGTTTTCCTATGTGTTCTTGACGAGAAACCCAAAAAAAAAAATGACGTTGGGTGGTTAGAAGCTGTATTGGAAGCAAAAATTATTAGATTTTTCTAGAGGAAACTCATTTCAATTTATTGTTAAATTAAATTATTTTGTCTGACATGTTCTATAACACTCTCACATGTAATTTCCAAGCAATGTTTGTCTTGCCCTACTAGACTACCTACATTAACAAAATAACTATACAACAAATCTTCCTTCAAATCTTGAAAATTCCTCACCAGATTTTTATACGTTAGTAACAACTGGTTATAAAACAAAATTATAATGTTTAATACTGATTTTTAAGGGCACAACACCGAGACATGTAATTTACTCACTGTTTTGTTCAATAGTGACAGATACTAGATACAAGTTTACATATTGCGTATGAATGGTATTTCCCTGGAAAAATAAAGCAAATTTAATACAAATACAATTAGGTGACTTCATAAATTTTTCCGATCATACAGGAAAAATGATAACACCAATTCCAATTTAAAACTGGAATAAAAATAATTGCGTATTTCTGTCTGGTCGTAATTACGTATTTTTGTGTGGTATAAAAAACCTGGCGTAATTTTTTTTTCAGAACATGTATGCTGATTCTTTTTATTCCTTTTCACTCTTGATTTATTTTTTTACAGGGTTTAAGTTATTTATGAAGCTAAATATAAAATGCGATTACTTTGTTGTACTTTTTATATTTTGTTTATAAAGTTGATTGTAGTTAGGAAAAGAACAAAAAGGCAGTGTGTGATTGCAAATGATTCTTTTTCCAATTGTCTGTATTGTTTTGTTATTATGATGTACAAAAGAGGATACTTTTACAAAAATGACGTAGACTAAATATAGTTGCCATATCAAAGGTTTGTCCCCCCCCGAGCTAGCACGTGTTATAACATATCCTTTTTGTTTTTTATCATTACCCTTTTTTGCCAAAAAACCCCCTATTAATGTCATTGTTCTTTGCAGGAAATTTTTAAACTTTTTCTGAACTATTTTCGATTTCCTTATATCTTTAACAACTAAATGTTTTGATTAAATTTGTATTTTTTCTAAAAATTATTTTGGGCTATTGAGAACGAAACATTACCGATTATCCTTTAATGTGAATTCGGGGAAAATTTTATTTATGAAAAGTTAAAGTTGCCAGACATTTTAAAGTTTTGAATGAAAAAAAAAAGCTTGTAAAAGTTACCAAATATATATTTTTTTTTTCATTTTTTCTCCAGTTTTGGAGTTAGAAGTTTTATTTTATATTTTAATAGTTTATAAAAACCCCCGTAAAATTTAAAGTTTTATTTCAAAAAAGGACCTAATGTAATCAACAAAAAAAAAACCGAATAACTTTAATTCTAAAACTAATGTCCGAATAAAGAATTCCGTACTTAATGAAGTAATCAGATCAATATTTATTATCTAACCACTGCATCTAGCGCTGTTTTTTTCTGGTGCTCTCTAACTCTAGAAGGTTCTAGACCAGGACTTCCCAACCAATGTAGTGCATCACCCTAGCGGGGCGTATAATGAAAGCCCTTTTTTCTGAAATTTTTTCCTTTTTTAAATTTCCCTTTTAAAAAGTTCAATTTTTTTAAATTCCTATTTTTTTCAAAAAACTACTTTTTCAAATTTTTTTTTGCAAACTTATTTCTTTTTAAAAAGTTCAAAATTTAGGTTTATTGAAAAAGAAACTGTTTAAAAATTTGTTTTTTTAAAAATTTTGACTCTTTGGAAATTTTCAAACTTAGGAATTCTCTGAACATTCGATTTAGCTTTAAAATGCGAATTAAAAAATTTGGGATATTTTGCAAAAAAAATTTGATTTTTTCGAATTAAAAATTTTTCAAAACCCGATTTTTTAAAAAAAAATTTTTGAATATTTTTTGAAAATTTTTTTTTTTTGGGGTTTGGGTTTTTCAAAATTTTAAATTAAAAAAATAAAAAAACCTTTACTTATTTGAAAATTTCGTTCTTTGAAATTTTTCAAAATGTAGAAATTCTTTGAACATCTCGATTTTGTTTAAAAAATTTTTTCGAATTAAAAATTTGGGATATTTTCAAGATTTTGTTTTTTTAAATTTCGACTCTTTTCAAATTCGATTTGTTTTTTAAAAAAAATATTGAATATTTTTTTTTAAAAAATTTTTTTTTGGGGTGGAATTTTTAAATTTCGCCTCTTTGAAAATTTTTTAAAAGAGAAATTCTCTAACTCTCGATTTGCTTTAAAATTTTCGAATTAAAAAATTTGGGAATTTTTCAAAATTTTTTTAAATTTTTTTTCCCAACCGATTTGTTTAAAAAATTTTTGAATTTTTTTAAAAAGTTTTTCATTGTTAGGGTGAATTTTTCAAAATTTTTTACTTATAAAAATAAAAAAAAAAAAAAACCCTTTTACTTATTGCAAAATTTCGCCCCCTTTGAAATTTTTTAAAAACTTGAAAATCTCGATTTAGCTTTAAAAATTTTCAAATTAAAAAAATTTTGGGGTATTTTTTTTAAATTTTTGACCCTTTTTTAAATGTCGACTTTTTTCAAAGCTCGATTTGTTTGAAAAATATTTTGAACACTTTTTAAAATATTGCATTTTATGGTGAATTTTTTAAAAAACGATTTTAAAAAAAAAAAAAACCCCTTTACTTATTGCAAATTTTGGGGGTCTTTGAAATTTTTTTTAAACCCGGGGAATTTTTTTAACATCTCATTTACTTCAAAATTTTCGAATAAAAAATTTTGGGGCATTTTTCAAAATTTTGACTTTAAAAAATTTGACCCCCTTTTTAAACTTCGATTTGTTTAAAAAATTATTTTATTTTTTGAAAATTTTAGTTTTTTAGATTGGATTTTTCAAATTTCGACTTATAAAAAAAACCTTTTTACTGATTGCAATATTTCGGCTTTTTTCAAAAATTTTTTCGTTTCAAATTTTTGACTTTTATTCCAAAAAATTTGGGCATCCCTTCAACATTTTTTGGGTTTTTAATTTGACTTCGAAAAAATTTAAAAAATTTTACAAAATGTTGGTTTTTTCAAGATTTCAATCTTTTTAAAAATATGGAGTTTTTTTTAAAGGTTGAAATTTTTGCAAAAAATTTTGAGTTTATTTTAAAATTAGGAATTATTTCTTTAAAAATTTGGGGTTCTTTAAAATCTTCGTCCCTTTTCTCAAATTTTGGATGTTTTTCAAAAATTTACTTTTCTAAATTCAACTTTTTTAAAATATTTCGATATTTTCAAGAAATTTTAAAAATTTTAAAAAATCGAACTTTTTAAAATTCTAATTTTTTTAAAATTTTTTATTTCAAAATTTTTATTTCAAAAATTTCGATTCTTTTTTCAAAAATTTGACACTTTACTTTATTTTTGAAAAACTCAACTATCTGCAAAATTTTCACCTTTTTAAGATTTAAGACGTTTTTCAAAAATTGTAACGTTTTCCAAAATTAAGACTTTTTTCGAAATTTCGACACTTTCGGAGATTCGACTTCTTTTTTGTTTTGAAAAAACTAGACTGTTTGCAAAATTTTTACCTTTTTAAAATTTAATACGTTTTTCAAAAATTATTACTATCTTGAGGTTTCAGCTATTCTTCTTTAAAACTTTTTTGTAAATTTGAACTTTTTCTTTCTTGAAGTTTGATTATTTCAAGATTTTAATTTACCCAAAATTTCAACTTTCTGAAAGATTTTGGACTTTTTTTTGGAAAATTTCGACTGTTTCAAAATCGACATGAAAAGTTTCATTTTTTTTTTCAAATTTCCAATTCATCTTAAAATTTTACCTTCTTGAAAATTACACTTTTTTCTTATAAAAAATCTATTTCTTAAAAATTTCGGTCTTTTTTTGCAAAATTGCATCTTTTTTTAGAAATTTCAACATTTGTGTTGTTTTTTTTTTTGAAAAAATTTCACTATTCTTAAAATTCCATTTTCTTAAAAATTGAACTTTCTGAAAATTTCGACTTTTTTTCGAATTCTCTGGAAAATGTTGACCATATTTGAAAAATTTGACTATGCTCAAAATTTCGAAGAATTTTTAAATGTCCACTTCTTTTTTACATTTCGACGTCGACGTTTCGTATTTTTTTTAAGATTTTAAACTTGGGTTTCAAAATTTTGACTTCTTTATAAATATTAACAGTTTTCCTTCTTTGAAAATTTCGACTTTTTCCGAAATTTCGACATTTTTGTAGACTCGACTTTTTTTTTGAAAAAAACTCGACTATTTGCAAAATTTTCACTTTTTATAAATTATGACCTTATTGGTTTTCTCCAATTTTTACTATCTCGAGGTTTTAACTATTTTCAAAAATTTTTACTTCTTCAAAACCCTTTTTGTAAATTTGAACCTTTTCTCTTTTAAAGTTTGATTATTTCAAGATTTTAATTTGCCCAATATTTGAACTTCCTGAAAATTTCGACTTTTCTAAAATTTTGGACTTTTTTTTGGAAAATTTCAACTTTTTAAAAAAAATCACCAAGAATCCCCAAATTTTTTTGGTAAAATCTTGATCTACTCAGAACTTCGAGTTTATTCAAAAAATTCACGAAAATTTCGACCTCTTCAAAACTTTGACTTTTTTGTCAATTAAAGTTTTTTTGAAAGTTTCGATTTTTATCAAGATTCTGATTTTATTAAAAATTTAACCTGCTGAAAATTTCGTCTTCTAAAAAAAAACCTTTTAAAATTTCGAATTTTTCTGGAAAATGTCGACTTATTTTTGGAAAATTTAACTGTTTTCAAAATGTTGACCATTCTTCAAAATGTCCACTTTTTAAAAAATTCACCTCGACGTTTCGTATTTTTTATGAAAATTACATCTTGGTTTCGAAATTTTGACTGTTTTATAAACATTAACTGTACTTGTTTTGAAAATTTCGAATTTTTCTGAAATGTTGGCTCTTTAAAAATTTGAAAGTTTCGACTAAAAAATTTTCAATCTTGAAACTATCCCTTTTGACCATTTCTTAAAGTCACTTTCTTTTTAAATTCAGCATTTTTTCAAACTCTTAACTTCTCACATTTTGACTGTTCGACTGTTTTTTTTGCAAGTTTCAAACTTTTTAAAACCTGTGGCTCCATTTAAAAATGTTAATTCATTTTTGAAAATTTTAAAAAATTTCGATATTTTTCTATGCTTTTTAAAAAAAATTGACCTTAAAAAATTTCGTCTTTTTCAAAATTTTCACTTTTTTAAATTTTCGATTTTTTTTGAAATCCTGACCTACTTCGAAAATTTTCTCTCGAAAGTTTGTATTTTTTCTAAATATTATTTTTTTTTCCTTTCAGAACAATTCGCATTTGAAAATGCAGTTGTTCTTTTTAAACTAAATATTTTTGAATTTTGACTTTTTTCCAAAACTGCGGCTTCCCTTCAAAATTTTGGCTTCTTAATTTCACTTCAAACATTGAAACCTTTCTCAAAATTTTGGTTTTTGAAGATTTCATTTTTTTTTTTAATGTGGAATTTTTGCGAAATTTCGAGTTTATTTTAAAATTAGGGATTCTTTCTTGAAAATTTGGGGTTCTTTAAAATCTTCATCCTTTTCTCAAAGTTTCGATGTTTTTCAAAATTCTACGTTTTTAAATTTCAACTTTTTTAAAATTCTGATTTTTTTAAAATTTCTTGATATTCTCGACATTTTTTTTTCAAAATTTCTATTCTTTTTTTAACTTTCGATACTTTTTCAAAATTTTCATTTATTTTCGAAAATTTTGACCTTAAATTTTCGACTTTTTTCAGGTTTAGACATTTTTATAAGATGTCAAAGTTAGTTGAAAATTTCAATTTTTTTTTTCAAAACTTCGATTTCTTTCCAAAATTTTGGCTTTATTTGGTTTTTCAAAATTCTGCTTTTTCATTTTCAACTTTTTAAAAATATTTCGATCTTTTCAAGAATTTCAACAATTTTGAAAAACTGAACTTTTCAAAATTCTGGTTTTTTAAAATTTCTTGATAATCTTGACATTTTTTAACTTTAAATCTTTTTCAAAATTTTCATTTATTTTTGTAAATTTTGTCCTTAAAATTTCGATTTTTTTTAAGTCTTAAAATTTCGACTTATTTTTGAAAACTAGGAAACTGGGATTTTTTTCTAAAATGTTGACTTTCTTGAAATTTTCACTTTCTTTTCAAAAATGACCTAGTTCAAAAATTTCGACTCGAAAGTTTGTATTTTTTCTATATAATTTTTTTCCTTTCAGAACAATTCGGCTTACGATTTGAAATAAATATTTTTCAAAAATTGAAATACAGAACTTGTCTCCTGAAACCAAGAAAGATTAAAAAACACAACAAACGTTGCTCTAACGCGTTTCGACAGCCAAGCTGTCCTTTTCAGAGAGATACTGTATTTCAATTTTTAAAGATAATCGAGGACCAGTCCGTTCCACCAAATATTTTTCAAAATTTGAACATTCTTGGAAATTTTGACTGTTTGAAAATTTCGAATTATTAGATCATTTTGCTTTTTTTATAAGTATCGACTTTTTATCGACAATTTGACAGTTTTGTACATTTGTATTTTTTAAATATAACTTTTAAAAAATGTGACAAATTTCCAAAATTTCAATTAAAAAAACTTGATCTTCAAAAATTTGGCTTGAAAATTTGGACTTCGATAATTTTGATTTTTCAAGAGTTCGATTTCCACAAAATTTTAACTTTTTAGAAAACTTCGACTTTTTTGAAAAACACGCATTTTTTCGAAATTTCGATTTTTGAAAATTTTGAGCTTCTTGAAAAGTTTACCTTTTTTGTCAATTTTTACTTTTCAAATTTTGAATTCCCTCTTTACGTTCCACCAAATTTTTACATTTTTCTCTTGGTCTGTTGATCTCGACTGATTTTTAAAACGTTGGACTTTTTGAAAATTTCGAATTCTCTTGAAAATATTCTCTGTATCTTCTTTGCTTACATGTGCTACTATCATTCATTTTTTATTGGCTTTTTATTTTTAAAATGGCGATTTTTTTTGACACTTCTACATTTCTGTAAACGAGTTTTTTTAGTTAATTTTTTTTTGAGAATTTAGACTTCGAAATTTTGGATTTTTCAAGATTTTGAATTATTCAGGAAATTTAAATTTTTCTGAAAAGTTAGAACTATTTTTAAAAATTAGCATTTTCTTGAAAGTTTCGCCCTTTGACCCTTTTTTTTTTCAAATTTCGACTTTCAAAACGTCTACATTAACGTCGACATTTCAAGTTTATATATGCAATTAGTATATATAAAAAAACAGAAGTCGCAACTTTCTATTTTCTTGAAATGTTTACTTTTTTTCAGACTCTTTGAATCATTGCAGTTTCTCTTTCTGGAAAATGGAACAGTTGGCAACCTGATGCTGAACCTGGAGACAACAGGTACAAACTGTCCAAAACGGGCCATATGGTTTTGCAAGCACATAAAAAAATAAACAATATACCCTAATATACCATGAATGAATATTTACTATGGATCCACATGACAATTACGAAGACAAACAATTTTTAATTATAAATGAAGAAACACAAAGCTGGAATACTTTAAATATTTTTGACCACAAAACGTCACGACTGATATAAAGAACATTTGGACGGACAACAACATTTTTATTCTTTGCATGGCAAAAGTATATTTTGACAAAATTGATCAGGCGGTGCCAGCATATTTACTGGAAAAACACGACTCCCACATAAATATTTAAAATTAAATTGTAATTAATGCACAAGCTCATAGTGTGGGTATGTTATCGCGATCCCCCAAACGGAATTTGATCTTTTCAACTACGTAAAATGCAAGCGAATAACATGTACTTTTTTAATGCACCTAAGCTGCTTAAAGATAAAGAAGTACAACACATGCATTAAATGTAATAAAACTTACTTATCATTCATCTTCGTTTTCATCCAACGAGGAATTGACATTCCAGAAGATAAGGATCGATCTTCTTGAGTGGCCATTTCAGATGTTTAATGACACTTATAAATTTTTAATAAATAAATTAAGTTAATGGAACATTTTTTTTTAAAATTAAGAATAAAATGAAGCTAATATTACTTTAAAAGTAGATGACTTAATGCCCTAAACGAAATGAATGAAATTATTTAAACAAAAGTTATGATACAAACAAGAACTTGTTCGGGCCGGCTCGATCTAGGAGTACGCTTTGGCCATTCTACTGAGCTGTAAATAAACAAAAATCATGTGACAACTACGTAGATGTAGGTTACGTTGTAAAATGGCATGGCTCATGATTTAAATCTTGGCAACAGCTAATTGTTCTAGACGTCGACTGGGAATGCATTAAAAACCTTGGCAAAGCTATAAAATATGTTCTCTTAGGTCACAACTGTGACTGATAGATAATTAAACTGGAAGCTAATAAAGTTGCATTGTTATTACAAATAAATAACTGTTATTTTATTCAGGTTCAATTTATGTAAAATGCGGAACATCCTTAGATAAGACATCCTCTAACAAGGTGAGTTAAAATAGCAATGCCGATTTGCAAATTAATAAGGTTCAACGTCAAGTTGTTTTAATTTCGTTTTTGTTTCACGAAAATTAACAATTTTTTAATTTTCGTATTCTCAATCCTCCGTGCTTTGTCTGCATATATTTTAAATAGCTGAACTCCACTATAACGAACTGATTCTGTTAAATTTTATATCAGCATTTACGGAGTGCATGATTGGTAGAATTTACTAGAAATTAGTGGAAATTTATTGCGGTGAAATGATGAATTATGTGCACATGTTACGTGTAAATCTTTCGGTAATCTCCTAAAAATGAAATCAGAAAAATTCAAGGACAGGCAGCAATAATATACATGACGTTTTATGGACAGCTTTCATAGATTTTCGTCATCTTGCGATTGTATTTTTTGTGTGGTTGTTAGATTAAAAAAAAATATAAAAAACCTGCAACTTTTGTATTTCCAATTTTTGTGTATTTTATAAACTCTTTGAGGGGAAATTGATATCTTGTCCCCTGAAACCAAGAAAGATTAAAAAACGCAACAGTTGTTCAAACGTTTTTCGATAGCCAAGGTATCATCTTCAGAAAAATACTAACAGTATCTCTTGGTTATCGAAACGCGTTAGAGCAACCTTTTTCAGAATCTTTACTTGGGTGTATTTGCCAAATTTCGACTTTTTTCCAAAACTTGGACTTGTTAATTTGTACTTGTTTGAAAAATTCAATTTTTTTTTGATTTGCCATTGTTAAAAAATTTGACCTTTTCTGAAAATTTCGAGTTTTTTGAGATGTATTGACACAATATTTCGACCTTTAAGACATTGTATTATTTTGAATTTTCTTTTAACTTATACTTTCTTTTCAAAAGTTCCCCTTTATTTTGAAAATATTTAACTTAGTTCAAAATTTTGATGTATTTCTCAAAGTTTTGACCTTTTTGAAAACTTCGTTTTTTTTCGTTTTCAAAAATTTAAGAATTCTCGATGGGTCAAGTTCTCTATAAATTTGACACTATTTTCTTTTTTTGAAAATTTCGACATCTTTTATTAACTTTCGATACTTTTTCAAAATTTTCATTTATTTTTGAAAATTTTAACCTTAAAATGTCAACTTTTTTTAGGTTTAGACATTTTTATAAGATTTCAAAGTTAGTTGAAAATTTCGACTTATCTTTCAAAACTCTACTTTTTTAAATTTCAACTTTTCGAGAAGTTCAACAATTTTGAAAAATTGAACTTTTCAAGAATTTCAACAGTTTTGAAAAATTGAACTTTTCAAAATTCTGGTTTTTTAAAATTTCTTTATAATCTCGCCATTTTTTTTTAACTTAATTTTGACCTTAATATTTCGACTTTTTTAAGTTTAGACATTTTTACAAGATTTAAAATTTCGACTTATTTTTTAAAACTTGGAATTTTTTTCTAAAATGTTGACTTTTAAAAAATTTCACTTTCTTTTCAAAAATGACCTAGTTCGAAAATTTCGACTCGAAAGTTTGCATTTTTTCTATATTTATTATTTCCTTTCAGAACGATTCGGCTTACAATTTGAAAATTAAGTTCTTTTAAACTAAATATGTTTCAAAATTTAAAAATTCTTGAAAATTTTGACTGAAAATTTCGAATTCTTTTCAAAATGTCGACCTCTTAAAATATTTTGCTTTTTTTTATAAGTATCGACTTTTTATCGACAATTTTCCAAAATTTCAATTAAAAAAACTTGATCTTCAAAAATTTGGATTGAAAATTTGGACATCGATAATTTTGATTTTTCAAGAGTTCGATTTCCACAAAATGTCAACTTTTTAGAAAACTTCGACTCTTTTTTAGAAAAACAGGCATTTTTTCGAAATTTCGATTTTTGAAAATTTTGAGTTTCTTGAAAAGTTTACCTTTTTTTGTCAACTTTTCCTTTCCAAAATTTGAATTCCCTCTTTACTTTCTACCAAATTTTTACATTTTTCTTTTAATCTGTTGATTTCGACTGATTTTTGAAACGCTGGACTTTTTGAAAATGTCGAATTCTTTTGAAAATATTCTTTGTATCTTCTTTGCGAAGTTGTGCTACTTTCATTCATTTTCTATTGTCTATTTTTTTCGACATTTTCACACTTCTGTAAACTTAGGTTTTTGAATTAAAATTTTTTTTTTTGAAAATTTCGATTTTTCAAGATTTCGAATTATTCAAGAAATTTCGACATCTTTGAAAATTCGATTTTTTTTATCAAAATTTTGAGTTTTTTGCCCTTTTTTGTATTTTTTCGGAATTTCCTTTTTTTTTTAAGATCTACATTTTGTCATAATAATTTAGACTTCATCGAAGTTTTGAATTTATTTAAAACTTCACCTATTTTCAAAATTTCGGTTTTATTTTGTTAAAAACTTGGACCCTTTTTCAAAAGTTTCACTTCTCTTATCGTCGAATTTTTGTAAATTCGACTGTTTAAAAAGTTCACCTTTTCCAGAGAATCTATTTTTTTAACTTGATATAAAGTACTTGCATACGACATTGGTGGCGATGGCGATAGTTTCTCTATGGACCAATAGGTGGTAGTACTAGAGTCACTCGCTTGACGTCTGTGAATATTTTAGTACTTACTTGTCGGAACATTTGTTAGCATTCGAGTTGGATATACCAAACTGACGAGATCTAACAAGATCGAAACCGGTATTTGGTTTCCAAACTTCGAATCTAATAAATGTTTAAACTTATTGGTCTGTGCCTTAAAATAAGTAGATAAATTTAACACTTTACTTGAAAAATGAACCTTTTTTTTTTCAAAATATCGACTTTTATAATTTTTTTTATCTTTTTTCAAAATTTACATTTTTTGAAAATTTAGATATTTTATTATGAATATTTCGATTTTTCTTACAAGTTTCTTTGTCATTGCCGTAATCATTCCTTTCTAAAAAAAAATGTACAATGAAGGATAAGCCCATATTTTCTGGGGCCCGGTAATCAGCCATATTAGTAGTTCTTGAATTAGAAAAATGTTGAAGGCTTCTTTATCTCAAAATTTCGTGTTTAAACTTTTACGTAACTTAAAATTTTAACTTGAAATCTGAGCCCTTTTATTTTACCTAAATTCCATGTTTATATTTTAAACTCGAAAATGCTTCTAATTTCGAATTAAAACTTTTCAATTTAACCTTAAAAGATGCCCCATTTTAAAGCCAACCATTTAAAAACGTCAGAAATTTTAAAAAATGCCCGAGGTTTTGAAAAATGTTAAAATTTCGAGAAAGTCAAAATTTTGATGAGAAAATAGCGAATTTTTCAAAAAATAAAATTCACGAAAATTCGTCGATTCGAGAAAGCAAAATTTTGAAAAAAGTGAAATTTCCAAAAATTTCGAAATTTTGAAAAATGCGCTGGTTCTTTTGAAAAAATCTTAAAATTTCGAGGAAAACTCAAAATCTTGATGAGAAAATGGCAAAGTTTTCAAAAAATTAAACTCATGAAAATTCGTCGATTAGGGAAAGCACAATTTTGAAAGTGTGAAATTTTCAAAAATTTCGAAATTTTGAAAAATGCTGCTTCTTTGAAAAATCTTAAAATTTCGAGAAAAACTCAAAATCTTAAAGGGAAAATGGCAAATTTTTCAAAAAATAAAATTCACGAAAATTCGTCGATTCAAGAAAGCACAATTTTGAAAAGTGTGGAATTCTCAAAAATGTCGAGATTTTTAAAAATGGTGGTTCTTTTGAAAAATCTTAAAATTTCGGGGAAAACTCAAAATCTTGATGAGAAAATGGCAAATTTTTCAAAAAATAAAACTCGTGAAAATTCGTCGATTAGAGAAAGCACAATTTTGAAAAATTTCGAATTGAAACTTTTCAATGTAACCTTAAAAGATGCCCCATTTTAAAGCCAACCATTTAAAAACGTCAGAAATTTTAAAAAATGTCGAAATTTTAAAAAATGCCCGAGGTTTTGAAAAATCTTAAAATTTCGAGAAAAACTCTAAATCTTGATGAGAAAATGGCAAATTTTTCAAAACAAAATTCACGAAAATTCGTCGATTCGAGAAAGCAAAATTTTGAATAAAGTAAAAATTTTAAGGAAAAGTCAAAATTTTGATGAGAATGGCAAGATTTTCAAAAATAGCACATTCGAAAAACTTTCGAAATTTTGAATACAGTCAAAACTTTAAGGAAAAGACGAACTGTTCATAATAAAATGTCGTAATTTTCAAAAAAGCGGAAATTCTGAAAGGAAAATCAAAATTTCCAAAAGGTCTAATTTTTAAAAATCCAACTTTTCAAAAAAAAAAAACGTTTTTGTTAAGTGAGATGTTTCAAATGAAAGTTAATTTGCATGTCAGGTTCCCCAAAAAAAATTTTTTTAAATTTGAATATTCGAGAAAAAAATTTAAAAAAAAGGCCGGAATTTTCAAGTGACGAAATTTTGAAAAAATAAAAAAAAGAAAAGTCCAAATTTTGAAGAGCAGAATTTTTCAAATAAGAGACAAATTTACAGATTGTCTTAAAAAATAATTTTCGGGTAGTGGCCAATTTTCCAAAAAGTCAAAATTACAATAATTCGAAGATAGAAGAAGGATTTTGAAAAAAGTCAAAACTTTCAAAAAAGGTTAAAGTTTAAAAAAAAAGTGAAAACTTCAATAAAAAGTCTAAATTTTTATGAGAAAATGTCGAAATTTTATAAAAAAACGTTGACATTCTGGAAAAGATCAAAAAATGCAAATTTTCAAAAGAAAAAGTAGAATCTCTCAAGTAAGTGTCAATTTATATAAAAGTTGATCCTTCGAGAAAAATCAAATTTTTAAGAAAGAAAAAAAAACAATTTTCGAAAGAAGTCAAAATTTTGATAATTTCAAGAAAAGTGAAAATTTTGAAAACAAAAAGTGAAAGCTTAAAAAAATCGAAATAATCCAATTTACAAAAAACAACATTTTGAGTCGAAATTTTATGTCAAACATTAAAAAAAAAATTTTAAAATGTTCACAAATAATAGTAAAAAAAACTGGAATTTTTCAAAAACAGTCACAAATAAGTCGAAGTTTTGAAAAAGAAAGCCGAAATTTAGTCGAAATTTTCAAAATTAAGTAAAAATTTCGTTCATGTTTGTCACAATATGGAAATTAATTTTTCAGGAAATTGGTCTTTTTCACAAAATGATGATTTATTTTCAAAATTTGTTTCTTTAAGAAATTTTAAGTCACTCAAATTTTAGCTTTTTATGGGAAATTTTAATTGTTTTTTTCCAAATGTTTTCCAAAATCCGATTTCTTAAAATTTCTACTTTAAGACAAAAAAGGTTTTTTTCGAAATCTAATTTCTATAGGAAATTTAAATTGTTTTTTCAAAAATTTAACCTATTTCCCAAAATTTCTAGTTAAAAAAAAATTCGTTCTTTTCGAAATTTAATTTTTCTTAAAATTTGGCTTTTTATGGAAAATCGGAATGGATCTTGAAATACGATTGATTATTTTCTAGGTCGATTTTTTATTAAAAAAGTAAAAAAAAATGGAAAAAACTAGTTTTTTTTGGAGATTTAGAGAATATCTGAAGTCAAATGCTCATCGAAAGTTTAAAATTTAACTAGATAAATTTAATTCTTAGAAAAATTTAAATTTTTCTAAGAGTAGTCGACCTTTTTACAATTTCTGCTTATTAGTCGGATATTTAAGTATTTTTACGAAATTTCAGATTACGGTCAAAATTGAAATTAAAATTCCAAAATCTGAACATCTCAATTTTTTATAAAATAATTCAACCTTTTTAGAATTTGGGCTCATGTAGCCGTACAAAATAGTCATACGTGAACTTTTCAGCTAATTACGTATTAGGGATGCCTTTTTCAAAACGAAAGCCGCCTCTCCCTACTGTCTACCCTCATGGGATGGGGTTCTTACACCAAGAAGACTATAATTTTTTTGATAATCTTTTCGTTACAAACTTACAACTTTAAATTGCCAACACAAACACGGCGAAAGTTACTATTTTAAATGGATTATAACGCAAAAATTAAAAAACAAATTTGTCCCCTGAATTCAAAGATTAAAAAACACAACAAAGGTTGCTTTCATGCGTTTCGATGGCCAAGCTATCATCTTCAGAGAGATGTTTTTCAATTTTTGAAGCTAACTAAGAACCAGTCCGTTCCACCAAGGGTTATAATGCAACAAATTAGTGATTAATAGCCGTTTTTTACCGACCAATTTTTCAAAAAGAAAGTCGCTACCCTTTAAAGCAAATACTGTCTACGCGCATGGGGACTTGAATTATTTCAAACTTCCAGTGCAAACACGGCGAAAGTTACTATTTAAATGGGTCATAGTATAACAAATTAGCGATTAAACGCTTCACTGAGTAATTAAATCACTACTTATTTCAGCAAAATGCCGCGCTTTGCAACCGAAAATGCGTCAATTCTAATTTTTAAATGAATAATGGAGCCTTTCATTTTATGTATGTATGGGGTCGATTTGAAGGTCTTTCGATATGACGTAGTGACACACCTCCAGTTTCAGCATTGTTAGTTTAATCACAACAATTATTTACAAACAAAGCAATCAACAGCGACCGTAACATTTCAAAGTTTAACATACGAATATTAAATGGAAATTAAAGGATCGAAAACTCAAACTAACAGCAATGCCTCCATTATCAATTCAAACATAAGTGGTACACAGTTAATTATAGAACCAAACCAATGTCAAACAAATAAAATAACTTACCATCATTTTTCTGCAAGTTTTGATCGTTTTATTGAACAAACACATCGTTAGTTGTTAAATTAGAGGTTTTTATGAAACGTGAACGCAAAACCTGGTTCGCAATGAACGATTCTGCTCTGGAACTACGCGAAATCGGCGTTTATATTTCCATCTCTTTTTTACCCCCTTGAAACCCGATCGTCGTGCGCCTTCGGTCGATATCGGCACGCTCTTTCTCTTTCACGCATCGGGGAAAATGACCTTCCGAATTGGCGCATTGGACATTTCAACTAATCGTAGCGCAAGCGCACCACGTGTTAACGAAAAAATAAAACTATTATTTACAAATTGCAAACTTTTATTTATTATAGTATTTTACGTGCCAAATTAGCCAAATAGCAGTGGGTATGGGAATATTTTAAATATATTAATGGTTACGGGGGGGGGATCAGCGTTAGTACTTCAAATAGTTTAATTTGTTAATTTAACTACTTTAGTTAATTGTATTTGTCAGTGTCATAGTGCGTTAGTTTCTCGGTTTTCTTTTTTAAATCGTTGTGAAAAATCGTGTTATTTGGATAAAGCGCCAAGTTGCGGGATATTTTCCGCGTTTCCTTCGGTGGTTTGTCTCGGAAATCTTTCTCTGTCTCCCTCTATAGTACGGTAGAAATTATTTCGTATTCCGTCACCACTCACCACCACTACGAGGACGAGAATTCATAACGTTTCGAAAACTGCTAGAATGTTAGAAAAGTCTTTGTCTAAAAGTGTCGATTTGTGAATTTATTTCGGGCTAAATATCTTCGAAAAAGGTCGATTGGAGTGTGTAGTTTTGAAAATCGCGGTCTAATGATGGGTAATTCGACGTCGGAGGTTGCAAATGAAAGGGAAAATCTGTTCTAGGTTCTACTGCCAGCGAGTGGTACGTTCATCCATTTTATATTACAAATTTTTATTCTTACCTGTTAAGTCACGATTGTGTTCATGTTGTGTAATTATTGTTCCTTGTGATAAGTTTAATCGAGAATCTTAACTTCCATTTGCATTTCTTTATCCTAGAGTCGGAAATTAATCAAAAATCACAACAGTGTAGTTTTTCTTTCAAATGTTAATGACATGACGTTTTGATTTTTCTTGTTTTTTTACCATCTATCTTTGATGTATTTTACATATTTTGCATCCGATTGTTGTAGGTTAATTTTCCTGGGGGTTTACGTGTTGCGTAAATTTTTTTGTTTGCAGGTTTGATGTTTTGAAGTTTTGAGGGGGTAACTGAGGATGGTTTCGACGCGGCAGATGAGCATAGGGCACGCCAGCGGTGGCGATGGTGGTGGGCAGTCTCTGGAGAGTGGGCCTGCCAAATGTACAAGAAATAGCACCAACACTGCGCTTAATCCGTATAAGCCAGCACCAGCACAAACAGTACGCTTTTTAGATTTACCACAAGAAGTTATCGAGCATATTTTCAGCTATTTCAACTTCAAGATGATTTGTCAGCTTCGATTAGTAAGTATCTTTTGATATTTGTTATAGTCTTAATTCAGGTTGGATTTTACATCTAGTGGAGTAACTCTATTTTGTTGCATTGTTGTAGTTAAATATTTTTTCTATGAGCAATCAATATGTTGCAGAAACTTGGCCAAAAAACATGCTAACATGTGAGATATTTTAAAAAGTCCTCAGTTCGAATATTTTTATTTCTTATAATTGGACAGTTACGAAATAAATAACAAAAATCTATTAAAACAGATGAACTTTGAAATGAAGCATAAAAAATGTTTATTGTATTTGGTAATAACACGGAACATTATTTAGGAAATAGCAATGCTACTTCTAAAGCAGGGTTTCTTAAACTGGGGTCTATGGAACCTTAAAGGATAAACATTTATTAAGATAATAACTAATGCAGTAATTTATCCAGTCCCACCTAGTAGAAAGTATTTGTAAATCCCCTTGTTTTCTTTTTCTAGTAGCTAGCTACAATAACGCAGAGTGGGACGCTTGCTCTCCCCTGGTTTATACAGCCAACCAAAAAATTATACTCTCATCTGCGGGAACCTTTACTAGATTCCATTTTTTCTGAAAACTAGCTCTTTGCTAGAAATTTAGACTTTTTTTCTCAAAATTTGTCCTTTTTTTTTTTAAAAAAAAATTTTCTTTTCCCTTTGAAATTTCAAATTTATTCTAAAATTCGACTCCTTTTTTTAAAATTTCTCGAAATTTTGAAATTTTTTTTAAAAACTAGTTTGGGTTTTCGAAACTTTGGATTTTTACCTCGAAAATCATCTGTTTCTTCAAAATTATGATATTTTTCAAATTTTTTAAAAAAGGCCAAATTTTTATATTTCATTTGATGTCCTGAAAATTCCGACTTTATTCCGAAACTTTTTTTGTTATTATAGTTCGTCTTTTTCTAAATTACGAGTTTTTGCTCAAATTTCTACTGTTTCCTCTCAAAGTTTGATTATTGGAAATTTTGAATATTTTATAGAAGTTTCGGCCTTTTTCTCGAAATTTTTGACTCCCAGAAATTTCATTCCTGTTATTTAAGATTCATCCTATTTTTCAAATTGCATCCTGTTATTCTTAAAGTTTTAAATTGAGCTTTTTTATCCAAAATTTGACTTTTTCTCAAAATTCAATTTCTACAATTTTAACAAAAGTATAGAAATTTATAGAATAATATTTTGACGAAATTTAGAGAAAAATATTTCTTGTAAATTTCGAGATTATGTCAAGATTTAAATGAAAATAAAAATTGTCAGAGAAATATTTCTAACAACTGGTTTTTTCTTCTCCAAATTCGATTTATTCTGGAAATTGCAACTTTTCTCATAAAATTCTCTAGGTTAATCCCATTCGCATTCGCTTCCTTTTTTAAGAAAAATTGGCAACGAAACTTGAAATTTTTGAGAATAATCAAAGTTTTTGGGTAATAATTGAAGTTTCTAAAAAAGAACTGTAAAAATTAAAAGTGAAAACTTTGAATTATGGGAAAAATATTAAAATTTTAATTTTCTTACAAAAATGCTGGAAATTTACAACAAAAAAAGACATTTCCTGTATAATCCTGAAAAAAACTCAACATTTGGAGATTAAAGATTAAATTGCGAGAATAAAAGTTGAAATCCTGATGAAAAGGGTGGAAAAATTACAAAGAAATTTCAAATTAAACCTGACATATTTAAAAACATTCTAAACTTTTAGAAAATGTCTAAGTTTCTAAAAAAATCTGTTCACAATAGTATTTTATAAAAAAAAATAGTAAAACTAGTTTTGAGAAGAAATTGATTATTTTAGGTCGATATTTAAAAAAGATTTGATTTTCCTAGATCAAAATGTTCAAATCAATTCTTTTTTTTTAGTGAAATTTGCAGAAAAAATTTATTTTCCAAAAAAAGTCATGCTTTTCAAGAAAATTCAAAATATTTGAAAAAAGAAATTTCAAAATTTTTGGAATTGAGTCACAAAACGGAAAAAATCTGAATTTACAAAAAATGAAAATTAAGAAAAAAGGTAAAGGTTAAAATAAAACGTAATTAAGAAAAAAATGTTTCTTTTTGAATGAAAATATTCAAAAAAGATCTATTTCTCTGAAAGCCAGAAATTGTAAAAATATTTTAAGTATTCAAAAAAATTCTAGATTTTCATGAAGAATAAGAATATTTAAAAGAAATCACCACACAACCTGACCTTCAAAGCAAAATTTTCAGAACAATAATCCAAATTAGAGAAATCTCTCAATTTCGTTTTGAGTTGGAATGAAAAGACCGAAATCTTTTAAAAGTAAAAAAAAAGTCGAAATTTTCAAAATAAAACGAATTTGCTTAAAGACGAAATCCTCAAGAAAATGTTGTTTTAAAAACGTCTTACTTATCAAAAAAAAAAGATTTAAAGAATTGAATCCTTTACAAAAAGTTGAAATTTTAAAGGTCAAAATTTGAAAGGAATTTTGAGAACGAAAATCAAAACTTTCAAAAACAATCCAGATTAATAATAAATCTCGAATACTGACATATTTAAATTATCTCCTTACAGGTATGTCGCACAATTGACAGGATATGTAGCCACATACTGAACTCCACGTTTCAAAAATTGCAAGTCCAGACCCTGCAGAGGTTCCAGTCGATTAAAAGCAAAATGCCGAGGAGAGAGTCGGCTAGGAGAACCCATCATTTGGCCTGTGAAAGCTGACATCATTGAGACCCTTCACATGAGATTGACGTTATTGCAGATGTCTTTCGGGAAGCATATAGAAAGGAAGCACTGTTGCTTCTTCCCGGGGGAGATACTGGATGAAGTTTACCATATATTGCATTATATTAGGGTTACTCCGAAGTTGCCCTCGTCCTTATAATGTTACAGATGAGTTGTTTGATCTTTCCACTATGGCGATGGAGTATTTTAAGGAGAAAATTGAACCTAATTTGCCAGAGATTGCTTATTTCGGATCTGAGTTCTTCAACTTTTCGAATAGCTTTACAAGTAAGTATGCTGCATTCATTTGAGATTATCAAGTTGAATGAGGATCATAATAATCTTTATTTTTTCCAAAGTAGGAGTGAATTTGATTCAGTAGTCCAGATTAAAGGAATGTATAGGAAGTTCCCAAGCTATACTGAAAAGTTTGATAACAAACTTTGGCAAGCTATGGCATTAGTCTCTATCACTGCACAATCCTGTGAAGCTTTCTTATTCAAGGAGCTGTTTACTGCAGATTTTTATAAGGACTTGGTCAATCATTCAATGCTTCGACGTCCTTCAAGTACAAGTTTTTGAGACTGTTGGGACATCATGCTATTTCTAAATTGCGGTTGGATTGTGTTGTATTTTAGATTTCTTTATTGGTCAATTGTCCCAAATTTAGACTGTTCAAAGACGAATTTGTTACATATTGTTACATTTAGGAAAACTTTTGACTTTATTTGGAAAATTGCCCAAGTTTTTTTTCTTGAGTTTTGATTTTTCCCAAAATTTGTTATTTAACCTTGAATCTGTTAGTTTGTATTTCGAATATGAACTAGTGAGAAAAAAATTTAAATTTTTAGAAAGTATTTCCAGCTAGGATATACTTCTTCCGGGATTGGACCGCGTCAAAGAACTACTAAAAGTGTTCCGACATTTCGCTCACCATCGTAGGGGGCTTCTTCAGGAACAAAGAAAAGAAAAAAATGAAAAGAGGAATATAAGGGAATATGCAAAAATGGAAGAATGAAAAGGCCAATTTCAAAACATCAGAACACGGTAACTCAGTATGTCCACCATACCAGAGGCGAAACTCTTCTGAATTGAAAATTGGTACAAAGGATAAGAAAGTTTAGAGAGAAGAGCACGGTAACTCAGTATGCCAACCATACCAGAGGCGAAACTCTTCTGAAGAGAAGCCCCCTACGATGGTGGGCGAAACGTCGAATACTTTTCGTAGTTCTTTGACACAGTCCAATCCCAGAAGAAGTATATCCTGTACTGACTCTGGCTGTGGAAGCCTTCGTTATCGTATTTCCAGCTAAATTGACAACTACAAAAGAACTAAATTTATTTTTAAAAAACTAGCCCTATTATGACTTTGGTGTCATAGTTTTTTTAATGGAAATTTTCAACCCTTCAGCAGAAGGTTGGATATTCAATATTTTATCAAAGTTTCTCTATTAAAGGAAAGTATTAAATTAAAAATAAAGATCAGTTTCAAGTTTTTTCCGAAATGTCTTGTTAAATTTCTCATTTATTTGTTTTTTAATTTTTCTCAAATTTTAGCTTTCATTTTGAATTCAAAGTAACTTTGGCACTTTTAAATTGATTTACATTTTAAGACAAAATCGAAATTTTCAGTAAATTTTTTTATTGAGAAACGTCTCAGTTCTTAACGAAAAGCTCAAAACACTGGTTTTAAATTCTAATTTCGAAAATCTTGTCCCCTGAAACCAAGAAAGATTAAGAAACACAACAGTTGCCCATTTCGAGTCAAATATCAAAATTTCAACTTGAAATTCGCAACTACCACATTCATTTCCAAATGTTGGCTTTAATTAAAATTTTGAGAAATTCAGAAATGTTTACCACGTTAAGCACATTTCAATTTTAAACTTGAGTTTTTTAAACTAGAAATTTAGCTTTAAGTCGAAGTTCTTTTTCTAGATAGAATAATGTCTGTTTATAACTAGAAACCGGATTATATGTATTTGCATATTCACCCCATTTTTCCTGGTTATTGCATATTTACCCCATTTTTCCTGGTTATTGCATATTTCACCTAAAATTTAATAATGATGCATATTTTCAGTATATTTAACAATATTTTTCGATGGATAACTGAATGATTGAAGTTTTACTAGGTTATGACAGTTTGTTGGTGCAGGAAATCATTTAACAATTCTAGTAAAAATATCATAACAGTCGAGAAAAGATAAATATTGAACCGGAAAATTTCGACCTTTTTTTCAAATTTTGCCCATTTCTTTCAAAATTTAACAAAAGGGAAGTCTGAGATGTTTTGAATTTCTATCAGATTTTGCCGTTTCCTCGAAATTTTGATACTTTTCTCGTAATTTTCTTTTATTCCTCTGAAGATGATAGCCTGGCTATCGAAACGCGTTAGAGCAATCTTTGTTGTGTTTTTAATTTTTCTCGGTTTCAGGGGACAAGATTTGTATTTCAATTTTGAAGATAACCAAAGACCAGTCTGTTTCACCAAAATCTTTTTTTTTTGCTTTTTTAAAATAATTCATTTTTGGTTCTGGAAATTTTAATTTTGTTCCTCGAAATTTGCCTTTTTCTCAACATTTAGTTTTTTTTTAAGTCGTCCTAAACGTCAATTCTCAAAATTTGACACCTTTTATGCGAAATTTCAATTTTTTCTCAAAATTCATGTTTTTTTTTCATATAATTTTTATTCGCAAAATTTGGCTTTTTTCTTAAAATTTGACTTTTTTTCAGAAATTTGCTTCCACAATTTTAAGGTTTTATTCGTAATACCGCTATTTTTCTTAACATTAGATTCTTTTCAAAATGTCGTACTTGCTAGAAACAGAACTTTGGATATTTTGGCCGCCTGCTTAAAATTTAACTTTTTCTCGAAATTTTCATGTTTATTTCAAAATTCTGTACATATTTAATATTTCTAGAAATTACTAATACTTTAAAATTGGTCTTTTTTTTGAAATTTCGATGTTTTTTTCGAAATTTCTTTATTTTTTTTCAAAATCTATTGGTAATTAGGATTTTTTTTTCTTAAAATTCGTCTTTTTTTTCGGAATGTCGACATTGTTCTCAAAATCGACTTTATGTCATCATATCCATTATGGTCCTAGAAATCTAAACATTTTTTCCAAGTTCGTCTTTGTCTCAAGATTTGGTTACTTTTTTTGTTTAAAAGTCGCTTTTTCATATTTTTTTCTCAAAATTTGACTATTTTCAAAATTTATTTTTCTGTGGAAAATTTCCACAGTTCTACTTTCCAAGTTTCTTCTTTTTGCTGGAAATACATCTGTTTTGATATTTTCGATTCGTTTATTGTCCCTCAAATTTCCATTTTATTCAAAAATTCGATTTTACCTTGTAATTGACTTTCTTTGAAAAATTTTGAATTTTTTCTTAAATATTCCACCGTCGAAATTTCATCTATTTTTCAAAATTCCTTTATTTTAGCTTTTTTTTTCCTAAATATTTCAACCCTTTAGAATCTGAATGTCTGGAAATGTTGAGTGAACTGCCAAAGTTTGTGGAAATTTAGACTCCGAAATTCACCTTCGTCGCGAAATTTTAATCTTTTTTTCAAAAATAAGCGTTTTTCCTAAAATTCGGCATTATTCTCAAAATTCTACTTTTTGGTTTTTTCTTTCAAAAGTGATCTTTTTTTGAAATCCCTTGCCGAAATTTCAAAAAGAAAGAGGTTTAAAAATTATATAAAAGAAGCTTTGCTTCCCTTCGAAATCATACCACATGCTGAAAATGCTGAATATACCAATAACTTCTAATATACTAATTCTAAGTGCTAGGTAACTACAAGGGTTGAGGGGCTCTAAAGAATATTTTGCCCAAAGCGCCCGAATGTCTAAGACCAGCCCTTATAGTACTTCTGTGTGTGTCCTCTTATTTGTGTCATAATGTTTATTTTCGTAATTCTAATATTTTTTTCCTGTTTCAGCTTCAAGTACGCATTTGGCTCTTGGATCGTCGGAAACATTGGGACCTGAAGATGATGCGAAGGATCGCAGTAGTCATTCAAGCAGACACGACGTCTTAGACGTCGAGGAGCTATCCGAGGCTCCCCAATCCAACATGGTCCTGCGTAAACGCATCAAAAAAATCAAACAAGGCATGAAACGGTACAACAGCCAGCTAACAATCTTACGCCAAGATCTAAGAACCTGCAAACGCAAAACCGCCGAACAACAAAAACAAATCAGCGACCAACAGAAACAACTAGCCGAACAGCAGCAACAAACCCTAGAATATGCCACCAGACTAGACGAATACGACAAGAAAAACGAGGAAATCTCCAGAAAGTTCAGCACTCTCCTACAGGAACTCAACAAATGTAAAACCGAACTCCAATACTGGCGGTCAAAGTCGCCGGCTACTCCACCCTTCTGCTCCGGCTGCGGTAACCTAATCAGGCCCCATCCGGAAGAGATGGAAGCCTTGGCGAACCAAGGAGTAGATTTGGCTCTTCTCGAGCCGTCGGATCTGATCAATCCTGAGGATTTCGCCGCGCCCTTGTCGCCATTGCAGCAGCCGCCGCCGCAAGAGGTCGTCGCGGCGGTGGCGGCAGCTGACATAACCTCGGAATTGCCGACCAAGCACAAGAGGAAGCTGGAGGAAGTCGAACCAGAGCCCGGCACTAGCAATAATAGTCCATCTAAGAAGACCAGGAGACGGTCCAAAGTTCGGGGCAAGCGAGCCAAGGTTTAAGGCTCGATTTATGTACCTATCACATGTAAACACGTTAAGCACACACGTACACCCCAAGATAAGGCAGAAATCTCGTTCTGGATCTGAGGGTGAAACTGTTTATTGACTAACTGTATATGCTTTAGTGTTGGTAGCGACATGGCGGCAGTAATAAGCGAATCGCCTCTTTTTCCAGTTTCACTCCGCGTCATATACTTGTGTTCATTTGTGGGTTTTCGGGGTAAATAGCTAAAGGTTCTGACTCACCTGTTTCTGCGGTTTTTGTTTACTCGATGGAGGTAGAAATCTATTACTTTGAAGATATTGATGTTAAATAAACTACTTTTCTTTTGGTAGATGGATTAATCTTTTGCGTTTCTCTTCTACCTGAATAAATAATTTTTCGATAATTAGTTTTTAGTGAAAATAACAATTAAAATTGACAATTGATCCAACCATTAACTCTAGAAATTGTGTCAATGAATGGAATTAGAGCAAAATATGATGATTTGATTTCATTTTGCATCAAGTTCTACCATAAATGTCTTGCTTTTCTCAAAGTTGAAGCAAATTAAAAGAATTACTATCGGTTTAAACTTTTTGTCATTTTTTCTGAATTTTGGAGCAGTTATTTCAAAATTTTAACTTATGATCGAAATTGTATTTTACTGTCTCCATGTTTTCTCTTAATTTCGATTTCTGTTCTTTGAATTTCAATTTTGTTCCATGAATTTTGACTTCAACATCGAATTTCGAATTTATCATTGAAATTTTGAGTCCTAGTTCAAAGTTTCAAGTTCTCTATGGTTTATCTTTATTTCGATTTTTGTTCTTTGGATTTCTTCTTTTGCCCCTTGAATTCTGATTTCGATTATAACAATAGAATTTTGAGTCTTAGGTCGAAGTTTCAAGTTTACACTTGCAATAACTAGACTAAAGCTGAATCTATCAAAAAAAAGTTAAACTTTCTGATGATCAAAACTGTATCTTACGATCTATATGTTTTTTCTTAGTTTCGATTTTTGTTCTTTGCATTTCGATTTTTGTTCACTGAATTCTGCTTTTAATATCGAATTTCGATTTTAACATTGAAATTTCGAGTCTTGATCCAAAGTTTCGAATTACACTTTAAACTAAATTTTAAATAACCAGGTTAGAGCTGAATCTTAAAAAAAAGTTAAACTTTCTCAAAATTCTGTTTCTTAAAACCGATAATTTGGAATTTTTTTTCTCAAAATTTTGATTTCGATGGTTTGAATTAAACACTTAAGATAGCTATCTTATTACAAAAACTTGTAAGCCTTTTGTCAAAACTTCTCCTTTTAAAGCTTTAAAACTTTAAATTTTTGTAGAGAATTGTAAATGTCGATATATAAGTTGAAATTTTGCAAAATAAAATACAAAATCGGAACAAAAATAGTGTTCAACATTTTTACTGTTGAAATTTTGGGAATATTTCTTGCAAATTATCGAAATTTGGACTGTATTTCTGATATTTCGTGTGTACTCTAAATTTTGAATCTCTTCTAATAATTTTTACTCATAGAATTCCGATTTTAAAGCTGATTTTTCGGCTTTAAATCTCCAAATTTCTATTCTCCCGTTAATGTCAAAATTTTCAGGTTTTCTTGATATTCCGTTTTTTTTTCTACCCAAAATTTTGTTTTTTTCTTTCTCCGTAATTTTTACTTGTGGAATTCTAATTTTGAAGCTGAATTTTCCGCTTTAATTCCAAATTTCTATTCTATTCTCCAGTTAAAGTCAAAATTTTTAGGTTTTCTTGATATTTCGTTTTTTTTCCCAATATTTTGGTTGTTTTTTCTCGTAATTTTTACTCATGAATTTTCGATTTCTAAATTTCTATTCTCCAGCTAATGTCAAAATTTTCAGTTTTTTTTGTTGATATTTTATTCTTTATATTACAAAGTTCCCAGTATGCGCTTCTGGTTTTTTCGTAATTGGAACTTCAAATATTCGATTTGAGTTCAAAACTTTCACTCTAAACTCGAAATTTAAGGAATAATTCTTTTGATATTCTCCAAATTATTTCGATTTTATTACCGTACCTAAGTTTTTTTTATTCATTTTTTATTTCTTTTGGTAATTTTGACTTTTATTTCGATTAAAACTGAATCTTCGGCCCTAGGGCTAAGCAAATTTTTAGGTTTTTATGATATTTCGATTTTTTTCTGAAATTCTGAAAACGCTTTTTGTGGTGATATTTCAGAAACTGTTTTATTCAGAATTTTCACTTTAAATTCGAAATTCAGCGAATAATTCTTTTGATATTCTCCAAATTTCGATTTTTTTTTATCGAAACTTTGTTTTTTCTTTACTCACCATTTTTATTTCTTGTGAAAATTTTGACTTTTATTCCGATTTTAAAACTGAATCCGCCAAACTTCTACCCTTCGAGCTAAGTAAATTTTTTGGTTTTTACGATATTTTATTTTTTTTGTGAAATTCTGAGAATGCTTTTTGTCTCAAATTTCAAAAACTCAATTTTAATTTGAGTATTTTCATTTTAAACTTGAAATTTAAGGAGTGATTCTTTTCAAATTTTCGCAGGTTTAACTTTACTATCGAAGTTGCGAATTTCAAAACTGAATTTTCAATGTTGAGTCTTCAAATTTCTGTCTCTCAAGCTGCACTCAAAATTTTCTATTTACTTTTCTCAAAATTTCTATTTTTTTTAATTTCGGTTCTTAAAGAGGAAAGTTTGGAATCTAGTTTGTTGCAACTCGACATTTTCCAAATTTCCATTTTGAACTCGAAATATTGAGGTAGAAGTCTTGATTTTAAGTTTAATTTGCTTGACTTTAAAATGAGAAGTATGAGAAAAGAAGATAAAACAAGTTTAAATTTGACACTTTTAAATTTTTCCCAAACTTTCATCTTTTGAATTCAAAATTTTGAGTTTAAATCAACTCTTGAAATTAAAATTTAAAAAAAAAAGGTAAATTATTTCAATAAATCTAATTTCTTTCTAAGAACTGCAGGTTTTTAAGTAGCCATGATTTTCTGAATATTGTGACTTTAAAATTGGCCATTTTTGTTGAATTCGAAATTTCAAGGAACAAAATTAAATTTGAAATTACCGCTTTCAAATCACAGTTTTATTTTGAGCTCAAGTCGTACAATTTGCTAGATTTTAAAGCCAGAAGTACGAAAAAAAAGTTCAAACGGGTTTAAAGTTAAGTTTTTAAATCTTTTTCTCAAAACTTCTATTTTCGAAATAAAAAATTCTGATAAAAGGGGTTGATTAATTTCAAGATTTTATAATTTTTTCCTTTCTGCAAATAACAGCTTTGAAATTTCTGTTATTTTCTTAATATTGTGGCTTTAAAATCGCTAATTTCTGTGGATAATATTCAAAAGTTCAAGAAATAAGTCCAAGTTTAAATTCGAAATTACTGGTTTTAAATCGCGTTTTTGTGACAGCAGAAATTTTGAGTTCAAGTGGTTTAATGTGCTAGATTTTAAAGCCAACAGTACGAGGAAAATGTTAAAACAAGTTAATTTAAAGTTTTTAAATCTTTCTCTCAAAACTTCCATTTTCGAAATCACAATTTCTAGAGAAAGTATGATTAATTTTATAATTTCCAAATTTTTTCCTTTCTGGGAATTTCAGCTTTGGAACTTCTGATTATTTTCTTAATATTGTGACTTTAAAATCGGAAATTTAGGTGAATTGAATTCGAAATTCCAAGAAACAAGTTCAGGTTAAATTTAAATTCGAAATTCCAAGAAGCAAGTTCAAGTTAAATTTAAATTCGAAATTACCACTTTCGAGTTAAAATTTTGAGATACAAGATTTTCGAGTTAAAGTCGTTTAATTTGCTACATTTTAAAGCCAAAAGTAGCAGAAAAAAGTTAAAATAAGTTTACATTTAAAGCTTTTAAATCCTTTTCGCAAAACTTCCATTTTTGAAATCAGAATTTTTAGAAAAATGTTGATTCATTTCAAGATTTCCTAATTTTTTCCTATTTGGGAATTTCAGCTTTGGAATTTCAAATTATTTTCTTAATATTGTGACTAAAATCGGGAATTTATGTGGATTAAATTCGAAATTCCAAGAAACAAGTAACAAGCTAAATTTAAAAATTCGAAATTACCACTTTCAAGTAGAAATTTTGAAATATAAGAATTTCGAGTTAAAGTCGTTTAATTTGCTACATTTGGAAGCCAAAAATAGCAGAAAAAAATTGAAAAAATCTAAGTCTCAAGCTTTTAAATCCTTTTCTCAAAACTTCCATTTTTGAAAACAGAATTTTTAGAAGAAGGTTGATCAAGATTTCCTTATTTTTTCCTCTTTGGGAATTTCAGCTTTGGAATTTCTGATTATTTTCTTAATCTTCAAAATCGGGAATTTAGGTGGATTAAAGTCGAAATTCCAAGAAACAAGTTCAAGTTAAATTTAAATTCGAAATTACCACTGTCGAATCCAAATTTTGAGATCAAAGAATTTCGAGTTAAAATCGAATTTTTAAGTTTAACTCGCCTGATTTTAAGCCAAAAGTATGAGAAAATTTGGATTAAATTTGGAGTTATTAACTTTTTTCTCTAAACCTAATTTTGAAATGCCAATTTAGAATGAGGTTAATTATTTCCAGATTATCTAATTTTTCTCCTTTCTCGAAATTTCAAGTTTGACATTTCTATTAGTATCATAAGCATTAAAATCTGAAATTTAGGGGGATTAAATTCGAAAAGGCAGAAAAAAGCCGAAGTAAGGTGTTTGGAATTTTCAAATATTTTTGATGTTTCGAGTTGAAAATTGAAATTATTTAAAATGAGGTTTAATCGAAATTTCAAATTTATTCATGAAACGTATAAACGGAATTAGAAAAGTGTTTTTCCCATTCTGAGTTTGTAGTCAAATTTGGAAATTAAGTCAAAATTTGGAAATTAAGTCGAAATTTGGAAATTAAGCCGAAATTTAAAAATTAGGCCAAAATTTGGAAAATTGATTCGAAATTTGGAAATTAACTCGAAATTTGGAAATTAACTCGAAATTTGGAAATAAGTCGAAATTTCCAAATTAAGGCAAAATTTCGAGATAAAACTTTGAAAATTATAAAAATACTCTGCCAAATTTCGGCTTAAATATCCTAATTTCTAATTTAAAGCAGAGATTTCGAGTTTAAAATCAAAATGTGCTGATTAGAGTGGAATAGAAGTAAAAATTTTGTGTTAAAAGTCGACATTTCAAAAGTTGAAATTAAAACAAATTTGTGGAAATGTGGAAATTTTCTGTAAATGTTGTATTCGAAATGGTTGTGTTTTGGAAATATTTATTAATTTAAAACTTAAACGCTATCATATTATTTTTTACAACTTTACACGTTATGTAATTTCGAAAATTTCTAGTGCAATGATTACAAATTTGACTTAAATTCATATCAAAAATAGGCATTAAATCCCCACTGTAAGAATTTCCAAAACATAGAATTTTGATAAAGAAGTTCAGGCTCTAAATTTACATGAAAAATGGCATTTTATTGTGACATTTTGAGGAGAAAAATGAAATTTCCAATTTTAATTCGATTTGAAAGAAAATGTTGAAACTTTGAGAGTTAAAAATTCGCCTAAGTCAAAATATCTAAAAACCTAGAAAATTTTTGAAGAAAAGTTGTCAAATTGTCCAGTTCACTATATAAATTAAAGCTTCAATCCAGGATTACCCAAACTAAAAACCGAAATAACGTCTTTGCAAATTTTTTATTTTAAGTGTTTTTTTTTTAGTTTTTTTACAATACTCTGAGCAGTGACATGTATTTATTCAGGTAGAAGATACAATAACACAATGTTGGGTGATTACCTTTTTCAGTGTCCACCTCATTACAACAAACTCGTATCTTAAAAAAAAGTAGCATCCAATTCTCGTATATCTGTAGCTTTGTTTCCCGCACAGCGATTTAATTGAGTTTCTCTTCGCGGAATGAGGTCAGAGTACAATAATTGCGAATCAGCTTTAAACCTGTTCAGTACACAAGAAAATTGAACTCACCCCCCCCCTCAATTCGGGGGCTACAAAACCAATATGTTGCCATTTTTACGTAACTGTATGATTTTTCGTATTCCGGTAAACTAAGGCAGAAATAAAGTACACGAATCGAATCAAAAACAAATTTTGTCCAGTTGTGGGGGCCAAATAACACAAGCAATACATCCAAGTTGTATGCCCACTTATATGACTGGAAATTGTAACGAATGTTTAAAAGTGATGGGTTAAGGGTTTAAGTTGTGTTAAATGAAATTTAAAATTTAAGGAATCTAAAACAATTAAACTTTTATCCTAGAGAAATTATGGTTCATTTTGGATCCTTATTGAATCGTTTCATTTTCGTTAGCCCAGTTTATAGGATATTGTATCGTCTTGGAATTTATTTAAATAAAAATTTATATTTTTTCCAAACTAGAATCAGTGAATCTAAAATGGTGCAATTCTAGAGAAATATTGAAATTTCATGTAACTGTGTGTGGCCATATAATCAATGAAACTGACATTTTAACTGAAGAAATGTTTAAAAAATTTATAGTTTAAACAAACTTTTTTCAAGTGTTTAGCTATTTCTGTAAATTATAAATTTTACCTAAAAATTCCACATTTCCTATTTCTCGAAATCTCCATTTTTTCTCGAAATTAGTCTTTTTCTCGAAATTTTTGAAACAGATCCACATTTTAATAAAAATTTGGCTAGAAATTTGGACTTTTTTCTTGAAATTTTCATAACTATTAAACTTTATTAACAATTAAAGCAACAACAGATATTAAAAATTCCACGATGTTTCGATATTTCCTAAAATTTTACCTCTTGTGTTTATGAAATTGCGATTTTTTCAACGAAATTCGTTTTTCTTATCGAGAATTACGCCTTTTTCTCCATATTTCTCTTTTTCTAAATTCGATTTTATCCCCAAAAATCGTCTAGCGTCAAAATTTGACTTCTCTAAAAATTTTTGTCTTTTTAAGTTCGGTGTTTTTCTTGAAATTTGTTGATTTTCGATTTGACTTTTTGAAATTGTTGCGTTTCTGGAAATTTTCGTTGTTCTCAAAGTTGGTCTTTATTTCCAAATTTACCACTTTCTTACCAACATTTCTGTTTGATTACCAAAATTCGACGTTTTTCTCGAACATCGACTTTTTAATGGAAAATCCAACTTCTTCTCGAGGTGGACCTTTTGATAAAAATTTCGACGGGTTTTGGTTTTGACTTTTTATCCTCATCTCGACTCTTTAAAAATTATAACCTATCCTTGTTTAAGAAGGTGGTTCATCGCCATCTATCCTTGCTTTCCGCATCCTACTCGTAGTGCTTTGAAAGCATAATGGGGTTACCCTTTGCGAGTGGATTAAACTTAAAAAAAAATTCCAAAGTCTAGCTTTTTCTGTAAATGTTGAGCATATCTCAAAATTCGACGATTTCTGTTTGTTGAAATTTCGATTTTTCCTAGAAATTCGTCCTTTCTTTTTCGAAAATTGACATGTTACTGAAAAATCCAACTTTTTTTCAACGCTTTGACCTTTTACTAAAAACTTCGACTGGTTTTTCATTTTTTCTTTTCAAAGTTTCCTTTCTTTCTTCATTTTGGCTTTCAAAGTTTTGCCTTTTCTGTAAATTTTGACTTTCATCTCAAAATTAGATGCTTTCTGTCTTGAAATTGGCATTTTTTTCGAGATTTTTTTATCAAATTAGATTAACATTTTAGTGTAACTCTTTAGCTCCACTTTTCCCTGGAAATTTAATCGTTTGCGTTTACTGGAAATTCATACTTTTTCCTTAAAACTCGTCTTTTCGTTGAACATTCGATTTTTTTATTTAAATTTGATTTCTCTGAGAAATTTCATCGTTTTTTAATGTCGGTCTTTTCCTGGAAATTTCATCTATTATTAATTTTGGTATTTTCCCAAAAATTTTAATAATATCCACAAAATTCGACCCTGTCTTAAAAATTGACGTTTTACTGCAAAATTTAACTTTTTTTCTCAAGACGTTGATCCTTTACTAAAAAAATTGAAATACAAATCTTGTCCCCTGAAACCAAGAAAAATTCGTTTTTTTTCTCGAAATTTTGACTTTTCTTTCAAAATTTAACATTTCATGTTTCCATAATTTTTTTTGCCCTCGAAATTCGGTTTTTTTATCACAATTTCGACTTTTTCTCAATATCTATCTATTTTTAAGTTCGACTTTATTTTCAAAATTCGAATTTTTCAATCAAAATTAGACCTCTGAAAAAAATCGCCTTTTTTTCAAACTTTCGATTTGTTCCAGGATTTGATCTTTTTTGTCAAAATTTGAAAGAAAAAGTCGAACCCTAGAAACTAATCGAAGTTTAAAAAAAAGACTAATTTTTTCAAACTTTCTCTAATTTCAAAATTTCTTCAGCAAACTGTTTTTTTTGCTCAACATTTGGAATGAATATTTAGATGACTGACTAGCTGCTTCAAGTTGGAACTGTTTACAATGACCGTACCATACCGATGAGGCCAAGGAAGGCCGAAACTAGTCTATGGTTGTGGTTGTAAATATTTTCAACATTGGCACGCTTAACTGTTTAATTACAGAACATTAATTGGTCATATTTCGACATCGAAATCAAATTTCTGGAAAAAAAAGTCGAATTTTTGAGAAAGAAGTCGAATTTTTTGAGAAGAAAGTCGATTATTTTGAGAAAAAAGTCGAATTTTTGAGAAAGAAGTCGAATTTTTGGGACTAAGATTATAATTTCTACTTTGAACTCGAAATGTTTCTAAGAAGGTGAAATTTTCGAGAATAAATATCTAAATATTTAAGAAAATGTTTTAAATTGGACGTCCCTGACGTCTGCGTAGCCTTAGTTCTTAAACATGTTATTTTTTTTTATTTTCTGAATTTAACCTTGAGACTTCGGTTTTTAAGTCAAATTATTATAACAAAATTAGGAAGAAGTTGAAATTTTGATTCAATTGACAGAAGGTAAAAAAAACAACAAAATTTCGAGAGTAAAGACGACATTTTTATAATAATTTAAAAGTGTTATCTTTTTCCTTGTATTTTCAACATTAAACTTGGAAATTTTCACCGCTTTCCCGATATTTTTACTTTTTATTGTCGTTTCGCACCAAAGTCAACGTTCCAAGTTTAATTTAAAAGTTCGTCTTTTTTTTCGAAATATCGATTTTACCTCCAAAATTTCTACTTTAATCTTTGGATGTCAGCTTAACTTTCGAAATGTCTAACTTCTTTTCACAAAATTTTAAGTTTAGAAGTTGCATTTCTAAACCCAAAATTTTAAACAAAAAGATAGGAAGAAGTTGAAATTTTGATTTTGTTCTCGAAATTCTTCAATTTTTTTTTGGAAATTTTTACTTTCATCGCGAAATAGTGACTTTTGTCGCGAAATTTTGACTTTGCACTGTAATTTCGCAATTTCAACTTCAAATCTCGACTCTTCTACAAATATCGACGTTCAAAGTCAACATTTCGCTAATAAAGTTAAAATCTCACGGTTAAGGTCAAAATTTCGAGACCATAGTAAAAATTTCTAGGAAAAAGTCGAAATTTTGAGATTATAGTTAATTTCGAGTTTAAACTCCAACTTTCGAGAAAAAAGTAAAAATTTTGTTATGAAAAGCCGAAGTAATTAAATAATCAAACGCTAAAGCCAGCGTTATTTTCAAATTTCTGTCATATATTGGCGCATATGATGCTTGGGTGCCAACCCTAATCATATTTTTGGGAATTTGTCTCCTTACAATCTTAGTAAAGTAATGAGAAACGGGTACTTCGAACATATTGAGTTTTAATTCCCCTTGTGATCTAGTACTCCAAAAAGTATGTTACTTTGTGCACTAACCTGTATAGTTAGTTAACCCCGCTCTATATAACAAATCTCAGGACAGTCCAAAAATTATGTGATAATTTACGAATTAAAAACGGTTTATTGTGTTGGTTTTTCAAAAGCGGTTATTTTGGGTCCAGTACTTAATTGGCAACTGTATTAAAAAAGTACAATTATTGCTATTAAAAACTCCAAGTGTTGATTGGTATTACTGTTGTTTTAGAAGAAGCATAACATTAGCTTGGAACCCTAACGAGGGGAAGATGCAAAAATGTTTTGTTGTTCAAATTATATTGTGCATTGATTAGATTGTGAACATTTGGTTTTTGTGTTAAGGGGTTATTTTGATAAGTCCATGATTATTAATGAATTTTAATATATCAGAGATGTCAGTATGATGATTGACTGTGTATTATATATTGTGCTTTATAGTTTCATTTGCATATAATATCCATAAGATTTTAAATTAATTTGGTAGGTCGTAGGTAGGATAATTTCATTAAATATTTGACTAAAAATTAATAACCATATTCATGAATTTCCAATTTATTTCATATAAAGTGTCCTTTTATTTAATTTTAATAGGAACTAGGTGTGATAAACACGTTAGAGTAAATAAAAGAACAAAAAAATCTAAAAAATTCATCTATTTTGAAAATTAATATATGTACTACGTATCCTGTATTTTTAGTTAATAATAATAAATTATTTGTGTGATGCTATGAGTTTTATTTTGTTGTTTTTTTGGGAAATTGCTAGTTTTCTGAAAATTGTAACTTGTTTTCAAAATTTTTTATTTTTTTGTAAATTTCATTAGTTTAAAATGTTTGTTTTTTTAAACATTTAGAATTTGGACTTTTTAAAGATTTTGACCTTTTGTCAAAATTTCCACTTTTTTAATATTGACTTTTTTCGAAGCTTTTAAAAAGTTGCCTTTTTTTAAAAAAATTACTTTTATAAAAAACTGCCATTTTCTTGAAATTTTTGATTTTTTTAAAGAAAAAAAAATGAAATACACTATGTCTGGCTTATCCACCATAATTAAAATGTAATTAGAATTTAATTTCATTTTGTCAGGTAAGTAGGAGAATTTGATCCATTCAGAAAATTTTTCCACATTTTTATTTTAATACTAGTAATATTTCACCAGACTCCACTCACAATTACAGTATTTTTCAACCGGGGTGCACGGATGCATCATGATTGAGGTATGGCAAAATTTAAGCATTTTCTTGGAAATTTGCTAAAGTGTAGATCAAGATAATTCATTGTCACTTCTATTTTGCTACTTTCCTTTGTTGCATGTTTGTTTACTGGGGGAGGGGGGCAAATATGATGCACGGACCTCTAAAATTTCGACCCCTTTTGAAATGTTAACTTTAGAAATTTCGACTTTTTTAGCTTAATTTTTAAAATTTCTTTGTTTCAACTCTTTTTTTTTGAAACTTTCGACATATCTTTTTTAAGTGTTTTTCAGTGTTGAGTCACAAACAGCGATTGTCAAAGATCCAACGCAATCGCTGCTTGGGGCAATCTATAAGGGATTGCCAATTCCTTAACAGAAGGTTACTGAAAATTTAGAATCTGAAACGAGTAACTGGCGAAGAAAAAGCAAATAAAACATGAATTAAAATATCTACCTAATTCGAAATGTTAATTTTTTAAAAATTTCGACTTTTTTTTGAAAAATTCGATTTTCATTACAAATTTCGACTTTTTAAAAAGTTTTGACTTATAATTGAGTAATTTTGAAAATTCCTAGTCTTCGCTTTTGTTGTATAATTGACTTCTGAAAATTTACATGTTCTGAAAATTTTATTTTTATCAACATTTTTTGTTTTGTGGAAAATATCGACTGTTTTCAAGTTTTCGACTTTTCTCTTCAAAATTTTAATCTTTTTCTCAAATTCTCCTCTATTGAAAATGTATACCTCCTTGAAATTTTTGGTTTTTTTTATTTCCAGCTTTCTTTTCAAGACTTCGATTTTTATCAAAGTATGACTTTCTGAAAATGACGACCTTTGTTGAAAATCTGAATTTTGACCTCTTCGACTTATTTTGAAAATTTCGTATTTAAAATTATTCTCAAAATTTTCATTTTATCCAATTTTTGACTTACTTTAAATTTACAATTTTGCCTCTTTCAAAATGTTGACTTGCTAAAATACAACTTTTATTTCAAAATTTCGAATTTGTCTGGAAATGTTAGTTTTTTGCGTTAATTTGGTCTTTTTCGAAAAATTCTAGATTTTTTAATGAAAATTGGGATTTCTTTTTTGGAAAATTGCTAGTTTTCTGAAAATTTTAAATTGTTTTCAAAATGTTTAATTGTTTTGTTTTGTTTTTAGTTGTTTTGACCTTTCGTCAAAATTTCCTTTTTTTTTTAATTTTGACTTTTTTCGAAGCTTTTTAAACATAAAATTTGGATTTTTTGAAAATTTTAATCTTTTGTCAAAATTTCCTTTTTTTTTAATTTTGACTTTTTTCGAAGCTTTTAAAAAACTGCCATTTTTTTGAAATTTTTGAATTTTTTAAAGAATCTGACTTATTGAATTTCGAGTTTTTAGAATTTTAAACAAATTGTATTTATAAAACGCATTTCATTTTCAATTCTAAAGGTGGCATTTTAAAAATAAGTATTTTCACGTTTAAACTGACAAATTTCAACAAAAAAAAAAGTTAAAATTTAGTTAGTCAGCAAAAGTTGTATTATAAAAAAGATCGACACCATCCTAGAGTTAGTTGCGCGTGATGTCCGTTTTAAAAAAAAAATTTTGCTCGTTAGCTTCCTTCTCCATTCTTATTTTAGATATGCGGCGATACCGTTGACCAGTGGCGCTCCGCTGGTCAAGGGTGCCCTCGATTTTTATTTTTTTAATCAGGGGTGCCACTCAATGAAAAAAGTTGACAAACACTGCATTATTGCCACGGTCACTCCTTTCATTAACGTGTTAAATGAAACGACTTTTTTAGTTTCGACATTTTTCCAAAATTTCTTGTTTCAATTTCATTTTTTTTCAAAATTCGAAAATTATTTTGAAAGTACTTTAGTGAAAATGTTGAACCTTAGACTTTTAGAATATTGCAGCTATTTTAAAAACGAACCTTAAAAAATTTCAATTCTTTAAAATTTTCTTTTGTAAAAATGTCCAATTGGTCGAATTATCTCAAAATTTCGTTTTTATTTAAAAAGTTCGACTTTTTTTTATCAAAATTTGGACTTCTTTTAAAATTTGGGCTTTTCCAAAAACGTTTAACTTTCAAAGTTTCATGTTGATCCAAGATTTCGACATTTTAAAAAAAAATTAAGTTTTTACAATTTCGGCTTTTTTGAAAATTTCGACTTTTCCGGCAATTTTAATTTTTCTCAAAATATTTATATTTCAAAAATTTTAGGTTTCTGTGAAAAGTTAATAACGAAAATTTTTGCTAATTTCGAAAAAACATCGAAATTAAATTTTTTTCTTGCAAAATTCGACTTTTGCTCTTTTCAAGACTTTCAACTTTCTTATAGCTTGGACTGTTTTCAGAATGTTTACTTTTTTGAAATATTTAATTTTTTTTTGAAATTTCGTCTTTTCAAGGTATAGATTTTTTTTTCGAAAGTACAACATATTGTGAAAATCCTGACTCTTTTTGAAAATTTCATTCTGTGAAAATTTCGACCTCTTCAAAACTTCGACTTTTTTTGAAAATATTTACTTTTTGAAATATTTAATTTTTTTAATATCGAAATTTTCTACTTTTCTAAAAATTTCGATTTTTTGTTTTGAAATTTTGTACGGATTTTTATTTGAAAGTATAGACGTTTTGTAAAAATCCTGACTTTTTTTGAAAATTTCATTTTGTGTAAATTTCGACCTCTTCAAAATTTCGACTTTTTTTTAAAATTATGGCTTCAAAATTTTCTACTTTTCAATATGTTAGGAAAGTTTCTACTTTTCATTTGGGAATCTTCAGAATTTTAATTCTTTTTAAAAATGTGAAATTTTTAAAATGTCAACTTTTGAAAATTTGAAAGTTTTGCGAATTTTGCCTTATTGTCAATTATACCAAATATTTCGTTTGCTTCCCCAAAATTTTCAAATGTCTGGCATTTTTAAAATTTCAACCCATTTTTAAATTTCCCTTTATTGAAAATTATGATCGTTTTAAAATTTCGACTTTTGTATAGGTTTCGGCCAATTTTCCCAAAAATTTCTACCTTTTTGAAAATTTTGATTGTTTTTTTGAAAATTTCGATTTTTTTTTACATTTGGGCTTTTCAAAGCCCTTTCGAAAATGTTTGAAAATTTAATTTTGAATTTTTTTTGATAATTTCGACACATTTTAAAAATTACTACTCTTTAAAAATTCTACTTTTTAAAAACACAAAGGTTTTCAAAAGTTAGACTATTAAAATTTCAAAATTTTATATTCTTCCAAATTTTAAAATTATTTGGAAACTGAAACTTTTTGAAAATTTTGATTTTTAAAGATTTCGACTATTTTTAAAATTTCAATTATCTTTCAAAATTTAGACCATTTGCAACCTTTCGATTTTTTTTCTTAAAATTGTGCCTTTTTTAAATTATGCTCTTTTTTAAAATTTGAGCTTTTATTTGAATATTTCAATTTTATTTTAAATCACGATTTTTTTTTAGTGTCGATTTCTTTTTGGACACCTTTGACTGCTGTTTTTAACCAGTCAAAATTTGAAATGTTTCCAATTTGGAATTTTTCCAAATTTTAACTTTTTTTTTCGTCGTTTTTTTTAAAATGCTGACTTCTGTTTATTTTGACTTTTCTTTAATACATGATGATTCAAAATTTGATGCACAAATTACAAGAGCGTATTTCTGGTCTCAAAATAAGACTTTTTCTTTCTATAAACATGTATCCTAAAGTGCACTCCCGCCGAGCTATAGCCAACGTAAATTGTGCAAGAAAAGTCGATTATGTCAAATTGTGGCCACAGTTTCGCATCAAATATTTTGAAAATTTGCAGAAGCCTGTTTTTTAGGCACTATACCCTTTTTTGTTTAAAAAATAATGTAAACCTAATTTTAGGAGGGATAGAGAGGAGGCTTCAAATTTTTTTGCCGAAATTTTATGTCTCTAGCAGGAAATTGGGAATTTAAATAACATCATCTATTTATTCATGAAAAAATCTAAAATTTCGGTTTTTTGCATTTTTTTTGATACAATTAACGTTTCCATTTCGGTTTTTTGCATTTTTTTTGATACAATTAACGTTTCCAAGAAAATCGTGACTTCTTTTCTGTTTTTTTTTAAGTTTAATCCACTCGCAAAGGGCTCTAGTTTTTCGAGAGAAACTCTTCATTAATTAGGCGAATCCCTCTTCTTTCAATTGAATCCAAAATAGCTAGTGTGCTTTGGGGCTGAACTCCAAACATGAGAATAGTATTCTAGTGTTGTTCTAACTTGAGCTTCGTGTAGTGTGAATAGTTGATGAGTTGTGAAGTAATTTTTAGCTCTAAAAAAAGCCTAGCTTCTGATAAGGAGACTTGGCAATGGTGTGCACATGATCGTCCCAAGAGAAGCTAGTGCTCGTATTAACTTCTAGGCTAGATAGATTCCCATCGGGAGGATTTTTTTGACTTTTACCTAAGATCGAGATATTTTTTGAAAATTTTGACCTTTTTTGCAATTAAAGACTAGTTTTCTCATTTGCAAAAAATGTCGACTTTTTTATAATTGTGTGTTTTTTTTTCAATATTATGACTTCTTTGAAGGTCTTAACTTTTTTTTGACAATTTTAACTTTCTATAAAAATTTTTCAAAATCTCGGCTTTTCTAAATTTCGTCAGATTTTCAAAATGTCGACTTTCGAAAATTTGAAATTTTTTGAAAACTTATTTTTAAATTTTATCGAAAGTATGGTTTTATTTTTTCAAAATTCCAACATTTTTCAAAATTTTAACATGTTACAAAATATGAATTAATTTTTAAAAATCTTTTTTTTTGAAAATATGGACTTTATTAAAATATCGACCTTTTTTAAATGATCGGCTTTATTTTTAAAATTGTTTTTTAGAAATTTAGTCTTTTCAAACTTTCAATTTCAAAATTTTTTTGAAAATTGTGACTGATTTTTAAAATTTTACTTGTACCTACTTAGAGGAATACTCTAGTGCCTTTTCCTCAGTCAAGTACCAAACATTGAATTATTTATTTGTTGCGTCTACAAAAAAAAAAAAGAAAAATGATTCGTTGGTTAACAGCACTTCGTTAAAAAATTTCGACGGCATTACTTATTTCCCTGATAGATTCACAAAACTCAAGATGTTGATTTATCATAGTCGGGAAATACCTCGAGTGTTGGTCACTTTATACATTTCTTTTTAAAATATTCCGCACTGTTCACAATTTAAGATTAATCTTCTTCTGGAATTCGATATTAGTGTCGCATATATTTTATAGATTTTACTCGCTAAGGAGATGAATTGCCAAAAACACTCATACAATTGACTGAATTGATAAACTGAAACCTAAGCACAAAGTTTTATATTTTTGATTCCAAAAGTTTCCATACAAATTTTTATCCTCAATTTTTGGGAGATGAATTTTTAGAAATCCTTTTTTGGTGCTGACCTGCGGCATATAGGAACTCGCGTGCAAAATTTGATGCTTCTAAACCCATCGCTTTAGAAGAGTAAGATGTCTGTTAGTCAGAGTTTAGAGTTTTATTAATTTATTATTTATCAAGTAGATATAATCCGAATTAAACCCACAATATAGGTCTGGATCAAGGTATATATTTCTAAGGGAGCAATTTACATTTTATGTGGAGCAAGCATATTTAAATTTACGAAATGATTTAAATTCATAACCAAAGGTCCAAAGAAGGTTTACCCCTTTACCATATAGCTAATTAATGAATAATTAAGCGATGTGTATTCAGTACTTTTTTGCTAATTTGCTAAAAAAATTAGAACGCTTTGAGAATGTCCACCTATTTCTGATGAAATTGGTATCGTCTAATTATTAATTCGAAACGAGACGGTTTTTAGACATGTGTTAATATGATTTATTTCAATATTTTGGCTCCAGGAATCCGACCCTACATTTTTATCAAATAATAATGGAACACCCTGTATATTAATTAGTAAGGGTAGGTATTTACTCATCTCTCAAACCAGGGCGTTCAAGAAAGTATAAAAAAATATATATTGACTTCATTGTCTTGTTTACATTTACATTAATATTTAATGCCTACCAAGTTTCATATCACTTAATATCCTAGTTCTAAGTTCAGTGTCTTCTTATTTTTCCTTGAGGGAGATATTGGTACTTCCTTGACCAATTTCACACCGGCTCTTAGCTTGTATCGATGCGATAACCTAGCATTAGCAAATTCCAAAATTTCATTCAGAAGTTACATCACCCTCGCATTCAGATTTTAATATTACAACCGCCATGAGGATGATGCCCATCAACATCATGTGGAATTCCGATGACAACAGCCGTATGCACAGCCGGGTGCTGATAAACGACGCTTTCGACGGTTGCTGGCGCAATCTGCCACCCTTCAAAAGTCAACATTTCTTTGATTCTATCAACCACGTAGAAACAAAAGTCTTGGTCGTAATAAACCACATCGCCAGTTCTGAGCCAACCATCGGAATCGTAAGCTTCAGATGAGTCCTTGTTGTGGTATCCATTCATGCAATATTCGGAAAGAACCCGCAGTTCTCCAGACTCCGACGGACCCAAGATTCTCTCGGTTTCCGGGTCAACTACCTGAAAATGCACTCAGTCTTTTTAAACATCCAGAAGTCTGTTCAGCAATAGTGAACCTTCACCAAAAATAGCAAAGGATAAAATTTGGCTAGTCCACAGCCTACCTACCTTGTAGTAGATGCCATGGATAGGCCTTCCACAGGAATTGGGTTTTTCCTCGAAGTAATTTTTTATCTTCATCGTTGAAAGTATTAAAGTCGAATATATTGCCAGACATTTCTGTTTGGCCGTAAGCAGATTTGACAAAACAATGTGGAAGAAGTGATTTAGCTTCTAGGATATTTTCTATGGTAGTAGGACCTACCAGCAGAGAGAAGATTCTTCATGCTGTTGCCAGTAACTCCTGCGGGTTTACCAACTTTGATTATATGGTTGAGGGTGTAGGGAGTAACAAAGATAGTAGGAAATCTGAAAAATCAAACTCATGTTCATATGAGGATACTGTTAATTTCATAAAATCTTCTAAAGAATTCATCAGGAGGTCTTGTGAAAATAATAGATTTTTATCAATAGAGACAGTCAAGCTATAAGAACCTTTGAAGTTGACTCCAGAATAATTAAAGATTGTGCTGCCAAAAGGGGGCAGAATTTCCTCTAGTAGGACCAGAAAATACGTCCAATTGCTTAAAAGAAGGCAAGAAAGGTTATTAAGGTACTACTATTAGGAAAAGGAAAAATTGACAGACCATCAGAAAAGGGAGCCAGAGAATTTTTTAAGTTAAATCAAAAATTAGGTGAAGTTGGGGTGCCTTAATGAAACATTTTACGAAATTTGTGTAAAAGACAATTCTACCTATAAAATGAGTGAGGAGGAAAAACAAACTCCTGTACACATATTATGTGAATGTCCAGATGTGGCAAAGGTAAAGGATAAACTTTCTAGCTTTGGAAACGTTCTCAGTGAACCAAGGACTATCTATTGTGGAAAAACCCATAAAGGAGGATTCTGGAATTTGTGAAAAGAACAGGCCTTATACGAGTTGCTGGAGGTGCATAATAATTCCAAAGCTTCAATGCTACAGGGATAACCTATCCCAGATGAATAATAATAATAATAAACTCAGAAAAATTATTAAAGTTCAGATAAGAAGTTAAAGAAAAATTGGTTTATTTTTAATGTTTCTAAACTGTAAAACCTTTCCAAATTTAATAATCAATTTAATCATAGTTTGTAGCATTCCAGTTACTATATTTATGTCGTTAAAATTACCTTATATTTATCAATTAAAAGCCACGTTTGGGCAGGATCAAATTTTGATGCTACAACTCTTGGTATGCCAAGCAACATAGAAATACTCAGGAATATTATCGACGAGATCCAGTAAAATGTGGAATATGTTAAAATGGTTCCTCTGACAATACCATTGTTACTGAAATCACATAAAAGAGTTACTAAACAAAGAATGATTAAAACATTATCCTTCATGTAATATCAATCATTATGTATTTCAGGTTTATTTTAAAGATACTTGCAATAGATTCAAAAAAGCTTACATAAAGTTCTGGGCTTGTCCCAATATTCCACATGAGTTAAGACAAATTCCCTTTGGTAGCCCCGTGGTGCCACTACTAAAGAAAATAACGATGGTATCTTTGTAATTGACTTCCACCGGTTTAAAACGTTCCTCCTCTTCTGAAGGCTTCAGATATTCTGAAAATGTCTCGTATTTGTCTGACTCCCCAAAAACGACGATTTCAATGTTTTTTCCCACTTTTTGTATGGCTTTTTCAATGAGATCTAGTGATTCTGGTTCTACAAATATTAAACTGGGGGCCACCTGTTCAAACAAATATATTGTTTCATCCAGAGGAAGTGTTGGATCAGCAGCGCAGAATTTCAAATTGATAAAAACGGATGCTATGAATGGCACAACACTATCCTTGTGGTTTTTCGAGCATATACTAATAAATGCATCCTTTGGGAGATTTTTACTTCGTAGTTTAATGGCAGTTCGGATGCATCTAGACAATAAATCGCCGTAAGTGTCGTCTTCTCCAGTATCTGCAATATGCTGAAACAAAATTTGAATATAGAAGTTTCAATCAGTGGAATATTTTTTTAAAATTACCTGGGCGATGTTGTCTTTAAATTTTTTCATACGCCGGAAGTATTCACAACCGATGCCATCCCTTTCTGGTATAGGCCCTGGGGACGTTTTTATGAATAAAATTTTCTTGAAAATTAAAAAAAAAACTGTTAATGGTAAAAATATTACAATTTTTAAAAAGAAAGGTTACTTTTCTCTTAAAATAATAAAAAATGGAATAAACAAAAAGTGTTTCTTGCTACAGTTAAATTGTGCATTCGATACGATCTTTTTTTGGAGCAAGAAGTTTGTTCTGTCAGGAGAATTTATTAAAAAATACTGAAAAGTTTTTTGAAATACATTTAAAATATTTTCTTAAAAATACTTTAAGGTTCTTATCTTCCTTTATGAAATGTTTATTGTAAACTTAAAATACATACTCAAATAGAAGTTTTACCAGGTTTTTTTAAATACATTTTTCTATCTTCTCTATCGATATTTCGGGATTAAATTAGGTTTTTCTTTATCCTTCGAGTTCCATGACAAGAGTTGGTAAGTTATAATTCTTTCGGGTTTAAACTGTGTCAATTAACTTCTGAAATTGTTACCTTTTAGTAGTTCTTTGACACGGTCCAAATCCCAAAAAACTTTAGACCTTATTTCGAGTTTCCTTCAAAGTTCTTAAAACGACAACTTTCAATGTTTAATTTTTATTTGTAGTAAAGATTTTAACTTCAAAACTGTGAAGTTTTTTTATAGACGATTGGTTTTTTATTTAAAGTTCTATAAATCTCAAATATAATTTTTAGCAATTTTGACTTTTTTCTCAAAATTTAGGGTTGCACTTTTTTTTGTTTTTTGTTTTTTTATTTTCCTAAAAATTCGGTAATCCCGAGTTTGATTTTTTCTAGAAATGTTGATTCCTGTTCGCAATTCGCATTTCAATCTCAAAATGTAAAATTTTTTACCAACATTTTGAAAAAAGTTGTTGCTTTGCTTTTTTATTTCAATGTGACCTAAAAAATTCGAGTTTAAACTAGAATATTTTTTAACAAAAATTTCAAATTTATACTCTAAATCTTCTTAAAATTTTAGACTATAAAAATTTCAAATTTAAGGTCCAAACGTTCTCAAAATTCTAAACTATAAAAATTTCAAATTTAACGTCTAAATGTTCTCGAAATTTTACCAGTCCATTGCTTATGCAAAATTAGGTCCGAATATTATTAAAACGGATAAACATTTTTCTAAAAATTTTGTATTTTCTTTGAAAGTTGTATTTTTTGTGTTTCTGCAAATTTCGTGTTTTTCCTGAAATTTCGAATTTATTTTCCAACATTTATTTTTAAGTTCGACTTTATTCCCAAAACTGAACTTTTTCTAAATTTGGATTTCTGAGAAATTTCGTCTTTTCTAAGCGCAGTTTTTTTCTCGAAATTTCATTGGTTTTAATTCGTCTTTTTCAAAATTTCGTCTCTATTCCCAAAATTTGACATTTTTAACAAAATTTTACCTTCAGTTGGAAAACTTAGCATCTAAAAATGTTGATGTTTCCGCGTTTTTTCTAAATTTAGCTCTTTCTGGACATGACCTTCAACATTTTTCGCTACTTCGAAATTTCGATTTTTTCCTCAAGGTTCGCCTTTATCACGAAATTTCGACTTTCTTGAAATTAGATTCGAATATTATTAAAAAGACAAAAAATCGCCTTAAAAATTTCGACTTTTCCTTCAAAGCTTAACTTTTATGTTTCTGCAAATTTCTTCTTTTGCCCCAAAATACGCCTTTTCACCAAAATTTCGACTTTCTAAACATTTATCTTCTGTTCGACTTTATTCTCAAAATTCGACGTTTTTTTCTTCAAAAATTAACTGTGTATTGGAAAATCCAACTTTTTCTTAAGATCTACCATTTCCCATTTCCCTCGAAATTTGGAGATTTTCGTAATTCGACCCTCCCAAATTTTATTGATTTTGAAAATTCGTCTGTTTCAAAATTTCTCTTTCCAAAATTCAATATTCCTAACAATATTTCATCGTCTGCTAGAAAATCTGACTTTTCTCAAAACGCTGATATTTCTTCAGTTTTCTCAAATTTAGGAAAAGGTGAAAATTTTGAGAAAAAGGCCGACATTTCCATAAAATATTTAAAATTTCCAATAGAGTTCAGTTTTTTGAAAGGGAAAGGGGAATTTTAATATAAACTCATAAAAACAGTTTTGGGATAAAGTCGGAATTTTCAGGATATTAAAAATATAAAAATGAATTTTTGGAAAAACTTGAAAAATATTGGAATTTCGAAAATAAAACGATTTTCGAGTTAAAAATTGAATGTTTCAAAAATCCAAACAAATTTTTAAAAAACTCGACAACATTTTGAGAAAAGGATTTAAATTTCGAGAAAATTTTTGAAAAAGACCGAATTTTTTGGAAAATGTAAACATTTTTATTCAATATTGTAACTTCTTTGAACGCCTTAGCCTTTTTTTTTGACAATTTTAACTTTCTATAAAAATTCTGACGTTTTTAAAAATTTCTACTTTTTTTTTTGAAAACTTAACTTCTAGAAATTGTGTTTATTTTTATAAATTTGGAGACTTCTAGAGGCTTTATTTCTCTTGAATTTATGCAAGTAGAATGCAACCTAGACTACAAATTCATGCAGCCCTCCAGGCGTGTATAGTGAATCATAGGTAGCTGAACTACCAACAGTTGAAACACTGCCACCTAGTGAAGCAGGTTGCTCTATAGGAAAAAGTTCCCAGAAGACAAGGATTCTAATGCAGAGACCAATACGTTTGAACATTTATTAGATTCGAAGTTTGGAAACCAAAGACCGGTTTCGATCTTGTTAGATTTCGTCAGTTTGGTATATCCAACTCGAAACATTTGTTAGCATTTGGATATACCAAACTGACGAGATCTAACAAGATCGAAACCGGTCTTTGGTTTCTAAACTTCGAATCTAATAAATGTTCAAACCTATTGGTCTGTGCATTAGAATCTCTTGAATTTGCAACTCTCGCTTATATACAATAGTCCTCAATTTCGAGCACATAATTATTTTTAAGTTTTCTAGAAATTTTAATTCTTATTTTTAGAAGTTTCTGCTAAACCTCTAAAAAAAAATGAGAAATTTTTAAAATAAGTTTGTAATATTATCTCAAAATTACCAGTCCATATTTTCAGTTGTTACTTTATTGTAAACTCAAAATACTGACATTTATATGTATTGTCCTTTTTATGTTTTATATTAACAATCTCAAAATTTTAATTTTTTTATGTCTATGTCTTGGGACTAGATTTTATTTGGAGTTTCTTTCGTATTTAGACTTTGTTCTCAAAATTCCAATCCTAAATAGTCAATTTTTTATTTTCGGTTTTGATTTTAAACTTGAACATTTGAACTTTTATTTAAGACGCTATGGTTTCTTTCTTCGAAATTTTAAATTCGTTCCTAAATTTTATTTTTCGAAATTTCAATATTAATCCCATGAATTTCGACTACTTTTTTCCTTCAAAATGTCAATCTTTTTGTCTTTGTGGGTTCACGTCCTTCGACAAAAACTCAATATAATCTAAAAATTTTATTCTGTTTCGCCACTGGTGTGGTGGACATACTGAGTTACCGTGCTCTGATGTTTTGAAATTGGCCTTTTCATTCTTTCATTTTTGCATATTCCCTTATATTTCTCTTTTTATTTATTGTTTCTTTTCTTTGTTCCTGAAGAAGCTCCCTACGATGGTGGGCGAAACGTCGAACACTTTTAGTAGTTCTTTAACACGGTCCAATCCCGGAAGAAGTATATCCTGTACTGACTCTGACCGTGGAAGCCTTCGTTATCATATAACTTTTCTTTTATTTTTTGTTTAAAAACTTGATTTCAGAATTAAAATTTTGGCTTTTTGTAGAAACCATTTCTTTTTGAATTCTCGTATGTTATGAGATACGTAACGTAGTACAGCAGTTTTCCAATGTATGGCCTATGGCTCGCAGGGAGGAAGGCAAATTTATTGTTAAAGAGGAAATTTGGAACACTTTGTTGTCGGTCATCTGGAAATTTTATCGACATATTTAAAATGAAGATTTCTTTTGTTTAAAAGAAATTCATTTACCAATTTCGATTTGTCTGATATTTCAACTATGTAAAATCAAGAATAATTCCCAAAATGATGATAGAAATAAGTAAAAAATTAATTCTAGGCTGCCCCCGCGACTTTGCGCAAGGTACAGTAATGTCAGATTTCAAAATAAAATATGTTCTCATTTGCTTTTAGTTAATAGTGTAACGAAATGTAAATTGTAGAATTTAGGACGTAAGAAAAGTTTCTAGAAAGATAAGGGAAAAGCGGCTGTGATAATGAACCAACGGTAGATAAGCGTTCCAGAAATTTCGGCAAACGATAAGCCTTATCTGCGAGATTTTTCTAGAACCTGGAAGCCAAAACTAAATAAGGCGGTCACCTTTCCCTCGAGTCAGTCAGTTAGTTAGAGTCAGTGTAGTTAAGTATTGAGTTAGCAATTAGAAGCGAATTAAACAGTACTAGCTGCAGTTGTAGTGATCCGAGTTTAGTTTAGGTATTATTCAATTCACGTGTTAATCAATTCGAACCGCAACAACCGCAACAATAGAATAATCGATCCACCAAAGGTTCGAGATCCTTATTCTAGTATTCGTTACCATTGTAAGTGACGAGCATTATTACTTCAGCCATAAATATTGCGGATTGATTTCTCTTTTACGTGTTCTGTGTTATAACCTCAAATAAAATTGTTAGCACAGTTGAGTTCTTAGTTGTGAAAGATCATGTTCTACCGGAGTAAAAATAGTCTAAAATGTTGCCCTAACATTGCTCTACATTTTAGTAAAAAACTCATTTAAATCGATTTCACAGTTTCTGTTATCAACCGGGACAAAAAATTAATCGATAGAAAGACAGACGCTTCAATTTTATTAATTTAGAAGATGCTTTAGTAAAAACCAAAGATCAATTTTCAAAATTCGGTCAAATGCGAAAGAAAACTATTGTTAATATTTTCACATTAATTTAATTGATTGTCGATTTTGTATCACAATGATTTGCTACTAAAAAAAACATGGCTGGACATAACACAATGAGAATCTGCAGCCAGATCTTTTTGTCTCAGAAAAAAAATTAAAGAAGTGTTCTATTTTGAGAAGTTCTGAGTCGATGCAGACAACAGTGATGTGATAAAATACCTACACACAGACTGACACTCCTTTTTCAATGACAAATTTTCGAGTTAATAGCTATTTAAAAATGTAGCAAATGGTATCATCGTCTAGAGAAAGCTTTCGTCCATCTTAAAAGCCATGTTCTGATTTGGTGCAAAATTACCCGAGATATAGTCAATTTTATGAAAAGAAGTCCTGGTTTTTGGCATTTTACGATAATAAAGCAAATCCCGATTAATGGTCGTGGTGTGCAGCTTCAGGAATAATCTCAAAAGCTCGATCTTCGAGCCAGAATTTAGCAAAAGAAAATAAATATTGGAATGAGAAACAAAATTTAGAAAGAAGCGGTAATACACTTTTTTTTTGGAATTTCGAGAAAAAACATTTCAAGTTAACAACCAACATTTCGAAAAAGAATGAAATTTCAAAAAATCAATCAAATTAAAGTAAAAAATTAAACAGAAATAGTTTTTAATACGACTTAAAATCAAAATTTCGGGACTAAGATTGAGTTAGTTCGGTTTAATAAAAATTAAATTATGCCACCGATCATTTCCAAAATCAATAGACTTTTATTGTGAAATATTACAATTCTATTAGAGGTAATAATGGTAATAAAAATCAGTAAAGAGTTTCGAATATAAGTGTTTACACGACCAGCTGAGGGGGACAGAGACGGAGGAACATGTTGTTTTTAATGGCAAAATTTAGATGATAACTGTTTAAAAAAATAACAAATTGTATCACTTATTGATATTTTTAAGCCGTACTTTGGGGAATTGTTTGATATTAATAACTGATAAACTATACCAACAACGAAAATAAAATAATGAAAATTTCACATTCAACAAGGTTCATACTTATTTTGTTGCATTTATTGTTAAATATAATTTATGAATTATGACATTCTATTTGAAGAACCAATTCCCATAATTAAAAGTTGGTTTCTTGCTCAATTTTTCCGATATAATTAGTTTTATTGGCGATATCCGAAATGGCGCGTTACTAGATAATACACGGTAATCCATAAATTCATTATTTGTGTAATTTACAATTGAAGCGCAAAATCCTGAAACGAGCTAATTTTAAATTCTAAAACGACATTTCTTAAGCATAATTTGATATCAATCCTCTGTAATGACCGCTACTCCTTTAAAACTTTTAAATGGAACAATGGTGCCTGTGATAGTTCATTTGAAAGGATTTCTAATTCTTTAACCAGCAGCATAAGATTTTCTGAATTTCTCTAATTATTTAATTAGTTTAGGATGTGTTGATTTCAAACACATTTTAAAACTTTTGAAATCAATTTTCTTGACAATAATAATAAATTTGAAAAAGTGTTTTATTGTTCTATAGAGAACGAGCTATCCTACGCACCCTCGATTAGTTTAGGACTTTTCAACGGGGCTCAAGGGGAAAGGATAAAATCATGGTCGAAAAATGAATTTGTTCATTATTACCTCAATGTATAGCGTAACAGAATCTGCAATTTAATAATTAATGAAAGGCTAGATACCCGATATATCATACAATTTTAAAGAAAAGTTAGTTTCCCTTAATTGCATATTTATACATTTCAAGTTTAATACTTAATTATGTATTGATTATTATTAAGTTTTTAAGATTATTCATACATAATACATACCCATGATTAAAATATGAAAACCATTCAGGCTTCCTACTGAAGTTGCAACTTTAACTGAATCTGTCACTTCAATTTCGAACCGTTTAACTGTGTGCCATAATCAGCTTTTTGTTTGAAAACAACAAAGCCATCCATATAAGATATGTGCGGGTATTTAATTAGAGTAATATATTTTTACATCAACATGAAAACATTAATCATTTATCTCCTCATTGTTTTATTAAAACAATTAATGCATGATCTAAGGGTCTACAATAAAGTGTAAAATTTTCCATAAACACTTTACGTGATTTTTCAGGGGAATTATCCCCTTTTTAAATATAAGGATATTTCTCAGTTTTCTAATTTTTCAGATAAGTAGTTATTGCTGTCATGTGCACATACAAATATAAAATAAAGAGGTAATATTTGTTTGTTTATATGTATTCATTAAAACTTCTGCCACATACGAATTCCTGGGATAATGTAAAAAAAATAATTTTCTTTAATATCCCTCCAAATAATTCAAAAACTGCTAACGATTCCTTTTTTGTACATTGTTCAGTACTAAAATATGCAGCTGTGCCATAATTTAACCAATATGGGTATGGTATGGTTGATATACAGAGTTACCATACTCTTCTACCTTAAATCTGGTTTTTTCCATTGTTCCTGAAGAAGCGTTCTACAGTGGCGGGCGAAACATCGAGCATTTTTAATTCATTGTTACGGTCAAATTTCAGAGGAAGTACATCTAGCAGTAGAAGTCTTTTTAACTATACAGGGAGATCCAAAGTAATCCCACAGCATTGCTAACTTTGTTAATAGTAAAGATATAAAATTGGTTAAATTGGAAAACTAGTACCACTTTTATCACTGAGTAAGATGACGCCATGAGAAAACAATTGAATATTGTGTTTTTGAGATTTTTGACACAGTTAACAATTTTTTTAAATGAAACACCCTGAATATTTTATGTTTTTATTAAAAGTAATAGAATTTAGAATACAAATAGTTGTTATAAATTTTTAAGACGAATAATAATTGAGTTATGAAGACCTAAACGTACATTAAAAAAAACTGAAAATTAAAGTGAAATTAGCCCCGTACGAAGTCTGTTCAAAAAGTAAGGTGAGTTTATATTTTCATAAAAAAATATTTATTTATACAACAACATTTATACTATTCCCTTCAAAGTTATTCCCCCTCAGATACAATGCATTTTATTTGTGCCAACGCTTTTTTCCAATCTTCAAAGCACTTCTCATAAGCACTTTTTGGTATAGCCTTGAGCTCCTCTAGCGATGCAGTTTTTATTTTATCAATCGTTGCAAATCTTCGTCCTTTCATAGGTCTCTTAAGTTTTGGGAACAGGAAAAAATCGCAGGAGGCCAAATCCGGTGAATATGGTGGCTAAGGTATGATTGTCGTATTGTTTTTGGCCAAAAAACCTCTCACAAGCAGCGATGAATGAGCAGGTGCATAATCGTGAAGCAAAAGCTATGAATTATTATTCTACAAATCCGGACGTTATTTTCGTATTGCCTCTCGCAAACGGCGCCTAACTTCAAGGTAATACTCCTTATTGACCGTATAACCTTGGGGTAAAAACTCCTGATGCATCACGACATGGTACTCGAAAAATTCTTCTGATCAAAATTCAGAAGCTTTGGAACAAACTTCGCTGATACACGTCTCATACCCTAAACATCCAAAAAAATTGCATGACACCTGCCGACTGGTATGTCAAAATCTTCAGCAACTTGTCTTATGGCAATTCGACGATTTTCAAAAACAATTCTCTTCACAGCTTCGAGGATATCTTCTGTTGTTGATGTGCTGGGACGTCCAGAGCGAGGTTTGTCGTCGCCTTCTTCTCGGCCATCTTGGACGAGTTTGTATCACTTGTAAACATTTTTTTACTTAGAGCAGACTCACCGTACGCCACTGTCAACATTTCAAGTGTTTTAGAGCAGTTAATTTCATTTTTAACACAAAATTTGATGCTAAACACTTTTTTATAATAATAGAAAATCGCCGAGCACAGCAAAATACGTCTAACCTTTTTATCCGTCCAAAACACACTTAGTAGGCTATCTATATGAAATTGTGAATATATGTTCGGGACATGTGTACCAACACAACAACAACGACAAAAAATGGATAATCGACTCTTTGTTGCCCGCGAAACTTGAAAAGTCACCTTACTTTTTGAACTTACCTCGTATACTAAGAAACCAAATGTCAGCAGTTTAATAAGTATGTCTTAGGGATATTACAATAAGTATTAACAAACAAGGAACATTATTTAACATTTAATCCTAAATGTATCATTTTGAAACCGCTAATTCATCTTCAGAAGATTTTTGAAAATGTCTCCTCTCTTTTCAATACATTTTTTGGCTCATTTTAGCATGAAATGAATCTTTTCAAGATTATTTTGTCATCCACTTCATTAGCTACTTCTCTAACTATCTACGTTTTTAGGTCATCTACATTATTTTCTCACTTTCTATAAATACGATTTTTAAAATATCCCACAAGAAATAATCGAGTGGGGTTAAATTAGGTGAACTTGGACACTATATAATAATTACATTAGTTCCAGTGTTAGAAGATGACTGATTTTTCTATAGAGCGTAAGAGCTCAATCCTGCTGAAACGTGACATGTTTCATGCTTAATAGATCCAATTTGTCTAAGAAATTTTTGTCTAAGATGTTTTGCATAAATTTCACATATCTTTTATCAATTAAGGAAACTTCATAAATGAAAGCCCGAAAGATTCTAAATGAAATTATCTCTCGCCATACGTTAAGACTAAAACGAATTTTAGAAGCTCCTCTATCATTCATCTTAGCAAAAAATTCATAATAACTACCCTAAACCGAGGTCACTTTGTCAGCAGCGGTTACATTACAATTATTATTTAGTTGACTTATGTTTTCGGTGAAAAGGTGTAGTTAAAAAATACTACCAAGGTTAAAAAAATTGCTTGCTCTCCACTCTACTGTGGAAACTTTGGAAAAAGATCTTGCTGTGACTACGAAAGGCGTCAGTTAAGCCGAGGCCAGATGACAGCTCGAAATTCTACGTAGCACACTATGCAATGCGCTATTTGATAAGCATCTTGTAGGTCAAAGACATTTACAATACCCTAAATCCTGAAGTTTAGCAGACAAAACTCACCAACCGAAGTCTTGAAGATGGGCAGGCAAATATATTGTTACGAGCTTATCGGTTCGAATTGATTATTAACAGGTGAATTGAAGAATACCCACTTTATTACCAAACTAAACTCGGAACACTCTAACTGAATAGTAAACTAACTTATTTACTTCTAACTACTAACTCGCTAATTACATCGACTGACTCTAACTAACTAACTCAAGAGAAAGGCGTCCGCCTTATATAATTTTCGCTTCCGGCTTCTAGAAGTTTTGGGCAGATAAGGCTTATCGTTGGCCGAAATTTCTGGAACGCTTATCTGCCGTTTGCTTCATTATCGCGGCCGCTTTTTCTTATCAGATCTTTCTAGAAACTTTTCTTACGTATTAAATTCTACAATTTACATTTCGTTACAATATGATCACCCCGAAGTCCTAAAGGATAGGTAGATATTAACTGGTACACTCTGTCGAAACGTAAATTGGAGATCTTCCTCAACATAAATTAATTCTACTCAATTAGTGACCAAATATGGCCAACAAGGCAGGACCATTGAAAAATGGAAAAATAACACTGGTCAACAAAACTGAAGTTTTGTCAAGTCACATGAACTTCTTTTGCATTTTTTAATAGTGTTAGTTGTTTAAAGTAAGCAGTTCTGAAATTCTAATCACCCACGACATTTGTTTGTTAAATGTTTGAAAAATGATAGATATCCAGAAATGTAACATAAAAAATGTACATTAGGAACTTAATAATTTTTGTTTTTCTAGATTATTTATCTTTTAATTGGTCCCTCTTGATCAGGCATTAGTAGTCAGTCAACACCCTTGAGTGTATTCTGCCCTGATAAACTTTTCCCTCATTGGAATTTCAGCATGAAATATAATCAATTCTTATCACTTAGAGCCCCCAGAGCCCCCTAATTCGTAGAAATAAAGTCAAGGTATGTATCTAAAAAATGAATCTTGATCCCCATATTGCAACCCAAAGTTTTATATGTCAATAAAAGTTTTTTGACCAAATATCTTTAGATGTCACTTTTATCGTTAACCCAAAAATTTCCAATTAAGTTTTTGGAGCATCTTCATGCTGATTTTTTCAAAGATTTAATTGTTCTTTAAACAACGAAGTCTTTTATTAATTTTCTTAATTTAAAGTGCTACTAATACTAATACTTCACTCATTCTGCGGAATTTTTCTTTAAAATATAAAAATCCAATTTTATTGGGACCTTTTTTCCTCTAGAAAATTTTTGGTAAGCATAATTTGATATGAAGTGGATGGTAGAAATATACCAGAGAGTTTTAATAGTGGAAATGCTCTACAGTTTTCTATTTACAAATTAAAGATATATGTGTAGGACAAACTTTTTCCTAATTGTGATTTTTTTGATCCCTGGTGTCCCAGTCACATAAAAAGTAGCCAAATTTTAATGATAAAAAAACTTTAAATAAAGAATTATTATGATCATGATATTATGTTTTATTTATGACAAAATTTTTGCAAATATAAATAATATATGGGCCTAAATAAAAACGAACAGTATTTGGGAAGACCACATTTCCAAAAATAGATTTTAACTTATCGCAAGAAAACTGGGGGAGATTGAAAAAAAAATAGGTACCGTTTCATGATGGGTGTAAGTAGTCCAAACACAATTACCTACCAGTGTTTGTGTGACAAAATCAGTGTTGACCAGTGTAATCATCCTGGGTTGCATTTTCTCGAAAACTGTTTACTTATACCACAGCCCCAATGGATAAATCGATATGAACCTCTTTAAATTTTGACCACAAAAGAAGCCCCTAGATGGAGCTTCACTAATTTTCCATACAAAAGTTACTATCCAACAAAGTATTCCCAACTATTTAGTCAAAAATATGTATATGTCGTGGTAACAATTTTTATTATTTTATTATACATACATTTTCATAAGAGATGTATTGTTATAACTGAGGCCGATGCTTATGAATATCATAAGCTCGAAAGCAAATTTATCACAAAATATTCCAAAATCTGTACAAAATAGCCCCTATTTACGGCATTTGTATTCTAAATTTCATAACTTTTATAAAAACATAAAATATACAGGGCGGACCATAAGTAATGGTACATAGAGCAAGAGTAGATTTTTCGTATAAAAATAACGTGATTTAGGCACATTTACCGTATACCAAAAGTTAATACCACATAATATTCCAAAATCTGTACAAAATAGCCCCTATTTACGGCATTTGTATTCTAAATTCCATAACTTTTATAAAAACATAAAATATACAGGGCGGACCATAAGTAATGGTACATAGAGCAAGAGTAGATTTTTCGTATAAAAATAACGTGATTTAGGCACATTTACCGTATACCAAAAGTTGATATTAACAGAGATACAGGGTGTCAAAATTGAAAAAAAAAATTGTATTTCGCATAACTGATGAACACATTTCACTATAGACAAAAAATTTGGCATAGGGGAGTTTCTTTGGTCAAGAAATTCTAATTTGCTAACAGATTGCCAGTAACTCATAAGGGGCGCCACCTGCGCTACCTTGTATTATTGTAAAGCATCATAATTTTTTGTGCCTTTATGTACACTTATTTTAAATAGATATTTTAATTTACTTACATTTTTTACGTAAAAAAGGTAAACTTTCTAAATGTTGACGGAAGCAACTATTTTCAAGATATTTGCCTTCAAAGTTTGCAGTACATTTACTTTAAGTTATGTAAATGTGAATTTTACGCAGTAGGTTTTAAAATAAAAGTAATAAAACTGACTCTAAAATAGTTTTTATCAAATATTACTTTACTGACATTATTATCATACATATTTTTTCAAATTTCTAAAGCAAATTTAAATAAAATACCAAAACAAAATTTATTTTCAAAAATAAGTATGTGGGAAATGACGTTTTTTGATGTAAAGGGATTGTAAACTGTTAAAAATCTGGCTGGCTTTTATTGAAATTTATCTTTAAATATCTGCTTTGATCACACAGATTATTAAAATTTTCTTGTGGGATTCAGACATCATATATCATATCTCTATGTTAGAAAAAAAATTACGTCTTAATTTTTTGGATTTTCTTTATTGAGATTTTCAAAATTTAGGTAAAAATATCATCAGCAAAGTTATATTTGACATAAATAACTTTCAAAGATGTCTTATGATTACTTTTTCTTCAAGCCTACTTCGAAAATTTAATATCTTGGTAATTTAAAACCAAGGCACTTCAAGCTTTAAAGGCAAATATCTTGGAAACGGTTGCTCGTATCAACTTTTAGAAAGTGCGCCTTTTTTACGTAAAAAATATGGGGAAATAAAATAACTTATTTAAAATTAATATACGTGGGTGCACAAAAAAGTTATGATGATTTAGAATTATGCAGGATAGCACAGGTAGAGCCGCCTATCAGCTATTGGTAATATGTTAGCAAATTAGAGTTTGTCGACTTAAGAAACCCCTTGTTCCAAATTTCGTGCCTATATTACAATTCATTTCATAGTTATACGAAATCGAAATTTTTTTTTAACTTTGACACCCTGTATCTCTGTTAATATCAACTTTTGGTATAAGGTAAATGTAGCTACATCACATTATTTTTATTCGAAAAATCGACTATTGCTCTGTGTACCATTACGTATGGTCCACCCTGTATATGCAAATGTTATTTCGTAACTTTGTCAAAAAACTCAAAAATGCGATGTTCTATTGTTTTTTCTATTGTCACGTCATCTTAATCAGCGACAAAGCCGTACTAGTTTGCTAATTTAAACAATTTTGTTTCTTTAATAATAACAAAGTAAACTGTGCTTCTGAACTTAATTTGGATCACCTTGGATATTCTTGAATTATTTCAATGATATCTTTTTTTAACTCCCCTTGGAAAATAAAATAAAAACAAAATCCTCTTTTAGATTTTATCACTTTTCAATTTTTCAAGGGAAACTCTTTTGTAGAAGACACCTTCAGGAAGAAAATTTTAAATAATTCGATGATACGAATCTGCTAAGATTTTAAATTTCGTCTACGACTCTGAATTTAGATACTTTAAGCTAGTTGCAAGTGTAGTCGAGAATAGAACTGCACTTGGCTGTTGTGCTGTAGCAAAAATTCTAATAAATGAGTCATTCACGACACTTTATTTCAAAGAATTTTTTCATCAATTAGTTTATAAGTACATACATGATACATACCCATGATAAAATTCACACTAAATTAAGTAAATTTTACTTAAAATTTAATTTTAACCGAGTTGATGTTTTACAATGTGTAAACATTTAAATACATAGCACAAGTAACATATGCGATATGCATTGATATAACCTTGATGAATGAATCTACTCTTCAATGTATACATTTTTATAAACACTCATGGGATATCCCAAAGAAATTTCCCCTTTTATTTATAGCGCTAATACTTATCTATCTAGTTTAATTTTTCAGTTAAGCAAATAATATTCTTATCTCTGCTTTCCGCTGCTTGCAATTAATTATTCTTAAATTAGGTTTCCAGATATTAAGTTTTCCTAAGTGAAATAGGCAAAAAAATCAGTCTTGCATCTGGCCTTGTCTACACATACAACTACATTTTGGGTGAAAATTTAAAAGTTGACATTTTAACAATAGGGAATACGAGGTGCGACAATTTATAAAAGAGACTCTACTTCTTACGCCGACGGTAAAAGGAGGAGTGTGAACTGCTAGTTAAAGTTGTTAAACATGAAGGCTTTAAGTTAATGCTGTATATTGTTGCCAGAATTGAAAAAATTGAACAGATCGACCTTGGATGCGATATACAATTACAACAACTAATCGAAAAGTCGAGTGAGACTTTAGGATGTTCTCATAATTCTTCAAGAACACGAAATTAGTTCTGACTACATCATAGAAGAACTGAACAGAAATAATACAACAGGAATTAGAACAAACAATGAATTTACAAAAAGAAATACCTGTACTAACGGGAATCCACCAAGGAGTCCAGCCCTTTTTAATCTCATTATGGACAAAATCATACACATTGTTAAAGGTGTGGAAGGGGGTTACAGAATGGGGGTAAACCAATAAAAATACTATGCTATGCTGATGATGCTATACTAATGGCAAAAAACGAAAAACATCTACAACGACTGCTATATAAATTTCAAAGAACAACTGAGAAAATTTAATATGTTAATATCAGTGAGTAAAACAGAATCAATAATAATTACGGACGGTCCCATTATCTGTAAGCTGACAGTGTATGACAAACCAATTATACAAAATATGATCGGCACTTATCTGGGAGTAGAGATATCGAGCTCCAGAAATCTACATCAAGAAGTCCAGTACGCAAGCCAATAAAGCTGCAAGAATATTGAATTATATAAAAGACGTCCATCTAGGAGAAATAAATATATGTTCACAGAAAGTAAAATTTGAATTTACAAGTCAATCTTGAGACCGGTCCCTAACATATGCGGAGGAAACTCGGGCAGAGACTTCTAAAACAAAAAGTATGGTTAGAAGTGTAGAAGTAAGAGTATTGCGATCGATTAAAGGAGTGACATTGCGTGATAAAATTAGGAGTGCTGTAATACGAGAACTAGATACTCTAAAAGTTACTAGATTTATAAGATCAAGACAAAGATACTGGAGATACCATGTCGATAGAAAGGAGGACGACAGACGGGCAAAGTGGGTAAAAGAAGAAAAATCTACATCAAAAAGACTTCCTGGTAGACCACCTAAGAGATGGCATGAAAGCTAAACATTCTTATCATAAAAGGCTTTATAACAGAAAACACAATACTATGTCTTAACAAAAGAGGAAGAAAAAGAAGAAGAATAGCGTGTTAATTTAAAATTTCTAATAAAATATAAAAATCGCCAACGAAGTAATTCAATTATTAGATAAATGAAGTATACGGGGACAATTTAATGTCACTCTCACACGTGTTGGAGTGGCATAAAAGATTTAGTCAGGATCTGGAGGACGTGGAAGATGATGAACACCCGGGTGGCCCTTCGACTTCCAAAACTGATGAAAACATTCAGAAAATCTGCGAAATTGTTCGCGAAGATCGGCGTCTGAGCGTGAAAATTGCAGACATGGTGAAGATTAACAGAGTTGCAGTGCGGAAAATGTTACTTAATGAACGTAACATGCGGAAAATTTGTGCGAAATTGATCCCCTCACCCAGGAACAGAAGGACAACCGAAGAGACGTAGACATCCTGGAGAAAATCACCTAGAAGCCTTCTTTGCTGGAAACAGTCGTCACTTGTGATGAAACTTGGATTTTCCAGTATAATTTCAAAAGAAAATGGCAATCCATGCACTGGAAGCCTCCTGAATCTCCAAGAAGGAAACAAGCAAGGATCACCAAGTTGAAATTCAGGGTAATGCTAATCTTTTTCTTCGCTATGATAACGAAAGCTTCCACGGCCAGAAATAGTACAGGATATACTTCTTCCGGGATTGGACCTTGTCAAAGAACTACTAAAAGTGTTCGACGTTTTACTTACCATCATAGAGGGTTTCTTCAGAAACAAAGAAAAGAAGCAATACATAAAAAGGGAAATATAAGGAATATGCAAAAATTAAAGAATGAAAAGGCCGTTTTCAAAACATCAGAGCACGGTAACTCTGTATATCCACCATACCAGAGGCGAAACTCTTCTGAATTGAAAATTGGTACAAAGGATAAGAAAATTTAGACAGAAGAGCACGGTAACTCAGTATGTCCACCATACCAGAGACGAAACTCTTCTACGACGATGGGCGAAATATCGAATACTTTTAGTAGTTCTTTGACACGGTTTAATCTCGGAAAAAGTATATCCTGTACTTTTTCTTCCAACATCCGACATTATTACATTGAGGTTTTGATCAGACTGAGGGAACGAGTGGGAAAGAAGCGGCCTCATCTCTGGAGGAATAAAGCAGGAATGCTGCATTCGGACAACGTCCCAGAACAACGTCCCTTTGGTTTGGATGCAACCCGTGATACGAGCTTTGCCTCATCTACGTGAACTTTGCAATTCCAATCTGGTTTTCATTTGATTCTAATGAAATTAGATTTCAATTGCATCGTAATAAACTTGTATGTTTTCGTATATACAAGGCTTATTATCTCAGCAAGTAAAGCGTTATTTTAAATTCAAAAAGGATAGTTTCAATCTTTTCATCTGAAAATTAAGTTTCAGAATTTCGAGTTCAAATTAATTTTTTTTTTCGAGTTTTCATTTCCAATTAGGAGAAAAATGTCAAAAGTACAAAATGTTTAAAGGTTAAATTAGTCAAAACTTTTAAAATGATAGAATTTATTAATAAAAGTTTTATCTATAATCTCTTCGTCTTTATCAGGAAACTTTGAATTTTCGAACGAAAACTCGAATATTCGAGTATTTATGCAAAACTCTGACAAAAATAATAAGTTTGAATTTGTAATTTTTGATATCAAGTTAAGAAAAAACAAAAAAGTCGAGCTTTGTTGATTAGAGGTCTAAATTTCGTAGAATAATGAAATTTTCAAAAAAATTTCCAAATCTCCTTTGAAGGCACGATTTTCAGAAAATATTATCAAAACAGCAAACTCGAATTATAGAAATTCGATAGGAAAATAACATTTGAAAGGAAACTAAAATTGAAAAAAACTAGTTTAAAAATTCGATTCATTGTATAAATTTTGAAATTTGATGCAAAAGTTTTAGAAGTTTAACGTCAATATTTGTAAATTAAAATAGAAAATTTATAAAGAGCATTTAGTACATACAATTTGATATTTTTTTTAAAATGTTGACTTCCCATAATCTGGAGCAATTTTTTTTTAAATTTAATTCAAAAGAGCTAAAAAATAAGTCAACTTTTTGAGAGAAAGAGAGAGAGAGAGAGACAGAGAGAGAGAGAGAGAGAGAGAGAGAGAGAGAGAGAGAGAGAGAGAGAGAGAGAGAGAGAGAGAATAAAAGAACAGAAAAAAATTTAATTATTTTTTGAAATTTTGGTTTAATTTACCAAATTGTAATATTCTGAAGCTTTTAATTGTTGCAAAATAAGTTGAATAATTTGAGATTGTAGTATCTTTCCAATTCGAGTATTTTTTTATACATTTCAGTTTTTCTCAAGCTTCCGTTTTTTTTTAATCAAAATTTTGTATTAGACGCAAACTCAATTTGTATATTTTATGCAGATTTAATGGTTTGCAGCATATTTGAAGTTTTTTCTCAAAATTCACAAATTAGGCCTAAATTTTTTAAACACAAGAGTCTGAGAATTTGTAATATAAATATTAAAATTAAAGTCGACATTACTATTTAAGTAAAAAAAAACTATACTTTTTAAAATCTTATTTACTTAAGAAATTACCAAAAATTAAAGCTTAACCTTTAAATTATCAAACAATTTTCTCGGATATAACACTATACTCTATTCTTTCTCTGAAAATTTTCAGATTAATGTGGAAAATTCAAAAATAAACTCCTTAAAAAATTGCAATATAAACTATGATTTTTTTTTAAATATCCAATTTCTTTACAAACTTGAGCATACACCTTCAATTTTTTCTCTAAAATTTCCAGGAAAAAGGCGAAATGTAGCCTTAGTACCTCAATATTTGAATCATAATTCTAAAATATCAACTTTCATGCAAAATTTAAAATTCAAACTAAAAATGTTGATGCATTGCTGGAAATTTTATTTTTATTTTTCTTAAAATTCCATGTTTAGGATTTATGCGAGAAGGTTTTTATTAAAAATGTTTGCCTTTTACTCAGATTTTATTCATCAGTTGTCAGCTGTATCCTGAAATAATTGCCATTTTTAAACCTTACTGTGTGAAGTTCTTTAATATTATAACTAATAAATTGTATTTACAATAAATATAAATAACGTGAATATTTTTATTGCTAATGTTGTTGTTTTGATGGAACGGACTGGTCCTTGGCTATCTTCAAAAATTGAAATACAAATCTTGGCTACTGAAACCATTAAAGATTAAAAAACACAACAAAGGTTGCTCTAACGCTTTTCGATAGCCAAGTTATCATCTTTAGAGAGACACTAAATTGAAGATGATAGTTTGGCTACCGAAACGCGTTAGAGCAACCTTTGTTGTGTTTTTTTAATCTTTCTTGGTTTCAGGAGCCAAGATTTGTACTTCAATTTTTGAAGATAGCCAAGGACCAGACCGTTCCACCAAAACAATAACATAAGCAATAAAAAATTTCAGGTTATTTATATTTCTGAAACCAAGAAAGATTGAAAAGCACAACAAAGGTTGATCTAACGCTTTTCGATAGCCAAGCTATCATCTTCAGAGAGATACTAAATTGAAGATGATAGCTTGGCTATCGAAACGCGTTAGAGCAACCTTTGTTTTGTTTTTTAATATTTCTTGGTTTCAGGAGCTAAGATTTGTATTTCAATTTTTGAAGATAGCCAAGGACCCGATCGTTCCACCAAAACAACAACATTAGCAATAAAAACTCTCACGTTATTTATATTTCTGAAACCAAGAAATATTAAAAAACACAACAAAGGTTGCTCTAACGCGTTTCAATAGCCAAGTTATCATCTTCAGAGAGATACTCTCTAAAGCTATCGAAACGCGTTAGAGCAACCTTTGTTGTGTTTTTTAATCTTTCTTGGTTTCAGGGGACAAGATTTGTATTTCAATGTTGTTATTTATTAGTTAGGAAGCTTAATTTTGACCGGATATGTATAAAGTTTTGTTTTTCTGGGTTATGCATTGTCCTGGAATGATGTATTTATCCAGATTGAATATTAAAATATCCGAGAAGTTTGGAGAAATCTATTTATAAATGTCATCCAGCATTTATATTTTTCTTTCAGTTATAAATGGTGATTAATTTTATAATTTATAAGTGAAGAAATTTTTTTAATTTGAATGTTATATACCCATATTTAAAATAATTTTTTCTCGTCCAATTAGGCACCTCACATATTCTTGATTTTTGATGTGAGGTACTTTTTACTTTGGTTGTCAAATGGTACATTTCTTACAGAATCTGCTACAAAACAATTTGACCAACCGGTAACGCTCAGTGAAGAACTCTTATAGTTCAGGTTGCATAGTTTTCCAGGAAAACTTTTAAGGGTTTTGTGTTTTCTTTTAAGATGCAGAACTTAGAAAAATAATGTTATTTGCGAAATCTCTATCATTATTTCATAACTGTCAGAACTGAATTTGTTGTTCAAAATTTGTCTCTCGTGGACAAGGCGCATCTTATAAGATTGACGTGTTGTTTTTTCTTAAATTTTGTAAAGTGTGCCGGCTGCTGTATTGAAATCAGAAAACAAATCTGTTGAAATGTAGTTTTTCTGCTAAGCCTCTGATCGTAGTCTCATGATGAGGGTCGATCAGATTTAAAAAGATCATAAACTTAAACAATGTTATTGCTTATCATTCTTTGGCTAATGGATTTCAGATCAAGATGACTAACACTAAACAATATTTTTTTTCTGTCTCCAAATTGTATCATGCAGTCTCTCTAGTTCAATAAATTCAAACATTTTTTCTATATAAAATGTTGTTGGACGACTTTTTGTAGAATAGAACCAAGTCACACATTCTTTAATATTTGATGTTTAGCATATAGTTTAGAATAAATCATAATATATCTTCCAAAAAAGTCAGGCTTCATTTAGACTTAATCTGCCGAATGAGTGATGACTAGGTAAGTAACCTGCAGAAGGGGCCTGCAGTGTTCCTTTCTGCAAAACAAAAAGTTAATAATATATTGTTTTCATAGGCTTAGCTAGAATAGGGCATAGGGCAGGGTAAGGCGCTTTCTCTCTCCCGACTCAAATAGCCAATCGAATATTTATCTTCAACTGAAGAACTTTTTCCAGAAATTTACATTTTTTACTTTCAAAATTCGTCCTTATCTTGAAATTTCGACATTTTCTCGAAATATCTACTTTTTTACCAGAAGTGGCCTCTTTTCACAATATTTATGTTTCTTTTGAAATTACAAATTTATTTTTAAAATTTAACTTTGATAAGAATCCGAATTTCTCAAAATTTTGAATATTTATCTCCTCAAAAATTTATATTTTTTATTGTAATTTTACTATTTTTTAAAATTCGACTTTTCTTGAAAAACTTCTGCAAGGGATTTCGATTTGGTTAAAAAAAATTATATTTTTCTCCAAATGTGGCCACTCTTTTATAAAAGAGTAAATATTTTAAAAAATGTTTCTTGTTTCCGCATTCTACTCGGCATAATGGGGTTGCCCTTTGAGGATGGATTAAATCAAAAAAAATCCTTGTAAGAAACGACAAATTTGGAGGAAATTTTTCTATGAAAAATTCAACTTTTTTTAATCCAATTTTTTAAACATTCCTAATTTTTTCTCAAAATTTTGACATTTATCTTAATATTAAACAAAGTGGGGTGCTCGTCTCATAATGACTTGAGCAGTCAAAATAAACTAAATATTTAGTCGTTCGACTTTTTTTCAAAATTCGCCTCTTTTTCGAAATTTCAATCTTTTTGTGGTAATTATGATTTTTGAGATTTCGTCATTTTGGTTAATTTTCGTTATTTTTTCAAAATTTCTACTTTATTTTAAAAATCAGGTTTTGCATGTTTACGCAATTCTCAACTTTTTCTCGAAATTTGTCTTTTTCTCAAGATTTCAATCCACCTGCTATTTCCAAAATTTCACAATTTTCTCAAAATTTGACTTTCTGTGCAAAAATTTAATTTTCTTTTCAAAATTCGTCTTTTTTCGTAATTTCGACTATTTTGTTAAATTTCGTTTTTCTTGTTAATTTTAACTTTGTTTGCAAAATTCGCCCTTTTCTAAGTTGATTTTGTCTGAAAAGTTTTACCCGTTGTTCTTGAAGTTTTGCTTTTTTTCGAAATTCTGTTATTTTTATTAAAATTGTGCATTTTTCTGAAAATTTCGTCCTTTTAGAATTTGAATTTCTAGAAATGTGAACTGGATTTTTAAAGTTTTGACTTTTTCTCGAAGTTTTGTTTTTTATCTCCAATTTCGATTTTCGATATATATATATATATATATATATATATATCTAGAAATTTCCACTTTGTTCTCAAAATTCATTTTTTCGTCAAAATTTTGACTTTTCCCCTTAATTTTTTTAAAATTCGCCTTTACCTCAAAATTAGAATTTTTTAGAGCATCGTTTATTCTCAAACTTCTACTTTTTGGTAATTTCTTTCAAAAATGGTTTATTTTAAGAAATTGCTGCCATTTCTAAATATTTGTCTTTTTCGTGAATTTTAAGTTGTCTCAAAGATCACCTTATTTTCGAAATTTTATGTTTTATTTCAAAATGTGAGTTTTATATATCTGAATATGTTGATTTTTCTCTAGAAATTGGGATTTCCTTTTATACAATAATGTACAAAGTTTCATTTTGTAAGAAGCAACCAACCAACAAAAACGTAAAATTTTAGGAGATGTGTTATTTTTAATAAAGTATAAATAAATACATTCTATTATACGAGTACATAATTTAAGTCAGAATATATGCATTAATAATGTACTGTTAATTTATAAATTAGTATCAAACTTTTAACTATCGATTTCTCAATAACTGTTTTTTGGGGTTGATTCAATTTTACGAAAAGTCATCCAATTAATTCACTTGCTCACACTCGAGATCTTAAAAGTATATTTAATGGGATAATACATATTTTAAACCAGTCTTGAAAAACGTCTAATCGACGAATAATATAAATAAGATTATAAAAAACATTACTTTATTTTTTGAATACATTTGTCCTAGATTAATTATTTAAATTTCTCCCTTTAGAACTTTGTCTCGTAAAATCTTCCTCTTAACTTTTCCTGTTGGAGTCAAAGGTACCTTCTTGGATGAATTTCACTCCTGCCCTAAGCTTTTGACGATCTGACACCCTCGTATTTACAAATTCCAAGATTTCTTCAGGTGTAACCTTACTTTTGTATTCAGGTTTTAATACGACTAAGCCCATAAGGTGATCGCCATCAACCTCATCAGGTTTCCCTATAACAACAGCTCGCTGAATAGCTGGATGTTGATACATAACAGTTTCTACAGTTGCGGGAGGGACATGGAAGCCTTGGAACTTCAACATTTCCTTGATCCTGTCTACGATATAAAAACAATAGTCTTTGTCATAATAAGCGATGTCACCAGTTCTAAGCCAGCCATCGGAATCAAAAGCATCAGAAGCATCTTGGTTGTGATAACCGTTCATAACATAGTCGGAAAGTAAACGAAGTTCCCCCTGCTCCATAGGACCTAATAATTTTTCGGTTTCCGGATCGACTACCTGAAAATAAATAGTTTGTAGATAGGTACTAATATAATCTTAAACAATATACTTTATAATGTATCCCAGAATATGGCTTTCCACACGAATCGGGTTTTTGCGTCAGAAGTCTGATATCATCGCTGTTAAAAGAGTTATAACCTAAAATACCACCACTCATCTCGGTCTGGCCATAACATGGTCGTACAAATGTATGAGGTAAAATTGATCTTGCTTTTAAAATAGTTGCAGTAGTTGTCGGCCCTCCAGAAGGAAGCAGATTTTGCAAACTATCTGCACTTACACCCTCAGGTTTGCCTACTCTTAGAAGTTCATTCAATTGGAAGGGGGACAGAAATATTGCTGATATCTACAAGTAATTCCTGTAATTTAGGTACATAGAATGTTTTAGTTGGCGCCTATGTAAATAATATAGCATTTTAAATTGTTTGTATATGCTTTAGGATCACAATGAAAATGCAAAACACTTCTTGGGAAAAATATCGATTATAGGTCAAAATTTCTAGAAAGTGTATATAAAAAATTTAAACACCAATCTTGTCCCCTGAAACCAATAACGATTAAAATACACAACACAAAAAAGGTTGCTCTTAAAGCAACTTTTCTTGTGTGTTTTTTAATCTTTTTTGGTTTCAGGGGACAAGATTTGCATTTCAATTTTTGAAGATAACCAAGGACTAGTCCGTTCCCCAAAAAATTAGCTGAATAAAGCCGAAATTTTAGAAAAAAGGTTACGCAACCATACTACATTATTTTTGCATGATCTGACTCTGTTAGCTCACTTACTTTATACTTATCAATCAGTTGCCAGGTTTGGTACGGATCAAATTTGGACACAATGACCCTTGGAGCGCCGGCTATTATGGCTGCACTAAGAAACATCGCGGATGAAATCCAGTATAGAGTTGTGTAAGTTAAACTGGCGCCTCTAACGGTGCCGTAGTTACTAAATTAAAGACAATTTTTAGAACAAAACTGATATTAAACTAATTGTTCCAGTAACTTACACACAATTAAGAGCTTGCCCTAAAATCCCCAAAGAATTGAGACAAATTCCTTTAGGAAGGCCAGTCGTGCCACTGCTGAAAAAAACGATTACTGTTTCCTTATAATCCACAATTGCCGGCTGAAATGTTTTTTCTTTATCAGAGGGTACCTGGTACTCGTCAAATGTTTCATATTTGTCCGACTCTCCAAACACCTACGATTTTTATGTTTTTGTTGGCCTTCCTAATCGGATTCTTCAACCAGTTTAACGGATTCGGGAGCTACGAATATTATGCTGGGGGTCACTTTCTCAAATAAAAAGGCCATATCGTCTACAGATAGACTAGGATCAACACCCACAAATTTTAATTTTATGAATGCCGAGGCTATAAAAGGTACCACGCTGTCTTTATGGTTTTTAGAACATATGCTAACGAAAGCATCTTTTGGGAGATTTTTGGACTGTAGTTTGATAGCAGTTCTGATGCATCTGAGTAATAGATTTCCGTAGGTGTCAACTTCCCCCGTATCAACAATGTACTAGAAAAATAAACAATTAATAGCAATAAGAAAAAAAATTGAAAAAGGAAAGAGAATTTATGGTTCATAAATGCTACTTGTGACATAGAGTTGATTAAAAAAAAAGAAGTTCCTAAATTACCGAGAGTTATTAAGTTAAATTAATATAATGTTTGCTTTCCTAGGATATTTCAATTTAATTCTAGAAATTTTTGACCTATAATTCTTTAACGCAAAACAAAACGTTGACTCTAAAAGGGAAAACTTTAAGAACAATTCGAATAATAAAGTTTAAAGCTGAACTTTCAGGTAAAAATACTTTTATATAAATTACATTATATTTTTCAAAATGTTGAGTTTTTTTTTAATAATTTTAAGCTTAAATTTGTAAATTGATTTTTTTCTCAAAAACTTTGATTTAGAACTCCAAATTTAACCTTTCTTAAATATATTGACTTGGTTGACTTGGTTTCTAGAAAGTTCGAATTTTATTTGAAAGGTTTAGTTAGAACTCATTAATTTATATTATATAGAGTGATTGGGGAGGAACCCTCAATATCGAAAGGAGATGTAAGGGAACTAAAAGTAAATCAAAATATCTTATGAACATGTGACCAAAGTGGTTATTGCGGTAACAAACAAGTAAACATTTGTAATTAATTCTCTTTGACTTTTCTGAAAAAATAACAAACAAACGGTACCTCGAGATTATAGTCGAAATTTTTAAAAATGAAAAGCTAGAACATCCAGAAGATGAGAAAATTTTGGGTGTAACAGTAAAATTTAAAAAAAAATACTTAAATTTTATTAACATTAATGAAAAATGTTTTGAGATTAAAATTAATAATAACAAAATTTCGTTTATTGAACTTTCAGAAAGAAAAAGCAGCACTTAAAGGTATAAACGTGGAATGACCAGAATGTAGTTGTACTAAGTTCCCAGAATTTATTAAAAAAAATTGAAAAAAGTCTAATTTCGAAAAAATCAACATTTATCGAAATAAATTTTAAGTTTTTAATTAAACATATAGAAAAGGACTGAGAATTGAAATGTTATATCCGAAAGTTTGAGAAGTAAATTCAAAATTTGGCCCAAAATGTTGTAATTTTATATAAGATACATTTCCTGTACATATCGATTTAAAATCGAAACCTTACAAGAAAGTAATAATTTTAATTGCAATCTGGGCGTTGTAAAAGTAAGCCGCAATTTTGAAAAAAGTAGGAATTGATAAAAAAATCCAGTTTAAATTTTAAATTTTAATAAACAAATTTAAAATTTTGGGGAAAACTCTGAAATTTTAAAAAATTACCTATAATAAATGATATGCTTAAAAAAAATACAATAAATATGTATTTTGAGTTTTGAATAATAATACAAATACATCTTTTTCTGCTAACTTCCAGAAAAAAAGTTAACAATTTGGATATTAAAATCCAACTTTTTAAAAAGGAACCAATTAAAATGTTAATTTTAACGACAAAACTTCAAAAACTTGTTTTTGAATTCTTATTCAATTTCGTGGTTAAAGCTGAAATTTCAAAAATAGCTTTTTATAAACAATAGAAGATAAGTACAAAATTGAATATCACCCTTTTAATATTTTCTATAAAATTCTGTACATTTTCAAACAAAAGTCGTCATTCCAGGTCAAAATTTTAGGAAAGTATTTAAAATTGTGAATTTTGAGAAAAACGCCAGTGTCACAAGAATTTACAATTTTTATAGAAAACTGGTTGATATGTCACTCAAACCCACCTCACTATTGTCCCAGCCACTACTTTCTTTAAAGTGTTACATGAATGGATTTGTTGTTTAATTTTGACATTTTTGGAAAATTTCGAGCTTTTATAATTTTTCGATTTTGAATTTCGTTTTTTTTTCAAAATTTTGTTGCCAAAAGATTGATATTTTGCAAAACTTTGACTTTAATTTTAGAAAATTCTACCTTATACTAATACTACTACTACTACTACTGTACTAATAAATATTTCGACTCTTTTCCGAGTATCAGAATTCTCAAAATTTTCTTTTTGAATATTAGTTTTTTTTTTCAAAATTTCAAAATTGTTAAAATTTTGACTATTATAAAAATATAGAAGCTTTAAAATAGTTAACGTTTTTTTACAATTGCGACTTTATTTCAAAACTTTAACCATTTTATAACAGCTTGAACTTTTATCAAAATTTTTCCTTTTTTTAAATATTAAATATTAAATAAAAATTTTTGATAAAGCCGATTTCTTTAAAATATTAAACTTTTTTCAGAATTCTGATTGTTTCAAAAACACTTTTTTCAAAATTTTATTTCTTGTCAACATTTGGCCCTGGTAACTAATTTGAAAATTGCGATTTTCTTTAAAATTTACACTTTTTGATTGTTTTTAAATCGCGATTCTTTTTAAAATGTGAATTTTTTTTTAAATTTGCGACTAATTTGCAAAATTTCGAATTTTGTCAAATGTCTCAAAAGTTTCGAGTTTTTAAAACCTCGAAATTTTTTAAGAAAATACTGAAATTTTTTCAAAATTGCGACTTTTTTTGAAAAACCTTGATTTTTTGATTCCGACATTTTTTTAAAATTTTATTACTTTTTTTTCAAAAACTGCCTAAGTGACTAAAAAATTTTCAATTTTTTTATGATAAATCTCAAATTTTTTTTTAAACTTTGACTATTTTTAAAAAATATTAAATTTTTAAAAATTTCGAATTTTTTTGAATTTCTCGACTTTTTTAAAATTTTGAAACTTCAATTAAAAAATTTTGACTTCTTTGAAAATCCTATTTTTTTTTGGAAATTTTACTTTCTATGTAAAACTGAAAACCGAACACTATTTTGATATTTCTACCTTCAAAAATTTTTGTGCATCTAAACCTATGGATTTGGGCTGTCAGTCAGTGTTTAGACTGTAAATAAGTAAATGTTCTCAAACATGAGATGAGATCAAAATTTTGAAATTGGATAAAAGTTATAAGAAAAGCACAGTAGCGTGCAGTGCCATTTGAGACAGGGTAGGCAAATTGATATCCGATGATTCCAATATAGACAAAAGTAAACGATGGGGTAAATGTAACGTAGCAAAAATTATCGTCTACTTATAAAGCAGAAAATCCTTGCAAGAATCCTATTTGCACGTTTGAAAGTTGGAACTAAACTTTATGAATTATTAAACTTTTTAGTCCACGCATTTTTTTCTGTTGAAAATAATAATCTATTTGTAATTGTCATAAATTTTTTTTACTAAAATATTCAAACACAAAATTAAGTGGAGGAATAAGACGTCCTCTCGCGATAATTTGGTGTTCATCTTAAAATTGTTTGAACACGAATGAAAGTTTTTAAACCACAATGATCGCATTTTCACTATATTTTTGTACCGTCACTAATGGTCCAATAAACTAACAGTAACAGAATAGTTCAACACTATGTATACAGCGTGTCCCACTAGTGCGGGAAAGTCCAATAACTATGTTAAAATGAGGAATATATGGATTATTCTTTTTACGGTGTTGTCACATTTCTTGAAATGTACAAATTAAAAATATTTTCAACTACACAGGGTGTTCCACTTTTCCTGGCCAGACACCAACTTTTGTTTTTTAAATAGAAACACACATTTTTTATATTTTTTTCGGATTCTACATCAAAAATAAAGGGTACTTTCTGTAGAATAGTCTTATTCGAATATTCACGGTTTTTGAGTTATCTCGCTGGAAAGGTTTTTCTAGTCGATATTGGCTGCTTACATTATTTGATATTAACAGGTTATGCTAAGAGCTACTATGCCCATTTTTTTTATCAGATGTTTAGTAAGGACGACTCTTTCGAATCGTGCTCCAAAAACTGCCCTGCGTTTTACAGGGTGACCAAAATAACATGTCAAAATTGGCAATTTAAAAATTAAAAAATTTCGAAAATTTTAAATGCAATACCCTGTATATTTTTATACCATGAGATGCAGAATTAAATTCTCTACAACTTTGCTACACCTGCTCATATACCTAAATTCATTAGTTTCTCATGAAATCTCATTTTTATGAAAAAATGCGAAGTTTACAAATAGTTTATTTGTAAGATAATGTAGTAGGCACCTGTCAAAGGATAATCATACAAATTTTCGAGTGACATAAAGTTCAATAGAAAAGCTACACTAATAATTGTGAAATGAATTACTCTAAAGAAGAATTAATAAATATGGTGTACGCTGTAGGAGAAGCTCATGGTAACTGTTTATTGATTGATTATCCTTTGACAGGTGCCTACTACGTTATCTTACAAATAAACTATTTGTAAACTTCGCATTTTTTCATAAAAATAAGATTTCATGAGAAACTAATGAATTTAGGTATATGAGCAGGTGTAGCAAAGTTGTAGAGAATTTAATTCTGCATCTCATGGTATGAAAATATACAGGGTATTGCATTTAAAATTTTCGAAATTTTTCAATTTTTAAATTATCAATTTTGACATGATATTTTGGTCACCCTGTATAACGCAGGGCAGTTTTTGGAGCACGATTCGGAAGAGTCGTCCTTACTAAAAATCTGATAAAAAAATGGGCATAGTAGCTCTTAGCATAACCTGTTAGTATCAAATAATGTAAACAGCCAATATCGACTAGAAAAACCTTTCAAGCGAGATAACTCAAAAACCGTGAATATTCGAATAGGACTATTCTTTAGAAAGTACCTTTTGTTTTTAAAGTAGAATCCGAAAAAAATATAAAAAATGTGTGTTTCTATTTAAAAAACAAAAGTTGGTGTCTGGCCAGGAAAAGTGGAACATCCTGTGTAGTTGAAAATATTTTTAATTTGTACATTTTGAGAAATGTGACAACACCGTAAAAAGAATAATCCATATATTTCTCATTTTAACATAGATATTTGACTTTCCCCCACTAGTGGGACACGCTGTATATTAAATGTCTTGAATAAAGCTTTTTATAAAATAAAACGAATGAATTCGGTTTATTCTAAACAAACACTATTAAACACACACAAAACGTGGACGATTATAAGTTATAAGTTAATATCCAGAGGATTTACCGGAATGGAAAGTTCTAATGTAATGTACGTCACCTGTAACAAAGATTTTGCTACCATATGCACATTAGCACTTAAAAGGTGCTGCCTTTACTACTCCATATAAGCGCTATGGTATTGTTATCTGCCTATGCGTTTGGCTTATGGGCCACCTACATAGGAATATTGTGATGGAGTGTAACTATACGAAAATAAGTCAAAATATTGTAACAAAATGTAATTAAAAAGTTTAATTGGGAATTTCCTAGAAAATTTGATAAGGGGAAGCGGCCGCGATAATAAATCAAACGGCAAATAAGCGCTCCAGAAATTTCGGCAAACGAAAAGCCTTATCTGCTGGATTTTTCTAGAACCCGAATCGGGATCTATATAAAGGGGGTCTGGTCGGCTTTCCTTCAGTCAAGTTGGTTAGTTAGTTAGTTTATTAAACAGTGTTAGTGAATTGCAGCTGTAGTGTTCCGAGTTCAGTTTTGAAATAAAGTGCTTACAATTCAGCAAGTGTTAATCATTCAAACCGATAACGCGCAACAATATCAAGAGGTAGAAACGGAGAGTTCAGTTTTAAGAAAGTGGTAAAAATAAATTTGGAAATTTTGACAATAGAGTCGAAATTTCAAAAGAAATTAAGAATTTATTACTGACAATTAAATTTTTTGTAATAAAACACTTGAACTTGGTGCAGTTGAAAATATCTACAACCAACACTGGTTTGACCTTATCAGTATGGTACGGTTGCTGTTGACATTTCCAACTTAGAGCCCTTAGTTAGGCACATAAGTACTCAAGAGAGGTGAAGATCTTTGAGTGACTTGTGACTAACTTTTAACTCTATTTTATGAGGTATATTTTTGCTGTCTCTTAATTGAAGGACTTATTATTGGGAATTGCAATTATTAGGTTATGCACGAAGTAATTAAATTCACAAAGGTCACTAGTACTGATGAGGCTAATGGTTGTTAGTTGTAGATATTTTTAACTGTTCAGCACATTCGACTGTTTCATTACAGAACATTTAATTGCCATCAGTGGTTACAGGGCCGTACGGTAAATTTTCTCTATATGATGCAACTCTTCAAAATGCCGCCCCAAAAATCCTAATTTTTTCTCAAAATTTCGAACCTTCTTCGAAATTTAGACTTTCTTTTGAATACTATGAATTTTTATTGTTAAACATTATGAACTTAATGCCTTTTTAAAATTTCAACTTACGAAGAAACACTTCGATGTTATTTTTTAAAATTTTAATATGTTTAAAATTTGTTGAAAATGTTCACTTTAAAATTGGGCTTTTTTTAAATTTAGATTTTTTAATTATTTCGTTTTTTTCTTGAAATTTTTAATTTGTTGTAAATTTCGATTTTCTTCGAAAAATTCTGCTTTTTTGAAAATATCAGTTTTTTATAAATGTTGAATTTGAATACTTTGATTTTTGAATTTTTGAACTTTTAAAAGTTTTGACCTTTTTAAAATTCTACTTTTTTTTGTATTTTGTTCTTTTGACCATTTCAAATTTTTTCAAAATTTTGACCTTTAAAAATGGCGATCATTGAGAAAATGATCTTTTTTTTTCAATTTCCACCTTATTTGAAAGATTTGATCTACTTTTTTTGAAAATGTTGTTACGGGCTTATCGGTTCGGATTGATTATTAACACGTGAATTGAATAATATCCACTTTATTACCAAAGTAAACCCGGTACATTACAAAAAAATAATGAACTCACTTATTTACTTCTAACTACTAACTCACTAATTACACTAACTGACTCTAACTAACTGACTCGAGGGAAAGGCGACCGCCTTATACAGTTTTGGCTTGCAGGTTCTAGAAAAATCCCGCAGATAAGGCTTATCGTTTGCTGAAATTTCTGAAACGCTTATATGCCGCTTGCTTCGTTATCGTCGCTGCTTTCCCCTCATCAGATATTTCTAGAAAATTTTCTTAGGTACTAAATTCTATCATTTACATTTTGCTAGACTATTAAGTTTCGAAACGACTTTTATTCGAAGTTATGACTTTTTAATATACCGCTTTATATGTGAGAGTTTTCATTTTTTTTAAAAAATTCATTCTTTATTCAAAACTTTTAATTTTTTTGAAAATTTTTTAAATATTTTTATTTTTTTGAAATTTTTGAATTTTTCGAAATATCGTCTTTTTCCAGATTTCATTTTTTTTCTTAAATTTTGCTCTTTTGAATATTTTAATTTTCTTTTTTGATTGGACATTTTTCAAATTCCATCTTATTTTTAAATCTAACTTGAAAATTTCGAATTTTTTTGAAAATGTTAAATGTTGGTACTTTTATTAAAAATTTCTAATTTTACAGCTTCCACCTTTTTTTAAATACGACTCTTTCTTGAATTTTAGATTGTTATAGAATTTTTGATCTTAGATTTCAATGGAACGAGTATCTCTCTGGAGATAATAGCTTCGCTGTCGAAACTCGTTAGAGCAACCTTTGTTGGGTTTGTTAATCATTCTCAATTTCAGGGGTCAGTTTTTGTATTTCAATTTTCGATTTCAACTTTCAAAAATTTTAACTTTTGAAAAACTTTACTATGGAGAATTTCGAGTTTGTTAAACATTTTTGTATACTTTTTTCAAAACTTCTACTCGAAATTATTTTCTAATTTTTGCAAAATATAGACTTTTTCAAAATAAAAAAAATTAAAATTTTTGCGTTTCGTTTCAATTTCGATTCTTTTTAAAGTTCGAATATTTCAAATTTTGACCTCTTTCAAGATTTTTTGAACATTTCAAATTTTTTTCAAAATTTTCATTTTCATAGCTTACTTTTTGGAGGAATTTCGTCTGTTCTGAAATTTTTAATTTTATCGTAAGAACTGGACTTTTTAAAATTTCACGATATTTTTTAGTACTTTTTCACTTTTTTTTTTTGAAATTACGATGGATTATCAAAAATTTGATTTGTTTTTTCAGTTTTTATTTTACCTGAAGATTTTAACTTTTGAAAAATTCAACTTTTTTGAAAACTTTTGACCCAACTAAAATTATGAACCTTCATTTTTTAAAGAACTTTGCCTTTTTTTATTAACAAAATTTTAATATTTTTTTTCAAAATTTCGACTTTTTCTTCAAAATATCACATTTCTCTCCAAATTTTGAAAGTTTTTCTTGGTAAGTTTTTTGGATTTTTTTGTTTTTCAAAATGTCGACCTTCAACATTTTGTTCTTTTTCATAATTTTCACTTTTAAAATTTTTTTTCTATTTCATAATTTTCATTTTTATTAAAAACTGCAACCATTTTTCAAATTTTCGACTGCTTCGCAAAGTTTAGACGTTTTTAAAAAGTTATGTCTTATTTTCGAAATTTCCACTTTTGCTCTTAATTTTGAACGCTTCATAAATTTCCGTTTTGGTTTGATAATTTTTAGATTTTTAAAAGCCACTTTTTAGGCTTACTTTTTTTTCAAAATTTTGACTTTCTCGAAGTTTTTGAATATTCTATTTTTTTTTCAACCATTCAAAATTTTTTTGTTTTGATTTTCACGTTTCTCCTAAAATTTTGACTGTAAAATTGAATTTTTAACTTTTTAAAATAATAACTGCTTTCTCGTTTATCTGATCCTGAACTGTCCATCTTTTAGCCTCAAAATGTTTAAAGACATTTTTCAGATTTCGATTGTTTTTCAACATTTTTGATTTAGTTTCAAAAATAATAAGAATTGTAAAATTTAAACCCAAAGTTTTGAGAAAAAAACGAAAATTTCTAGAAATAACTCGACATTTATTAAAAAATGATCAAACTTTTTTTAGTTCTTTTCTTTTTCATAAATATTAATTTGGCTTTTTTCTAAATATTTTTTAGTAAGCACTCAAGCTTTATTTATATTTTGGAATTTTATTTAAATTTTAGGTTAAATTTTTAATACAAATTAAAAAAAGTTCTGAATTAAAAAAAAAATTAAAATTTGAAGAGGAGCGGTACCCAACTCATCGAAAAGCCGCATTTGCTCACCTTTGACATAGACCGAAAAGCGATGTGTAAATTTTTTAAATTAATAAATGGCTCAAATTATATTTAAATTTAGCTTCTTATAGCGCCCCGTTAAGGTGCCGCCTGATGCGGCTGCCTCTTTGCATCATAGCACGGCATGGCTCTGATTGGTTAAGTTTAACATATCTAAACGCATGTTACATCAAGGACATGCGAACTTATCGATATGGATTTAATAGGTGTTGCTATGTTACCCACAATGCAAGCCAGTACTAGTGACCTTTGCGACTTAAGTTAGGTGTTACACAATTGGGTTGTAAATGCTAGGAATTAAACTCAATTTTCAAGGACATAGTTTGGACTTCGTTCTGGTTACGTGCCTAAGGTTAAGCGATACAATATTCGACCTGACATCAAAAATGATACTTGATCTGGCGGATCATCAATCAGGAATGATTCCAAGAATAACCAAAAAAATTATTAATTAATAAAGTAGATTAGATACTGTACTTAAGTGTGAGTAATTCATAAGAACATTATGTATTATATACTTGTTGAAAAAATCTGTAGGATAAGTTTCATGTTTGCTAACCTCATTTCACAAGCAAGACCGATGGGACAATAAAATGCGAAAGCAATGTTTATTTATATTAGAGCAAGATAAGGATTTTTTTCTTCTGTTATGATGTGAATATTGAGTTTATTAGTTTATTCAAAGGCCAAGGACGTTGCTACTTTAAAAGCAACTGAAGGATTTCTAGAGTATGTAGAGTAATGGATTGTGTGAGATTGAAAAACAAATAATTTCGATTACATAGAGAAGTATTAAGATTGTTATATGGATCATGACTCTTGATCTTGAAATTTGTTTTCACCGTTGTTATAATTAAAATTTAGGACAAGTTCTGGTTTATTATAGACGAATGTATATTAATATTATGTTACCTGTGCAACATTATCCTTAAATTTCTTCATATATCGGAAATATTCACAGCCAAGACCATCTTTACTTGGAACGGGACCTTTATCCGTTTTGATTATGCGTCCTTCTGAAAAAAAAAAATGATATTTTCATGAAATATAGTAAAGTATAAACCTAATTTAAATTTAAAATAATCAGTCAGTTATTAGTTGGTTAGTTGTAATTTACTTCGTCCAAAATTAGTAATTTTTCATCAATTAATTCTAATTGAATCATCAAATTCACAAAATCATGTTCAATTATAATAACAAGCAATAAATTGTTTGAGATTACCGTTTTCGGGCATCTTGCACAAAATTTTTTATTTTGATTATTAATCTTATAACGTTATTTTCACACTGATCTCTGATGGGAACCTGTTGAGCACTTATATTTATAGCATCAACTAATTATTCGATAAATCTATGGCTGACATAAAGCAAGTAATATTAGCACATTGACGCGGAGATTTAGATGAAACTGTTCTACGCTTAATTTTGTTTATATTTACGGAATAATATGTAGATATATATATATAATTTTGATAGTAATCATCGTGACGCTATTAATCCTTTGGATAAACTTGTTACTTATTTGGTAACAGACGATGACATTCTAAATACAATATCTACATGCAGACACATTAAATTTGATTAATTAGAGTTGATAAGGGCCGCTATAACTGACGGCGACAAAAATAACTGGAATGTTACAAAACTATATCATTGACCCCTGGGATATTAGAGAATTATTTTAAAAAAATATATATAATACAAGATACATATGAGTTTGTTTTTATTCCTGTTCCTGTCTTTAGTTAGAATTATTTTATTTTCATATACCGCTGAAGCGTAGTAGAAACTGAAAATGTTGAGAAAAAGTATAGGGTCCAGCTTTCGACCTTTGTCCTAAAAAAGAGAAGGTTTGAGATTAAAGTTGAAAAACTGAGGAAAAATTAATTCTAGGTGCTAATAAATGTTCAGACAAGCATTCGAGTTGGATATACCAAACTGACGAGATCTAACAAGATCGAAACCGGTATTTGGTTTCCAAACTTCGAATCTAATAAATGTTCAAACCTATTGGTCTGTGCATTATAGAATTCTTGTCTTCTGGGAACTTTCCTAGAGAGCAGCCGCTTCGTTAGGTGGCAGTGTTTCAACTGTTGGTAGTTTAGCTACCTATGATTCATTATACACGCCTGGAGGGCCGCATGAATTTGTAGTCTAGGTTGCATTCTTCTTGCATACAACATTGTTGGCGATGGCCATAGTTTCTCTATGGACCAATAGGTGGCAGTACTAAGAGTCACTCGCTTGACGCCTGTGAATGTTTTAGTACTTACTTGTCTGAACATCTATTAGCATTCGAGTTGGATATACCAAACTGACGAGATCTAACAAGATCGAAACCGGTATTTGGTTTCCAAACTTCGAATCTAATAAATGTTCAAACCTATTGATCTGTGCATTATAGAAATGTTAGATATGATCTTCTGAGTCAGCACAAGAAGATTTTAATAGTCTGGGTAGTCAAGGCATGGATTGGATATGAATTTTAATAAAAGACATCCATATTTTTAATTGTTTGCAATCCCCTTACATGACAAAGGTCATTTCTCAAATATTTAATTTTGAAAATAAATTTTGTTTTGGTATTTTATTTAAATTTGTTTTAGAAATTTAAAAAATACGCGTAATAATGATGTCAGTGGAGTAATATTTGATATACACTATTTTAGAGTCAGTTATATTAATTTTATTTTGAAATCTACTGCGAATAATTCACTTTACATAACTTGAAATAAGCGTACGGCAAACTTTGAAATCAAATAGCTTGAAAACAGTTGCTTGAATCAACATTCATAAGTGTACAGGGAGGTACAAAAAAGTTATGATGCTTTAGAATAATGCAGGGTAGCGCAGGTGGCACCCCCTATAATTTAGTGGCAATCTCTTAGCAAATTAGAATTTCTTGACTAAAGAAACCCCCCCATGCCAAATCTCTTGTCTATAGTAAAATGTGTTCATCAGTTAGGCGAAAAAATCAAATTTTTTTTTAAATTTGACACTCTGTACCTCGGTTAATATCAACTTTTGGTATAAAGTAAATGTGGCTAAATCACGTTATATTTATACGAAATCTTTACCCTTGCTCTATGTACCATTATTATGGTCCACCCTGTATAATGCGATGATCTAAATAAGGAGAGGTTTTTTTTCAAAATTTCCTTTTTCTTGTTTGAAAAAATCGACCTTTTTCAAATCTAAACTGTTTAAAAATTTTACCTTTTTCTTAAAAATTTGATTTTCAAACAGGTTTAATTTTTTTTATTTCTGCCTTTCTAATTTTTCAAATTTTATTTGAAAATTTTGAGAAATTTTGATTTTTCAATCTTCTTTTTTTGAAAAGGTTGGGTAAATTTTATTTCAAAATTCCCTTCAAACTTTTTAACTTCTTTAAGAATTTCAACTATTTTTAAAGTGTCGAATTTTTCGGCAAATTTTAATTCTTTTTAAACTTTCAATTTAAATATTTTTGCAGTATTTTGGTTCTCTTAAAACCTTCACCCCTTTGATACTCTAGATATTGTTTTAAAAACTTCTTTCGTTTGAAAAGGTCGACTCTTATGAAAAATAATTTTTTTCCAAAATTTCATAAATTTCCTAAAATTTTAACATTTTAAAAAATTTTGACTTTTAAAATTTTGATTTTTTAATTTCGACATTTTTTAAAATTTTCCAATTTTTTGAAAAATTTCTGTACAATTTAGAATTCTTATATATTTTAAATTTTAATTGCTTGGAAATTTTCGACTAGGATTTTTTTAATGTTCAATCATTTCGTTAAATTTCGACTCTTTGACATTTATGTTAACATCTCTTCTTTTTCTTTTCGAAGATTTATTGGTCTGTTGTCCTTCGAATTCAGGCATTCTGGTTTTCTTGAGATGTGGATTGCCAGCTGTCTTTCCATCTCTTCGGTGGTCTTCCTCTTGATCTACGTTCTACAGGCGTGTCCTCCAGGGCCCTTCGAACAACTCTGTCTTCTTCCATTCTTCTCACGTGGTCATACCTTTGGCGTCTTTTTTGTCTGCCCCACATCGTCCACCTCCAAATATTCTTCTGATCTCATCGTTTCTAACTCTGTCTCTAAGTGTTTTCCCGGTGATTGCCCTCAGCATTTCATTTCTGCTGTCCTCAGCATGGATTTAGTTTTGTCTGTGTCTGCTCTTGTTTCGATTGCATACGTCAGTATAAGTCTACTTTTTAAAATGTCGATATTTTTGCAAATCGCATTATTTTAATTTTTTTTAGAATATTTCGACTTTTTAAAAATTTTAATTGCTGAATGTTTCGAATTTTGAGAAAATCTTGATTATCAATATTTTTAATAATTCATAATTTGCGACTTTTATTAAAAATTCCATAATTTAAATTATAAGGAAAAAATTTAACAATCCTAAAAGCGCATATTTTATAAAAAAACTTGCAACTTTGAAAATCAAGGCTAAGATTTGTAGAAATAATTGAAATTACAAGTGTGTAATCGAACACTTAGGAAAAGAGTAATAATTTGGAAGAACGTTTGAGAAGAAAGAAATGGTATTAGTCCTTGAAGAAGAACCATTAGTTTATATTATATTAAAATAAATTTTGCCAAACTCTTTTGAGTTTACAATAGAAATTTAAAAAAAAAGTAGACAGTAGACAGCGGACTGGAAATTGGTATGAACATCTCAAACCTAAGCTCAGACAAAAAGCATTCAGTCTCAGTTCGCAATAAGTCGATGACTAACACAGTTTATGAGGTCGCCTCGAATCATACTAAAATATTCGATTTCAATCGCAATGAGTGCGTTGCGTGCAATTTAATAAACTACTGCTAACTCCAAAAATATTTATCTAAATGATCTATTGTTGAGGACAAATTTGGATCTGCAATCTATCCCTCAGCTAAATTGAGTTTTTTGTTTAAAAAAATGGTTTCTATATGTGTCAAAAAGCCTTGAAATATAAGCATATATTTTTCCATAAGATATTTTTTTTTTCAACAATTATTACGATATTGAAAAGCCTGCAGTTTTCTGACAATTTCTGGCTCAATATTTACTGAATATATTAAAATTTAAATTTTGTCTTTAAAAAAATGATTTTTGTCTTTAGGAAAACGATTAATATAGAACTCAAAAACGCATGTGGAAAATGCTCAGAAAGACAAAAAAAGAAGCAAACGAGGCAGTACAAATAAACAACATCTTCACGACACGTGGAAAAGCTACTTCAGAGGCCAAAGGTGAAATAATGAGATCAGAGAAGATTGCCAAACGGAAGACGTAGTACGATTGATTCGAAGAAGATTTTGGAACGAACACCTATCACGGATAGCAAATAACAGGCTGGTGAAAATGACCAGAAACGGAAAACCATCATCCAAAGGACCTCTAGAATGATCACCGTGATGGAAGGAGAGCTGAGCTTCAACATCGCAGGAACGAGAACAAGAGGACGGGGATTGAGAAGAGTGAAACAAGCTATAAGCTTTCTCAAAGAAGAAGAAGAAGAAATCTTTAGAAACCTAGGAGAATGGGAGAGGAGAGGGGTCATTTCTGATATCTTTTGAGCTGTACCTTTAAGATTATTAGACCAAAAATTAGAAAAATAATATTTTAGGATTTTTAAAGGTAGCTCTTTTAGATGATAACTCACACGATGTATTAACTAAAACTTGATTTTTGAAGGACAAAATTTACTCCCTAATTTATTATAAAGTATTTTCTTATTCCAATCGTTGGCTAGGGATATTTGCGTAGATCACTGGGAGCTAACGCTGTGCAAAATTTCAAACTTCTATGTGACATAGTTTTCGAGGAAAACCTCTTTGTGACAGACAGACGAACGAACACGAGATTGGGGTTATAGGGTTCCGTTATTTCCTTTTAAGGTAAGGAATCCCAAAAAGAAAGTAGAAATTGCCATTTAAACACAGATATTTGGAAAAAAACAGTCAAAATTTATACAAAGGTTTCTAGTAAAATTTTCCATTTTTTTCAAAATTTTCAGTTTAAACTTGACTGTTACTTTTTTTTAAAATTTCATCTTAATTGGAATTTGTTTTAAAATCTCAAAAACGTCTTTAAACTAAATCTGGCCTTAAGACTTACCAGATTCTTGCAATTTTAACTTTAATATAGAAAGGTCAGTATTTTCATTGGGATTTATAAAATGCGTTCACTCAACATTTAAAAAAAAAACAAAATGTTGAGATTTAAGTAGTAATTTTAAATAGTCAAAATTAAGTAAAGATCACATTTCCCCCTTATTCTATAGATCTTTTGCCTTGTGAATTCCATTTTCTTCCTGTATTCAAAGGAGATGTTAAGGGTCGGAGGAAACGATAACGGCAGCTGTCAGGTAAGGGATTATAGAAAACGAAAGTTTTTTAGCGACGTTGAAAATTAAGAATTATACTTTAATGTTCTTTTTGCCCGATCTTGCTATTCGTTTTTCTTCTACAAGCATCTGTACATTACTGTTCATTCGACCTATTAGCTAAGCTATAGGAAGTGACCCTGATTTCATTTTATGAAAACTTGGAATTATGAACTACGTTATTTGTCTAAGGATTATATTTAATCAAAACTAAAACCCCTTCGACTATGATTGTCTAGAAAAATATTTACCAGACATTTGGTATTTAACTGAAAATCCTTATTCAATATAGTAATCTAATTCCCTTAGTTTCTAAGTTTCTTTAAGCTTGGGATGCTTCAAAATGATGGAGGTCACTAGAATATTAATATCTCCCGATAACGCAAAAATAAATTTTGGTTAAGATTTATATTTGATTTTGATAAATAATCTTTAATACATGTACTTATATGCCATACTCGTCTTTTATCATTTGGGCCCCCTTTTCCCCAATCATAAATGCAATCGCGTTGGTATGTCCAGTTACAGCGTCCGGTGTTATGCTGCAGTCGATGACCCGAAGCTTATCAACTCCACGAACTTTCAGTTGAGAACTAACCACAGCCAGTTTATCTGTTATTGGTCCCATTCGTACTGAAGACGATACGTGAAAACCAGGAATTGCCAAGTGCCGCAAAGCGCAAAACCAATATTGTTTTGTCCCAAATGCGCCACACTCTTTCAAATCCAGGGGTAGAATCGTTGCGTTAAGTTGTTGAAATGGTCTAGTACTAATAATGTCTTCAACAAACTTGATGATGCGGTACATTGTTTCAACGTCTTCTGGAGTACTTAAAAGATTTGGGTCAATGTCAGGGAAATCCATCGGGTTGCTACTTTTTAACGTGATTTTTCCACTTGATTTTGGATGTTGTAGGAATATTTGGGGCTGGAAATCCATCTTTGGGTTAGCTACCGTTATAGCATTTGTGGCTCTTTGATTTCGGTTGTTAACTCTACTGACAACATTATATGAAGGTCTTGGGGTTGGTGGAACAAAGATAATTTCACCTTCAGGAAATGTTAAACTGCTGTTGAAAGTCACAAAAGTAACGCCAGCGATATCAGTTGCTGTTAAAGCGCCATAACCATTCACATATTTTGTAAGAAGCATGGGGAAATTCTCTTGCGTCTCGGTTTGATTCGTTCTTATGAAAAGACTGAGGAATCCTGGATGGTCTTTCAAATATTGACCAACGGGCGAATCTTGAATAACATCGATTCCTAGTTTTGTCAAATCCTCTTTTGGACCTATCCCGGAAAGAAGAAGTAGTTGAGGAGTATTTATAGCACCGCCGGAAACAATGATTTCTTTGGTGGCAGACGCTCGATAGTAACGCCCATTCTTAATGAATCTTACTCCATAGGCTTGTTTTCTGGACTTATTTATTAATAATTTGGTAACGTAAGCATTAACTGTTATATTTAAGTTGTTTCTGCCTTTAACTGCCCCTAGATATTGCCTAGATCCGCTTTGTCTTCTTCCCTTCCATATATTCTGTTGTAGTTTGGATACCCTCGTCATATTTTTTCCATTGTAGTCTCCTTCTGGCACACCAAATTTTTCTACAGCTTCCACGAAAGCTCGATAATATAATTCGTTGGTTGGTGCTGGGGAATTTATAAGGGGTCCTTCGAAACCGTGATAGTCTTCATCTACATTTGGCACACGACAATTTTCGGCTTTCTTAAAAAAGGGCAGAACGTCATCGTATGACCAACCGGGATTACCTAGGAGTTCCCAATTGTCGAATTCTTCCTGAGCACCTCTGACATACTGAAGTCCGTTTATTTCTCCACTACCGCCTAAGATTTTTCCACGTGGATAACCGCATCTTCTTTCATAGGAACCTGAAATATTATATGTAAATCGCATAATTTGTTTAGATTTTACCTGGTTTTTGGTTAGTTGTTTTATGCACCAAAATTTTCTTGATGTTGAATCTGCGTCGTGTACAGAAGCACATAATTTGTAAGTAGCGTTACATCAATATAATTTTGGAGCATACCACCAATCTCTCGAATTTAATCAAAAAAAAGATTCAAAAAATTTTTTATTTATTTCCTTCAAGTTTTGAACATTTTTATAAAATTCCGAGCTTAACAATTCAAATTTTATTTTTACTTAAATTTTTTGTTATAAAAATAGTCCGAACTGTAGGTTTTTAATTTTTATATAGACAAAATTTCGACTTTAAGTGTAAAATTCCAACTTCTACAGATTTTAAATATAGAATATTCAAAAAAAAAATTAAATAGGAAGTATTTCCTTCAAGATCTGACCTTTTTTATAAAATTTCGAGCTTAAGATTCAAATTTTATTTTTATTATAAAAATGGTTTAAACTGAGAATTTTTTGTTCAAAATTTCCAGTTTACGTATAAAATTTTAACTTCTGAAGATTGTTAGGTCTTTTCGAAATCTCGATCTTAATTTTCAAATTTAAATTTCTTCTTGGAAATTTTAGGAAAAGAATCTAAATTTGGTAATTTAATTACGAATGTAAACTCGAAAATTCAATATTTTTTTTATTTCGACTTTAATTTCAAAGTGAGAACTACTTTCCTGAAGTTTTGAAAATATTTTTTGTTTTTGCATTTTAATTTTGACTATTTTTTTCTATTTTTCCAAAATCAACTTAAAGAATAATTTAAATTAACAATTTTGGAAATTTTAAACCTATTCTCGACTTATTTTGACACAAAAACTCAAAAAAGGTTATCAAAATTTTGACTTTAAAAACAACATTTTAATTTGATTAATCTTAATTTTTGTTACTGAGACTTGGCTTTAATCACGAAATGCCGACTTTTATTTAGAAATTTCTAGACATTTGATTTAAAACTTATGGGCTTTTTTGAGAATGTTCTTTTTATTATATTTTTCACTCTAAATTTGGAATATTTACATCTTTTAGCGATAAAAAACGGCCCTAATTTTGAAAGTTTAACTTGTTTTGAGATTTTAAGAGTAAGTTTCAAACCCCCAGTGTTTTTTTCTTTCGATTTTTTATTAATTCTAGTTTAGTTCTCCAAACTTGATCTCGTCTAAAATTTTTATTGTAAACTTAAAATATTATGAAATATTATTCCTAATATAAAAGTTGCTTTGGAAAATCCACTGGCGTCTTTTTCTCTAAAAATCCAGAGATCCGTGTTTATAATATACAGTATTTATAACACCTAATACGTTTTCTTAAAAGAAAATTTACTACAAGCTCAACATTTTAAATTTTTTGTAAAGATTTTACGTTTATTTTAAAAATGTTAACCACTGAATTTTGAAAAAATTTCCACTTTTTTTTCAAAGGTGTTTTTTACATATTTTAATTTTTCTGAATTTTCTGTGATAATTCCAAGTGCTTTTGAAGTTTTCGTAATACTTCGACATTATAAACTCAAAAAATTTTAAAATTTTGAATTGAATGTGGAATTTTGACTTTTTTCGGTAAAGTTTACCCTGAAGGTTTTTTTTCTTTGCTTTTATGAACTCCAAGTATTTTGTTCGACATTTTGGCTCTAAAGTTAAAATGTTGACATACTCTGGATATTTTGACCTTCAGAAATTTTTATTTTTTTTCGACATTTGCTTAAATTGTGATTTTTTTCAAAAAAATTGATTTGACCCTTTTATAATTTCAACTTTTCTGTGTGTTTGTCTTTATAGATTTCGAATTTTCCTCCAAAAACCTTGTTTTTCTAAAAAAGTCAACTTCTTTCATTTCGTTTTTTCTGCTTCTACAAAAGGTTTTGTGGCAAATACTTTTGTTTTTATCCAAAATACTGTCCCTTTTTTTAAAATTTTAACTTTTTTCTTGCGAAATGTTAAATTTTCCTTGGAAATTTTAACTTTCTTCTAAAAATATTCTTTCACAGAAAATTCTGTTTTTTTTTTCTGAAATTTCAACCTTTTTCTTGCGAAATATTAGATTTTTCTTCAAAATTTTAACTTTCTTCTAAAAAGTCATTTTGCAGAAAATTTTGTTTTTTTCTGAAATTTCAACTTTTTGACATTTTGACTTGTTTTTTTTATGAGGAATTTTGCACTCGACTTTTTTGTTGGTGAGATATCAATTTGTTTCTAAAATTTTTTATTGAAATTGTCAATTTTTTTTCTTACACCGTAGATCGTCTTCTCGATTTTTCTTTAAGCATATTTGCTTGAAAATTTATCTTTTAGCGGTGGATTTAGTCAAGAATCGATAATTTTGATTTTGTTTGGAATCACTACAAATATCGATTATTTATTTGATGGAAGAATCAACATTCCAAGTTTAACATTTATCAATGCAGCGAAAGTAGCGTAGTACACAATGCAGCAAGGTGTTCAAATTGTTGAATTTTTCTTTATAAATCAGTTCTACATAAAAAATCATAATCGAATAGAATTCAGAAAAGGTTCAGTTCTGAAAGAAGTGTCCAAATAACACAGCAATTAAAGCCACTGGAATTGGATAATCCAAAATTTTAAAATTTCTAGAATAATGCGAAAATAAAAAAGAATTCGAGCTAAGCATTTTTCAGTTTAAGCCCGAAGTTTTTGTAAAATTTCAAATGATTCGATTTTTGCTGAAAAATGAAAATCTCCAGAAATTTTAAGATTGAAATCCAAAATAAATTCAACTCGAAATTTATTTTTTCTAAAAATATAGAGCTTTTTATTTGAAATTTGGGCTTTGTCCTGTATGACAAAATAAAATTTTTAAGCCTTGAACTCAATATTTCGATACTACAACACTACAACTTTTGTAAACATTTTAGAAATGTTTTCAACAGCATTTGGAAAAAAAAATCTTTCGGAAAAAGTCAAAATCTTCTGAAAATATTTCTTGATTAGATTAAAATTTTTTTAATAAATTAATTTGTTTTTTAATTATCCACTCCAATTCAAAATTTATTTTTTCAAAGGTTCTGACGTTTTTCTGTTGAAATTTAGACTTTCCTCTCTTCCAAAAAATAAACTTTTCCAGCTCGAAATTACGATTTTGTAAAATATGTAAAAATTTGGAAACAAATCTTAAAATATTTTTTAAATGTCCAACATTTCTAAACAATTTAGCGTTGTATATGGCAAAACCAGAAATGGGGGCTTCCTAATTTTTGAACAGTAGATTATTTATTTGTTTTGATATCACGTTTATAGGAATATTTTTACAGCAATAATTTGAGCTACCTTTTCGCAAAATTATATATACTTTTGTGAGATCAAAGCCAAAAATAAATAACTTTGCCTCATTAGGGATTATCTGAGATCCAGTTGTATATAATGTGAGGTTTCTAAATACGTTGTAGGAATATTTTAAATAAACCACTGAAATATGTGCTTTATCACTGCCACTACTCTCACTTCTACTTAATTTATCTTGTAACAGACATGAACTCTGCATTTTTTGGTCACAAGTTTTAGGTTTCTACGATAAGAAAATTAAAATTTGCACGTACATGCCAATTCTTTCTAGATCTGTACAATCTAATTGTAACTTTTAGCAACCATTAGCCGGCCATACACCAGCGGATTTCTCGAAGAATTGGATATAGGCACATATCAAATCAGTGGAATTAATTTTTGCATTAATGGACAGGGCCGAGCCATAGACTAAATTCGAAAAGATAAATACGCAGATCGGCAAACTTTATCTTGCACAGATTACATATCTCAGTTAGTGGGCGATAAAGGTTTTGATTCGTTTTGACTTTGAACTTCTTTTACTCAAAAATGCCAAACAACACAAGCCAAATCTCGGGTGGATGCAAACATACCGGAAGCCCAGACTAATTCGTACAAAAGTGGCGAGTATCAGAACATTAATGCAATGTTTTTAATAGCGGATTTAATTGGAAGAGCTAGTATGTGTACAGATATGTATGTTAGTGAAAATCATCATATTTGGTGACGAGCCAAGTGCGCAGATATATCTGTACGGATTAAATTCACGGATCAAGTATGTTCGTGTATGGCTGGTTATTAAGACGTACCTAAGCAGGCATGCTTTTGAGGGGTGGTTAAATAACCCCACGATCTATTGGAGGCTGTAAGAAGCTCAGCTAAACCTGATATTTCCGTCAGTGCATCTGGATTTGGACCCGCTTCTAATAGAAGAACGTTCCACTGGCTAATTTCCGATAATCTGGTAGCAACTACACTGCCTGAAGATCCCCCACCAATAACTATGAAATCGAAAGACTCCATAATCTACAAGAAAACATTAATTTATTTTATTAATTTGTTTTGGATTGCGACTTCAAATTCAACTAAACAAAAGGCCCAAAAATGTAGAATGTACAAAACAACAGTTAAAAGTTTGTTGATTTCTGATTCTGGTATTTTGAAGACCTGTGCTTCAAGATCAAACAGTAAACTGGCATTTTTATTGCAAAATTCTTGAAATATTTTGAAAAAGGATCATTGGTGTGAGACCAAGTAACAGTATCACAGCAATTTTAGTGAATGATCTTTTGGTTCATCATCAGAAATTCTTACCTATAGGTTTCACTTCCATTTATATTTTTAAAGAAGTCACTATTATCCTTTCTAAATTTATAGACTTGTGACTCTTTTAATTCCTGTTGAACCATTTGATTAAGATGCTTAACTTCAAATGTATAATGGCACTTAATTGGAAACATATGCCATAGAAAGAAAATAATTTTCACTGCCAACATTTTATTACTGTCGCAAAATGCTTTTAACCATCTGATTTACATTGTAGCGAAAACAAAATATGTTTGCAAACAGCGAACAGTAAACTTAAGCAAAACAATCCCGCTAATTGTTCAGTATTTTGTTTTTGAATCATATCGGTGACCAAGATCAATGCATCAAGCATCGAATGAGTCGAATGATGTAAATATCTCATTTTTGTACTACTTTGTATTACCTAATAATAACTTAATGCACCGCTGCATGTATGGATCTTAAAAAAGTGAAGTAAAATTCATTTTAAATTAAAATTCATGCACGAAGGTCCTTACGGCAGTTCACCAGTCAACGAATCTTCTGGGATTGGACCAAGTCAAAGAACTATTAAAAGTGTTCGACGTTCGCCCATTACCCTAGGGGGCTTCTTCAGGAACCAAATAAATAATAAATGAAAATTACAAAAATACAAAAAATGAAATATTCAAATCAAAACAGCAGAGCATGGTAAGTAACTAAATATGTCTATCATAGTGGGGGCGAAACTCTTTGAAATGAAAATTGGTATTAAGGACAGGATTTTTTAGACAGAAGAGAACGGCTAACTTAGTATGTCCACCATACAAGAGGCAAAACTTTTCTGATCGAAATCGTAAGGGAAGAGGAGAAACTTTACATTCGTCTAAACCAGGGGTCGGCAAACTTTTAGACCGAAAGAGTCAGCCGCAATGAAAAATATTGATTTCGTGAATTTTAAAACGCTACAAATTTTTATTTCTGCTTTTACATTTTATTTCAAAATTAAATCAGATAAATCAGATAAAATATGGGACCGAGAGAGACTCCTCTGACTCATGTAGTCAAATGAAAATATATTCAGTCCAAAAGACGTTTTATTTCTCAAAATTTAGACCTTTACTTTCAAATTTAGCCTTTTTTTTCGCAATTTCGACTTTTCTAACTTTTCTCTATATTAGTCTTCTTTTTAAATATCTATTTTCTTCCTAAAATTAGACTTATTCCAAATCTTCCTTTCTTCTCAAAACTCCACAATCTGTGAAAATGTTTACTTTTTTCTAATTCCGACTTATTGCTAAGATTTTACTTGTTTTTCAAAAATTCATCTTTTGTTGATTTTTTAATAAAAAAATAAAAATTTGAAATAATTGGAATGGTAGGTAAAATAGTTTTTAAAGAATCTCGATCTTTTTTCTAAGTTTTCTTTTTTTGGCATTTGGATCTATTTTCAAGTTTCACTTTTTTCCAAAATTACATTTTTTCGATTTTTGTCCTAAGATTGCAGCTTCTTTCTGGAACCTTCTACATTTATTTTAAAATTCGCCTTTTTACTAAATGTTAGCATTTACCCCAAAATTGACTTTTACTAAACATTTAAACCTTGGACTTGTTACGCAAAATTCATATTTGTTTTCAAAATTTCGATTTTTAAAATTCTACATTTTATTGTTCTCGCAAACTGCAATTTTTTGACGAAATTTATCTACATATTTTCAAAATGTTTGGATTAATCTCAAAATATTTTTTCTCTGGGAAATTTTATCCTTCAGCACCGTCCGTTTTCCAAATTTAGCCAGTTTCCCCAAATACATATTAACTTTTACTAAACATTTAAACTTTTATTTATTTTCTACAAACTTGGATTGGTTTCACCCAATACGGATTTTTTCGAAATTTTGACTTAAAATTCTACATTTTATTTTTTCTCCAAGCTACGATTTTGTCGAAGAAATTCGTTAATTTTCAAAATGTTTGACGTAATCTCGAAATTTGATTTTTTTCTTAAAATTTGACCTTTATTTAATGTTCAGCATTTTTCTCGAAACTGGAAATTGTGTACATGGTCTTTTCTTTCAAAACCATTTTATCAATTCTATCAAAATTGAAATTTTTCTGATCATTTAGAGTTTTTTTCAATTCGTGTTGTTCTCGAAATTCAAATTTATTATCAAAATTTAACTTTTTCTGAAAAACTTCGACTTCTGAAAAAGTTCGACAATTTTTTTTAAGAATTTAATTTTTACAATTTTTCACAAAATTTAAATTTGTCAGTTCAGGTTTTTAAATTTGTTCTGCGAATTTCAATCTATTGTCAAAATTGAAAGTATTTTTACTAACATTTTGCTTTTTTTCGAAAACTTTTGAAGAATTCATTTTTTTTAGAAATCTCTTTTTTCTAAGTTAAGCTTTTTTTGGAAATTTCAAGTTTAATTTTGAAGAAATTTATCTATCTTTAAAGCGCAAAATTGATTTTTTTCTTAAAATTTGCCTTCCCTTTTTTTTAAAATTTAATACTTTTCTCTAAACTGAAAGTTTTATACGACATTCTCTTTTCTTTTGTAATTATTTTACCAATTATCTCAAAATTCGAATTTATCAGAAAATTTGGATTTCTTTTATTTGTTTTTTTTTTTTCGAAATTTCTAATTTCTTCTCAAAATTTAAATTACTCTAGAAAATTGCAAATCTTTTGGCAAAATTTCGGACTTTTCTTAAAATATTTACGTTTTTGCTTGAATTTTTTCTTAAATTTGACTTTTTTTGTCTTTCCTGAAAAGCTTCGACTTTTCGATAATTTTATTGAGCTTCCAGTTTATTTTTACAATTTATCTTTTTAATATTTTATAGTTTTTCAAAACTTCAAATTTCTCGAAAAATTTCAGGTTTTTAATTTGTTCTGGGTTTTAATTTATTGTCCAAATTTGACTCTTTTTTTCTCAAATTTTGCACTTTTTTGAGAACTTCTGATAAATACATTTTTTTTATATCTCTTCGTTTTTCTCAATTTGTTTAAATTCTCTTCCTATTTCTCAATTTTTTTGAAGTTCTTTTTCTTAATTTGTGCGAAATATCTTCATTTTTCTCATTTTTTTCGCAATCTCTTTTTCTCAATTTTTTCGACATTTTTTTCTTTTTCTGAAAATTGGGCTTTTCTGGAAATTTCGGCTTTTATTTCGATATTTGCTTTTTCTGTTGATTTAGATTTTTTTTTCTTACAAAAGTAATTCAACTTTTTTTACGAAATTTCAAGGCTGTAGAAAATTTACAAATAAAAAAGTAAAAATTATGAGAAAAATATTTTTAGGAATTTCGACTCTCTAAATTGCTTTTTTTCCAAAAATTTTAAATTTAATTTATTTTATCAAAAATGTTAATACAAATACGGCAATAATTTAGAAAAAATACTTCTTTAAATTTTAGCAAAACATAAAAATTCCTAGAAAAGTATTTTTGGAAATTTCAACTTCTGTAGGTCACTTGTTTAATGAGTACGCATTTTTTAGGTGTCTTTTTAGGAGAATTTAATGAGACGCAATTGTCTTTTAAAAAAGCCGCATGCGGTTCATGAATCGCGGTTTGCCGACTCCTGGTCTAAGCGATTATTCCCGATGATAGAGGAAAGCATTAACAGTCATCTTTGTTGATGTTTTTCAAGAAATTTTCAATTTCAGGGGCCTTGCGTATAGTTATTAAAAATATTTGATATAATTCAAATATTATCAGAAAGAATCTTATGTCCAGTCTCATGTTGATGATTTGCAGTAGTTGTCTGCGAAAATGGACTAGACCTAAGACATTTTTGGTGGTCGGATATTCGGGTCTTGAAAGATCGATTCGTTTCTCCGATCTACACTGCACCACAAGAACAAGGTACCCTATGCACACCATTAGAACAAAATCAGGATAGGAGGAGTTGTTGGATTTTTGACGACGATGAGGAAATGCTTTTCTACAGATTTTATTTAAATTTCTGTCAGATGTTATTAACAGTATCACCTCCACGCTTGCAAAATCAAAAAACTCTTGCGGGTGCGAAAGCCGAAATATTTAACATCAAATTTACAATTTTTAACACGTAAGGTGAAGGCGACAAATATTTTCGAAGAGATTTTAATTTATTCTCACCAAACTTTTCTAAGAATTTCGATAAAATATGTATTATATTATCTAGAATGATATTGTGGATGTAGCAGTAAAATAAGCGGTACCGTTTTGGTGTAATGGAAATCGAAAATTATATATCGCACGTAACGGAATCATCTTGAAGTTATGGCAACATAGCAGCTCCACTATTCCTCATGGTTGCCTATGGCGAATGTTCTGATGCGTAAAGAGCACAAGCAGTGCAGAGTTGTTGGCTCAGAAAATCTACTGCAAAGCGGCTTGGAGATTTGTATTATTGAGTCTATGCTAAAAATGGACTAGTGGTGGCAGTCTGACGTTTACGTCTTGCTGTACTCAGCGCAGATCTAAAGTTCTAAAAACTTTTAGTCGTGATTACTCTGGTGAACTACCTTAAAAAACCTTATAAGTAAACGCTCGAATTTTCAAAAACTTGTGTGAACTCTAGGAACTTTAAATGACTGTTTCGTAACATGGTCCATCTGTTGAAGTTTGAGTTTACAATATTTTGAAATAAAATTAATTAGAGGATTTTAGATTAAAAAAAAAGTTTAGCTTTGCACAGTACGAAGTAATTAAATACATATGGTTTTATAATTTTTGTGGTTTCGTACCATAAATAGAAAAAAAAGAGTCATTTCAAACTACCTCGTGAATAGGGGTTAGCTATGTTCATCTATGTTCACGATGTCTTTTTTTAACTCTCTTGAAATATGTAAAATATCGCATAATCGATGCTAGAATATATCAACCTTCGATATTAACAAAAACTGACCTTTCGTTCAAAGGTTTAAATATATGTGTTATTTTTAAATTGAAGTCTTCAAATTCGCAACACTGAACTAATGAGTTTCGCAAAAGTAAAATTGGCACCAAATTCAAAATAAATCTGTAAAAAAATTCAAATAAAATGGGTTATTAAATAAAATATTATAAGTTTAACTCATCAACTAGTCACATATTCACACACACACTTTCTTAAAATAGTCGAAATATTTCGAGAAAATAATTAAAATTTCAAACAAAAAGTGAAACTTTCGTGAAAACTAGAAAATTCAAAATTCTACGGAAAGCGTAAACAAGGAAATTGTAAAAGGAAAAATTCGAAGCCAAGAAGACGCTTTAATTTTATAAAATACAAATTTAACAACATTTCCAGAGTTGTTAAAAAGTTTCAGATTTTAACTGACAATTTTGGTTATGCAAGTAGAATTCATGCAACTCTCCAGGCGTGTATAGTGAATCATAGGTAGCTGAACTTGCCAACAGTTGAAACACTGCCACCTAGCGAAGCGGTTGCTCTCTAGGAAAATTCCCAGAAGACAAGGATTCTAATGCACAGATCAATAGGTTTGAACATTAATTAGATTTTGAAGTTTGGAAACCGAAGTTTGGAAAATCTAAACCGGTCTTTGGTTTCCAAACGTCGAATCTAATTAATATTCAAACATATTGATCTGTGCATTCCAGTGACAATTTTGGGTAAAAATGTTAAATTTTTATCTAAAAAAAAACATCAAATTTGCATTGAAATTTTAAGAATGACCCGTAAATTTCGACGAGAAATTTTATATGTAAATTAATAACATTTTCTTTGAAAAAGTCCTAATTTGAAGTCGAAATTTTTGAAACAAAAACCGTAAAAATTCAAGTTTTAATTTGACATTTTCGGAAATATATCGTTTCAAGACTAATTAATAATTCCGAACGCTTTTAGTAAACTAACCATTGAATTTATATTGAACGATATTTCATCTCTCTATCTAGTCTCCTACATTTATCTGCCTTTCCAATTCGGTTATTCATTTAAATTTTAGCAAAAAACATGTATAGACAAAATTCGATATTTATAAGTGTATTTTTAATTGCGAAGTTGTCTTCTTAAGGTAAACATTTTCCAAAAAAAACCCTTAAATTTCAATTGAAAAGGTAAAAATGTTGGGAAAAACATCGAATTGTTCAACTAAAAGCGAACATATTCTAAAAAATATGGAATTTCCAGAAAATAGCTTATTTCTTTCGAAATCTAATCCTATTTATTTAGATACGGATATTTAAATTATAAAATTATGTAGGAAAGGTTCAGTGACTGATGTTATCTCGACGTTATGTATTTAAATTACTTCTATCATTCAACATATTTATGCAATGTCACTGCAATTATACGAAACAATAAAGAGGGAGACTATATAAATAATTAGGTCTTAGCGTCAGCAATCAATTTTAATTAACATTTCTAATATTCTAAAAATATTTAAACGACGCGTCGTCACTTGTTTTTGCCTAGTTGATAACAAATTCGTACTTTGGTTTTAACACTTACATATAAACATGAACACTTTTAACAGTAAGACGATTTCCTGTAAGTAGATTATTTTTCTATTTAAATAAACTAAATATTCTTAAATTTAAATTAGGGAAATAATGTTTAGTCTTTGAAGGTTAGGAAATCCCAAATATTAAATAGAAAAGAAAACTTTTTCAATAAGTTTCAATTGACAAATTACGTATAATTGATCGATATACTTAAAAAATGCTTAAATAGTCTTCTTAAACATTCACTTTTTCTCAAAATTTCATCCTGAGTGAGATTGGACGTTTTCCCATTTTTCCTTTCAGTTTGCTTCAGAATCTAAATTTTCACTTCAAAAATTTGAAATTTATTTTTAAATCCAAATTTTGTCCTATCAAAACATTTAGAAATCTGGGGAAATATTGTGACTTCTTTTTAACGATTTAAAATTTTAGAACTTGCAGAGCTGCGATTTTTTTCCATGTAATTTATAGAAATGAAATTTTGAAAAACAAGCGACATTTTGGGACTTTTCAGTGGAAATGTAAAAAAAAATTAAATCTTTCTAAACGAATTTGTTTAAACTTCAAACAAAAACTTCAACATTGAGAGTGTTATTTAACACAATTTTTTTCAAGTTATTTTCTGATAAGTTTACTTTTTCCTTATTTAAAAAATTCAAATATTTTAAATTAGGTCTACCAATTTTCAGAAAAAAAGAGAAATGTCGATAAACAATCCCAAATTAAAAATTAGAGAATAAACAAGGTTCTTGTAGAGCAACGTTTCCCAAATAGTTCGTGACTCGGCACCAGACAATGAAAATAAAATACCGCGTAGCAGAATTATTTCCATATTGTTCAATAATATTCATAACATTTACGAAAACAACAGATTAAATTTCGTTCTATTGTAACCCTATAAATGTGAAACAATAATATTTTTTTTAAATAAAATTTTTTTCTTCAATATTTTTGTTGATAAATTTAGATTCTTTTGTGGTTCTTTTTCAGAAAAACGTTTATATTTCTAAAAATTGAAACTTGTTCTTCTCAAAATTTAAATTTTAACAACTTGACGACGTGCGACCTCTTTTATGCTTTGGTTTAACGGCAGCGTTTTCAAGCTAAGAAGAAATCAACTTTTTTTCCAAATTTTTATTATTTTTTAAATTGTGTTTCAAAAACCTGGTTCTTAAAATAAGTTGTTTTTTAATCTATGTTGTTGAAAATTTTCATTTTTTTAATAACTGACATTTTTGCAAAATTCATTTTTCTTCTTTCCTTGAACCATTCGACTTTTTTTAAATGTATTTACTTTTTTTTAAAATTTTTATCGACTAGAATTCTCAACCTTCTTCAAATTTGTTACTTTTTTTAAAAATCTTGACTGACCGAAGACCTTTTTAAAAATGTTGATTTTATAAAAAAATGCAACCTTTTTAAAGAATTTCGATTATAGAAAATTTTGACTTCAAAAAAAAAATTTTGTAGAACATTTTCAGGGTTCCTCATGTTTTATAGAAAATTTGGACTCATTTTGAAACTTCAGCATTGAAAAACTTTATTTATTTTTTTAAATTTTCACTTTTTCAAAATATCTCTTTTTTCAAAAGGTTGGCTCTCTCCAAAATTTCACATATTTTGGAAATTTTTATAATTCTTTCAAAATTTTTACTTTTTTATATTTTTTGATTTATTTTAAAAAATTCTAACTTTTTCAAAATTTCAGCTTTTTTGGAGAATTTTATTTTATTTATCTTGAAAATCTCGATTCATAATTTTGACTTTTTTCGAAGTTTTCACTTTATTTTTCAAAAATTTTACTTATTCTCCAAATTTCGTACTTTTTCATGAAATTTCGATTTTTATTGTACCATTTGCAAACTCTTTGAAATTTTTATAATAAAAATTATGGTTGACTTTTTTTAAATAATTCTAATTTTTCTCGAAATAATGACTTTGTAACACTATTCTGACTCTTTTCTGAAGAATCCAATTTTTATGAAAATCACCACCTCATTTGAAAACTTTGACTGTTTGAAAACTTTTACTTATTGAATTTTCGACATTTCAAAATTCACATAATTCTTGATTTCGACTTTATTTGCAAAAATTTTAAATTTTTGCCTGACATTTAAAATTTCAACTTTTTTTAAGTTCCAATTTTTATCAACTTTTCGAATTTTTCTCAAAATTGTGACTTCGAATGTTCTACTATTTCCCGAAATGATTCTTGAACATTTAGCTTCAAAAATCTACATTTTTTTAAAATTTTGACTTTTTTGAATATTTAGAATAGAGAATTTTGACTTTTTTTGCACATTTTAGCTTTCTCGAAATTTACTATTTGTGATTGTTGACTTAAAAAAATTACTTCTTTTAATTTCAACTTTTTTGTGCGTTATTAAGTTTTTTTTTGGAATTTTCGAGCTTATTGGAAAAGTTTCAACTCATAATTTAAGCGTTTCTCCAGTATCATTTTTTTGTTGAAAATTTTGGCATTTCAGAACTTTTATTTTTAAAATTCTAATTTTTTTCTACTCTGTTTCAAATTTTTGCTAATTTAAAAATATAGGTTTCCTATGTAAATCTGAATTATTTAGAAAGTATGATTCAAATTAAAGATTTTCACTTATTTCAAAATTTTATCCTTCTTTAAAAAGTGGATATTAATTTTTTGAAAATTTCAAATGTTGATATTTTCTCAAACTTGCTGGTGTAAACTTACAGAAACTGAAAATTAAATTTGGAAAACCCACTGAAAAGAATTAAAATATTGAATTAGGATCCACAATAAAAAAGTTTAAACTCCACCGTTAAGCTCGTATTTTGAAATTTTCATTTTTAATTAAAATGGAAATTTTAATAGAAATGGTAAAAAATTCTACAAAGAACACCCAATTAGAACTTCTGAATTTCAAAACGAAAAAAACGTTCTTTCTATTTAGAGCCGATATCATAGGATTAAAAAATATTCAATTTTTGTTAAAAGTTTGTAAAAAATTAATTTCAATTTCAATGTTCAGAAAAATTCTAACTAAAATTGGTTCTATGAAAAAAATGAGTTGCAGTTTAGACTAGAAGTTTTGAAAAAAAATAAAAAATTAGACCTTTGTGTTGGAAAAAAAATAAAACAACAAATAATCAACGAAAAATCAAAAAATTGCTGAAATTGTAAAAGAAGCTTAGCATGGTAAAAAAATTCAGTTTGAAGATTAAATAAGCGAATTTTAAAACTTCAACTCAGAATTTCGAGTCAAAATTTTAGGATCAAAGTTAAAATGTTGAGAAAAGAAAATTAAAAATTTAGAAGGAAAAGACAACATTTTGACTTTTAATCTCAAAATGTGGTCGAAATTTTGAGAACAAAAATTAAGTTTTAAGATTGAATACAAATCTTGTCCCCTGAAACCAAGAAAGATTAAAAAACACAACAAAGGTTGCTGTAACGCATTTCGTTAGTCAAGCTATCATCTTTAGAGAGATACAGTATCTCCCTGAAAATTATGGCTTTGCTATTGATCTTGTCCCCTGAAACCAAGAAAGATTAAAAAACACAACAAAGGTTGCTCTAACACATTTCGTTAGTCAAGCTATCATCTTTAGAGAGATACAGTATATCTCTGAAGATGATGGCTTTGCTATCTATTGAAATGCATTAGAGGAACCTTTGTTATGTTTTTAAATCGTTTTTGGTTTCAGGGGATAAGATTTGTATTTTAAATTTTGAAAAAACAAAAAACAAAAAAATTTTAAGATAGTTAAAAAATCTTTTAGTGGGTCAAGAAGGGAATGCATAAAAATAACAGGGTCATAACAAAAAAACGTTTGGGAAGCGCTGTTGTAGAGAATAGAGATGTGCTAATTAGTTAGCTGAAGTGAACTAGTTTGACGAACTAGTTCAAGAACTACGTAGTATCTGTTGAATTAAAAGCGACGCAAGTTAGTTTTCTATCGATCCCATTCTTCATAAAGAGGAAAAAATAATTACTCCTTGTTTTTACTAGTGAAACATTTTATGTTTTAAATTAATATTTTAGGTTTATATGTTTCTAGTTGACAATTTGGAAAAACGATGTTTATAAGTATTCGTTTGCTTCTCTTATTTTAAAGAACGGGTACGCTATTAGTTGTTAATTATTGTTTCGAATTTTGTCAAGCAAATAAATGTATTATAACGAAATAAAATTATAGAATTTAGAATGTAGGGAAATCTTCTAGAAAAAATATGATAAGGGAAAGGAGCCGTGATAATGAATCAAACGCCAGATAAGCTTTCCAGAAATTGTGGCAAATGATAAGTCTTATTTGCTGAAAACTTCTAGAACCCTTAAAGGGGACCTATATAAGGCGGTCGGCTTTCCCTCAGAGTCAGTCAGTGTAGTAAGTTAGTGAGTTAGTAGTTAGAAGTCAATAAATAAATTAGTAAATTAAGCAGTGTTAGTGTTCCTAGTTCAGTTTACGGAATAAAGTGATTACAATTCACGTGTTAATCATTCGAACGGATAACGCGCAACAGTATTATTTGTTTGTGCTGTTCATTTTTGCAATAAATTACCAAAACACTCAAAGATATTTGATGGGACAAAATTTTCACCCTTCAGGATGCAATTTCAAAATCTTCCACCGACATGTCATGGATGTTTTATAAATCTGCAATTAATAAGGACAATGAATTTATAACATTTGGCACACTTGCATACATCCTGACTGAGAACAATAGGGAATTTATAATAATGATCGTTAATGAGATTGATGTGGATGATTTTCAGACAATGTTATTGAAACAAAATATAAACAGTTTAAAATGTAATTATATACTTTTTAATCAGTATAATTATAATTAATTTGTTTAGTTTATAATCGTATTATTCCATCGTAAATTGATCCTTCTGATTTTGACATTTGGACATTTAAATTGTTTTGTATTACCTATTTAAAAACAACTGTTAATTGGTTTTTAGATTTCCGCTTTCTGCTTACAAAGATGTAGAATAAATGGGGATTTACTAGGTATATTTGTGGTTCTTATAAAAATAAAGGACCAGCTAGATGCTTTAGAAATGAGAAACAATCTTGTAATCTTGACAGTAATAAAAGGCATTTTTAACCCGTACTCTGTGGAATTCTTTAATATTCATAACTGTAATAACAATAAATACAACAATTTTTGATAATTATTGTTGTATTTATTGTTAAAACAGTTTATTAATCATGAATAATAAAAGCATCAATTATTTTTCTTTGTTCATTATTTTACGAATCCATAATTATTCCATTCGCTCAAATCGACATGATTAACTCGATATACTGGTACCTGTAAATATGTACTGTATATAGATGTAAATAACATCATATATCATTGAACCAACATATTTTCGCCAAGTTGCCATGTTAACAACAATTCGTGCTTTCCATGAAATTAATTTTCAATGTCAGTTTTTGCGTGTTGTGATTAAAAAATTTCCTTCATTTTATAAATAACCCATGACTATTAAACAAATTATGCAGATTTGTTACTTTTTTTGAATGGTTTTTAGCTGCTTCCAAATACACAGGACACCAACTGACAAGCTTAAATTCTAGCGCCAACTTTAGAATAAATTGCCAATTTCACTGAAAACTCGTTTACAAATAAATGACTTAAACTAGGGATTTCGCGAAAGTCAAATTTTGAATAAAACTCAAAATTTAGGTAAAAGGACTCCAACATTTCTACTTTAACTTCAGTATAATAACTTTAGACTTGACTTTTTGTTTAAAATTTTTTTTAAACCTGAGAAGTTTCTAGAAGCAGTCAAAATTTTGAGAAAGTTTTTGATCTTGATAATTTTCAAGATTTTGTCTTTCATTTCAAATTTATAATTTAAATCTAAAAATGCTTTTCTGAAATTTTAATTTCAATGTAATTGAGCATTTTTTAAGCAATAACTTTTTAAAACAACTAAACAAAATCAAGTTTAGACTTTTAAATTTGATAAAAATTTGAATAGTTCAATGCCGGAAGGGGTATTAGCCCTCGGAGTAGTTGTTTCTTGTGGATCGGGCTTCAAATATTTAAATTTTTAACACAGTAAATTTTTAACACAGTAAATTGATGATGAAACGTCTATTCATGTTCAAATTTCCTAATTTTTCTTTTTTATATTTAAAAAAATTTTTTATTTTTAAGTTTTTCTTCCTCATTTTTCCCTTTCCATGTTATGCACTGCTGACGAGCTCAAATGAGAGCGAAACATCGATGTCCAGTGCTACAACTTTTTGTGTCTTTTTTTATATTTTCCTAATTTATCAAAAAAACAAAATTTTTATTGTTTCCATATCTAATTTTTGGTCTCCTATTTTTCATTATTCCTATTCTACGTAAAATAAAATGACCTCTTAATTTGTGAACTGTCCTGAAGTGACGTTTTCAATAAATTTAAATATCACGTAGTCGCATTTCAAAAACGGTTTAGAAAATTGTCAACAAACCATAAAAAAATTTAAATATTTCCAAACTGGGCCGAAGAAATGTTAAATAAATTGAAAAAAACATAAAAACATAAACCTAAACTAAAATATGGGCTAAATAAGATTCATCTTCTGACAACACAAAATGCAACCATATATTGTATTTACTGTAGAGTGTTTTCAATGTTCCAAAAAATAATGTTGTTCTAATTTTATTAGCAGCTAAAACTAAAATAAATATTTGCTTACAGACGAAAATTTTATTATTGAAGCCAAGAATGGGCCAACCCCAAAAAGCGATGGTCTTGGCTGGCGATATTTTAAAGAAATGAAAAGACATAAAGACAAAATTGCGCAGGTAGGTACATCGGGCATATTTTTCCACTTTTACTTGGCTAATCCTAAAATACCTACTTCATAAATTTTATCAACGATAAGTAACAAAAAAATCAGCCAAGAGCGATTAGGGCTCTTAAAATTAGGCTTTCGTACCAATTAATAGAGGAAACAGTCAATAGACCAAATGCAATGATTTTCAAATATGTATGAGTTTGAAATTTTACCAAAATTTGCTTTTAATTCAATTTAAAAATAAAAAAATATTGTATATTTTTAAATACACACTTTTTTCTACAATTAATTCTAATATTTATGGAACTGTTGATTGTGTTGAGAATGTCTGAGGTAAAACGCATTGATTTACAATTTGCAATGAATTGAAGTCCAACACAGCTCATGAGATCACCTCAAATCAAGCTCAAATGCTTAATTTCAACCGCAATTACTGCGTTGCTTACAATTTAATAAACCTGTGCCATCTCCGAAAATTTTTCATTTGACATAATATAAAAGACAAATTTGATCTGCCTTTGGCTAAATATAGTTGTTTATTTGAAAAACATATTCTATATGGGTCACAAAACCTTGGAATACAAGCTCCTAATTATCCATAAAATGTTTTCTCTTTCCAACAACTATTACGATATTGGAAAAACTTGTAGTTTTCCCATAATTTATGACCCAATATATATTACCTCTATTAAATTTAAATTTTAGCTTTAGAAACCTAGGAGACTATTTGTTATATATTTTGAGCTGTATCTTTAGGATCATTGGACCCAAAATTATAAGAAAAAAATATATTTTATGATCCTTAGAAGCAGCTCTTTCAAATGATACTTCACACGATATATGAATTAAAACTTGATTTTGACCAAATCAGTTACCTTTTTTATTACAAACTGATTTCTTTTTCTAATCGTTGGCTGGCGGTGTTTGAGTGGGTCATTGAGAACTAACGCTGTCCAAAATTATATTTCCATGTTATACAGTTTTCGAGAAAACATTTTTGTGACAGCGTTAGTTCTCAATGACCCACTCACCGACACAGAGTGAAATTAAAAGGATTCAGTTTTTTGTTTTTGGGGTATGAAACTCCATTAAAATATGGCGATTCATATGCAGGATGGACCATAAATAATGGTACATAGAGCAAGAGGAGATTTTTGGCATAAAAATAACGTGATTTAGCCACATTTACCTCATACTAAAAGTTGATATTAACAGAGATACAGGGTGTCAAATTTGAAAAAAAAATTGCGAATTTTTCCCATAACTGATGAACACATTTCACTATAGACAAGAAATTTGGCTTATTATGGGTTTCTTCGGTAAAGAAATTCTAATTTGCTAAGAGATTGTCAGTAACTTATAGGGGGCGCCATCTGCGCTATCTTGAATTATTCTAAAGCATTTAAATAGATATTTTTATTTACCTACATTTTTAACGTAAAAAAGGTACACCTTCTAAATTTTGATACAAGCAACCGTTTTCAAGATATTTGCCCTCAAAGTTTGTCGTACGTTTATTTTAAGTTATTTAAATGTGAATTTTTCGCAGTAGGTTTCAAAATAAAAGTATTAAAACTGACTCTAAAATAGTTTATATCAAATATTACTCTGCTAACATTATTATTACACACATTTATTAAATTTCTAAAACAAATTTAAATAAAATACCAAAACAAAATTTATTTTCAAAAATAGGTATGTGGGAAATGACTTTTTTCATGTAAAGGGAATGTAAACAATTAAAAATCTGGCTGTCTTTTATTAAAATTTATCTTCAAATATCTGCTTTGACCACCCAAACTATTAAAATTTTCTTGTGCGGACTCAGAGATCATATCTCACATTTCTATGTTAAAAAATAAGTTATGTCTTAATTTTTTGGATTTTCTTTATTGAGATTTTCAAAATTTGGGTAATAATATTATTAGCAAAGTAATATTTAATATAGGTTAGTTTTAAAGCTGTCTTAAGATTACTTTTGTTTCAAGCCTACTTCGAAAATTATAATAATATCTTAGTAATTTAAAACCAAGGCACGTCAAGCTTTAAAGGCAAATATCTTGGAAACGGTTGCTCGTATCAACTTTCGGAAAGTGCACCTTTCTGACGTAAAAAATATAGAGAAATAAAATAACTTATTTAAAATTAATATACGTGGGTGCACAAAAAAAGTTAAGATAATTTAGAATTATGCAGGATAGTGCAGGTAGCGCCCCCTATCAGCTATTGGTAATATGTTAGCAAATTAGAATTTGTCGACTTAAGAAACCCCCTTGGGCCAAATTTTGTGCTTATATTACAATTCATTCCATAATTATACGAAAGAATTTTTTTTCAACTTTGACACTGAGACACAGAGATACACTCTGTTAATATCAACTTTTGGTACAAGGTAAATGTAGCTAAATCACATTATTTTTATTCTAAAAATTTACCATTGCTATGTGTACCATTACTTATGGTCCATCCTGTATATTTCAAATTATTAATAACCAACATTTCTTGAGATAAATAACCTTATTTCTGGTGATTTCAGATCATAGCAGACACAGGAGAATTAGACACATTCGAAAACCTCTTAACTCGATGTATACGAGCTGCTATTAAACTTCAGTCCAAAAATTTAACCCAAGATGCGTTCATTAGTATTTGCTCCGTCAATCATCGTGACAGCGTTGTGCCTTTCGTAGCAGCAAAATTTATCAATTTGAATTTTGCCGCTGTAGATCCATCATTATCAGTGGATGATACAGTATACCTTCTGGATCAAGCTACGCCGAAAGTTATCTTCGTTTCCCCTGATTCCATAGAGCTCGTTGAAGCATCAATTGCAAAGCTTGGAAAAGAAATTGAAATAGTTGTTTTCGGGCAATCAGAAAAGTATGACACTTTTGATAGCTACTTAGAAGCAAGCAGTAATGAAAAGGAATTTGTACCTATCAAGCCTCGCAGTTGTAAGGATACGGCAGTAATATTTTTCAGTAGTGGTACCACAGGTCTGCCTAAGGGGATTTGTCTCAATCATTATGCTTTAGAGGCCCAAGCAGAGAATATAATGTAAGTCGATTATTAACTATTATCCGATTTAGGCACTTAGATGAACTATTGATGTTTATGGATCATTCCGAAAAAACCTAATTTATACTAAAAATGAATACCTTGTGACCAATTAACTAGTGTACTGATTTTGTTTAGATTTTTCGTTACATGTGTCTTTCTCAAAACTGTTTCAAGGTAGCCCAAAATATCGACTATTTAAACATATCCTTTTCTAAAAAGAAAATCAGGACATATGGATCTCGAAATCTGCAATAACAAGTGAAGTGTCAAAATTTTCTACTGTAAACGTGCAATTACTAGATTTTAATTGAGATTTTCTGTGTTTTTTTTTAATATTTCTAATTTTTAAACATTTTAGGTCCGAATCTTGAAATCGCAAGTTTTTTTTTTTTTCGTACCTAGAATTGAAATTTCAAGTAAAATGTGGACAATGTACACTTCAAACTTTGTAATCTTGAAATGTCAAATTTAGACAATTTTTTCAATAATTTGAATTGAAATCCCAAATTGTTTGTCAAAACAATTTAATATTTTGGTTTCAGAATCAAGTTTTTGGAATTTGTCTCAGACAAGATTTCCCAAAATTTTAAGTTTACTAATAGTTGCAGTTTCAAGATTTTGTTCGATACTTCGAGATTGAAATTAATATTTTAAATATATTCTTATTTAAATTTTTTAATCAGAATATCAAAAACCCGAAAATATCCAGGAAAACTTGACATTTTTATAAAAATATGTCGAAATTTCAGTTGTAAACTCGAATGTTTTACGTGCGCTTTGAACATTCATTGAACATTTCGAAGAGAAAGTTTGAATCTAAAGGAAAAATCTATTTATTTTTTAAATCACAGGTTCTTTTACACCGAATTGTTTTCAAGTTTAAATTTTAAACTCAGAAGAAAAAATTAAATTTTGAGATTAGAATCAAGTTTTCCTGATTTGCTTTTGAAATTTAGTTTTCTCAAAATTTTAAGTTTAATAATAATTGAAGTTTTAAGATTTAGTTCAAAATTTTGAGATTAAAATTAATATTCTGAATGAACCTTCATTTGAATTTTTAAATCAAAATATCAAAAACTCGAAAACATTCAGATATACATTTCCGTAAAAATATGTCTAAATTTAAGTCCTAAACTCGAATGTTTTACAAGCGTTTTGGACTTTTCATTGAACATTTCTTGAAGAAAGTTTGAACCAAGAAAAAATGTAATATGTCTCGAAATTACGGATTTTTTTTCCAAGTTTGAATTTTTAGCCCAAAATTTCAATTTTCATTTAAGTTTCATGACCCTTTTTTTGAAATTAAAACTTGAACCTTGACATTTTGACCCTTGTCACTCACAATTTAATTAACAAATTAAAATTTTGAAATTCATAAAAATCTCGTTTCTAAGAAACATTTTATTTTTAAAGTTTTTTCCTAATTTTCAGTAAAAATTTTTAAATTTTCAATTCTTAATTAAAAATTTTGGACTATCTCAGAAAGTTTGGGTTCTTTCGGCAAACCTTGTTCTTAATCCAGAGCGTTTCAATTTCCTTGTCAAAGTTTTGACCATTTTTGACGATATTTCGACTTTAACCACGTCATTTTAGTACCAAAGTAGAAAGTTTAAATATAAGGAAAAATTCAATTTTAATTTCGAGGTCAAATTGGAAAGTCAACAATTTAAAATGGAACCTTCAAATACCAGAAAAAAAAACAGAAATTCATGAGAATTTCTAAAAAGCATTTCATTTAAATTTGTCGTGTTGTCTCGAAAATTTTATTTTTTCGTTTTTTTGTTTCGATCCAATTTTTTATCAAATGTTCATTTTTCCAAACCGTTAACAGTGTTTTTATAAATTTTAATTTTTATCTAAAAATTGGATTTTCATTTCGAAATTTCAACTTTTTTCGACTTTAATCACCAAATTAAGCCTCCATGCTCACAATTTAAAGCATAAATCCATAGAATTGATACTATCGATTTGAATTCCAATACAGATGATGTCGATGTTTCTTTTGCTGATCAATTAAGATTAAATTTTTGTTTAATTGCCGATGTGGTAAAGGGGGAAAACCTTGTATGGATTTAATCATAAGCCACAGTATTTAGTTCAGTGCTCTAGCATATAATTAGAGTTTAAAATTTTAAATTTAGGTCAAAAAGAATTTTACTTAAACCAACATTTTGGGCCAAAAAACTACAAATTTCGTTTCCAAAATTTACCATTATTTTTGCCAAAGTTCGATTTGAAGTACAAAGATTTTCGAAATCTCAAAGAGGTTTTTTCTTTAAATTTAAATTGATATCACAAAACTTTTGCTCGATTTCCGAGATTATAGCTTTTTTTTTCAAAATTTTGGCTTATTTAAATTTTGACTTTGGATACAAAATTTCTTTAAAAAAGTCAAAGGTTGAATTTATAATCGAGAAATTTGACTATTTAAATTAAAATTTTAAGTACGAACTAAAAATTTTAAATGTGTACTTTAAATATTGTTGAAAATGTGAATAAAAGTCATATTTTCACAAAATTTTCAATTTTGACATAACATGCCCAATTTTTCATAGTTTCTTTTCAAATTTGTTTTAATTGATGATGAGTTCCAAAAATATTCTTTCAATACATTTCGAATTTCCTTTTTTAAAATTCCAAATTTTGAAGTAAATAAATAAAAAAATAATATTCAGACATCACATTTCGAGAAAAACTTATTAACAAATTAAAAGACATAACAATTTCTAAATCTTTAGATCATTTTTAAAAGGCTGCAAAATGATCGTAGAAAAAACAAAAGCAAATTTAAGTCCTACGTTTTTAATTTTGGTGCCATGAACTGGTCCTTGGTTATCTTTAAAAATTGAAATACAAATCTTGTCCCTTGAAACCAAGAAAAATCTCTCTGAAAATTGGCTTGGCTATCGAAATGCGTTAGAGCAACATTTGTTGTGTTTTTTAATCTTTCTTCGTTTCAAGGGATAAGATTTGTATTTCAAGGTTTCTAATTTTTTGGATGTTGAAATTAATTTTTTTGCTGCAGCAGTTTTTGACTAAACACAATTCTTCGATGGCTACACTTTGCACGTTTTGGCCTTGTGAATGCTATATGTTATGTTCGCATTTTCCATTTGATGAAGTTTTTATAGAACTTACTCGTTCGAAGTTACAGTTAGAGTTACAGTAACCGTTTTTGCCGGCCAAACGTAAGAAGGTTTTTTTTTGGTAATTTGGCCATCTAAAAATCTGCTGCGCTGCAATAAAGGGCTGCACTTTGCAATACAAGTCTTTTCTTTGTGGAAGCAAGCAGTTTTCGGCCCGGTAGGGTAGATGGCGTTAACAGAAGTTACTTTACGAAGTACAAGTAGCCACTATACTTGCTGACAGTAATGCTTTTATCGAATTTAAGTTGCGGGTATACCAGATTGATGAGATTATATGAGATCAAAATCAGTGTCTGGTTCCCAAACTCTAAATCCAATAAATGCTTCTGTCTATCGGTATGTGCACTAAAATAAGATCTTTCTCTACAAATCAAAAATTTGCGTTACAATTAAAACATTAATTTGTAAGAATGTTGAACCCTTTATTTTAAATTTTCTAATTTTGCTAAAAATTGAGAGCTAGTTGTTGAGTATCGTTTTGCATCTTTAGACGTCTGCAAGCCTTCCAAGAAGTTTCTTTATCTTATACCACATTTTATTGGATATCTGCTCAAATAGTACTGACGACATGCACTATAGCCGGATTTGCCAGAGTGGTGACTTCAAAATTCGATCCAGAGCAATTTTGGAAATTAGTTGACAAATACAAGGTACAATAAACTCACTTTCCCGGTCAAATTACTAAGTGTGTATTGTTAGATTGGATCACTGTTCATTTCCCCGTTCCAATTTACGGAAATATTTCGAGTTGGAAAACCAAAAGAAATAACAGCAGAGAGTCTTAAAGCAGTCTTGTTTGGCGGCGGTCCCACCTGCGAGGAACACATTCTTAAAGCAAGATTAGCTTTGCCTCATGCTGTAATGTGTCAAGGCTATGGACAAACTGAAGCGTCTGGATGCACCACTGGTTTTAATATTGCAAGTCAAGAAAGTTTAAAATTACTTCAGAAGAAACCTACATCGTGTGGTCAACCTCTACCTGGATTTACCTATAAGGTGAAATTAAATTGTCCATCAGATATTTGATGATGAGCAGTAGGGGACCGTTTGAGCATCCATTTATGTCACATTTTGCTCTCGGTGCCGGAAACAACTAGTTAACGTTTTAATTTGGTCAAGCCTCCCACTGCTTGCCATCAAATAACTTTAACAAAAGTAAAATTATGATAATGTGAGCTATGTTACAAGCTAAACATCTTACAGGTGGTCGATGTGGAGACTGAAAAAGTCGTAGGTCCTGGAAAAGAGGGCGAGCTTCGTTTGCGTTCTGAATATCTAATGAACGGTTATCACAATCGAGACATCACAGAAGCGTTTGATGCGGATGGTTGGTTGAGAACCGGTGATATTGTCTACTATGATGAAGATTTTTGCTTTTACGTCGTTGATAGAATCAAAGAAATGTTGAAATATCAGGGTTGGCACGTTCCTCCAGCTGTAGTGGAAAGTGTTCTTCAGCAGCATCCAGCTGTGGAAAACGGAGTCGTGATTGGTATTCCTCACGAAGTTGACGGAGACCATCCTATGGGATTAGGTCATTTTAAAATCTGGGTATCAAGGTAGAGTTACGTCTGAAGAAATCGAAAATTTTGTCAATAGCAGAGTACCAGAAAGACAAAAGCTTCGAGCTGGAGTTAAGGTAATAAATGAAGTGCCATTAACACCCACTGGAAAGATTAAGAGAAAGGAATTAAGGAAGATAATACTTTCGAGATCGTGAATGTGTAGATTGATTGGCAATTAGTAATGTGTAAACTAGTTTGTGCTATTAATCAATCGTATTTTATTTACATATACAGCTGTGGATCCTAAGTAAGTAGGTTATGAGCACATACATAGCTAGACATGGGATTACGAATCCTTACAAATGTAGGTCCATCGCCAAGCCATTTGAATATTCGAATTTTTTACAAAGAACTTGTCTATTTGCACATACTAAGGTACCACCCCTGTTTCGTATTTAGTGAAATTTAATAAAGATGTTAACAACAAGTTTCTTGTCTTACTGTAAACTCCTCAGTACCTACTTATCAGTAAAAGTTGTCAATAAGAAAAGTTTGAGCAGCTTAAGCTGAGTTACACTTTTGTTAAGGAAAAGTTTATAAAATCAGACGCCGTTAAGGTTGAAAAACTTCAAATAATTCCAGATCACAAACTTTGTGTCCTTTGATTTGAATAAACCAAAAGAATCACTTCTTTGTACAACTAACAGCATTACGAATATCAAAATCCCCCAGTCAATAATTCATCGTCAAAATCATGATGGTTAAGATGGATCTACAAGTGCAATTGGATGGTAGCTACAAAAAAGTATTTGCTGGATTCAGTTTAAGGTGAAAGTGGTTGATAAATTGATTTTCCTGAAACCCGGCAAAAGCCAAATTGATCCTACTATAAACTCATTATCAAGAGGGTTTCAAAAATTCTTATAAGGTATTTCTCGACCTTTGTCCAACGAAGGCTTGCTTTGAATTAAAATGATTCCTTTAGTTAAGAAAATTATCCCAAACTATTATAATAGTAAAATTTGTTCTGAGAAGTTAACAATTCACAGAAAGTTTTTAAACTAAGAACATATCAAAGTTCAAAGCTTGGGTCGATATCTCATCCAGATTTATAAAAATTAAGACGTCCAACCAGATGCACCATTTAAGCGTTCAATTATGTCACCAGTTTGGTTAAAGACCTAGTGCCTCCATTATGTTTTGTTAAATTTTTTTACATGGAATATTATATACATAATATTTTCTGAAGTACGATTCACTCTTAATACTTTTATTATGTCCTCTGGACTGCTATAAATACAACAAGTAGAAGGTGAAAATCAGTGGCTTAGACTCAATAAAAGCTGAGAAAGATTACTTTCCTCTGTATCCTTAAAAAATCACCTGTTATTTATTTTTGTTTTAAAAGTTAAGGATGATAACGAAGGCTTCCACGGCCAGAGTCAGTAGAGGATATACTTCTTCCGCCACTAAAAGTGTTCAACGTTTTGGCCGCCATCGTCTTCTTCAGGAACAAATAAACAATAAATGAAAAATCAAATACAAGGAAATATGCAATAATAAAAAAGGTCAATTTCAAAACATCAGAGCACGGTAACTCAGTATGTCCACCATACCAGAGGCGAAACTCTTCTGAATTGAAAATTGTTAAAAAGCTGAAACACGGAGTCACTGTCCTGTTTGTCTTCAATTTGGAAGCTCCTGTGAGCTGAATGTTTAGCTCTCGTGCCAACGTTTCGGTGGTCTTCCTGGTGCTCGTTTGGTGTTGGGTTTTTCATTTACGGCTATTTTCGTCAGGCGGTCGCCTATTATGCGGTTTACGTGGTCTCTCCGTTCTCTTCTTCTTTCTCTTGACCATTTTACTACGTCTTTGATGTCACAGGTATTCCTTGTATTCTCGCTCCTTCTAAGATATCGTAGCGTGTTTCCTGTTATTGTTCTTAGTGTTCTCATTTCAGCTGATCTCAGTATGCGTTTGGTGCATGTGTTGTCCGTTCTTGTTTCGATTGCGTAGGTCAAGACTGGCCTGACACGTGATTTGTATATTTTTACTTTACTTTGGGTACTTAAGGGCTTATTTCTTTAGATTATGTCTTCTAGATGCCCAGATATGACGATTGCTTTATTAGCTTGGTTTGGGGTTTCTTCTTTGAGGTTTCATCCGCTTGTGATGTTGACGCCCAAGTACTTGATGTTTATGACCTGTTTAATGCTGTTGCCGTAGACTTCGAGTTTGCATATCCTGGGTTCTTTTGCAATGATCATCGATTCGATTTTCTGGGTGGATATGGTCATATTATACCTTTTCGCTATTTGTTGGAATCTAAACAGTAGTCTCTGTAGTTCATCATCATTCGCTTTTCGCTAGCAGTACAGCGACTTCTGCGTAACAGACTATTTTTATTTCTTTGTCGCCCGTCCTATATCCTTCACTCGTCTTCTTCACTTCTTTTATGATTTCATCCATTATTAGATTAAACAGTATTGGACCTAAGGCAGTCTCCTTGTCTCACGAAGGTATTGCTGACTGTTAAGTCATTCCCTACTTTTATGAAAGTTTTGGTGTCTGTGTTCAGTTATTTTATAATATTTACGATTTTCTCATCAAATTTTCTTTTTGTTAGCTGCTAGATTACATCTCGTAGTATCACTTTATCCAAGGCCTGAGTGAGGTCCACGAAATACATATAAGCTGGTTTGTTGAATTTAATGGACTTTATCATTTCATATCAAAAATTCATGGCCAAAAAAATAAGCTTCTGGCTAAATAATGTGTATTTTCACTTAAAAACCACAGAATTGGGGAGATCGCATTTTCGGATTAAGCTCGAAATTTCGAAAAAAAACCCAATCTTAAGAAAAAACCGTTCGGCGAACTTTAAGCAATATCGAAATTTCAAAACAGTTGAAATGCAAAAAGGACAACATTTCTAAGGGTCAATTTTTGTGAATAGAGTGGTAGTTTCCAGAAAAAGTCGAATTCTGTTAAAAAAAGTTGCAACTTTTAAACACAATTCTTTCAGAATTTTTATTTTATTTAAATTTTGTCACATGCTTCAAATTTTTCAAGAAATTTTTTCCTCAAAATTTCCTAAACATATTATTCTGAGATTATTAGATTATTTTTAAAATTTCGATCCAATTTTAAAAAAATAAACGAATTTTGTAAAAAAGCCTAAATTCTCAGCAAAAATTCTATGTTAAATGGAAATGTCCAGAAACAGATAATATCAAATTTTGAGATATTTAGAGAATAAGATGAATTTTGGATAAACTGAAAGTACCCGAAATCAAATTTAAAAAAAAATCAAAAACAACAAAGACTTGAAAAAAAATTAGGGTTTTTTAAAAATTTGCAATTTTTAGAAAAATATCGAACTTTCTAAAAAATATTTCAAATTTTCAAACGGAAGTCCAATTATAAGAGGGAAATTGGAAAAGTTGGAATTTTCAATAAATCTTATTAAAAATAAAAACCTTATTTTTCATAAAAACTCGAGAAATGTTCAAAATTCGAAAAAAGTCAAAATTTTCAAAGATCTAATTTTGTGAAAAGACGTATTTTTTTGAAAAAGTCAAATTTTGAATAAGAAAAATCGCAATTTTCAAAAACATTGTTCTCAAAATTTAAAATTCAGTAATGATGTTAAATTTACAAAATATCTTTTTTTCGAAATCCCCAAAAACATTTTTTTCAATGTTTTTATTAACACTTAGTCGTAATTTGTTGAAAAAAAAAACAACAAATATTCAGAAAAATGGCCGAATTTTGCAATAAATAAACGATTTTTGAAATAAAAGTCTAAAAAGGGACTTTTGAAAATAACATCGAAATTTCGAAAGGAACAAATTTTGAGGAAAATACGAATTTTCGGAAAAATACTCGTTTAGGAGAAAAATTCAAAATTTTGAGAAAAAACATGAATTTACCAGGAAAAAAAGCAAAATTTCAAGAACTATTAAATATCTGACATTGGGATAAAAATAAAGATTTTCTAAAAAAGGCAAACTTTAGGAAACCAATCAAAATTTCTAAAAAAATCAGAATGCCAAAAAATCTAAATTCTCAGCTAAATGTTCAAAAAAATATTGGAGTATGGGAAAAAAAGCAGCATTTCGAGAAAACTTTGAAATTTTGAAAGAATTTTCCAACGAAAGTCAGATTTGTAAAAAAAAGTCGAAATTTAAAAAAATATTCCGAAACCCCGAGAGAAAGAAAGATATTACGAGAGAACCTTTGCGAAAAAAATCTAAATTTTGAGAAAAACCGTTTAATCTTTTAGTGAAATTTTAAAATTTTTCAAAAAAATTAATTTTATCGAAATTTAAAAAAAGAGCAATATTTTAAGAAAAAAATCGAATATTTACGTTCTCTTGACTCCTCGAGTCAAAGGAAGACTTGCACCCTACCTTGCCTCTAACGGGCGTCAGAAAATGTCAAATATTGTAATTCACATCAAAATTTTGTTAAGCAAGTTGAACCTTCTGAAAGTTTGGATTAAATAGGGTTGAAATTTACAAATTTGTTTCGTTATTTTTATCCTTTCACAACAGTTCTAATTTCCAAAAAATATACTTTTTATTAGAAAATTGACCAGATTTCGAGGAAAAAGCAATTTTTAAGAAAGAAGCTGAAATTTTCAGGAAAAGTTGAATTTCGAGAACTAGTAAAATTTCAGGAAAAAAATCGACGAACTTTTAAAGTCGAATTTTGATAAAAAGTTTGATAGAAGTCGAATTTTATTAATAAATGCGAAATCTCGAAAGAAAAAGACAAATTTTGTAAAAAAAATTGAAAAAAAGATAGAGATTTCGAAATAATGTTTCAGGGAAAGCATGAAGTCGGAGAAATTGGAAAGTCCTTCAATTGGATACATATAAATTTTCAGGTTTGCTGCATGAACCAGAATAGGGCGTGCCCCTTACCCTGCTATTTCTAGTTACGCCTGTGATTTTGGAAGAACTTATCTTTGCGTAATGGAAATAGTTAAAAGGGACCACAGGTCCAGATTAAATACCGCATGACTGGAAAGTTCTATGCGAGTTGCTGTGGAGAATTTGGGAAAAAGCAACTTTAAAATTCTCATTAGAGTTTGTTTAGGAATTTTTCCCATAATAATTTCCCTCTATTTATCTTTATTATATATATAATCAATTCCCTTATATCGTAAGGTGTTCGGGATTGGTATTCTCTATTTTATTCACAAAATTTTTTCCATTCCTTTTTGTTTAGCGCTAAAATTTTTGCTTCGTTTAGGTTTAATTGTCTCTTTCTGATTAATTTATCAATGATGTCATCCCATCTTTCTTTAGGTCTGCCTCTACGTCTCCGGTGCGATGTTCTTGCTTCCCATATTTTCTTTACTTGCATGTTATCTTTCATCCTTTGTATATGTCCTCACCAACCTAATTATTTTTCTTCGACAATTTCTAATACAGGCTTAGCATCCAGTTCTTCCCTCACTTTTTGATTTCTTATTCGATCTCTTCTACTTATTCCCTTTATCGCTCTTAAGAACTTCATCTCGACTGCTTGTATCCGGCTTTTCATTTTCTCCGTTAAAACCCAGGTTTCACTTCCAAATAGTAGTATCGGCTGGAAGATAGTCTTGTATACCAACATTTTCGTATTTTTGGATATTTGTTTCTTCTTGACTATGGTTGCACACATACTGTAATATGCTTTAAGTGCTTTCTCTATTCGTTCATTGATGTCCCTATCCTGATTTCCTTTATTATCTATTATTACTCCTAAATATTTGAATTCCTTGACCTGCTGTATATCCTTATTTTCCAATCGTATATTTATTTTTTTATTTTCATCTTCTGTTATCGCCATTACTTTTGTTTTATTGACATTTATTTTCATTTGTTTAGATTCTAGAGCATCTTTCCATATTTCTAAGTTAGTTTGTAGGTCTTCGGGTGAATTGGCCATTATTACTATATCATCTGCAAATGCACATCCTTTAATACAGACTTTTTGTAGATTGTAGTATCCTACTTGTAGGTCGGTTGTTTTAGTACATGTTTGTTTGAGTATGTCATCTATCAGGATAATGAATAGTAATGGGCTAAGTACTCCTCCCTGTCGTAAACCATCTCTTGTGTATAAAGTAGAAGACTGCATATTTCGCGTTCTGACGTAATTTGCATTTTCCTTATATATGCTTTTTATTCCAGCAATTAATTTTCGGCTGACTCCTCGTTGTTCCAAACTTATCCATATTTCTTCTCTGGGTGCTCTGTCAAAAGCCTTTTCAAGATCAATGAACGCTAGATATGCCTCTCTCCGTTGTCTTAATATTTTATCCGTAAGTTGTTTCATCGTGAATATAAGGTCCTGTATACTATGGCCTCTTCTAAATCCACTTTGGGATACACTTAATTGCGTTTCTATGACTAAACGGAGCCTGTTTGCTAACACTCTTTCATATATCTTCGCTACCGTGCTCAATAAAGTTATACCTCGATAATTTTGGCATTGTTTTCTATCTCCCTTTTTATATATGGGCATAATAACACCTATTCCCCAATCTTTAGGTATGTTTCCTTTTATCCATGCCTTATTACAAATGTTGTACAAGAGTTTTACACCTTTCTTTCCCATGTGTTTAATCATATCTGGTGTTATTCCATCATGTCCGGGTGCTTTTCCACATTTTGTTGCCTTGATTGCTTCTTCAACTTCCTCTATCGTAAGTACTTCAATTTCTTCATCTGCTATTGTGTCATTTGTTGCTACTTCTTTGCCTTCTTGTGTCTCTGTTTCCAGTGGATTTAATAGTTCGTAAAAGTATTCTTTCCATCTGTTCATAATTAAATTCTCATCTTTTAGCAACGCGCCTTCTTTGCTTGTTATAGTCGTCAATTTCTTTTCTTTTCCGTTTCTTATTGTCTTCACTGCTTTATAAAATAGCTTGCGATCTCCTTTATTTGTCTCCTCCATTTTTTCCCAAAACATTCCCATGCCTTCTGTTTAGCTTCCAAAACCATTTTTTTTTACTTTGGTTCTTCTCTCCTTATACAAAGTGTATTTTTGTGCGGAGTTATTATTTAAGTACTCTTTCCACGCTTGTTTTTTTAATTTAACTTCTTTTTTGATTTCATCGTTCCACCAGGCAGTTAACTTTTTATTGGCGTTGGTTGTAATCGTGCCACATGCTTGTTTAGCTGCTTCTATTACTACCTCCTTAAATATTTGCCATATGTCTTCAATATCTTTTTGTTCAATCTCCTTTTCTATATTACTTATTTTTCCTCAAGAATTTGGTGATAACTGTTTGCTATATCTTTTTCTCTTAATCTGTATGTTTTAATATTTTCTTTTTTTACTGGTGCAGTTTCGTGTCGTTCGTTGTCACTCCTAGCCCTCTTCTTTTTCCTAATTTTTGCTACAACCAGGTAATGATCACTAAATATTTCCGCACTTCTTTTGACTCTTACATCCGTGATCGATTTCCTATTATTTCTTTGCACAAGTACGTAGTTAATTATGGATCCTTCTTTTCTGTTTTCCGCTATTCTTGTAAATTTATGTATATCCTGGTGTCCATAAAACGTATTTGTTATTATGAGATCGTTCAATATGCAATATTCTATCATTCTTAACCCATTGTTGTTTATTTTTGTTTCCCCACAGTTTCCAATCACATTTACATTTCTATTCTCTCTTTTACCCACCCTACTGTTAAAATCTACCATTACGATAATTTTACCTTTACCTGTCTCTGTGGCCAATGTTAGTTCCTCCCAGAATTGATCTTTATTACTCGCTAAATCATCTTCATTTGGTCCATACACTATTATTATGCATATTCGTTCCCCATATATATCATCAAATTCTATTTTTAGTATTCTTTCAGAAATGCCTTCCCAATTTAGTATATTATCTACTAATCCTTTCTCTATTATGCACCCAACCCCTGCCGCAGAATGTTTATTTTGTTCTACTCCACTGTATATTAAAAGGTGTCCATTTTCTAGCACTAGTTCCCCTTGCCCCTTCTTCTTCGTTTCTGTTATTGTTAATATTTGGATCCCTGTCATTTCAAATTCTTCTATTAGTTCCTCCTCTTTTCCCCTTAGTCCTCTAACATTCCATGTTCCCACTTTCCAAATTTCTTTTCCTGTTTTTTCCTTTTTATTTATTTTCTCTATTGTTGTGTTTTTATGTGTTTTCGTATCCATTTTCATTGCCTTGTTCGTCATCATACTATTTACCTCTTTAGATTTATTGCTCAGTTTTTTGAATTTGTATTTTCTAATTTTTCCTTGATTTTGTTCCATTTCCAAGTTTCTCCATCAACTATTATCTTGTTATATCCCATTTTGATATTCTTACACATGCGTTTCTCCCCTTCTGCTTTATTATTTTAGTTGTCTCTGCTTCTCCCTTTCTTTATGCGTCAAGTCTTCATTTATGAAAATTTTTCATTAATTTTTCTAAGCTTTGATTTGTTTTTCATAATCCGTTTCTTTACATTTTCATTTTGCAGTTTCACAAGATATATATTTCTACCAATGTTGTAAGTTTCTTCAACTTTGGTTTGTATTTCTAATTTTTCTTTAAAGAAATTTTCCATTTCTGTAATTAAAATTGCATTGTCGTTTGTATTTACTGTTAGACCGTTGACAATTATGTTATTTTTCCTTTTATCTTTTTCGATCCACTCCAAATTATTACTTATTATTTTTATATCCCTTTTCATTTTCTCGTTTTCTTTTATAATTCTCTCGTTTTCTTCTCTTAGTTTGGTGTTTTCGATTTGGATTTTTCTAATGTCGTTATTGTATTTTTTCTGTTCATTTTTTATTTCTTGCATTTCCTCTCTTATATCCTGCATCATACTTAGTATAAGATCAAGCTTATCCTCGTTATCAATTGTTTTTGTTTTTATTGGCGTTCTCGACATTTTTTTTTGTTCTCGCTAAGGTTTCTTCTTGTATCCTTTTTCTCTGGCCTCCTTCGTCTGTGGAGGACTCCTCCATGTCGGCGTCTCTCATATAATTCTTGTCCATGTTTATTTCTTTATTTCAGCGCTGATTCCTAATCTGATTACTATATGTGATGCACGTCTTTTCCACGAAAGAAACCATTCCCCGGACTATCTCCTCGAAGGTCACGGTTTCTTATCTCTTATCAGAGCTAATACAATTACGTATTTTAATTAGGTAATTTTTTATAGTACTTTTGTTATTTCTGTTTTGTTAATAGAAACTTGATAATTAGTGTTAATCATCTAATTTATCGTTCATATTTTCCTCACACGCGGCCGGCGCAACATTTTTAACCTTGTAGTTGGCCGCTGTAAAAAAGAATTGCTCATCCCTGCTCTAAGGCTTCATAAGGTCTAACATTGCAATATTTTCGCGGCCCCTATGGTCTAACCCCATGTGGGAAAGACTATATTGTAAATATTAATTTTAAACATTTTTAGGAATGTTCTCATGTTTTCATTAATAGTTAAATGGCTTCAGATTATCTACCAACTAGGTGTTAATATTAAATTTACAATAATTTGTATTAACACATATTAAAGTGGGTCATATGTGCTTCCTTTGAAAACTGATCGCTTGTAGCTAATTTTTTCCTTACCTCAAGAAATGCGGTCACAAATTTATAGTCAAACGACATCTGACCCCAACTTAAACAATAACAGCGTTTTGTATTTTGGTAGACTTATCATAATTTATTTTTAAATATATGACAAATTACACACATTATGAAATAAAATAATATTTTATTAACGGTAGTATATAGAAACTTTAAAATATCATGTAAAATAACACGGACTATTTAATCCCTCTATCTGACTTGACTAAACATCAGCTGGGTATAATTAAAGAATAGTTAAGCCAGGAATAAGAAAGCGTTTAAAAAATAATTGATAAGAGTGTGTAAATAATTATTTGATTAGAATAGTTTTGCTTCTTAGTTTTACCAACTATAAAAGACAACTGATAATTTCAACCTTTTTGATAAAAAAATTGATCTGCGCATTAGTTTGGTTTAATGAGTAGTGGGTTAATATATAATTTGTGAATTCATAATTCCTAGATCATTGTGTAATAAAAAAAAAACATCTCGTGCCATAAAATATTAACGATTGTTAGGTAAATTGAAGGGATATTATATAACAAGATATTTAAACTCCAGCATATTCAATTAAATAGTTTGTCTTCTACAGTGAGTGGAAATGATTGCAGTGAAGTGATATTCAAACTCAAGCTTTGCTGTGATAATTACCTGATATTTCTTTTGTGACACTTAATTCTACATTTTGTTATAATATTTGTATAAAAAGTTTGCATTTCACTTTTCACAGCTGAAAATATCGTATATAGTTGAAGCTTTTTCAGAACTTCAACAATGAATAAAAGTTCAGTTGAAGGTATGTTCACTTAAACGTAATGTTACCAGCAGATTTTTAAAACTAATCATTTTTAGATCATCCTTATATTATTAAGGCTAAACCTGGACCTGTTCCAAGTCCAGATGGGCTCGGCTGGGAATATTTCCGCAGTATGAAAAAGTTCAAAAATAGGGTTGCTCAGGTGTGAACCAAATTTTTCATTTTGAATTTAAAATCTTTCATTTTTGCTTAAGAATTCTATTTATTTTAATAATATAAGTAAGACGTCATAGTTTTACTCAGGTGTGGACCAATTTTTTCACTTGTTAAATTTAGGTTTCTTATTTTTTGTTACACATCTTTTATTTTCATAATTTAATTATACCTTTTATTAATAGGTCTTAGTATAAGGTTAATAACTTGACCATATCCACTCTGTATTATTAACAGGTCATAGCAGAAACAGAGGAAGAGGATACTTATGGAGATTTGCTTAAGAGAAGCATAAGGGACAGCGTTAAAACTTAAGACAAAGGGTCTTTCCAAAAACGATTTCATTAGTGTATGCACCGGCAACCATCTGAATAGTGTAGTACCAGTGATAGCGGCGAAATTCCTCAATATTAATTTCGCAGCTTTGGACCCAACACTCCCCCTCGATGACGCTACTTATTTATTGGGTCAAGTATCACCTAAGATAATTTTTGTTGCCTCTAATGCGATCAAACTTATTGAGGAAGCTGTCACGAAACTAAAAGCTAAAGTTGAGATTGTAGTATTTGGTGAATCTCAGAAGTATGATACATTTAGTAGTTATTTATTGCCGATAGGATGGGGAAAGCTCCTTTCAGCCTGTAAATATAGATAGCTGTAAGGATACGGCCATGGTATTTTTCAGTAGTGGCACCACTGGATTACCCAAGGGAATATGTCTCAATCATTATGGATTATTGGGACAGGCTCTAAGCTTTGCGTAAGTATAGCACTAAAGAAAATACCGAACAGTCTGCGGATTTTGCACCAAGGCCACATATAATGTAAATATGTAATGTGTTGAAATCTAACATGTCAGTAAGTGGTGGTTTGAAATACGCTAATAAGGTATAATTAGCAAGTAAATTCAATATATTATTAACATTTTGTTCACTTTGATTATTTGACATATTAGCAACTAAACAGCAAATTATTTATTTATGCAAAGCTTCTCATATTCTGTTGGAACCTGTCTGTTTTTCGTAACTATTTTCTTGTGTCATATTTGCGTAGATTTTGAAAAAATATTGCTTTTTAGTTTACAGAACACAACCTTTTGGACAACAATATTCCTTAGTTTGTTACGGAACGTTAAGAAAAATGTGTGGTTTTCGAATGATTTATTAGAAACTGCTATGTCATTAGAATACCCTAATTCAAAGATTTGTTGAACATTTTTCGACTGATTTGCTGTAGTATTTTTGCGTGGTCTTCTCTCATTTATGTAACAATGTGAACTTTATTGATAACAATAATAAAGCTTGCTAATAGTGATACGCAAATAAAAAGAGCGTTGATTAAAACAACTTATTAAAATATATTTCTTTAGTAAAAAGTGTTCTTTATGACTCTTGTCTGATGTCCATTCCGGGAAATTCACACTGTTTAGGTTTAAAAGCATAGAGGTTTTTTTCACTTTTTGACTGCAAGTTTTCACTTTTTAATTTATATTTATTTATTTCTTAGATTACCGAATCAGTCCATAGTATTTCTTATTTTAGTTCTACATCTTCAAATACTTGTTTCCGGATATAGTTGCTACTGATTTATGATTTGTTACTAATAAAATATGTTTTTAAATAAGTTTTTTAGGATCAAAATATTTTTATTTTCAATTCTTGGTTTTGTTCATTTTTATGTCGCCATGTCGCCATAGAAAGTATGAGCTGTTGCGTGTTATCGGTTCGATAATTTAATAATTAAAACTTCGTGAATTGTAACACTTTATTTCAAACTTATTTCGGAACACTGCAATTATGATTCACCTAACTAGCAGGCTATCTGACAAACTAACTCAGGGAAAGACGACCGCATATTTATACCGTTTCGTTTTCTAGAGCGGATCTCCATACAGATAAGAATATCACTTGCGGAAACGTCTAGAGTGCTTATCTGCCGCATTATTCATTCTCGTGGCCGCTTTTCTTATTAAATGTTTCCAGAGAGTTCCTTACACTACACAATCACTAATTCAAATTTTATAGCAATATTTTGTTACAATATTTTATTGCATCTTCCCCAAATGCAACTTTTTCCATTACTGGAACTGTAAGTGTACAATTTATTCTCGTACTTTTAATCATTTCTGATTATTTTTGCATACCGTTTAATTTGCTTTTAATTGTCCTTATTTTGTTGTCATAATCTTGAATTCTATTGTTAATCAGATTCTGCGTATTTTATACAACAAATTTATTTTTCATGTTGTGTGACATGTATGAGTGGTATTAAAGTAATAACATGTAATTTACATTTAAAATTTAAATTGTTACATTTTTCTTAACGCACTTTTGTGGGTATTTTTCCACGCAATTTTTTTTTTTCTAATAGCTTTTGTTAAATCTGAGCTTTTATTTGGCATTCAATAACTAAACTATCAGACAATGATGAAATCAAGGCCAAAATTCAATCGAATCTTTAACTGTCCCAGAGCATTTAGATAGCTTAAAAAACTACACACTATAATTAAGAATCATTTGAAATATCTTGAATTGGTTGAGAATAGATATTAGACCCCAAGTGAATTGAAAGCAGCAAACAATCAATACTAGGGATATGATTATGCCCCCTTTTAAAGGCGATAACTAAAGAAAAATGCGTAGTTTAGAACAGTACTAACGGATATGGTCATGATTCAATGTTGTTGACAGCTGAAGCAAAAGTGGTTGTTTTTACTTATTTCACCAAACATTCTCCAAATTATATAAATATATAGTCATTGGGGTGCTTACTGATTCTTATTTTAGTGATATAGGGGGATTGCAAGATGTCGTGCTTTCTTATACCAGTCTCTACTGGATATCAGCTCAGATGATAATGGCAGGCTGCACGCTATTTGGTTTTACGAGAATACTGGCAAGCAAATTCGATCCTCTCGAGTTTTGGCATATCGTTGATAAATATAAAGTAAGTTATAAGGATAATGGTACAATGGAAGGTCAATGCGACATTTTAGGTTCAAACAGTATTTGTGTCCCCTTACCAATTCACCGAAATCTTCAGAGTAGGAGAATCAATAAAACCAAATGCTAAAAGCCTTATTAATTTTCTATATGGAGGTGGACCAGTGAGCAAAGAACACATCATGAAAGCAAGAGCCGTACTTCCTAATGTCCATTTTTGCCAGGTTTACGGCCAAACTGAAACATCAGGTTGCGTTACTGCTTTTAACATATACGACCAGAAGGATTTGGAGCTATTGGAGCAAAATCCTACTTCATGTGGACGACCACTGGCTGGATTTAAGTACAAGGTGACATAATATTGCCATTAATAAGTTCACTTTAAGATTCCTTCTTAATAATCATAATCCGACCAATAAGAGTCTACAAGAAAGGGAATATTGATTTGGTTTGTTTTTTTCAATAAAGGTAGCTGCCTGTTTCGATTATTTTTAATTGTAATGGTCATGGTATATTTGCAAATAAAATTTAGCAATTTAAACCTACTACAGCGTTTGTACCATTAGCAACAAATATATTTCGTCAGAAATTTTTTTTTGCTTTCTATAAATTTCGTGTAATGCACACATTAAAAGTCTTTAACATTAAGTGTGCAAAGTGTTAATTTAATGCTGTCTTATTTTCTGGAGAAAGAGGGAAACCATATTAATAGCAAAAACTGTCCAGGTCCAAGTGATAATGCCCATTTAAAGTTTAAATATAATTTTAGGTTGTTGATGTTGAAACGGAAACCATCGTGGGTCCTGGGCACGAAGGAGAACTTCGACTGTCATCTGACTATTTACTAAATGGCTATTACAATAAAGATGCATCAGATTCATTTGATGCCGTTGGATGGCTCAGAACTGGCGATATCGTCCGCTACGATAATAATCAATGTTTCTATGTTGTCGACAGAATCAAAGAAATGTTGAAGTTTCAAGGTTGGCATGTGCCGCCGGCTTCGTTGGAGCATGTCTTGCACGAACATCCTGCCGTTCAAAGAGCTGTGGTGGTTGGAGTACCCCACGATATTGATGGTGATCATCCCATGGGTTTGATCATTTTGAAGTCGGGCTGTAAAGGAAAGATAACACCACAAGAAATTGAAAGTTTTGCCAACGACAGATTATCCGATAGACAGAAACTGAGAGCTGGTGTTAGGTTTATTGATGAGATACCTTTAACCCCTACGGGAAAGATAAAGAGATCAGAGTTGAAGAACCTTATACTTTCTAGATCCTAATCTAATTGATCTACTATATCCTACAATGAGAAGTGTTATGCTAGTATGTAAAAAAATGTCTTTAATATAGCTGAATAGCTTGAATTTGTCTTTATATCCTTTGTATGATGTATTAATTAGAATCCTATCTTTTCCGTTAAATCCTCACAAGAAGGTTTTCCGAAATAATTTATTGCGTTGGTGATGTTAATATAAAAGTGTATTTTGTCCAATGAAATTAATAAGAATAAGTCATAGTTTTCTAGACTCAAAAACAAAATTGAACCAAAACATTTTTCGAACCTATAAATTAGTTACTGTATTCAGAAAATGAATTAGATTTTAAAAATATAGTAATATAGAGGGTTTTCTAGTGAAAAACCAACTTTTTGCGAGAATTCTTATCAATAGAAGAGAAACGTCAGTACGACTTTGTAGTTTTGATCAGTTTTGTGGAACTCATGTGTTCTATGCCTTTGGATGAAAACTGTTGGCTGGTTTTCAGAATTTTGGAATACTGTTTTCATAAAATTAGAGCTGCGGGAGCTAGTGCACCTAATATCATTATTATTTATTTAAGAAACCCAATTTACCAGTATTATAACACCATCTATGAGTGTTTTATCCAGGCACCAATGATGGTCAGATTTCTGGGCATTTCCTCAGTGGCCCCTCTTTCTTTACAGCACCTGAAAATTTACATGTCACTACGTTATATCAATAATTATTGTCATTGGCATGGTTTTTCTAAAAAACCAGTTTGTCAATTTCCATTTATCTTCTGTCTTGTTTTGTGTCATGTCGGTTATATCAATAAGTGTTGTCATTGGCATTGTTTTCTTAAAGAAATCAAATACTAGTTTATCAATTTCCATTTATCTTCTGTCTCGTTTTGTTTTATGATGTTGATTTCTTAGATTTATGATGCGTCATGATAACAAATTGATAAAGGATGCTGCGTTATATAATTATACTGCACTTTATTTCAAAAGTAGTAGTTTTTCGCGTTAAACATTTTTAACACAATTGCGATGTTGAGCTGCATGTAGAGCAAAGTTCAAATGCATAAATTACATTGTAGTTTTATATCATGTGCTGGTAAACTGTAACAAACGAAGAATAAATAAGAACCAATAAACTAATTATTAAATAACCAGGATACGTTTTAAAATGGATATTAAAGCAGGTAAATAATTATTTATCACTCTAGGCAGTTATTAAATAATTGACGGTCTTGTTGTAAAGATTTTATACGGTCATGACAAATTAAAATGTGGATATAGTAATAAAAATTCACACAGGTGATATAATCCCATAACATAAGACACCTAATTCATATCATATTTGCAAACCTTCCAAAAAATTAATTATAATTTTGATAAAAAAAATAAACGTATATTTTGTACGATTATTTGATTTCCATATAATAGTGGCGATTAGTGACTTTTTGGGATAGGAGGACACCGTGGAATCTAGGAATTCTATGTCGAAATTTTTTTTCAAAATTTTGTGAAAAATTAATTAATTAAGAATAATTATATCTAATATACACAGTGCTTATTAGGTGGCACATTATGTTCATCTTACACAAAACTGGATAATCTACCATGTTAATTGAACGTTTTTCACCTGCTTTATATCTTTTTACTTTTTTGCCAAGAAGTCTTAAAACGCTAATACGTTTAGTCCAAGTAGGGCCGCTTCGTTGAGAATTCCTAACTAGGCAAAAAAACAAACATTGCACGATGCACCTTACACCCGAACAGTACTACTAAACTGTAAACTGTAAAAGCTTCTGTTGAACTTTATTGATAAAGTTTTATTAGTTTTTAAACTGTTTCCTATTTGTTAATCAGTAAATCTGGTATGGGAGTATCTAGATTTTTTTACCTTTACCTTAATAGCAGGTGCCAGATTTTATTTTTTATCAGTTGAATTATGTTACTAATGTCATTGTGTTACTAAGTCATAGTTGCAGTCATCAAAAACATAGAAAATATAATATTATCTCGCGCACGCTATCATAATAAGCTTTAGACTGTCGAGAATCAGATAACTGGCAGATTATCCCGATGACTTGTAATAACGGGTCCTGCGTTCTATCTCCAACTGCTTTGTCATCGTCTAAAATGAATTCTAATGTGGACTATATGCGAGATGTCCGGAATAGACGAACACTAGAGGACCGTTCTCAGCGTTTCGACTTCAGTCCCAATTCAAAGATGAGAAATTTGCCTAATTAATAATAACACTTTGACAAGGTCTTTTTGGTAAATCGTTAGCGGTTGGCGACTTATCTCTTTTTTACAAATTATTTTATGGAAGCTATTGGCAAGAACTAATATATCTGATCCCACAAAGTGCAAAGTTTCTCAGACATACAGCAAAGCTTTTTGAGGGAGAAAATTCTTATACAGCCCAATGTGTCATAATAAAAACTTCTATATATGAAAATTATAGAACATCCAAATTGGGAAATTCGATGCAAAGCAGAATTTTACAACTTATCTTCGTTTTAAATATATCTTCATTTTCGCCTTTTTCTTGCAATATTCCAAGCGCATAATAGGGTTATAATGTGCAAGTAGATTTTATTTTAAAGTAGACTCATTTTCGACACCTTTTTTTGAAGAGGGTCCAATATCTTTCTTCTAGTATCCATAAGTGATAAGGATGAGAAGATGCGATACCTTAGTTACCTAAACCCAGAGATTGTGCCTAGAACACAGAGTGTCTGACCTAGACAATAAGCTTTTGTTCAGCAGGAAACAGTTTAACGTAGGTAGTTGTAGGATAGCCACAGAAAACGAAATGGCGATTTCAAATTGGTTACGTCCTATAGCGTTAGATGATCCTGTCTGATGTTAACTACAATTTCTGGATGTGCGTATAATGTTACCATTATTAATATTTTTGAAATGAACAGTTTTTCGAGATATTCTATCTTGTTATTGTAATTCTTCCAAAATTGTTTTATATTTTCTATAAAGGTGTATCCATAACATCTAAATGCGTATAATTCTTTATTTATTGGCTTAATTCTTTTCGACTTGTAATTGAACGTACTTTATAATCTTCGTGTGTCAAGATATTCTGATTATAAACATTATTTTAATTTTTAATCCAAATGTAAATATCCGTATAATTGTTATATAAACTTGCATTGTCATAGATAGTTAAAACGTGGCAACAACAAGTAATTTTTTATGCTTATAATTAGATAATTTGGTTTATTATTTATTTGGCTTTTCTTTAAATATACAGAATGATTCATTAATAATAAAAAAGTTTGAACCTAGAAATGCTAAAGACTAAAGCAAAATGTATAAATGTATGTATAGGGTAAAAGTGGAATAGTTTACCCATATTTTGAAATCAACGGTTTTTACCAAAAAAATTCTCATAATTAAATATATCATTATTACTCATTAAAGTCATGATTATTAGCTACTGCGTGGTAAAGAATAAGTGAATAAGACAATGACCTGTATTTTTAAAAGAAATTAAACTCCCCTTAAAATTTTTAATGGGTTCTTTTAACACAGAGATATTAACAAATATACTTGCACTTAGAGGACGAGGAACCTAAAGTCAATTCTAGATTATGTAATCATAAAACAGAATTCGCCGATTCTGGCACATGACGTGAAAGTAGCAGAATGTGGATCAGACCACCTGTTATTTAAAGCTCTGTTAAAAATAAAACGTAGAGTTCAGTCAGAGGCGTCAAGAACAGAAGAAAGACTAAATACAGCTTGGTTCAATTTAAACGGTTTGAAAAGTGAGTCCACAAGCTTTTTGTATAAAGTAGGTCTAGACCCAAAATTGCAAAATGAAACAACAGGACTTGCAGAAGAGATGTGCGAAAAACTAAAAGCGAAAATACATGAAGCAGCAAGAGAGGCGATAGGGACGAAAGATTCAACTAGAACAAAGAATTATTAGTGAACAGATAAGCTAACAGATATAGTAGAAGAGAAAAAGAGATTACATCTTAGATGGCTCAGCACAAAAGAGGTGGAAGATCAAAGGCAATATAATAGATGTATGATACATGGCTGAGAAGCCCATAAAAAAGGCAAAACATTATGCATGGGATAGAAAATGTACTCAAATAAACTCAATGGTAGGAAGATCCAGGTCAAGAGAAGTATGGAATACAATAAACAGTATAAGGAGAAATACGAATGAAAGATGCAAAATAAATTTCATCAACCTATAAAGATGAAAAGATTATTATAATGAGCTGGTAACTAAAAACCGACTAGAATACCTTGACACATACCTAGTAAAGGTGATGGAACCAGACAAGCAAGTTTCTCTAGAAGAAGTAAAAGCAGTACTACATAAAATGAAAAACAATAAAGCTCCTGGGCCAGGTGATTTACCTATTGATTTAATTAAATATGCTACCACATGAGTCCTAGATATAATCTGCCAAATATTTAACAAATGTTTAGCTCAAGGCGACATCCCAAAAGTTGGAGAGCATCCTATATAAACTCAATCTATAAGAAAGAAAACCGGCACGAATGCCAAAACTACAGAGAAATGAGTATAACATCATCGATTGGCAAATTATACGGAAGTTCCCAAAACCAAAATTGGAGAGGAAGCTGCAGACATCGAAGAACATAGCGATAACATCTTCACATTAAAATAGACAGCAGAAAAGGAACTCTTACAAGGAAGAAAACTTCATGTCATCTTTGTAGACCTGCGCAAACCATCGACTCGGTTGCCCTTCAAAAACTGTGGATGGCCATGGAACAATCAGGCGTAAGCAAAAGATACATCCAGCTACAAAATCCCTTTACGCAGAGAACCTGGTAACTGTCAGAAATAGTAATGCAGTTGCACCTCCATTCTCGGAAACAAAGGTATTAAAAAATGCCGCTGTCTCTCTCCTAGCTTATTCAAAATCTATTTGGACCTAGCATTAAGACAGGGGATAATGCCGCCCTATAAACATAACAGTAGAACATAGTTCAATATATACACTTCTTTTTCCGGACGACCAGTTAATTGTGGCCGAAGACGAACAATATATGACGTATATGCTGGAAAAGCTTATGGAGGAATACATAAAATGGGGACTAGAAGTCAACACAGAAAAGACAAAATACGTGCTAATAAGAGCAAAGGGAAGGATTTAAAAATAGAACAGGGGATAGTAATAAAAAACGTTAATCAATACGAATTCTTAGGAGTCTTAATAAGTGGTAATGGCAAAGATGACGAGGACTTAATGAAAAAGGTTGGTAAAGGGAAGAATATGATTAAAGCACTGCGTCCAATTCTGTGGAACAACAACCTGACCCACAACACTAAAAGAAAACATTAAACATTAATTGAAACAGCATTAACGTATGGGTCGAAGGCCTGGGTGATAAACAGCAAAATATCCACCAAACTTTTATCAGCCAAAATATACTGGAGGAGATGCTGCTGGTTGACACTACAGGACTGGGTGAGGAACGAGGAGATCCGAAGAAGAATGGTCACTTTAGGCACTATGATAGATATCTTTAATGAAAAACCACTTAAATGGTACGAGCACCTACAACGTTTGAATAAAGAACAAATACCCCTCAAAGTGTTAAATTGGGTGCCGAAATAAAAAAGGCCGCCCGATAAAAAAATTGATCTAAAATGTAAAAGCGGAAATGACAGCTCGAGGACTCCAACAAACCGATTGGGAGGACAAAACCCGATGGATGCGAGAAGCGGCAACTTTGAGCTGCAAAACCTCGAAATAAAAAAAATAAAAAGTTGTGAGGAGAGACGGCTACTATGCGGGTTAGATGCCCCGATGTTTATATTACTGTAAGGATAGTTACCTCTAGGAATTAAAAAAGAAAATTTAAATTCTTACCAACGGCACACTGCACTTTGGTTTTAATTATTTAATATCCTTTTAAAAAATAATAACAGAACAAAAAGTGATTTCTTAAATTTTCCTAAATGACGACTAGCTTCTTGAGTCTGGATGAACTTGGTTCTGGTTGTGCAGTATTTTTACTTTAAATAACAGCATTTTTATGATTGGAATACCAACCTAAAATTTCGCAGCATTATGTATACCTCAACTGAAATACCATTGAAAGCTGATTTTAAAATGGAAATGTGTTTCGTCTAAAATTGCTACAGATCTGAAAGTATGATCAGTTGGTGATTTTAATCGAAACCCTCAAAAGCCTAATTTATCACAAAATGTAAAAAGATAAAAGCAATGATCTTGCTATTTATCTGAAAAATATTAGGAAATGGATAAAAATGTTGTTCTTGGAAAGTTTCGAAAATTCTAATTAAATAACACAGATTTATTGAAAAATACACGTTTTTATCCTCATTTTAGATGATTCATATATTATTAAAACAAAACCGGGACCTATACCAAGTAAGGACGGATTAGGATGGGAATATTTCAGATGCATGAAGAAATACAGTAATCGAATTTCACAGGTAATATATTCATAAAATACTATATAGAGTTAGTAAAAGCTAAACTTATTTATACTTTAAGTTTAGTGTTTATTGAAGTATTAACAAGACCTATTTTATTGTTATTTTTTTCCTTTCACCTTTATTTAATATTTTTATTTTGTATCTAGATCTAGAAAAATAAATATAACATTGTAACATTAAAAATTGTTGGGTAGATGTTTACTATAGGCTATGAGAAAGATACACAGTCGCATAAATTACCCTTTTGTGATTATTGCCGAAGTTTCAAGAAAAATGTTAATATTTCTAGGAAGTCAGAATTGTAAGCGAAAAGTCAAACTTTTAAGGAATAAGTAAGAAAACCTAAACTGGAAAACTGTCAAAATAGTCTAAATTTCAGAAAAAAAAATCTTTAAATTAAAAATGTAAACTTCAGAAAACACTCCAAATTTCGAGTAGAACTCTTAAACTCAAAAAGAAGTTTAAAAAAAGTATTTAAGAATTTCCCCAAAATTTTAACGTAATATCAAAATCATATTCTATTAAATTTTTCTCAAAAAAAATTTGGTTTTTTTCCCTAATCAAGAAGCGACATTTTTATTTTAAACTATTCTTCGAAAATATTGGACATTTCGAGAAAACGTGAATTTTTCAAATCATAATGTTTTAAGCTCATACTTTTGGGACAAACTGTTTTTACACAAAACTTCGAGGGAAAGGTGGATGTTGTAACTTTTAATTTAACATTTTAATTTTAACCACGACATTTACAAACAAAAAACTAAATGCAAAAAAGAGTTCTTAAAGATATTTTAAAATATATATGCAGAAACACTATCCAATCCAACAAGAGAATGACTCATTTTCATGAGGTTTTATTTTTATTAACTATATTCTGTTTAATTTTGGTGGAACGGACTGGTCCTTGGTTATCTTCAAAAACTGAAATACAAATCTTGTCCCTTGAAACCAGGAAAGATTAAAAAACACAACAGAGGGTGCTCTAACGCAGATGATAGATTGGCTATCGAAACGCGTTAGAATAACCTCTGTTGTTTATTCTTTCTTGGTTGCAGGGGACAAGATTTGTATTTCAATATTCTGTTTAAGATTTTAGACGAGACTGGGGAAGAGCAAACCTTTGCCGACCTTTTATCTAGAAGTATACGAGTAGCCATCAAACTTAAATCGAAGAAGCTACCCCCAGATTCAATAATCAGTCTATGCTCGGAAAATCACAAAGACAGCGTTGTACCCTTTATTGCAGCCAAATTCGTTAACATAAATTTTGCAGCCGTAGATCCATTATTATCCACCGATGATTTAATTTATTTGCTAGGTCAAGTTACTCCCCATATTATATTCGTTTCCCAAGGTTCAGTTAAACTAGTTGAAGATGCAATTAGTAAACTGGGGAAAAAGATTGAAATTGTAGTGTTTGGGGAATTCCAAGAAGTATGACAGCTTCTCAAGTTATCTGAAGGCAAGTGGCGAGGAAGGAGTTTTTGAACCAGAAAAATTAAATGATTGCAGAGAGACAGCAATAATATTCTTTAGCAGTGGAACGACTGGCCTTCCCAAGGGTATATGCTTAAGTCACTATGGTTTATTAGCGCAGGCTCAGAATTTAGTGTAAGTTAGATTTGTTGTTTGTATAATTAAGAACTGAATCCTCAAAATCCACAAATGGTTGCTTCAATACTTCCCATTTGAAATTTCCCTAATATAAAGTTTTCTATTAATTAGGTTTGTTTTAAAATTGAAAAAAAGAGTTCTACTTTTTTAGTCATGTTCTATAAATTTAGCCAAAAATATTGATATTTATTTCTACTGTCAAAATATTCATTGAATAATTATTGCTAAATAACAATAACTGTACCAAACGAATTTTACCAGAAAACTGTCTTTAGGATGCTGATATTTCAGTGTCTATCGCGTAGTTATTGTTAATTATCGACATGTTAAAGGTACAAAATTGTTATGTGGCCCTTATTGAAATAGCTACATTATATAAGGATTTTTTTTATAAAAGGTCATCAAAAGCTTTAGTGGATATTGTTCAGATGAACTTTATCTTTAAAGAAGTATTTGTGAAAAACTGACCAGAAATGAAATGAAGCAACAGATACAGATGATAAATCTTGACTTGAAGGATATCTTTGAATTGAGATCGAGAACTTCACCTGACTTTAACGCTGACCTAAAATATATTTTTCTTTGACATAAGTGTCAACTATTCGGAAACTGTCTCAAACCCTCATCTGGGTAAATAAGTCTCTGATAGCATTTCTCAGGGTGAGTTTAGTTTTAGATCCACGATATAATATAAGACTGGTAATGTAACCCGCTATATCTCACTGTTGCGATAAGTGGCACTAAAACCGGAGACGATTGAAAAGAGAACACGATATGAAGGATAAACAATAAAGGGCTGCCTTGGGTAGATTAAGCAATGCTTTCTTATGCAAATATTGATACTTAATGCAATTGTTTCGCAATTTTTCGGTTTTATATTTATGTTTTAATTACAAAATGGGCAAGACTTGTGTTATGTCCATTTGCAAAAGTGGTTATAAAAGCTGTCATAAAAAAATGTCGTTATTTTGAGTGCCTAAGGACAAAGTTGATGTATGGAAGTGAACAATCCCGCGAAATGACCGGCTGTTGTCAATTCGAGATTTTGTATGCAAAAAACATTTTAGTGCAGATTTTGTTGTAAGAGAAATAAACAATGAACTGTGGAGAATACGTTTTTTCTAAAAAACTTAATCAGTTTCTATTAAATGAATATCTTATGCTCAAAGTAATTTAAACATAAATTTGTTTTCATGTATATATTTATTAAAGAAAAATGATATTAATAGACAGATGAGCCGTTGCTTTATCAGAGTCCAGTGTATGTATAGAACATTAGCTAAAACTTGTTTAAAAATGTTTATAGAAAAAATGTGTTGGTTAATTAAATGTCACTTTCCAGTGACTTTGATTTTGTTTTCTTAGTTATTTTGTTGCTTTGGTAACTAATTTTTGAGTTTTCAAATGACACCTGAATTTTTATTTGCTCTTTTGAAAAAAATATTAACTTTCTGCATTCGGTAACATTAAATTTATAGGGGTTAGATTCGAAGAATTTGGACAAATCATAATTTTACTGATTCTTATCATTCATTTTTTAATATAATATTTAAAGAACTCCAAGTACTAAAATGAAATCGTTATCAAAAACGGACATAGATATACTGACAAAAATTTCATTTTAATTAGAATCGGTAAAATTATGAAATTCTTATATTTTCTCGAACTTTTTTACTTTTAAACCCTGTAAGATTTAAGGTCACCAAATGCAGAAAGATATGCAAATTCGAAAAAAACAAACAGCGGATGTCATTTGAAATTTCCAAATTCGTTACCGTAGCAATGAAACAAACACAGGGAAAAAGAAATTAAGGTCATCAAAATGTGGAAAATAATTAAACAAAAAAAGTTTATTTGAAATATTTTGTTCTAAAATTATTTTTAAAAAAGTTACAGCCAATATTCCAGACATACGTCAAACGGTGCCGTATACTTTGCATTGAGTTATGCCAGTTCTTAAACATCTTATTGTTGATCTCTCCCGATTACGTGCCATATTTCGTCTCGCGTCGGATTACCTTACTTATACATTATCATGGTTTAGACACTTTATTCCGTACATTTCTCTTTGACATAAGTGTCAACTATCCTAAGAAAAGCTATTTAAGACTTATCTAGACAGCTGGGAGGAGACAATTCTCTCAGGATAATTAACACTTATGTCGCATAACGCACCGTCATGATAGTTGACATTTATTTACACAACTGAGAGTCTGGGACAACTTCTTTCAGGATAGTTGGCATTTCTGTCAGAGATAAGTGTATGAAATAAAGTGTCTAGTATAAACGCAATCTAATGCATCAGAATTTTAAGCTGCTCCTTCCTCTTTGAAAATGTCGGCAGTTTGCCACGTTACCTAGTTCAAGGACTCTTTAGACTATGTCCATTGTAAAAACACATGATGATTCTGGGAAAATTGTTATTTTCTTACTTCTATTAAGAGTTCGCTTATGAAATCTTATTTTAGTGATGCAAGTCGTATAGAAAGAGCACTTTACTTTACAACTTTATATTGGATTTCCGCCGAAGTGTTACTAACTGGCTCCATATTGGACGGCCAAGCAAGAGTAATTGCCTCCAGCTTCGATCCTCGCAAAGTATGTCATATTGTTGATAAGTATCAGGTACTAGCTGAACCATGTATCAAATGGATTAAATAATATATCATCGTTTAAGTAGGTTGGAATGCTGCTTCTTTCCCCCTATCAATTTACTGAGGTGCTCAGGGTAGGTAAACCCGGGAATGTGACTGGAAAAAGCCTTAAGAGTCTCATTACTGGAGGTGGTCCAATCAGTAAAGACCACATTCTACTAGCAAGATCTCTTTTACCAAATACAATTGTTTATCAGGCTTATGGTCAAACTGAAGTAGCTGGATGCGTTACTACGTTTAATGTTAATAATCCTGAAGATGTACGCCTAATTAATGAGAAACCGTCCTCTAGTGGTAGACCTCTTCCCTGGACTTTATTATAAGGTATGATACTGTAATTGTGTGACAACTCACTTTTACACCCATGTGTGATCACTGAGTTGGCGTAACACATTCAAGTGCACTACTAAACTACTTGCATTATTTCGGAATTATCGATGTCTATTGATTTGTAAAAAATCTGGACAACTCATCGTAATTGCCCCAAATAGCTCCTTTAAAGAGTTCTATTACACCACTACTATTTTGACAATTTACTTTTAGGTTGTCGATCCTGATACAGAAAAAATACTGGGCCCCGGCGAAGAAGGTGAACTAAGACTTAAATCCGATTACTTCATGATAGGTTACTATAACCGCGATTCAACGAGCTCTTACGATTCCGAAGGCTGGTTGAAAACAGGCGATATCGTTTGTTACGATGAAGATTTCTGTTTCTACGTGGTAGACAGGATTAAAGAAATGTTAAAGTACCAAGGATGGCATGTGCCCCCAGCTGTGGTTGAAAATGTCTTCAACCAACACCCTGCAGTAAGCAAAGCCATAGTGATTGGAATTCCTCATGATGTGGATGGAGATCATCTGATGGGGATAGTGATATTGAAAGCGGAGTACGCTTCTAAAGTAACTACCTAAAGAATTGGAAGACTTCGTAAATGAAAAAGTGTCCGAAAGGCAGAAAATTAGAGCGGGTGTTCGAATAATTAATGAAATACCTTTAACGCCTTCTGGAAAAGTTAAAAGAAAGGAATTGAGAAATATGGTAATGACTTCAGAAATATAAAGAAAAAAATAAGTTGATATTGCTTATTTATTTTATATACAAATATAGATGCAGAGAACACAAATATTTATTTGGAAATATCCTGTTTAAATGAGTTGCATTCAACAATTTTGCAAAATAAATTATTGAACTTCTTTCTTTAAATAATTAACTAGGGGCATGAAAGGTCTAACAAATTAAATTTCCAACTCATCAATACTTCCATTATACGAAAGCGTATAAGTAAATTCCCGCGCCAAACTTTTTATTGGCAGCATTTGTTAATTTAAAGCGATTTCTATTTAGTAAAAAATTCATGAAAAAATTTAATTTTCATGAAGCTACCTTGAAGGAAACACAGTTCGTTAAGTGGTATTAGAACATTTGGCTATAAAAGCATACTTTGAATATAGATTAGCTTACGGTCGAACAAATCCGTTTGGTAACTTATCCGGTCTATATGTGAAGGTATGTTGAATGATAAGAAGCCCTATTTATGAGCGGGTTGTACGGACTGGGGGAGACCAACTGGAAAATTGATCCACGTATTTTAAATGAAGCATCCTCTGATTTATCGGAATGTATATAAACGGCAACTGTGAAATAAAATATTGTTCTTTATTTTCAGGCTGTAAGCCAAAGGATTTTTTTTTGTTAGCCGCGTGAAGCGCCGAATTTTCCAATTCTTTTATGTCTTTTATTAGATTTGTTATCGTTTTATTACATTCTCAGTTTCAAACAAATCGATTGCTCGAGAAAGCAGTAACATACTCTTAACGATTTAACTTTGATTCATCTTAGAGTGGTTTAATGAAAATATATCAATAATATTACAGGTTCTTAAATTATTTACCAACACCATCATAATGTCGGTGATCCCTAATTTACTTGTTTCGAGATTAAACCGTGTCAAGGAAATATTTAAACGAAAATGTCCGGTTATCGTAAGTGGCGTTTTAAGAAAAAGAAGAAATTAAATTTAAGACAGAAAACCACGTGATCGCACAATGTCAGCCACAGTAAATAAACTCAAAGGACATTCTGCGAAAGAAAAAAACAAACGTGCTGGCAAACTGTTAAGCAAGGGTTCGGAATGACAATTCGTTTGACCAAAACCAATCCTTTCCTTGGCTAGATCAATCCTCAGATCCCTACTTAACCAAGAAATTTATCGTAAACACAAAGCCCGATGGGCATCAATAACAACATGCCGACAGACTCATTAGAATGCGTGCAGGGAAAATGCAAAACTATGCCTACAACTTTTAAGAAATAACATCAGGAAACTTGTAGGGGTTTGGACAGGTCACTGTCGATTAAACACACCTCCACAAAATAAGAATTATAAACGACTTGAGTTGTAGAGGGTGCTTAGAAGAAGATGAGAGTGTTGATCACGTGATGTATCTCTGCCCGGCAGAAGCATTAGTCAGAGGATCCACGCTGGGGGACTTCTGGCCTAGTGTGGCCTGTTTGAGAGAGGCGCATCCAAGGTATGTTTTTCAGTTTCTTAACAAGGTTGGGTGGCTGAATGAATAACCAAGGACACATCAACCACGGGGATAGCGCAATGGGCTCGTAAGGAGTGGCCTAAATGCTGGCCTAAACTCTAGGCAAGTCACCTCAAATCCAGAATTCAGAATCCAGTAGATAAACTCTTTTGAAAAATAATGTTTACTACGAAAGATGCAACCCAATAAAATCCCTTGTCTATGTCATTATGCTGATCGAATGCTTTGTATTTCTGCTAAAAGATATGCTTCAAAAATTTATCCTCTGTTACGGAAAAGCCACAAATTTATCGATCCCTTCCGTTTTAGAAGAAGTAACATCTTAAAGAAGAAGACATTATTTTTGTGCAACTAGGTGTAAATTATTGGTAGTTTGTAGTCTAAAGAAAGTAAACAGTGGCAACAGAAAACAACCTGAAGTCCACTTCCATTGTTTTATGCAGTCGTCACCTATTAGAGCCATTTTTTCACCAGAGTTCTACAAAGCTTGTTGTTGGCTACCTAAGTATTGTCTTATCTTTCGTTTGAAGGTAAGCGAATTAGTGTAAGTTACCACTGAGGCTCCGAAACCCAGTCTGCAGCATACAAGGATTTTTCTACCAGGAACAAATGCATTAAGCAATTTAAGGAGAGTTTTTTATAACACTTTTATTTTGTCATTCACTGTTTACTAGCCCTTTCTCTGCCACTTGTTTCTTCCACAAATTTAGATTTAAGCTACCTTCTGTTAAGGATTGACAATGTCTTGTAGATTGCCCCAAGTACCGATATAGTTGGATCTTAATTTGTCAATCGCTGTTTATGACTTAACACCAAAAGACCCTTAAAACTATTTTTTGATTTAAACTATAATAAACTAAGTAATAAGAATATTCTAAAGTTTCAACATTTCTTTCGTCCGAGTATTCTGTGCATACACACTTTTAACTAATTTTTTCCCAATCCCAAAGCCTATTGCATATTTCCAGAACTAAAAATATGTATCATCATATATGCATACCATATTATTATATTTGACAAAATGATATCAGTAGAAGTAAAAAGTATTTCAATAAGTATAAAATTAATAAATTCCAAAGTGCTTCTTGTGGTGAATTTTTGGAGGAAACATTTTCAATGCTCCTTTCCACTTTCTTAAGTCCAACGCTATTCCAAATATAAGTAACATACCAATCAATTTTCACATAGTACACCAGAGGTACTCCCCTATAACAAGCATCCTTCTGGGATAGTATGGCATACTGAAAATGTTGCCACGTAAGCGGCATTCCCAAGTCTCCAGCGCAATCATGCGTATCCAAGGCACATATTTCATCATTTAGGAGCGTTCTCTTTAAACCTTTCCGACAATGAAGCAAAGAAGCCACCTGGGTCTCATAACATTCCAACGTTAGAAGTTTGTTTGCTTTTGCTTTGAAATCTTCGTGACCAAGGGTCCTACTCCAAGCAATTACAGTGCATCTGGAATTCTTAGTCTTCAAAAACTCATAGGACTTGGATTGCATAGGTAGCTTAACGTAGTCTACAAATGGGCTTTGAATGAACTCTTGTCTGGTATTTATTAGACCTATGTTGTGCTCGTGAGTAATGAGGTCATAATCGTTGTAAATAATTATGTGTCTTGCCCTTGATCTTTGGATATAAGATGAGTTCTCGTTGCGACCGGCCAATACGAAAATAATTTCAGGAGATTCTATGTAAGGTTCCACGCAAAATGCTGACGATAAAACCCATGACGATTGAATAAGTGAACCGGCACATCGATAACGAAATCGACCGCTGGTGGTTTTCTTCCAGATTTCAATCAAAAATGGGAATTTTTTTAATGTGCAATCTTTGTCACAATCGTAATAATCATATATAGCTCCCCCAATACATAATGGTAAATAGTTTATGGAATATATAAATAGAAGTGTATACAAATGCCGTGACAAGTACATGACATGTGTCAAAATATATCCTCATTCGGCACTTTTGAACTCAATGTGCTAACAACAAAATAGGATTTAATATGTCAAATACTACAGTTTCGAGAAATTTCGGAATGTATGGTTTGGAGTTTTCATAATTATTTTTGTAGGATAACAAATTGCACACTTATTGAAAAAAGAATATTTTGCCTTTTGCTATTTTTAATTAATGGTATTAAAATATTTGAGTGTACGATTTAAAATCTACTGTTACTCTCGATGACTTTTTTTAAAGAAATGATTTTTGATATATTCGCAGAACTCAGAGATTTTTCTTGGGTTTTATTACGGATTTGAACTTCTGATTTGGAGAATGATCAATGTTCAGAATGCATCTATTACATCGACGTTGATTTATAGAGTATCAGAATATAGAGAACCAAAGCCAAATTTCCTAATTTCCTTTTTATTCATAAATTCACGATAAAAACAATATATTTTAGCATTTGTAATTTCAAGCAACATTTTTAATTAATTTTTTCCAACAGTATCAGTTTATTATTGCCCATTTTATGAAATTTCACACCCTGTAATAAAAATGAAGAAAAGATTGTCATTTTCAATTTTAAGGGCTTCTGCTTGTAATTAGGAAATTAAACTTTAAATATTTTTTGTTTTAAATTATGATTATTCTAATTATTCTATTCTGTCTTTTGTAAATTTCGATATTTTTTTTACAAACATCAAATGTTTTTCAAACTTTTTTGCTGTTCATTTTTTTATGAATCTAAAAATGAGTTACAATATGATTTAGGCGTTTGTGTTTGAATTTCACCTTAATTCTCCTAGATCCGTGTTTATGTACATTGTACTTCTTTTTGTTTGAAATACAGAACGTGTCCCTTGAAACCAAGAAAGATTAAAAAACACAACAAAGATTGCTCTAACGCATTTCGACAGCCAATATGTGATCTTCAGAGAGATACTCAGAGATACTTGTTTGTTTCTTAAATCGATTTTAAACTAGAAATTTCGACTTTGTACCAAAAATTTTTACTTTTTTCGGAAACTACTTTCTTTCTATAGAAATTGTGTGCATTTTTTGTCTTTTTTTTGGAAAAAATTTTCATTTCGACTCAATTTGGGCACGTAGATTTTTTCTAAAAATTTCAAGATAAATTTTGATAAGCAATAAAAATACATAATGCATACTTCCAAAATTTGAAAAAAAGTAATTAATGAAAATATCAATATGAACTATTGAGAGTTAAAATTTAAATAACTAAATAAAACATTCTTATGGATTTTTTTTAATTTATTTCTTTCCGATAAATTTTATCTTTTTTCAAAATTTCGAATTTATTTTTGATTGTTGTTATTATTTTTTTACATTTTGAACCTAACAAACCTAAATGTAGACTTCAACTAAAAATATTTATTCTTTGAGAGAATTGTTGTCGTTTTTGTCCTCAAATTTGGTGTAATAATTTTCTCTTCGATCACTTTCACATTGTTAGAATAAATAATACTTCTGTGTTATTTAATGTTTATTTTTTCTAAAGGTTAAATTATTTCCGCAATTTTGACATTCATGTCTTTAATTCGCAATGTTGCTTTTTTAAAATGTTAACTTTTTCATAATTTAAAGCTTACACTCAAAATTTCGACCATGAACTTTTTTAAATGAATTACAATTTTTTGGAAACTTCGCCTCTTCTCTTATAATTGTTGCTTTGCACTTTCAGTTTACACCATTTTCCCCTGAAAATTCGAATAAACTCCCCCCTTCTCTCAAAATTTAAACTTTTAAAGATAAGTTATTCTATTTTTGAAATTTCGAACATAATTTCAAAATTTCCATTTTTCATGATTCAAGATTAAAGTTGATGCGGCGTTCTTCAGAAAGTTTGCTTTCTTTCTCTAATTTAATTAGTAAACTTAAAATTTTTTTCATTACTTTCGAGTTATTTCAAAATTTTGTTTTTAATTTGGAAATTTTAACATTTTTATGAAAATATTACTGTGTACTTAATATTTTTCCATTCTCTTTTTTAAAATCTGAAGATTTATTTTATACACACATTTTTTTATCCGTAATGTCAATATTTCTATTCAAAAATATTCTTTTTATACATTATTATTTTTCTCAAATTTCGACTTTAATTTTAGACTCTGACTTTCATTTCGATATTTAAAATTTCGACTTTAACGCGAAATTTAAGTTGAAACTCAAATCATAAATTTTCATAACGTTTAGCACAATCGGTAACTTACCAATCAATGCACTTAATAGAAATGTTAGCTCTACTCCAACTCTTTTTGTTCAAATAAATTTTTGTGCTAATGTTACTTTCTTTATGTAGATTTTTAAAACGTGTGTAGAAGATCTGTATACACATCAGGCTATAAAAAACCGTAAATTCAATCGGAACGTTAAGAAACCAATTCGAATTTCTGCTTGTAACAGAAAGAAGATATTCAGAGGTTTACGCAATCTTCGGACAATTAAATAATGGCTTAGACTTATGCTATATTTATGCCACTTACATTAACAGCACTCTAGGATCCCTAAGTTGTAATCCGCGTGCACGAAAAAAGCAGTCAAATTCAAAAACAAAAATACAGGCGCTATAGAGCTTTAGTGGTGGAGCTCCAGAAGCATATTAGGAGCCGAAATATAAGAGAACGACTCCTTGCTAACAGATTATGTTCCCCTACTTCTGGTGGCGTGCGGCTCATAGGAAAGCTGGCCTACAGTCATAATCAGAGACTAAATAGACTGAACCTAACACGGTAAGCGGTGAAGCCAGTTGAAAGCCTGGTGAAAGCCTAGCTCCATCTAGCTCGCAATGCCCTCTTATTTTTTGACAGACCTTTGCGAAGATAACATCGGTTTTTTTTAAAGAAAATGGACTGTAAATATGGGGAAGTGTATTGTGGATCATTGTTGAAACCTCAGTGAACACATTAGTAAAGGAAAATCAAGAGTTTCATTCTTTGGGTAGGTAAAAATAAAATATATAAATATTCAATTATCGGCGTGCGCGCGTCGCCATTTCACTGCAATCATAACGTGTTTACAGCACCGGCTTAACAATATTGTACACAGGCGTCGCGTATTGAAAGAAAATTATTTTATTATTAAACCAAGATGTCTTTGAAAATAGTTCTCCAGAACTTTTACCAAAAAGCACTTATAAAAATTATCCTATTGGTCCAAAAGCCCCTAATTCTAAGTTTCATCTAAATCGTTAGAACCGTTACGCGGCAAGTTTCGTATTTATAAATTTTACTTAATCCGACCATATCAAAGAGTAGTGGAATGCACCTCCCCACTGCCCCGGATTTTAGCTTCAACTGTACGCATGAGATAACATTGAAACGTTCAGTCTACTTAGTCTCTGGTCATAATGGTCTTCAGTTTTATGTGTCATGCTTGAATGTACTAATATTTACACAATAGTAATGATGGTGGTGGTGACGATGGTGGGTACCATTGCACGTTGCATATTGTCATCCATATTCACAAAACAACATATTTTAACATCGATGTTGAAGTATGTAAAATATAGGTTAGTAGGTTTGGGAACAAATCATCAATTAATCTTTAATATTGGCAAAATGGAATAGAACCTTAAATCTTTGTAATAATAAAGATTTAATATTCGTTGCCTTTGTTATGTGTCTAATCTAACCTGATCAGTTTGGCAAGCAAAATCAATTTTAAGGAAAGACGAAATTTTAAATTCGAACTTTTAAGATACTCAAAGTGTTGAGGTTAAAATAAAAATTTGTGGCAATAACCTTAACCTTTGATAGAAACGGAACTTTTAACATTTTGGATTTAAAATGCAAATTTAGAGAAAGTTGAAATTTCTTATATTCTTGCAAAAATTTATCTTTACACCGAAACGATTTATTTTTGCTATTAAAGTTTCTTTTAAACTTGAATTATTAGAATTTTCAGTAAACATTTGTATTTATGTTTATTAATTTTATTTAACGTTTCTGCACTGCTGACGAGCTCAAACGAGAGCAAAACATCGATGTCCAGTGCTACATCCTTTTTTAATTTTTTATATTTTTATATTTTCATAATTTATCAAAAAGCAAATTTTTTTCATATCTAATTTTGGTCTTCTATTTTTCATTTTTTCCTATTCTATGTAAAATAAACTAAGCTAGTTTTTGTCAACCGTCATGACATGACGTTTTAAATAAATTTAGATATCGCGTCATATTTCAAAAACTGTTTTAGAATATTGTCAACAAACAATAAAAATTTAAATATTACCAAAATGGGTCGTAGAAATGTTGAATAAAATTAATTAACATAAATGTTTTCGACCAATATGAGTCCACCATGTATTTAGTTTGTAAAATCATTTTGGTTTTTAGGATTATAGTGGTTTTTAAAATTAAATATTAAAGTTAAAATGTAAAAACCAAAATACTTAAAATTTTAAGTTTTAACTGAAAAAAAAATTTTAAAATTTTGATGTAACACTTGAAATTAAAAACGATTTTTATAAACTTGTTGAAGATTTCAAATTTGTCTAGAAATTTTAATATTAATTTTTAATTTTTTCAAAATGCTTCTACTTAGGAGTCAAAATATTTAACCTAAAGGTAAAATTTCTAAGAACAACTAGTAATACTTTGACGAAAATTGAAATCCTGGAATTGTCGCCAAATTACGGATCACAATTAAAAATATTTCGAAAAATGTAAAATATTGGTAAAAAATTAAAACTAACAAAAAATGTCATGTATAAATAAAGAATTTCAATAAAAAATCAAAATGTCTCTTTGATTAAAACCAAAATTAAAATTTGACAATTTTTTTTGGCAATTTTTCTATATCGAGATTCTTTCAGGCTGTCCCTATAAAAGGTAAAAAGGAATCTGGCTAGCAACTATCGCCCTATCTCTTTAATTTCCGTTATATTCAAAGTGATGAAAAAGGTTATCAACATCGAGATTCTCAAATATCTGGAAGAGAATAGAATCATCTCGGACAGGCAATATGGTTTTAGACAACAACGCTCGACTGACAATCTACGAGCATTCATATCTGTAACTCAGCTATGGAAAAACATGGTGAGGCTAGGATTGTGGCATTGGATATTTCGAAGGCCTTTAACAGAGTCTGACACCGATCTCTTCTTTCCAAATTAACATTTTGTGGTATTCCTCCTGAACTCTATTATTTGATATCCAATTTTCTCGTTGACAGATCTCTTCAGGTCGTCGTCGATGGCATCTCATCCAAGACATTTGCCATTAATGCAGGGGTGCCTCAGGGGTCTGTCAGGTCTCCTACTCTGCTTTTGTTACACATAAACGATCTCTTAGCTTCAACTTCCAATGCTATATACAGCTACGCAGCTAAAAGTAGTCTAGTGTCACCTTTTTTCTCAGACAAAATGTTCGTCGGTGCTTTAGATCGACTAAGGAAACAGCAGGTAGTGATAATTAGTCGGGATCCTGAAATCATTCTGAAATTAAATAAGAAAAATCTGGTCGACTGCAATGCTTCAAAAACGCAGGCCACGGTTTTCTCTAAGAAAACATCAAGGAATCATGCGACAAACATACTAATGGACGGTAACATTTTTCCCATGAGCTTAAATCTATCTGTCTTAGGAGTGAATGTAAGCACTTACTTCTCTTGGGACGATTATGTGAGCGCCATTGCCAAATCCGCCTATTAGAAGCTAGGCTTCCCTTTTAGAGCTGAAAAGTACTTTACAACTCATCAGCTACTCACAATATAAAAAGCAATATATAAGGCCAACCCCAAAATACTGTTCTCATGTTTAAAATTCAGCCCCAAAGCACACTTTAGCTTCTTTAAATTCAATTCTAAGGAGAGCGATTCACTTAATTGATGATGAGAGTTTGACCGATTTCCTTGAAACACTAGAGCACAGGCCTATGGTTGTGACTTGTTTCTTCTCTACAAGTACTATCATGGAAGATTCCCACAAAAACAAATAGAATTGATCTTCCAAGAGCAAGGTTCCTAAGGCATACAAGACAGTCAAAGGCAGCGAATTCCTGGGCGGTCCAGCTTGACATAGTGAGGATTTCTGTCTACAAAGACCATTGTTTCTATAGAACTTTCAAGCTATGGAGCTCGTTACTGAAAGGATTTTTTGTCAAAAATTATAACCTATTCTTGTTTAAGAAGGGGGTTTATCGTCATTTATTCTTGTTTTGCGCATCCTGCTCGCAGTACTTTGAAGGCATAATGGGGTTACCCTTTGCGGGTAAATTAAACTTTAAAAAAATAATTTTAATTCAAAAATTAAAAGTTTTCACATTTAAATAGTGGAAACTAAAAAATAATGCTAAGTAAATAAAATTCTCATTTTCCAATTTTGAATAAAAATATCGAAAATTCAATATTATTTCCAGAACTTTAAAAAAATTATAAATTTGTTGAAAATTGTTTCGACTTTCCTCTAAAAAGTTTATTTTTCTCTTAACAAAATTTTTTTTAGAAATTCTAAAAGTTTTAGTTCCGTTTTAAATTTTGACCTAAAAAGCCAAAAGAAAACAAGAAATAAAAAAAAAACGAAAATGTGAATCTGTCTCTTAGAATTTCTGCTTTTTTCTCAAAATTTTAACTTTGTTTAAACTTGTTCTTTATAAAGACAAAATTTAAAAAAGTGGAAATTCATACGCCAAATTTAAAGCGGAAAAAAGTCAGAATTTATTGAGAAAAATCCAAAAATGTTTATAATGAAAATATTATTTTTTTAAAATTTTGATGCATTATTGTGCACACTGGGTTTTTATTTTTCTGTTATTTAATTTAAACTAAACATTATTACCTTTTTCTCAAAAGTCCAAATGAAAAGTTAAAAATTCGATTCAATAATTTTTAAAAATGTTTCTTAAAATTTGTTAATTAATCTTGATATTTTGACTTTATCACGATCTTTAAATTGTAATGTTGAAAAAGAAGTAATTCTAAAGTTAAACTTTATAAATAATTCGGGATATTGAAGAAAAATGAAATATCCAAAAATATGCGCAAGAATGATCATAAGCCCTTTCCTATCTTTTAAGGTTTTTGGAATTTTCAAATTGAATTTTAAAAATTAGATATAAAATTCCAAAGGTTCTTTCTTTTTTCTTAAAATTTTGACCTTAAATTTAAAATATAAATGAATAATTAATTAAGAATTCCAATCCTAAATTTGGTATTCCTAAGGAAAGACCAAATTTTCAAAGGAAAATCAAAATTTCGGTATCGACTTCCCCATTTCTAAAAAGTACGATACAGGACGGTTATTTACAGATATTTCATGCCGAGTGAGTAGTCCAAATCCTTGAGAATATTTTTTAATGATTAAATAATAAATATGTATTTTTTATATGAAGACTTTATAATATTTATTTAGCAAAAAGCAAAACCCCATTCTAGCACCATTAACACACTATTTTGTTATATTTGGATTATGAAGTAAAATAAACAAAGTAAGTCAACATACTTTACTAGAATACTCCCCAAATTGCTTCGTGTTACTTTTAAGCCTCGATATTTTATGAGTTACTCAGCTTGCATAATGTTAGCAACATATATTGTCCTAAGCAGTCTTCACGCAATAGTGAAAACCAGCAATTGATATACCCCTTGCGGAAAATACTAAAAAATGTAACGACACAATTCAGTACATATCTGAAATCGTTGAACATTACCACTGTAGAACATCAGTCAACTTATATGAGAAAAACACGACGTGGGGAGAATGTGTAAATCGAATGCAAGACGTAGGTATACCATCATTCAATATACAAATTCCGGATATCGTCGAGTTCAATGGGCCGAACACCGTCTTTAAACCGGAAACTTCCTTTGAGGAGAACAGAATTTACAACGTGTTCCTTTCAAGTCTAGGATCTTTCGAGGGTGTTTTTTTACAGCTTCAACAGATAAACTTTTGGAGAAACAGAGATAAATTGATAGTCATTATAAGCGAAGACGTCGATGAAAAAACTGAACAAATGCTCCTCAATGCTTTCCACTTTAGCCTCAGATATTTCGCTTTAAACATGGTGATTCTTCTCAACCGAAGTAATCTGGAAGCGTTTACTTACGACCCTTTCGGTAGTCGATTTATCGTGAAGATTGAAAAACGTAAACCGTTTTACGATAAAATGGCCAACTTTAATTTATACAAGTTGAGAATTACTTATTTCAACTCTATATTTAAAGATCCTTGGAAAAATCCAGACTGGCTTTTTATAAAAGAGATCTCCGCACGTTTTAATTTTTCTGCTAGATATTTAAATCCGAGTACAAGGGATTCTAAAGGAAGAAGCTTAGATAATAGATTTACGGCAAGCGCTTATGATGTTCAAAATAACATAAGCGACTTATGTCTGAAATCTAGGGTTTATGCAGAAGATTTTATGAATTTCATCGAAGGCACTTACCCATACTTTAGAGGTGACTTAGCGTTTATTGTTCCTGTACAGAAGCAGAGTGATGAAAAACCATTCTTTCGTTTGCTGTCGATGCAAGTTTATCTCCTTTGCTTATTTAGTGCCGTCATATTTTGCGCTTATATTATCATAACAACAAAAACAATGAATATGAAATCTGACACTCCCAGGACCATAATAATCACTCTTTTAATATTTTTAGCGAAATCTGCTCCAGAGCTGAAAATTCCCCATTACAAATTTTGGTTCCTAGTCATGCTAATTGGTTCTTTCATGATTAACATTTTTTTCCAAACAGAGCTCACCATGATGCTGACCTTAAGTTCAAAAACCAAGGAAATTGACTCGTTGGACGATCTCGTCAAGAGTGATTACAAAATTTACTTGACCGATCGCTTCACAGCCATACTGACAGCGAATTTGGATAAAGATTTATTACGTGTGTTGTTTCCACGGTTTGAATTAGTAGCTGAAAAGGATCAGCTTACGATTCCGTTTCAGAAAATGGATGCAGCTCTCCTTAGTCGTGAGGACACTGTTCGGTATGCAACCGCACAAAAGGAAACTTTCGTTAATGGCAAAAGCATGTACAGAGTAATGAAAGAGAAACCTATTCCTGCTTTGAGTTGTTATATTGTGCAGTTCGGGTCACCGTTGTTGCCAAAAATCAATAATTTTTTGAGCAAACTGTTTGAACATGGTATTTATCTTCACTATGAGGATATAAGTTTTGGTTCGTGGAGAGCCAAAGGAAAACGTTTTAAAGCTTTAAGTGGATACAAAATAATTGATCTCGTTTCTTTGAACCAGTGCTTTTTTCTGCTAGGTGCCGGTTTAGCGCTGTCTACTTGTTTCTTCTTCTTAGAACTTCTTCAAAAACGGCATTGCAAGGTGCAGTTTTAACTTACACTATTGTGTTGTGAATTTATGTCAGTAAAACAAAAACTATTTGAAAAAAAACTTCTTATGTAGTTTGGTCAGTTTTGTAGTATTTACTATAATAACAGCACATATACTTCTGTTGCTTTTTTATTCATTGTGATTTATGTTCGGAATGATTGACGTTCACTGATGTTTTCTAAGGAAGCTAAACATTAATGTTTTTATATCGATGTCAGTGTATGTAAAAGAATTCTCAATATTTAAAATATAGGGGCGGTAGTTCGAGACAAGAGTTCACTGTTTTAATTTCAACAAGAGAAAATTATAGAAATTTAAAAAAATTATAGGTTAAATGTCAAAAATTTGATTATATTTAATTAAAAATTTGTTGACTAAACTTGAAATATAAAGTTTAATAAGATCAAAATTTTGAAACATTTGGAATTTAAAGACAATATTTTGAGATTAAAGGGTTAAAACTTTGATCTTGAAAAAGGAAGCCGAAATTAGAGATGACATTTTAAGTTAAATTTTAAATGTGAAGATTAAATTAGAACTTCCGGAAAAGATCCTCAGCAAAAATGCAGTAACAAGGCAATTCCCAAAATTTAGTTTAAATTTTCTTAAAATTTTAGCTTTGAAATTTAAATGTTATCTTATGATTAGCGACAGGAAGACCATATTTAGATTACAATGTACAAGATTAATGAAAAATGCTACAAATAAATCGTTTTGTGAAATTTAATGCAAAATAATTTGTTTTCGTATTCCTGAGTATACTACATTTCTGTAATACTTTTTTATATGTTTAAAATGTCTGATTTTTAAGCATTCTTTAATTTCTGAAAATTTATAATAAGCAATTCAATTTTCAAGGATATTCCTTACTTCATTTACTTTCATGATACTAAAGTGATTAACAGATATTTTATTGACATGCCATAAATATTTTTCGTTTTTAAAGATTATAAATCATATGAAATTTATGACACATGTCATTCAACTAAATCAACTTATAAAATCAGACTTAGAAAAATGAACGAAAGAGACAATGAAAGCCATGCTTATAAAAGAAATATGTTTCTGTGAGATGTTTTATTATTATTACAAATGAAAAGGTCATCATTTTAGAAATCAGTAACATTGATAATTGGATATATAAAATTTTGGCAAAATTAATTTTAAAAACCTTATTTCTTGCTTATATAACAGAAGAAAATTTTAAATTTGTCCAATATTAAGTAAGTATTAAATATGAATACCAATAATAACACTGGGAGCATAAATTTCGTGGTCTTAAATCTGTGACTTCTGGATTCTGGCTCGTTGTGGGTTGCCTAAAGTTTAGGCCAGAACTTAGGCCACTTTTTCCGGTCTCATTATGCTATCCTCGTGATTGAGGTGTCTTTGGTCATATATTCATTCAGCCACCCAACTTTGTTGAGATTGAAGAACGTCCCTTGGATGCGCCTCTCTCAAACTGATCACACTAGGCCAGAAGTCCCCCAGCGTGGATCCTTTGATTGATGCTAGTGCCAGGCAGTGACACATCACGTGTTCGACACTCTCATCTTCTTCTGAACACCCCCTAAAATTCGGGTCGTTTATAATTCTTATTCTTTGGAGCGGTTTGTTTAATCGACAGTGACCTGTCCAAATCCCTACAAGTTTTCTTGTTTTCTACTAATTTTTGGTTTCTGAATCCAAAAATAACCTTAGTTTCTATCAGGTCAACTCTTAAATCTACAGGATATCCTCTTCTGGTCTCTTGTCTCAAAAGTCATATAAAATGCTTATATAAAGAAAAATAAAGATAAAAGTAACTAAATAGACTGTTTACAAATAACAATTTTGTTCATGCAAAAGCTAGCTGGATATTACTTCAAGTCGAATTGTGTTTATAAAACTGTACTCTCTTCACCTAACAGAAGTAGTTAGATCACTCCCATAAATAAAGCGAAATAATTCAATTAGTTGTACTTGAAAATCCCACATCACATCACATAAACCAAAATAAGATAGGTCGTGTCATTAGTAATGTTGACTTTTAAAGTAACAATTATAACCAAATGAGTTTTGTTTTTTGTACTATTTCATTTAAAACAACTGGCATGGAAAGTCATCTTATAATTTTACACAAATAATCAGAGGAGGGCTTTGTTGAAGATGTTCTCTTCTGCCTTGTCTTAAAGAAAACTGGATATTATCAGGAAGAAATTTGTTATGAAGCAAACATAGTTATGGCAGAACTTCTGGGTGTTGTTTATCAGGCTGGTATTATTCTGAGCTACATATGTGACTAATCAGATGGCAAAGGAACCAACATTACTGTTCTGCGATTGCTTCCCTATCTTTGAGAATTTAATCCTATCGAATTGTAATGCAGGCAAATAAAAGGCTAAGTGATTAGAAATAACACAACCTAATTGCATTAAATAAAGAATAATTTTAATGTAACGATTTATTAATTTTTTGCACAACACTATCCGACTTTTTATTTTCTGCGACATTTTTACTAGGTAAAGCACTATATTATTAATTTGTGATATTGTGTGAACCTGTTTTTTTTGACGGGAAAGTTGCCTTACTATATTTGTTGAGTGAACAGAGGATAGTAAAGTTTTTTTTTACCAAGCGTTAAACAAATTTATCAATATAAAAATTTTCGAATGTCTTCTTTAGTGTTTATTGTGTGGACATTTTTGTCTGAAGATTTATGCACCAACAAAAGTTATTTCATTGCATTTTCACCTTTGCATCCCATCTACCTTGATACTGTGACTTTCAGGTCTTAGTGGAATCGTTCATCTAGCTTATCACTGAACCAAGATTTTTCACCAAGTTAGCCATGTTATGTAAAAAATGCAATTTGATACATACTAATGTTGCAACTAGACATTTTGAAACTCTGTAAGAGCTGCTGGTCAATTTCGATGTTATTCTAAGCTCTTGTATTTCCAACAAAATCTCTAATGCACAGACCAATAGGTTTGAACATTTATTAGATTCAAAGTTTGGAAACCAAATACCGGTTTCAATCTTGTTAGATTTCGTCAGTTTGGTGTATCCAATTTGAATGCTAACAAATGTTCCGACAAGTAAGTACTAAAGAATTCACGGACTCTTAGTACCACCACCTATTGGTTCAGAGAGAAACTATGGCAACCCCCGACAACAGTACTTTCTTGTCGGAACATTTGTTAACATTCGACTTGGATATACCAAACTAACCAGATCTAACAAGATCTAAACCGGTATTTGGTTTCCAAACTTCGAATCTAATAAATGTGCAAACCTATTGGTCTGTGCATTAGAGATTTTGTTGGAAATACAAGAGCTTAGAACAACATCGAAATTGACCAGCAGCTCTTAAGAGTTTCAAAATGTCTGGGAACTTTTTCCCAGAGAGCATCCGTTTCGCTAGGTGGCAGTGTTTCATCTGTTGGTAGTTCAGCTTCCTATGATTTACTATACACGCCTGGAGGGCTGCATAAATTTGTAGTCTAGGTTGCATTCTACTTGCATACAACAAAATCTCTGACAATATTTTTCGAAGCCAATAAATCATTCTTTTGAAATTCTGTCATTGTTGCGATCAACGGCTCGTTTTAAAGCAGATATTGAATTTGGGGACCATCAAACACATCGGCTTTAATCCTTGCAAATTACAGTCTAATAAATACTTAAAACAATCTGCCTATATTGACACCAATTTAACAAACTGCTTCTTAAGACCCAGTTTTATATACAGAAGTAGAAATATAATGTTATTTCTGGTTAACAAGTTACTGGTGTAGAATGTTTGAATTACTAGACTTCAGTTTACATCTGGGAAACAAATTGCACTGCCTCCAATGGTTGTCACGAGATCTCTGTTCCACATCGACAAAGAGCAGGGATCTTTAGTATATCCGCGTTGGTAACCAAGGAAAAAGCAGGAATGTCAGTGCAGATGATCCATTAGTGAGGGTGATATTGTGATAAGTTAATGACTCTCTTTTTGCCTTTATATTGTTTACGCAAACAAACTAAGTGGTATATTAGGACTTCGCCAAATAAATCTCCATTGTGGAGGAGGATAAATCAACAATAAGTGATCAACGACATGTGGATGCAGAAGGCAAGGACAAACCATTGCATTAAAGACCTTAAGGGTATCTTTAGTACAATTATCGCAGTACTACAACCAAATAGAATAATCATCACGATATTCAAAACTAAATATTCTGGTGTTAAAAGTTTCCCAATCGGATCTCTGGGGAAACAGAGGAGAACAATATTATGAAAGTACCAACCAGTAATATAAAGGTTGGAACATGGAACGCAAGGAGTGTTTTTGCATCAGGAAAGCTACAACATTCACAAAAGACATGTCAAGACTAAAATTGATGTATTAGGAGTAACCTAAGTTAGATGACCAGGATATGGATGCTGTAGACAAGCAATGGCACATTCTATTACTCAGGAAACAACGATTTGACTCATATGTATGAAGTTGAAGTGACCGTAGACAAAGTCAGTTCTAAACTTCATACCATACTCAGATAGGGTTATGATGCTACAACTGAAACACTTAGGCAATATGAACATCGTACAAACTTATGCGCCAACAGCAGATAAAGAGAAAAACGTAATTGAAGAATTTTACACTGAGTTAGAGGCAAATTCAAACAGCATTAAAAATCATGACCTTACAAAAATAATGAGGGATTTTAATGCAAAACTATGCAAAGACAAGGTAAGGGACACACGGAACGATTTGGACTGGTAGAGAGGAACAATAGAGGAGATCGACTATAGAATTCTGCCAAGACAAAGATCTCATGATTGCAAATACCTTGTTTGAACTTTTAGATCGTAGATTGTATACTTGGGAATCTCCAATGGACAGCCCAAAAAATACAATGAAAAACTAAATTGATTACATCCTCATCAACAACCGCTATAAAAATTGAGTTAAAGCTGCAGAAGCTTACCCGAACGCTAATATTAACTTTGAACACAACTTAGTTATAGCCAAAATTAATATAAAAATGAAAAAATCTCCAAAATCCAATTTAATTATATAGACACAAAACTTCTGAAAGACCTTAAAATTCACGATTTGGTAAAAGAAAAGGTAAACGTATGTATGAGAAACATTAGTATACAGGGCGGAGTCAATGTAGAAGAAAAATGGAATACCATTTAAATAAAATTAGAAACAATAGCTAAAGATCATTTAGTAGGCAAGATTCCTAAGAAGAAACCCTGGATAACATCAGAAATCCTGGACTTAATGGAAAAAAGAAGAAAGAACAAAAACAATGTAGATGGATATAAATCACTGCATAAAGAAATACAAAAGAAAATTAAAGTAGCTAAAGAGAGCTATTTAGTCAGTCAATGCGAAGAGATAGAATTATTGGAAAAGAAATTCGATTGATTCCATATGCACAAAAAGGAAAAAGAATTGGCTGGATGTATCATGAAACGAATTATTGAAAACTTGATTAGGGACGCAGATGGGACATCTAATAGCAGACGAGGAAAACAAACTAAAGATATGGAAGATGTATTTTACAGAACACTTTTATGACGACAAACTTCCAAAGCCAGTCTTAGAAGCTCACAACGCACACCTGACAATATTAAGGTCAGAAATATAATATAGCTTTAGAAAATATGAAACCTGGTAAAGCTGTTGGCCGTGATCAAATACCGATAGAGTTTATTAAACACTTTGATGACGATGTAATTAATATGTTCTTCTCAACTTGCTTAACAACATATATGTAACAGGCAAAATTCCTAAACAATGGTTATTGTCCACCTTTGTACTTCTTTCCAAAAAACCAAACCCAAGAGTATGCTCAGGTTATCGAACCATCGCGCTTATGTCTTACAGCCTAAAATTATTTCCAAAAATCATCCATAAAAGAATATATAGAAAGATTGAAGATGTTGAAGATTGAAGATGTGAAGGATTGGGGACCAGAGAGGCACTGCTTGGACTTGACGTTCTATTCCAGCACTGTCTAGATTACAAACCAGGATGTATTTGCATGTTACATTGACTTTGAAAAGGCTTCTGATAAAGTGAAACATAATAAGTTAAATCAATTGCTTCTCGGCAAAAAGATTGACTCGGATGACGTAAAAATAATCAGCAATCTATATTGGGGCCAAAGAGCTAATGCAAAAGTAGAAACACAACTAACGGATGAAATAGGGTACGACAATAATGCATTTTATCTCAACCCTTATTTAACCTCTACAGTAATGCCATATTAACCGAAACCCTGAAAGAATGTCAATAGTCAATAAATGAAGAAAATATTAACAACATAAGATATGCTAATGACACCGTTCTACTAATAAGCAACTTTAGAGACATACAACACCTTCTCGAAAAGCTAAATGATCGATGTAAAGATTATGGGCTAAAAATAAATTTTAATTAAACCAAATTAATCGGTGGTCACCAAATCACTACAAATCTGACAAATCTAACAATATAGAACACTATCATAGTAAATGTTCAGACATATAGATATCTTGGAATTGGATAGATCAATCGGGGAATCAAACAAAAGAACTAAGGTCAAGATTGGTATTTTTAAAAATAAAAAAACTATTCACCAGTCGAGACTGCTGCGTTGCTACGTACTCTCCACGCTTTTATATGGAGTTAAAGCATGGACCCTCAAGAAGAACTATATACATAAACTACAAGCCTTTAAAATGTGTTGCTACTGAAGAATGTGGCGTACCCCCTGGACAAAAAAATCACTAATGTCACAATTCTGAATAAAATGCTAAAAGATTACGAAATCATTAACAGTATTAAAAGAAAACAGCTCCAATATCTGGGCCACATACGGAGAGGTTCCAAATACACGTTTCTCCAATTGATAGTTCAAGGGAAAATTAGTGGAATGTGGGCAGAACAATCAACTATTCCGAGCTGTAGTTAAAAAGATTAAAATAGCTGTGATGATAGCAAACCTAGGAGATTCAACATAAGAAGAAGAAGTGAATGAGAACATACTTTAATCTTGGAGTTATCAATAAAAAATGGCAAATAGTTGCATTTTAGGGTGAAATTTTCAAAATTTCCATTAATTAAGGCACGTTATGGCAATACCCCATTTCATTATCACTAAGTAATCTTCAAAAATATTGCACTTACTCTAGGATCGAAAGTATGATACCTCTACAAAACAGCTCAGAAAATCGAACTTAACAGAAATTATGTTGCAAATTGTTTCCTAGTGTAATTAATCATCATTTCTTGCATTAAGATTATCACTGTCAGCATTGCGTTACCAATATGCTCCTAATATTAAAACACAGCAGTATATGTTGTACTCTTTATTTAATTCGCTAGTTTATGTAGCAATTTGTAATAAAATACAACAAAGCGTAAACCGGTTTTAAGTGGCTGTTTATATTAAATAGCCTATGGTGGCCATTACTGCATTAAAAAAAAGTTAGACCAGGTAAAACTAATTCAAATAAATTTACCTTTTAACTACTCTGCTCTAAATCTGCTCAAGTGCAAATGTATATCTCTTAAAACAACTGAACACAAAGTAGGAAAGCTTCAATTAATGGTGAAACAGCTCTTTGTTTGTCACTGCAGACAAGACCTTTTAAAATATTAATCCGAAGCCGAGGAAAACCTCAGTTCTTTCTATTGAAGTGTGTGGACAAACAAATAGCCATTAAGTGCCTAAGTTGCATTCTTTTAAACGGAAATGGTGTTTCCTAATAACAGAAAATGTAACGCTGTTAGAGGAGCAATCAAGCTATTTTCTTAGCATTCATTTACAGACGACTGCTTTAGAAAATTAAATGTATAGCGTCTCCCTTCGGTGTATTTCCCATGTGTCCAGGTTGGTTGAAATAACTTGAGTGATTTCTCAAATATGCATCAAGAAGCTTTAAAACTTTATATATAAGTCGATAATAATTACATTTGAGATATTTTTGATGTTTACGAAAGCGTTTTATTGTCTTGTTCCGGGAAATCTTTTTATTCAACTTCTAAATTAGGAGACAACCCTAATAAAACGATATTTCAGCAGCATTATTATTGCTTTCTTTTTTCTGTTTTCAAACCCTAACAAGAGGATAATTATAATTTCCTTTTGGCTCCTCAACTTTTACGTATGTATAACTGGAGTTTTTAATAAAAGTTCCGTGAGTTGCCATCAACAAAATGTTATAACGAAGTCACCTTACTCAGAGTGTTTTAGTCATATCATTAATATTAAAAGATAAAGAAAGATGATTTGACTATGTGAGAATTTTTTCTAGTATAACTACCTTAAAAAAATTCAAATTATAGCTATTCGGCTTATCGCAGCTAAGCGACAGCTTTAACACAGCTGGATGGGGCGACAGCTAAGCCATAACTTGCAGTTGGGAATACGGGATCAACAAATATTGTTTAGGATAAGAAACATGAAAACATGCGCCTGATTATGCGATATTTTCGTCTCCAAGAGGCCCGAAGAAGTCGTTGGATGATTGGCAATAACACATGAAATTTGGATTGCAGAAGAAAGTTAATGTGCAATCGCAAACAGTGCGGAATATTAAAAAAAAAAATTAAGTGCAAGTGCCTAATATTCGAAAAATATTTTCAGACGACGAGAGGTCTTATTAAAGCATGTATTGTTTATCGGCAAGGACGAAGCAATTTTTTCTTCATAGACCCACAACCCTTAACAGCTCGAAAAAATATGCTCTGGAATATTCCTTGGTAAAACTGTGCCTACCCAACGTAATTAAATGTTTATTAAGATGTTTTATCGCTGACAGTTTCATAAACAACCACATGCTTCAAGGTTAAATAATATGGCTATTCGAACATTAAACATTAATTTTGTGGATTCATCAATATTTATTATTTTAAAATTCGTTTTTACACTTTTTTTAGAAGAGGTTCATCATTTTTATACATTTTTATATCACTTATTTTTTATGATGACTGTTTTATTTTTGATCAGGCTGATTGATCAAAAAAAAAACCAAAAATATGAAATAGACAGAAAGAGTAAAGTCGACGATTTTGAATTTCGAGTTTTTTCTTCAAAAACTGACTGTATCGAAATTTTGACTTCACTCCTGAAATGTTGACCAGAGAAAAATAATTAAAATTTCGGAAAAACGTTGAGAATATATTTAGAACTGCATTACAAAATCCATTCGGAAATTTCTGGTGACAACAGTTTACAGGTAAGTCAAAGCATTGAAAAGATACTTTCTAAAACACTATTTTCTAAATTTCAAGCGTGAAGTTGAAATTTTGCTTTTATGTCGAATTTTTATGCAAGGTAGAAGACAATCTAGACTGCCAAATTCAATGCAGCCCTCCAAGCATGTATAGTGAATCATAGGTAGCTAAATCTACCAAAAGTTGAAACACTGCCATCCTAGTTGAAGTGGTTGCTCTCTAGAAAGTTTCCCAGAAAACAACGATTCTAATGCACAGACCAATAGGTTTGAACATTTATTATATTCGAAGTTTGGAAACGAAAGACCGGGTTCGATCTTGTTAGATCTCGTCAGTTTGGTATATCCAATTTGAATGCTAACAAATGTTCCGACAACTAAGTATGTTTAAATCTAGTGGTCTGTGCATTAGAATTTTTGTCTTCTGGGAACTTTTCTAGAGAGCAACCGCTTCGCTAGGTGGCAGTGTTTCAACTGTTGGTACTTCAGCTACCTTTACACTATACACGCCTAGAGGGCTGCATGAATGTGCAGTCTAGGTTGTATTCTACTTTCGTACGACATTGTTAGCGATGGCCATAGTTTTCTTTATGGAGCAATAGGTGGCGGTAGTCTGAGAATCCCACGCTTGACGTTTGTTGATTCTCTAGTACTTACTTGTCGAAACATTTGTTAGCATTCGAGCTGGATATACCAAACTGACGAGAACTAGCAAGATCGAAACTGGTCTTTGGTTTCCAAACTTCGAATTTAATAAATGTTCAAACCTATTGGTCTGTGCATTAGAATCGAATTTTTAAGTTAATGTCAAAATTTTCAGAGAGAAATGCGTCATTATTTAATTTCTAAGATTTCTTCTTTAGTTTTTGTCAGACTGGTTAATTATTGTCGTCACCCTTTAGTTTATCTATTTTTTAGAAAACCTGTTCTATTTTTTGCCAAACTAATTAATTAAAATCCATATATAGTAAAATAGAGGCAAGTTATTTATAAATTAGTTTCAAATGAATGGGAATTCAAATAATGATACGATTTAAAACGTAAACATTTCTTATCCATTTGTTGGCAATATTATCTTTTACCAGTTTACCCATGGACGTAGACAGAATTTCCTTCAAGGGGGAGGGGAGCAATTAATTATTCTAAAAAATGTATGAGCAAAAAAAACTTCCGGCTGAGAAGTATTTTCACTTAAAAACTACACAAACTGGAAAGATGCAATTTCCAGATTAAAGTCGAAATTTTGAAAATGAACCAAACTTAGAAAAAAACCCTTCGGAGAATTTTCAGAAATGTAGAAACTTCGAAAAGTCAACGAAATTTCCAAATGTAAAAAAAGTGTCAATTTCCAGAACAAGTCGAATTTTGATAAAAAAATTTCAACTCTCACATATTTTACTCTATATTTGTTATTTATTTTATTCCTGAAATTTACAAGAAAACATTTCTTTATTTTTCCTAAAAATATTATTCTCAGATTTTAAGATTTCTATTACAGTTTTGATTTAATTTTAGCAAAATAAACGAATTTTGTGAAAAAGTAGAAATCTTCAAAAAAAAACAAAATCAATTGTTAATGGAAACAAATAACAAATGTCGAATTTTGAGATAAAAGTTGAAATTTGGAGCATAAAAAGAATTTCGAATAAGTTAATATTATCGGGAATCGAATTAAAAAAAAACAGGTAACCAACCACACGAACTTCGTAAAAAAAATATTTACAAAAAAATACGTTGCAACGATCGCGCTTTCTATAAAGTGCTATCGTTACAACGTCGTTGGTTGTGTAACATTTTTGAAATATTTTAAATTTTCAAAAGAAAGTCCAACTTTAAGTGGAAAATTGGAATATTGAGAATAAACTAGTAATTTCGAAAAAGAACGGATTCGAAAATAAAATTTGGAAAAGTCAGAATTTTCAGTAAGAAAAGTAATGACCTAACCTTTTTCAAAATCCTCGAAAAATTCTCTAAAAATCATAAAAGTCATAATTTTTAAAGATCTAATTTTATGAAAAGACGTAAATTTCAGAAAAGATTCGAATATTGAGAATTACGAATGACAATTACGAAAAAACATTTTCTTTAAAATTTTAAACTAAGTAAAGACGTTCATTTTACAAAAAAAATTTTCTCGAAATTTTCGAAAAATATTTTATTAACATTTCTATTGACATTCCAAGTCTAATTTAGAGAGAAAAGTGATATATTTTTGAGAACCACAAAACATCTTATTGGAGCCGAAAGGTCGAAGACAAATATTCAAAATATGCCAAAATTTTGAAATAAATAACATGTTTTTGAAACAAAAGTTTAAAAAATACAATTCTGAAAATAAAATCAAAATTTCGAAAAAGACAAACTTTGAAGAAAAGGCGAAGAAAATTTTGAGAAAAAACACGAATTTACTAGGAAAAAGTCAAAATTTCTAGAGACATTAAATATTGGATATTGAAATAAAAATCAATTATCGTAAAAAAGGCAAACCTTAAGAAATTAAAAATTGATATACAAATCTTGTCCCCTAAAACCAAGAAAGATTAGAAAAGGCAACAACAGCTGCTCTAACTAGTTTCGATTGGCAAGCTATGATCTATGATACCTTGGCTCTTGAAACGCGTTAGAGCAACTATTGTCGTGTTTAGGTTTTAAAAGACAAGATTTGTGCATTATTTTTTGAAGATAACCAAGGACGAGCCCTTTCCATCCAAAAACATAATTAAGAAAGCAGTCAAAATGTTTAAAAAATCAGATTCTAAAAGATTGAAATTTTCAGAAAAAGCTAAATGTCCAGAAAATTATCGTAATTTAAAAAAAACCAAAATTTCTCGAAAACTTCTAAATGAACATAAAATTAAAAACTTTTTAGAGGAAGTTAAATTTAAAAAAAGTCAAAATTTTGAAAAAAATAATCGACTGAGAAAAAGACGAAATTACTAGAAAATAATCGAAATTTTGCGGAAAACATCTAAATTTCGAGAAAAAGCTTTTAATCTTACAATTAGTGAAAATGTGAAATTTCTAGGAGTCAGCTTGTATTAAAATTCAGAAAAAAAGTAAATTTAAGAAAAAAAATCAAAATTTAAAGAAAAAAAGCGAATTTTCTAATCAATATTTATTTTCTCTTAACTGCTCGTCAGGCATAAGTAAGACAGGCGCCCTACCTTGCCTCAATGTGGCGTCAGAAAGTGTCCAATATTGTGATGAAGAATAAATTTCCAGATTAAAGTCCGAATTACGAAAAGGAAGCTCATTTTAAGGAAAACGAAACACGTCAAAATTTTGATATACGTCGAAATGTTGACAAACTAATTGAAACTTCCAGAGATTTGAATCAAAATAAGAGTTGAAATTTACAAAGAAAATGCTTTCGCATTTTTTGTCCTTTTTACAATAATTTTAAATTTCCAATAAAACATAGTTTGCTATCAACAGATCGATTAAATTTCGAGGAAAGGGCAAATTATAAAAAAACAAACTAAAAGCACAATGAAAAGAGTCAACATTTTTAGAAAGAAAAGTTAGAAAAAACAAATTTTGTAAAAAATATGTAATTTAAGAAAAAAGTCAAAATTAATGAAAAATATTTTAAGGAAACAATGAATTTTGAAGCAGAAAAAAAATCCAAATATAAAGAAAGATAATTTTTGGAAAAGGTACTCCAGCTGAATACATATAAATGTTCGGTTTGAGGCATGAACCAGAAACGCGGGCAAGCGCCCCATTCTGCGCTATTCTAGCTATGCCTATGAGTTTACATATCCTTGCATCTGATTTGTTGACCTATGAAGTCGTAAAAATTTATTACAAATCAGCACCGCCCTATCAGTTGAAATTTATGGGTTGGGTCTCTATTAACAAGTAACAATTTTTTTGCTATTTTCTCTGTTCATTAAACTTTTCTATTAAATGGTTAAAATTAATCACACTATGAAGCGAGACATCTTTCTTGAAAAAATCTAGCGAACAGTATATCTACAGTGCTTCATGTATAATAGATTTTCAATTTACTAAATTTTTTGCACTAAAAGGCCTTTCACCATACATCTCCTCAATCGTTTAAAATACGTTCGCTGAAAGAAAGTGGGATAAAATGTGGCCATTATGGAACGAGACACATTTGCGACTAAAAAATTATTATTTCGTACATACATTTATGTGTTAACTTAGACCACGAGGGGCAAATTTTATTTTATATAGCTCAAAAGAACAGTTGAAAAATACTTGTGTACATGAATTTTTAAAGTGGAAAATGTATTTGGCGAGAATTATTTGACATTTCATGTTATTTTACTGGAGAGGTTACTTACGTTAGCTGTGTTGTCAACGTGTATTTAAGGCACTAATGGACTTTCGGACCCAAATGTATGCACAAAGCAACCTACATTTACTTTATTATCAACTTGTATTATGTGCACAAATATCCATTCGAACAGAGGACGTATGTGTAATGTGTACGCATATAAGTTAGAGTTAATTATTAACTCTAGAAAATTTCCTTTGAAAACCAATCTGAATACAATTTGAGAACTTTTGTAGTATAACATTAATAATTGCAAAAAATTATTTCTTTTCTGCTACATAATTCGTTTAAAAATTTGTTGCTTATGAGAAAAAAGGAGTCAATACTTTTGTTGGAAAAGGCCACATCGTTTAAAATTAGGTTTGGTAGAACGAGCAAACTTGACAGAATACTTAGATTTTTGAAAATTTTGATATATTTATCAAAAACTGACTTTAGGTCGAACGTTGACGTCAATCTCAACATTTTTACATGGAACTTGAAATTTTGAGAGAACAAAGTCGAATTTTTGTGAGAATGTCAAGAAAATATTCGAAACTGCTCCATTAAAGTCTTTCTAAGAAATTTTTAGTTATGACATTTTACAATTAAAGTCGAAAGTTTTAAAAAATAATTTGTAGAAAAAGTATTCTTCAAATTTCAAGCCCATCGTTAAATTTTTGCTTTAACGTCGAGCTTTTCAGAAATACTATCGAAATGTCGAAATGAAAATGGAAAACTTTTAAATTTCTTGAAAAAATTTATCCAAATGATTATTATCGAATCAAAAGAAAATCTTACTTTTACCACATCGGTAATTAATGATAATCACGCGATATGTAATTCGCCAGCAGGAGTGTCATTGACAAGCTGATTAGCAGCAGAAGCATCGAGCACGTTGAGATTAAAATCCATACAAACTGAAGTAGGATGCAACTTGAAGGTTACAAAGGTTTATGCGTGATGTAACGTTAATTCTTTATGGGTTTGCATCATAGTAAACTCCATTAGATACAAGCACCCTCGGCGTGACATGTGCTTGGGTATATTAAACTAAACAAATAATATCAATTAAATATTTTGTAATTAAAAAGTCGAACGTGCTAAAAGTTAGAAACTTGGATACCCAATAAATCATATATCAATTCCGGAATCCATAGGCCTCATCACCATACATAGGAGGTCAAGGGTGGGCGAAACTAGTCTATAGTTTTGTAGTTACAAATTTTTTCTAAATTTCAGCAGGTTCGCTGCTTAAATATAAAACATTTAATTGACATTTAAGTTGATAACTGCTTTCTTCCTTATTTTCCAATTTTAACGAATGTGGTTTTCACAGTAAACCTGACCTGCTACCAATAAACCAGTTATATTAAAAAAATTAAATTATTTAAAAAAGTAATGGGATTACTGATAAAGATATTAAAATCCATGATTGGACAGAAATAAAAATTTTTTATAACCAACAATATATTTTAAAAATGTTTAGCCCATGATTTTCTTATGATTAGTCAAAAACTGCTAACCTTAAAAATTTTGAACCTAAAATCTACTTAAAAGTTTTAGTTTTAATTTAATTTTTTTATTGTTCTCAGTGACAATTTTTCTCTAAGTTACAGCCTGCTGAATATCACCTTAAAATTTGAAATTTTTTATATCTCTTAATAAGTGTCTAGTAGTATATTTAGCTTGGATATAATATTAGATTCAACTTGTGAAATTCTGGTGATAAAATACCGTAGTGCATCTTCTTTTTTAAGTTCCCATTTTTAAAACAGCTCCTTAAATTTAATTAAAATTCCCTGAGCATTTAATTTATTTTGCGCGAGCATTTTCGCTTTTATCTGACAAATTTTTATATTGAAAACTAAGTTTCATGGCGAAAAAAAAAAATATAAAAAAGAGTTACTTCTTCGACACTCTTTGTCCAATATGGTAAATAAAGTCAGATTAGAATAAGATTAAATAAGTTGTTTTAGTTTATCAAGAGATAAATACGTCGGAACTCCAACGTAAAAAGTTTAAAAACTTATTTAATTTCCAGGATTTTAATTAAAAGGTTAACGTAATTTGATTAATTTGATTAAATTTTAACGTAAGTAAATTATCTACCTAACTTGCGTTTTAAAGAAAAGGTTCTGATAAAACTTGAAATGTTAACGGAATCTAATACAATAATAAACTGGCTGCTATTTTGACTTTCATAAATAAATTTTTATTTCAAGTACAACCGTCTTTTTATAACGTTATATGCTGATTTAAATAATACAAAAATCCATACAGCGATAGGCCTAGTTAGAATAGAGCAGCGGGGGGATTTAGCTTCCCGCCGATTCATGCAAAAATTTATGTTCAACTGGGGAGGTTTTTTTCACAAATTTTTATTTTTTCAAAATTTGACTTTTTATTCCGAAAATTCGTCTTTTTTGTCGGTATTTACACTATTTTTCTTTTGAACTTTCAAATTTATTCTTAAAACTCAAATTCTTTTTATTCTCCTTTTGCCAAAATATGATTTTTTTTATCCAAATTTGTCGTGTTTTGTTCAAAATATTGCCAAAATTCTGAGAAAATTATTTTTAAAAATTTCAACCGTTTAATTCAAGGTTGGAATGATATATATCAAGCAATATATATTATGATATATATGACGATAGATATCATGATATTTATTAGCTGATATACATCATGATAAATATCAAAAATTACACATGTTTATAAAGTGACATACAGCTGCACCTTGGATCATATTAGAGAAAAATCCGACTGTTTAAATGACCCAATGGGCTCAGACAAACCGAAAAGAAAGTTTTTTAGGTTAATAGAATTTAACACAAGACACGGTGATTGTAAATTCATTTTTAACAATACGGATCCCAAAATTCCTTTGTTGTTAATATCAGTACTCTTCATGTAACTGCTGAACAGTGGGACTCAAATCAAAGTTTGCAAAGCACAAGTACTTTAAATTATACACAAAAACGACATTATATTGCACCCTTAATCAATTTTTGTTTCTATAAACATCAATATTTTTATTCATTTTAATGATACAGTAGCTGGCATTAAAAGAAATTTTTCGAACTTTGGATTAATTGACTTTAAACCTCGAAATCGCATAGGAAATGAAAAAACAGGAAACTTGTGTTTCTGTTCCACTATTTAAATAAAAAACCGAAAATAAGAAAAGAGAACTTGAATTCGTTTTAATCAAATTGTGAATGAGAGGAGCACCAGCCTTTTGTATTTTTAAAATTGGTTTTGAAGATATTTTTTCTTATATTTTAACTAAAAAGAAATTGATATACAGCAATAATATGATATTTATAAAAATATCATGATATTTGCCAACCCTGGTTTAAATCCAATTTTTTGAAAACTCCAACTTGTTTTTCAAAATTTGGTCGCTTGTGTCAATATTAAGCAACTTTTGATAGGATGATGGTGCATGATGGAGGGCTTTCTATCTATATTTGTGCTTACAAGAAATTTAACATTTAACTAGACAATTGGGATTTTTTCCTGTCGAAGTTTTCTTAAAACTCGACCCCCTTTCAAAATTTTGACAAAACATGACTCCGATAAATATAGAATTTTCATTAAACTTCGAGTTTTTTCGATGCTTTAGTCTTTTCTTGAAGTTTCGATTTTTTTCATTAAACAAATTATTTCCTTGGTTGTGGAAATTTTAAATTTTGCCTCGAAATTCGTCTTTTTCTCAATATTTCGATATTTTTCAAAAATCCTTTTTTTTTGAAGTTTTGACTTTATATCGAAATTCGATCCTTTATGTGTCTCGAAATCTCAACAATTTTACTCGAAATTAGTTTTTCGTCAAACATTTCATTTCGAAATTCGTCTTTTATATATATATATATATATATATTGTTAGAAAAGAGCCGATTATAATAGTTTTGTTATCGGATGTTTGTGTTGCTGGAGCCGCCGCCGGTCGCCTGAATTGAAGAGGACAACAACGTTATCGCTGAAGCGTACTTTTGGTACCTTTTTTTTTTTGCAAGCAGATTAAAAAGTTGATGTTGTCATTCAATTCGAGGCTCTCGGATAACACGCCGCTCATATGTTATTTGGCGATATTTCATTAATTATTGAAGCGAAATATAATTTGATATCGGTACGAGTGTATTTTCTTTTATATTTCTAACATCAGAAGTCGGGATCGTACTGACGTCGCATTTGTGGACTATTGCCCATTGTGCAGGGCATTATTTTGTGTCGATTTAATAAACAATAAACTGAACAGTTGCCTGAATTTGGATTACGTTTTAACCATGGCATCATCCGAGAATGTGAGTGACCCGAGTCAAGTGCTTATAAGTGAATTAGTGAAAGCTTTGCAATCTCAGCGTTCCAATGAAAACGTCGACTTACCATTTTTCCGGCCCGAAGTGAACGAATCCGCCAAATGGTGATGCAAAAAAATGGTTCGAACAATGGGATCCAGAAATTCGGGACTGGGCCACTTTTTGCAAAGACTTTCTCGAATTATTTCTTGCTAAAAGAAATTTAGGCCGTTTGATGACGCAGCAAGATTTAATAGTTCGCGCGTAAACACGTTTGAAACTTACGTTCATGAAAAACTAACCAAGTTAAAAAGTTTACGGGCGAAGTGGTCAGAAAGCGATTTAGTCGAACTCATTGTGCACGGTATTTCTGAGCTCGATGTTCGTAATGCCGCGACGAACGCCAATTGTCAAAGCGTTTCTGAACTTATTGTGTTTTTGTCATCGTTTGTAAAACCATTAGTTAAGAGTATTCAAGATATGCCTAATAAAATAGATGATATTTCGATTCGTTAACGAAAGTTTTTCGCCGGCGAGAGACAATTAAACAGTCCGAGAAAATCGAATCAGCAATGTTTTCAGTGTGGTAAATTAGGGCATGTCAGAGCAGGCTGTCGAGTGAAGGGATCCAGATTTCTTCCAGATGCTCCGTCATTATCGGGAAGCAACCAATTGGATGAGTCATCCTCTCGGCACCTGGCAAGGGCAAGGTGATGTATGCTCGTTCTGTGCTGAACCAGGCCATAATATTTCGAACTGTTTTGTCAAAGCTGCGATTGACAAACGCAGCATCAGTTTTTGCTCTGCATTAAGGCCATTTGGAGCCGCTAAGGTTTGCATAGATGGACATCCATTTTGGGGACTTGTCGACACCTGCGCAGATGACGGAACTGAAAATTTACAATGGTACGTTCCAAGACAGAGTCGTTTGGGAAACTTTGAGGATTTTCCACTACGAGCAATGCCATGTAGGAATTGAGAAAACTTGTGAATCAATAGCCGAACACTTCTGATTCCCTCGTATGAGAAATTTTGTAAAACGCTACAACAAACATTGTGTGGTGTGTGCAGTAAAGAAAACAAGGACATGTCCCTTACAAGGATTTATAAATCTCATAGAAAAACCCACTGATCCCTTCGATACATTGCATATGGATTGCCTAGGGCCCCTTCCTCTTTCATCTGATGGTCACGAGCACATACTGGTAATAGTAGATGCATTTACCAAATATTGCATTCTTTTGCCCATGAAGTCGGTCACAACTTCCGAGACTCATGAGAAGCTTCAAAATGTATTAGCCTTTTTCGGTACACCAAAAAAAAAAAATAATTATGGATGCTGGGACATCTTTCAAGAACACGACATGGTAACGGCTAGGTTGAGAGATACATGAGAACAATAAAAAATCTTTTGCGAATCGAGACAAGAGTTTAGTCAGAATGGCCAAGTGGACTATGGAAGATTCAGTTAGTTCTGAATACGACAATACAAAATTTACACAAGCTACACCTTTGCAACTTTTGTTAGGAATCAAGAGCTCGACGCCTTTAATTCAAGCTCTATTGAAGACAGTTAGTTTGAATATGAATCCAGCACGCAGCAGAAAATTAGACAGGCAGCGTGTAGCTGAGAGGTTATCATCAGCGCCTAGTCTAGAAGGCGTTAATCGGAAGCGAAGGGATACTGTCAGTTACTCTGTTGGTGACTTTGTGCTGATGCACCGAGATTTCCAAATGCACATAAGCAAGAACGATTATGAGTTCTTAGGCCCTTACGAAATTGTTAAATGTTTGGCGCAAAGCCGTTATGAGATTAAAAAGGTTGGAACAAATGTAGTCACCAAAGCCGCTAAGGAGCAGTTAAGGCCGTCACAGTGGCCACTAACTTGTGATATGAAGAATATTTTAGAGTTTCTGGAAGAGGACGATGATGTAACTCAGAATGTATTAGGTGAGTTACAATGATGAAAATCTTTGTTTGTTTATTTGGTCTCTGTCCCGATAGTGGTAGAGCCAAGTGGATGGCTGAGGTCTCCACGATGTTTTTTTTTATGCAATTATTTATTTATTTGGTCTCTGTCCCGATAGTGGTAGAGCCAAGTGGATGGCTGAGGTCTCCACGATGTTTTTTTTATGCAATTATTTATTTATTTGGTCTCTGTCCCGATAGTGGTAGAGCCAAGTGGATGGCTGCGGTCTCCACGATGTTTTTTTTTATGCAATTATTTATTTATTTGGTCTCTGTCCCGATAGTGGTAGAGCCAAGTGGATGGCTGAGGTCTCCACGATGTTTTTTTTTATACAATTATTTATTTATTTGGTCTCTGTCCCGATAGTGGTAGAGCCAAGTGGATGGCTGAGGTCTCCACGATGTTTTTTTTTATGCAATTATTTATTTATTTGGTCTCTGTCCCGATAGTGGTAGAGCCAAGTGGATGGCTGCGGTCTCCACGATGTTTTTTTTATGCAATTATTTATTTATTTGGTCTCTGTCCCGATAGTGGTAGAGCCAAGTGGATGGCTGCGGTCTCCACGATGTTTTTTTTTATGCAATTATTTATTTATTTGGTCTCTGTCCCGATAGTGGTAGAGCCAAGTGGATGGCTGAGGTCTCCATGATGTTTTTTTTATACAATTATTTATTTATTTGGTCTCTGTCCCGATAGTGGTAGAGCCAAGTGGATGGCTGAGGTCTCCACGATGTTTTTTTTTATGCAATTATTTATTTATTTGGTCTCTGTCCCGATAGTGGTAGAGCCAAGTGGATGGCTGAGGTCTCCACGATGTTTTTTTTTATGCAATTATTTATTTATTTGGTCTCTGTCCCGATAGTGGTAGAGCCAAGTGGATGGCTGCGGTCTCCACGATGTTTTTTTTTATGCAATTATTTATTTATTTGGTCTCTGTCCCGATAGTGGTAGAGCCAAGTGGATGGCTGAGGTCTCCACGATGTTTTTTTTTATACAATTATTTATTTATTTGGTCTCTGTCCCGATAGTGGTAGAGCCAAGTGGATGGCTGAGGTCTCCACGATGTTTTTTTTTATGCAATTATTTATTTATTTGGTCTCTGTCCCGATAGTGGTAGAGCCAAGTGGATGGCTGAGGTCTCCACGATGTTTTTTTTTATGCAATTATTTATTTATTTGGTCTCTGTCCCGATAGTGGTAGAGCCAAGTGGATGGCTGAGGTCTCCACGATGTTTTTTTTATGCAATTATTTATTTATTTGGTCTCTGTCCCGATAGTGGTAGAGCCAAGTGGATGGCTGCGGTCTCCACGATGTTTTTTTTATACAATTGTTTATTTATTTGGTCTCTGTCCCGATAGTGGTAGAGCCAAGTGGATGGCTGCGGTCTCCACGATGTTTTTTTTGTACAATTATTTATTTATTTGGTCTCTGTCCCGATAGTGGTAGAGCCAAGTGGATGGCTGAGGTCTCCACGATGTTTTTTTTTATGCAATTATTTATTTATTTGGTCTCTGTCCCGATAGTGGTAGAGCCAAGTGGATGGCTGCGGTCTCCACGATGTTTTTTTATACAATTGTTTATTTATTTGGTCTCTGTCCCGATAGTGGTAGAGCCAAGTGGATGGCTGCGGTCTCCACGATGTTTTTTTATGCAATTATTTATTTATTTGGTCTCTGTCCCGATAGTGGTAGAGCCAAGTGGATGGCTGAGGTCTCCACGATGTTTTTTTTTGTACAATTGTTTGTTTATTTGGTCTCTGTCCCGATAGTGGTAGAGCCAAGTGGATGGCTGCGGTCTCCACGATGTTTTTTTTTATGCAATTGTTTGTTTATTTGTTCTCTGTCCCGATAGTGGTAGAGCCAGGTCGATGGCTGAGGACTCCACCATGGAGAAGACCTTATGGTCAATTTGTTGGGCCAAATTTTTGTTTACAGAATCAACTCGAGAGACATGCGCCGCCGAGATCGTCGCCGTTGTCAGTATGGCCGTGTTAGAAAAGAGCCGATTATAATAGTTTTGTTATCGGATGTTTGTGTTGCTGGAGCCGCCGCCGGTCGCCTGAATTGAAGAGGACAACAACGTTATCGCTGAAGCGTACTTTTGGTACCTTTTTTTTTTTGCAAGCAGATTAAAAAGTTGATGTTGTCATTCAATTCGAGGCTCTCGGATAACACGCCGCTCATATGTTATTTGGCGATATTTCATTAATTATTGAAGCGAAATATAATTTGATATCGGTACGAGTGTATTTTCTTTTATATTTCTAACAATATATATAATTTGACTAATTTCTGAAAATTTGGTTTTCTGTGTAAAATTTTCATTCTTTATTTTGAAATCGCCCTCTTTACTGTCAGAAATTTGTTTTTTAAACTAAATTTTTATTATTTGTTTTAAAATTCGTCTTTTTTAGTTTCTACCTTATTTGTGAAATTCGACTTCTCTTAAAATATGATTTTTCTCTGGAAAAATGAGCTTAAAATAAATTCGAATTTCACTGGCAATTCCAAAGTTTTCTCGAATTTTGGACCTTATTCTCGAAATTTCGCCTTTTTTTTTGAAATTTCATTACATGTATTAGAGGAAAGTCATGAAATGTGGAATATAATCCTTTTTGCCTTGTTTTTCGAATTTTTCTCGAAGTTTTAATTTTCATCCTAAGATTATAGAAGCTTTTATTATTTCAAAAAATTTGGTTTTTCCTAAAATTTGTGTTTTCCTCAACTGGTTCTATTAAAACTGAGATTTTTCCTAAAATTTGCCTTTTCCCCAAAATTGTATTTTAAAAATTTCGAATTTTATCTCAAAACGTGTTCTATGTTTTCCGAAATGTCAACTTTTTCGTTGAGGTTTTTTTTTGAAAATTTGTCGCAAACATGGTTTATTTTCTTTAAAAAAGAATATTTGTAAAGAAGTAAAATTGTTGTAAAAAATGTTTTCGCAAATTTTTTGAAAAATATTTCTTGTAATTTTAACTTTTTTACCCTCATTTAATTGTTATGTCAAATAAATAAAAAAATAAAAATTTCGATAAAAAATTTATTGAAATTGCATCTTTTCTTTCTTCAAATTTAACTTCCTGTGAAAACTGCAGCCTATTTTGCAAAATTCGACCTTCGCAGATTTTGGCTTATTCAAGTTTTCAATTTCATTAGAGTTTTTTCCAAAAATTAGGTTTTTATTTTACATTTAATTTCACTACTCTTTCGACTTTTTTTAAAATTGGCTTTTTCCTTTCCTTATTCCGTTTTTTTTCGAAATAAAGACTTTATTTTTTTCTTCCTCTTCTTCTTTTTCTTTTTCTTCTTAGGTTAGGAGGTATGTCCTGTTCTTTTTGTAGCTTCTGTTATTTCGTCTCTTATTCTTGTTCCTACGATGCGGACGTCCAGCTCTCATACCATCGCTTTCGGGGTCTTCCAGGTGATCCGGAAGTGTTTGATTTTTGGGTTTTAGGTAATCTGTCATTTGTCATTCTATCGACGTGGTCCCTCCACCCTCTTCTTCTATTTTGAAAACCTTACTTTCACCTTTAAACATGGAAGCTTCCTACCAAAATTTCGGCTCTATTTTACAATAATCGATTTTTTTTTGAAATCATTTTTTCTAATGTTCTCTCTTTCTGAATTTTTTTTTGGAAAGTTTTCTTTTCCACAATTTTAACTTGTTTTTTAAACTTCCTCCGGTTCTTCAAATTTCAATTTGCAATTTAAAATTCGATGTGTAAAACATCAAACATCAAAAATCTCTACTTAAAACTTAACTTTTTCTCAAAATTTAGACCTTTTTCAACATTTGTACATTTGTCCGAAATTCGATTAAATTTTTAATAGAAATATAAACATTTTGAGAAATACATTGTTGTAAATTTCGTGATTATGTTAAAACTTAAATGGAGCTTATTTCTCAGAGGGATATTTTTGAAATTTGATTGGTTTTTCATAAGACTCTTGATTCCAATTTTTTCCCTTGGGGCGAAAGCCACCTCTAATGATTTAAAAAAGTTGTCGGGCATATTTGAATTTTCACATAAAACTATATAATTTTTAAAATGTTTAAATTTTTCTTGAAGTGATTGTGTGTAGCGTGATATCTGAACCACAAACTCTAACTGACTACCTATCTTGTCAACCTCAATATTGTACATGTTATGCAGCTTACGGTCTACAGATATTCTGGTGGGAAATTTAAAAAGAAGTATGCTGGCAAACATTGCATTTAACTTTACAATAAATAAAGTTACATTATTCCCACCTAAAGTTGACCTATAATTTTCATTAACAGTGGTCAATAGATATGTCTAATGTTCTTATGATAGATTAGTGTAATTTCTCGTAGACAAAGACACGAGCGACCACTATTTAAAATAATATACGCAAACAAACTCGCTCGTTCGACTCCTCATTTATGCAACAATATTCTAAAAATATTAATATGTTTTTTTTTCTATTTTACATACGAAAAGTTTAATTTCAATTTCACACTAATGCTTAAATCTGTCAGCATATAGAAATTTTCGTAAGAGCTTTTGATAAACTTTTCCAGGGAGAATTGAAAAACTTCAAGAGAAAATCAATTTTCCAGCTTCGGAAGGTTAATTGTAAAATGCATCTATACTTCCAAAGAAATATTCCTGCCCTTCTTTCCAACTTTCCCCGTCAAGATTGCTGTCGTTATTTAGCAAGGGCAATATGACGGCAACATCGAAACTTTGCCTGTAATATGTTGCCAAAATTTATTGTATAAATTAGGCGGCAATTATGGTATGAAAACAGGAAATACCCATTCTCGACGCAGCGTGGCGCACAAGTTTCCGCCATTACTAAGACTTAGAGGTCTCTTGAAAGCAATTTGCCCTACAAAGCGGCAGTTTATTCATGTGAGGGAAACCTAAAATCTCAGCCTCAACTTAAGAAGGCCTTTTCCACAGTTGTTTCAGATCTAATATATTACGTTTTAATAACCAAATTGTGACAAATATTTACGTATAATACGGACGAAGTCGAGTGGTATCTTCCCATTGGGGCCACTCATGAATACCTCTTTGACCTGTTAGTGGACCCTACGTTCTTTTATACTTTTTTAGTTCTTTTGATGATATCTGGTTTTGCGGGATTAGGTATGTCAGGGAAATTAAAATTATTCTCGTAGAGGGTGAATTTAAGATAAAAATCTATTTGTTGGGGATGTTGTTGGTTAATTGAGGCTTTGATGTCTTAGGTCAAGCTTAAAGTGTGGCCTTTGGGAGATTATTGAATTACAAATTTGGTTGCAAAATAACAACTCTATTCATGGAAGTTTAGGTTGCTTGTATTTTACAGAAAAAACAATGAAAAATATTTATCTCTACGGCATAAGATCAGTAACAAACAGAAGGTTAACTCTCGCCTTATCTCTTTGTGGTTGATACTGGCAGCCGGTGACCTAAGATTGTTATGAATTGCTTTTTTCATGGGCACATATTATCGCAATTATTATGTTATTATTTGAGTAATTATTGGAATTATTGTAGAGAATTATATCCTACAATAAAATTGGTAGAACTTCAATCCTAAAAAAAGGGTCCACAGAGCTGGGAATACAAACGGACTCGATTCCTTTAAAGTCTCGGATCTCGGATGTCTGCTGCACTGACAGTTTCCACGTAGATTTTTGACGAAGACAGGCTTAAAGGCCAAAGTCAAAATTTTGGAAAATATAACACTTTCAAAAGGTTGAAATTTTCAAAAAAAGAGTCGAATTTTTCAAATAAAAGACAATTTATATAAAAGTTGAAACTTCGAAAAAAGGTCAACATTTTGAAAAAAATCGAAATTTAATGTCAAAATTTTCTAAAAAATTTGAAATTTTTCAGAGTTAAAATTTAAAAAAACAGAATTTTTTAAATGTCCAAATTAACACTCAAGAGTAAAAATTTCCAAAAACAATCAAAATTTAGCAAATAACTCAAAATTGTAAAAAAAGGCGAAATTTTGAGAATTGAAAACTTTCAAAATAGGTAAAAAATTTGGTAAAAAGTGAACACTTTGAAAACCAAATTAAAAACTTAAGTAGTCAACGTTTCCAAAAGTCAACGTGTTCTAAAATACATCATAGAATTCTTTAACTCTAATTTTACGTCCGATTTGCAAAAAAGTCAAAATGTCCGGGTCAAAATTAAAAAAAAACAAAAAGGTATACATTTTCAATAAGAAAAAAATCTGAAAAAAGTAAATTTAATTAACCTACATTTTTCAAAAAACTCCGAACTTCGACATAAAGCATTAGAAACAAAATACTTAGAAACATTCGATATTTTTAAGAATCGAAATTTTAGAAAACAGGTCAAAATTTTCAAAAAAATCATAACCATTTCAAAATTGCCAAAATTCAAAAAAAATGTCGAAAAGATCAAACTTTTGCATAATTTTCAAAACTGAGTCAAAAATTCAAGGGAAAGCGGAAATTTTGAGAGTCAAAGGGTAGTTTTAAAAAAGGTTCAAACTTTGAAATTTTCGAGATAATTTAAGCAAGCAAATGAAGCTTAATAACGACTTTCCACAAGGATTGGTTCTTGCGCTGCACTCCTATTAAGCTTCTATATCGCTGACATTCCTGCAACCAGATCGGGCAAGTTTGGCTACGCAGAGGATTGGACTCTAGAAATAAGCCATAAACTTATGGAAACAACTCGTACTATTACTAAAGTTAGTTGTAGTGCCACGATGTTATCCCACGTCCAGTGGGACATCATCATCATAGAATACGCAAAACGATCCACGTTTTGAAGGGAGAACCCTCTGTTCGTGTTTTTTCGATTGTTTGCCCTAGGGAATATCAGAATACCGGCGTCGACTAGACGCCTGTAGAAATAGTTGATTCAAGAATCCTTTACTTGGTTTAAAATATCTACAAGCAATTAGAGCTTTAACCCTTTGGGTATATTTGACGAGAGAGACTCGTATCTTTTTACTTGAGCGAAGTTACGGTGGACGAGTCTGACTCGTCATCTGAATTTAAGACGCAGGCGTTGATGTTTTCGGCATCCCCGTTCATCGTTGATCGCAAACAATTGCCTGACATTTGTTTATGACATCTTTCAGTTGCAAATAAGGTTAATTTCACTTATTTTTATTACTAGCCCCCCTTTTTTTTTGAGCACATTTTCCGGAGAATATTTCGGCAACAGAATTAAAGAAACACCCTACAAAACGGTGTCGCGTATGTTATGAATATAAAATAAGAAAAGAAACCACATGGTACAAAATTATTAGACTTTAAGTTGGTTCTTGTTCTATATAAATATTTCTAATTTGTTTCATTTATATATTTATTTATATTTCGTAACTAAAATGCTCTTTCAAAAATATATTTATATCACTAATATAAGTATATTTCAAATAAAATGTATTATTTGTACATATTAATCCATGTAGCGGCAAATTAAATCCGTCTCAGGTATAAAAATCTTCAAATAATTCAGTACTCAAAGGGTTAAGGTAGATATGCAATTGTTTACTCTATACTTCGAGAGATCGAATATTCTAGGATGTTTGCAAATATGTCTATTGATATAAGCCAACAACGGCAGCCTAAGCAGTAGGTTGTAAATTATGGTGAGAACAATAAGTTTTTTCGATGTTCAGTTGAATAAAGATATTAAAAACGCATAATGACTAATTATGTGAACCGGTAATGCCTAACAATAGGCTATATGCATTAATGAATCAGTAATATCGCAATGCGCCCACGTTGAACTCTATTTTCTCCATTTTACAACGTATTTTCCTCCCACTTCCTGCAGTGGCTGAACCTTTAATAATTTTCCTGTTCATTGTTCTTTTTTTTGCGGAATATAAATAAGTGTAATTAACTACTAAGTATTATATATTACATTTCATTATAACTCAACTAATAACCCTATTTCAGGGGAATAGCTTAATATTGTAATGAAACTTAATTATAGAATTTAGAATGTAAGGAAATTTTCCATAAAAATCTAATAAGGGAAAGTGGCCACGATAATGAAGCAAACGCATATAAGCGTTCCAGAAATTTCGGCAAACGATGAGCCTTATCTGCCAAATTTTTCCCGGACCCGGACCGGGACCTATATAAGGCGGTCACTTTTCCCTCAAGTCAGAGTAGTTGGTTAGTAGTTAGAAGACAATGAATAGGTAAGTTAATTATTTAGTTGTAATGTTTCGAATTTAGTTTAGAAATAAAGTGGTACAATTCACCAAGTGTTAATAATTATTCGAACCGATAACGCATAACAATATTCATAATTCATGAACTTTAAGGATAAATACCAAGAAAATAATAGTTTCCATTGTACGATTGTTTGTGTCCATAAGTCTATGGCTTGTGTTTCCATAAATGTTTAATAAAATTTTATATATCTCTATGTTTTTTTGTTCTGAAGGCAGCAAATGTTTACTTTCTTACATGAAAATTACGAAGTTACATTGTGGAATTTTCAGTCGAGAATTATGAAATTCTGTTATTCCACAAAGAATTCAAAGCTTGCAGTAAATTACCCATGATGAAAGCACGCTGCAAAGGCAGAAATGCATCAAAGCAGTTAGGAATTTTCGTTTCATTTCAGTAACCAGAAATAAGCCAAGAATCATTTTACCTTCCGCGCACAATTAAATGTCCTCTTCTGCATTCTGAGTAATAGTTATACATGAAAATAAGGTAAAGGCTGGTTTGTGCAGTTTTAGTTTATCTACTGGATGTCTCAGTAATAATAGCATTAATTTTAACCGCTTATTAGGAAGTCTGGGTAAAGGGAAAAATTTAAAAAGAATATTAAAGCCTTTTACAAAAGATGCGATCTGAAAACTATTTGGAATATATAAAAAAGTTGCAATTATTAAAAAGTTTTAAATAATTCGAAGACTAAGCAAAAACTACGTAACTTTTAAATAACATTCATAAAGATTCCTGGATGTAACAGGTGATACATTTTCATTATAAATTATGGTGGCAGCAGATTTAGACAAAACGTATAGTAGAATTAAAACCTGTTACCCTTAAACCAGACCTGATTAACTGGCTTTAGAAACGGTTGAAATAATAGTCACTACAATTGTAGTCTCCATATTCCCCGGGAATTAATAATAATCGATTTTTAGCACTTTATTACATAATAAAGTTATGACAGTTATTTACAGACATGATTATTGTAATCCATTTATTTATAGGTAATAAAAATATACAAATATTTAAAACCATATAAATAGAATTTATGAAGTAATAAGATACGAGGTGTGGGGGGTAAACAACAGGATTTGAAAAGTTATCAACACCCAAACATTTATTTAATAATGAATCACAGCTTACATTCATATTGATTTAAATCTTATTGAAATAGATCTCATGTTTTACTTTATAGTTTAAGTTTCATGACACACCTCGTATTAATTCGATTTCAAATAAGGTAACACAGCTCGCATGTCAGAAATGTATGCAACGAATTTAATTTCACCACACACACCAACATCCTTCAGCATTTAGCACATATATTCTCTTGTCCAATTCAACCCCACAGGTGTGCACTAGATGTTTCTAGTTCTAGCAAGCTCGTATGAGTAAATTGCAACACTTCCATTGAGTCCTATTTTGATGTCGCATCTGGGCGATATCTCCGTGGGCTATAAGGGTGCAGTGCTCGAATAGTCCCCGCTGCGGCTACCCGTTGAAGGCTCTTGGCTGTGCGTGGACAACTCGTGACTGTAGGAGGATGCCTCTTGGCTGTGATCGTCATTATAGTAGTATGTGCGGGCTGGTTCGCTGTGGAAACTTGTTCTGCAGCGTCGACCGCCGTGGGGCTCGCTTAGGAATGATATACGATCAGCGCTGGCGGGACTCCTTAAAGTTGATCTCTGCAAAGGGCAATTAGTTTAACAATTATGCAGTCGTTGTCACTAGCAGATGACTAAAATAATTCGCCTAGAATTGTGCATGTCCAAATGCTGTGGATTTATTTGTGAGATCGTATGCAGTGGAAAATACGATTTTCTGTGAATATTTTAGCATACAATTTATTTAACATTTTATTGTGTCAAATGATAAATGACAACGTAATATTTTCGATATACGTCCGGCGCATCCACCGTTTATTATAAAGCGAAATATTCATTTTTACAAAGTCTACTAAATTGCTCCACTAAATTTTATACATATAAAATGCCTACTCTTTCGATTGAATAACTCCTCTTAGAGTAATATAATGTCATACGAAAATAACCTTTATAAAAATTTATAGTACAAATAATTATGGGAATATTCGTAGTAGCCTGTGATCCCTAAAGATGGTCAATACAACGATGCTCAAACAAACCACTGATATAATTCAAATAATTCTGCTACACTCACCTTACGTAATAAGGGATCGAAGTTATGATTCGGGTTGTTGGGACGCCTAGATGATTTGATTCCTCCATTCACAGCGTGAGCGATTTCAGTACTTTTTGTTGCCTTATCCGTGCCCACTGTAAAATACGGGAAAAACATTGAAAAATTATCTTACCTGAAAGTTATTTGTATTCAGTTTGTAATAATTATTGTGTAATTTTTTTAAACTATTTGTTTAAAAGCTTAGATATTCTGTTCTCTACTTTTGAGATTCCCCTAAATTTTATTTTAGTTTAAAGATTGAAGATTTAGGGTTTTGTCACTCTTAGTTAATTCAGTATTTAATTACCATTGCTCCTATTAAAAATTGCTGTCCATAATTTTCTTCCTAATTTATCTCCGACCTTTCTGCAATTGTCACTTTAATTGTTCATTAAATTTACTGGTCTGTCGTGCCTTCTTTACATGCAAACATTCATTGAGAAAAAGAAGCAAATCAAATCAATAATTAAGATACATTTTCTATTGGGAGTTCATTCTAAAAACGCAATTGTTATTATGTATTGTTGCGCGTTATCGGTTTGAATGGTTAACACTAGGTGAATTGTAACCACCTTATTTCTAAAATGAACTCGGAACACTACAATTGTAATTAACTAACTTATTCGTTGACTTCTTCAACTTACTAACTGACTGACTGAGGGAAAGCCGATCGGACTCCCCCCATATATAGATTCCAGTTTCGGGCTCTAGAAGAATCCCAAACATAAAGCCTTATCAGTTTGTCAAAATTTCTGGAGCGCTTATCTGCCGTTTGATTTATTATCCCCTTTTCAAATTTTCTAAGAAATTCCCAATTAAACTTTATAATTATATCTTGTTACAGTATTTATTTTGTTTTGACTTTACAAAACACGAAAAACTACCTTGAATTTCAAAAATGAAAATAAAACTTTCTGGAAAAATGTTAAAATTTTGATTTTAAAGTGAAAAACTTTTCAGTGATTACTTAAAATTGATTTTTAAAAATCCAAATACTCAAATTTTATGTTTAAATTTGAGAACAGAAAAAGTTACAATTTATAAACCAACCCGAGATGTATGAAACGATTTCACAAATTTAATTTAAAATTTCTTTTTAAAAACTTAAATATTCGCAGGCGAAATTGTTGGGCTTAAACTGAAAAATTTTCTCGCTAAGTCAAAATTGAATTTAAGAAAAAGAATCAAAACAAAATATTCTCGAGTTTAAAATCCAAATACGGAAAAGTACAAATTTCGATAACATCATTAATTTACGTTTTAACAAAATATTTATAGGTGTCGAATGTATATTTGAAATCTTAGAAAAAAAAAACGTTAAGTCTGGGATCACCGTTGAAATGTTGAGAAACCAAATCAAAATAAGAAAAATGAAAGACTAGTTATTCTTAGGCAAACTGTTAGGAAAAAATAATATCATTTGGGTTTAAATGCGGAACTTAAAAACTCAACATTTCCCATAAAAAACTTCTGACTCAGTGTGAAGGAGAACTTTGGGTTTATTTAAGAATTTTTCGCATTTAAGTTTCCACTTTTAAATGGAAATTTAGCTTTAAATTTAAAATTTATTTGAGATTTCGAGACTTAAACTTAAAATTTGGCGAAAAAAGTCAAATTTTGAGAAAACTCAAATTTCATGTAATTTAATTTTTAACACAAAATTTCCAGAAAGTCTACGGTTTTATAGCAATATACTATTATAAATTTTTGGGTTTAAGAATGTCAAGATACATCAACATTTGAATAAATTGAAATGCAGAAATTGTCTCCCTGAAACCAAGAAAGATTAAAAACCACAACAAACCTTGCTCTGGTTTTTTAATCTTTCTTGGTTTCAGGGGACAAGTTCGACGGATCGATTTTTTTTTAAGTTTCATAATAAAAATACTTTAATTACGATTACACTATCACAAAATTTTTGACCCAAAGAAAAATATAGAAAAGAAAACAACTGGACACAAATTAATTAGTTTCAAATTTGTTTTCTACAAATTAGCCTTTAAACCAAAAATATATTTTTTTTAATTCGGGTTCTTTTATGTCAGATTTTAGTTTAAAGATTATTTTTTAAGAAGAACATAAAAAAATCACATAATTTGAAAATTTAAAGAAATTGTTCTTAGTAATTTGAACATTTTCGTTACAAATGTAAAACTTCTAAAAATAGTATTAAAATGTGTTTTAGAAAACATTTCTTTGAGATGATGTTTTAAAGTTTCAATTTCTGTTTTCTTCAAAAAACTTTACATTACATTGAAATTAAAATTTTCAGTTTATATACAAAATTGTTTCTTTTCGAGATTAAATTGGAATTTCTTATACATTTTAAGAAAAAATTTTGTCTAGAGATTAACGTTTTAGAACGTGAAAGAAATTCATGAGAGAATTTAAGTTATATGCCAAAAATCAAAAAAAAAATATATGAATTTCGTACATTTGAACCAGTGGTGACCAACCAGTAGCTCGTGAGCCACATGCGGCTAGTCCTAACTTCTGAAGTGGCTCGCATTAACTATGATGAAATTTTATGTTACGTTTTCGGGGTTCAGGGTTTTCCTAGGTATCACTTTTCAAGTTCAGACAGTGTTTTCATTTTTTAGTTTTCTTCTTTGTATGTTACAACTTGCTACACTTTAAAAGAAAATGGTTATGGTTGTGGTTGCGGTTTATTACTTTTCAAGCCGGAATAGGAGTGGTGCGCTTAAAATTTTTAACTCAATATTTGACTCCAATCTATTAAAGGGTGGGTATCACTATTTTAAACAGTAAAGCCTAAAAAAATAAATTTATAATTAAAGTCTTAAATTTTTAAATTTAAAATGGGAATTGAATAGAAAATATACAGAAATATTTGGAAAAACTAGAGTTTTAAAATACATGTTCAAGTTTCTTTGAAAACTTTTAAATAAAGACCAATTTCAGGAAAAGTCGAAATTTCGAAATTTTATGGAGCAGAGAAATTCTCAGATTTCCAGATTTAATTTTAAAATTTTGACCTTAATAGCAGAATTTCGACTTTTAACTGCCGCCCTTTTTCTGGAAATTTTGACTCGTATGCAAAGAATTTTAAAAAGTCAACGGAAAAAGCAAAATTGTATGGTTAAATCAAAAACTTAAGAAGAAGTCAGTATTTAAAAAAATGAAAAATCACATTAAAAATAACCTCTTTTTCTTATTGATTTCTTTTTTTCTTAACTTTTTGATCCAGTTTACAATCTGTAGTTTTTAGCCTTAAGAGTTTTAAATTTCTGGAGAGGTCAAAATTTTAAGAATGCATTTTCCAAAAAATACTGAACCTATTGAAAATAAATCGACTTTTCAAGTTTAAATTGTTCATGAAAGTTCAAAATTTGGATAAAATCAAGTGAAAATTAATATTGTTGCGGGCTTATCGGTTCGAATTAATTATTAACACGTGAATTGAATAATACCCACTTTATTACCAAGATGAACTCGGAACACTGCAACTGAATAATGAACTCACTTATTTACTTCTAACTACTAGGTCACTAATTACACTGACTGACTCTAACTAACTAACTCGAGGGAAAGGCGTTCGCCTTGTATAGTTTTCGCTTCCGAGTTCTAGAAGTTTTGGGCAGATAAGGCTTATCGTTGGCCAAAATTTCTGGAACGCTTATCTGCCGTTTGCTTCATTATCGCGGCCGCTTTCCCTTATCAGATCCTTCTAGAAACTTTTCTTATGTACTAAATTCTACAATTTACATTTCATTACAATACATATAAAAACTGCCTATTTTAACTCGCAATGAAAAAAGTTTAAGATAAAAAGAGAAACAAAAAGGGAGGAAATTATATAAATAAAAACTTCAAATTTTGTTATTTTTTCGAATTTGTTTCGAAACTTCGAAAATATTGTTTATATTTGCAAAAAATTAATTAGTAGTTGTTGAAGTGTAAACTTTGGAGTTTTTTTTTAAATATCTAAAAATTTACCGTGACATACGGCTGTACAGAAAATTATATCAAAATTAAAAAAGAAATTGAATTTTTATTAAATAGCCCTTAGAAACTTAGGAATCAAAGCTCCTAATTTCCTCTACTAAAGACAAGATTTTTGAAAAAAGTTAAATTTGTGGAATTTCAACTCAGAATTCCTATAAAAAAGGCGAGTAAGAAGAAACGCATCTAAATGTAGTATGTAAGAAAAAATATTCCTAAAATTAGTTTGCTCTCGAAATTTCAATGGTAAACCACATTATTTTTCTTGATTTTGAAAATTTTTGTTCTCATAATTAGCTCGAACCTCAAAACTGTTATAATAAAATATAAATTAGGCTGTCAAAAGCCAACAAAGACAAAAAATTGCAAGTTTAATCTCGAAGTAGTTATGAGAAGTAAACATTTAAAAAAATTGACTTTAAACTTTGCTGCAGTATTCAAATATTCGATTTTTTATCGACATTTTCAGCTTTAAATTCGAAATTTTTTCGAAAAATGTCAAATTATTTTTCAAACACGAAATATAAAATTTCGAAAATTGAAGGCCAAAGGGAAGTGTCCAAGGTGGGATTCCAAATTTTGATGACTTTTTTGAATAAATGTTTTTTTTTTTTATTTTAATTGATCACTTTGCGGGTTTACACTTTCAATGTTTACATTTTCGTCTAAAATTTCAACTTCAAAGTGGAAAGTTGACTTTCTCAAACTGGTGACTTTAGTCTTGCCCAAAAGTACGATTCAAACCTAAAGGGTTACAAAGGTCAGTGTATTAGCAATTACGTAGTTTCATTAGAGAACATTTAATTTACATCAACTTCATCACTTTGATTTTATTAATGGAATTTTAAATTTAAATTAAAACACTATTTTAATTTCAATATTAATTTTAATCTTTTTAAAAAAATATAGAAGTTTTGAAGGACATTTCAGTAGACATTTAGCTGAAGAAATAACTTGATTTGTTCGTCCGGGAAAAACCAACTTGTTTTAACAAAATTTAACGATTTATGAACGATTGCATCGGGTAAGTTTGGAAAGTCCTGTCTAGACAATTACTGAAAATGCTGCCCCTTTTGGTTAGCCATCCGTGAGCGATGAACACCTGAGGCGGACTTATCAACCAGCCAACAGCAGGGAATACGATACATAATATAATATTATTACTTTCATGTAGAATATTCTAATAATGTCATGACGTGGCAATCTTCAGTAAACACCAGTTTGTAATAAATCACATTAAATCTTATAAGGAAAAACAAAATATATTTTGATGGAACTGTCACAAGTTAATAAGATATAACAATTTATTGGGTTCTTATGTTGCAAATTTTAAAATTCTAAGTGTTGAGTTATTTCTCAGAATGTTTAACTGTTAATTTTTATTGAATAGTTAAAAAATTCCTCTTCAATATCTTGAATGTTCTAATTTAAATTTAAAATTTAGAGAAACATTTTGTTTACGGAACGTCAGAGAAAATTTAAGAGTTTGAAGTTAAAGGCAGACAATTCGACTTTGGAGTACAAAATTTATGGTAAACGGTATTTCAAGTCATGAATTCCAGAAAAAGGATAGACATTCTTGAATAACTTAATAATTCTTTTTAAAATATTAAATAATCTTTGGAATTTTATCGTTCGAAATGGCAATTTTTAATTTTTGGAATTATCCTTAGAACAAGTCCAGTTTTTCCCAAAATTGTGATATTTCCAAATATTTCGATGTTATTTTTAATACATGTGTTTAATACACTTTACCCAGGCAGAATTCAGCATGTTTATCCATTATAATAAAATGAAAAATAATTGAAATTTGAAACCCTTACTTTGTGGAATTCTTTAGTATTTACGACTATTAAACTCTTTTATTGATAGCTAATTAAGTTTAATATTTATGAAAGTGAAAAATGAGAACTTTTTAATATATATTCCCAAAGACTCGAAATAACAAATGTTAGCAGTTCAAATAATATGTAATTGAATCTCTTACAATCGATATTTCGGAAAAAATTTTGCAAGTATAGAAAAAATTCCAAATTTATTACCAAGAAATATTTAATAGTATTTCGATGTTAAAATCAAAAGTTTGACTTTTTTACAAAATCTCATTTTAATTTTTAAATTTCGGTTACTTTTTCGAAATTTGGAACTGAAACGCAGTTCAAGGATAAAGTTTTAAATGTTGGAATTAAACTCGAACTGCAAGACAAAAAGTAAAAGTAGGAATAAAACTCGAAATTTCTGAATAAATTAAAAAAAAAAAATTTTAAGACTAAAGTTTAAAAAACGATTTTCCCAGTCTTAAAATTTTGGCTGTAAAGTAAGACAAAACTATGTCAAGATCAAATGAAAATTTCGTAACGAAATCAGTTTTTTACAAAATTAAAATCTAATGTTCAGTTAATTAAAAAAAAATGGTTAAAATCTTTAAAATTCAAAAAAGAATTTCGATTGTTTCCTAAATTTCTAATGTTAACTGGAATTTTTTTCCTTAAATTTTATCTCCAAAATATGACTCTTAATTTTAAAACGTAAATTTTTTATTCTTCAGAAAATCTAGAAATCTAAAAAATTGTATTAACGTGCGTTAACTTACACCAGTGTTAAAAATTTTTGAAATTTAACAATAAGTCAAAATAAGTTCATACATAAAAATTGTCTACTTGACATATCCGTTGAAAGTTTCAACTCGTAATTTCGGGCAAAAAATTTAAGGTGAAAATTCTAATATAGGTCACTATCTATACAATTATATGGAATGCCGATTCTGTAGTACTAAAAAACAGCAAGCAGCCAATTAAATCATTCTCTTATAGGCTCTAGGAGCTCCGAACTTTTTAATTAAATCATGTAACCAAAGCCGGATCAACTTGCAGCTGAAGCGAGTAGCATAATATTAATGGCTTACCTTTGTAAAAGCAGAGAATGTATTTTATAAAGCTGAAGGAATAATAGTCTTCCTGCCCAGCTGCTAATTGTGGTTCTCCATCTGAAATCCATAATTAGATAAATTAGAACGTTTTCAATTAAATGCACAGAATCGCAAGCAGCAACTGGGCAGATAAATCAAAATTACTATTGTACAACTTACTACAGTTACAAATTCGAGAATGTTTACGGTAAATCTGTTCTGCTCTAAATTATATCGGGGTGCCACTTGCACGTGGGACCTAAATCCTGCAACTATGTTTGCTGTAAGCTCATTGTTTTGGCCAACCTTCATTATATGTTACAACTTTCAGCAAATATGTTAGATATATTCGTGTGTCGTTTATATGTAGAGGAAGGAATTTCAGAACTATGTGTTCTGGTTGATCAGTCTAACTCTGAATCTGCATGTTACATTTTTGCTTTTAAGTTGGAATGATGTATCTATCTAAATTATGCTTAAGGTATGTTTACACAAAGATTGTGTAGAATTTAGTTGAAAAAACTGCATAAATGGTTGGCAGAACTAAAAAAATTGGTTTTATAGACGAGCAGATCAATCTCTGACTTTAAATATGGCAGGGAGCAGACCAGAGAGAGGCTATAAGACGCGAATATCTGCACAAAGATTAGAGTGAGAACCGAAATAAAAGCCGAGCCTTCACCAGAGCTTATATTAAGATTTTTATTTAGAGAATTTGACTTCAGAAGTTAAAATTAGGTTTTTCAGCATCTTTCAATGTTTATCTCAGTATTTTCATCAAATTTCGATTTTTTATTTTTAAATTTTAATTGTGAAATTATCAGAAATCTTTTTAATATGACGAAGTCTAAATTTTTAATCAGTTAAAACTACGGACTTACTTTTAATTTTTTTAAGCTTAAATTTAATTGCACAATATCATTGAATGCAGAAATTTTAAACTTTCGAGCAAAATGTCTTGTATTCGAATTAGTGTCAATATATTTTTAAATTGCAATTTTTAGTTTCTTAAAGTTCGAGTTTATCTTGCATTATTTTGAGAAAAAAGTCGAAATTTGGAGACTAAGGTCTAAATTTCTGGAAAATAAAATTGCCGTTTCCAGAAAACGTCCTTAATTCCTTTACAAGTCAAAATTTTAAAAACAAACATAGCGATTGAAATTACCAAAAATTTACTGAAAAAGTCGACTATTCAGATTAAGATCTATATTTCTAAATTATAATAAAAAATTTGTAAATTTTTGTTGTACATACATTTGTTTTAGTTGTTTTGAAAATTGTTTACACTTTTTTTGAAAAGCCAATCAATTTATTCGAGAAAAATTTTGATAACAGATCCAGATTTTGACTGGAATTTTTAAAATTTTTCTGAAACTTTTAATTTCGAAAAGGTTGCCAAATAGTTAAAATTTTTCAAACATATTTCGTGAAATTTCATTACAATTTCCATATCCTTTTTAACCTGAAAATTGGAAAATTTCAAGAATCAAAACAATTTCAACTTTAATATAGAAATTTTAACTTGTAACTTAAACAATAATTTTTTTTTATTCTGATGCTTTTTCAATTTCAATCTTATTTAAGTCGAAACTAAAAAAAGAAATGTTTTTTCGGAGTTACTTCTCGACTTGAAGAGCGTACTTTCGATTTTAAAAACGATATTGCGAGACAGCATTTATCTAGAAATTTAGTTTTTTTGCAGGGTTTTGCAACATTGTCATTTTAAAAATGTCAAATACTTTCGAAATTTAAACTGAATATCCGAAATTATTTCTGAAAGTAAAATATTGTTGTCAGTGAAAATTTTAACATTTTTTCCTAAAACTTCGACACTTATTTTAAAAATTTTACTTTCATCTGAAAATTAAAAGTATTTTTTTGAATTGTAGTAAATTTTTTCTAACATTACTGCTACTACTACTTACTTTACTATTAAAATTTCGTCCCTTTTATTTAAAATTACTATTTTTATTTTGGCAATTTCGAATTTGCTCTCGTGCAGCTTCGAAATCCAAAACAATTATTAAAACGTTTGTTAAAATTTCTAGTCATCCAGAAATTTCGAGTATAATTAGGAAATTTCGTCTTCACCCTTTTTTTTTCAAATCATGTCTTGAGATCTTTTGAAAAGAAGACTAAAAAAATTTAAAAATTTGTACATTTTTAGGCTTCCGTGCCTTAAAAATGGAAAAACGGAATCCTTTTTAATATCACTCTCGTGACTGTCACAAGAAGTTTTTTTTCTAAAACTAAATAAGGTACAAATTTCAAATTTTACAGGGCATTTTTTAAATAATTTTTGGTAGAATTTTCTTAAAGATACAGCTCAAAATATGTCAGAAATGACCGTTCTCTAGGTCTCTGAAGATAAGATTTAAGTTTTATTAGTATTAGTATATATTGGACCATAGATTATCAGAAAACAAATTGCTGATTTAACCGCCGATGATGTAGTAATGTGAAACTTGGTTCGGTGTTGGCAAACATTTATCGAAATATTGTGGAATTTTTAATATATGTTGCGTTTTAATCGTTAACAAAGTTAAATAGGTATGAAAAAAATTGCCTGTTTTTTTCGATATCCTAATAGTTGCTAAGAAAAAATATTTTATGGAAAATAAGGAGTTTTCATTCCAAATGTTTTTGACCAATAGATAAATATTTTTTTACAAATAAAAAACTTGATTCAGGTTAAGAATAAAATGCAAATTAAATTTGTTTGTTACATTACTTCATTTACATGAGTATTTTCTGAGTTAGCAGTAATTAGTAAGTAACAATGTTTCTATGTTTCTACGTTAACATTGAGACTTCGTCACTAACTTGAAATTAATTATTGTTATGTTAGCAATTTCGATTTGTTTTCAACAGCTTTAATATTAAATTTCTATTTTGAAAACATGTAAGTTAAAATTTGTACTAGCTCAGATATTCCCAACCTTCGTACTTTTTTTTAAATCATGCTCTGAGATGTTTACGAAGACAGAAAAACGTTAAAATTTCGACATTTTTCCTAAAATTTTAACTTTAGATTCGACATTTAGATTATTCCAAACTTTTTTCTTGGTAAGTTTAAAATATAAATTAAAAAAGTGCAAATTTGACTTTTTATATTTTTATTTGAAATTAATAATGGAATATCGTGATGGAATTTTGAAATTTCGACTGTAAACTGAAAGTTATGAGTTCATTGATAACTATGGACCATATTTTAGGCACAATCAAATAAGGTAAAAATGTGACCAAATGTTAAATTAGGCAAAAACAAACAAAAGGCACTAAATAGGTAAAATACCATAAAAAACATATTGACAGGCCAAAACCCTACAATTAACAAGAAAAACATTTATTGACCATTTTGAACTTTCACTCAAAATTTTGAAAAAAATAATTAAATTTTAGGAAATAAGTACTCAGGATATTCAGAAGAAGTGTAAAATTTTCAAATGGTGAAAATTTTAAAATTTCAATTGCATTTTCCAATTGTTAAGAAAAAATCTTGAAATTTTTACTTTAAACCCATGCAAAGTTTTTTCGAAATATTGACTTTTAAACCTGAAGTTTCGTTTGAAGTTAACACTTTCTGGAAAATAATCAAAATTTGGAGACTAAAATTTGAAAGTTTAAGAAGAAATTTATCATTTTAAGGTTAAGTTAAGCTTAGGAGTTCAGAATTTTGATAAATGACATCTGAAATCTGGACGTTTAGGTTTTTTTCCCAATTATTCTCATTTTTTTTAGGTCAAAATTTACAATTTAATTTTGAAGCGCTGGTTTGAATTTTAAGCGTTTAATAATAAAAGGTCAACACTTCTTATTTCAACTCGCATCTTTGACAATTTGGTCTAAATTTTGGATGTTACCTCGAGGTTTTTGTTAAGTTTATTATGACCAGTCGCAAAACTTTGATCAAATATTTATTTTTTTTTTCAAAATCTTGACTTAAGATTGATGTTTATTTTTTTTTAATTGCACACCCATTTCCATAAAAGACGATTTTTTTATTTAATTTAACCTTAGAATTGAGAGTTTGAAATTTCGAATTGTTATGCCTAATGCAAAATTATTACTGAATTTAAATTAATTTAAGTAAATCAAATATATATTTTAATGTTACCACTATTTAGTGATTGCAATTTTGACAGTTGAGTTAAATCATTTTCAAATTTGCTAATGAGCTAAATGTGGAGAATGTTTCTATAGCCTCAACCATCTGATGTAACAACATTTATAGCGTTGATATTTAGCATTTTATTAAATAATACATCACTCATCAATAAATTAAAATTTTTGGACTTGCTAAAATAAAATGTAGCGTAAAGGGCCTCCATATTATACTGTTTGAGGTAGATTCGTAAAAAGACAGCAACTTTTGAAATTGATGATACTTCAGATAATTCTCTAAGCTACCAAAGGCAGAATAGAGATCCTTTCATCTCGCCACACAGGACGTAATAGGTGCTCAAACCTGTAAACACAGACTAATAACCATCCTTCCATTTTCAGTCTGGAAAAGACTGAAGGCAAAAAAATCTGAAACAATTTCACCTCTAATGTGAATGCTATCGCTTGAGTTCTTTTAAATTTAATGTTACATTTTTTTCTCACAGGAACTTTCATTCCACCATATCATTTTACTAAACGACATCGTGTAGGATATGTACATGAACATTCAAACCAGACGTCTGCCTTTTTGCTAAAAGCAATACCCGGATAATAACGATTGACGGGAAAATCTGCAAGAATTTTATTTATCCAAGCGTAAATGGGCAATAAATTTATATTTAACGCTCGAAATGGAAAGAAAACGACGAAATCTGAATCACAATAAAAGAGATCTCTGAATTACGCTTAGTTTTATCTTTTAAATGACTTCCATTAATCAGTTATGCAGCTAAATTGTTGAAAAGGCAAATGCTACTGACAAATAAACTAATATTTATAATAATTTTACACTCTATTGACTCGAATAATATTCAATATTTTAGGTAACTATTTTTTTGAAGCGAATACTATTTAAGGTGCTTTAGGCAATCATTTATATGGGATCAACTTATGATTTAACGCCGCCATCACGTTAATTTGCGTTATCATCATGCCTCATGTTGACAGAATGTTGGTTAATATGCTGTTAACATAAGAGCGTGTGGTTAGTGCAATTTTACGTGATAGTGACGCGAAATCATAAGTTTATCCATTATTCAAAAATGCCTGATCGGCACCGGGGTTTGAACCCGCGACTTGTTGGACCTATCAACAAATTACGCAACCCTAAACAACTAAGCTATACGGTCTGTCCTAATTTTTACTTGTCCAAAACAGACCCATACGCCTATTATAAGTTAAGATGACTATTGCATTATTTAAGTTAGGTTAGAGTTCAATTATTATTTTAATTGTTTAATTGTAAGATCGCTGTAATAATGCAACAGTGAGTACTACATTAGTTTGTTAAACAGGAGCGAATATGATGTTCATATCTCAAGAGAGCGAAGGTGGTCGATCGTTGGAATATTATCCACTAAAAACAAAATTAAGTTTTGAAAAATAATACAAAAAAATAAATAATAAGGAACAGCACTTCAAAACTTTTGGTTAAAAGTGTCTCATATGTGCATTACCTTTTTAACTTATTGCAGCAAAATACACATTCTTATCCTTAGTATTAGAAATGAAATGATGTTAAATATTACGTGCAATAAATAAAAAACATGTAAACTTTATAAATTTAGTACATTATCAAAAAATATTAGATTATTTTTCCCACGACTACAAGCATCTAAACCACAAATTTAATATAAAAAAGGATAGGTGAGTTTACTATTATTATTATTATTATTATTACTATTATTTATTATTTTAAAATATTTCAGATATTCTAACTTGTTTACTAGTGTAGGTTCGAACTACGCTGCATAGACACGATTACTTTCTAGTTTTGAGTGTTCACGTCGGTGGGTAGTTTCAAGGTCGTATAATTTCCTTTTTTCATTTTAAGGTTTTTATCTATGTCTAATTTTGGTTTTATATATTCCAAATCGTATGCAGTTTGGCCCTAGTAGTAGCAGCATATACCTGTTATCTCCCATAGAGCTGGAAAGGGCCGCAAAAGGGAGCTATTATATATATATATATATATATATATATATATATATATATATATATATATATTATATATATATATATATATATATATTCTAATTTTTGAAATTGACACTTTCAAGCTTTATTAATATTTAATAATAAACACAACAAAGGTTGCTCAGAGCAACCTTTGTTGTGTTTTTTAATCTTTCTTGGTTTCAGGGGACAATTTTTGTGTTTCAATTTTTAAAGATAACCTAACAACCAGTCCGCTTCACCAAAAAAAAAAGTTTTGAGTTTAAACGTCATTCTTTTATAAAGTACGTTTTTAAAATTCAAATCTTTTCTCAAAATTTTAAGACTCAACTTAATGTTTTTATAAATCTTAATTTCTAGAAAAACATTTTCTATAAATTTTGAGTTCTTCTCGAGTTGACTAGTTATCCTAAGCTTCAATTTAAGATGTGTACCTACTTGCATAGCCAATAAGGCATCTAGCGTTTAGGGCTTTATTTCTATTTTGGATTTGTGAATTTTACGAAATGATATCCTAATTTCTAATCTCGAATTTCCAATAATTAACAAGTGAGGTCGACGATTCTTATATTAGGTGATGCGAGGATCAACTTCAATGCCCCAACAGTGGCAATTTGTTTTTTTGTTTAGTATAAATTTTCCATCCAATTTTAGACTAACTTCTCCAGGAGATTAAAGATTAAAAATTTTAAACATAGCTCAGAATTGGAAGGCATGCAATACTTAATTGCAAAAAATTATACACAAAAGAACAATAGCCAGAAAATAATTATTTAAATAAAAAAATTGTTTTACGAAGTTTTTAAAAAGCATTAAGAAATATAAAATAAGTTCCCGTAGCCCCACACAAAAGTACTCTTGCATAACAACTCTCTATTGAACTAAACTTGATCTCAAGTGGTGAAGCTTTAATATTCCTAAGGATGCAAACTCCTGGCTGAAGAGGCCTCAATTTTAAGAAAGACGATAAAAATAAGTTGAATATATTCTACACATTTTATGAAAATTGGACTTATTATACGAACTTACTGTTTAGGGTTAGCTGACTGCCTGATTTTTTAGAACATTTTCCGCAGCATATATTTTTTTTGCTTATCATAAAACTGCCGTACAAGAGAGGGTTCACGCAACTATTGGCAACGATCATCATAAAACACCCGTCCTGTATCCAATTCGACACACCACTTGCACCATTCCAGTCTAACATATACCTGAAATAAAAATATAAAATTAATCTTGGTTTCAGAGGACAAAATTTAATATTTAAATTTTGAAGATAACCAAGGACCAATCCGTTCCACAGAAAAAATTAACTTAATAAATTCGGACATATGTTTGTAATGTTGGAGTTTTTAAGGTGCTTAGCAGAAAGATTTAGGTCTCGAGTCTAAGGCGACGGTGTATTTTGTTATCGATTGAGATATCTTCAGAGTGTAGCCAACATTTTGTGAAAAAAAAATTTTAACTTTTAGATGTGAATCAAAATCTCAAAATTAAAATCTCACTTCAGAGAAGGAGCTTGAATTTTTTGGAAAAAAATCAATATTTCAATTTCAAATTTTTTTAACTGGTAGTTTAAGTTAACAACGGAACTAAAAAAAAATTAAATTTCGAAATAAATGGAAACCTTGAGATTTGTCAGGAAGAAAGAGAACAAAGAGATTTAAAAACATTAGGAAATTCGAAATTTTGGAACAAGGAAATGTTTCTAATGGATTTTTTTTGAAGTTTTTACTTTTTGTAACCTGAAGCTAAAATTTAAATTTAAAAATAAAACAATTTTAAGTTTAACCTAGCAAAACAGGTAAAATTCTCTCAAAATAAATGAGAAGGAAAATAAGAAATAAAAAATATGACAAATTAGAGGTCTTTTTTTATTGAAATTTAGAGCCCTTTCTGAAAATTTTACTACTACTTTTTTTTCTTAACATCCGATATGTCAGTTTCAAGATTTTCCTTCTCACTTAAAATTTAAAATTGAAGCAAAATGCAAAATTTAATCTTTAATGGTGACTTTAAATTCAAATAGTCGAATTTATTTGAGATTTTTGTGGATGCATTCAAAATTTATAGAAAAAACCCAAAATTTTAGGATAAAAATAATTTTCTTGAAATAAAAATAACAGCTTGAAGAAAAAATGAGAAATTTTTCAAAAAAAAAAGAAAATTTATCTAATTTTGATTACTACAGTCAAACCTGCCTATAACGAACCTTCATTGCCGAATTTCTCTATATAATGAATTTTTTCATTCACACAGTATTTTAAGCAAATTTACAGGTACTATTACCTCCATTCAACGAAAAGGATACCTTCTTACAATAAATTTTTGAATCAAGATTTTTTAAAGTTTAATTAGTTTTAATAATGGTCTTTGGTTCAAAGAAGGTTCTTGATACCACATGCTAATGATATTGCAAGTTTGATTTGTTTAAAATTTCTCTCGTTCAAAATAAGTAAATACCTTAATTTTTGGGATACCCCATGCTAATGACTTTGTTTACCTGCTAGTATAAAGGGGTTTACAGTTTGAGAACACACCTAAACTTGTATTCAATGTTTTTTGTAGCAAAATTTAAAAATTGCTAAATTATAAAAATTTTAAGAATTTTGGAGAAAAAAGGCGAAATATTTATAAAAATTAAACAAATGAAAATTTCAAGTTTAAACTGGAAAATTTGGAAAAGCCTTATAATCGGAAAAAAGTATTCTTTTTAGATTTCAAAGGCATTTTAAAGAATTTTTTATTTTTTACTTAAGTTGACACAAAGCTTTAAAAAAGCGATCATGTTGAACTGAACATTTTAAGAATACCCAGTTTTTGAAAAATACAGTTCTCTTAAGAGATTTGGAATCTGTTTCAGTATTTTAACCATTTTGTATAGATTATAAAAATTTTATACAAGTTTAAATTTAAGAAAAAAATTCATGACTAATAATAAAAAATTTCAATTTTGGAAAAAAATAAAAATTGTAAAGAGGGCAATCAAAGTTCTCCAAAACAAAGATTTGATTAAAAATATATTCCAAAATGAGAAACGTTTTTTTAGAAATTTTGGACCCATTCTGCTTTTTTCTTGACATTTAATTTAAATTTTCATTACTTTATTCGAACCCAACATTTTGACTTTAAAGTACAGGTGAAATTTAAATGTTTTTTTTTTAAATCAAATTTAAATTTAAGTTTTTGACTATATCTAAAAAATTTTTACTCAAAACGTGGCGGTTAGCCAGAATTTTGCAAAAATATTAAAATTTTTTGACATAAAAACTAAGATCTTGAAACTGAAATAAAAATTAGACAAAAGCTCCAAACCTTTTCAAATAAAACCAAAATTTCCGAAAAATATTGATTTTATTAAATTTCAACTTATTATTTATTTTAATTTAATATTATTTATTTATTTATTATTATTTAATTTCATTTTAAGCTAAAACTGAAATTTTTTTGCAAAAAAGGAATTGCACAATTTAAAGATTAAAATAGAAATAAATTGTTGAAAAAAAAGCAACATATTTAAGAGAAAAATTCAAAAATAAAACATTTTGAGTTTAATTGTCAATTTTAGAACAAACCAAAAATTTGGGCTAAGATTTTTATTATTGTATATTTAGAGTTTTTTTGCAATTTTTACCTTTTTACTTCAAAGCTGAAGTTAGCTGGAATTTGCAAGAAAATTTGTGACCCGAAATTAAAAGTTTAAACTAACTGTAAAAATAGTAACGTTTTCAAGAAAATAATCAAGTAAAACCAGAAGAAAAATTAGTATAAAGAAACTCAGAAGAAAAAATCAAGATGTTAGGTTTAAAGCAAAAATTTGAAAATTTAAATATCAGATGTCATGAAAAAACTTGTAATTTCAGAAAGATTTTGAAATAACTACAAAATAAAATGAAATTTGAAACATTCAGAAAAAAATTGAAATCAATGATATTTTAACTTTTGTAAAAATCAAAATTAGGAACATTAAAATTAATGAACTTATGCCTACAAAAGACTTTTGGGCCCTTTTGTATTTAAATATCAAATTTTTGTTTTTGTTTAGGTTTTGACTTTAAGTTAACATTCATACTCGAAATTCTGTACCTAAAGTCCACTTTAAATTCAAAACGTAAAATGTTTTATAAATGTTTTTGATAAAAAACTGAAATAGTTTTTTAAAAATTTTTAAAATTAGGAATTTCATATTTAAGCTGCAAATAAAACTCGGAATTAAAAAATAAACATTTTTTTGGAAGTATTTATTCTGGCTGCTCTGAAAGCACAAGTTACACCTGAAAATTAAAAATATTTTTATGCCAAATTTCGTGTTTGTCTCCGAAGTTTTTACATTTTATTCTCGAAATTTTGGTAATAGTCTCTAAATTTTAATTTTTTTCATTTAATTTTAGCTGACGTAAGCCACAAAAATTTGACTGTATGCACGAAACTTCAAAAATTCAAAATTTCAAACACTCCAAATTAGTAGCATTATTTTTAAAAAACTTTCGCCTTTCTCAAATTTTTTAGACTTTCAGATTATGAAAAACCAAAATCAGATATTTAGTAAATTTTTGTTTCAATTCGCTACTCCCTTTACTTTTTCGGCAATAAAATATAAATGAATTAAAGATTACACATTGATTTTTCTTTTCGAAGTTCTGCGCTCTTGAATAAAATTATTGCCTTTACAAAAACAAAGGGACTGGACATTTTGTATGTCATTAATTTTTATTGCTTCCGCACATCCTACCACGCTCCCTTCGAGTTTATCTTTAACAGGAAAGAACGTTTCCTAATTAATGTCGGAATTCGAGATGCAACGATGTTGATACTAAGTTTTCACATTTCTCTGGTTTCTGTTCTGAAGATGTTTTGTTTTATTTGACTTGAAAAGTTGTGAGATTAGAACTGCTTTAAAACTTCTCTTTTGGGGTATTTCGTGGAGGTTTTTACGTCGTGGTTTATTGAGATTATACTGATCAAAAGACTTAATACCCCAGATAAGGAAAATGTCTTTAATTTCGCAGAGATAAATTGAGAGTTTATGATTTTTTTTGTGCACATACAGGGTGATCCAGTCATAATGGCATTAATTTTAAGAAAAGATGGAGAAAAATGAGTATAATACGAATACTGATTAAATTCTTTTTTCAGATATAATTACGCTGAAAAAAAAAATTTTCAAATCATAATTTAAACCTTTTTGAGCTGTCACTGACTCCAAAGCTCCAAGGCTCAGATAAGTAGAAAGAAGAAGAATTTGCGGCTGCGTAGTTGGGACTCGGGCGAGACAAAATGACATTGCTAGGTTAGGGCTAAACGACAATACAAAAAACTTTAAATAATCTTGGCAGCACCGATGGTTGCGGAAAAGTCGTTGGATGATTTGTTTTTTTATATGAAAATCGGGCAACAACGGATTGCAGAAGAAAGTTACGCCTAAATAAAAAAAGGTGAAATCGCGAGATGGATGTAAACATATCAACGCTACGAGTAATGAATTAAATTTGCTGTTGTGCGTGCAAATGTTAAAAGTGGTTAATACTCGAGAGTTATTTCCTGACGTTTTAATTTTTGTGACCCTCTGTGATACGATGGAAATTTTTTAAACCGTGGGTACTTTACCGACGACACTTTTTTCATGCGCCCAACAGGTCTAAAATAGTTTGGAAAAGAGACACTCGAGTATTAATGTAAGTACACTGTACCCACTCTGACTGTGGGTTATCGTTCACATATTTTTTATAAACAACAACCTAACTACTAACCAATGCTTCATCGTTATTTACTTTGTAGAATTACTAGTTTACTTCGAGTTGTTTTGTGTTCGTTTATTTTTTAAATTTGCGTTTTACTTTAAATCAGACCAGTTAATTAACAAAACAAAAAAATGTAAAAAATTTTAAGTGTATGAAAATACAAATTCGTCAAAATAACTAATAGAGATTTGTTGCCCATTAATTAGCGATGTTTCGCCCTTGCCAGTGCGGCTTTTCATTGCAGTTGGTGAGTTGATGATAACGTGATTAGCGTCTGTTGCCGTAAAGCATTTAATGTGGTCAGTAGCGCCGCGGCGGGTTTCTGGTGGTCAATGGGATGATTTAGGTCTATTTTAAAAGTAAAAAAACTTTTGTTTTTTGATTTTCCGTCTGTACTAAGCCTTTTGAACGCGTAGGTAAAATTAATGTCATTAAGACTGAATCACCCTGTATGCAGTGGTAGCTACAGTGGCAAATGCAAAATTTCGTCTAGAGGGCACCTTTCTTACCTATCTTTCAGGTAATTTGTTAAGAAAGTTGTTCATACAAATAAAATCTGGTGTAGGATCGCAGATGTCTACATCCAATTTTTAAATTGTCATTAGAAGTCTTTGTCATGTACACATACTTCGAAATTTGAATTCTGTTGTCTCGCCTGAGCACCGAAGAGCCACGTAATCAGTGCAGTGCTGTGACAAGCTTATCCAATCAATCGCTATCTCAGGCTCAAACCCGGTAACCGGTAGCAAATTGAATTCCAGTTGTCAATGGCTAAGAGGTTTCTTCGCCTCAGCATCAATCTCGTATGCTTTGAAATTTCAGATATTATTACATGGAGTCGAGGTGAGAAACCTAACATGCTGCAGGATATTACATTTATGAATTAGTGACGTCGGATTCCGCTTGTCAAAAAGAGCCCCAACGTTATTTTTTCGTTAAACATATATCCCCTGAGGGGAGGATCCTATTTAAAACAGAAATTTTATTCAGCGCTTAAAATGGAAAATAACATTTTACATTTAGTTTAGATTAAATTTTCTGCTGAAAATACAAATGTTATACCTTAACGATAATTTCTGTTTGATTTAGCAAAACTGCAGTATTTGTTCAGTGATGCGCATAGAAAAAATAAAATATGATATTTGTGAAAAATATAGAATAGGCGGTCATATTTTATATATGTAAATATATCTTATAACTGGTTTATGGACATTTAGTTTAATCGAACAATATTGTTTGCTGATAGTAGCACATTATTTTTTTCTGATTTGGTATTTTCAATTTATACTGCCTTGTACACAGATTTATGTTTATAATATGACTGGTTCTTTTCCATATGACGTAAATTATGAAAAAAAATATACTTGAAAGATCAAATTAGTTAGCATCAGATAAAGTCAGGCAGACGAAATTTCTAAAACTATTTGTGCGGTTTTGTATACATTAAGGAGAGGGCGCATACTAACATTTTAGTTTAAAGAATCCTTAGTATACAGGGTAGATCATAAGTAATAGTACCTAGAACAAGACTAGATTTTCCGTATAAAAATAACGTGATTTAGCCACACTTACCTTATACCAAAAGTTGATATTAACAGAGATACAGGGTATCAAAGTTGAAAAAAAATTGTGATTTTTTTGCATAAGTGATGAACGCATTGCACTATAGACAAGAAATTTGGTATAAGGAAGTTGTTTTGGTCAAGAAATTCTAATTTGCTAATAGATTGTCAGTAACTCATAGGGGGCGTCACCTGCGCTACCTTGTATTATTCTAAAGCATCATAACTTTTTTGTGCCTTCATGTATACTTATTTTAAATGAATACTTTTATTAACCGTTTTCAAGATATTTTTCTTCAAAGTTTGCCGTACGTTTATTTTAAGTTACGTAAATGTGAATTTTTCGCAGTAGGTTTCAAAATAAAAGTAATAAAATAACTCTTAATTAGTTAATATCAAATATTACTCTAATAACATTATTATTACACACACTTTTTAAATTTATAAAGCAAATTTAAATAAAATAGCAAAACAACATTTATTTTCAAAAATAAATATGTGGAAAATGACCTTTTTCATGTAAAGGGATTGTAAAAAATTAAAAATCTGCTACCCTTTATTAAAATTCATCTTCAAATATTTGGTTTGACCACCCAGACTATTAAAATTTTCTTGTGCGGACTCAGAGATCATATCTCAAATCTCTATGTAAGAAAATAAATTAGGTCTTTAATTTTTTGGATTTTCTTTATTGAGATTCTCAAAATTTAGGTAATAATAGTATTAGCAAAGTAATATTTGACATACATTAGTTTCAAAGCTGTCTTATGATTACTTTTCTTTCAACCCTACTTCGAAAATTTAATATCTTAGTAATTTAAAACCAAGGCACGTCAAGCTATAGAGGCCAATATTTTGGAAACGGTTGCTCGTATCAACTTTCAGAGGGTACACCTTTTTTACGTAAAAAATATGGGGAAATAAAATAACTCATTTAAAATTAATATACGTAGGTGCACAAAAAAGTTATAATGAATTAGAATTATGTAGGTTAGCGCAGGTAGTGCCCTCTATTGTTATTGGTATTATGTTAACAAATTAGAGTTTGTTGACTTAAGAAACTTCCTTGTGCCAAATTTTGTGCCTATATTAAAATTCATTTCATAGTTATACGAAAAATTGAAATTTTTGTTTCAACTTTGATACCCTGTACCTCTGTTAATATCAACTTTTGGTAATAGGTAAATGTAGCTAAGTCACATTATTTTTATTCGAGAAATCCACCATTGCTCTGTGTACCATAACTTATGGTCCACTCTGTATAGGCTGTTTCAAAAGCACTTGGACAAATTTTACAGGCTAATTGCTCGCATCTATTTAGGATGAACAACAGTTCGTATAAACAACCAACAACGTTGGTTTCGTTACGAAAATGCATACAGGGTGTTACTTACGTATGTTAAAATATTTCCCTGAGGTATTCCTTAGTTAATTCTAAGAAAAAAGTTTTTAGAAACCTGTGTCCAGAAATGCTCGTTTCTGAGATACAGGCTCTTTTTTAATAACTTTTACGAAAGATAAAATTTTCCCCTACTTTTTAAATGGTCCGTTTTTATGTCGATGAGATCTATCACATACATACTCAGTTTTTGTAAAATTCTCATCTGTGTTTAACGCTTATCGGACTTGGCAAATTGCATCGATGCAGAAATTTGTAAATTTCTCGAAAACGGTGATCTTTAGCGTTATTAACAACGTATAACTTTTTTGCTTAAAAAAAGGCGTCGTTCATAAAAGTCGTCGGAAAAGTTAACTGCCAAAAAACGTGAGGGCACCAAGTTATGATTTCACACCTCAAAAAAACCCCCGATTGGCAAATTTTGTGCGGAAATCTGTCTTTCGTAAAAGGTATCTAAAAAAATCAAAAATAAAATTCTACTTTTAACAGACTGTATCTAAAAACTCCCCATTCCCGGACACAGATTTATATAAACTTTTTTCTTAGAATTAACACAGGAATAGCCCTAACGTACTTAAGCAACACGCTGTATAGGGAGTTCAACTTTATTAAAAATCTAGATAATGTCATCCGAAAATGAGAGTGAAACATTCGCTGTTGTCACGGCCACTTTTTACTTTAACGTACTAAAAGAATTATTTTTGTTTTAATTGCGAAATTTTTCCAAAATTTGTTTTTTTTTAAATATTCGTTTTTTGAAATTTTGTTTCTAAATTTCAGTATTTTTCAAAATTTTTATACTAATTTAGAAAATTTTTACTTTTGTAAAAAACAATGTCCAACCTTTCTTTTAATTTCAATATTTTTTCTTGGATAATTTCAACTTTTGTAAAGATTTAACTTCTGCAAAAGTTCTCAGGTACATTATGTTTGAGAATTTCGACTTTTCAAAGTTGTATTTTTTCAAAAGTTTAGGTTTTTTATAAACTTTGTCTTATTTTTAAAGATATAATTTTTTCCAAGTTTCAATTTTAATGTCAACTTTGGATTTTTGTTTTTAAAATTTCGACCTATTTTCAAAATCTAAACTTTTTTAAGACTTGCTACATTTTCTCAAAGTTTCGACTTTTCGGAGTTTAATTTTTTTAATTTAGGCTTTTCTGAACACATTAGGGTTTATTAAAAATTCCCTCATTTTCAAAATTTCTGTCTTTTTGAAAATGTGGGGATTTTTGAGGGCTGAAATTTATTTTAAGAATCTCAACTGTATTTTAAAATGTTCGACTTTTTTTCTAAATTTTCCTTTTTCCCACAACTTAGACTTTTGTTGGAGATTTTTTTTTTAAATTCGACATTTTTTGAAAAAGTTTAATTATACAAGGTGTGCCCGTTTTAAGTGCCTTAAATAAAACAGGAGACAGAAAAAATAATTTTAGGCCAAAAGTTTCCTATGAACATGTATCCGGAAACTTTTAATAAAAAAGATACAAGGTGTTAAAATTTGAATTTAAAAAAAAGTTTTTACTTTTTCATTTTCAAGTTTTCTAAGATATTTAAGCCGAATTAGGCACACAGGAGGTATCGATGAAGGATCACAAAATAAAATAAAATTAAGTTTCTATCTCACCCAGTGGCGGAGTTAGAGTAATCTGTGATATTATTGGAGAAAAAACGCGGTACACCACTCAAGGAAATGAAATAAAATACCTGTTTTGGAAAAAGCATTTATCTTTGAACAAAAGTTATTTCTTAACATTTTTCCGTATCTGCCACTGGTAGCGTCATGTCATTGGTTTTGGAAAAAAACATCACTCTGACTCGTACTTTCACTGAGGAAAGTCCCAAACATTTAAATTTTGTCACAATAGTAACAAATATAAAAGAATATTAAGAGTCAGCTTCATCTAAAACTGTTATTTCATTTCATTTTATCCAGTAACTTAAACTTACCCCTTTTTGAGTTAGTCACTGATTATTTAAAAACCAGAATACATTATATACGAACAGTTCTTATGTAAAACATAAGGTAAAGAATGCCAAAAAAAATTGTCAAGAGAAAACTTTTCTTCAGAATTAAATGCTTTATCCAAAAATTGTACTTTATTTCATTTTATTTTTTTTCAAAACAATATCACAGATTAACTGTAACTCCGCCCCTGGTTGGAATATAAATTTAATTTTATCTTAGTAAGATAAAATTAAATTTACATGATCTTTCATCTACACACAAGTGTGCAAAGTTTAGTTCCTATGAAAACTTGAAAGTGAAACAAAAAAACCTTTTTTTATTCAAATTTTAACGCCTTGTTTCTCTTATTAAGAGTTTTCGGATAGATGTTCATGGAAAACTTTTTCTTTAAAATTACTTTTTCTGTCACCCGGGGACACCCTATATATTCCCTAAAATCCTTGATTGTTTTGTAAATGTAGAATTTTATTAAATTTCGATTTTTTTTGAATTCTCGACTGTTCTTCAAAACTATCTGAAAGTCCCTTTACTTTTTCAATTTACCAAGTTTTTGAAAAATGTCCACTTTTTTAAAATTGTCGATATTTTTGTAAATCTTGACTTTTTGGAACTTTTAATATTTTCAAAATTATGTTTTAAATATATTAAGTTTTAAAAAATCTTTGTATTTTTTTCGACACTTTGACCATCCGAAATTCCAAGTTGTCCGAAATTCTAATTTTTCTAAAGTTCGATTTTTTTGACAATTTCAGCTTTTCGTCAATATTTGAACTTTTTAAAAATTTGACTGAACACTTTTCATTTTAGTTTATATTTAATTTGGTTATCTTTGCAAAAATGAATTTTTTTTTGAAATCTCAAACTATGTTCAAGAATTTTAACTTTTTTAAGAACTACGAATTTTTTGAAAAATTTGGACGTGTTTTAAATTTTCGATATTTTTGTAAATCTCAGCTTCTTTAAAATATTGACGTCTTTTCTGAATTTTTATTTATTGTTCAAAAAGTATTAGGTTTTATTTGAAAATATATACTTTCAATAAAACTTTCAATATTGCCCAAAGTTTCGATTTTTTTGAAAATTTTTTTTTCAACGTTTTTTAGATTCTTCAAGAATTTTACTTTTGTTTAAATTTTCGAGCTCTTGCCAAGATTGTTACTTTTATTTAGAATTTACATTTCTAAAAATTACGACATTTACTGAAATTCTTATTTATTTATGAAATTTTCAAATTTTTAGAAAATTTGCCTTTTCTTTGCATTGATCTACATAGATTTAAAAAACTTATGAGATTTCTTTTTTATAATTAATTATTGTCGAAAAATATCTCGAGTATTAACAGCCTTATCACACTTGCACGATTTTTTTAAAACATTTCGCACCAATTCAGAATTTGAGTTTAACTGCTTATTATCTCTGCAGAGAAGAATGCTTCAATTAGCATGTAACAAACATGTTTGCGAAATAAACAGCTAAAAGTCGGGTACAAGCCCCAATGGGGGTTTATTCTCTTGGATATTTATACGACTGACTAGCGAGTTTAAGTTGGAAGTGTTTACAACCACCGTACCATACTATAGAGGCCAAGGAAGGCCGAAACGAGGCTATGGTTGCGATTGTATATATTTTCAATTTTAAGCACATTTAACTGTTTAATTACTGAACACTTGATTGGTCATTTGTCGACATTCAATATGTTAAGGAGCTATTTAACAAAAAATTAATTTTGTTATAACCATTCAGTACCCTATATTCCCAATAACCATTATTTATAAAAATCCCTTGTTAAAATGATGCCATCTATCACCTACTGAAGTTTGTGAAAGAAGTTTTTATTACCCTGGTTTTAATTTTTCTTTGAAAAAAACTCTCCCTATTGCCTTTAATAACCGGACGTCTATGACCATAGTAATAAAAATAATAATAATAATAATAATAATAATGAGATAAATCAAAATAACTATTTAAGAGAGTAGTTATTTTCTAGTAAAATATTAAAATATATCAATTTATAATAGCTCAAATTTAAGGTCAATTTACGAAAATTGAAACATCCTGTATATATTTAAATACTAGGGAGATAAAATCGTTGAGGTACGTTAATAAAATAATATATGACAACAATGTTTAAAATCAAGTTGAATTTAACCAGAATTTGTTTACTTCCTCTTAAATCCAATTTCAGTTTAACCATTTGAATATTTTTCTCTTTTTAAGGTCTTATGGCCAAAGGCTGCTTAAGTTATCAAATTTTTATGACAAGAGACTTAAAAGTGCCCCACGCATTTAAGATGCTCTCAGATGAAATCACGAAGGAGCGTTGGCATGTATTAAAATTCAATAATCCGGCGCATCCACCAAAATGTTCATTCCAAAAGGAATTGGAAATGATATTACAATGTATTTGCACTGTTTCAGGCATTTATAACATTAGCAAGTGCTCTAGTAAAATAATCTTTTAATTTCTATAAATCACATTTCTAACCAAAATTCAATACATTAAGAATTCATTTTAAAAGTATTGATTACAAGGTGGCCAAAAAAATCTCCACGTTTTATTCACTTTCATAGTGTTATTATTAGTGGGGAGTTTTCTGTAAAATTTTTAATAATATACAACAATATATAAGCTTTTGGATAATCAAGTCAAACGTATCACAATTGAAATCGATTTTTATACAAAGGCTTTCAAAAATATTTGCCACTGTGTTTCGCAAAAAACTAACTAATTACATAAAAATAATTTATATGTCGAAAAGCATTTTTTAAAGATGATATTTCTTTATTTTCTTTTAAATACTCTGATTTTTGTTTTTTTCTTTTTTCATATTTTCATAATTTATTAAAAAATTTCATATCTAATTTTGGTGTTCTATATTTCATTTTCTTTTCCATTTTATGTAAAATAAACTAACTTATTTTTTCTCAACTGTCATGAGGTTCCCTATATTCTCATCAGGGTAATTTTCATTGGTTAGAAAGTGGTATATTTTATAATTTGGCATACTACAAGTAAAGTTTTTCTAAAGCATTACAAGTAATTACCTCTTTTAGAAGGGAGCACCCTAAACTATAATGGCATTTCAATTTAATTTACTCCAGCCTGACGTTGAAAGTAACTTCCTGTGCATAAAGTTATCTGGTAAAACTGAAAGATAATAAATGCCTTCAACGAAGCACAATGCGCTTTGTGTAATTTACTTTTGTGAACTATATAAGTATTTCATCCAGTCAAGATGTATTTACTATGACAAAGTTTTGTAGCAATTTGTCAGAATAATTATCTAAGTTGTCTAGGGGTATTTTAGTCGCATCTCATTGGCAAATGCTTACATTGCGTAAAATATTCAAGAAAGTTTGGAATATTCATATCAGTATATTGCATTTTCTATGTGGTAACCGTGAGATAATGCATGCAGGTAAACTTTTCTACTTTAATCTGCCTTGAATCAATTTGCGTTCTTCCCGAGATGCAGCGAGCGTACTCCAATTTACTTGCTGCTGATTTTACATAAATAGAGGAAGCAAAACGGATAATACAGCAGCGAAAAATACGATAAATCGACTATAATGGGCATTCTTTTATAAAATTCCTTTTTAACTTTTTTTGCTATCGATTGACATTTTTCTCAATCAACTTTTATTAAGATGAAAATAACTTATCTGCTTATTTTATGGATGATAAATAGTGAGACGTCGGAGTACGTTTTCCTTTAATAAAAACTGATTACAGCTCTTCACCCTGAAAAGTTGAGGGAAATTATTGGAAAACTACCGAAGTTGCCCCCGTTTGACTGCTTTATATTTAAATTGAAGCGGAAAAGGCCGGCATTTATCTCTATTTTTAATAGAAGGCAAATAAACTACATCCCTTTTAAACTGAATTTAACATTAGTTCACAAAGGTTTGTAGACTTTTTTCTAGATAAACGAAGTGCACAATCTTTCTACACTTTTGCAAGTGACATTAAAAAGAAATGAAACATTATCATTTAGAATCCCGTTTTACGTTTCGGCAACTGCTTTTTTTTAAGTAAAAAAGCAAATAAAGATACTTTTGATATTCTCTGTATCTTTTTTGCAAAGTTTGGTTAATTTCGTATAATATTATTTAGATTTATGGTTAATTTTCATGATAGTTCTTGAGTGTTTTTCAGTGGGTGGTAAGTTACAAACAGGGATTGACAAACTAACATCTAACGCAACAGTTGGTTGGTGCAATCTATGAAAGATTGTCAATTTTTAACGAAAAAAGGTAACTGAAAATCTAGACATGTGAAAGTAGAAACAGGCAAAGAAAATACCACTCAATAGGAATGAAAATATACTTTTGTGGCAGAAAAAAGCCCCAAATTAGGAAAAAATGTTACGAACAAATTCGTCGACAGTTAAGAATATCTGTTTTATAATTTTACTAACTCATAATTTTTAAAGTGGTCAATTATGAAATAAAAATATTTTTAAACAATTTTAAACGTATTTGAAAGTACCGTTCGCAAAATCATTGACTCCTATTGGCTCTCAGTGGATATGATGGATTTTGCATTGAAGATGACGTGTTCGGAATATTAGCCCAAATTTCAAAGAGGTATTTTTAATATATTTTATGAAATATAAGAACTGGTGCATTACTAAATAGATAGAGGGTCATTCAAGAAATATAGTGGCATGTCTAATTCAAAATATTAAAAAAATAGAAATGGCGTGTTTTGCATTTAGACCACTGAAATAACTTTTTACTGTAAAAATACTTTTCAATTAAACAGATTTGAAAACGGGCAAAAAAGTATAAAATAATTTCATTTAACTTATTCGTGTGGAACGAAAACCTTGACGCATTTCGACTATTTTAATGTATGGAAATGAAGTAAGGGCGTTCACCGTGAAACTGATAAGGACATCGCTGAGGTTCTCCTAATTGCTGGTTTATGAAGCTCGGTCAATACACCTCCGGTCACTATCAAATGATAATATAATTATTCATCCGTTGTCCCTATATTAAGTGTTAATTGTAATTCGGCACCTAACTTAGACCAGAGCGAATTAGTTCCCATTCAACCCTTAAATAGGAAGTCCAACACTTATTGCGTACATTAATCAGCCGCCCTTCCGGCTTCTCTACACACCCAGAGGCTAGTTAAGAATTTGATTCTAGTCATTCGCTTCAACTAACCTGCAGAACAAAAACTTGCTTAGGTAATTTAATGGGTCAGTTTGAGGAAGTGCTTTTACATTAATTAGCGATCAATTTTCTTGTTTTGTTAAGGTACTAATTACGAATATTAATAGTATGTAGGTGACAATCTTTAGAAGCGCGTAGGTTAAAAAAAATTACGAAGCACTAACATGGAAGTAGCAGCAGGGCCCAATGACTCTTGAACTCTGAAGTATTTGCCATTTTACCCCCTCCTTCTCCTGATTGTAATGACAATTATAATTTATGTTGTATGTTTGCCCCCTATCGATCTTTCAATTGCCAGTTCATGATAATTCTCAACATTTCTTCACTACATTTAACATTGGCTTAAATATGTCGCCATTTCATCACAATTTGTTTACATTAAAATTTGACAAAAGATATTGAAATTCTTACCATAAAGTTATCCCGACATAGGGTGTACAACAAGCGACGTATGCAACTACGATTGCAACTGTCATCTTAAGCGTTCTATATCGTGCCTTTGCAATCTTAGAAGTGTCAGATCGCCTCAGTCGCAATCGACCATTTGGTGGTTTTTCTGGAAAAGAAAAAACATGTCACATTTTTAAATCAACCCTTGTAGCCTTTAAATTGCATCGAACTTCTGATCATTTTCCACCAAATTTCAAATGTAAACTTTTTTTAGAGATTTCGATTTTTCTTTAAGTTATGACACTAATATTGAAATTTTGAGATTTTCTGGAAAGAATGTTTTTTTAATGTGATCTTTAATCGTAGAATGTATTGCCTTTGAGACATTTCGAGAAGGAGTTTTAGAAATCTCAGATTTTATCTGCGAAATTTTGATTATAATTTTTAAATATTTAGTTCCAACCAGAAACACCGTCATGGAAAACCTCCAAGGACAATGTTTTTTGAGACCTCTACCTTTCTTGAAGAAAATTTCTGGCCAGATGCATGGGCCAGTGGTCCATTTTTTTCTTATGTTTAATTAACATATAAATATCCACCATGATATTTTCGTTTATTCCTTGAAGGTTGATTATTCAGTCAACGCTTTGAAACAATTTCATGTACCCTCGGAGCTACGCATGCCAGAGGGTGAGAAATGCTGCCCTAGAATATTGTAAATGCAATTTCGATGCTGATATTCCTCAAAAGCTTATTGATGTCAAAATTTTGATGAATAACTTTATACCAAAAATTATATAATTTTTCTTGTGTACGGTTTTTGATAATCGAGTAATCGTCTTAAACAGAATAATATTTTGTGAAATATTTACAAGTGTATCAGATTTATAATATGTGAGTAATTAAGGTAAGTAACGAGTATAAAACAGACCACATATGCCTCGTTTTCTGTCCTAAAAAATTTGGGTCATTGGGTGTTTTTTTATGGGAACGCATAATCATTAAAAAGTGTAATAAAATTAATCAAGCTCACGAGAAACAGCTTCCTCTCTAATATTTTGACGGCCATAAATTCTGCTTACAACAAACCTGACAGTTCGAATATCCTGGAAAATCAAATTATACATGATTTACCTTTCATTGCGTTCAAAGTTGAATTCCACCAACATCCGTTTTGTTACATTGTTTTAGAAACATGGATAAGTTGGGGTTATTTAAATAATTGCTTGCCAGTCGTAGGAATGTTAGGTAATTTACCTATTTTTTGTAAATATTAAATGTCCAGATATTTACTACGTTTTTTGATCATATTTTGCTGCCAAAACATAGTTTTAAACATAAAAAGTAAGCATTTATAAATGTTTCTCTCAACTTACAAAAATCACTAAAAATTCACAATAAAAAAAGTCAGATTTTTTATACTCACTGGAAAAAGTTATAAAATAAATATGATGTGTGAGGATCAAAATATTAAGCATAAGACCAAAATATTGAGAACAATGAAAAAAAAACTACTCTCAATTCTGAAAAAAGTCAAATTTTTCATTAGGACATTTTGAGAAAATATCCAAATTCTGAGAGACAAGTTGTAAAATAAATATGAATTTTGGGCATTAAAATGCCGAGAACAAAATTAAATTTAAAAAAAAACGTCAAATTTTGAACTAAATATAAATTTGAAAAGGTAAATTTAGAAAAAACCCTAAATTTTTAGAAAAAACCGGATCCAAAAACAAAGATGATATTTCACAGCTCTCTCAATTTTTAAAGATAGAATTTGAATTTTTACTAACTCAAATTTTTCAAAAAAAGAGCAGTTTAAGAAGAAAATTGAACCTTTAGTAAAAATTACTAATTTAGAAGAAAAGGTTGCAGAAATATTAAAAGTTTAATTTTGAGGAAAAGTTCAAAATTTTCAGTGGAAAGTTTTGAGAAAAGAATTGTTTTCGTAAATTTAGATTTACATATAAAAAATGTAGAAGAGGCAGAATTTTTAGAAAAGAAAGAGATTTCGAAAATAGATAAATTTTAAAGAGAAAATAAATTCAAAGAAAACATATGCAAAATGTTAACAAAGTCAAAATTTAGAAAAAAAATCACAATTTTGTTAAAAAGTTAGATTTTGGAATAAATAAAATTTTCAACTAAAGGGATAACCATCGCAAATAAAATCAACATTTCAAAAAAAGATGAATTATTTTTTTTAATTTAAAGAAAAGATTAAAGTCTCTCAGGAAATAATTTTTTTCGATGTTTTTTTCACTTCCATATTTTTGAGAAGATGAAACGAGAATTTCGAGAAAAAGCTACAATTTCAAAAAAATTTAAATATAAGTCACATATTCCAGAAAAAAAAGGTCAAATTTTAACAGCAATGATGAGAAGAATAGCAAATTTGGCAAAAGAAATCGAAATTTTAAGTTAAAGTTAGCTGTTGAGAGATAAAGTCGAATTTTGACAAAGTCAAATTGGTCAAAAAAAATTAGTTTTTTTTTGATTAAAAACTTATTTGATGAATTTGATAATAAATTCAAATTAGCTAAAAAAAACCGCATCAATTGCACACTTCAGCTATGTCAGATAGATCGGAGAGTCTTGGCAAAGGCACAAAACCTACAGTATTTCGAAACCACTCGGTTAGAATAAAAACTTTGAAACAAAATTTTAAATGTTAAGGTAAATCGTTATTCAAATCATTTGGAGGAAAAATTCAAAAATTCTGAAAGAAACAAAATTGTGGAAAAGTTTGAAATCTTCACAAGTATTATAATTTGAGAAATTTTTTAATTAGAAATTAAAAAATAATGATTCAAGAACAATCAAAATTTGAAAAAAATAAATATTTCTTTCAACATATTTTTTTAAATCTACCTTTTTATCCAAAATGAGATTTTTTGTTTGAATTTAAACTAAAGTTGTGTGTATATAGTCATGGTTATAGTTTTCGAATGGAAAATCAAAATTAGGAACTTAAAAAATTAATAAACGTCAGATAACTCGATTTTTATTGGGGTTATATCACCTTAAAAGCATAAAATGCTTACTTACCTTCTGTATCTTGGGAGCTTCTTGAAATTTCAATCAAGATAGCTGTGTAAGCTATACTCATAATGAAGAAAGGAATAATGTACAGGCACATCACACAGGTGAGGTTGTAGGCAATTTCCTGGGATTTCGATGTAAAAAAACCAAACGATACACATTGCTCATAGTCTTGGATGAATGGATGTTTTCGGACTCGAAAAACAAATAACTGAAACAGAAAAAAAGTTGTCAAAGATTTAACATTACAAGTGTTTAATTGCTATAAATTAAAGTAAGAGCATTATAATTAAAACTAAATTCTAATTCCAGTGAATTAACAGCTTGTCGGTTAAATTAAATTTGAGCAAAAACTCGCATCCTTCCATCCAGAGGTTCACAAACATTTTAGTAACCCTAGAGCATTTTTGGTAGAAACGTAGCAGAACATCACCTTTCTTATCATGTTTATAAGAATTAAATTCGTTTTCTCAAGCGCTATATTTAAGTGAATTTAATTATTGTTTGGAAAATCTAACGTACAAAAGAATGGCAAAGTTTCCCACTTCAGCCATGCAGTGGCAGTTTCTGTAATAATAATAATAATAATGTAACTACTAGGATAGATACACATACACATTATTTAAGATAGTTCACCAATCAACGGCTTTTCTATAGATTTTCTTTAATTTTCTATTAAATGTTATTAACAATATTGACTATAAGCCGGCAAAATTAAAACACTCGTGCCGCTGTCAAAGCCGAAATAATCAATGCCAAACTTTAGAATTTTTATCATTTAAAGTATAAGTAAGAATACTTTTGAAACGATTTTAATTTTTTACGGCCAAACCCCCCTCTAGATATTAATAAACAAGTAATATTTATGTATGGTGGTTTTTCGAATGAAATAGTAAAATATGACGATTTTTAGAGGTACCGTTTTTGTAACAGCAATCTAAAGTTATACATTTCACGAAATTTCCATGCTTCATTCCATACGTTAGGAAAACATCTTAAAGTAATGGCAACGTAACAGGTCTATTACTCCTAATTGCTATTGGAAAAAGTTCCGCCTCATGAATTTTTCGCATAAACACCGCGCAGTGTTGTCGGGTCAGAAAATGTACTGTAAAATCAGCTTGGGATTTTGTATCATTTTATCCACGCTTACAATCTATGCTAAGAACTGAACAGTGATGGCAGTCTGGAGCTTACATCTTGCTTAAGGTGGCGCAGATCTTACGTTCTAAAAACTCTAAGCTACGATTAGTGCTGGTTAAGTGTCTTTAAATCGTCAAGAAATACATGAAATAAAATCAGTAATATTCAGAACTCTTAAGTTAATTAACAAATTAATTCAACTTTAGAAGTAGATACAGAAAAAAAAATTTATAGCAGGTTGTAATATTTTGAATATGGTTTTTAAATAAAAGTAACCTTTAATAGCTTGAAATAAATGCAATCGGAAATTCTCAAAGTACGTTAAAGGAAATGGTGATAGCAAAAAATGCATTACATGTTCGTTATTCGTTGCATATTTCAGAAGACCTGAAAATGCAGAAAAACAGCTGATAATGCTGTCACAATTCATATGCGCCATCTGCAGCATTTTATTTCTAAGCGGAATTTGCACATAATATGGGTGCAGGCGTTCAACAGAGCAAAGGATAATAATTTACGACAACGTTAGAGAATTTGAATCGAGATTGGGATGCTTTTAAGGATTACAGAGCGCGACTGAGCGCTTCCTGGTTTGAAAAGTGTCGCTAACAAGTCGCAAATCATAAAAGGGTTCATTCAGATCATTAAAGAAGCTTCGCATTTCTTATACATAAGTACATATCGAATTTAAACACAAAATTTTAGAAAAAGGAATTTCTCATGAATTAAAAACTAAGAGCAAATTTTTGAGAAAAACACGCAAAATAATTCTGTCTGGATTTTATTTATTTACTTACTTCTTTTTTTAATTACTTTTACGTACTTTTTTCTTTTCCTTTTAATCAAAACTTCAGGTTTACTTTGAAAAAGTTTTAAATTGTGAGGTTAAATTGTTCAATTTAGAAAATTATCGCTTAGTCTCGAAATTTTGATTTTTATCTTAAAATGTTCAGCTGATGACAGCAAATTTACGAAAGATAACATTTGGAAAACGCAACTGAAATTTCGATTTCAAAAATCTAAATCTTGGGTTTTAAGTGGAAACAATAAGTTTTATTTATAAATTAAAAAATGAGGTTTAAAAAAAGCGAGAAGGGAAAAAAGCGAGTAGGGAAAAAAGTTTGAAAAGCAGAGAATATTTTCAAAATATACTTTTTTCAATTCCTCCATCTCTTAGATTTTCTTATTCAATCTTGATGTTGTAATTCCAGAAATTTGGGAAAAATGTAAGAAATGACATTTCATCAAAAACATTTTTCTGGAAGCTGAGAGTTTAAATTTGAAATAAACATTTGTAAGTTTGTCACTGCGAACCAAGTACGAGTTTAGTTTTCGGAAAGTTGCTCTAAATTGAAAATGAAAACAATACTGTAAGAAGATAGGCTCAGCCACAAAATATTATGACGTTATATTTTTTTACGGAAGAGATACACGTTTTCGTCAAATTTCCTGCTTAAAGTGACTCATTAAAAGGAAGTGAAGCATGTACATCTTGGGACTTTGAAATTATAACTATCTTAAGATGACAGTCAACATGGAAAAGCATGTTTCTAATTTAACCTACCATATGAAGTTTAAACTAGGCAACCCTAGGGGAAATGAGGATATATACGTACACGTTCACATTCAGGAAATTACAAATAATACCACTTTAAGCCACGCTTTCATAGATTGTTAATTTATTAAATAATCTAACTTTAGCATATATGTAATTTTTTAATGGAGGGAATATAAACCAGAAACAATTGGTTGGAAGCATTTTGAAAAAAAAAAAAACTATTTAGTTCATGTATGTTTTCAAAGCGTGTTTAAGCACTTTACTAGGTTGTAAAATGCAGCAGCATCATGAAGGGAAACAGCTTTCATGTTATCTACATAAAATGCTGCACAGATCTACTTGCAACGGGCAGTCCCATTATGTCGTTAGAGCATTGCCAGTACGATGCGGAAATAAAAATAGACTGCCATAAACAGTCCCTTTAAATAAGGATAAATTGTAATGATAGAGAAACATTCTGTTCGCTTACAAGTTCCAGAGTTTGGATGTTCTATAGAAAAGAGTTTTAATATACAAAAGTTCTCATTGTGTTAAGCTGTACCGTACAGGAATTTGATAACTCCGATTGTCTCATCTGTCTGAAGCCTTTGAGCGAATGTGACCTATTAGACTCTGCAAGAGTCCTTCATGATAATAGAGAATTTGAGTGGTCAGAAAGTAAAAGTTTCAAGCAGGTTTGTTGGGAACTTGGGGAACAACATTTGAATTGCCTGTACTTTAGATGATTCGTCCCAGCGTTGTTCCCACAAGTCCTGAATTTTTATGTTTTGGTAAAATTTGATGTGACGAATGGAATCAGAGTTATCTCGTATGGTACTTTCGTCGAAAAACTGAGAATGGGTTTGCTTTAGGCATTGCATGCACTAGGTCCTCTCCAGAATGAGATTGAGTGGAAGCAGTTCTGTAATGACACCGCATCCGTTAGGATACCTCTATATCCGCAGATTAATATTTGACAGAATAATCCATAAATGGATAATATTTATTTCTGTTAGCTACAAGATTCAGTAGATGTATCCAGATTTCGTTCGATACCACAAGCAATTAATGGAATAATTTTATTGTAAATTGTCAGTAATGGTTGCGTCTTATTAGTTGACCAAGTGTTTTGTATTTTTCTTCGAAGACCCATCTCTATAATGTTGAAACGTTTGCAGATATAGTTTATGTGTTTAGTAAATATCAATTTGCCGTCGAGAAGAACACCCAAGTACTTCAATTCAGAAACCACTTTAATATTTCTGGTGCCCACTCTAATGCGAACGTCACGGTGACGAATTTATTTAACATTTATAATAATGTTTCAGAAATTGTCATTTTTCAAGCTTTGGTCCCGACAGTTAGGGAGTTCATGCACTGTTGGCCAAAGTTACATAGGTCTTGGCGATGATCAGATGAATTTATATAAACAAGATCATCTGCATAAGCCATTGCCTTTACACCTGTGGGAGTTTCTTGTTCGATCAGCTCATCGAGTTAATAATTTTAAAGGGTGGGGCCAAGAATAGACCCCTGCGGATATCCTTTTGTCACAATTTGGCAAAAAGATATACTTCTTTGCGTAGAGGCAAGACGAATAAAAAAAGAATACTAGGGAAAGTTCTCGAAAGACATGGAACACGACATATACGGAGGCCAAAAAAGAGTATATGGAATGCTGAGAAAAAACAAGATAGAGGTTAAAGATACAGTACAGACTAATCAAATGTCAATAGAAGAATAGAAGGCATATTTCACGAGATTATAATATTAAATGGAAAACATCACAACACACAATTACACAAAGAAAATAGATGATGATGGAAGTGACACAGAAAGATGTATAATAAGAGAAGAAGAGATGGAGCTTATACTAAAACAACTGAAAAATAGAAAATCGGCGGGGCCGTATAAGATAACTACTAAAATATGGAGAAGAACGCTTAATAAAGGAACTTGCAAGTTTATTCCAAAAATTTACGAATCAATAAGCGATACTCGAAGTACTAAAAGTGTTCGACGTTTCGCCCACCATCGTAGGGGGCTTCTTCATGAACAAAGAAAGAAAAATAGATAAAAAGAGTAATATGAGGGAATATACAAAAAAGAAAAAAAAATAAAAAGGCCAATTTCAAAACATCAGAGCACGGTAACTCAGTATGTCCACCATACCAGAGGCGAAACTCTTCTGAATTAAAAATTGGTACAAAGGATAAGAAAGTTTAGACAGAAGAGCACGGTAACTCAGTGTGTCCACCATACTCTTCTTCAGAAGAGTTTCCCCTCTTGTATGGTGGACATACTGAGTTACCGTGCTCTTCTGTCTAAGCTTTCTTATCCTTTGTACCAAGTTTCAATTCAGAAGAGTTTCGCCTTTGGTATAGTGGACATCCGTGCTCTGATGTTTTGAAATTGGCCTTTTTATTTTTTTTTATTTTTTGCATATTCCCTCATATTCCTCTTCATCTATTTTTCTTTCTTTGTTCCTGAAGAAGCCCCCTACGATGGTGGGCGAAACGTCGAATACTTTTAGTAGTTCTTTGACACGGTCCAATCCCGGAAAGTATATCCTGTAAGAAAAGTTTTTGTCTGGCAGAGGTTTCTTTGATAAATTTTCTTTTCAACAAGTCATGTCCTGGAGTCTTATTGGTGCTTATATAGGTAAACATATTTTCCAATTTGCTTTTCAGGTTCAATGTTATTTTAGGGTAATGGAATTATTACCTTACAATCTTGTACAACGTTATGTTGAAACCTATCGAGAATTTCATTGCTATCAGAAATAGCTTGGCGTTTCTTCAATTGTGCACGTTAACTCGTCATTGGTATGAAATACTAAAAGCATGCCTTTGCCATAGAATTTTCCTGATACTATTTTCAATACAGTTCCCCAGAGCATAGGTACCAGATCAAATTTTGCAAAGTTGTGCCCTAATTCTATTCCTTGTCTTCTCCAGTAATTTTATATATTTTTCTTTGGCATCGAGTATTTGGCCGTAGAGTTAATCGCGATCAGTATTCACCAGTTTCTTGTAAGAATAGTATCTTCTTTGCCAGATATACTTTTTTGAATCATTCTATATGGTCAATTCAACATTAAAGGCCAATTTGGATATGTCCTACAAGAAGATTTTCTAACGATTTTCTAATGTATGTTATCATGAAAACTTTGGAGAACTGTGCCAATTTCATATGGTAGCCTAGATCCTGGCATCGTCTTCTGAATCTTTTTTATAATTTGATCAGTGTTTGTGTCTGTACCAGTAAAGTTTAGCGGGTTTGGGGAAAATATCTAATTTTTTTTTTAAGTTTAATCCACGCACAAAAGGCAACACCATTATGCTTTAAAAGCACTGCGAGTGAGTAGGAGAGAAACAAGGATAGACGGCGATGAATCGCCTCTTAAACAATGATAGATTGTAACTCTTAGGGAAAATTCCTTTCAGTAACGAGTTCCATAGCTTAAAAATTCTATAAAAAAAAGAGCCTTCGTAAACAGAAGTCCTCAATGTGTCAAGCTGGACCGCATAGGAATTTGCTGCCTCCGACTGTCTTGTATGCCTCAAAAATATAGTCCTTGAGGGGATCAATCCTATTAATTCCTGCGAGCATCTTCCATGATAGTACTTGTAAGAAGAAGATAAATCACCAACCATCCGCCTGTGCTCTAGTGTTTCGAGAGAATCGGTCAAACTTTTGTCATCAATTAGGCGAATAGGTCTTCTTTGAATTGAATCCAAAAGAGCTTAAGTGTGCATTGGAGCTAAACTCCAAACCTGAGAACAGTATTCTAATGTTGGCCTACCTTGAGCTTTGTATAGTGTGAGTAGCTGATGAGAAGTAAAAAATATTTAAGCTCTAAAAAGAAAGTCTAGCTTCTGAGAGGCGCACTTGGCAATGGCGCGCACATGATCGTCCTAAGAGAAGTCAGTGCTCGCATTCACTTCTAGGATAGACAGCTTAAAACCGGGGCCTGAGTTTTTGAAGCGTTAAAGTTAACCAGTTTTTTTTACCCCATTCCAGAATGATTTCGAGATCCTGATTATTCATTGGTATCTGCAGTTCCCTTAGTCAATCGGAAGCAGCGACGGATAATGGTTTGTCTGAGAAAAAATATGACACCAGGCTACTATCATCTGCATAGCTGTATATCGGGTTGGTAGTTAAAGCTAATAAATCGTTTGTGTATAACAGAGAGACAGACAAATTAGATTCCACAGGGAGGATTTTGGCTGCATCAACCCACGGCGTTTTTTTTTAGAGAAGACACGACAGACAGGCAAATTAGACACCATTTGATAGTTTTAAAATGTAATTTTCTATCCACTACTGACTTTGTAGGTACCAGAGAAAATTTTTGTTAAAGCTGTTATTGTCAAGTAATATTTAGGCCAGCACGGCAGAGGGCAACTAGGCAAGAATTCTAAAATCTGGTACGGGTATTTAAAGCACGTTAAAAATGATACAAGCCTTTAAAAAAGAAGGAGTCATTTTGAATTCACAAATACTTTATTTTCATTAATATAAATTAAACTTATACTTTCAGTTTTCCTAACCACTACCCTGTCTTTCTAAATATTTCATTAGTTGACTACTGCAAAGTTTAACAAGGATACTTAGATTTATTTTATATTCTCCTCGTAATAGGTCCAAATTTGCCCCTGAATAAGTAAACTACTAAAGGAGACGAGTCCTTATCATCTGCTTGGGATTAATCCTCTTCATCTGAGGTTTCTTTAAATAATAAATTAAGATCTCTTTATTGCTAGGGTCAGTTCCCCTTTCAACCAATAAACAGAGGTAGCCACTTCGGCAACTGCTCGTTTTCGCTGGGAGCACAAAACAAGGAACGGAGATTAGGCCGGTAATGTAACAATTTCATGTGGTTTTCACCAAAGCCCCCACGGGAATATACATAATACAACCGAATTCCGTAGCGCCTCCTTCTATGATAAACTTTTTCCGTTGCAAAAAAACCATAACTGCCAAGAAAAGGGGGCTTTGTTATGCTTTATTTAAATTAATTGCAGCTGTTCGCCTAGTTGGGAAACTTTTAAACTTGTAAAACTTCTCAGAGCGCTGGAATTAAAAGTATAAGTGGAATAATTATAGAGTGTAACAAGGTTTTTTTAGGATGCTCGAAATATGTATTCGTTTTCTGCTTACTGTAATTTGGCAAGTCACGCAAAAAATTAATCTATATGTCCCACTTCAAAGGGCTTGAAAGTTGGTGGAGTTTACTTTGCCCTTGGACTAATTAAATGAATATATAAAATGATGTTATCTGTCTTTGTTAGAGGAAATTATATTTTTTCCACTTCCCGAAACAAAGCGTAAAGTGTAAATTATATTTAGGTCTATTATTTTTTACATAATTCTTAAGAACAAATAAAAAGTCTATACAGGGTCTTCATGTGAACTATACAACTTTAGATCGCTGTGTCACGGTTATTTTTCATCGTATGATATAATTCAAAAAAATGTTTATGTTAGATGCAAGCCTCGAAGTAACATAACTTTATTATTTTATCGAACACTCTGTTTATTTTTATATATCTGATAGAGTTTTTTGTTTCAATTTCATCGATATATAATTTGTGAAACTTACCTTCAATACTACTCTAGATATTAACAATAAAATATTGCATGAAATAAGAATATTGATTTTGAGAAAAATTTATTTTAAAATTCTAATTTTTATACAATATACATACGCTTTTAATGTGATTGCAAATGTGAATGATTCCGAGGAACAGATATAAATTTTGTATAAATATCAGGTGGGTTACACGTTTTGTAAGACAAATGGCAGACATTACCAAAGAGTAGAAATTTCTGCTGATTTTGGTTGTACAATCATTGTGGTGGGTGGAAAGGCAATTTTCCAAAAGCACTCTTGACAATTCGAGTAATACATCATTACACATGGTAATAAACCAAAAATAAATTTTGCACATGCTGCTAAAGAGAATAGGGGAAGAATATATCGCCTGTTTCCTTTCTAATACTCCCAAACCCTTTACTAAATTATTACCCAACGGTATCCAATCTAAGAAGCTGAGTTTCTCGCTCTTCTCTTTTGCCTTTATGCGTATATTAATGCCAGTCCCAGGGACCTAAATTTAATTAAAATTACACTCAACATGTATGTGCCTACGATTTTATTTTCCCAAGAGACACATGAAATTAGTATTATCAATATTAAGGCTATTAAAAGCAGATATATTAAATTTTAATTAATAGCCTGAGGCTGATTGTTACCCGAAATGCTTTGATAAGCAGAAGGTAATTGAATAGAAAGAGAGAAACGTATCTAAAAGCAAGCGTTTTATCTGATGTGCCAGCTTAACACAAATTAATTTAATAAAATTTGCTAGTTTAATATTAAAAATATCTAATTTGATATTGTTGCTAGAGGACGTAAATTTGGAAACTGAAAATTTTCCTTTGTAGAAGCCAATGAGATAATTTTAAAAACTACTTCCACATCTGGTCGAAATTCGACCTATTGATTGTCAATCTGCAATGTATAGAAATTCAACTTATTTTTCATCTAAATTAAAGGAAATTTGTTGAAAGGCAATTTTTTTGAAATTTGGTCTTTTTCCAGAATTTCTACTTTTTATGCAATTTGAACTTTTCCAAATTATCAAATTTCTGCTAGGATTTTTTTTAAACTTCACATTAACATCGTTTTTTTAGTACAACTTTCTGAAGATATTGATTTACTTTTAATTTTCGACCTGTTTTGAACGACTTTTTTCAAACGTTAAACCTTTTCTTCCAATTTGACACATTTTCTCAAAATTTTAGCATTCTCTTGATATTTGACTTTTTAAAAATTTCGATCCTTTTGAGTATTTTGAGGTATTTGAAAATTTTGACCCTCTTAAATATTTAGACTTTTTTGAAAATTTTGACTTATTTTGAGGCATGTTGAGGTGTATAAGATGCTGACTTTTTTTTGACTGTTTATTAAAGATTTCGTATTTTTATTAAACATGTCAAAATTTCTAGGATTCTAAAAATTCTGACCTTTTAAGTATGTTACTTTTTTAAGAATATTTCGAATTTTATCGAACATGTCCATTTTAAAAATTGGATTTTTTCTTAAATCTTGACTATTTGGAACGTTGCCTTTGTCACACTATTCGGTTGTCTCAAAATTTTGAATTATTTTAAAAATTTTAATTTATTTTTAAAGGTTCTACCTTTTTTTTGAATTAAAATACAATTTTTTTGAATACAATGATTTTTGAAGAACTTCGACGTTTTCAAATTTCCACTTTTATCAAAATGTTTTAAACATTTCGACTGAAATATTTACGATATTTATGATAATTTAGATTCTTTAAAAATGTTGACATTTTTAAATTTTCACTTTTATCAAAATTTCGATTTTTCTTAACATGTTTCAAAATTTTGACAAAGCACATATTAACATATCATTTTTTTCTGAACATTTGTTAAGAATCTTTAGTTTATAAAATTGGTACGTACCTCCTTTAAAGATTCGTTCTTATTTAAAGTATTGCACTTTTTGAAAATTTTGATATATTTTTCATAATTCCAATTTAAATTTTTTGACTTTTTTTTTAAATATTAACACGAAACAATCTCATTCTTTAAAAACTTCGATATTTTTCAATATTTCGAGTCTGAAACTTTTGACTTTTCAAAATATCCCAACATAATAAAATTTATATTTTTGAAAAAGAATGTGGCTTTCTATCGAAATTTTAACTTGTATTTTGAAAATTTCATTTTACACTGAACATTTCGACAATTTCTCGGAATTTTGATGTTTTTTTCCAAAATTTGGATTTATTTCTAAATTTCATCTATTTTAAAAATATCTACTTATTTCAAACATTTGACGTGTTTTGCCATTTTTTCAAAACTTAAACATTTTTCCAAATTTTGACCTTTCGAAAATTGAACTTCTTTTTGAAAGTTTTGGTAAAATTTTTTAATTTCCATATTTATTTATTAGGTTTCTCTTAAAAATTATGTCTTTTTTTAATTTAGAATCTTATTAAAGATATCGAACTTGTATCGCATATCCAAAATTCAAAATTGCTACATTTTTTCGGAACATTATATGTATCTTTAAAGATTATTTTTTAAATTGCAAATTTATTTAGGTAACTCGACCTTAAACATTTTGATTTTTCAAATTTTTTAAACTTCCATTTTTTTTTAAATTTTAAATAGCCTATCTAAATATCAATTAACTTTCAACATGCCACCTTTTTCAAAATTTTAACCCTTTTGTACCTTTTTTTTTGTACCTTTCTGTTTCTTGGAAATTTGAATTTTTTTTGAAAAATGACTGTAATTAGAAATCGTCGAATTATCAAATTCTGCTGACTTTGTTGAAAAATTTTGACTCCTGAAAATTTTCTATACTATTTTCTCTGAAAATGGTGACCGTTTCGTTCTTTAAAAGATTATTTAGAAATTTCGACTATTTCTCGAAATTTAGACGTTTCTTAAAATTTTTTTATTTTTGAAAATATAAATTTTTATTTAATTTGACTCTAAAAATTTTTCTTTTTAAAGAAATTTTAACTTGATTTAAAAATTTGAATTGTTTCGTATTTTTATTTTTCTCTAAATTTTGACTTTTTAAAATGTGAAATTTTTTACAATTTTGGATTTCCCCAAAAATTTGATTTATTTTGATTTGCAAAATGTCTGCCTCTTTCGAAATGTTGACCTTTTACAAACTTTTCTTTTTTAAAAAGAAGTTTAAAAATTATTACTTTTTTGAAAGGTTGACTTTTTTTGATTTTGTCATTTTTCCGAAGCTCCAACTTTCTCTAGAAAGTTTCACTTTTTAAACCATTTTCAAATACTATTTCCAATTTTATGTTGTCAAAAACTTTGGCTTTCATTAAAAGTGTCCGCATTTCAAAATTTCCACTTTATTAAACATTTTTAGTTCATTTTGGAAGAATTTTCCTATTTTGAAAACTTTGAACTTATTTTATATGATTTGATCTATAAATTTCACGTTTTTTGTTAAATTGCGACATTTCAAACCTCCTGCTTCTTTGAAAATTTTGACATCTTAAAATTTATACTTAAGTTTAAAACCTTTAATTAATTTTCAAGATTTTGTTGACCTTTATAATTTTGATTTAATAAATTTCCACCTTTTGGACACGTTTTGAGTATTCGCATTAGATTTTTTTATAAAAAATTTGAGTTTTTTAAGAATCTTAATTTATTTGAAAATATTGTCTCATTTACGGAATTTTGATTTTTTTCTTGAAAGATTTTTTTCGGAAATTTGACTATTTCATAATTTCAACGTTTCTTGATGATTACTTTAGATTTTGACTCTATAAATTTTCACCTTTTTGACACTTTTTGAGTACTCGCTTTAGATTCTTTCATGAAAGAATTGACTTCTTTAGGAATCTGAATTTATTCAAAAATATTGTCTCTTTTACAAAATTTTGATTTTCTTTGAAGGATTTTTTCGAAATTTTGACTTTTTTTTCGAAATTTTGACTTTTCTAGACGATTACTTTAGATTTTGACTTTTCTAGACGATTACTTTAGATTTTGACTTTTCTTGACGATTACTTTAGATTTTGACTATAAATTTCCACTTTTTTGACTAGTATTGAGTATTCATATTAGATTATTTCATAAAAATTTTGATTTTTATAAGAAATTGAATTTATTTAAAAGTATTGCCTCTTTTACCAACTTTTGCTTTTCTTTAAAAGATTTTTTCGAATTTTGATTATTTCTTGAATTTTAGACGTTTTTTGAAGATTGTTTTAGAGTTTTGTATGTATCAAATCCTTTAGATCTTTAAATTGCTCTATTATGGAACATTTTAATTTTTTTGAAAAATTCCACCAGTGCCGATCTAAATCTCAATACAAAGAATGTCGGTGCTTCTTTTGCTAATTAATTAAAATTAGTACACTTGAAAATGCTAGCGAAATATGCATAATCATTTGTGAAGGGAAATTTTGACTTATTCGAAATTTCAAAAATAAAAATTTTCAATTTTAAATGAAAAAAATAAGATGCTACAATTTTTAGAATGAATTAAATTTTTTAAAAATATATACTTCTTAACGTTTGAAGGCATTCAATTGAATTAAATAAGAATTAAAACAAATATATTTCGAGAAATGTTTTAAAATTAACCAAATTTTAATACGAACATTCGAGAAATAAGTAGAAGTTTAGATTTTGAAGTCTAATTTTAGGAAAGAATTTATGGTTTCCAAATAAATGCAGAGGTTTTGTAGACATTTTGGGAAAACTAAAATTTTAATTTCGGAATTTTAAAACAGTTTCGAGAAACACACAACAATTAAAAAATAAATAATTTCAAAATTTTGCTATAAATGTACGAGTATTCAATAATCTAAAAATGTTACTCGAAACTTAATTCGTTCTGAAAAAGGGATGATTATGGTTGTTCATATTTTAATTGGTAAAATTTAAGTCGAAAGTTATACCGCTAGTTGAAATACAGAATTTGTCCCCTGAAACCAAGAAAGATTAAAAAACGCAACAAAGGTTGCTCTAACGCGTTTTGACAGCCAAGCTTCAGAGAAAAACTGAACCTCTCTGAAGATTACAGCTTGGCTGTCGAAACGCGTTAGAGCAACCTTTGTTGTGCTTTTTTAATCTTTCTTGGTTTCAGGGGACCAGTTCTGTAATTCAATTTTTGAAGATAGCCAAGGACCAGTCCGTTCCATCAAACCGCTAGTTAAAATCCCGTATTACTTTTAACCAAATTAGTAATAATTAAGACACTTTTTTAGTAATAATTTCTTCTTCATGTGAGACACGCTCTGCAATTGAAATAGGTAATCAAAGAAATAATAGATTACTTTATATTGCCACATATTGTTGTAGCATAAATGCACTAATATGACATGTGCTGAAGCCTTGTATGATACTCCTATCTACGCTTTATTATTATAGTAAATGAATCTTCATCTAACTAAGCGAATTGAGGAGAATACCTTCCTTTCAACTTTTTTTTTAGCATATGTTAGGCATTGTTTCTTTTTTATTTCAGGATACTCCAAGAATATACCTTTATTTTTATAGAAATAACGTGTTAACTTCCTATCGATGGAGATCTCGGGCCGTGATTATGAGCTAAATTCAGGGTTGTCTCCGCATTCATAAAAAAACAAAGCTATATTTTAGGCATTAGTCCTTTTTGTTGTGTGCCTTTTATTTTGGTTGAAAGCAACAAATTGGGGTCAAACTCTTTTAGGTTTATTGGACTTCATTGCCTTAGTTATGTCGCTCTTTCTTACGTGTTCCTGTTGCCACAAACTAAAAGCCCTTTTTGTCCACTTCGTTCTAATTATCTTCATCTGCTTTGTTAATATTTCGAGCCAAAGTTATGAGTTAACTTCGTAAGAATACATTTAAATAAATAGGAATTAAAAACAAAATAACTTTGACTATAAAGAAAAACTACTGGTTATAATTTAAATCAGTTGCATTTTCAAACATTAATAACGAAAACAAAACTATATGTTTCATGGAAATCTGAAAAGTTGGTACGCTTCCAGCTATTTGCTCTATAATAATGTTTTATTACAGTAATAGTTTCCTTGGGACATTCATAAATCTAAAACATGAATCGAACCAAAGTTATAATTCATCTGTTATATCCAGAGGCGCTGTGGCGTAGAATTATTCCTATCTGGATAAAGCAAATACAATTTTAAAAGGTAAGATCGAGCGATTACGTTTCTGCTTGTAGCTGTCACGGTTTCGATTGAAACAATTCAAAAAACAAACCTAATTTTCACACATAATCATCCGTGTTGACTTTCAATTATTTTCAGGAGAAGGATTTTGTTCCTATTTACATAAAAAATGAAACATAATAGTGACAAAAGTAGACCCAAGACTATACTACATTAATAACTTTTGTTTTTCTAAATATTTAGGATAAAGTTGTTAAATTTTTCGATTTAACAATTCTAGAGTTGATCCGTTTTAAGATGTCATTACGTCACAAGTAAAATTCGTTTAAATTAAAATTTAAAATATGAGACCAATTTACTAACATTGTCATTGTCACACTAGGGCACCAGGAGGAAAGAATTATAAAACAGTCTAACGAATATTCACGATTGACTTTCAAAATAATGTTTAAAATATACCTGGGGAAAATATGCAATAAAACCTAATAGAAGTATCGACTTTATTAATAATTTTAAAATTAGGTAAGTTGACTCTGAAGCCAGTCCTTAAAAAACTGTTTCAAAAACTGTAAGTACAAAATCTGTATCTCTCAGACATAAAATGGGTCAAAGGGTTTAATTTTAAAATATTCCAAAAGATTCAATACCATTTGCTGGGCTTGACAATTTAGAAGATTTCCATGTCTAAACATGTATATTAATCGAAATAGGGTAATGGCACCAGTAATTGTCACCACTCCAGTAGTTGTCACCAAACAAATTTTTGGAAAAAGAAAGATAATGCTTTCTTATTTTAATACTCTTACGATCTCAATCAGTTTTATATGTATTTGCAACAATTTTTAATGAAGTTTTTAATGGTAGTAGCCCATATAAATGCGTTTCCAAACAAAATAGTACATCAATTTTTTGTCCAAAATATTTTACTGTGATTCTTAGCGAATTTGTTAAGGTGGATTGAAAAAATTTAACTTAAATTTCAACAGCTTTTATTGTAATGGATGCAATTTTTTTACATGGAAATAAAATATGATTAATAGACTTTTTGAATTAAAATATTTTTAAGTTTGTAATTGGTTTTTGATTATGAACAACTTGGTTATAACAATAACTGGATATAAGAAACTAAAATGATGCAATAATTGTCACAATGTGGATAACTGATGTGTCGATGATAATTTTTGTTTTAGTATATAGAGGAATCAGATTTCGTTGCAACTGAAGCTTGCAAACAATGGAAAACATATTCAAGGACTAATAATAACAAAATAATAATAATAATAAAACATTTAAAGTACCCAGAGCGGTACTTAAATATAAAGTTTTAGACAAATATAAAAAGACAAAACAGTCCAATGGATTAAACATATTACAAGAATGTGTTTTTCGCCTAAAAAAGATTATCTAAACCGACAATTTCGTGAATTATAGTGAACTTTGGATGACATTGGCAACAAACAAAAAAGCATAGCTACATTTTTTTTAAAAGTGACATCCCTATTTCACTCATGAGAATGCGATTTCCTCTTTAAAGGTGGAGATGTTAGAACAGTTCCAAAAATAAAGTGACGAAGAATTGATTTAGGAAAGAAGCACAAATCACATCATTAGAATCGATATTAGTTTTAGATACCAGTGTTCAAAATTCTGTGGGTAAAAACCAATTATCATGGAAGTATTAAAACAACATACTTAATACCTATACATGCACAAATACAAATTACCATGTGACACCTCTATTCAGCATAAAAGCTTATTAAAACGCAGCATAAACCTTGACAGAAATATGCAAGGGAATGAGGATAATTGATAGTTTTATAGCAAAGAACCTAATCTTCCTCTTAGGAATTGATGGTATTAAGAAAAGGCATCCAGTTTTTTTGCATATCAGTTATAAGCTAATAAGTTAGAAGTACGTCTAATAATGACAATTACTGGTGCCATTTCTCTACAAAATAAAATTATAATTGTTAACTTACTCACGTGTGAGCTTTATGTGATATTTTTTCTTTAATTCTTAAAACCATCCTGTTTTTTATAAACGCTGATTAATATCATTGGAAAACACAAAACATTACAAAAACAAATTGACTCTAAATGCAAAATACGAGAGAAACTCTCTGATGTGTATCCAAATTTAACTTATACAAATCTTACCAAGTTAATTTAAACTGAACATGAAACAAATGTTCACTACTTTCTCTAATTAATACATCATTCAAATGGAAATTGAAACATTGGTGACATCTACAAAGTAATCGATCGATCAATGTTGATTCAGTTGGAGAGCATGAGTTTGTTTGATATCACTAAAAATTCTAGACCCAATGCCAAATTTACAGCTGTCCCACTGTATATATTGTAGATTTTAAGGACGCCCGCCAAGGCGTAGCTCTGAGGGGCACTATTCTGCGAAGCACAAGACCCCTTCTGCGCAAATAGCCCTCTCACAGTTTTTTCCTTAGACCCAACCTAGAGTGCACATTGTTTAACAGCAATTATTAAACGCTGCATAAACATCTCAATGCAAAATTAGAAAAACCATGGACGTAGTTAGGAGAGGGTTCGGAGCGGCTAAGCAATCAAAAAATTCAAAACTTATAAGAAATAATTTGACCCAAATTTGCAAACTTAAAAAAAATTTAAAAGTAAGTTGGAAGAAATTGAGGAACAAAGAATAAAGTAAAGATTTTGAAAAAAAAAACTAAATTTTTTATAGATAATTAGGGCATATTTTAAAATCATCATAACCGATGTGCATCAATGTAAAGACGAATTTTGAGTTAGAAATGTAAAACGTTTACACCCCGAATTTGGATTTTTTAGTAAATTTTTGAGATAGAACTCAAAATTTAGAGATGAAACTCGAAATTTTGAGCAAAAACTAATAGGTACTGTGGTGAGTCGAGTTCTACTGAACTGTTCTATTTCCTCGTTTCTTTTATTTAATTGAATTTTTTTTTCAATTTTTCTTGAAAATATTAAATCTACAAATACTGTATTATAAAAATTCTTAGACCTCTTAACAGTTCACAAATTAGATAAGCGTTATTTGTTAGACCTGGTTTGTTTCAAAAAAATGATTTAAGCACTCATAAATACGGACATCTGAGTAAAAGAACATGTTAGTTTTGAAGGACCGCTGAAAGTCCGATATCGTAAATTTACGGCACTTAAAGAGCTGTTAAGTGTCAATAACGGAGACCGTAGCAAATCTCTCCTCAATACCGTGTGGTGCTCGACTGGAGGAATCTGACGTTCAAAATACGCCCTTATAAACACGTACAATTATGAGTTATTTAAATTTCAATTATCAAAGTAAAACTTGTAAGATAAGGGGATGGCATCATTCAAAATGGGGCTGCAGTTTGATTTGTACTTTAAGAATCCTTTTCAAAATTTATTTAAGGGTTAATTTAGATTAGAGATATTTAAATAAGTAGAAATTCTGCATCCTCATGCGCTCTAGCGAGATGCAGAGGATATTTTTCGGTCCCCAGAAATTAAGGGTAGGGGGATAAAAACATAAACCACCATAAAGAGATTTACAAGTAGTCAAATACGAAACTTCGATAAAACTAGTTTAAAAATTTTGTTCAACTCCCAGATTTGTGAAAACGAGTACGAAATATGAAAGTTTTAAAAGTTTTTTTTTGTGCTAAGTCAAGCTTAGCCACTTTCTAAACCAGAAAATGCCCCTTTTATTAAAACAGTAGCCGTAGAAGTTGATGTAGTGTTGGAAGGGAAGTTTCTGCTCAAAAAGTTTCTACAAAATCTGAACAATATTTCTAGTCTATTTTATGACACTGGTTAAGTTCGAGTGATTGAGTTTGGTATGAGAAAAACAGAAAAACAAAGAAAGGAACAAGCTAACAAAGGAAAGAAAGAAAGAGTGAGAGAACGAGAGATCTGTAAGATTGAATCAACATTTACAAATTTGATTTATTACGATAAATCATAACTTCATTTCCAAGCTTGAGCTCCCTTTTTCTCGTAGCATTATCCTTTGGATATTGTTAGCTCAAAGCTTTAACAGAAAACTGTATGCTTTGTGACGAATGCTTGAATATAGAAGCGACAAAACACACAAGAATTGGGGAATAAAACAGACACCTGAAAACAGTTCCAGAACCTCTGTGTACAAACTAACCAGCGAACACCCACCGATAATCAGGTACAAAGTTAGCTGCGTTTGGTTTGAAAACCTTCGAGTACAAGCTAAATGGCAAGCTGGGGAAAAACCGTGCAATTATTAGGGTTAAAATAAACTTTGGGAATTTAATAACCGACGCACCATATACGAGCGAGAGTTAAACAAAGAATGTCAGATTATTTATGCTTAATGAATCCTCTTAATTTTCTAAAGAAATATTTCTCTCAGATCTGTGTCCAGCAAATTTGAACAAGTTGAAACAAAGAGGTTCACGGTTATTTTGTTGTATTATGTTTAAGAACACTTGAAAATCACAAACTTTATTTTTTGACCTATTGTAATAAAATGTTCAGGTTAATTGTTGTTTGAATTTGATAACACTTCCCTGTCGACTCTACGAACTGGGGTTACAATTTATTAGAATAAAATAATTTTAGACACAACGTAGACAAATTGGGTCCGAAAATCGAAGGTAAATGTTTCTTCAAAAATTTTTTAAAGATGAGCAAAATTCGACAATTTTGAAAAACTACATACAATCACACTGGTCTCTCATCACAGTACTTTAGAAAAAAGCCAAATCTTTTAAAACTTGCTATATTCAGTTAAAGACTGAATTCAAAATTAAAAATGTTAACATTTACGGTATTTAAATTAAAAATTTTAAAATGAATAAAAATAAAATTTGAACAAGGTCCAAATACTAAATTTTAAAAAATAAACGAAGAAAAATAAATCTTTAGAGTGTAAACTTGGACTTTTGGTAAAAGGATCAACATTTTTATATTAAAAGACAAAATTTTATAAAGGAAATGAAAAATAATTTAAGTCAAAATTTTTATGATAAAACCAGAAATTAAAAGTCTTAGACTTTAAAAAAAATGTCCAATTTAAAGCCGATATTTTGATTTAAAAATTTATTACAAAAATTTTGTGTATTAGCATGAAATTTCATGAAATGTGCTAAGATTTTCAATTAACAATAAAAAGTTTTTAAAATAATTCAATCTTTAAATAGGGGTTTCGGGAATGAGTAATTAAATTGGAATTATACGAAAAGAGTCAGTCACAATTAAAAAACAACACAAAATTTATTTAATAAATTTAAGTTAATATTTAAAATTTCAAATTACAAAATTGCATGATCATTTTAAAGAACAATATGAAAAAATTAATCTAAACGAAAAATTAAAAAAAAAGACGCATTCACCTTAAACTGTCAAAAAAATATAATTTTGTGTTTTAAAGTGGAAATTTTGAATATAATAAATTAAAACCATTACGAAAAACACGATTGGAAGATTAAAATTAAAAAATACCCAAAAGAAGTAAAACTCTATCCTCAAAATTTTTAAACAAGTTTAAAATTTTGGAGGAAACTGTCGCAATTTAAGATGAATTTTAGCTAAATCTTCTAAAATTTAACAATAAAAATTTAAAAGTAATAATTAAAATAAGGGACTTGAAAAAATTAAAAATCAAATTATTTTCTGAAAGTTCTGGCTTTAAAGTGAAAATGATAGTGTTTCAACCAAAAAAACAAAATTAAAAAGTAACAAAATTATACAAAAATTTTAATACTTGAGATTTAAAGGATGAAAAAAATTTGAAATGGAAATTGGAGAAATAAAATTTAAATATATTACGAAATATAATGAATCGAAAAAAAATCTGGAATTCAGATTACTTTTAATTTTTAATAAAAATTTAGGTAAAGAAAAAAATTGAAAAAGTAAACTAAAACTTTTACTGAGAACGTAAATTTCCATGTTTTAAAAATAAACATTTCTCCAAAAACGACGATAATTTGACCATTCTTGAATATGACGTCAAAATTTTAGGAAAAAATTAAAAATTGAAAGTTTAAGGTTGAAACGTAAAAAAAAATTAAAATTTTGACAAAAATGGAGAGAAATTCCTAGCATTTTTTCACCAAAAGCTCAGAAAAAAAATTCAATTCTCTTGAAAAAAGAAAGTTTTTATTAAAGCTTAATCCACTTGCAAAGAGCAACTCCATTATGCCTTCAAAGCACTGCGAGTAGGATGCTGAAACAAGGATAGATGGCGAAGAACCGCCCTCTTAAACAAGGATAGGTTGTAATTTTTGAAGAAAATTCCTTTCGGTAACGCGTTCCATAGCTTGAAAATTCTATAGAAAGAAGAGTCTCCGTAGACAGAAGTCCTTACTGTGTCAAGCTGGACCCCACAAAAATTTGCTGTCTCCGACTGTCTGTATGCCTCGAGAATCCTGCCCTTGAGGATCTCAATCCTATTAGTTCCTGTGGGCATCTTTCATGATAGTACTTGTAAAAATAGATAAGTCACCAAACATCCACCTATGTTCTAGTGTTTCAAGAGAATTGGTCAAACTCTCGTAATCAATCAGACGAATCACTCTTCTTTGAATTAAATCCAAAAGAGCTACAGTGTGCTTTGGGGCTAATGTCCAAACATTAGAACAATACTCTGGTATTGGCCTAATTTGAGCCTTGTATAAAGTGAGTAGTTGATGAGATGCAAAGTAATTTTTAGCTCTAAAAAGAAAGCCTAGCTTCTGAGAGGCGGACTTATCAATGGCGCGCACTTGATCGTCCCAAGAGAAGTTAGTGCTCGCATTCACTCCTAGGATGGGCAGATTAGATCCCGTCAGGAGATTTTACCGTCCATGAGAATGTTTACTGCATTATTCCTTGATGTTTTTTTTTTACAGAAAATTGCGGCCTGAGTTTTTGAAGCGTTGAAGTCGACCAGATTTTTCCTATCCCATTTCAGAATGGTTTCGAGGAGATCCCGATTAAACATCTGTATCCGCTGTTCCCTTAGTCGATCTGAAGCAGCGACGACTAATGTTTTGTCGGACAAGAAAGGTGACACCAGGCTACTATCATCCGCGTAGCTGTATATAGGATTGGAAATTAAAGTTAAGGATCGTTTATGTGTAACAGAAACAGAGTAGGAGACAGAACAGATCTCTGAGGCACTCCCGCATTAATAGCAAATGTCTTGGATGACATTTCATCGACGACGACCTGAAGAGATCTGTCAGCAAGAAAATTGGATATCTAATGACACAGCCCAGGAGAAAGACCATAAAATATTAATTTGGCGAGAAAAGATTGGTGATAGACTTTGTCAATGCCACAATCCCAGCCTCACCATGTTTTTTCATAGCTGAGTTACAGATATAACGGGCAACAAAGATGTAGGGCGATAGTTGTTAGCCAAATTCGTTTTTCCGTTTTTAGGGACAGGCTGCATCCCAGCAGATTTCCAGATGTTAGGGAATACACCTTTGTTGTAAGTGAATGTGAACAACTTGTTTAGGACAGGAGTCAATTCTGGAGCGCACTTCTTAAGAACAATAGAAGGGATACCATCAAGACCACAAGCTTCCTGATTGAAAATCTTCCTGATTGCGAGTTATCTAAAAACAACTTTAGGCATCGAAGTACTAAGAAGGTTCTACGTCTCAAGAATCAAGATTGGAATTTTCAGCCAACACTAAGGCTAGCATTTCAGCCTTTTCTTTGAAAGTAGTCGCAATATTTTTAGTGTCATCAAGTAAAGGTGAAAAATTTGAAGATGTAAAATTTTTTCCAATTGACTTTGCAAACCCCTTAAGGACCTGGAACCATTTGGCCAGTTGATAAGCCTCTGGCACATTTTACGATCGAAATAATCTATTTACAAGAATTTCGTGCATCTACAAAGGTGTTCCGAGTCTCGACGATATGCGAGATTTTTGATTATCTCTAATTTTAGCTTATATCGACAATTTAAGGGAAACAGTAAACATTTGAAAGTAAAAATTTATATGGTTTAAATTTTGCGAAAATTGATAATATTTCCTAATATTTTGAAAATACAGTAATAATGTTTCGAGAAAATCTATTGAGTTCAACGTTTTATCGAAAAAAACTAAAAATAATGAGAATCTTGGAAATAAGTTAAGATTTACATAAAAAAGGAAAATTCTTAGCAAATGTTTTAGACCAAACTCGACAAAATAACATTCTGAAGAAAATATTATTTCTTGAATTAGAGTCTTTTGTTTAATAAGAAAATTCAAGAGAAAGGTAAAACGTAAAAGTTTAAGCTGAGAACTTCAGAAAAAATATCCAAATTTTGATGAATAGAGTCGATATTTCGAATTAAGACTCAAAATTTCTATAAGAAAGTTCACATTTTTGAAAACCTAAATTCAATTTTGAAGTCAAACATTTAGAAGCAATAGTAATCGTTAAATTTAAAAATTAAACTGTTGCTATTACAAACGAAATTTGAAAAAAACCTAAAATGTAAAATACGGACCATTTAAATATGCTATAATGGTGTTTTCAACATTTAAATTTGAAATTTTGGGGAAGGTTTGAATTTTATGCAAGAAATTTTTAGACATAAATTTTAAATTTCCACATACAATCAAACTTAAAAAATCAAAAGCACTAAAATCCAAACTTTGAAAAACCCTTGATGTATGAAAAAAATCTAGTTTAAGTCATATATTTCGAGAAAAAGGTGGACATTTTATAAATACTGTAAAGTGAATTTAAAAATAATTTTAAAATCGATCCATTAATTTCAAGAAAAAATCGAAGTTTGTGTTAGTGTCAAAAATTAAAAAAATAAAGAAAAAAAACTATAGATTTATAGAATGAAATTCTCGAATTTTCGATTTTGCTATCGGAGTTTTAAAAAAAAGTAAACATTGAAAGTAAGTTAAAAATTAGGGAAAAAGTTAAAAATTAAAAAAAAAACGTAAACCAATATATCGAAGGAAAGCTCCTAGAAAGGGATCTAGGTGAAATAGGGGGCCCTAAAAAGTTTGCTGCACTAGGGTCTATTGGTCCCTCATTACGCTACTGATGCACGCTCAATTACTAATAGTGTTTTATTATTTTGTTTTTATATTTTGCTTTAATTTATCTATCATATTTATCATCACATACAAAGCTTTAATTCGTTTTGATAATTGCAAGTCACAAACCCTCGTCGTAGCTTTCGTTAACAGGAATCGATTTTCTGATGGTGTTATTTGAAAAATGAATTGAGCGCCAGCGGCTAAGAGTGGCCATAAAAGGGAATGTCTCGTACACATCCGCCAATTTCGGTGACCTGAAGACTGAATTATTGATTTACAGGGATGTTTAAAAAATTTCGCCTGCAGGCGAATTAATTTCACTTAAATTTCATATACAGGTTTCACACACAACATATTTCAGGACAATATGATATCTTTGAAGTTGATTAACTAAAAAGTTTGCAATTTGAATGTATCACAGTCAATTAGGACTTGCCTAACTTTTGTAAACTATGCTGTGGTCTAGCAAAGGTATTCTTGACTGGCAGAAACCGAAAACAAATTTTCGGTATATTTCTGATAATCACCATTTTTTTTGGCAGCATGTCTAATTATTAGTTTCAAAACTTTCAAAAATTGAAATATAAAATTTGTCCTCTGAAACCAAGAAAGATTTGTATTTTAATATTTGAAGATAACTAAGGACCAGTCCGTTCCATAAAAAAAACTTTCAAAATTGAACAAACAAGTTTAATTTACTTTTTGTGGTTCATGTATACGGTTACCCGTAAAAAAAGCCAGTTGATCATTTTTAAATAATAAAACAGTAAATACACTGCAAAGGAAAAAAACTGATTAATCATATTCGAGCACATTTAAAGATATTTAATGTACAGAGTACATTTCTCACAATGCATAATGGAAATATAGTATTTACAAAACTTTACCTAAAAATACGTAACACTTTTCATCAAAAATCAAAATGTTACGTTAATTTTAACTCAAATTTCTTGTAAAATATCCTATTTTTTGGTAAAAGGATGCTCCCTGAGGATACATAATTGAAATAGAGTATAATTTTAATTATTATTTAATATTGAAACATTAGTTTTTTATTTTAAAATTCAACGTCCATAACTAATATAATATTTGGTTACATCTCTGTAGGTGGATATTTGTATCAAAATACTTCAATTTTAAATAACCAATGGTTCCATAATAATTAAACATTCTGTAGATTATACTTATAACTTATAAGCAACCAATTTGAAAAACCCTACATGAAAAAGGCAATTTTTAATTAAAGCCCAATTTCGTTTTTGCTAACTCTTTCCCAAAATCGAGTCAAACATCAGGAATCAGCAAGATAAATTATTGTGTGAATGTTGACCAAATCGAAATTGGCTTTGGGATGCTCATATTAAACGACCCATTTAAAGGATATGTGGCAGATTCATAATAACCAATGTCCATGTCCCTAGCGAATTTACTTTCATGCTAAGCGGATTAAACTCATCAATAATTTATAAATTAAGCGCATTATCTTTTACAAGTGTTGGGAAAATTCCTATTTCGTAATCAGTCTTAGTTAAAAAAAATTAAATTGCTCACAAACCACAAACCAGAAAATATTTTATTTGTCAGCCTGAAGTTGCACCAAAATATTAAGTCTATCGGAAAACCCGGTCTAAGTTTAACAAGAAATATCATGGAATATGGACATGGGACAATAATTTTGTCTGTAAGAATCAACCGTACATGGCAGTAAAATTGGCCATTCACAAGACTCGTAACTAAGCTCAGGGATTTGATTTTCAACCAATGTGCGGTACATGTCCCACAAAGCAATTTCCACATGGGAGAGCGTAAATATAATTTATATCAACGAAAATTTTGTATATAGTGTATATAATGGACAGAGATGTGTTCTGTGCTACTTGACCTCCAGGGAAAACTGGGTCAAAAAATCTAAGCAAAAACGAAATAAGATTAAAAATGGCACTTCGGTTGCCAAAAAACTTTCATGTATTAAGCGGGGTATAATTAGATTCCGTCCATTTGTTTCAAGGTAATTAATTTAATTATAGAAACCCTTCTAATTTCCATTTAATGCTATCGCCCAGCAAAATAAGAAAAATTGGTTCAAATTCGTTTAAAATTGTATTAGGCCCCTAAAGTATTTTTTACCTACATTTCCCAAATATCAGACGGAAGAAGTGTTTAACATTCCATTTAAAAATCAATATAGTCCTGGACCGAATAAACTGCGACAATTTCGTTATTGACGTCTTTACTCTTTACATAAATACTGCGAATTGGGCACTAACACAAATTAGGAAAACCGAAAGATGGATTTATTGGGAAAATTTGCATCCACTGATCTAAATAATAATGTTTTTTTTTCAAAATTAAGGTCACTTAAACGTTAGTTTTTACTTCAGATTTTAATTGGAAAAAGAAAAACTGAAGTTTACATTTCAAATCAAGACTTATTAAGAAAATATAAAAATTTTGACTTTCATCTCAAAATTAGGACTTTTTTTTGAAAAACTTGGAGTTTCTGACTAAAAGAATGTTCAATAATTTATAAAAATTTCGAGTTTAAAAAAATGTTTAACCAAAAATCTTGACATTTGTTTTTGTTCAGTTCCAAGTTTCTTTAGAAATTTCGATTTTTCTGCAAAAATCTGGTGTTGCAAAGCACATGTTTTTTTAAACAAATTTTACGTCTTTTGATAAAATTAAACTAATTTTAAATTCAAAGGTTAGGTTTGCAACTTTTAAAGTAAAAATATTGGAGAAATTTTTTTATATACCTTTTGTATACATTTTATGTTAAAATCCAAAATTTTAAATACAAAAAAATTAAATTTCAAAGCAAGGTTGATTTATTTAAAACAAATTTTCAGCATCTCGAAATTTTAAAAGAAAAATTTAACTTTACACTCGAAATATCTTAAATGCAAAATTTTAACTCCAACTAAACGGGAAATGTAGAGAAAGAAGAAGAAATTTGCGATACCTAAATATTGGACTAAAGAAAGTTTGAAGTTTCTTTTCGAAATTAAACTAAAAATTTTAAGAAAATTTTTGTAGCAATGTTTTGACTCAACCCCTAAAATTTAACCCTAAAAACAGAAACTCAATTTTAAATCCTTAACAAGAGCAATTTTTTTGGAAATTCTATTTCTCTTTTTTTCGTTGTTAATCTCAAATGTTAGATTTTTTAATTGCATTTTAAGAAACAAAATTTAAAAACTTGCAATTTTTACTACATTCCAGAAAATTTTGTTTTACAAAACAGGGGTTTTTGAATTAGATTTTAAAGTAAAAAAATTAAAATTTCAAATTTAAACTGAAAGTACGATAAGGCCCTCTAGCTTGAACAATTTTTTTTTCTATAAAAAATTTTTTTAGTCTAAAAATGTCTTTTTTTTAATGCATACACCTTTTTTATTTTTACATTTTTAAACTTGCTACAAAATGCTGATGAAAATAAAATGAAACATAAGGGATCTGCGATTCATAATTTTTAAGATATGTAAAAAAATAAGAAAATGAAGCCTGATTTTTCCTTCCATAAACACGATAAGGTGAGTCAGTTATGGGAAGTAACAAAATTTAACACCAAATATTAGGTAGAAAAAATATACATTAAAATAAACAAAGATTAATCTCTAATGTATGAATAAAAGAATTCTTATTAATGGCAACTTTCAAATCATAAGCTCCTGAATTTTATTGAGGGTGAAATCTATTGATGGAAATTAAAAAGGCCAATAGACTTTGACATTAACATATTATATGTCTTTTTATTCATGTTTTTCTTTGCCAGTTACTCCTTTCACAATTAACTATAACATGAATAGAAATAGCAGTACTTCGCAAAGAAGATACAGAGAATATATACATATATACACTGTGGGCCAGTACACGATTTCGGTCTGCTATAACATGTAAAGAACAAGGAACATATCAAAATTCTGTAAGGAAAGAGAAGGATGGTATGATTTACACTGTTTCAATATGTTGCTCGATAGACGCCCTTATCAAATCGTGACCACGCATTCAGCTGCAAACTGCACACCTGTCTTGTAGATATTGCATCAGAACCTTATCGGAGCTCGATAAAAGAGTATCGTTTTAAATGGAAAATACATCTTTACGTATTAATTGATTCTACAATTATTTTCACACCCTAAAAAGTATGAAAATAATTGCAGGTACTTTTTCTTTAATCGACCGGGTCTGACGAAAAATAAAACAAAAATTCTAAACGATAAATGAACTAAGTGTAAAAATAATCAGCCGGTGTGATGACAATCTAAACTGAAAACTTAAAAAATGATTCAACAAAAAAATGGAAGAAAAAATGCCTATGTAATAAGTGGTTCAAAAATGTTTCCTCCTTGTGTTTCGCAATAATCTAATCTGTCGTAAAATTCAGTTCTTACGCGTGCCAACATCTCAGGAGAAATATCTAGGACTTCTACAATTCGATCCCGTAAATGGTCTAAATTACATGGTCTTTCTTGTATGTGGGTTAAGAAATGTCCATCGACATCAACTTTTTCTCTCATAGACTCACAAAACTCGAGACGTTTGTATCGATCTTCAGGAAATATCTCTTGGGTTTCAGATACTTTATAACACTTGTACCCATTTCTTTTCAAAATATTTCGCACTGTTCGCGATGGCACATTAACTTCTTCTGCGATCTGCTTACTAGAACAAGGTTCATTTTGCTTCGACAAATGCAATACAGCTACCTCCTTAGCCATTCTTTCGTCGGATAATGGCATGTCACATTCAGGTTAACGCGCTTCCAAACAACACTTGTTATTACAACCAGTTATGCATCCCGATTTTTCAAATTTGTGGACGATATTTAACACCGTCTTTGCATCAGGTATTGGTCGATCTTCGTAGGAAAAAGCAATCGCCCGACGACTTCTTCAGTGCTCTGGGAGGTTAAATACCATTTAATAATTAGCACTTTTTCTTCTGAATCGAATAACAATAACATCCCGAGTTGGCCAATACATCATAATTTCGGTCAGTTCGACGTGTAAAGACAAATTAATTATTCGAATTCTGTAAGATGGTTAAGAGTGGAAATTGTTGGACGATTCAATAAATTTAATACTGTTCGATAGAATCGCTTATCAAATTATGAGAACTCTGCGTCCGCATTTCGAGTTTATATTCGAAATTCTACTCTTTTCCAAAATTATGATCTTAAAATGTAGACCTTTTTGGCAATCTCATTTTTTTTCTTAAAATGTCAAGACAATCATTTGAACTTAAAATTTTCATTTTCATTTAAAAAAATGATTGAATTCAAAAATCTAACTTATTTTTGAAGTTTGACTTAACATTCGGAAATTCGAATTGAAAATCGAAATTTCAGAAACCATTCTTAACGAATTTCAAAATCAAGATTAAAAGTTTGAATTTAATGTAAAAAATCGACTTTGAAATATAAAATTAAAGTAAAAAAATAAATAAATAAAATTTGAAGTAACTAATTGGGAATTTTATAAGAAAGTCAAAGTGCTTTAAAGAATTTGAAATTTATTCTCAAAATATTAAAATTATAAAAGTTTTAACTCTAAATGTCTGGTTTTTTATTTTTATAAGATTTAAAATTTTTTCCAAAATTTTGATTTTTCCAGAAACTTTCCTATCAAATTTTCAAAGTTTTTCTTACATATTTAAAGTAATCTCATATTTGTCGCAATTTTAAAATTGCAACAACATTGAAAAGTTGAGTTTAAAAATTGAAAAAATTTCGTCTTTAAAGTCGAAAATTCATAATTCAATTTTAATTTAATGTTCAAATTTCGAGAAAAAAGAAGAATTTCCAAAAAAAGTTCACAATTTCCCCCCAAAAATGTCTAAATGTTGAGTGTTTTCTTGATTGAAATGTAATATTTTTGTTTTGTTTTTAATTTGGAGTTTGGATTTAAGAAATGAAAAGTTTAAATTTTTACTTCCAAATTCAACCTTTTTTTTCTAGAAATTCGAATTAAAGGTTAAAATTTTAAGTCAAAAAATAAAAATCTAAATTTAAATATCTTATGAAATTTCAGAAAAAACTCGTAATGTCTAGAATATTTATATTTTAAAAAAGTATGCTTTATGGAAAATTACACTTTTTGTTTGTTTTTGTTTTGTTTTGTTTTTTATGGAAAATTACACGTTTTTTTTGTTTCTCTCTGAAGATGACAGCTTGGCTGTCGAAATGCGTTAGAGCAACCTTTGTTGTGTTTTTTAATCTCTCTTGGTTTCAGGGGACAAGTTTTGTGTTTCAATTTTTGAAGATAACCAAGGACCAGTCCGTTCCATCAAAATTTTCAGTCTAAACTCAAATTTCTCAACTCCAGAAATTTATTTAAACATTTCTAATTTTTCAACGAATAGTGTATTTTTCTCAGATTTTTTCTTTCTTTACAAAATGATCCCTTTATAAATTCAAAGTTGCAGGAATATCAACCAAAGTTTGTATTTAAATTCGATAAATATCAGTTTTAAAATCTGAAATTTAGACTTCAAATTTCAAAGAAAAAAGTAAAATTTTATACAACATTATTCGACTAATGTTGCTTAATTTTAATTATTTTTATCTTTTCTGGAAATTTATAGTTTTTCATTTTGAGAAAAAAGTCGGAATTTCTGGATTTAAATATCGACACATAAACAATTGCCGCTGTTATTAACAATTAAAGATTTGAAAAAAACAGTCCAGTTTTTTGCAATTATTTCAAAAACATAGCTAGTAAAATTCTTTTTTATTATGTTATTAAATATTAATTCAAAAATTTGACAAATTGACCAAATCATCTAAACGTGTAAAAGAAAAAAAAAACTGTTGGGAAAAATGGTTTCATTGATTTTACATAAAGTTTTAGATTTTTCGTTTAGATTCCAAGTAGAATAATAATTATTAAATTAGAGTTGCTAATATGTTTTTTTTCCTTCGCTGAGGTTTTATGGCAACTATACTTAATATAATTATAATTTTGCTATATTAATAATTGTTATAATCAACTTGGTAATTATTTAATCTTTAAACCATGAAAAACCTAAAAAAATTAAATTTCTTAATAGTTTAGATAATATATTTAATATCTAAATTATAATGTTATGACAGTTAAAAACATTGCAAGTTTTCCTATTAGTATACAACTTAATCTTGCCATGAGATCTCCACAAAAGGAATTTAGTTAGTAGCTTTTGTTTAACAATTAACTAATTACCAGACTTCGAATTTAAACATCTTTAGAAACCTTATAAATTAACAAAAGGCCTATTTTATGTAAAATTAATGAAAACACTTTTTTTTGGCCGATAGCGAAGCGTGTAACAAAGTAGCGGTTGGACTCGCGATTAATCTTCAATTTTATTCTCAAAGTGCCAAACATTTTTAAAATATTTTTTTGTAAATGTTTTACTTTTTTGTCGAGTTTTATCCAAACATTTTGCTAAAAATTCGTCTTTTTTGCTGGAAGTTATTTCCTAAATTCTGAGTATTAAATTTATACTTTTTTATTATCTTCAAGAAAACTAAATTTATACGCTAGTTTGTCTTTTTGGGGAGATTTTTACTTTATTTTTAAAATGTTACTAATTTTTTTTTCGCAAAATTCCGAGTTGTTATTTTAAATTTTTACTTTTTCTCTTAAATTGTTGGCATAAACTCAAAACTTCGTTTTTTTTCAAGAGATTTTAAAATTTTTTTTGAAGTTCTACTTTTTTTAAGTGTTAACTGAAAAAATATTTCGAATTACTGTCACAATTTAAAGAACAATATGAAATATTTGAGTTTAAAAGTTCGGAAAATTCGATTTTGAAGTATTTTTAATTTGGATTAAATCCCCGACTACATGCCGTTGCCGCCTCCTTGATAGTGCCGCCCTTATGCGTTGTATGCTCCTTACGCCCAGGTTACTAGAGGATGATTTATTTAATGCAGATTCGGTCCAGTCGTAAGTCCATGTAGAAATAATGCCAATCGGTGTCAGCTGACATGTGCGCTACACATGTACCCTTATCATTCTAACAATTGTTGAATCTAAGAAGATTATGAAGCGCTGAAGCGATTTATCCCGGTCATAATGAAGGAGATACACATAAATGAATTACCATGTGGCATCTCTGCCGATTTAGTTTCTCTTTCCGTCTTGCCTCATATCAGAAGTTTGCTTTGTCGTTCTCATTGGCAAGCAGACCGAAATAGTGTACTGGCCGATACTGTATATGTCAATTGTATCATAGGTATGTCATTGTTAATATTCTCAATTATGTCAATTTAACAACGTGTTTTCAACCTCTACGTATATATACGTATCGCGGATCCTGAATCATATTTAATTTACTCATTTCTCATTTGTCTACCGGGGGTCAAGGTATTCAAATGGTTACGACTGAGATGGACAATTTTTTTTTCCTAAAATTGGGTAAGCATTTGATTTTATTTCTAACAAAAACTTGCCAGATATTACTTTCATGCAAAAAAGTACAGCCCTTGGTGTCGGTAGTTTTAACAAGAAAGAACTTTCACCTACAATGTGTCTATATAAATAACATTTTCGTTTTGTGGAAGTTTGTCACCTAGCGACTATCCAGGAACTGCTTTCATCCTATCGTCTCTGGCACCACCCCTTTATTTATTTATCGATTGCCAAGGTGCGCGTGAAAAGTGATTCTGGTGCCACAAATTGTTTTAGTAAATTTTTGAAATTGTATTCATTGATTTTTTTTTAATTTTTAAAGGCTAATCGCTGCTTCGAAACATTCCTTCATATAATAGGCTAACGCCTATAAGTTTGTGCAAATTTTTTTCTTCTTTGCTGAAGTGTACAGACTGTTCTGTGTAAGGTTCTCCCAGAGAAAAATGTTAAATACAAAAGATGTACAAAATAATGTGGGCTATTTGTAGAATACATTTATGAATATACAATGTATTGCAGAAATAAGCGGCAGATAAAAGTTATATTTAAAAAACACCCCGTATATTGTTAATTTTCTTAAAAATTTTGAATATTTTTTCTACAATATGTCTTACACCTAAATGTAATATTTTTCGAAATATTTGCCTAATAATACTCTTATTATTTTTAATAAATATTTCCAAAATAAATTGTTTTTTTTTATTATGGTTTTTAAAACAAATTATATTTGCATTCTCATTACATATAAACGCCATCTACTTCTATCTTGTGCACTTCGTCTTCTGTCTGCTATCCATGCTTTTCCTCATTCTTTCATTCCGTGATCGTCTCGGACGTCCCCTTCTCCTTTTTCCTGTGGGTTTCCACTTAAGTATTCGATGTGGCCACCTTTGTTCATCCATTCGAAGTACGTGTCCGGACCATTTTAACTCTATTTTTTCCACTCTATTCACTATGGTTTCCCTTGCGTTCATTATATTTCAAATGTCCTTCATCCTTTTTCTTTCTAATTGTGATATCCTGGCGCTTCTTCTTAGATAATCCATCTCAACGGTGTTAAGCCTTTTTTTCGACCCCGAATTTACGGTTCAAATTTCACTTCCATACAGTAATACTGGTTCCACTAGCGTTTTACCGATTCGAATTTTTGTTTGCTTAGATATGTTTTTTATCCCACCATACTGGATTGAGTGCTACTAGAATATTCCTACTCTCTTCTATTCAATTTTTAATTTCTGCGTGTCCTATCCCTTCTCTAATGGTTGAGTTGTCGTTAACCATGATTTGAAATTTGGTGTCCGAATTCAAATCTGGGTATTCAGTTTTATCAATAATAATATTGAGTTTCCATTCACTATAGGTGTTGTGTAATCTTCTGGGCATGAACTCCAGGTCATAAGCATCTGGGGCTATTAACATTTGATCATCAGCAAAGTTAATATTGAAGAGTAACTTATCTCCCCCTTGAATACCCATTGGTTTACATCTGCGTATGCACTCTTTTAGTGCCATTTCTAAATATATTGTTGCGCGTTATTGGTTCGAAGTTTAATACCCAGTGAATTGTAACCACTTTATTTCCGAATAAAACTCGGAACATTACAATTGTAATTCACCTAACATTGTTTAATTAACCAACTTATTCATTGACTAACTAACTGAGGGAAAGCCCACCGCCTTATATAGGTCCCGCTTCGGGTTCTAAAAGGAACAAGCAGATAAAACTTATCGTTTGTCGGAATTTCTGGAACGCTTATCTGCCATTTAATTTATTATCGCAGCCGCTTCTCCTTATCAAATTTTCTAGAAACTTCCCAACTAAATTTTATAATTACATTTTGTTACAATGTGTTAAACAATAAAGAAGAAAGAGAGCATCCTGGGCGTAATACTTTAGTGGGTTTAATCGCAGGTGATAATGCCTTTCTATTCTTCATATATGCCCTATTGTCTTTATAGAATTCCTTAATTATTCTGATTATTCGCAGGTCCGTACCCGCCAATTCTAGTGCGTCCCATAATTTCATCCTGGGAATTGAGTCATAAGCTATTTCAAGATTTATGAGCGCTAAATAAGTTTCTTCGGAATATTCGTTTCTCTTTTCTGCAATCTGTGGTATTTTAAATAAATTGTCTACACATGACCGGCCCTGATCTTCATTTATTATATGTCCTATATTTCCTTGTATTTTCAGTTTAATGACTCTACCAAATAATCTGCTCAGCGTGCTATTAACAATTAGTCTCCTATGGTTTTTATATTCCAAGCGCTTGCCTTTTTTAACTATTGAAACTAAGAATGCCATTTTGCATGCGGTATGTCACTAAGCACTTATTTATTAAATTAGTAATTTGATCTTATAGGATGTTTCCACCATATTTGAGCATTTCAGTCATGATTCCTCCCGGTCCTGGAGCTCTGTTGTTTTTCATTTTTTTTATGGCTTGAGTAAATCGTTTTTCTTTTCTTAATAAGGCATGATTATTTAATAAATATATAACTATTACCTTAGCCAAAGTTTTTATGGTATTTCTTCGTGACCGCCTAATTTAGGGCCAGCTGGAATCTAGAATATCTATCCTTGGTTATTAAAATGCGAATATTTAGAAAAGTATAACATTTCGCTATAGCACATGTTATATCAAAAATATTCAGAAATTTTCGAAAATTCTAAAATTTTAGCAATATACGACGGGTTCTATTAAAAAAAATAATAATAAAAAATTTCAGCTGCTACTCATTTCTGCAATAACCTGTATATACATAAATATACTGAACGAATAGCTTACGTTAGTCTGCATAACTTTTGTACTTAACCTATTTATCTAATGTGAAAAAGAAAAAAATTAACATTAAAAATGATCACCTGTACGGTTGACAGATATGGAGGGTAGAGCGGCGGGCAGTTTGATTTATACTTACCTTGGGGTAGGTCGATATTTTCTCTCAGAAAAACGTGACACGTACCGCTTTCATGCGTAAAAATACATCCATTGGTGACTAGTCTTTGAAAATGTTCTTTGTTTAACATCTTACACATTATTAAATAGAAAGAAGTGAAAAGTCATAAAATAGCTTTTAAACCCGAAGACGTTACAAAAATTAAAATCTTGAAAAGGAAGTTGAAGCTAAATATGATTTGTCTGGTTGCATCAAGCGGATGCCATTAATTAAATTTACATTGAATTAATTCGAGGTCGAATTTGAGGCTTGATAATTCAACATTCGTAGCTAACCTAATTTCACTTCCTAGACTAGTAGTTTGTTTTCAGTTTACTGACTTTTCAATCAAATTCATGATTGCAATTTAATTTATCAAATTGTATGATAATATTTATCCTGGTCAGTATTAGAACATGTTAGCTGGATTTTAATTCAATCGAATTGAAGCGTTTAGACTAAAAATAAATATCTTGCTTGTGGTAAGCTTTATGAGACAATATACGTGATTTATTTGAAACGAAATTGATTTAGCTTTTCGAAACATCCTGAATGATATTAAATATTACGAGTTAAAAACATTTTAAAGGTAAATATAACACAACGTAGCATTTTTAATTACATAACCAGCTTATAACATGTTTGCAGGCGAAATACCTTGTTCCTGGTTGCTTTGAAAGAGATTAATTAAATATTTTGACCGTACTTTTCATCTAATTTTCTACGGGCTTTGCCTCCAGTCGATTTACTTTTAAAGATAACAGCAGAAAATAGGAAAATTAGTAGCTTTACACCAACCAAAAATACCACAAAATTAAATATTTAAAGCACACTCAATAAAATTTGGAACAGTCAAATAAAACAAATACAAATTCGAGATAGGAACTATATTGCATCTAAAGGTATCAAGGGATTAGCAAACATGGTTTGATTTTAATGAAAATATGACAAAAATGCAATCTGCAGTTGGTGGAAGAGCACGATAAGCGTTCCTTTGCCCTGATAATACGAAATAGATTTTAAAAAGATGTAGTATGGTTGATCTATCATTCTTTGACATATTGACTTTCGAACAGTTTTTCTTGTGTATGGTTGACATGCTGAGTTACCGTGCGCTGTTGTCTAAAAAATTGGATTCTTACTTTACTACTTTTTCCCTTCTGGTATGACTGACATATTGAGCTCCTTGATTTTTAACATTGACTGATTATTCAGTTTATTCTCGCCAAATGCACCTCAAAAAAGTCCCGCCTCTATGCCTCACATATTGAGTGCTCTGCTGTGCTTCTTTTTTTTATCGAGTAGTGGTTTTTCTTATAAATATAAAAGTCCCCAACAGTGGCGGGTAAGGCACTTTCAATAGTCCTTTAAACGCCCTGGAGAATGTATGTATTATATTACAATTCGACCAAAATGAAAAGGATGATAACAACCTCTAGAACTCTGGATTGGCAAAAAGTCATTAAAAACAACCAAGACTTTGGGTTTGCCTTTGAACCAAAAACGTGAAAATCCATAATTCTAAGGATATTAGTCAAAAATGAAACTAGTTTGAATATAAATGATTTTTAAATTTATTTTTAAACTCATCACGGATTAAGTACACTGCAAAATCACTTTAGCAAAACAATTAGTTAAAAAAAAACTTTCACATTTAAAGCCTACTTGTTTTCATTCGCTGAAATACATGAAATTGATAGTGTTGTTTGAAACATTTACGATTAGGCCCTTAATGCGCTAAAATTACAATAAAACACATACTAGGGATTCCATGTTCTGTTTCCATTTAATACCAGGTAAACAGGACACCAACATCAATAAATTACTGTTTGATTTCAATTAACAAACGAGTGCAGTCTCTGAATTCGAGTATATCAAATTAGGTGACTAATCCTAGACGTTTTAATTGAAGGCCTTCAGTTTATTAGTACCGCAAATAACTCAAATTGATTTGAATTGCAACACCTCAACCTCCATACGCAATTATCCTTCTGATAACACAAGTAGTATTTCCTATTAGAGAAATTTCAGTTGCGCATTTCAATTAGAGTAAAACGAGATTATTTGCATAGTTAGATGATTAGCTCAAGTACGGATAAATGTAGAAAAATGAAATGTTTTCAGATTTGTAATATTTCGTCTTAGTATTTTGAGGTCAGCGTAAAATTAAATCTTCCAAAATTTGTCTCTAAAATTAAAATAAACCCTAGTCAAAATTTTATTTTCTTGATTTTATTAATGATTGGATATTTTCTGGTGTCATTATGACGATTATAATGCGAAATGCCGTTATATGTGTAATTTTCAGTAGAACGTTTTGAAATAACATATTGATTCAGGACAATGCCATTTTATTAGCAATTTTTGATTAATTCCTCTATTTTACATGGCCTATACAGTTACCGCTATTCATTAAATTGTATAAGAATAATATAATTGATAGAGGGCATATAGAATTGTGAGGAAAGTATAAGTTAATGATTTTGAATGGCCCTGAAATTAAAAACCTCTCGCATGGAATTCTTTTTATTTAACACTTGGTAAATATAGTGGTTTGCTAGTGGTATTAATTAAAAATGCTTTTCAGTTGTCCAACTATCAGCGACTAAATAAGTAAATAAAACCTCTGTACTCCCCAGCTTTAATTAACATAAAGGTAACCCGGTTCATATTTCGGGCGCTGCTATAAAAAAAACATTTTATAAACAACGTGATGATCACATTTACTTCAAAGTACGCTTTCATGTAGGGTTTATGCCTATCCTAGATTTAATTTAACGCCGTCCAGTTATATATATATTTTAGTTAGTTTTATAAATAATTTTATGAATAAGTTAGATACATTATTTACATATCATAGAAGAAATAAGAATTATACAATTATACCATTTCAAAAATATGCATGTTTTAATATTTGACAACTAGTGGCGTAGTGTATTTACAAAACGACTGATTTGTCGGGATATCTTGTGAAGTCTAATGAAAAACAGGATTTGTTGATAAAAAAGCAGCAGACTAAGTACTTTTAAAGTATGATATATATAATTGCAACAAAGGAAATTATCTAAGTAGGAAACGAAAAGTGAGGTGATAGTAAATGAACAATATTTCGTATACTAGTCTCAAACTAGGTACACCATTTTCCTTTACAAAGAACCAACTTATTTCTTAAAGCACAAATATTAGTCTGAACTAGGCTTCCTAATTTCAATGTTAGTTGCAAATAGCAGGTTTGAGATTCCATTTCACTTAACTCCATGATAAGGTACTTAATGAAGTTTCCTAACGACATAAGTAGCTTTCTAATGGCTCCAATAAAAGCTGCGTAAATTTTGTAGAGACATAATCAAGGTAAGAATAATTTAATTAATGCATTGCACAACATATGTTTCAATAAGTAAGAATATTATGCAAAACTGAAATATCTAAAACGAACAAATCTATATTAATAAAATTGAAATAGGTATCTGTGAATTCAAAATAACTGTTTTCATAAACTCATGTTTTTATATCTTACATATGAAAACTCATGTAGATGTTTTTACAATTTTTGTTTACCCGGGATAATATTACAAAGCGACTTGAATGAAATTTTCAGTAGATGATCGAACATTTTCTTAGGCATATTTTAGGCTACCTCTTCAGTTGAACTCGACCTTGTTAACAATTTATTTCAGATTTCATGTTATAAGAATCAATTTCTCGTCAATATCTTCCAATCAGTTTATATTATGGTATTGACAATAATTGAGGGATTGTCGCTCTGCCAAAAACGTAGTTCAGCGCCACCAACCCCGATTTTATGTTTCAAATTTTAATCAAAATTACCCCAATTTTAATCTTTTCATTTAAAAGCTCATTTACCTTTTCTTTGTTTGACTGATATAATATACCAAATTTGGCCTCATTTTCAAAATTTACCTTTAATTTTTCATAACATACCGCTCAACTTGTTAAAAAATATGAATTCCTTGGACAATCAAATTAAAGAATTAAAAAAACAAAAATTTTTAAAAATACTCTGCAGAATCTCACGCAATAAGTTTTTGAGCTGTAACCTTGCGAATGCTACAAAAGTGTAGTATTATTATTGGTATCATCTAGTATGGGTTCATTAATTTTTGAATGGTACCCAACTTTGCGAATCTAGACGTATTTTGAAAAAAACTAAGGTTACGAGATTGATAAATGCTAGGTACCCGCGTAAGTATCTTTTTAGTTCTTTTTTATTGATAAGTTGTTACGGTGAGTTATTACTACAAACACGAAGTTTCTTGTTTAATGTGGCTTTTCATTGCTCTTCCAACAATACTAACTTGGATTTGCAAGATTGAGTAAGTGCAATAGCTGAAAAATCAGTCATAACACCAAATTTATGGTTTCCAACACAACAATGCTGCAATTGTTGGAGGCCATTTATGCCCTTACAATTAAGTAAAAAGCCTGGTGGGAAAAATATTTACAAAAAAACCAGCTAAAATGGGCGGTGAATTTCTTTGAGCCTTATAAATCACCAGAAGAAGATAAAACCTTTCCAGCCCCACTACAGCACGGCATAATGGAATTTATAAATCCACTAGCTATAATTTTCAAAGTTAGTTACACTTTAAGTTACATTGTAGTAAGCTGGAGAGACGTAAACGTAGTGTATACCGAAGAAAAGCAAACGATCGTCTGCGCAACTTAAATCATATAGACCCATTAGTCTAACGTAATTTTATTTTAAAACAAGAAAGAAAATTATAAACCAAAACATTAGAAGCAAAGTACTGTCAAAGAATCCGCTTCATGCAAATCAAGTTGCCTATCAAGAAGCCAAATCCACAGAGACAGCCTTACATAATCCAAATAAAAAGATAGAAAGTGTATTTTTAAACAAAGAAATACCTTTTTGTGGATTTATTGACATAGGGGGTACTTTTGATAACACCTCATATAAATCCATAAAGGCAGCAGCTATAAAAAAAAGGTTTTAAGAACGCTACTATTGACTGGATCGTCTCCATGTTAGGTGGTAGAAGAATCAAAGCAACCTTAGGCAGCGATTTAGTCACAGTGAGCGCTGCAAATGGTTGTCACCAAGGAGGTGTTTTATCTCCACTGCTGTGGTCTATCGTGGTTGGTGACCTTAATATACTGGGCTTTGAATCAGTAGGTTATGCAGATGATATTACTCTTATTATCAGTGGCAAAAACAAAAATTCTCATCGGATTTAATGCAAAAAGTCCTAAACACCATTGACAACTGGTGTTCAAAACAAGGGTTAAATGTTAGCCCAAATAAAATAACTATAATTCCTTTCACGAAGAGAAAGAAGCCAAAGCTAACAGTTCCCCCTATGAGTGGAGTTTAACTTAACTCCTCAGGTGAGACTAAATATCTAGAAATACTCCTAGACCAAAAGCTCACCTGGAGTCCTCATTTGACTCGAATATTCTAGCGAGCTACGACAGCCTTTTGGAGGTGCCGCAGAATATTTAGCAAAACCTGCGGTCTGAAACCGAAAATGATCTATTGGTCATATAGGATGAAAGTTACATCCCTGATGACATACGCTTCTTTAGTATGGTGGCCAAAAATAACAAAGAAGACGACACAAAACCAACCAAACATAATTTAAAGGTACGCATGTGTGGGCATAACAGGCGCAATGAACACCTGCCCAACAGCAGCAATGGAGGTAAAGACAGCACATGGGACTGCAGTGAGAATGTATGGCCCTAACTATAGGTCCTTTAAAGCATTAGGAAAAGACCCAACTGTCTTTTAAACTGAAATACATGCAATAGAACTCTGCGCCTACAAGTGTCTTTAAAAAAACTGAAAGAAATTAAGATCTACTTTAACTTAAATAGCGAAGCGGCAATAAAGGTTCTTAGCAGCCGCATTGTCAAATCCAAACTGTTTGGGACTGTTAACAAACTCTAAAGCAACTGGCTAAACACAACAGGATTAACCTTAAGTAGTTGCCAGGGCACAAAGGTGTAGAAGGGAATGAAGCTGCGGACCAACTCGCTAGCAAAGGATTTAGATTATTATTTCTTGAACCTGAACCGGCTTTTGGTTTTTTTTAAATTAAATCAACAATGAGGTCAAAAATGAGAAGCAAAGTCAAAAATTTTTCACTGGAGATCATATCCAGGACTACGACAGTCGAAAAGATTTATATCTGGAACGCTTCCAAAAACAAAGGTCTACTTAGAAGTCGGCAAATCCGAATTCAGAATACTAACCGGCCTCTCAACACGACATTGCCATATGAGTAACCACCTCAAGAAAATAAGGCAAGATGAAACAGATCTATGTCGCTTTTGCCCAGAAGCTGCTGAGACGGCAGAACATGTGCTATGCCAGTGTAATGCGCTTCCATGCAAAAGGCACGTCCAACTCGGATGGACGTCCTTAGAACCCTTAGATGTGGAAAAACTCAATCCCAGGCCCATAATAAACTTCTACAAGAATTTGAACCTGGGAACTACATAGATCAGAGTATACACAAAAGATCTCTTAAGGTCGAGGTGCTAAGTGGACGAAAAGAAACACGAGACGACGCATTTATAATCCGATCTTACGGTTTCTAACAACAGAGAAAAAAGATAACCTAAATAAAAGTATGCATCTATAGGTAGACGTTGTCCAGCATACAACGGGAAAGACATTACGAGGTCATCAAATCGAGAGTTCCCTTAGAGATGAATTGCGCGATCTATGCTGGTGACTTGGTCAGCGAGGGATCCTGATTTCATCGTACTGAATTTTATTTATATGAGGAACTCTTGAGGCATCAGTGTATAACACTTTTGTTGATAGAGGGGGTCAGTTGATAACCAGAATTTCAAATGATATAAAGGAAAGAAACGAAGAAGTCCTTCGTGCAGTTTCGTCGATTGCACAACACTCACGTTTATCCATTCACTATGCAGGTTATCATTTTGAACATTTTCTTTGTTAGCTCTAGTGTTTACCGAAAACTGCAAACCAGGTATAAAGTTCCTTTCTTTGTCAATAGCGATATTTATTCTAACTAATTTTGTGAAAACCATAAAGTTGCTGCTATGTATAATTTTTTCAAATATTACACTTTTTCAACTTTGCAAAAAAGTTTATGATTATTGGATAAACTACACCAAACAAAGAAAAGTGTAATTCGAATAATAATTTATCTTCATCTCTTAACAACAAAAAGAAAAACGGAAGAGTCTAGCTGTCTAACATTTTTAAAATTCCAACTCCAGTATCTCTTCAAAATTTGTCTCGATTTTTTAGGTTGGGTACCCAATAAAAAGCTAATGAAGTAAAACAAATTTTGTAAAATTCGCAAACTTGTGGCTCAAAAATTTATGGTGTGAGATTCTGCAAAGTACTATTCCTGAAAATTACTGGTTTTTGCTTGTTTAATTTGTTTTGGCAATTAAAATCGCTTAAAGAATCCATATTTTGCAACGATAAAAGTAACATCTTATGAAAAATGTAATGTTTGTTCCGAAAAAGGCCCAGATTTGGCATATGAGATCAGTCAAATGAAAAACGAAAAGCAAGTGTTTTACGAAGAAGATAAAAATTGAGATCATTCGGGTAAAAATTGAAGTGATAAATTGGGGTTGGTGACGCTGAACTATGTTTTTGGTGGACTTGGTTAATGATATTTCTCTCTGGAACAGCCTGTAAATTTTTCCTCTACAACCTTGACCTTGAATTTCAGGTCAAAATTTTGATTTTTTTTATTGTTTGAGTTATATCATTTTTGGACGCGTTGTATCAGTTTTGGCTCATAAACGTTATCTTGTGTTTTAGGAACTGCTAACACTTAGAACATCAGCAAATAAATATTCGAATTCATTTTCTATTTTATACTTTAATCGCGTCCTTATTTTTATTGAACGCCTCGCAAATATATTCAAAGCTATTATTACCTCCTCCTACTTTCCTTAAGAGCTGGGAGGCATGGTTAATTTTGGGGATGAATGTAATAGACGGATAAATATATATAAAATATTTTGCCTTGGCGATGTTAATCAAGCTTAATTTTAAACTTTTATCATTTCATGATTTTCAATTAATACTTTAATTACCAGAATTCCGTTCTACATTCAATATATAAATTGAATGATCCCATTTATACAAGAGCTAATTACGCGGATTAAATTAAATTCCTATATTACATCTATTGTGGGAGCGAATTCAAATAATGGGGATAAGAGCCCCCGGGTGGTAAGCGGATAGTCGATTAAAACTTGTATTTGGATATGAAAAAGCTTCCACCGCGGATCATTCCAGATAGTTAAAGATTTCCAGTTAAGTAAACGAATTATAGTACCTGATATTTACTAAAGTCTTATCATTTTATTGAATTTCTCGATTTTAAGTTGAATTATTGGATTTCAAGTTTGCAGCATAAATTATCCTGATATTGTTTTTTAATTTTAATTTTATTTTAAATTTAATTCCACAAAGTTAAAAATACGAGTGAAGCTTCTGAACCCGCCGATGGGCGCGCGCGGTCTCTCAGACCGCACTTATATTTATTATTTTATATTTCAATAATTAGTTTGCCAATAATGCTCATTTTTGGTTTAGCTGAGTTTTATAACATCACCAATGTAATTGTTGATCAAGTGATTAATTATATGTCCAATTTTGTAAGTTATAGCTATTTGCAATATGTGATACCGCGCGCGCCCACGCATGTTAAATTGTTTTGTTATTATAGTTCGAGATATAAATTGACTTTTGCTTGGAAATAAGACTGTAGAGGATAATTCCAAACGAGTATGGTCCAGATGAAACCCATTTGTGGATCCCAACCCTTAAATATAATATTATTGGAAATTTAGCTCCGCATTTCGTAAAATAATTTGGCCTTTGTATTTGGCTAATTTTTTTGCTTATAGGTTAAAGCAATGCATGATTTGTAATTTAATTTTATTAACAAATATACCAAGATACCATATTTCATCATAGAACCAAAAAAGGTTAATAAATAACATTATTTACAGATGCGGTCTCTGAGACCGCGCGCGCCCCTTCGTGTTACAAAGTATGGCGCGCCTACTCTAGGGTTAAAAACAAGAACTAAACTTGTTAATAAAAATGATTAAAATTTAGGGTTTTATTTTAAAATTTTGACTTTTTCTATTAATTTTGAAGGTGATGAACAAATTTTCTAAAGATTTCAGGTTTAAGCAAAAACATTAATGAAAAATTTTAAATTTCAAAATTTTCGTATTTAAACTTGTATTTAAAATTCGAAACAAAGTTTTAAATTATCAAGCTCGGAAAATCTAAATTTTTTTTTAATAACTTTTATAAATAAAGCCAAAATTTTCAAGATTATTTATTTATACATATAAGAAGATTTCTTAAATTTCGAGTTTATTCCTCGAAATGCTTATTTTAACTAGAGAAAAATATAGAAATTTCAAGCTAAAGCAGAAATTTTAACAGTAATTTTGAAATATGGGGAAAAAAAATTTAATTTTAAAATTTTGTTTACCTTAACCTACAGGGTGTCCCCGTTTTAAGTGCTTTAAATTAAATAGGTAATAGAAAAAATAATTTTAAGCAAAAAGTTTTCTATGAACATGTAACCGGAAACTCTTAATAAAAAAGATACAAGGTGTTGAAATGTGAATTAAAAAAAAGTTTGTACTTTTTCACTCTCAAATTTTCTAAGATATTTAAACCAAATTTTGCACACATGGTGTATGAATGAAGAATCGCAAAATAAAATATAACTAAGTTTCTATCTCAATCAGTGGTAGAGTTATGAGCAATCTGTGATGTTATTGTAGGAAAAACGAGGTACACCATCAGAGAAATAAAATAAAATACCTGTTTTGGGTAAAATATTTAATTTTGAATAAAAGTTATTTCTTGACATTTTTCCGTATTTGCCATTGAATGCGTCATGTCGTTGCTTTTGGAAAAAACATCACTCTCACTCGTACTTTCACTAAGGAAAGTCCCAAAAATTTAAATTCACAATAAATAATAATAAATTCACAATAGTCATAAATAGAAAAGAACGTTTATCCAAAACTGTTAATTCATTTCATTTTATCCAGTGTCGTAGCATTTTAAACTTACCCCTCTTGGTGTTAGTCAGTGATTATTTAAGGACCAACATACATTGTATTCGAACAGTTCCTACGTAAAACATAAGGTAGTAAATGCCAAAAAAAATATCAAGAAAAAACTCTTCATCAGAATTCAACGCTTTATCCAAAAATTATATTTTATTTCATTTTGTTTAGTAGCGTACTACTTTTTGTAAAAAACAATATCATAGATTACCCGCAACTCCGCCACTGGTTGAGATAGAAACGTAATTTTTTTTAATTTTATTATTTATTTTAAATAACCCTAAAAACTTGAAAATAAAGCAATAAAAACTTTTTTTTATTCAAATTTTAACACCTTGTATCTTTTTTATTAAGAGTTTCCGGATACATGTTCATGAAAAACTTTTTCCTTAAAATTACTTTTTCTATCACCTGTTTCATTTAAGGCACTTAAAACGAAGACAGCCTGTATACATACAGGTTTTAAACTCAAAATATTGGCTTTGAGTTATCAATTTTGATGTTTAAACCGAAATGTGGAGGATAATTTTTTTAATCATTCAAACGTTTCTCTTCAAAATTTCGACATAATTTTAAATTTTGACTTTTACAGTTTTGTGGAAATTAAAAAGTTTTTTGTCTTAATTTTGCATTTTAACGTTAAAAATGGTAATTTTAAATTAATCGAAAATCAAAATTTCGGGAATATTTTTTTGATGCCACAGTTTTTCGTCCGATTTTTTGTCTAAAATGTTTACCAAATTTTTAATTTTACAATTTTAATTTTAAGAAAATAGTTGGAAAATCTCCGTTTGGCCTTGTTATTCTAAGAAAAAAGTTCAAATTTGTCAAAATTTTTAAAATCTTGATTGCTATTAGCATGCAAGAAGAATGCAACCTAGACTACAAATTCATGCAGCCCTCTAGGCGTGTATAGTGAATCATAGGTAGCTGAACTACCAACAGTTGAAACACTGCCACCTAGCGAAGCGGTTGCTCTCTAGGAACAATTTCCCCCAGAAGACAAGGATTCTATAATGCACAGACCAATAGGTTTGAACATTTATTAGATTCGAAGTTTGGAAACCAAATACCGGTTTCGATCTTGTTAGATCTCGTCAGTTTGGTATATCCAACTCGAATGCTAATAAATGTTCCGACAAGTAAGTACTAAAACATTCACACGCGTCGAGCGAGTGACTTTTTAGTACTACCACCTATTGGTCCATAGAGAAACTATGGCCATCGCCAACAATGTCGTATGCAAGAAGAATGCAACCTAGACTACAAATTCATGCAGCCCTCTAGGCGTGTATAGTGAATCATAGGTAGCTGAACTACCAACAGTTGAAACACTGCCACCTAGCGAAGCGGTTGCTCTCTAGGAACAATTTCCCAGAAGACAAGGATTCTATAATGCACAGACCAATAGGTTTGAACATTTATTAGATTCGAAGTTTGGAAACCAAATACCGGTTTCGATCTTGTTAGATCTCGTCAGTTTGGTATATCCAACTCGAATGCTAATAAACTTCGAATCTAATAAATGTTCAAACCTATTGGTCTGTGCATTATAGAATCCTTGTCTTCTGGGAAATTGTTCCTAGAGAGCAACCGCTTCGCTAGGTGGCAGTGTTTCAACTGTTGGTAGTTCAGCTACCTATGATTCACTATACACGCCTAGAGGGCTGCATGAATTTGTAGTCTAGGTTGCATTCTTCTTGCATACGACATTGTTGGCGATGGCCATAGTTTCTCTATGGACCAATAGGTGGTAGTACTAAAAAGTCACTCGCTCGACGCGTGTGAATGTTTTAGTACTTACTTGTCGGAACATTTATTAGCATACGAGTTGGATATACCAAACTGACGAGATCTAACAAGATCGAAACCGGTATTTGGTTTCCAAACTTCGAATCTAATAAATGTTCAAACCTATTGGTCTGTGCATTATAGAATGCTATTAGCAGTTAAAAAAAAATTGATAAGCAAAATTTTCATTTTTTTAAAATGTCGAATTAATATTTTTTTCATTTTTATTAAATTTTTACCTAAAAAGTTGCAATTTTGAGAAAATAAGTAAAAAATCCCATTTTGCTTTCCAAGAAAAAAGTTTAGCTTTGTAGAACTTTCTGTAATCTTGATTACTATTATGAATTTCTAAGAGAATTATTTCCTACATTTTTTTGGAAATATAAATAAAAAGTAATAAAATTTGAAGAAGCTCAAAAGAGCAAAAAAAAGTCAAAAATGCATTTTTTTTTTCTAAAATGTTGAGAAATAAGATTAGAATTTTTTTTTAAAGTTGTTTCTTTTCCTCCAAATATGCACTTTTTCTCTTACAAAATTTTTACCACGTTTTAGAATTTTGATATATATCTAGGCATTTTAAGAAATAGGTACAAAATGAAAAAAAAGTTAAAAATCTTTCTTGGAATCTTAACTTCTGTCCTAAATCGTCATCGTTAGTCTTGACTTCGTTTTTAAAACCTAAGTTAAAAAAAACCAGGGCTTCGAACCGCTATTTTATTCGTTCCGGTTTTCAGTTTTCGTTTCGGCCAAAAAATTATATTGTTTTAGTTCCGGTGTTCTTTCCGATAAAAACAACTGTTTTTTTTTTCCGGTTTTCGGTTCAATTCTCGGTGACCAATTTTTTGATTTTTAAAAGTTTTTCAAATTTAAAATTGATTTTTAAACATAATTAAGAAAATGGGATGTCCTTTTTTCTTTAATATTACAACACCTAACTACTCTGACTTTGCCTAAAATTGAAGAAAAATATTTTCTATTTTTCAAGTTTAAAAATTTGGCCAAAACTCTGAATTTTTAATTCAATTGGAGTTTAAATTTCAAGAAAAATCTAAACTTTATAAAAAAAAAACCTAAATCGGAATTTCGGGCTTAGATATTTCAAATTTAAACTCGGAATTTTTAACAAAATCTTAAATTATATATCCTAGAGTTAAGAACTCCTAGAATATAGGAACTTCAGTGACAAAAATTTAAACATTTGGGAGACTATTCTCTTTTCTTTCATAATTTTCGGTCTCTATCGAAGTTTTGACTTTGACTTGCTTTTTCTAACAAAATTAATTTTAATTCCTTTGACTTTGTTTACTAGCACGATTAAAAAGATAAAATTAAAAAAATAAATGAAAATTAAAAACACCAAAATATGAAAATAAAAAGCTTTTAATTTAGATTTTGCGGGACAGTCATGCTTTCAAACAAACAACTTTAAATTTATTTGAAAAAAGGAGTTTTCATAATTTTTACCCTTTTTTCTGGAAAGTTGCTAAAAACTTAAACATTTCTAAAAAAAGTAACATTTTTTAGATAGTTTTGCTTAATGTATTTACTTTTTTTTGATATTTTAACTTTTTTCTTTTAAAATTTTAAATTTAAATTTGTATGTACTTTTTATTATTTTTTTTTTAAATTTCGACTTTAAGCAAAATTTAGTCTTTCTGTGGCAACCTCCTAACCCTTTTGTTGACTTTTATTCTTTAATTATAGACATTTTTTTGAAATTATGGGTTAAGACTTGGATTATAACAAATTGACAAATATAAGTTTAAATTCGGAATTTTCGAATATTCGACTTTTATCTCGACAGTTCAAAATTTTCGGGATTCGATATTTTATGATTGAGTTTGGGTAAATTTTTGGAATTTAGTAAAAAAATTAATTTCGGTAAGCAAATTTTAAGTTTGGACCTTACATTTTGAGAAAATAAATGTAAGTTCTAAAAAAAACGACTGAAAGATTCGATTGTATGGAGAAAATTTTGACAAGAAAGTCATAATTTCTGGAATACACGTACAAATATTCAAACACAATTAAATATTAAAGCCAACATGTCAAGTTTAAAACCCGATTAAAATAAACGAAAAACAAAAAAAAGAATTCGTAAAAAGAAAAAATAGGCACAGAACACGTACAAAAATATGGATAAATTCGTGTGGAGCCACATTTATCAACGAAAGTTGCTCTCACGTGTTTGTCCGCGTTGTGGATTTTCATTATCTTCCATTTACTAATATTATTTGTATACTTGCTATATACTGCATCCGATATTGTGTTTCGTTTATTGTTATTTGTGTTTTTAGTGGTAACTCTCTGCGTTTCATATTTGATGTACAAACGTGTTTTCGCAGACATGTAAAATCCCTTCGTTAATATTTTACCAACAAACTACGTCCGTATATAGACAATTTAAAATGCAAGGGTTTGTTTAGTTTGTTGAAAGTATGCAGGCTGATCACATGTTCAGTTTGATACTTAATTGGCTGCATTTTTAAAAATCCTTTCTGCGTCATATCAGTAAACCATTTTCCAAATTGTAAGGTTAATATTTTCGAAGATTTTGTAATGAGTATGTGGTATTTGCCTTTTACATTGTCCAATTAGGAATAAGAACTGAATTGATGGTAAAGACGAAACGACGAATAAAAAAATTGGTAAAATAATAATTAAAGATGCAGTGATACAACGTCATCAGGTTTATAATTGGTCAATAATAATTATTATTAATGTTAGAAAAAGACTAAAATATACAAAAGAAACAGTTTTGCCCTTTTTTAAATAATTTAGAAAATAAATATCGCACTTAATGTTTCTTGAGATCAGTTTGCTAGTCTTCCACTCGTAAACTTTTTCTGCGAAACCAACACGTGAAAACTCTTTTCTATTTGAATGAAAATATTTTTTACAAAAAAAAAGCATCTTGGCTCAATTTATAACTTTCCTCCTTCATTGGCTAGAATTTTTTACTATCATAAAGTTTTAGGAAATTTGCTAAGCGTGAAGGAAGCATCGTATTCATGTAAAAGCTGATTAAAAAGTTTCTAAAGTGCAAAGCTCACTGCTTTAAACTTTTTACACAACAACAACGTTCGAGGTATCGCATATAGTTATTTGCCAGGTTAACTTACGAAAGTTTGGATACGACTCTGATTTATTCATTATGTTCTTATTAAAATTCAGAACAGGTTTGGATTCTTTGAAGAACTAAAGAGCGAAAATTGACTCTAAGGTAATGTTATCCTTTAGTGATGGGTTCCCAAAAATATTCCTTTGAAGTCGGTTAATAACTCAAATTCCCTGTCTAGAAATTTCACCGTTAAAAGGAATATGTAACATTTCTAGGTCGGAATCCTACAAATAAATAAACAGTATTCAAACTGGGGTAGAGCATCGTTTAAATAAATTCGCATTGGTGCAAATTAGATTTAAAAGCAAATTTGACTACGGAGCATTTTCCAAATAAACTCACCTAAATTGCAATTTTAATCGTAGAGGAGCTGGAAAATTGGAATAATGAGATTGAACAATTTTATACCCAAGTTCTACTTTTAACATATATGTATAGCAGCCGCTTAAAGTGACTGTTAGAACTCCCAAAAGAAATTTATGTTTCTCTTTGTTTTTTTGCAATATATTTACCTATTTGTTGTTAGTGTGTGTTGTTTTAAGGAACAACAAAATAGCAGATCGTTAGTATCGTTGTTATAATCAAAAGGGCATAACTCGTAAATTCTTTTTGTAAATGGGCAAGCTAATCCATAATATAGAAATGACATAGGTGCATTAGATCCATATAAAAGCGATAAGACACGAAGATTCGCATAAAGGTTACAGTGAGAACCAAGAATGAAAATATATGCTACTTCACGAGCGTTTGCTGTATTTTTATTTAATAAAAATTAAGCTCTTTGACCGATCATTTAAATCATTAATATTCATTTGATAAATTGCAAATTGATAAAAAAAATAATCACAAAAATCGATTTATAAAAAAAATGGCATTTCGGTAAAAAAATATTCAAGTTTGGAAAATGTCGAACGAAAAAGTAAAAATATTTAGAAAAAATGAAGGATTTAGGTTTTATCAAAATTTTAAAATGAAAAAAAAATACTGCAAAGCCAACAAATTTTATTATTTAAAAAATTTTTGAAATGAAAAAAGAATATAACATGGGCTCAAAATCTCAACTAATGCCCGACATTTTAAGAAGAAAGACGAAACTAAAAAATACTCAACATTTTTAAAAAAAGTGTAAGCTTCAGAAAACAAATATAAACTGAAAATCTAAACACAAAATTTTGAGAAAGAATCTAGGTATATTGGTTAAAAGATATCCAGGTATTTCGATTTTTTCTCCAAGTTGTAAGTTTAAAGTGTAATTTTTTTTTAATTTTAAGTTATTTTGGAACCTTTCTTCTTAAAAGTCTAAATTTCAATATGCAATTTCTAAACTTCCAGTATTGCTTCTAAAACAATTTTCAATTCAAAATTTTATTATTTTTAGATTAGATTAGGTAAGGTATGATATGAGTCAAACAGAATACATTCCTCCCATCACTGCCACCTATTGTGATAAACCCTAATATACATTTTTCCTAAATTCTCAATCTTTTGTAAAAGCCTAGGATTTTCCTATGAAAAATTTTACTTATCTCTGCAGGTGTAGCTTGTACCTGTTCCAGGTGTAATAGTCTCCTAAAAAAAATTGAAATACAAGAACTTGTCCCCTGAAACCAAGAAAGATTAAAAAACACAACAAAGGTTGCTCTAACGCATTTCGACAGCCAAGCTGTTATCTTCAGAGAGAAACTGATTTATATATATATATATATATATATATATATATATATATAATATAATAGTCTCCTATAAAACAATGCTTCGCATGTGCCAAGTAAGTTTACTTGGCTTCGTTGCAGAAGCGGCAAGTCTCTGACTCAGCTTTGCCTATCTTTTTGAGGTGGCATCTTAGCGAGCAGTGTCCAGTGAGAAGGCCTGTTATTAACCTTAACTCCGGTTTGCTGAGTTCGAGAAGTTCATTCGTCTTGGTGTGCGAACATGTGATGAACTTTTTCTCATGATTTTGTCCTAAAAGTAATTTCCATTGGGATTCTTTGTGTTTCTCTTCCCATTTGTGGACTTCATTCTTTATGTGGCATTTTGCTATACCAAAGTAAGGTTCGGGTTCAAGAAATGGGTGTGCTGCGTTTTCTCTGGCTAGGCAATCGACTATCTTATTTCTTTCAATACCTATGTGTGCTGGAACCTACATCGAGGTTACCTTGTTGAGGGCAGCCAACTGTCTTAGTAGTTGTAGACAGTCCCACTCTAGTATATATTTGACAGTAAAGCTAGTTAGAGCTTTAAGCGCCTCTTAACTGTCTGAACAGATATAGATCCTTGCTGTCGTAAGTCCTTTAATAGACATTCCCGAGTGCATATTTCTATGGCATGTACTTTTGCCTGAAAGATTGTGGGAGTTTGATCTAAGGCTTTTGTTAGCCTATATCTTGGGCTATATATGCCTACCCCATCTTCTTCTGCTGTTTTTGACCAAAAAGTGTACCACACAAGTGATCCTTGCGGTAGTATAGGTTTTTGGTTCATCTCACTCATATGGTAATCATTTATGACCACTTCGAATGAGTGTGCGAACTCCAAACTGGTTTGTATTGTATCAATCGGTTTTATCGTTGCCGATGACACAAAATCTTTGGAATACTCATGTGTCCAAATAAGTCTTCTTTCTTGAGATCTACTACCTGAACCAGTCTTAAAGCTCCCAGAATTGCTACCTTCTTTACCTGTAGATGTAAATGGGAAAATTCAGCATGACTTCCGGGGCTGGACTTGGACAGATTTTCCTTGCTCCTGTAATTCCAAAACATGCGAAACGTTGTACTATTGCAAGTTTATTTTGTGCTGTCCTTTTTTTGCCATTGTTATTATACTAACAAGGCGTACGTAACCATTACCGATAACCATTGCACGTTCGACTACCTTTTTTAGGTATGTGTTTCAAGTAGGGTTTGTCGGTTTTTTGGAGGAAATTATGAAATTCGAAAACCGGTTTTTTAGTAGAAAATATCGGTTTTCAATGTATGAATAACATTTAAAAAAATAAATAAAAATGACAAATGTAGCCAAATGTACCAGATTGATGAAAACACTGTTGCAATAAAATGCTTACTTGCAAAGGATCAAGCACAAGCAGTCTACATAACCATTTGAAAACAGTGTACGATAAAATAACCGAGAAAAAATCATCTGATGCCGGCCCGAGTTCACAAACAAGTACACAGCCCTGTATTCTTAACTTTGTGAAAAGGACTAGTTTAGAAGAAATTGTATCAAAGCTTGCTGCATTGGATGGACTATCTATTAATTGGATAACAAATAGCTCGTTCATACGAGAGTCATTGCAACAACGAAATTATTGCTTACCACAAAATAATTCTTGAGTTATGAATCTTATTTATAAGTTTTATGAAACTATAAAAAATGAAACTATAACTGAATTAAATTGTATGAAAAATAAAGGGCAAACATTTTCTATAACTATAGATGAATGGACAAGTAAAGGAAATCGAAGATATTTAAATATTAGCCTACATCAACTTGAAACTAAAATTTAATAAGTATGTATGCATAAACTTTATTTACTCTTGTCTTTCGGCTTTGATTATAATTTACATTACATAATACAGTTATATATTTTCTAATTGTTTTTAATAAGTATCCATCTGTATCTAATAACATTGTTTTTCAAAAAAATAATATGGTTATTATAAAAATATGAAAATTTATTGTTTTTATTTATTCGAATTCTTTGCTGCATAACTCGTTTCACCATTATAAAAATATTTACATCCTTATATGTGAAAATTATGCGTAAACAACGAATAATTGTTTTTAAAGTTATTTAATCCTGCTCAACTATTATTTCTTTGTTCTACTAAATTGCATAAAAAAATTTACTATCAATAAAATTGAACAGTAAATAATTTCAGTCAAAAACTGCTTTTAATCACTCTAAATTTTCTGTTAAAATTTTTTGTTCGAATTACAGAATATTCGAGCAAAAAATTTTTTTATAAAAATTAGAAACCGGTTAAAACCGGTTTTCTGGAAAAATTACTATTCGAAAACCGGTTTTCTAAAATGTCGGTTTTTGTATAAACCCTAGTTTCAAGTAAGTTTATGGTGCACCATTAAACTTAGGTATTTTATCTCACTTGGGAAGTCAATTTGTACTTCGTTTATGATGAGAGCAATTAATAAGAATTTTCTTCTTTTAGTGAATGGAATAATAGCTGTTTTGCTTGAGTTGACTCTTAGGCATTCCCTTCAGCACCAATTGTTGATGATATTTAGGGGGGTTTGCATAGGTTTCATATAACTCTATCATGTTTTCTTCTTACACTAACGACAATGTCTTCTGCATATCCCTGCGTTTTAAAGTCTGAGTTGTGTAACTTTAGAAGGAGATCGTCCACAACAGGCTGTAGTAGGGACGATAATACTGCTCCTTGAGGGCAGCGCTTTGCTGCAGTCACCGTTGCTGGGTCTCCTCCCAAGTTTGCTTTGATTTCTTTTTCTCTAAGCATGAACTGTATTAACTGAGTTCTTGCTGTTGTTTTAAAGCTCTTGTTTTGTGCAGCTCTTTTAATGGATTTGTATGAGGTGTTGTCAAAGGCACCTTCTATATTGATGAATGCACAAAGACAAATTTCTTTTGCTGTGAGTGCTTTTTCGATCCTCTTTATCAGGTTATGTATGTCCGTCTCGGGAGATTTGCCCAATTATTAAGCAAATTGCTTCTCGTGAGCCTGCATTAGAATCTTGCTTCCAATGTAAGGATTTATGATTTTCTCCATAGTTTTGAGAAAAAATAAAGTTAGGCTAATATATCTTTAAGATTTAGGGTAGGCGTTCGATCGGCTTCCTGCCTTAGGGATGACAACTACACTAACTTAGCTCTCTTGGATCCAATTTAAAGAAGAGCGATTCGCCTAATTAATGACGAGAGTCTGACCGATTCTCTCGAAACACTAGAGCACAGGCGTATCGTTGGTGACTTGTCTCTTTTTTATAAGTACTATCATGAAAGATGATCGCAGAAACTAATAAGATTGATCCCCTCAAGGGCAAGATTCTTGAGACATACTAGACAGTCGGAGACAGCAAATTCCTGTGCGGTTCAGCTTGACACAGTGAGGACTTCTGTCAACGAAGACTCATTTTTTTAGAACTTCCAAGTTATGGAACTTGTAACCGAAAGGAATTTTTCCCAAAAATTACAACCTGTCCTTGTTTAAGAAGGTAGTTCATCGCCATCTATCCTTGTTTCCGCATCCTACACGCAGTGCTTTAAAAGCATAACGAGGTAACCCTTTGCGAGTAAATTAAACTTAAAAAAAAAACTTTTCCCCAAGTTTAAGGAATACTTTTCAGGCAATAACTAGCTATAAATAGTTGAGTTGGTGGAGTTATAAGATCCGTTAGATCCTCTTGCAGCAGGGCTGAGAAGATTTTGTCTTCGCTTGGTGATTTGTAGGACTTAAAAGAATTGCTAGGTCTTTTGTTCTGCCAGTGAGGTAATGTATGCGCTCTTCTGACCGAGCGATATCTTGGATATTTTCGCTTTTAATGCAGTCGCTTTCTTTTCTGCTTTCAGTATAGCTGCCATCAGATTTTTGAAACATCTCAATACCATTACATAAGTTAATTTTAGTTCACGCAACGCAGTAACTGTGGTGGGAATCGAACATTCTAGTGCTATCCGAGGCCATCTCATAAACTGTGTTAGTCATTGACTTATTGCGAATAAATACTTTTCATCTGAGACGTTATCAACACAGTTATCAGTTCCATAAATATTTGGATTGATTGTAGAAAAAAGTGTGTATATCTGAAAATAGGCACCTATTTATTTTTCAATTATAACACAAGTAAATTTGGGTAAAATTCGAAATTCATACATAAGTAAAAATGATTTAATTTGGTCTATTAATTGTTCACTGTAATTGGTACGGAAGCCTAATTGTGCGAGCTCGACTCGCTTTTGACTAAATTTTTATCTTATTATTTTTTTTTAAATTAATGTCATCTTTATTATGAACATATCGCAGCCAAAGTGGGATATGAAAATAATGAATATAATGTCAGTACGTAATATAAAACAAAAGTTTGCTTTCGTAAGGAACAAAACACCCACATTAATACCTTTTAAAACTCCACAACTCCACAAATCTGAAAACATGTTTTAACTTTGATAAAACATTATTATGAATGTATACAAAAACATGACACAAATTCCTAATAAACGGATCAATGTTAAAGTGGAATAGGTCAACATATTAATTCTGTTGTTAGGACTTTGCAGATTTGGCAAATTGCCCAAAATTTAGTTTTGAGCTAGCTTATCGGATTTGTAACACAACCATCTGAATATTTACTTCCTCTCGGACCATACGTTTTACCGAGTTAACCAACTTTTAGTACAGTGTTTTCCACCTTGCTTTGGTGTTCATTCAAAGTTACATTTCCTTTGGTTTTGTTACATCTCCCCGTTAGAGCAAACAAATAAATTTCAGAAAATATTACTCTTTCATACGATTACGTAAAATGCAGCGTTATCTGGAACACCAGAAGCTTACAAATCATAAGTTAGGCTTAAGCCTCCTAATGGTATTTACTAACCTAGACAGAAAACATTAGCAAGCGTAGGCTTTTCCCGGAAAAGTCGCTCGTGGAATGTTGTGCAAAGCATTGTTTGGGTTATATTTGTGTTAAATCTGAAGTTTACTGTAAAACTGATTTTAAAGCATCTGACGCAGATATCCTGCGGATGAAAGTTAGATTGGTACAATTTTGTAATTAGGTGTGTCCGAATTTAATCTGTTTAGGGAGCCTTTGCTTCTCTAGAGAATTAGGCAGAATTACAAGATATTTTTACGTATTTCGTCGTTTTATCTAGTGAAACTCTTGGGATTTGAATGATAAATGCCTAAATTATCAGAGTGAAATGTTTGAAAATTGTCTGTTACCGTTCCTGAGTTGCCCGATAACTAGTGATGCACAAAGCAAGACTCCTTCTCTTGCTACCTAACTTCTTATCTTTTCTTGGTGAGCAAGACAGTTAGTGGTTTCACTTCTTGCCTTGCCAATTCCTCGCTGGTTTGATTCTTGTCTTGCTAGCAAGAGTCTTACTTTTTCTTGTTTTTGCTGGATTGTTTGCTTTACGCATGAGCAACAATAAAACAGGTTTAGAATTAAATTGCGACATGACCAATTTAAAAAATAACATCAAGTTAAGACAAAGTAAAATAATACATTGAAGATATGGGCTCTCAAAATGAAAGCCCACCAAAGAATGCATAAAAAAATCGACTGAAGGAGCATTTGGCTCATTTGAGGTAGGCAAGAACTGAGAAGTTAAGCGTGGCTCGATATGCTTTTGAATTAGATCATAGAATAGATAATAACCTTAAAATCTTAAGAGTATTATATAAGAATTCTGTGTTAAATCCTTGTGAAAACTTAGCCATCCATAAGGCTGGAGACAACTTTATGAATGGCTGCGCTGGGCCTTTAAGCCACTCATCTCTGTTAAAAATAGTTAAGGTTACTAGATAAGGAATTGTGACGCTACGACGTGTATGTGTAGATGCGCATGCGCGTTCGGATGCAGTCGATCATGCACGAAGTAAATATTCTTAGTATATAAGGGTTAATTTTAGGATTAGGTGTTAGTATCTCTCTGAAGATGATAGCTTGGCTATCGAAACGCTTTAGAGCAACCTCTGCTGTGCTTTTTAATCTTTCTTGGTTTCAGAGGACAAGATTTGTATTTCAATTTTTGTCTACAGCTGCAAATTACTTATATAGAGTAGTATTTCAATATTACAAGAGTTATATGATAGTTAATAGCATGAAATATCTCAAGAGAAAGTAGAAGACTAGAACTTTTGAGATATATGTTAGACATTGGCTGAAAGTTGTCTCGACATATTGTGTCGAGTAATTTATTTCAGCTGTGTGATTACTCTCAGATAGCTTCTCTCAGGATGGTTTACACTTGTTAGTTTCTCTTAAAAATATTTAAGCTTGGCGGCTGGTCTATTAATGGAACAGAGTTGCGCATGAACAGTTTGAAGAGTTTTACGTCTAGCTCTCGTACACGCAGTCGATGCGTAAAACCCACGTATCAATGACTGATTGTTCGATGCTCCTATTTGCTTTAATGCGCCAAATTCAAAAGATATATAAAGTTTCTAACATCAGGTGTGAGATTAACGTGTCGTTTTTGTGCTTATAAACTTTAATTGTGAATGGAAGTTATACAACTCCTAGATTTTGGCATTTCTCAGATTTGATTCAGATGCTTGGTTGGTGAGCACCGAGAGGTGTAAAAATAAGTTTGGTTTGTCTGACAGAGAAACTGTAAGTAGAGCTTAATCATTTATTTTTGCCGCCTGGTAACTTGCAGAAAAAACCTGAAGTTGTTTTATAGAACGCAACTACAAGCTGACGCACCAAGTTTTCAAATTTTGGAAACACATGATTATGTACTGTTGTACTACTGAAATGTCGAATTGTCAAATATGCTAGAATCGAAAATTTGAATTTTTACGCCTTTTGTCATTGCTGAATGTACTTGTGCATGTAGTGACGATCAGATTGAAATTTTATGGAGACATAAAGCCGTGTTAGATATTAGTTAGATGTCTTGTAGCTATTTTTATATCAATTGATATAGCCCGCCGAATTACCAAAAATTTGAAGGTATTCCATGGAGTTATATTTTTACGGCATTGTATAATTCGATTGCCGGAAATGTTATATTACTGATCAAAAACGTAAAGCTAGTTGATGTTGACCCATCGCAGGCGAGTGCCTCCATCGTGTCAACAGCGAATCTAAAGTAGTTGATGATGACCCATCGTAGGCGAAAGTGCCTCCATCGTGTCTACATCAAAACAAATTAGTGTTGACCCATCACAGGCGAGTGCCTCCATCGCGTCAACAGCTAATCTAATTGATGTTTGACCCATCGTAGGCGTGAGTGCCTCCATCGTGTCTACATCAAAATGGATTAGTGTTGACCCATCGCAGGCGAGTGCCTCCATCGCGTCAGCAGCTAATCTAATTGATGTTAATCCTTCGTAACCAAGTGCCTCTAGCGTGTTTATATCAGCATCAATATTTTTTTTATGTTTTGTTTTAAAAGGAGGTCCAATCGTAAGCGCAATTGCTCTAAAGTAAGGCTCCCATCGTATCTTTGAAAAGAAGAATTAAAAAGAGCCATTCTGAATATACCTAGAAATTTGTTAAGTTAACTCAGTAACTCAAGCGCAACAGAGCATTTAAAATGTGTGTTGACTCAGTCGACGTAATGAAGCGAATTGGCCCAATTGCGCGGCACAACGGAGTGTTACACATCTCTAAGACCTCATATTTCCATCGTGCTCTGGAATAATGTTTTATTTTGTTTGTATCACAATAGAGAACATTTAAAGCCTATGGGTTTCCTAAATTCTGCAAATTTAAAACAAATCAAACATTGCTGATTTGTTTCAGCAAATTAATTTTACTGGTAGACATCGTGACGAGAGAGATGATGGATGCACCCAAAACTAAACGATTAGAAAATTTATTGTTCTGATTTATTTTACTCGTTTGTCAATTTGTTTATTGCTTACATGTTTTATCAGCTTAAGTACTTATGTTTTTGTTGTTTGTTTGATTTTGGTTTCTTCTATTTTTTATGCTGGCAAATAAATGTATTTGCTTATGTTCATGTGCATAATGTTTTCTTTTACAGCTAAGAAAGTCTTTAGGGCATTCCGAGAGCAGAATGTTGTCAGTTTGGCCGTGTTAGATTCTCTTAAAAATATTTAAGCTTGGCGGCTGGTCTATTAAAGGAACAGAGTTGCGCATGAATAGTTTGAAGAGTTTTACGTCTAGCTCTCGTACACGCAGTCGATGCGTAAGACCCACGCATCAATGACTGATTGTTCGATGCTCCTATTTGCTTTAATGCGCCAAATTCAAAAGATATATAAAGTTTCTAACACACTTAACACATTTATTATGTCAGAAAGAAATAGACGGAATAAAGTGTCTAATCTAAATGCACTCTTAGTTTCTAGTCCAAAATAGAAATTTAGAAATGATGTTCGAAAGCTTATTCATAAACTTTAAGTTTATAGATTCGACATTTGGAAAAACTCAAATGATTAAGGCCAACATTTTGAAAAAAAATGCAATACTTTTAAAATTTAATTTCCACTTTTAAGTTGAAAGTTAGAAAAATCAAACACTATTGGTTCCAAGAAAATACAGAAAGCTAAAATAAAATAATCGGGTCAACAAACTTATCAAAAACTGTTGGCCCATGACGACAAGAGTTTATATCCGATTAAGTTGTGGTGAACAGTCTTTGGTTTTTGGATTTATGTATTGACAATGCTTTTTCACCTGTTCGAACTATTTAGAAACAACTAACTACTGTACAAAAGCTGATGACGTTTTTTATAATTGTTTCCAGTTCTGTTACATACGATGTCCGCAATATCATTTATTTAAGTTCAACTCTTTGCTAAATTGTTGTCTCTCCTTAATATAGGTCCTTACTTTTCTGTTATTTTTAACAAGCAATGTGGGAAAACACAACTCATGATTGAGTTATCATAAATTTCCTGTGTAGAAAGAATGTATTTTAATTTATTCAATGTGTTTTTACTAAAGCAAAAGTGTGGGTGGCAAAAATGGAGTTCTTTGACAAGGAATAAAAATAACCTGGAATTACAACGAATCGAAAGTGCAATTTCTGTAATAAAATGGTAAACTGGTCTTCTGAAGCACTTTGTGTGATATCTTTATAAAATACTAAATTAAAGAATTAAGGATAAATCTACAATATGAGTTTAAAAATAAATATTTTTACTGAATCCGACTATTTTAAATTTTTCTAATTTTTCATAATTTGTGGTTTGGTTTATCCAATTAAATTTGATTGTAACATAATTCAAAGACAACTTTCCAAAAATATAAATTGCTTTCCAATTAAAACGGTATGCTCTAGCAGTGGCGGCTCGTGGCCAAAACTAATGGGGGTGCGGCGACAATGTTTAGCGTCTTAAAATTTTTAAGATTTCGATTGAAAATGTCGACATTTTCAAAACATTACTTTTCGAAAAATTTAGATTTCTTTGAAAACTTGGCAATGAAAACTGATAATGTCGCGTTTTTTGAAAGGTTGTTTTTTTCCAAATTTCGACTGTATTGCAAAATTTAGATTTTTTCTTGTAATCTCGACCTTATTTTATTTTTAAGTATTGACGTTTCTGAAAAACTGCGAATACTCTTTTAAAAATTTCCGTATTTTCGTAAATATTTAAATTTTTCGGTGTTCTGTTTTTTTTTGTATTTTTTTTTAAATTAATTATTACATTTTTTTTAATTTTTACCATCTGAAAGTTCTTACTTTTTCTGAAAATGTAAATTTTTTCAAAATTGCACTTCGGACTTTTTATATTTCGATTTTTTTCTAAATTTCATCTTTGTTTATAATTTTTTTGGAAAATTAAAATTTTTTTATTAAAAACTTCGATTCTTAATAATTTCGACTGATTTTTATTTAAATAGCATCTATTTTTCAAAATTTCGACTTTTTTGCAGTTTCGGTTTTTTCAATTTTTTGTTAAAAATTTTGCTACTTCTTAATTTTCGAAATTCTTTCAAAATTTTGATTTTTTGAAAATTTTTGAAATATTTGACATTTTTCAACATTTTAATTTTTTGACCTAAAATTTCAACTTTTTAAAAAAATGTTCCACTTTGATTCAAAAATTTAACTACCAAAATTTTAACTTCTCAATATTTCGACTTTTGAAAACCTCGATTTATCTGATAATTTTCACTTGTTTTCAATATTTCGGTTTCGAAAATTTTGATTTTTATTGAAAAGTTGAGTGCAAATTTCCCAACTATTCAAAATTTAAACTTTTTTAACATTTCGAATTATTTCGTAACTTCGATAAAAATTCCCATCTTTTGCAAATTTTGATATTTTTTAATTTCGACTATAAATTTCGACCTTTTCTTTTTGAAAATTTCTTCTTTCGCAAAATTTTGACCTCTTTTGGAAATTTGAAAGATTTTAAACATTTTTGCCTTGTCAACAAATTTCGACTTTCTTTACTGAACATTTTAACATTTTATTAAATCTGCACTTTTTGAAATTTTCGACTTTTTATTTTAATTCCCACTTTGTTGAAAATTCCGGCCTTTTTCAAATGTTCGAATTTTTTAAAATCTGGCATTTTGAAAATTTTAAAATTTTGGGAAAACTTAAATATTTTGACAATTTCAAATATTTTCAAAATTTTGATATTTTTTGCAAACTGTCGATCCTTTATGTGAAAATTGTGATTTTTTGAAGTCAGACATTTCTTAAAACCTTTTATTTAAATTTCGACTAATATTTCGTAAAATTTCGATTTCATTTCAAAACTTTCTTAAAATTTTATTTATAATTTTTTTTAAACATTTTTAATTAAATCTTCGACTTGAAAGAAAAGATTTTTTTTAAACTTGAACTATTGAAAATTTTGACTTTCTTCAAATTTTTACATTGTTAAAATTTCAACTTTTTCGATAATTATGAATTTTTCAATAATTTTGAGTTTTCTCCAATATTCAAAAAATTTAGTTTCTTTGCAAATTTAATCAAAAACTCTGCAATTTATTTTAAATGTCGATATTCTTCCAAAAATTCGGCTTTTATTCACATTCCCAAAATTATTGAAAATGTCGATCATTTTAAAAATTGAAATTTTTTTTGCAATCCTTAATTTCTTCTGAAAATTTGACTTGCTATGAAAATTTCAAATTTTTTTAAGATTTAACTTGTTTTTTAAAGTTTGACTTTAGCTTTATTTTTTAAAAGTGGTAATGTTTCTCTTTTTAAATTTACATTTTTTGAGAAAAATTTCAAAATAACACTCGAATTTAAAAAAATTAATTACAGACATTTCTATTTTTAAAATTGTACAAAGTTTTGAAACAAATTTCCAAAAAAAACTTTGCATTTTATGTACAAATAAATTGCCAAATTTCGAATTTCAATCACAAAAAATTGGCTTCAAGCTGGAATACTTGATTTTTGAAATTTTTCTAGAACTTCAAAATTACTAGAATAAAATTAAATTAAAAGTTAATGAATTGTTTAAACATTTTAATTAATTTTAATTTTGAAATTTTGAGACTCTTCTAGAAATGTTCACTCTTTTTCTCAAAAATTTCAATAATTCCCACTTTAAAAGTCGAAATTATAAGAATATTTTTTACAATTAATTGATTAAAAAAATTTTTTTTTCCTTAATTCCGAAAATATTATTTTTTTGTGAAAAATGCTGCTTACTTATTAGAAATATCAAATTTTTCTAGAAATATGATCTGCTTTCTCTTGAAATTTTAAGTTAAATCTTTAAATTTCGATCTTTTTTTTATCGAAATTTGAATTTTAAATTCAAACTTAACAATTTCAAGAGTATATTAAACACTTCTAGAAAAATTAAAGATTCCGATTCAGAATTTTCTTTGGTCCTACAGTAGTAGCAATTTCTTAGAGAAATATCAAATTGTAAAAAAAGTTGAAATTTACATTTGATTTTTTCTTAAAATTTCAATATTTTTCCCAAAGTTCTCTTATTTTAATGCAGATTTGAAGTTTATTTTTACTAAACTTATATTCAATAATTTTTAGTTTCTCATCAAAGTTATAAAATAAAATGAACTTTAAAATATTAAAATTATGTTAAAAAGCTTTTAAATTTCCAAAACCAAGTAAAGAGAAATCAAAATGTCTACAAGAAAACATATTTTAGAGACAAGATCTGCAGGAAAAGTCGAAATTTCAAAAAAATCCTTTGTATAAAATGTTTAGAGAAAAACACAAATTGCATAGGGAAAAAACAAAATTTCTTAGAGAAAAAAATCGAAATTTGAAAAAAAATTTGAAATATCTTTACAAAAAAATCTAAATTTTTTGTTTTCCCAAAATGTTGAGATTTTTATGGAGCTTTCAGGGTTTTTTCCGAACATTTTTTGTCAAAACTACAAAATGAAATGAACTTTAAATTGTCAAAGTGTTGTGAAGAAACTTGACATTTTTAAAGCAAATTAGAAAAACACAAAGACTAATCTGAAAAAGTTGGAATTTCTAGAAGAAATTTTAAGAACAACACTTTCAGGAAAAATGGAAATTTCGACAAAATTTCTTTTTATAAAATATTTAGGAAACATGGAAACTGCAGAAAAAATCAAAATTTCTTTAAAAAAATTAACTTATCTAAAAAAACTCAATTTTTTTTTACAAAATGTGATTTGAGGTAAAAATTCGAAGGTACCGTTTTAACTTATTTTTTAGAGAAATAGTAAAATGCGAGATGAGTTGGGTTTACATTTTTTCTTGAAATTGTTATTATTTGCTCAAAATGTTGACATTTTCAAAGAAATTTGAGTTTTTTTCTTAACAATTTAATTTCTGCTCGAAATGTTGATTTCTTCCCGAAAACTTTTGCAAAAATTAGTTTTTGAAAATTTGATTTTGATCAAAATTCAAAATAAAATAGGTTTTTAAATGTCGTAACTTCTTCTCCTATAAAAAGAAATCTGAGAAAATTTAAAATTTCTACAAAAAATTGTGTAATGAAAAGTGTTCAGAAAATTTTGACAAAAAAACTCGTAAGCTAAATTGGGGGTGCTGCAGTTCCACAGTGCCTATACGCCAGCTGCCACTGTGCTCTAATGAACAATTTCAGCCTTATATAATTTCTGACTCAATTGTTAATAATAATATTTATTCATTTCATTTAGTAAGAAAATATGTTGATACCAATCAAAAAGTTTTAACATGCTTGATATTACCGACAACCGATGTTTCCTGATACTGCTTCCGAATTATTATATATATATATATATATATATATATATATATATATATAATCATGCTGAGATAATAAGCCTTGTATATACGAATATATACAAGTTTATTACGATGCAATTGAAATCTAATTTCATTAGAATCTAATGAAAATTAGACTGCAATTGCAAAGTTCACGTAGGTGAGGCAAAGCTTGTATCACGGGTTGCATCGCAACATCCATAGATGCAAACGTCCTCGGCGTGACTTTACTTTCATCTAGTTTTGACAAATGACCAATTAAATGTTCTGTAATTAAACAGTTAAACGTGCTTAAAATTGAAAATATGTACAACCGCAACCATAGACTAGTTTCGGCCTTCCTTGGCCTCGTCAGCATGGTACGGTGGTTGTACACACTTCCAATTTTAAGCCGTTAGTCAGTCGTATAAGTACCCAAGAGAGCAAACCTCCATCGGGTGACTTGTAACTGACTTTTAACTGTTTATTACGCAAACATTCTCGCTACATGCTAATTGAAGCATTACTCTCTGCTGAGGTAATAAGCCTTGTATATACGAATATATACAATATATATGACGAGGCCAAGGAAGGCCGAAACTAGTCTATGATTGCGGTTGTACATATTTTCAATTTTAAGCACGTTTAACTGTTTAATTACAGAACATTTAATTGGTCATTTGTCAAAACTAGATGAAAGTAAAGTCACGCCGAGGACGTTTGCATCTATGGATGTTGCGATGCAACCCGTGATACAAGCTTTGCCTCACCTACGTGAACTTTGCAATTGCAGTCTAATTTTCATTAGATTCTAATGAAATTAGATTTCAATTGCATCGTAATAAACTTGTATATATTCGTATATACAAGGCTTATTATCTCAGCAGAGAGTAATGCTTCAATTAGCATGTAGCGAGAATGTTTGCGTAATAAACAGTTAAAAGTCAGTTACAAGTCACCCGATGGAGGTTTGCTCTCTTGGGTACTTATACGACTGACTAACGGCTTAAAATTGGAAGTGTGTACAACCACCGTACCATGCTGACGAGGCCAAGGAAGGCCGAAACTAGTCTATGGTTGCGGTTGTACATATTTTCAATTTTAAGCACGTTTAACTGTTTAATTACAGAACATTTAATTGGTCATTTGTCAAAACTAGATGAAAGTAAAGTCACGCCGAGGACGTTTGCATCTATGGATGTTGCGATGCAACCCGTGATACAAGCTTTGCCTCACCTACGTGAACTTTGCAATTGCAGTCTAATTTTCATTAGATTCTAATGAAATTAGATTTCAATTGCATCGTAATAAACTTGTATATATTCGTATATACAAGGCTTATTATCTCAGCAGAGAGTAATGCTTCAATTAGCATGTAGCGAGAATGTTTGCGTAATAAACAGTTAAAAGTCAGTTACAAGTCACCCGATGGAGGTTTGCTCTCTTGGGTACTTATACGACTGACTAACGGCTTAAAATTGGAAGTGTGTACAACCACCGTACCATGCTGACGAGGCCAAGGAAGGCCGAAACTAGTCTATGGTTGCGGTTGTACATATTTTCAATTTTAAGCACGTTTAACTGTTTAATTACAGAACATTTAATTGGTCATTTGTCAAAACTAGATGAAAGTAAAGTCACGCCGAGGACGTTTGCATCTATGGATGTTGCGATGCAACCCGTGATACAAGCTTTGCCTCACCTACGTGAACTTTGCAATTGCAGTCTAATTTTCATTAGATTCTAATGAAATTAGATTTCAATTGCATCGTAATAAACTTGTATATATTCGTATATACAAGGCTTATTATCTCAGCAGAGAGTAATGCTTCAATTAGCATGTAGCGAGAATGTTTGCGTAATAAACAGTTAAAAGTCAGTTACAAGTCACCCGATGGAGGTTTGCTCTCTTGGGTACTTATACGACTGACTAACGGCTTAAAATTGGAAGTGTGTACAACCACCGTACCATGCTGACGAGGCCAAGGAAGGCCGAAACTAGTCTATGGTTGCGGTTGTACATATTTTCAATTTTAAGCACGTTTAACTGTTTAATTACAGAACATTTAATTGGTCATTTGTCAAAACTAGATGAAAGTAAAGTCACGCCGAGGACGTTTGCATCTATGGATGTTGCGATGCAACCCGTGATACAAGCTTTGCCTCACCTACGTGAACTTTGCAATTGCAGTCTAATTTTCATTAGATTCTAATGAAATTAGATTTCAATTGCATCGTAATAAACTTGTATATATTCGTATATACAAGGCTTATTATCTCAGCAGAGAGTAATGCTTCAATTAGCATGTAGCGAGAATGTTTGCGTAATAAACAGTTAAAAGTCAGTTACAAGTCACCCGATGGAGGTTTGCTCTCTTGGGTACTTATACGACTGACTAACGGCTTAAAATTGGAAGTGTGTACAACCACCGTACCATGCTGACGAGGCCAAGGAAGGCCGAAACTAGTCTATGGTTGCGGTTGTACATATTTTCAATTTTAAGCACGTTTAACTGTTTAATTACAGAACATTTAATTGGTCATTTGTCAAAAATATATATAATCATGTTAGAACTACCTACCCCTATCATGAAACTCTACTTACTTTTCCCATCACCATCAGTTTTTTATGTGAAAAGGTAAAATTTATTTTTAGAAACGCAGCCTCCTAAGATACTGTTCCTTTTTATTTGGGTCCATATACTATTTACATCTAAAGAAAATATACTAGAAACAAGACATTAAATCATAATCATATTATTTCTTTAATTAATTTTTTTTAACACTAAAATGTCGGTACTTTTTAAATGAATGGGGCATTAGATACAAAACAAATCACAATTGGTCAAAAGTTTACCCTGCAAGTATTTTTTTGTGGAACGGACTGGTCCCTGGTTATCTCAAAAATCAAAATACAAAGAAAGATTAAAAAACACAACAAAGGTTGCTCTAACGCGTTTCGATCGCGAAGCTGTCTTTCTTGATTTCAGGGGACAAGATTTTTATTTCAATTTCTGCAAGTATATTTTTAATTTCTGAATAGAAACATGTAAAGCACTTACACTTGTTAAGCTCTCTAGTACATTTCTTCCACCGCTTTATATCAAATTAAGCCCTACCAAAAATTTAATAGAGAGAAGAATTGCAATAGAAATCGAGTTTTTTATTTCAAAGAAAAATTCCCCAAAATGGGTTATGTTGTTGAAGTAATAGTAGTAGAAGTAGTAGGACCTCTAATAAAGAAAATTAATAAACTTTTTATTGAAAAGAAAAATTAAAAAAAAATATATAAATTAAATGTTTTGAAAAAGTTAGCATAAAGATAATTCAAGTATTTAATTGCAAAATTTTTGAGTAACCATAGGAGTGGCATCTGTAGAATTTGTCAACGAACTTTTATTTGAGCATAAAACTTTGAGTTGCAATTTGGGATTTAAGATTCATTTTTTGGGAGCTCACATTTGAACTTTTTTCCTGCAAATTAGAGGGCTCTGGGGGCTTGAAGAGATAAGAACGGATAAAAGTAAATTAAACCCAAGGATGTTTTCTGACTACTGTTGGACGATCAAGAAGGACCAATTAAAAGTTAAATACTCCTGAAAAACGAAGTAGAACTTCCCAATGTACATATTTTGTGTTATATTTCTGGAGAACCATTATTATTTCAACATTTGACAAGCAAATGTCGTGGGAGACGAAAATTTTGTAACTGCTTACTTGAAATGATAACAACTATTAAAAAACACAAAATAAGTTTATATAACACAACAAAAATTAAATTTTGTGGATCAGTGTTATTATAAGTATAGTCAAACTTCCCTATAGCGAATTCCAAGATACTACAAAAAATCGCTATAGAGAGGTATTCGTTATAGAGAGGTCGCATTAAAAATGCACAAATCACATGTAAAATTTCATATTACACATTTATTTCAAAGTATATAAACAAACATATGTGGATAAATTAAATTTAGTGAAAAAAATATGTTATTTCTGTTTAAAGAGAGAATTTAGAAAATGTTTGCTGTTTAAAAAATACTTCGCACTTATTAAAGCCATTGAAAACAAGTTCAGGTGTGTTCTCAAACTGTAAACCCCGTTCGCCCCTTTATACTAGCAGGTAATCCATGTCATTAGTATGTGGTGTCCCAACAATTGAGTATTTACTTATTTTGAACGAGATGCAATTATAATCAAATTAAACCCTGGAATGTCATTAGCATGAGGTATTAAGAACTTTCTCTGAACGAAAGGCCGTTATTAAAACTAGTGAAATCTTGAAAAACCTTAGTTCAAAAAATCCTTGTAAAGAGGTATTCTGTTCGTTAAATGGGGGTAATATTACGTATAAATTTGCTTAAAATGCTACGTTCCCTGAAAAAAAACGTTATATAGAGGAATTCGGTGTACGGAGGTTCGTTATAGGGAAGCTTGACTGTAATTCTCAACTTACATTTTGGGGAGCTTACGCACTCATTTCGTTGCAGTGCAGAAACATGGCAAAAATATGTTTGCACCTCACCAAAAAAACTCAGAATATCCAAAAGAGTGATAATTTTGAAAAACTGAATTTTCTGTTTTAAATTTAATTTTTTTAAAGAAAATTAAGGTCAAACTTAGAAAACCATCGACATAAATGTCATCTAAGAAGGTAAAAGAACGTGGTAAAAATAAAAATACAAATTTTGTTAATATAATGGAAATCTTGAAACAAAATCAACAATTTGCAATAGAAAATTCTTGAAATCTGGACACAAGAGTCTCCATTTCGTTACAATTTAAATACAAAAATCAAAATTTTTACAAAAAAATTCAGATTTACATATTTAAACTATCGATTATAGATATTCCCTTTTCAAGTATTTCCAAATTAATCAAAATAAAGATCAAAATCTCGAAAAAGATTTGTCTTCGGTAATCTTTTTTCATCTCCCTCTTCCTCCCTCTTCTACCTTTGGTACCCATCGCCCCCTCCCCCTCCTTTTAAATATTCGAACAATGCAGAGCTAGGCACCTAACATGCACTTTGTAACTTCATCTGAATTAGTAAACGTAATTATGTATAGATAATGCGCTTCCAGATTCATGTCATGTTTGCGTAATTAGTAACCCGACTCACCTGTGGAATGCAATATACGGAGGCCGTGCCCCAAGCCCACGCTAGCATCACTTTGCCTCTCCTTCTTGCATCGTTTAACTTTAGGGGATGCAACACGGCGTAGTAACGGTCTAGAGAAACGCATACCAGCACGTTGCTACTTAAATAAGGGCCGAAAGCTCGGAGATACTGAAACACTTTGCATGCCACATTACCCGCGACCCATCGACTCGTCACACGCCATCCAATCTGAAAAAGAAAGAGAAGATGAAACTTCGTTTAGGATTTTCTTGGAAATGTAGGAAAATCTAGCGTTTCAATCAAAGCTCTTTTTGATGTTTTGCACTTTGATCAGACTGTCAACTGGTATATATGATGTGCTATTTTGTGTAATTATTATCATTATTTTTTTAATTCCTACTTTTATTTTGCTTTGTTTCTTTAGTCTATAATTTTTGCCTCAATGGTTACGTGAATAAAACTAACCTATGTGTATCAGATTTCGTGACTTAATAACGCATCGCCTCATAACATTGAAATGATTTTTTTAAATAATCACATTAGTCGTAGGTATATCTCAGAATTGAAACTTTTCAAAGAGTCAATAGTGTGATGGGCTGTGAAATTAAAAGTATATGTATAGACAGTTTGAGTTGATGTTTATTAGATATTTACTAAAAGCTGTTAGAGAGATATGCAGTAAGATAAACGACTCATAGGTTCGACACATCTATCGAATGTTTACCAGCCATTAGTGGCTGCTAAGAGAATACATAAAGGTGCATTCGAGGTATCGCAAAAATATAAGGCGTAAAATACCAATAGAATCCAGCAATCGCACCCTATCTTAGTGAGAAAAACACCTGTGATTCGGAATAAGTTGTCTAGTTGTTCTGATTAATAAAAGTGTTTATAAAAAAAATAGTGTCTAATTGTCGAACCGGTAACGTGTAACAATACCTTTTATTTATTTAAACAATGTAAATATTTTTCAAAAACAGAACTTTAAAAATGATAATTAAAAGTATTTGGTATATGTTGAATGCAGTTTTTGTGGTTAGGCATTTTTTTTTCTAATATTATGACTTTTTCTTGGTTATGGATATTTAAATATAATAGAGAAACAGGAGTGGATACACGATTTCGTTTAGGGGGGGGAGGCGCAATTTTTCTTTCATTTTTACCTAACTTTAGGAAACTGATTCTAAACAAAAAATTAATAATGCTTTAGTTTGATATCCATGTAATACCTGCAATTGAATAAAATTCTGTTTGTATGTCTTAAAACATATAAGAGTTATTCCAAAATTTCGAAAATTGTCCATTTATAGTGCATCGGTCCTGAGTCAGGAGTAGGAGGCAATTGCCCTCATTGCCCCCCTCTGTATCCGTGCTAGTGTTGTTACGGATATGATATTTAGGATCTGGATACGGATACGGATATATTCTGGTTTCGATTACGGATGTGGATATGAAATTATTTCGAATATCCGACAGTTTCGGACATTATTTCAATTACAAATATTCTTAAATTAAATTTTTTGTTCCAAAAAATGGTATTTAAGTTATATGTACTTAATAGAACTCAAAATATTGACTGAAAGACAACCCATAATCTATTCCGATCGGCTTAGAAATATGAATTTTTGCACATGAATTCCTTATAAATATAAGGAAGGTGAGCCCTAAGAAATGATTTTTGAAAATTTATCCCGTAAAGGTGTTAAATAGGGAATAAAAATTTATATTTAAATTCCTGATATTTAAAGTCAAAAAATATGAAAAATGATGTTTACATTTCAGTTTATAAATAATAGTTAATTGTATCAGTGATCTTGGCAATTCATCCACCTGGGGATAATCTACTTAATGTAATGCAACAAATTCGTATTCGAAAGTAGAAAATCTGCGATACCGATACCAATTTTTACAAGAAAATTAATTGTAAATTGTGAAGGGTTGGAATATTTTAAAAAGAAACGATGATTAGTTACTAAATGCAAATGTCTTGAGTTTTGCAAATCTATAGGGGAAACAAGTAATGTTGTCGGATTTTTTTTAAACAAGCGCTGCTTACCATCGAACTATTTCATTTTCTCCGTAGGTGCAATAAATCTCAAATAATTCGGTATTGGTGAAAGCAGCTAATTATTTCTCTAAGTACACATCTAAAATATCAAAAAATAGTCGAAATCTTCGAAAAAAAGTTTAAATTAAAAAAATTAAAAATTTTAAGAAAAAAATTTCAGAAATGTGGAAATTTTAAAAAAGTCGAAAATTTGAAAATGTTGACATTTTGAAAAGGGTAAAAATTTTCAAAGTCGAAATCCTAAAAATAACTTAAGAAAGCTGAATTTTTAAAATGCTGAAATTTTGAATTAAACGGTATTTTTAAATTAAATGAAAATTTGAAAATAAGGCCAAATTTGCACATAAAATTCAAATTTTTAAAAAAAGTCGAGATTTTAAAGTGGCAAATTATGCAAATATTTGAAAATTTTAAAAAAGTTTAAACTTTTGATAAAGTTCCAAATTTAGAAGTCGTAATTTTCAAAAAAGTCGACATTTTTATGAAAAGTTATTATTAAAAAAAAGTTACGATTTTCAAAAAAAAAATTAAAAAGTTGAAAGAAAAAATGTCAACATTTTGAAAAATTCGACATTTCCATAAGATTTGGAAATTTGAAAAAACAAGACATTTTCAAACATAATTGAAAATTTTTAAAAATTTAAAATTTTGAAAAATACTGTGAAATTTCAAAAATAGTCTACATTGAAAAAAGGTTCCATCAAATTTTCAATAACATCCTAAATTTTTGAAGTCTAAATATTGAATAAAGGTCAAAATTATCAGAAAAGTCGAAATTTTCAAAAAAGTCGAAATTTCGAACAGTTAAAATTTTTGATAGTAATTAAAATTTTTTAATCAAAAAAATTAAAATATTGAAAAAAATGTCGGCATTCTGAAAAAGTCAAAATTTTCAAAAAGGTTATTAAAAGAATCACGAAATTCGACAATTTAAAAAAAAAATTTTAAGTAAAGTTAAACTTTGGAAAAAGTTGGATATGAAAAACGAGGTACCAATTAAAGAAATATATATACAGGTTGAACCAAATTTGATTTCCGTTATAGGGATCTCGTAAACTGTTAATGATACAAGGAAGCTTAAATTATAAAAAGTAGTGGAGAATTTAATGTCCAATATTATTCCGCTGAGAAAAAAAATTTAATTCCATTTCGTCTTGATCTTATTTAGAAAAAACTGAGATTCGCAATTTTTACAAATCAGCTGTAACTTATTTATTTGTCCGATCCAATAAATTTAAAAACTGTAATTAGTTGTTTTTTAAGGCCTTTTTATTGGTGTACATTATTTTTTTCTAAATTTAAAGAGAAAAGTATGTCAACTTTTTTATTTCTTATAGACGCTATATTAAATTTTTGAATTTGGCATATGTTTCTGATTAATTTATTGTATGACATACCTTAAATGACTTTAAATAAACAAGTTACAGCTGATTTTTAAAAATGGCAATTTTCAGTTTTTTCTAAATAAGATGAAAACGAATTGAAATTTAATTGTTTTCTCAGCGGAATAATATTAGGACAGGATATACTTCTTCCGGGATTGGACCGTGTCAAAGAACTACTAAAAGTGTTCGACGTTTCGCCCACCATCGTAGGGGGATTCTTCAGGAAAAAAGAAAAGAAAAATAAATGAAAAGAAGAATATGAGGGAATATGCAAAAATGAAAGAATGAAAAGGCCAAATTCAAAACATCAGAGACGGTAACTCAGTATGTCCACCATACCAGAGGCTAAACTCTTCTGAATTGAAAATTGGTACAAAGGATAAGAAAGTTTAGACAGAAGAGCACGGTAACTCAGTATCTCCACCATACCAGAGGCAAAACTCTTCTCCAGACTGAGTTACCGTGCGCTGATGTCTTGAAATTGGCCTTTTCATTCTTTCATTTTTGCATATTCCCTTATATTCCTCTTTTCATTTATTTTTCTTTTCTTTGTTCCTGAAGAAGCCCCCTACGATGGTGGGCGAAACGTCGAACACTTTTAGTAGTTCTTTAACTCGGTCCAATCCCGAAAGAAGTATATCCTGTACTGACTCTGGCCGTGGAAGCCTTCGTTATCAATAATATTAGGCATTAAATTCTGCACTACTTTTCCCGTTTAAGCTTCCTTGTTGGTTTACAAGATCCCTGTGCTGGAAATCAAATTCAGTTCAGTCTGTATATAATTTTCAAAAAAATTAAAATTTTGAAAAAAATTTGCAAAAGTCGAAAATTTAAAGTGACAATTTTTAAAAGAGTCGAGCCTTCTAAAAATTACACTTTCAAAAAATTAAAAATTTTTAAGGAGTGAAAGTTTTCCAAATAAATTTGAAAATTTTCAGAAAATTCAAGATTTTCAAAAAACCAAAATATTTGAAAAAAGAAATCTAAAGTTAAAAAAGTTAAAATTAAAAAATATTAAAATTATCAAAAGGGTAGAAATTTTCGAAAACAATTGAAACACAAAAAAAATAAAGTTTCAAAAATATTAAACATTTTAAAAGGTCAAAATTTTAAAAAAAAAGTTGACATTTTCAGAAAGAACCCAAATTTTTGCAAGAAGCCGAAATTTGGCAACAAAAATCTAAACTTTAAAATTAAATAAAAATTTTTAAAAATTCAACTCTTCAAGAAACTCAACATTACCAAATATTTTTATTGTCAAGTTTTCAAAAAAATCTGAAATTCTCGAAAAGTTTTGAAAAATGTCAATATTTTAAAAGGGCGAAATTTTGAAAATTTAAAATTTGGAACCAAATATTTAAAAAACCAGAAATTTAAACCAAGTCGAAATTTTGACAAAAAAATTAAAATGTTTTGAAAAATATCTACACAAAAAACCAAAATTAAAAAATGGAAAAACTAAAAAGGTGAGAATCTCCAAAAAATCGAAATTATCGAGAAATGTCGAAATTAAAAAAATTTCGTGCAAAATTTTGAAAATGTATAAAAATTTTAAAGAAGTTTAAACTTTTGATAAAGTTTCAAATTTTGAAGTCATAATTTTCAAAAAAGTCGACATTTTCATAGAAAGTTAGGATTAAAAAACAGTTAAGATTTTCAGAGAAAATTAAAAAGTTGAAAGAAAAAATGTCAACATTTTGAAAAAATCGACATTTCAAAAAAATTTGGGAATTTAAAAAAATAAGACATTTTTAAACATAAATGAAAATTTTTAAAAATTGAAATTTTTTAAAATACTCTAAAATTTCATAAATATTCTAGATTTAAAAATATGTTCAATCAGATTTTCAATAACATCCTAAATTATCGAAATCTAAATATTGAATAAAGATCAAAATTATCAGAAAAGTCGAAATTTTTCTAAAAGTCGGAATTTCGAACAGTTAAAATTTTACAATTTATTAATCAAAATAAAAATAAAATATTGAAAAAAAAATGTCTGCATTCTGAAAAAGTCAAAATTTTAAAAAAGGTTATTCAAATAATAACGAAATTCGACAATTTAAAAAAAAAGAAATTTTCAAGTAAAGTCAAACCTTGGAAGAAGTTGGAATTGAAATAAGAGGTCCCAATTTAAAAAAATATGTAAAATTTTCAAAAAAATTAAAATTTTCAAAAAAATGTTGCAAAAGTCAAAATTTTTAAAAGAGTCGAACCTTCAAAAAAATACACTTTCAAAAAATGAAGAATTTTTAAGGAGTAACAATTTTGCAAATAAATTTCAAAATTTTCAAAAAAATGCAAAATTTTCCAAAATAAGAAATCTAAACTTTGAAAAGTCGAAATTAAGAAATATTAATTTTATCAAAAAAGTAGAAATTTTCGAAAACAATTAAAACACCAAAAAGAAAAGTTTCAGAAATATTAAACAGTTTTAAAAGATCAAAAAAAAAAAAGTTGATATTTCCAAAAAGAACCCAAATTTTTCAAGAAGCCAAAATTCGGCAAAAAAATCTAAACTTTAAAATCATATAATTTTTTTTTTTAAATTCAACTCGTCAAGAAACTTAACATTATCAAATATTTTTAGTGTCAAGTTTTCAAAGAAATCTGAAAGTCTTAAAAAATGTTGAAAAATGTCAAACTTTTAAAGGGGCGAAATTTTGAAAATCTAAAATGTGGAAACCAAATATTTAAAAAACCAGAAATTTGAACTAAGTCGAAATTTTGATATAAAAAGTAAAAATGTTGTGAAGAATTTATATCTACACAAAAAACCAAAATTGAAAAATGGAAAAACTAAAAAGGGGAGAATTTCGAAAAAATCGAAATTTTCGAAAAATGTCGAAATTACAAAAAAATCAATACATTTAACAAGGTAAAGAAAATAGTGCCCGTGGTAGTAGTGAGTGAGGTCAGGTGACATACCAGCAAATTTGTCTCATAATTTTAATTGACCAAAAAATGTCGTCTGGAATTAGGAAAATTATTGCAAATAATATCTGAAATTATCTGAAAATTTCATATCGGGTTCGGTAACGGATTCGGATATTTTTTTTATTTCGGATATGTGATAGTTTCGGGTGCAGTTACGGTTACGGAGTTACGGATTTTTCACTCGTATAATTCAGTATTGACATAATATATGATTTTCAATTTAAGTACAGGAGTTTCCCACTCATTTCCCACATCGTCAATTAGCTATAATTACTTTAATTGATTAGCAAGAGGAAAATTAAATCGGTTTGTTAAAATTTAAATGGATTATGTCAATTATAGGGCGAAGTTCATATGGTATAATAATCATTAATTGCAAATGTGGTGAATAGTAAAGCCGCTCTATTTTGTTACAAAGTCATGATGCTTATTCAATTAAATTCATATAATCTCAGCGAGTTGTGACAAGTTTTCAAGTTTTGATAAGGAAGAACGTTACACACGATTAAGTTGTCAAGAGTTGTTCTTCCTGCGTTCCGCATGCCCTTTCTTTGATTAAATTTGAGATTACGAAATATTATAAGTTTGGTAACAATCAAATACGGAGTTTTAAATCGTGTATTTTCAAAGCTATGAGCTTGTTATCTTTGTACATAAAAAAATACTTAACACAACTTAGTTGCTAGTCAGATTTTCGAATAATTCGTATGGTTATAGGTAATACCGACAACGATTCTAACTAATTAATGGAAATTGAAAGAGTTTTAGTTTATCTCTTGCATGACTTTTTAACACAGACTAATTATTACAAAAACCAATTGTAATACATTTGTGCGATATATTTTAATGGTTATTATACAAGTTACATTTCGCTTTGAATGGAATGTATAATTAACAGTTTAGACCTTTCGTAATTCATCACAGTATTAAGCCTCAAGGGTTGAAAGACTGTAGCAACATCTAATTATGTGCGTGTTCTCAAATTTCGTCAGTTTTTGGATCATGTGTAACTAAGCGTACAATGAAGTAAACATGTAAGCTTTCCGCGGGTTCCCTCAATAATTAAACCGATTAAAATCGACTGTGCAGCTCCGCTGCGTGCAAAATAAAATACCAAGCAACAAAATTATAATGTATTGGTCTCCTTTTACTAGCAAAAATGTACAAAATCCCTGAAAATCTTATTAGCAATATCCAAAACTACGTTTGATGTTCAGCAGTTGGAGCCAACTTGTTTTAAAATGTATATAGTTGTTACATGTTTAATAATAAGTTATTTAAATCAGAAGTATAATGCAAGTTGAGGTATACAGAAATTAGAGAACTGTTTAATTGACAAGTTATTTAAATAATTTATAATTTTAACCCTTCAAACATCACTAAGTTCTTAATATTTATTATCAATATATTTTATAAGTTATATATATATATTTATAAATAATGTTATAGAAAAAAGTATATTATATTTATTTTCGTATAATGTTGGAGACTCTTGCGTATTTAACCTTTCTAAAAAACATTAATCTTAGGGTTTATGTAATAAAACTTGAACTTGCCTAATTCGCATACTGCTAAGAACGTATTGATTTCAACAAAACTCGTATTAAATTCACATAAAGACAAAGTCAAACTTGCAATTAGTCCTTTAGTAGTCTTAGTAGAAATCATGGACAGCCATTAACATACAGAAACTTGTGTAGTTAAAAATTTATGTTACCTCATTCTAATGTAATAAAGTGCAAGTTGCACACAAAGTTGTTTGTGGTTACTTCTGAGATGGCTTTTTAATTTTCCATAAAATCTAATGCCTCACCCTTAGTATTATAATACAAAGTAAATCAATTTGCCACTTGGCTATATTAAATTTAACAGTGTAAGTTCGGCATTACACTTCATCAATTTAAGTACCTGGTTTATGTCATATAAGTCATAGTTATAAAATGATGTTTATTCATTTACTGTAATGCTGCTTTGACTTAGATCGCAGAACATAATAACTACGGACCTGAAAAATTATAAGCAAATAAATAATGGAAAATACAGGGTGATTCAGTCATAATGACATTAATTTTAAGTACGAGTTCGGAAGGCTTAATAAAGACAGAAAATGGAAAAAAAAATTATTCGAGTTTTTAAAATAGACCCAAATCAACCCATTGACCACCAAGGACGCGGCGATACTGACCACATTAAATGCTTTACGGCAACAAATACTGATTACGTGATCATCCACTCACCAGCTACAATGATAAGCCGGACTGGTGACGGCGAAACATCGGCTAATTAATGGGCAACAAATCTATTAGTTATTTTGTCGAATAAGTATTTGTATTTTCATACACTTAAAATTTTTACATTTGTTTTTTCGTTAATTAATCTGTCTGATGAAATATGCAAGTAGAATGCAACCCAGAATACAAATTCTTGCAGCCCTCCAGGCGTGTATAGTAAATCATAGGTAGTTGAACAACCAACAGTTGCAACACTGCCACCTAGCGAAGCAGTTGCTCTCTAGGAAAAAGTTTCCAGAAGACAAGGATTCTAATGCACAGATCAATAGGTTTGAACATTTATTAGATTCGAAGTTTGGAAACCAAATACCGGTTTATATCTTGTTAGATCTCGTCAGTTTGGTATATCCAACACGAATGCTAACAAATGTTTCGACAGGCAAGTGCTAAAGAATTCACTGACCTCAAGCGAGTGACTTCAGTACTATGGTCACCTATTGGTCCATAGAGAATCTATGATCATCGCCAACAATCTCGTATGCAAGTAGAATGCAACCTAGACTACAAATTCATACAGCCCATCCAGACGTGTATAGTGGAATCAGTAGGTAGCTGAACTACCAACAGTTGAAGAAACACAGTCACCTAGCGAAGCGGTTGATTTCTAAAAAAAAGTTCCCAGAAGACAAGGATTCTAATGCACAGACCAATAGGTTTAGAACATTTATTAGATTCGAAGTTTGGAAACCAAATACCGGTTTCGATCTTATTAGATCTCGTCAGTTTGGTAGATCCTACTCGAATGCTAACAAATGTTCCGATAAGTAGTTACTAAAGAATTCACGGACGTCAAGCGAGTGACTTCAGTACTAGGGTCACCTATTGGTCCATAGAGAAACTATGGGCATCGCCAACAATGTATGCAAGTAGAATGCAACCTAGACTACAAATTCATGCATCCCTCGTGTGTAGTGAATGATATGTAGCTGAACTGCCAACAGTTGAAATACTGTCACCTAGCGAAGCGGATGCTCTCTAGAAGAAAGTTCCCAGAAGACAAGGATTATAATATAATAGAATTATATTACCGTCCAGTAGTACACTATTTATTTTCCGAAATATCCGGTGTGGGAATGAATAGTTTATATTGTACTAATTGATGATTGTAACTGAATTAATTATATCGTTCCTGCAGCTTTGGTAGAAAAGAATTCAAAACGCTTCGGCACTGAAAAAAATTTTAAATTACGTCCCATGCTGTGTACATGTAATAGCTGAAAGCTTATAAAAATACGGCACAATTTTCCCCCTATTTTTATTCATTACTGCTTGGTAGATTTTTCTACCTTTATTTTCCTAACCGCTGGCTGAAAATATTCGGGTAATTTAAGCTGCTCTGTGGCAAATAACTCGCTTATATCCGTTTAAATTTTGCAGTGTAAGTGGTCGTTCCCAAATAGTTTTTGATGGGCCAGCTAGTTCGGGTGCGTTAATGAACTAAGGCAATTATATAAGTCAGCAGGTTTAGTTATCTGTGAGTAAATATGCCAAACATGGGCAAGTTTGCCAATTTAGGCGCAACACCAAGAAATTAATTTAATTAATCAGCTACAAAAACCACTAATAGTAGATTGTGGGTTGTTAAAGAAATATCGATCGAAATTCTTACGTTTGATAAATTGAATGTGATTGTTTTGAAGTTAATTTATTTATGACCTATGAAAGCTAAATTTGCTATAGTTTTCGTAGAATTGGTGCTCCATATTATATAAGAACAATGTAACTGAAGTCTATATTTCACAGATTTTATGATGACAATTATTATTAGTTAAAAAGTTTAGATGTTTCGGACTCACATATTATGAGCTTAATGCGAGCTTTTATATCATTAGAGTTCTGGCTTTATTATGTTCTAACATTTTAGTAAATTAACTTTACGTAACCTGCCACTTTGGGCTTACTTTTGCGAAATCGGGATTGGTCCTTACATTTGATTACAAAAGTAACAATTCCAAAACTTATTAGTTTCCTCATTTTTAGGACTCCCTACCTTAAGAGGAAAAAACGTAACCCTTATAATCTCACTCTCTTGTCCGTCTATCCGCCTATCACAAAGAGGTTTTCCTGAAAAGCTATGTAACGAAGGAATTTGGAATGTTGCACAGCGTTAGTTCTTGATTACCAACGCAAATACCGCCAGCCGAACAATTAGAAAAAGAAAATATTCTGTAATAAAATGGAGGGTTAATTTGGTTACCGAAAAATCATATATCATGTGAGATATCATTTGCAAAAGATAACTCCAAGGATACTAAGATATTTTTTTTATAATTTTAAGTCTGACGATCTTAAAGCTGCCGTTTAAAACGTGTGAGAAACGACCGTTCTCCCTGATCGCGGTTTCTAAAGATAAAATTCAAATTTGAACAGGGTTGGTAGATATTTGGCCATAGATTATTGGAAAGCTGCAGGTTCTTTCGATATCGTATCAATTGTTGAGAAAAAATATTTTATGGAAAAATGGGTACTTGCATTCCAAGACTTTTTGGCCCATATGGTATTAATTTTTTTCATTAAAAAGCTTTATTTCGCCAAGTGCAAATCAAATTTGTCGTTTACACTATTTTATTTAGATGAATATTTTTGGGGTTAGCACAGGTTTATTAAATTGCAAGCAACGCAATTATTGCGGTTGGAAACTGAGCATTTTAGAAAAATTCAATGCGATCCATTCATTATGAATTGCGAATGAATGCTTTTTACCTGAGAATTATCAATACAGTCACTAGTTCCATAAATATGGCGAATGAGAATGAATATTTTTTTTTCTTTTTCAAACATAACGCAAGAAAATCTAAATAAAATTTTAAATTCATACATAAATAAAAATTGTTTCATTTGATCCATTGACCTGTTCACTGTAATAATTGGTGCGGAACCCTAATTGTTCCAGCGTGACTCTCTCTTGGCTTATCTTGATTTTGACTTTTGTTAACATTTTACGGAAGCCAGAATAGTGGTTAAATTAAAAAATAAAGAATTAACTCATTACATAACATTGGGTGTTCAAATGAAAAAATCATTAATTAGGATGTAACAATTTTTCATTTTCTTAAGATATGTCTTAGATAAATTGTTATCCGTGATTTACAGAGATCTCCTGTCTATTTTATAAGTTTGTATATCCCGATATCTCGTTAATTTAAATCATTCTTCATGGAAGAATGTAACTCTCTAAAACAGGGTTTCTTAACCAGATGTCCATGAGTGTAGGGGTTCATGGTCTACTAACAACATTTATTAAGGTGATAAGTTACTAACAAACCCAACTTATCATTAGTAACTAATACAGTAATTGTCCGCTCTCAGATAATAAAAAGTATTTTTAAATTCCCTTTTCTTCTTCTACAATTTTTTGAAAGTGGCATATACGTACTTAAAATAGGGCAGAGGGGGTGTTTACTCTCCCCTGATCCATGCATCCAACAGAAAATTTATATTGTAAACAAAATGTAGCTATAAAATTTAGTAAGGAATTTTCTAAAAAAAATTGATAATGGGAAGCGGCCGCGATAATGAATTCTACGGCAGATAAGCTCTCCAGAAATTTCCTCAAGCGATAATGTTACCTGTACGGAGATCGGTCTAGAAAACCGGAAGGGTATATATACGCGGTCGCCTTTCCCTCAGTTAGTTAACTAAACAGAAAGTTAGTTAGTTGGTCAGTTAGTTAAGTGAATTATAATTATAGGGTTTCCAAATCAGTTTAGAAATAATTATAATTCACGAAGTATTAATTTTCGAACCGATAACGCGCAACAATATTATCAATAGAGGGAGACCTTTCCATAAATTTACATTTTTTCTTCAAGATTTATCTCCTTTTCTTGAAATTTCGACATTTTCTCGAAATTTCGACTTTTTTTTTAATTTGCCTTTTTGGTTTAAAATTCTGAATTTTTCCTACAATTTGACTTTTATCAAAATCTGGCTTCCCTAAAATATGAAATTTGTCTGTCTTTTATTGAAATTTATCTCCAAATATCTGCTTTGACCACCCAGACTATTTAAATTTTCTTGTGCGGGCTCAGAGATCATATCTCACATCTCTATGTTAGAAAATAAATTACGTCTTTATTTTTTGGATTTTCTTTATTGATATTTTCATAATTTAGGTAATAATATTATCAGCAAAGTAATATTTGACATAAATTAGTTTCAAAGCTGTCTTATGATTACTTTTTTTTTCTAGTTTACTTCGAAAATTTAATATCTTAGTAATTTAAAACCAAGGCACGTCAAGCTTTAAAGGCAAATATCTTGGAAACGGTTTCTCGTATAAACTTTTAGAAGGTACACCTTTTTTACATAAAAAATATGGGAAAATAAAATAACCCATTTAAAATTAATATACGTGGGTGCACAAAAAAGTTATGATGATTTAGAATTATGCAGGATAGCGCAGGTAGCGCCCCCTATCAGCTATTGGTAATATGTTAGCAAATTAAAGTTTTTCAACTCAAAAAACCTCTTTGTGTCAAATTTCTTGGCTATATTACAATTTATTTCATAGTTATACGAAAAAATCGAAATTTTTTTTTCAAATTTGACACCCTGTATCTCTATTAATATCAACTTTTGGTAAACGGTAAATGTAGCTAAATAACATTATTTTTATTCTAAAAATCCACCATTGCTCTGTGTACCATTACTTATGGTCCTCCCTGTATATTTTATCAAGAAATTTCGCCATTTTTTCAAAATTTTTACTATTTTTCTGAAATTTAGACTTTTTCTCGTAATTTAGCGCTTTTTTAAAATCTCGACGAAATTTGGCGCCTCTGAAAAATTTTGACTTTTTTCGAGAAATTTTGATCTTTTTCTCCAAACGGATTTTTTTCTTAATTTGTCTGGGGTTGTTAAACTTTTAATATCTATTTCCAAATTGGTCCTTCGATATTTTTCTCAAAATTCGTTCTTTATGATTTGGAAAATTTGATTTTATGTGTGGAATTTTCATTTTTTTTTTTAAATATCGCTTTTTGTGCTCGACATATTTTTGGGCGAACTTCTACTATTTTTTCAAAATTGGTGTTTTTCTTATTTGGAATTCATTTGCAAAATTCGTTTTTTCGAAATTCAGGATTTATTAACAAATTTCCACTTTTTTGAAATCTGACTTTCTGAAAAACAATTTTAAACTTTTTTTTTAAATCTCGTTATTTTTCCTAAAATTAAAATTTTGACCTTTTGGAAACCGATTTTTCAAATATTTTGACTTGTTTTTTTTTAAGATTGTTTCTTCGGAATATTGTGACTTTTATTACACAATTAGATATATTTAAAATCAGTCTTTTCCTTAAATTCGCCTTTTTCTTGGGTTTTTTCAAATTTTGACTTCATTTTCAAATTCTACTTCCTGGAAATTTCTTTCGGAAAAAATCTTGAAAAACAAATCTTCTTCCTCTGAAACCAGGAAATATTAAAAAACACACAACACTTGCTATAATGCGTTTCGATAATCAAGCTATCATCTTCGAAGAAAACCTTTATTTCTCCAGTCTGTTCACAAACATTTTTTTTTTCAACATTTCGTCACTTTCTCAATATTTGTCTTCTAAAAACTTCGACCTTTTTAGTTTGACTTTGCTTTCTAAAATTTTAACTTGTTTTTGCATTATTATTTTTAATATGTTTACTTTTATTTCAAAATGCAATATTTCCTATTGATAGAAACGTCGAATTTTTCCTTGAAATTGGCTTTCGCTGAAATTTCGACTTTTATAAATTCGTTTATTTTCTCTAAATTAAATCAAAAAGCTAAGAAATAAGTACAAATATCGAGGAAAAAAATATTGGGAGCAATAAATACATGTATGTCAAAATTTAAATTAAAAAGTGTTCAATTTCAAAAAAAATAATTTTGGAAATTGCGATTTATTTTTCAAAAGTACAACTTTTTCTAAAAAGTTGATTTTTTTACAAAATTCTATTGAAAACTTTGACTTTCGAATTTCCGACATTTTTCGAGTCTTTCTGAAAGGTTGGGTTCTTATTTCAAATTTGATTTCCTGAAAATTTCGACTTTTTTCCAAAACTGAATTTTTTTCTCCAAATTCGTTTTTCTAAATTGTGAATTTATGCTCAAAATTTTATTTATCTTGAAATTAACTGTCATTTGGAAATTTTGAATATTTTCTAGAACTTCCGACGTTTTCTTAAAATATCATCGATATTTTTCAAAAAAATAATTTTTCTTTTGGAAATCCATTTTTTAGTATTTGGTTCCTTTGAATTTTTTTAAATGGCTAAGCTTTGGCTTATCTCTCAAAATCCGTCTTATTTTTGTAATTTTGACCTATATTGCGTTTTTTTCCAAATTTCGCATTTTTCTTAAACATTCTGAGTGTAATAGTACATGTTGGGTAAGAAATTTCTTCTAACATTGAAGATTATGTCACAATTTAAATATATTAAATTCTGAGAAGAATATTTTTAGAAACCTTTTCTCTAAATTTGATCTGTTTTTAAAATTGCAAGCATTTTCAGGAAATTCGACTTTTGAAAATTTCGATATTTTGAAAAGTTTATCGAAAGGTTCGGTTTTTATTTTAAATTCGATTTTAAGATTTGTTTTTGCGAAAGTGCGGCTATTTTTGAAAATTTCGACTTAAATCTGGAAACTCATTCTGGTTTGTATATTTGCCTTCCCCTGAATAAAATCCTGCGTAGGTCTAAAGAACTGGGTCTGTGCGTTTCTGAAATTTTAAAAGAGGCGTGGGACTATAAAAAGATCTGGAGACCCTCCACTAAACGATTTTCTTTTGCCTTCAAAACCAGATTGAAAAATACACCTTATTGCATAAATAACAGGTTGAGGATTGGTAGTAATACTTGATAGATCAAAGAATAAACAATCAACAAGCAATTGCATGTATTTCTCGCCCCATTCCCTTCTAACTAAAAAACATAAGAAAATATTCATTGGAACGCCCCATATATACAGTCTACTGTAAAGGCATACATCGTATAAATGAATGTCAAGCTGCCCTAAGCCCATATTTTATTAGGGTTTTCGGCACGGAGAATGTGCCAGTATTTATATGCCCTAATCTAATTTGGCAGTGCAAATTATTTTATGTTACACACGCAGGAAGTGTAAACACAGAACGCAGTAACGATTTATTTGTTTAATTCGCTTTACAGTGTCTCGATCTTCGAAAAAAGTCTCTAAAAACATAACTTATTGGATGACAATTTGCACAACTACCAATATTTTTTAATTCAATTTAACAACTTGTTTATAAAATTTCATAGATTTTCTTTGCCTTCAAAATTCAACTGTAGTGTGTATAGTTAAGATTTTTTGCTATACTTTGTTCACCCAGTCTCTAGGCCATTTTCCCTGAAAAAAGAAAGGTTTATACCTATTAAGGAATAATAATAAAATCATAAAGTCGAATGGAATTGTAAAAAAAATTAAAAAATCGGAAAATAGTAATGTTGTGTTCTTTTGCCATCTTATCAGTAATATTGCTTGGAAAAATATTAACGTCATGAACAAGACCTAGGAGTTCAGCTCTAATTATATTTCTTCATAATGAATTTCTTCCTGATAATCTTCAGTTTTATTTCAAATGATGCAGAAAAGACCATCTTCAACAAAATTCTCCTATGATACTTTATGTGGAATTATAAGAAGACTTCCATTGCATAATGGATCCTTCAAGCCACTTGTTTTGTAGCAGAATAGTATGAAAAACGAAACTTATTTGGTTATAATTGTCACTTTAAAAGTCGAAAGTTGGGAATGACCGATCAATCTTATTTTGGTCTGTGTGATATGGGATTTTCAAATGCAGCCAATAGACATAATTTATCCAAATATGGCACTTTATTTATGGGAGTGGTTTAACTATATCTGTTGGGTGAATAGAGCACATTAGAATTCTACTTCAGATATTTTTACCAGGTCAGCTGAACATGTTATCAAACTGAAAGTGAATATTTATAGGCGTCATTTACATCTTTCATGCCACATAAGGTGAAAAGCTGCAATTGAAAATAATTTTTTAGTGTTTACATATCCATTTACATGAAAAAGAAAATTATAATGTGCTTAAATAAATTTATTTTCTACACAATTCAAAGGGGTTAAAACTTTTTTGTCTATTACATTGAACGTGTAAACTGTTTGACTTTTTATGAAATCTTTCTACTTTAGCAAAAACCTTTGAGAAAAAAGTCAAATATCCGAGCTTAAAATCAAAATATTGGGGCTAAAGATCACATAAACATCAAAAAAAGTCACCCTTTCATATACTTTTTGTTTATCATGTTTATTATTAAATACAGTTGAACTTAATTTACATTGAGAGAAAGTCGTGTTTAAATATTACAAAACCTTCCCTGCGATTAAACCATTCCTTAATAAATAGTAGGTAATATATGCAAAGATAAATAAAGTAAATAAGGAGATCTTGAAATTAGAAACAAAATTTTGTGAGCGTATTTTGCACTTGAATTGACACGATTTCTAAATATATTCGCAGTCGTAACGAAGTTGATGTTATTTGAAATTCATAACTGCTTCTTTTCAAAATTTAAGAATGAAAATACTTCTGTATAATTTAAAACCCAATGTCCTTCCTCCTTTGTGTGTCGCTCAAATTTATTAAGTATGCAACGCTCCCATTAGCATTTACAGAACAATGTAAAAATTAAATAAAAACCGTCATTCGCATTCAGATTCTTTCAGTTTTTGTTATTTTTTAACCTCCTGAGTTCTCGTAATACAAGCAGTTAATCGAGCGGAAGGCCATGTCACTCAATTCACCACGTTCTACGACATCCTTGCAGCGCAGAATTTAGCAACCAAAATAAACGACACCATTAGGAGTCATATATCATCAAGAGGATGACTTCGGCAATTGGGTTATTGATTTATTATTTGGGTTTTTTATTTGCGAAAAACAACGAACAAGGCTGTTGGGGCGTCTGATTGGTAGGACGTCTCCTTAAATGATTTCAAGATAATGAAATTCAGATGCCTTCTTTATTGTTATATAAACTGAGTTCTATTTTAACAATTGAAATGTTTTACTCTGCTAAAGAATAAAAGAAAGTAAGCTCCTTTATTATAATGATTTTATGCTATTAGCAGAAATATTCTTGCGAAAGATAATTAAATAAACAAAAATTTTATCTGAGTTCGGTGGAGTACAATGCATACTCCATTTTCTAGTTTATCATTTCACTGTGACTTGCAAGAAGACGGGAAAAATAAACTTTGATAAAGCAAAAGAAAGAGATGAACAGGTAGATGCCAAATTGTTATCTAATTATTTTAGTTACGAGTGAAAATAAGTTTGAATTACGAACATTGAAGAATTTCGCCAGGCAAGTGGTAAAAATATCGTTTTAATGTCGTTTCCAGAACTATAATATTAATCCTTAGCTGCTAATCTCGTTTGTGCACTTAACTAACAAAAATTATTTACCAAGACAAAGCACAAAGTTCATTTATGTTCATCTTTGTTGGGTAAGAATGTCCTTAGAATTAGGTCCGGTGCTTAAATTCTCCGTGAAAGGATCGTCATAGTGATTTATGACCTAATACATCCCAGTTGAGACAAGGTCACTTCCTTATAGCATAAAGGACAGTTCAACTTCTACAAATTATCATGTTGCCGGGTGCTTCTGCGTCGAATTTCGCCCTTTATTAAAAACGCACCCCGTTTTGTCTTCGACAACCTAGATAAATAAAGGTCCTTTCATTGCGGCTTTACCCAGTTCAAGCAGAAAAAGAACGCTATTTTGGTCCTATTTTAAATAATGGAAAGTAAGTAACTGTTTTAAATATCTAACCAAACAAAGGGATTTCAATTTACATGAACTTCAAAGCAATCCTTTGATGTAATTTAAAATAAATATAAATGCTGTAAGTTTAGTTGGTTCCAGTTCTGTTTCATTCCTGTGGAATGCTGCCTTTTATTCTTTGACGCAATGAAATATTATAAAATATTTGTACACTATTTTAACATTTCAAATCACTATTTTTTATGACAAAATGTCTAGAACAAAAAAAATAAATAATTGCACTGCGTTATATTTAGCAAAAATAACCCAAATTGCTATCTTGAGAACCTACTTTAAAATTGCATTTGAATATGTTTAGGTAAACAGATTTTTAATGTAACGATTATAACAATATCATATAAAATCTTCATCAGGAAGGTCTTCACTGCCACGTACAACTAAAAAACTGAGGTGACAGTACATTGAAAAATTCAAACATAACTTAAATATATTTTGAATGATTAGTTGTGGTAGTATTGCCACTCGCGGATAGCCCATATGATTAGGAATATTTAGTAAAGGTGCTCCCAAAACCAAAACAAGCGCCCCCCATCAAAAGTGTTTATTTAAAATGAGCCCAGGTTAATTAACTTCGCATAGGCAAATATTCTTTTTTTTTTCATATACCGAGTAACAACAACAAATTTCCATATTTCAAAATACTGAGTCTTAACTTGAACTTATATTATTTTTGAATATAAAGTTTCAAAAAAACAATAGACTTATTTAAAGGAAAAAATTATGAAAATGCCAAAATACCAAATAATTCGGCCAAATCTTTGGAAACAACAAACCCAACTGAATAATAAAAATTATTTAATATTCAATTTTGATTTATTAAATTGATTAATTAATCTAACAATTATAAATTTATGTAGAAATTTTAATTTTTAAACAAAAAGTCCACTATTTGTTGTTCAATAAAATTCTTAGATTAAACTCCTAGTCTTCAGTTCTTAGCTCAAGTTTAAATTCAAAATTTCGCAAAAAACAAATTTGAAAATTGGACTTTAATCTTGAGAGAACCTAAAAAAATTTAAATTTCCTAGATTTGTTTCAAAGTTTTGAAAAATCTAACTAACTAATATTTAAACTAGAAGTTGAAAAAACTAACAATAAAACAAAATAAATCTATCAACAATTTTTCTAAAAAATTCGATAGTTTCTAGAAATGTAACTTTGGGCACAAGTTCCAAAAACTTAAGTATTTAAGTTTAGGATTAATTGTTATAAAGTAAATATTTTGTTAACTTTTTTTGCATTAAAATTTAGACACTTTTCTAAATGGTGAAGTCGAAATGTTGAAAAATTACTTATATTAACTTTAATGGAATCAAAAACTCCCAAAATGTAAAATTAGAATGTTAAATACTACTTAGCCAGTTTCAAACTGAAAACATTAATGAAAAGGTCAGTTTAACATCAAGAACAGTTCAACATTAAGAATATGAAAGTTTCTCAAAAGTTGAAATTTAAAATTAAAATATTTGGAAACAGCAAAAATTTTAAGCTAGATGTTGAAACTAAAGTCGGAGTATCAAAAAAAAATGTAGTTTTTGGGAAAACATCTAGATTTGAAATTTACGGTCGAAATTTCAAGTTATTTCGACAAAAAAGCAAAAGCTAATACAAAAATTGGTTCAATTAAAAACTTTGACTTTTAAAATTTCGAGTATAAAGGGAATGTAACAAAAATGTAATTATAAAATTTAGTTGGGAAGTTTCTAGATCATTTGATAAGAGGAAGCGGTCCTCGATAATATATTAAACGGCAGATAAGCGTTCCAGAAATTTCGGCAAGCGATAAGTCTTATCTGCTTGTTCCTTCTAGAACTTGAAGGGGGACCTATATATAGAGGTAGCTTTTTCCTCAGTCAGTCAGTCAGTTAGTTATTTGAATTGAATGAATAAGATAATTAAATAACAGTGCTAGTGAATAGTAATTATAGTGTTCCGAGTTCAATTTGAAATAAAGTGCTTACAATTCACCAAGTGTTAATAATTCGGACCAATAACGCTGCAACAATAATATTTAAATTTAAAAATAAAAATTGTTAGAAAAAAGGATTTAAAATTTTAATTTTTCATCGAACATTTTAGGAAAAAAGTTGAACCTTCACAAAAAACCTTAAAAAGTATTAATATAAATTTCACAAAATTTCAAATTTCTCGAAATTTATGAAAGACGATGAAAATGTCTCACTTGATTCTACTTTAAAATTTCTTCAACATGAGGCACTATTTTGAAAGAAAAAAATCATAATTTTAGAAACTCTTCATTTCGTAGCAAATGAAAAAATCGACAAAAATTAAAATTAGTATAAAAAAATTCCCGAAATTTCCATTTAACCTCCATCATCCAAATAAATTTTTGAAGGTTTTAATTTTTATGGAACTTTTTGGTTTAATATTTTTTAAACTCTAAAATATCAGAATTTTTTATAATTTTAAGTTTTTTTTGTTATAAATTTTAGGTTACTTTCTAAATTTAAACTTTTTCCTCAAGATGCAAAGTTTAAACTTAAAATTTGTAATCACCTATATCCAGGAATTTTTGAATGTTAAGAATAAAGACAAAATTTGGAGTGTAAATATAATCGAAATTTCGAAAAATAACTTTATTTTTTAATAAAAACTTTCAGGAGTTTATGTTTAACTTTAATATTATTCGCAAATTTGCAACCAGCAATCTCGAAAAATCAGTTCTTTTAAACCTTTTAGGGCCTCGAGTAAGAACTGTGGTCCAAACATCAAAAATTTAGGAAAGCATCGAATATTCGAATCTGTTGTTTATCCCTTTTTCGAAATGTTAAATGTTTTCTAAAAATTCAGAAATTAGACCCGAGATTTTAACGAAAAGCCCAAAATATAGGATTTTTTTAGAATTTCTGATTTGTAGTTTCTTTCTTTCTTTTAACCCTTATACCACCAAAGCTCTTTTTTGATTTTTTTATATTCAGTTTAAAGCTATTCTAAAAGTTTCAGTTTCTCTTTTAAATTTTGTGTTTAGATTGAAACGGCAAACCTTTTAAACTTCATAATAATTTTGTTATAAATTTTTAATGTTTTTGAAAATTTCAATTATACACAATCGAAATTTTGAGTTATACCATGAGGTTTTCTTAAAATTTTGATTTTAAGACAGAAAATCATTATTTTTGAATTTAAAAACCTGATCAATTCGAAATTAAAATCTTTAACTTGATTTTCAATATTTTGACTTAGAATTGGAAATTGGAACAGTCTTCTACAAATTTAGTCCCCTAAAATTGAATATAAAACGGTGGACTATTGCCACATGAATCTGAAAATGAAGTAAGATTGTACTCTAAACAAGTAGAAGGGTGAAGAAATTTTTGATTTGTAATTTTCATTATAAAAAAAGTAAAAAATTTTCCCTAAATGCAGTACAATTGAAAGTAAGTAATTATTTATTAAAACTGGTTTAGTTGTTACATTTGAAATAATCACGTTTGTTCTTTTCTGCTGAGCAGCTTCCCCACACACTACTGATAAGCCCTGTTTTGCTTAAAGCGAATAAGTGCAACCTTTTAATTATATTATTTGAAAGCAATATGGTTACTTTTAGAAAAATGCCTTAATGGTTCTTCGCCAAGAGAGCGAGCAGAGGACCTTGAATTTCTTTCACAAGGGCCTATTTGTCCCTAGCTATATCACTGCACGTATTTGAGTTAGTTTAGTAAGTTCCTTGCACTTTGTGCAATTTAGTTTCGTATTGTCTCTTTTATTTCAAGTTGCGCAACTTAAGGAAGTAGGCTACTACTAGGGCCACGAAAACCAGCCTGTAACATAAGACTTTATACTCTCTCGTTAGCAAGCGATCGTAGAATTGGGAACGGTCAGTTCCGACAAGTTTTGAACTGTATCACTAAGCTGAACAAGAAATAAACATAACAAAGAATCTAAGAACATAAGAAATAATGGCGTTTGGCTTCGCATTGTAGGCATTACAACACGGTAGCTTAAGCAACTGAACTGATATGGAATATTCTAAATCTTTAGTCACTGCGTTCACTCCTTACAATCGTCTTACAATTTTTGACTTCAGTTGACCTGTCTTAAGTATATATTACTATTTTTTATATTACAAGCAGAAGTACGGTGTAACCACTAAAAGGTCCCAAAATTTGTGTGGCTGCCTTGCAGCCAAAAGTTAAAAGTGTTAACACCAACCATATAGGACCAATGAGGCCAAGAAAGACCGCAACTGGTTTATTGTTGTGGTTGTGTTTTTTTTTAATTTTCAGTGTATTCGCGCCGTTTTATTAAGAAATATTAAATTGAAGTTTGTTATACTTTACTTAAACAAAGGCGTTATTAACTGTAGATTATTTAAGGCACAGAAGAAGAAACTAGTACGAATACGAAATTAGAAAAAATAGCAAATGAGACTGACTACTAATTTTAATCCTTGGACAGATGGAACTTTTAGAAAGCTGACTGGGGAGGCTATCGCATCGATCTAAATAAGTACATCCGATTCATTTCTCCCCTACAGAAGAATTACCATCGATTTAAAAAGACAGTTATCACCATTACCAAAAAGCACGTCCTCAGAGAGTTCAGAAAGGAATATATCCCAGGATAGAACCACCAGTGCGAGCAACTCTATGAGGACTTCGCCGAAAGTGAAGACCCAAAAGTCGCCGATGATCTATTACACACTCTCAACTTCTCCAGAAGACAACAATGGACAGACAACGTGGAACAGATGAACTTCACCCGATTAAGCTGAAAGGTATGGACCCGCCTGCGTAAACTCGGAGGATCAACTGCACCAATGAAAATAAACTCCCCCATCTTCCCAAACCAGGTTGCAAACAAAATTGTGAAATCATCAAGAGCCCCATTTGATAAACAGCACACCATAGATGTCAAGAGAGAGCTGACAACGTTAAAAAGAATCTCTCATATACAATCTGATTCCGCCAGCAGATATGAAGCAGAAGTCACTACCGCAATAAAAAACATAAAACCAGGGAAAGCCCCAGGCTTTGACCTAAGTTTATCATACATGCTGAAAAAACATGGTGAAATGGCTGTCAAAATTTTTTCAAACATATTGAAAACTGGCCATCACCCAAAAGAATTCAAAAAAGCCAAAATCATAGCCTTACTGAAATCGGGAAAACCAGCAGACCAGTCCCAAAGCTATAGACCAATAGCTTTTCTTAGCAGCACATATGAACTACTCGAGCGCCTAATACATAACAGGATCTGCAACCCCATCTTGGAGCACATCCCGGCCAGGATTCACGAACGGCCGAAGCTGCTGCAATCTGGTATTAGCATTAACATCATACATAGAGGCTTCCAACGAAACTTAAAAATATCGGCGGTGTTTCTGCACCTAACGGCGACCTACGACACTGTTTGGAAGTGTGGGTTAGTCTGCAAGCTGTTAAGGACTGTACCCTGTCAAGCAACGATCCCCTTAATACAAAATATGCTTGGCAGTGGATGTTTCTGAGTGATTGTGGATGAAAAGATTAGAAAGACCTGGCTCATTAACAATGGTCTACCACAAGACCTAGTTCTGACCCCACTGTATATATCTGATATATCAACCGCAGAGAGTAAAAAATACTGTTACGCAGATGACATTGCCGTGGTAACGAAACAAAAAACCCTTGTCTAAGTAGAAATAAACATCAATAATGACCTCCAAATACATACTTCAGAAAATGGAGACTCAAACCTAACCCAGCTAAAATCGAGACATCAACATTCCACCTCAACAACAAACCGCCAAACGCACAAATAAATGTTCTATTCGGAGGTACTTTCTTAAACCACAACGAGTACCCCAAATACTTCGGGGGTCACACTGGACCGTACACTTACGTATCGGAAGCACCTAGAAAATACTGCAGTAAAAATAAGAACTGTGCCCCGGTGTGGATCAATAGCTACCATACTAAACTAGTTGACAGACAATTAAATCACACAATGAGGATAATCTCTGGAACAATTAAAACCACACCATTACACTGGCTACCAGCATTAAGTAACCTGCTGCCTCCCGAGCTCCGGAGAAAAGACGCACTAATTCGTGAACACAAAAGATCGCAATCAACCCAGATCTCCCAGTCCACGATGATATGCCGCTCCCGTGACAGACTTAGATCCATAAAGCCCCCATTACGCGCGGCCGAACAGCTATCGAGAGGCAGCTTTGATTCAAAAATTTAGTGGACTCAGGACTAGCTCTCTAATACTAATGAGCCTCTATACAGTTGGTTCGAAAGCTACAACTACAATATCCCAGGTATGGGATAAACCGCAGAATCTTAGAATAGAATAGAGCGCGCACCGGGGTACATGGCAAATGTGCAGACTCCCTCCACAAAGGGGGAAACATATCCCCAAAATGTAACTGTGGTGCTTCGAATCAGACCATCCAGCACATCCACAGCGAGTGCCCTCAACGCATTTACACAGGAGATTGGCTCGACTTCTTGAAGGCAGAAAAACTGGCGTTGGAATGCAAGACTTTACGTCGACCTATAAACCAGACCTACGGTCTACTAGCTGTAATAATAAATAATAGCTTAATATTTGTCTGCCAGAATGGAAAAATCGTACAATGTGTCTTATACTCACCTATTTATATTATATCTATGTTGCATGCGCTCCATGCACTAAATAAATAAATTAATCCTTTTAATTCTTAAACTGAATTATTAAAGATACTGTCTTAAGGAAACGGGCAAACATAACTATTATTATTAATACAGTAACCTAGTAAGTAAGAAATTGTCATTGATTAGATACAAAATATGAAATGCTGCAAATGCAAAAACGATACATGAAGGTTTACTTCGTATTCTATTTGGGTCCAAATTTCTAGTAGTCGTTCGTTTCCGCATTACCGCATTTTATGGCATTTCGCATTGTGAGTTACAAAAGGATATTAAATCGATCACGGTATTGCAGATAATTACTTCAAAATCAATTTCGACTGTTCAAAGCAAAGTTTACTTTCCTTCTCGACAAGCGAACCTTCTTATTTAATTATATTGCTTATTTTCGACCAGAAGCTCATCTATTTATTGATTGACATTACTAATTAAGACACAGAACTTTTAATCTTAGAATTAACTTGCAAGGTTACATTTGCGTGGAAGTTAACTTTACATCCAAAGGAATTCTGAAGTAAGTTAAAAGTTAGTTCACTAGGGTGCATAAATGTCAATGTTTCAAAATAATATTTTAGGGAACTTAACATTTTAAAGCTTGGCAGTGTAAGTCTTAAAAGTTTTAAGGAGGTATTAACATATATACTTTGTTGTCCAACTTTGCAGCCAGATTAACATTTGATATTCATGGTAACTTTTCATATAAGATTAAGCTTTTGTTAAAGTTCAACCTTTCTGCCATATCGATAATTAGTAGCAATTACGCCATAAGTAGGTATTTATTGTGTTGAATTTATGCTGTCAGGTTATTAGTTTAATCGCGGCTTTTGTTGCTTTCGTAGAATTGGTAAAGAAAACGTTATATAACATTTATTTAATTACGATTACCTTTTGAATTTTGCCCAATTACACCATTATATTATTTAATCATGTTATTTATTTTTCCTTGCTGAGGTTTATTTATTAATATATATATGGAATCATCATATCCTAATATTATTTGCGTATTTCTATTATCGTGTAAGTGTTCCATTCTGAACTATATTTTTTCGAGTCCTGCGTAACTTCATGAACGAGTTGTCAGGTTCAAATTGGGGTTTGAAATAAATTCTCACACACCAATTGTGGTCTTGCCAATTAATTTGGGAGTTTCCCGTCCAGACGAGGTAAGCAGTGGCAACATCGAACTATTGGCTCCTTTACCGAAATTAAGCGGTTGTGGTCCACCTAGAGCAGCTTAGAGCAGTTTAACTCGTTCCATATACTTTATAACATATAGTACCGTATCGTCACTTCTTTTTGAAACTGGGTAAGTTATTGAAGTAGGTGACCACTGGGGCTATAAACCCCAGTCTATATCATGTACACATCTCCTTGCAACCCCTTTCTCTGGCTAGCTGCAATTGCAGAAAGTGTTAAATGTAGAATTATTTTTTACATTTGTCATCTTACTACATTCATTTATTATTCGAGAAAATTCGGTATCAACCTGCTCTACATGTCTTACTGTTAATGAAAACCCGACAACCATTGTATTTACTTTCTGATTGCAAAGACAAAATGTTACCTTGCAATTGCTAGTAAAAAGGTTCAATAGCATTCTCCATTTCACTTCATTACTTATATAAGAATGGTATTCTCTTTGGCAATTTCAGGGGTTGATATTTAGCTAAAATGATTGTTTAATGAGCGAAAAGGCTGATGCCCAACAAAATACACTAAATACCAACACGTGTGGACAAGAATGCTTATAATATGACCCGACTTCTCAAAGCAAAATTACATTAATTTAACTGAATGGGATAGTTATAAGAAAGTTTAGCGAATTTAGTCTAGGGACAAACTTTGTTTGTTTGTAAAGTCAACGACATAGCTTGTAGACATATCTTTTGCTGGATTTCCTAAGTACATTTATCGGACTTTGCAATACACTTAAGGCCACTTTGATGTAATTCAGCAAGGTTTATAAGACATAAAGAAGAAATTGTTTGTAGCTTTACTATTTTCTAAATCGTATTAACTTTTCCATAACATCACTGTATATTTCTCGCCTATATAATTATCCCAAAGATGTCATATTTTTGGGCAATAAGATGTATTGTGATATACACACAAAATTGTACCTTTTAAGGCATGTGAAATAGACTTTTTTGAAATATTGTGAAATATTATTTCCCCTCAATATTATTCTCTGCTTATTGAGGACTATCTTTGTGAGTTGAATAATAATCCAAATCCCATATTCATTTTTCAATATCGTTTTAGTTCCAGTTTCTTATGTCAAAAGTCTGGAAAATAAATTTCTTCTTAGTTATTGACAAATCTAGAAAACTTTAATCCTATTCGAACATTCTCAACTTAATATAGGCCGAAGCCTTATCGTAAATCATTCTGCGTGCAAATTTATTTTCTTGGAAGATAAGAAAACGCATATTTTCCAGCTTGGCACAAATTCAAAAACAAGTGTTTTATTCTTTTAATAATATCTCGATTCAGATATCAAATGTTTAAACCCTGGTGAAGGAGACAAGATCATAAATTACTAGGGAGCAACAAAATTGAAACTTGAATGGAACAAGTTATCTCATTATTTTTAATATGCGCTTTTACCTTCTCAGATAAAAGTCTGTTTTCAGAAATCATAATTTTATAGTATTTTAAAACGCAATTTGGAAGACAATTAGATTGTTTACAAATACAATTTCGTTTGCAATGAAGTGCTGCAGATAATTTTTATGTAAATAAAATGACAGTTCACACTGTTTATTTGGGGATAAAAATCTATCTGCGACATCCTACCTGCCATTCGAATAAAAAATAGATATTTTTATCCCAGCAGATACCTTCGTAAATTGGAAATTTAAAAAAGTCTTCGCAGCGAAATATCGAGTTTAGATAGAATACTTCAAATTCTGCTTTAGGAAAAGTGGAATATTTAGCTTTTTAATGATCGAAGAAGAGAATTTAAATATCGATTTATATGATTTTTATTTATATCCTGGGCCATAAAAATCTAAGGTGATCTTATTATAAGAGTGGAACATTCTGTAAAGTGGTAAAGACCAATAATGCTTTCAAACAAATTTTGTATTCCGTGGACGTAGAAAATATTTATCAACAGAACCCACTTGGGGTTTAAAATTTTACAGGCATATTGTTGAGGGATTGATATAATCAAAATTCCACACCCATAGTGGTTTATCCTTGATGACAAGGGACTATCTTGCCACAACTTAATAACACTTATCTTTATCCTTACAAAGGATCATGAGACTCGTATGGAAGGAATTTAGCGTCAAATTTGTCATGCCAATGTTTTATGAAAATAAATAGTTTATTACACTTGAAAATTGCCAGGACCGGATTGATCATAAGGCAGCTTGGACAAACGCTCCATGGGCCCGATGTACTGTATCTATTGTATGTATGTATGTATTGGATAAAAAAAGTCGAGAAAAAACATATTCATTGAATATTCACAAATATTTACAATCGAGACAATTTACACTTAACGAGTAGATAGATCTTCTGAACACACCTCTAATAGAAGCTTTGGCTGAGAAATCGAATAAGGAGTAGACGGAATATTCCTAGGAGTCTGTGATCCACGTTAGCATAAAAACGTCTAAACAATCTACTGGTATACCCGCTGATGATGTTAAAAAACGAAACCAGGTCCGGTCATATCGAATATCTATAGAAACATTATGGAATTTTTAATATTTCTTGTTGTACTTATAGTTAATGGAGTTTAACAATTATGAATATTAAACAAGTTCACTTAGTAAGGGTTAAAAGTGTCAATTATTTGAAGAAGTTGTTAGATTGTTAAGAATCTTGTGGTCGATAAACAGAAATATTTTTTTCCTAAATCTATCAAACCGACGCAAACAGCTAAACATGGACCATCAATATTACATGATATGTAATATTTATCTAATTTTTTTTTAATATCACGGTTAGTCTAAATTTTAGAAGTGAAGGAAGTTTTGAGTTCATAATCGACATTGAAGATGTTAAAGTAGACATTTTGGTTTTATCAATTTTGCTTTTCTTTAAATGTGTACATTTTTACTTTGAACTAATAATACTGAAAACAAAGCTAAAACTTTGAAAAAAAACTAAAATAATTTATATTAGAGAAAGAATTTGAATTTTAGAGCTCAAAAAATTTAAAATTAAATTTAAAATCTAAAGTATAGTCAAAATTTTCAAAAGAAAATAAAATTTATAAACACAAAAATCGGAAAAATTGAATTTTTAAGCTTCGAGCAAAGGACTAACATTTATATTTTAAACTGTAACCTTCAAAGGAAGGTCAATATTTTTAGACTAAAAGTCCATTTGAGATAAAAATTAAAAATTTCTAGAAAGTTTGGTTTCCAGTTTAATTACAAATATTTTTAAAATTTCAAGCCTAATTGCGAATTTTTAATGATTTCCATTAAATGTTCTATAATGAAACAGTGCGAATGTGCTAAAAGCTAAAAAGATTTATAACCTTTGACCTCACACATTGACTTTTGTAACCTTTTAGGGTTGCATTGTATTTCTAGCTGCAACATTTTTAAAAGCAAGAAACATTTTTGAGACCTTATTAAAAAAATTAAAATATTTCAAATTTATTCTCGAATTTTGAGCTGACTGACTTTAAACACGATTTGATTCGAACATTCAAGAAACAGAACATTTTAAAATTAAACACATAATTGTGACAAAGTTATTTTTAATAAACCAAACTTTCTTAGATAATTCAGTTATTTACAACAAATTTTTTATAAAAAAAACTGATGTTTAAACTCTGATTTTTAAACTTCGAACTAAAGATGTTTTAAGCAAAATTTTAAACTCCTAATTCTAACATTATGTCAAAAATTAAATTAAATTCATTTGGTTGCTCTTCGGAAACATAATATTATTTATAATATTATTTAAAAGCAATTTGGTTACTTTAAGAAAAATGCCTTATTGGTTCTTTGCAAAGGGAAGAGTAGGGGAACTTGAATTTCTTTCACAAGGGCCTTTTTGCCCCTAGCTGCGTCACTGCACTTATTTAAGTTAGTTTAGTAAGTACCCTGCAGCTTTATGCAATTGAGTGTCATATGGTCTCTTTTATTTTAACGTTGCGGAATTTAAGAATGTAGGCTATCACTGGGGCCACGAAAATCAGCCTGTAACATGCAAAACTTTATATTCCCTCGTTAGCAAGCAATCGTAGCAATTAGGAATGGTCAGTTTCGAAAAATTTTGGACTGCATCACTAAGCTGAAGAAGAAATAAACATAACAAAGAATCTAAAAACATAAGAAATAAGTTTGTATTGCGTGTGGCCTTCGCGTTGTAGGCATTAGAACAGGCCGACTTAAGCAACTGAACAGATATGGCATAATCTGAATCTTTAATCAGTGCGTTCAGTCCTGACAATCGTCTGACTTACTAGTTTTTACTTCGGTTCACCTGTCTTAAGTAGATACTACTATTTTTTATATTACAACCAAAAGTACGATGTAACTCCAAAAATTTCTTTAAAGGGTTACTAAATTTGTGTAACTGACTTATAGCTAAAAGTTGAAAGTGTTTACAATGACCATACCACAGTAATGAGGCCAAAGTATATTGTTGTAGTTGTAAATTTTAAAAAATGCTTCAAAAAATCAACCCTTAAATTCCTCTGGCTGCTACTCGGAAACATAACATTATTTAACACAATTTTGTATTTAAATGATAACATGAGGCAAAGATCAGTTTGTTTTATATTGTATTTTACCGTGTAAATATGCAGTGTGCTGATTTTAAACATAGCTAATTGAAATAATTGAATTTTTTAAAAATTTTTGGGTTTTTTGAAACTTTTGATTTTTTTTCATGAAACACAATTTTTTACCAAAAATTTGCCTTCATTAAATTCCAATATTTCTGAAAAAGTTAAACCTTTAAACACAGTCGATTATTTTACCTTCGGCATTTTTTAATGTAGATTTTATAAATCGTACTGTTTGGAAAATATATATCACCCTCTTTTTAATATTGTATTTTTTTAAAAATTTCGACTTGTCTACAAATTTCATCTTTTTCCAAATTAGAATTTTTTTTCAAAACGCTGACTTTATCCAAAGAATTCGACTTTCTTTGAAAAGTTCGATTTGTTTGACAATTTCTACCTTTTCAAAATATTCTTTTTTTTATTGCCAAGTTTCCAACTGCTAATTTGTTTTAATACTGATCCCTTTTGAAAAGTAAAAAAAAATTTTGTTTTGAATTTTTCATGTAAATTTCGACATTTTTAAAGATTTTGGGGATTTCTGAAAATTTCGACTTTTATTACTTTGCACTTTTTTCGAAACTTTCAACTCTTCTAATTACGGCTTTATTTAGAAATCTAGATTTTATTAGAAAATTTGAGTTTTTTAAACATTCGACTTGATCAAAAATTTCCATTTTTTAAAAATTTCGCTATATTTCGAAAGTTTCAATATTTCGACATTGTTTTTTTTTTTCAAAATTTATACTTAGTTTTTTTATTTCTAACTTTCCTAAATATTTTAATTTCTCATATTGACTATTTTAAACTTTTGACTGTTTTAATTTTGCTTTTTTTAGAACTTTTGTATTTTTAAAACTTTTGGATTTAAAAATTTCGATGATTCTTAAATATTTCAGCTCATACATTTTCAAATCTTTTCTTCAAAATTTTCAAGAAAAAACCAACATTTTCAAAAACATCATTTTAAGAAAATATTGAAATCAAGACATTAAATAGATTTAGTTTTTTTCAAAAAGTATGGTTCCTTGCAATGTTACTCTTTTCGGAAATCTCGGCTTTTATTTTTAAATTAACTCCATTTTCACTGCCTTTTTTCAGAATCATTTAAAAATATTTCTTTCTGAAAATTTTGACTACTGAAAATTTAAACTAATTTTATATCAGATTTCTGTTTTTGATTCTTTAAAAAATTCTACTCTTTTGGAAATTTTGGCTTGTTTGAAAATGTTGAAAATTTTAAGTTATTTTGACAATTTTGACTTTCCTTAAAATTTCGACTTTTATTATTTTGCGCTTTTCTTAAACGTTCGACTTTTTTAAAATTAACTCTTTATTGAGAAAACTCAATTTTATTGGAAAATTTGATCTTTTTTAAACATTCGACTTGTTCAAAAATGTCCAGTTCTTAAAAATTTCGATATTTTTGAAAGTTTTTACATTTTGATATTTTCACTTTTTTTTCAAAATTTATACTTAATTTTTCCAATTCTAATTTTTCTTACTATTTCTTGAAATATTATTAGTAAAAACTCTATATTTAATTTAATTTTGCTTTTTTTTAGACGATTTAACTTTCTGAAACTTCTGGATTTAAAAATTTTGATAATTATTAAATATTTCGACATTTTTGGCAAGTTCTGACCTTTTCAAAAACCATACATTTTTAAATCCTTTCTTCAAAATTTTTAAGAAAAGGCCATAATTTTTAAAATAATCCTATTTTAAAGAAAACGCTGAAATCAAGACATTTAATAGATTGAGCCTTTCTCAAAAAATTTGGCTTCCTTGAAATGTTGCCTTTTTTGGAAATTTCGTATTTTATTTCTAAATTAACTAAACTTTTACATCCTTTTTTTAGAACCATTTAAACATATCTCTTTTTGAAAATGTTATCTATTGAAAGTCTAACCTAATTTTATATCAGGCTTCTGTTTTTTATTTTCAAAAATTCTACTCTTTTAAAATTTTTGGCTTTATTGAAAATTTTGGCTTTTTTGAAAATGTTGACTCGAGATTTCTGAAAATTTCTAGATTTCGAATATTTTCACTTTTTCCAAAATATTTATTTTTTTGCAAAAATGTTTGCTTAAAATTTTGAGTTACTTTGACAATTTTGACACTTCTGAAAATTTTTACTTTTGTGCAAAAATTATTTCTTCCAATTCCAACTTAATTAAAAATTTAAACTTATTAAATATTTAGAACTTTTGGACTCAAAATTTAAATATCCTAATATTTTTACCATGGGTTTTATTACGTACAAAATGACGCCAAACTGACATATTTTAGCGCAAAAATTCAAATGTGTGTATTTGGAAGAGCACATGAGACGATTATTTCCTTCTATTTTAAAATAATATCCATTCAATATCATAAAGTGACATATCATTAGAATCACGATTTCAGCCAATTTTCAATCATGATGAAAAAATGGAAGGTTCCATTTAATAACTTGACTATGACCTCATGTTCCGAAAACAAAAGGATATCGAGTAACGACAATTATTAAGAAAGATAAGTTTTTAAAAATCAAATTCGACCTATCCAAAGATTTTTTTTTTACTAGTTTTTCTGCATAGTTATACTTTTTACTTACACTATATTATATTTAATCCACATGGAGTATTCAGCTGGCACATAATATTTATCCCACCCAAAAGTCAATAATCTATCAGCTTAACTAGGTGCCTTTCACTTACTTGATGTCTTTTTACTTTTTCACTAAAATTTTTAAATTGCTTAAGTGTAACTACACCCGCACTACCAGTCTGATGAACTGTAAGAACTTCTGTTAAACTTTCTTGACGCGGTTTTATTAGTTTTCAAATTGTTTTCCACTTCTTTAATAAGCAAATCGGACTTTAAGGACCCAAAATTTTTTATTTATTAATGTCACGAGTCAGGGTCTTATTTTTTATCCGGTTTGATTGGATTATAATTCATAGTTCTATTAAAAAAAAAGTAGAGTAAATAAAATAATATCCCGTGCTCACAAAGGCAATCGTTATAGACTTCAGGCCGTCGAGAATCGAACAACTAGCAGATTCTCCCGCTGTGTTGCAAAAGCCACGTACTATACTCACTACTTTGTCACCATCTTAGATGGTTTACAGTATAAACGTTGCAGAGCTATATGCAAAATGCTCGGCACTCCATGCCTCGCCTAGGTGACAATGCACTGCAGCTTCTAAATTAGGCTTTGAGTCTGAGGGAATAGCTATTGATATGTTTGGTAACAAACACTATTTATTATTAAACGTATCAGAAAAGTTATAGTATAAATCTCGATGTACAGAAGTACGCTAAGTTAATGTTGCCACCTGTTGAACGATATTGATTTAACAACTCCAAGCTAAACTTATTTAATAATTTGTCAAAATGTCACAACGATATATGAGGCATTACATGACACGTTTGTATACGAGAGTTGAATAAAATATAAAATAAACACTAAAACGCTTTTAAATGATTTCAAAGATTTCCAGAAGGCGGAGGCAATGAACTCGCAAAATGATCAGTTGAAGAATTTGGTGAAAACGTCAAAATATATCGTAAAAGCTTTGACAAGAAAAACCCTCAATACCTAAGTAAGATATACATGCAAATAGACGAGTTGTACAGTACTGAACTGCTATTCTAAGGAACCTTGGTTCAGGCTAGTGGCTCCAACTATCACCGTTTTTCAAAAATTGTCTAGTCCCCAAGACTCAATCTTGACGGTGAAATGAATACTTGCATATAACTTTAAATAATAATAGACGGTTGAAGTCTAGTGTTAGCCACCCTAGTTGGCCCTGGTAGTAGCAGTTGTACCTCCCACAGTGCCGCAAAGGAAGCGCTTGCAGCTATTATTATTATATTTAGATAACTCAAGATTCAAATCGTCCACAGATCGGTGTATATGAACAAAAAAAATGATAAGAAAGAAATAAATTTTAGCGGCTTGGGAAATGCCTTATATCGAGATAAATAGTTATAATCTTCATTAATAGTCACATTTAAAGATGATTTCTTAAAAATACAACTTCGGTCCCTGAAATGAGCGGGCATATTATTTTTTATATTCTGTTAGTTAAGCGTCCTGTCTGTGTTTGAACAAATCCTTATTGGATTATCTGCCCCAAATTTGCCTTAATCGTAAGATCCCAGACGCAAGGCAAATAAAGACAAGCCAAAATTCTCCAAACATTAATGCGGAAAGATTCGAACCTAGTTACTGTTTATCATCATCCAAAGTTAATTGGATCTTTCGTTAACGCGCGACGTTTTTCCTGGTCTGCGCTTAATTTGAAAACTCTGCTCTCCATAAAGCAAACATCGTGCCATAGCTCGTACAATATTACCTTGCAAATAATCAGATTGTAATCTTACTAGCTATTAGAGCTTCTCTTGCATAAATTTGGTTCAATTACCGATAATTCGGATTCCACTGATTCATTCGTACGTAGAGCTTAACCATGGAAAATTATTTCGATATGCTGAGCAATACTCGTTCGATGTGGGAATTTCTCAAGGGAAATTAATATCCCTGTTATCCACGGGAAAGTATGTGGAGAATTTTCTCAGTTGAACAAAACTATTTTTATGTCGCAATTTTAATTTGTCAAACAGCTAAATGAATTAAATGCTCGCGCAAAATTAATGCAATCCATAGCCATTTTTTTTGCAGAATATTAAAGTTATGTTGAACTAATTTCCCCTGAACTCTCCAAATTAAAATTACGCACTATTCCACCTAGCGTTGTTTAAATATATTCAATCAATAACGTAGCTAAAAAAGAATGTAGAATTTCATCTTCAGTGGAATTTTTCCTAACGTCACTAGTCTTTGGATTATGAAACGGAACTGAGAGCTCGCTGAATTATCATTAGTACTTACCCCTTAAGTGTTCTTAAATAACTTTCAGTCTGCAGTAACTATTTATTTCGGTAATAAAACTCCAGTCACAACGAGCTCTCTAGCAGAAAGTTACGCTTTTATGACTGCATTCAAATTTATTATGTGAATTTCATATGAAGAGAAATATTGTAGACGACATAAGCTCGTTGCAATTTTAATATCGATCTAACTGAAAGTGATCTTGACATCTTTTCTTACCCAAAACATTTTCCTGTTAGATACAAAATGATTCTTAAACCTTCGACTAGAATTTGATCCTACACTTAACAGATGTTTAATATCCTTCGAAATTGAAAAAATACGGTTGTTTGAACATTGAACAGTGATTTTGTGGGTGTGTCGTTATCTATTTTATAGAATTCCCGTTTTCGTTTTTGTCGGAATTCGAATTATTTTCCTACCTTTTTTACCGGCTAATTATTTGTGTAAGATTTCCGTTCATTTTATTTTCAGAATTTCTCTTTTATTTTAGTCAGGTCAGTTAATCAACAAAACCAAAGATGTAAAATGGATGCAATTGTTTTCATATTAGTTGGAAGTGTATGGAAATAAAATAATTACTTACATATACGTAAGGGGATTTCTTGTTAATTTGGCGATGTTTCGCGTTGGCCAATTTGTCTTATCATTGCACTTGCTGAGTGTGTGCTAATATGATAAAAATTTGTTGACTTATGAAATCCTAAATCTTTTGCTGCGATCATTATCGCCATTTTCGGGACGGTTTATGGGTTGATTTGCCCATATTTTACTCTCAAATAATTATTTGTTTTCTCAGTTTTCTATCTTTACTAAACCTTTCAAATGCGTGATTAAATTTAAGGATTACGATCGAGACAACCTGTATATGACAGTATCAGACCCTGACTTACCATTTTCATGTTTTTTATTAAGTTTGGAAGGTAACTTATTTTCATTACCAGAGTTAAAGGAAACTCTTTACCAACTTTCGACGACAACAGTGGTTAAACCTAGAGAGGGACATTTGTTATACAGTAATAAGGACCATGACATCATTATAACTCTTTAGTTTATGATACCGTTGATAGTTTCAGGCATTTATAATGGCCGGAAATAACAATATACTACCATAAACTGTGGAGTATTTAAAGGCAGGATTAAAGTGTATTTTCAATTCTCACTGCCTAGAAAATCAGATTCCATATTTTGCTAAAACTTGTCTTAAACAAACTTACATCATCTGCCTGAGGTCTTATACATAATAGACTTGGCACAGTTCTCTCTTACCATTTATATCATGGTTGAGTACTTTTGTATTTAGCCCTAAATTTTATACAGAAATTACGAAAGCACCAATATTTACTTCGTAGCCTATCCCTACCAAGATTAATTTTTTGTTCACTAGATCATTTATCGGTAACATTCTCCCTATTAGGTCCGTTAAATTTCAATTCTAGGTATCGTGTTCAAGTTTGTATTCAGTTTCAGTTCGCTGAACATAATCGCTTGTAAATTACAGTAAGCTTTAAGGAATCTTACTCAACAAAGCCCTCTTTGTGACGATGGCTTTCGTGATAATGATAAGATATGCCAAAACGTAAATTAACTAAGGGGTAAGGTAACTGCTTCTTATGTTTTGTTATGTTTTGAGACGTTTACAGTTTTATAATACATACATTTTCAGTGTTTGGACCCAGCTAAGTAGTTACTTAATTTTTCCTGTCACATTAGAGGCTTTTTTAGCAAGGAGATAAAATTAAATTAAAGCCAGAAGGTCACTTAGCAGGTCAGAGGTGACACTCTTTGGAAGTGAAAGTGTTATGAAGAGAGTGGTGGGGAAAACACTCAATATCAGGTAGCGAGGTAACTCAGTACAAAAGATAGATAAGTCAGAAAAGTCAAACACTGTCCATAGGGAGAATGTTAATGAGAGATTTAACATTGAGACCTAGTAGTGGGATAGATGGGCGGCGCTTTGTATTCTCCTACACCGGCGTAAACAATTCAACGCAGAGCAGAGCAATCAGGCAGGCAACAATTTTATTAAAATTTGCGACCACATGCTGTTTGTTCTTTTAGTTTGTTAATTTAATCAACGTCTGAGGCAAAATAGCACTGATATTTTTTGATAATCAAAATAAATAAACGAGATTTCTTAAACAAAATATATAATAGTTCTAATGAAGAATATAATATAATAACTCTTTAAACATTACAATATAAGGAGTTCAAATATGCCGCCAGACTGTGCTAAACAATATTCAAGTCTGTTATAAAACTCGACGAGTTTTTTCTAACATCTAAACTGGAAGATACGAGCATGCTGCGTCAAAGTAGGGGAATACGTTCAGCGGCCGTAGAAAACTATGGAAGGGACAATTCTTAGCGTTTTACATGGACAATGAACATTTTCCTTATCTGTATATGAAATCGTTTACATGCCTTTTAGGGCCATAGCTTGATAATGCTCTTCCATTACTCTTTGTCTCCAGCTACTAGTTTCCAAGTTTTAATACTCTTTCCTTTTAGGTCCTCCAGTATTGCGTCACACAACCGTTTTGTTGGTCTACCTTTTCTTCTTTTACCTTCTGTTCTGGAATCGTCCAACCGCAGTTCTTAACCAATCTGCATTCCTCCGTTCTTTCCAGATGCCCCAACCATTGTAATCGCCGCGCCGTCACATACTGAGACATGGAGTGGACGGCTCTCCAAACATCTCGTATTTGAACGTCTTTCCCAAATGTCCTCTAACTTCTACCCTCCAAAATTTCTACGTAATATTTTCCTCTCCAAGATCAACAGATTTTCTTTAATTTTTTTGTTCATAGTTCATGACTCACAATCATGCAGCATCGTGGGTCATTTTAGTCTTGTAGAAAATCTCTTTTGACTCTATTAATCTGTTTGCCTGAGGCCACTTCTCACTTCAAAATCTTGCGATAATTTTTCATTTATTTTGACTGCGCATTTGGTATCATATACATTCATTGTAATTAGTCAAACTATCTTTTTTGGTATTTTAAATTTTCTCAATAACTCAATAAGTTTCATTCTATTCACAGAGTCATAGGCAGCTTTAAAATCTATGAACATCATTTGAGTCGGAATTTCATATTCATCAGTTAAAATCTGTTTTAGCCTATATATATATTTGATCTATTGTGAATCTGCTCTTTCTAAAACCTGCTTGGTATTTGCCAATAATAGTTTCTAAATAGGCTTCTAGTCTTTTCTTTATTATCGTTGCAACAATTTTGTACGATACGCCTTGCAAAGCTATTCCTCTGTAATTACTACATTCTGCTACGTGTTCTTTTTTAAAAATTGTTATCAAGATAACTATGTTCCATTTGTGAGGCATAATTTTATTTTCCCAAATTTCTCCTACTAACTGGAATATCTTTGTTTTTAGAATGACACTTTTATACTTCAAATTTTTTCTGTGATGTTATTTTTCCCCGAACTTTTATTGTTTTTCATTGCGTATAACACATCCTCTATTTCTTTTTCATTTGGTTCTAATACTTCTTCTATAATCGCCTCTTGTTGGTGTTCTTCAAACCCTTTCCTTTCTCCAGTATTTAACAATTCCTCCTCTTTCTAAAGTAAGTGACAAAAAAAAACTATTTCTATTGTAAATTTAATGGTGCGTCCAAATATTTTATTTGAACAAAAAATATTACTATATGGGTCAAAAAGCCTTAGAATGAGAACACCTACTTTTTCATAAAATAGTTCAACAACTATTACCAGAAACATCTGCAGTTTTCCAATAATCTATGGTTCACTACTAACTTTATTAAAATCCAAATTTTATCTTTTTTTTAACTTTAGATAATTTCATTTAGATAAATATTTTTGGAGTTAGCATTAGTTTATTAAATTGCCCGCAACGCAGTCATTGCGGTTGGAATCAAACATTTTAGCGCCATTCAAGGAGATCACCTCTGATAAACTTTGTAAGTCATCGACCCATTGCGAATTGTGAATGGATGCTTTTTATCTGAAACATTATCAACATAGTTATCAGTTCCATAAATTATTGGATTGACTTTTAGAAAAAGTGTGTAGTAGGATGTTTTCAACATTATCTAACTGAAGAGATTACCTATCCTGTCAAATTGTGAGATTTGTGGCATACTGAAATTCTGCCAGTATATTAAGGCCTACTTGATAGTAAGTTACACCTAAGTAAGGCCTATTTGGTAATATGCCTTTTTCACAGTTTTATGAGAAAATTTAAAAATGGTATGTTGTCCAACATGTTGTCCGATAATCTTATCTGTACGAATATCCGTTCTGGAAACCGGAACAGTATAAATGTGCCGTCGTATTTCCGTCATGAGTCAGTTAGTCAGATAGTTCGATAGCCCGATAGTTAAGTGAATCATAACCGTAGTGTTCCGAAATAAGTTTGAAATAAAGTGTTTTCATTTTCTAATTGATAACACGCAACAACTGGAAGAAGTGGGATGGATCCTTGTAATTTCACCTAAGGTGGTGTAGATGTAAAAAGTTGTTGTGATTAGTTAGTACTGGGATGCATTAGAAAAATAAATATTGAGAACATGAAAATACATATGCTGAATAGTTTTTAGGAAACCTCAAGTTTTTTTATAATCGAAGCTATTTAAAGTGACTTGTTGGCTTTATATTTAGTTTATATCTTGTTTAAGATATAAGAAAAATTAGTCAACTTGAACATGATGCTTAACTAAAAAATTAACTGGAGTGTTGTCTACAAAACTAACTTGTTGAAAACTTTTGAGACAGTCACTGGGAGCACTTAGATATAAAGAGAAAGTTTCAAGATATCTAAACACAATTGAAAGATGAATGTATTATATCTGAACTATTATACCACTCGAACATCGACAAAACTTCTCACTTAATGCCTACAACCAATTTAAAGTGACTTATCTACAATTGGGAATCTTCAGACAAAATAATAAGATTTCAACTACATGGAACTTTAATATTTAAGCCGTTTAACTCAACAAAGCTCTTGTAAATGTAAACGCTTTGACAGGAAATGGCTTATTAATAAGTCGCCTTTAAATATTTTTTGTTTAAAACTACCCTTTAAAAGATCCTACAGAAACAAGAAATAACTGTCTTACATACTAAAACAAAACTAACTAACACAAAACTCCGGTTCAAGGACCTGAACAGAAAATTACACTTATTTTTTATTTAATTAGGGGATAAAAAAAATTATGGTTTTTAATTTTTTTACATAATGGCGCTCGAAAATGAGTTTATTTAACATAAAACTGATCTCCTCCGCAAATGAGTCATTTATTGATATGCCATCATGAATTCATTACTGTTAAATTCCTGCAACAACGAGCTTAACTGCACAAAGCATTCAAGCATTAACTAATACAGCGCATACATTTCTGTATTTATTGTTTATATGATCCATGCCTTTTTGAATGTATTATACGTAACAAATAATTATTAAACTTCTTATGAATATTTCATGTGGTTTGTATAAATTGTGTTACAAAATAAATGACTTTATCTGGCAAAATATGTATTTCGAATATACATTTAAATAAAGTAATTAAAGGAAGATAAAGCTGATGCAACTTTACTGTTATAACTCCGGAATTACGTTTTGTTCGATTTATCTATTGGTAATTGGTAATAATTAAGCGACACGTAAATTTCCAACCGAATTAACGTACAAACCTAATTAAATGCTTGAGAATAGCAGTTCGCTTGACAAAATACGTAACTTACATTTGTTGCTAAATAGGGAATCCCCGATATTTTGTCTGAAATTCTTGCCCGAGCTGCGTGAACTGTAGATACCAAACAAATAATCCAACTTCATAAGAACTTTTGACGCCTTCAACATTATTAACGAAATTATACAAGGAAGGTATTTATAGGAAAGAAGTTAGCTTTAGCTAGATATGCCATAAATGAATTCAAGCTATTATCTTACAGTATATCTTTCTACAATTTCCCACAACATATGTATTTAGGTTAATAAGGAAGACAGTCAGGTCAGCTGAAAATCTTTTTTAACATATCGCACTACACACAATCAGTTCGAGAAAAAATCGAAACGATAAGCTTTATGTAAGAATGTAGGCAATATTCATTTATTTATTTACCAATATCAAATAAAAATGGCTTCTTGCGGCTTCCTGCGCTGACCAGGCCACTAAGGAATGGTTGGAGCGGACTCTCACAGGAAACACTACCTTGACTAATACGAAACTTACCATCGTGGATGCAAGAGACGTACTAAAACCAACAAGAGTCTTGGAGTGGATTCCGGAACCAAAAATGAAACCAAAAACGATCTTCAAGATGCTAGGGCACCAAAATCCTGGACTTCATACCCACACGTGGACGGTATTGGACAGAAAGAACAACAGCAAAGGGCAACTAATTCTCCTCATGAACGAAAGTTTATGGGAGAAAATTCAGGAACTACAATGAAGACCGCACTTTAACCTTTCTAAGGTGGTTTTCAGGTTGATGAAGAGGAAGAAGACAGGGGAACAAGAGAAACCTGAAGAGGTGGAGATTGATAAAGAAGGAGCTGAAAATGAACCCACAGCATCAACCTCGACAGGCGTAACTCCCCAAAATTAAGATAGGTAAATTCAAAGCACTACAGATAAATCTATCACTGCAAGGCAGCTACATTTGCCCTACAGAGATATGTACGTATAAACAAAATAGATGTTATACTGATACAGAAATCATGGGTTTCTAGGGACCAGACCAGAGATCTGCGGTTGGGAGGTGACTGAAGTTTAATCAGCTCGTTATTGGACCATCCACGAGCTTGCGTACTAACAAAGAGAAAAATTCCAGTACTGCCTCTGTGGAAACTCACTACGAGGAACCTTATGATTGTAAAGATGACAACAAACATGGAAGGACAAAAACGAGACCTTGTGATGGGATCAGCCTATTTTCCATATTATCAACCAGGACAACCATCCACAGTAGTGGTTAGAACATTAATCCTACTTGACTGCTTGCTAACAGAGCGGCAAAATAGGTAATAAAGCAACTACTAAGGAAAGAACACAGCATTACTGGATGACTGTCAATGGTCTGAGGCAATCGCGGATGTTCTTTGACGGACCATCAGAAAAGAGAGCCAGAAAACTATTACAGTTAAGCAAAAATCAGCTCAGGTGGACAGTTGGACTATTTACGGGACACTGTCCCTAATGAAACATCTTACAACACTTGGTGTAAAAGAAAATTCTCCTTGTAGACTGTGTGGAGAGGAAGAAGAAACTCCTTTACACACATTATGTAAATGTCCGGCTCTGGCAAGCGATAGACATTTCAGCTTTGAAAATGCTCTGACTGAACCAAGGACAATAGTGGAAACAGCCATAAAGGAGGCTCTGAAATTTTTCAAAAGAACGCACCTATTATGAAATAATTGTGAAGGGCACAATAAGCGAAAGTTTCAGTGCGGCAGGGTTAACCGACCCTTTAAGAAATAATAATAATAATAAAACTAATGCAAATAGAATGCAAACCTAGACTACAAATTCATGCAGCCCTCCAGGCATGTATAGTGAATCATAGGTAGCTGAACTGCCAACAGTTGAAACACTGCCACCTAGCGAAACGGTTGCTCTCTAGGAAAGTTCCCAGAAGACAAGGATTCTAATGCACAGACCAATAGGTTTGAACATTTATTAGATTCGAATTTTGGAAACCAAATATGGGTTTCGATCTTGTGAGATCTCGTCAGTTTGGTATATCCAACTCGAATGCTAACAAATGTTCCGACAAGTAAGTACTAATACATTCACAGACGTCAAGCGAGTGACTTTTAATACTACCACCTATTGGTCCATAGGTACCTGGACTACCAACAGTTGAAACACTGCCACCTAGCGAAATAGTTACCTATGATTCACTATACACGCCTGGCGCCTGTAACACAAACCTTACAAGTCCTACAATTGTAAGAAATTATTCTACACTTGTAGTTATTCCTTAACACAACGCAACTTGTTACTGTCAATGCGGCGCCAGTAATTACGGGAAAAATATCACACATATAAAGAGATTTTGCAGCACAAAGCTAGCACTTCTTCTACTTTTATGTTACTGCATACATTTAAAAGTGTTGATTTATCTATTTTAGAGTTATTTTTCTCCAAAATTTAGGCAGATGCCATTCCATTTGGGATTACTAATTTTTGGAGACATCTCGATACTTTAGATTGGGCCGTCGTCGTGTATCGTATTTATTGTTAAATATAGTTTATAAATTATTATGGCTAGATATGTATAAATCGGTATAAATACCGTTTAATATTTAGGCAATGTGAATACGACGAATAAATAATTTCAAAGCAAAAAACAATCTTGCCAAAATTGTTAACGGCTCTCCTTGTGATAAACAAAATCGCTATCTTGACAGACTAGGCACGAAATAAATAATATTTTACTTATTTTGTGGCCTAATAATATTAATGGGCATTTGCTTTTATAAAAATAAAGAACTCAGAGCTCTCCAACGCTTTTGCCGGCGCTCTCAACGTGCTTCTGCTGCATTGTTTTCTTATAGATTAGCTCATACATTTGTATCATAGTACCTATACGTACAAATCCTACATAATTCGTTAACACAACGCAATTCGCTACAATTGTAGAAACTCCGCGATTCTTTACATATGTAGCCTACACATGCAACAAGTTATATCATCGGGAAAGCGAGCTTCGCAGATTTATTTTTCTTCTTTAGAGAAAATAAATGTTTATTCTGAAAATCATGTCTAGATATTAAACAATTATTACTGTTTTATTATTTCCAGAAAAACGATTTAGGTATCATTTTCGTGATCAAATTTAATCAAAATGTGAGTGATATTTTTTATGATCATCCTTAATTATTAGTAAGGTTTATACTTTTATAATAATACAATAAATGATTTTAGTTAGGTTTTTTAATTTTTTTATCTTTTCAATTCAGGATCAGATTTTGCCTAGGAGTAATAATGTTATTTATATCAAGCAAAATTTATTGGTCGCAAACGAGACTGATGTTTACGCTAATGGTTTCGGGCTGCAAAATCAGACAGGCGATTACGGCGCAAATTAGATATGTCCATAAATATGCGTGCACAGGATAAACTTTTTTAAACAGTGTAAGAGAAGTTTTTTTTTATATATTTCAATTTTTAATTTATAAGTATTTCTTCCCTATTGTTCCCTTTCGATTTATATACTGCTGACGAGCTCAAATGAGGGCGAAACATCGATGTCCAGTGCTACAAACTTTTTTTATATTTTTTATATTTTCATAATTTATAAAACAATTTTTTTTTCATATCTAAGTTTGGTCTTCTATATTTTATTTTTTTCCTATTCTATGTAAAATAAACTAACCAATTTTTGTCAACTGACATGAGGTGACGTTTTCAATAAATTTAGCTATCACGTAGTCATATTTCAAATAAGGTTTTAGAATATTGTCAACATTCACTAATAAAAATTTAAATATTTTCAAACTGGGTCGCAGAAATGTTAAATAAAATTAAAAAACATGTTTATGAAATAAGTTCCTGTTTTGAAAAAAAGCAGTAGCTTACCATTTATTTTGTTAAAAATGGCCATGCTAGTGCGGACGCCACTGATGATAGTAGAACATATATTTTCCTTTCGAAAACTATTTCTTTATGCCTAGTAAAAAAATTCAGAATATTCCGATAATTTGAGTTTAGCCCAATGTTTGTAATCTCACGCTAACCTTTCCTTGCCTCTAATCAAACATACAAACATATTATTAAAAAGCTGTTTCAAAGATCAAAAAAACCGTTCCTGACGAAGCATCCTACGATAGAGGTCGAAACGTCAATCACTTTATATTGTTTTCCAATAAATCTTGTGCGGACAAAGAAATGTTTTAATCAGTTAATTGCAAAAAATATATAATATCCTTAAAAAATGCTGATTTTGAATGTTTATCAAAATGATATCCATTTATATCGTCTTTCAGGCCCAAAAAACTGCTAGTTGTCAAGTTTTATTGAAATCAACAATGCCGTTTGGGAGATAAAATAATTATGCCTGAAGGATCAAGATGGCCCTGAAAAATAGTGATCCCAAATTTTTACCAAAAAGCCAAGTGCCTATATTATCTTTTTAAAGCAAAAATAACCCATATACTAAATTTCATTGAAATCTTTAAAGCCGTTTTGGAGAAAAGTACTATTTACCTAAGGTTGAAGACTTGTAGAACACTACCTACACTTGTAGAATATACTGCAAAATATGCATACAAGTGAAGGCGTTGTGTTACAGAATCCGTTTACATATGTGATATTTCTTCTGTAATTACTGACGCCGCACATGTAATTACAAGTTGAGTAGTGTTACAGAATGAATACAAGTATAGATAATTTCCTATAGTTTTGTACGAGTTGTACAATTTGCATTACGTTCCGCAGCTCCTCCGATGATTTTAGGATATTTTGTACAAATATCATTAATTCAAGCAAAGTAAACATGACGAATAATTTCAAACTTCGAAACAAAAAACGAACTTATTGTTAGTGAAGGTGCCAGTGACTGTCCTTGTGATAAATAAAATAGTTGCTTTTGACTCTCTAGAATAATAGACATTTGTTTTTATAGTTTTATAGTACAAAAATAAGGAACTGAGGGTTCCCAATATTTTTGCCAGCACATACGTGCATGGATGGTATTGTTTTCTTTATCATATATTTGTCTCGTATCATATTACGAGACAAGGTTCATGGAATTTCTACAAGCGTAGCAATTTGCGTTGTGTTAACCGAATTATGTAGGAATTGTAGGTACAGGCAAATTGCTTGTAACTTGTAGACTTGTTACAATTGTAAGTTTGTGTTACGGGCCCTCTGGAGGGCTGCATGAATTAGTAGTCTAGGTTGCATTCTACTTGCATACGACATTGTTGGTGATGGCCATAGTTTCTCTATGGACCAATAGGTGGTAGTACTAAAAGTCACTCGCTTGACGTCTGTAAATGTATTAGTCACGGGGGTTCTACTTTGGCACGAAATTCAAATATACTGTTTGTAGCGCCCTCCCACTCAGTAACCGGAACTACCACCCATTTATACATATATATGTAAATTAAATATATGTGTATAGTTCCTAAATTTATGTGCAGTGGCGCCTGAGAACGTAAACAAATTTAACTGTCATTGGATTTGGATGGAATGGAGGACTAGAACATCAGTCATCTTCGAGCAAAATTTTAAATAGTGTTGAAAATAAGGTAAGTGATCTTTGCGAGGATTACTGGTAAGTAGAAAAATTTATTTATTTGTGGAAGTGAAGGATCGAAATGACATTCCCCGACTTCGGGAAAAAAACTGCTGAATCCCAAGCTGCCGGACTGTTTACAGAAATGGCGACTATAACAATAAACAGTTTTGTGATTACCAAAAGCAAAAATAAGAAAAAGGTAAACTTTAAAAATAAGATTTAATGTAATCCGAATATACACTTTTTGCACATTAACAAAGTTAATGATGCTAAAATTCACTTTAAACGTTTTGTAAAATATCTGTAAGAATTTGTCGGATCGTTTGCTTAATAATATGTCAGAGAATATTATATATGATACTTTCTTTCTACTTTACAGTGAAAATACAGTGATTAATACATGTATCCAAAATATCTTATTACTGCTCGAACAAATGCATCCAGATATTTAAAAAAATGTTAGAAATTTTATTGTATGAAGCATACATGGACCTCGTTAACATTAAAAGCTACTTTTTTTCTTATTATTATCTTTAATGATTAGATATTCAACCAAGGGATTCAAGATATTTCATTTGAAAAAAAAAGGATTGAGGTTTTTTCTGACCTCCTGTAGTGAGCAAAAAGCAAAAACGACTAAAATGTTGCAATCTTTTAAGCAAAAATCGATCTGTTTCGGCAGGCACACCCCCTCGTAGTAAGAAAATTGTACCCTGTGTGAAACTTTCAACAAAAATCAACCAGAAATTATGTGAAAAAACTTTTCGCTGCTTTACTTGATTTATTTTAGTTAAATTCACTATCCAGTATATTATAAATCATCTGTATCAATATTTAACTTCTAGAGAAATATTAAAGCAGTTGAACTGATAAATATATTTTTAAATTATTACAAATCTTTAAATATGAACTTATATACATGTATGAATATACATATTTAATAAAAATATTTAATGTTAAAATGGCAGTTTATTTCTTTACACCTCATACTTGAAATTGTTTTGAAATTTCCATTCACGTTGGTCACTTTTGTTTAATCTTTAAAAACAGTAGTGCAATCCAACTGAATGGACATTTCAAAACAGTTTAAAATTAATTTTGGATTTAAATTTGAATTTAAATTTATAAGTCGGTAATGCAGGGTAATGCAACGTGGCTACAGTCGATAATACAGGTTTCTAATTTTATGGCAATAGTTCCGGTCCCTGCGTGGGATGGCCGTTTTCAAAATAAAAAGCACAAAGTTGTCACTCTTAACCTTTCTCTATGGTATTAGTACTTACTTGTCAGAACATTTATTAATATTCGAGTAGGATATACCAAACTTACGAGATCTAACAAGATGGAAACCGGTATTTGGTTTCCAAACTTCGAATCTAATAAATGTTCAAACCTATTGGTCTGTGCATTAGAATTAAACTAATATCAAACTAACGTCTAATTCTTAGCTTGGACATGATGGAGATTGAAGGAAAACACGTTTAAATGAGCATCAATACTGAAAATGGCTTCTTCGGAAGCAAATTCAAATTCTATTTCGAGCTAACGTTTTCAAATTATCTAAATGCTCGATACTTTATGTCGATAGTCTTAGATAAAAAAGTTTTTTACTCAGATAACTTGAAATCTATAAAAATGTAAAACAAACTTTTTTTTTGTAATATTTACTGTTTAGACAATACTTACTACAAATTAAGTTTTATGACATGATACCTTAAATAAAATTGTAAGCATTTGACAAAAAATAGTTTAAACATATCCAACAGAATACTTTAACCTTTAGTGAAAGTTTCAACAAATTTTTTATCAGATTTCATCAAAATCGGCTCAAGAACTAAACCATCAAAAGCTAATAAGCAGACACTCAGCAAACATACTCACGTATTCAAACTTCGATTAACAAGGATTATTATAACACGAGTATTTATTATATGATACCACAAACATAAAAATCACTGTAAAAGGGATGAATATTTTGATATACTACAACACAAAATTTTCGTAATAGGATTTAAGTGTAAATTTTCATGAAGCTAAAAGAACGTGAAAACCTTATGTGACGCAGTGCCCCTAATTAATTTATTTACCAGAGCTTGTCATATATGCTATTCTCCGCTCTAGCTCTAATGAATTTTGCCGTCAAATGTGGTTATAGTGTTCGTTTCCTGGCACAATTATAAGATACTTTATTAAAATAATGTCGATGTTAAAATGCATAGGAGGTGGACACGTAATATACGTCTGAAATAATGTAGGTTTTTAAAAAGTAAAAATCATAACGTAATATGCTGCGGAATGGACATTTTATTAAATAACTAGCTAATTTTGAATATATTTGAACTAGTAAAATAATCTGCTGAAAATATATGAAGTTAACATTTTCAAAACTTGTTATAAATATATGTTTTGAGTAAGAATCTAACGAATGTTGGTTTTCCCATATTCGCGAATGCAAATGCGAATGCAAATGTTGGCTTTTTGACTGGCACTTAGAAAATTCTGTAAGAAAAATCAAAATTTTTAAAATAGATCAAATTTGGAGAAAAAAACCTAGTTTCTAAAAATATGTCTCTTACAATTTTTATTTTCATTTAAATTTTGACATAATCTCAGATTTTAAAAGAAATATTTCTCTCTTAATTTCGTGAAATACTATTCTAAAATTTGTTATGATTTTAGCAAAATTCTCGAAACATAAAACATTTAGTCGAAACTTCAAGAATAGAAAAAAATTTGAGAAACAGGTTAAAATATCCGGACAGTCGAAATTTCAAAAAAAAAATCGAAATTTCTGTGAAATATTTGCAACTATTGTGACTGTGATTATATCGACATAACCTGGTTAAAATTTTAATGTAAGATTTTAGCAAAACGAGTGCACAAATAACATAAAAATCTATTCATTGGTGACCTCGTCCGAAACTTTGCATTTATATTCTTAAAGACTCTCCAATAAACAAAGTTCAACAAAGATTTTACGAAAAATATCGAAATTTTTAAAATAATGTTGAAGTAAGGAGCACAAGAAAAATTGAAAATTTTGAAGAAAGTTTGGGTTTTAGGAAAAAAGCAATTTTTAATTCTGCACTGAAAATTCTGCAAAAAAATTTAATTTATCAGAAAGAAGCTTATAGAATCATTTTATGTGGAAATTTTAAACCTAAATTCACACTTTTTAGGATGTCTAAGAAATTTGAAGTTTACACTTGAAATTTAGACAACAATGGGAGTTTGAGAAAAAATCAAAATTTGTTATCAATGATTTCTTTTATCATGTCTAAAATCAAAATTTTTGAAAAAAGTAAAACTTCTAACTTTTTTCCACTTTCGAGTTCAAGTTTTAGCTCAGCCTTGTGACAAAAAAAACAAACAATTTATATAGTAAAAAAAAATATGGCTTTGACTGGAAATAAGCACCAAAAGCTGAAAAAAAACAATAAATGATGTTAATTTACATCAACGTCATGAGGGATCGCAAATACGTAAATGGGGAGGTAAACAATTAAATATTTACTGAATCATCAATAACATAATTCATCATATTGTTGAGCTGACAATGGTAATTATTCTAAAAGACAAAGGGCCTTAAATAAAGCTTGTTAAATGCGTTGGCTATGTGTACTTTTCGGAATAAAAGTTTTAGAAACGTTGCTACATGTAGCGCTTGATATTTCAGATGTTAAACGAAACCACAGCCGTTCAGACTACACATGTTTCGAAAATTAACTTCTACTACTAATTCTCCTTGTCGGAGCTCTTTGGGCTTGCTTCTCCTCCATTCCTATACTTTCATAAGGAAAGTCCCCGTTAAGATTCATTCTTCAACTTAAATAGTGTGTTAATGACAGCCAACTGGTCCCAAATCTGGCGCATCCGCCAAATATCTTGAACGTGGTTACAAAATTGGGCCAAGAGAATCCTTATTTTAAATGAAGCCTAAAATATAATAACACAGTGATGTGCGACTTCTTTTGAAAATGCACTATATTCAATTGACCAAAATAGTGTAGCAGAATCAGCTTGGAAGCAAAGCTTAAGTTTAATCAGTACGTAAAAAGCCCCTTACATTGGAAATAAAGGCGACAAAATTTGTTGCTTTTGATTAATACTGAAAATCACGATCTTTCTTTACAAAGTAAATTCACTGAGAGAGCTAAATCTATAGAGAACTTAATAATACAAATTTTCTTAAATATTATTCATATCGATAATAGCTGAAAAGTAGAATAAATCAGAACTGCTTGCAGCTTATTTTTCTCTCTTGTGAACTAAGGTGTTTACTAGAGATTTCTGTTCTGAGTTAAAAGAATGTCAACGAAATAGTTTCTCCGGAAACTAGAAATTGCAATATCCTGGATATTTGAAGTTCTTGTGTTGCTTTGAGTAGATTAAACTTTACAAATTTATTCAAGGAGATGGCCATCTGAAACATTCCTTTCAGTTGGACCTCAATTTTCGAAATTGATCCTATCGGAATAGATGCATGCAGTGGGAATTCTGTATATTTAATTCAAGGGCACTTTGCTACTCTTCCAGCGAAATTTGTGCACATGTAAGTGATGAATACTGGGATTCGCTAAATAAGAAATGCGAAAGTTTTAAATCAAATTGAATGGAAAACTGTCTTCTAAATACACTTGAACACATGGGATTGTTATAGTACTGTCGATTAAATTGCGAATATCGTTACTTCTATAAAGTGGTTTAGAGAAAGTTATTATAAAAAATATTACTCAAAGATGTTATTTTTTGTAATAATTTAAAAACTATTAAAAATAGCTTCCATATAAATTGGTATCATTCTTAAGCTAGTAATATGTTTGTTTCAATAGAGTAGTAATATACTGAGTATTCCATTTTAAATATATCACCTATGGATTAAATACATGGAAACAGTTGTAAGACCCATTGGCCAATATCGACTATAAAATAAGATATAAAAAATAAGTTTACATTTCTTTGGGAATAAACATCAAAACATCTTGTTTCGAATTTTTTTTTGGAGAAGATTGACTTGGCAGCAAAATACTTAAAATCAATAAACTTGGCACCGTTGTATTATAGGTGAAAACATCTATCAAAAGTAATAATAATATATAAAAAATGCAGTTGTGTATTTTCAAAAGAAACTAACAGTAAGTTTTATATATCATAAGCAATATCTGTAAGAAGAGAGGAAAAAAGAATAAAAATATATTGAAATCAAATCGAAAGAAAGAGATGAGCAATAAAGAAGGTCCTTAAATACATTTTTTCTATTCTAATATTGGAAATAAATTATTTTTTATAAGAGTAATTTCGCTTTTAAATATTTTTAGACGCTTTGTACTTTAAATCAATCTCTTATTTAATACAAGGATGATTTTCTTCTACATATATCCAGATAATTCGAGCTCTGTTTTTAGGTTCTTGACCCAAGTGATTTCCTTTAACATGAAACGTCTAATACTTCGCTGAATATTTTAAGAGCATTTATAAGAAATTATTGGATTTAGTCGGAAAATTGATTCGGTCTAAACTCATCACAAGCATATTGAAATCTAAACGAGTCGTTTTATATTACGATGAAAATCCACATTCACGTCACGACAGTGAACAGGAATTTTAAATAACTTCCCCTTTTATACCTCAGATTATCGAATGAAATGATTAATTTAAAAAATGTTACGTAATAAACCTTTGAGCGAAGACAAACGATAAAACTTTATGCTAGTTAAAGAACTTTTTATAAAACTATATGGCGAAAACGAGAAAATAAGAAGTCCTGGTTCGGTTAGAGATTTAAAAACTTTAAAACAAAAGCAGCTTTTTTTGCTTTTAAACTGGGAAGCCAACGAAAACTAACAATGCAATTTGTTGTATATGTCGATGTCAGAGCTTGGCTAGCAGTGTTTTATCGTCAATGTTTTGCAGAATATTTTTGTTGTAATTGGGGTAAAAACTTGGCTCGTGGAAAGTTAGTGGGTGTTTCTAATTTTAAAGCAACAGAGGAAAAATGAATAAAAATGCGGTTCTTGGAAACGGAAGCTCCCAGAAAATGCGACTTTATTAATTTGCATCGTTCAAGAGTCCTGGAAGCACAGTTGTAAATATTTCCGCATTTGCACTTTTCCCAATAATGCTTATTTCGTGTACTTTTGCTTATTTTATTTCCAGTTGCAACTACTTTTATGAAGCTTCTGAGAACTACTAAATAATCTTAAGAATTTGTTTTTCTCTTCCATGGAAATTACTGAAATTCGGGATTGAGATTTAAATAACGTCTAACAGGGATTTGGCGAAAGGAGAGCTAGGCCACCAAAAATCAAGTTTCTTTTTCTTAAAAACACCCAAACATTATCAAAATTTAAAATTTCAGACAAAAAACTTGAAACTTGAAATAATTCAACTTAAATCTTCAACATTTCAGGAACAATTCGAGAGTTGTTAAAAGTTACTTGAAAGTAAAAATTCTAGAAGAAGAGGATGTTAGAAATTTTGAAAGAAAATATCAAAACTTCAAGACAGAATTAGTAATATTTAAAATTATTTTCTAAAAATTTAGTTTAAAGGCAAAACCGTAAAAACAAAGGGTAATAATTTGACTTTAAAACCAAAAATCGAAAAATCTAAATCTCCAGAAAAAAAACCTTAAATTTGTGTTTGAAATGTTGAAATAAATTGAGACATTTTGATTTTAAGTTAAAAATGGATAGAAGAAAGTCAAAGTTTTACGAATAAGTCAAAATTTAAAGTGAACGTTTCGAAAATAATGAGAAAATAAAAGAGATTAGTTTTAAGTATGATAACTTTAAATTATGGAAAAAAAGTAAAATTTTAAGTTTAAAGTCATGATTTAAAAACAAATCAAGTTTTGACTAAACCTAGAATTTTAGCAAATTTTCGAAAGGAAACTCAAAATTTCGGGAAAAAATCGAAACTTTAAAAAATTTAAAATCTTTTGAAAAGTTCAAGTTTGAACTTTATTAAAAAGTCAAAGACTAGATTGAAATTGAACGTCGAAAATATAAAATTAAAGTCAACATTTCGAAAATAGAAAAATCCTAGAAAGGTAAATTTTGGGTATAACGTTTAAATCTTCAGGAAAATATTTAAAATGTATAAGTTTAAGTTTAAACTCAGAATTTTAAGAAAAAAAAACAAAATGTCGACAGAATATGAAATTTCTAGCAAATTTTCAAGCTAAAACTCGAAATGTCAAGAAAAAACTATAACTCTCGAAAAAACCAAATCTTGTTGAAAAGTCGACGTTTTGAGTTTAAGTAAAATGTCAAAGATTAAAATGGAGTTGAAAATTCATAAACTTAGCAAAAAAGAAATTTATTAAATTTAAAGTCATAATTTTAAAAAGAAAATCAATCTTTCTTAGAAATGAAAAGTCCAAATTTTAATTAATCAAGTAAGAAATAAATAAGTAAATTATAATATTGAAAATAAAAACTAAAAATTGTGAGAAAAATTTCAATGTTAATATTTGACAAAATTTAAGAAAGTCAAGCTTAAAGTTAACATTTTCTTGGAAAAACTAAAAGTAAAACGTTTAAATTGAAAATTTAAGAAAAAATAACAAGTCTAGGGAGGATAATATAATATTAAAAATTTTAAAAATTTCAAATGTACAATCCTCAGAAAAAAGTTAAAATTTTCAAGAGCAAATTTGAGTTCCAAATAATAGTTTTAAAGAAGACGGTAACTGTTAAAGATGTAAATTCAAAATCAGGTGAAAAAATTTAAAATTTGAAGGGCAACAAAAAATTTATAAAAAAATCTAGTTGCAATTAAAAATTTCTGCTGAGGAAATCTAAATGTTAAATGTTTCAGTTAAAATTTTATAGAAAATAAAAATACTCATGGTTCTAAGTTAACATTTTAAAAATAAAGTAAGTTTTAATTTTGAAATTTTAAACAAAGTATAATTTTGAAATTTAAATGGAAATTTTGAAAAAAAAAAGTAAGCTCCAGAAAAAAAACAGTTTTAGGTTTTAAATCAAAAAGGTAGAAGAAAGTAAAACACTGCAACTGTAAACTTAAAGTTTTAAAAACAAATATAAACTTGAAATTCATAAAAAAAGTTTGAGTTTAATCTCGCAGAAAAAATGATCGAAATTTTGAAAAAAGGTGCCAAATTTGGAGAACAAAATTAAACCATTTTGTCGAGGTTAGTTTGAAAATGAAAAAAAGTATTATTAAATTGAGACTTAAGGTAAATTTTTGGTAACATTTTGAAAATAATATGAGAATTTGTTGAAAAAAATAAAATAAAATCGACATATTAAGCACATTTAACGTCGAAATTTTGAAAATAATAGAAACTTCGACAAAAAAAAGGTCAATTATTCATTTAATTATCCAGTTGAAATATAATAAAAACCCCACTTTTGAAAAAATTGAATCTCATGAGAAATTTGGGCAAAAGACTTACTTAAAAAAAAATAAACTGAGCTATGATATCGCAATTGTATACAAAAAAAGTAAAAATTACAAATTTAAACTTAAAATTTTGGAAAAAAATTAGAATTCTTGGCAAAGGAAGTGAAAATATTAGCAAATTTTTAGGTTGAAACCTGAAAAAAAAAAGTAGAAATTTTGGACAAAAAAAATTAAAATTTTTTAAGAAGGAAGAAATTTTTAGTTTAGGTCGAAGGTCAAAGAAAAAAGTAGAAATTAAAAATGTAAACTCAAAATTACATCAAAAAGCTAAATCTTGAGATTAAACTTGACAAATCAAATAATAGATTGAGAAGGGAAAAATTCCAGATTTTCAGAAAAGTCGGAATTGATAGAACATTTTTAATTCGATTCTTAAAATTTTAAAAAGAAAATTAAAAAAAAGTCAAAATTCTAAGTTTTAAATTCAAAATTAAGAAATAAAACCAGTAAATATTAGCTTTTCAGTGAGAAGTTGATAGAATTAAAAACGAAATTTTAAAAAATAAGCATCATTATCTGGAAAAATTATGATTTTTAGTTTGTACTTAATATTCTTACAATAAAAAAAGTGTCAGTTTATTTTTAAGATTTTGAGAAAAAATCCATTAATTATGTATAATTTTTAAATTAATTTAGGGAATAAATTTTTCCTCCAAATTGTATTATTGTTTTCGACATTAAAAGGACATTTTTAGTAAATTTTGAATTTATTTATTAGAGTAGTATAAATCTGAACCTTTAAAACTAAAATTTTAAAAAATAAATCCAAAACCAAGTTCCGGTTATGATTCTTAAGTTTTAATTTAAAAAAAATCTCTAGAAAAAATCAAATTAAAAAAATGGGAAACAATTTGAGGAAAAAAAGTAAAAATTATAGGTTCAAATTGAAAAAACGTCATTGGCTATGAGTTATTTACGACATGCTCAAATTACCGTAAAGAATTAAAAACATCACAACACGATGTTTTTTTTCTTCGTTGACTTTGTCCACTTAATCTCAGGAAGTTGAGAAAAAATGTTTATAGCCAGAATTTTAATAAAAATATTAAATATTTTTCCAGAATTTCGACTTCTTGGCAAGTTTTAAATTTTTAAACAATTTCGATCCGTTCTTCAAATTTTCGATACCTTGCTAATTTCGAACTTTTTGCGAAATTTTAATAATTTCTGAAAATTTCAACTTTATTAAAAAAGTCAAGTTTTTCAGAGGTTAGATTTTTCAAAATTTCATTTTAAATTTAAAATTAATTCAAAATATCGACTTATTTTTAAAAGTTGGATTACAAAGTGTCAATTTTTTCAAAATGTTCTAGGAGTTTCGACTTTGTCGAATATTTTGACTTTTTTTTAGAAATTTAACGTTTTTCGAAAATGGTCTGCTTAAACTCTTGACATTTTTAAAAATTCATTATTTTTTAAAATTTCTACTGTTTTTCAATATGTTTTTTTTTCATAACTATTAAACATTATTTACTATTAAAGCAGCAACAGATATTAGGAATTCCATGACGTTTCAGTCTTAGCAAATATTTATCGAAACATCGTGGAATTTTTAATATCTGTTGCTGCTTTAATTGTTAATAAAGTTTAATAGTTATGAATATTGAAGAATTCCACAAAGCAAGTTGGAAATGTGAATTAACTTTTTTTAATAGCATTTTTTTACAGCATATTTGTCATTGAAAAAATTAATATTAAGCCGCCAATAAAAAGAGAAGCTTGAACTAAAAGTTGACCCTTTTTGGTCGGCCTAACAGGTCGATGTTCGATTGGAAGCATATATTATGTTATTATTTTTCACAACTTCCACATTTATTTTTTCTGAACAAAGAAGAACGTCGATAATTTGTAATATAAACTGTCCATATTATAACATACTTTACCTCGAGGACACTAAACAAAATACATTATTTCATGTAAGATAAATCTTTTCAACCTATAACTTGGTTTTGTTTATTTATACATAAGTCAAGGGTTTAATACTTACTGGCGACAAATCGATTGAAAGCCGTAGCTGCATAAAACCCATGGGAAATTAAATGACAAATAGTGAGACCGTAGAAATGAGAAAGGGGTTATTTAGGTTACTGGAAATAAAAGATCCTAGGCGTATAATTATTATCAAGAGGAAAACAATAACTGTACACAAAACTGATTTGAGAAATTCTTTCGGTTTTATTTAAGTAACTTTAGTAGCTTGGCTCAAATAAACGGCTAGAAAGAATTCTAGTTTTATTAAGATGTTTCTCGCTTACATGATGCTCTGATAAAGTAATAAAAATGATCGATGGTCTTTCAAGGAGCTTTGATTTCAATTTTTCTCGGAAGTGATTGTATATAGCATCGTGTTTTTATGATAAATCCTAGCCGAAGTAACTACCTTTACTAGTAATTAAAATATGTGCGCCATATTTAAACTTTCATGTATAATACGTCAAGTTAGAAGAAATAGATAAAAACAGATAATACCTATTGTTGCTTCTTACCAAATTTAAGAAATAGATCTAACAGAACAGTCCATCGCTAATAGCGCCAAATGTAAACATCACGCAAATTACTCCCCATACATCATTTTTTATTTTTCAAAATGTTTGTATAACAGCGTAATAAAATATGTTGGGTTGCGTATTTCCGCTGGTATTGCGAATCGAGTAGCACAACAAAAAAAGTTTTATGTCACGTCAAATATTCACAACACCGCGCCGCGCCATACGCTCAATAAAACCCGACAAATTTAGGTAGGCATAATAATGCCAATTGCCGAGAAAACTCCTTTTTACGCGAAACATTTCTCTTAAACACAATTCGGTTATGACCTTGTAGGGAACAGGAAAACTTGCTGTATTATTACAGAAAAACGACCCAAGTTTTAATGGAATGGTTAGGGAATCTTTCGACACTTTTTATTGGGCCACATATCGAACAGTAAACACAAAACGACATTATTCCTGTGGTGAAGCTAATATTTCGGGACACAACAGGCTAAAGTAATGAAAAATATTGCTTTGTTACATATTGTTACGCAGTTACCGGTTCAATAATCAAACACCATTTTTGTATTTAACACCGAAACTTATTCGTGTATCGCCAAATATCTAAATAACTATTTTAGAGGCAATGTGCCCTCTATTTAGATAGGTCACCCATTTCCGAATATTAGGACTACTATAGAAGCTCTAGGAATGCACATCTTATGTATGAAGCCATTTAAGATAGCTCTGCACTAACAGATTCCTATCTATTTGTTCTCAGTTGGTTGGGATATCTTTAGTAACTATTACTGTTTTCGAAGTGTGTGAGTTCAACAATAACCTCCTATTTTTTCTTCATCAGGTGCAGTTTTTTTTGCAAAATGCAAAGTATTTGATATGAAAATGCATAGCACTAATGACAAATCACCTATGTCACTAAATGAATGTCCTTAATCAATATTTGTTATAATGAAAGAAGCAATATATTCTTGATACTTTAAACTTGATACTTGATACTTTAAACCAGCTCTCTATTTTTATTTTCTGTTTCCTGCTTAAGCATTCAGCAGTAGTGCTAGCCGAAAAGCAAATTGACAGTCTTACTTTTATTGGCAATCTTAGGCTCTCGATATAATGCAGATCTTGGTTAAATCTTTCACCCTGCTCTTTACTGAATGTTTCCAATTTTTGGGCAAAATAGTCAATAAGGGAGAAAATGAACTTCTAAGCTCATCTTACATCTTTTAGAGTTGTACGCGACCAGCATATGTCGTACGATTGTTTTGTGTTCAGGATCTTTAGTATTATCTAAAAAATGAAACCCTCGTATTTAAAATGATCTCACGCTTATAGTAGTATAATCCTTTCGTTAAGATATTTTTTGGGAACTTGGAACACAGATACATTTGTGAAACGTACGTTGGTAGTCATTAAACAAACTGCCTCAGAAGCTCCAGTTTAATGTGGAGAAGAGGTAAAAATATCTCTTCAGAGATGATCCGGAGACTTATTAACTGTCCGAATGGTTCCAGGTCCTTTTGGGGATTTGCAAAATCGATTGGAAAGAATTTTAAATCTTCATTTTTTCACCTTTACTTGATAACAATAACAATATTGCGACTACTTCCAAGGAAAAGGCTGATATGCTAGCCTTAATGTTTGCTGAAAATTATAATCTTGATTCTCGAAATGCAGAATCTCGTATTTTTCCTAAGGGTGGCACTTTAATACCAGAAATTGTTTTTAGACATCGCTGAATTAGGAACATTCTCCTCGAGCTCAACACCTCAAAAGCTTCTGGCCTTGAAGGCATCCCGGCTATTGTTCTTAAGAAGTGCCCCCCAGAGTTGACTCCTGTTGTAAGCAAATTGTTCATACTCTCTTGCAACACAGGTGTATCCTCTAACATCTGTAAATCTGCTAGGGAGCAGTCTGTTCCTAAAAAGGAAAAAAGGAATCTGGCTAACAACTACTGCTATATCATTTTTACCCGTTATATCTAAAGTGATGGAAAAGGGTATCAACATCGAGATTCTCTAATATCTGGAGAAGAATAGAATCATCTTGGACAGGCAATACGGTTTTGCAGGGATGTATCAGGGGATTTGCCCTGCCTCCTACTCTGTTTCTTTTACACGTAAACGATCTCTTAGCTTCAACTTTCAATCTTATCTGCAGCTGCGAACATAGTAGCCTTGTGTCATCTTTTTTCTCCAACAAACCATTAGCCGTGTTGCTTTAGATCAACTAAGGGAACAGCAGATAGCAGATAATTAATCAGAATCTTGAAATCATTCTGAAATGAAGTAATAAAGATGTAGTCGACTTCAACGCTTCAAAAACTCAGGGCCGCGATTTTCTTTAAGAAAACATCACGGTAAAATCCTCCCGATGAAATCGAATCTGTCTATCCTAGGAGTGAATGCCAGCAAAAGCTTAGGTTGTTTAGAATGTCACTTAGAGAAGACCAATTTATCTAATTCATGACTAAGTCTTTCCAAACAGTTGGGGATAGGCTGATGATTGGCTGCCATCTTTTACGAGCTTTTTTAGGGCAGACAAATCTCTCGGTAAATCCCCCTGTAATTCCAAATTTTTAGAGTAAAAAGATGTTTCTGCTAGGATTTTAAAACTAGTAAATATGGGAAATCAATAAATACTTTAATTTCTTCCAGCTTTTGATTTTTCTTAAATGTTTTATTTTTTTCTAAATATTTGCCTTTTTTGGAAAGTTAAAAAGATGTAGAGTTTAAGAAAAATTTCGATCGCATGTCAAATTTCTCATATTTTTTAATTTTGACCTTTTTCAAAATGTGGACCTTTCTTGAAAATTTTTATCTTGTTAAAATTGTCGATATTTTTGAAAATATTAATATATGTTCTTAAAAGTGTTCATTTCTTTTTTTAATTTTTGATCGCTTTTAAAAATTACATTCTTTTCAAAAACATTGGCGTTTTTAAGTCTTAATATTGTAGAAAATTTAGATTATTTTTATAATTGTCTACTCTTTTTCAAATTCCAATTTTTTTTGAAAATTTGTACTTCTTTTGAAATATCTATTTTTTGAAAATTTATATTATTAGGAAAGATTTGAATTATTAAAAAATGTTGACCGTTTTTGAAAGTTTCTAGATTATTTTTTAAATTATAATTTTTTCTAAAACATACTATTTTGAAAATTTTGACTTTAAAGATATACTAATGCACAGACCAATAGGTTTGAACACCTATTAGATTCGACGTTTGGAAGTTCGGAACATTTGTTAGCATTCGAGTTGGATATACCAAACTGACGAGATCTAACAAGATCGAAACCGGTATTTGGTTTCCAAACGTCGAATCTAATAAATGTTCAAACCTATTGGTCTGTGCACTAGAATCCTTGTCTTCTGGGAACTTTCCTAGAGAGCAACCGCTTCGCTAAGTGGCAGTGTTTCAACTGTTGGTAGTTCAGCTACCTATGATTCACTATACACGCCTGGAGGGATGCATCAATTTGTAGTCTAGGTTGCATTCTACTTACATACGACATTGTTGGCGATGGCCATAGTTACTCTATGGACCAATAGGCGGTAGTACTAAGAGTCACTCGCTTGACGCCTGTGAATGTTTTAGTACTTACTTGTCGGAACATTTGTTAGCATTCGAGTTGGATATACCAAACTGACGAGATCTAACAAGATCGAAACCGGTATTTGGTTTCCAAACTTCGAATCTAATAAATGTTCAAACCTATTGGTCTGTGCATTAGAATCCTAGTCTTCTGGGAACTTTTCTAGAGAGCAACCGCTACGCTAGGTGGCAGTGTTTCAACTGTTGGTAGTTCAGCTACCTATGATTCACTATACACACCTGGAGGGCTGTATGAATTTGTAGTCTAGGTTGCATTTTACTTGCATTTAAAGATATAAATTTTTTTTTTCTTAATTCTGACATATTTTTGAAATTCATGTACTTTCTTTAAAATTTTAACTTTTTTTTAAAAACTGTGATTTTTTTTAAGTTTCTGCTTTTTAAATATTTTAAATTATGTTTCAAATCCTAATTTGTTAAAAGTATTTTAACTTTTTAAATATTTCGGCCATTTTTCAACATTTCGACTCTTTTGCAGCTTTTGACTGCACCTTTTTTTTTGAAAATTTCAGGGTCTTCCAAAATTTTGACTTATTCAAACTTTGACCTTTTGAGAAGCTTTAATTTTTCAAAATTTCTTTTTAAAAGCATCAACTCTCCTGAAAATTTTAACTTTGTTGAAGATAAGAATAGTTTTTTGAGACTTAGATTTTACTCCAAATGTAGGCTTTTTTGAAAGTTTTCGAATATTTCGATTTTTTTTCAAAATACAGGTTGTAACAAATTCGCTTCTCATTACAGGAATCTTGAAAACGGTAAAAGATACAGCATTGGTTAAACTAAGGCAAAGTTGCACAATTTAACGATCAGAAATATGCCGTTGAGAAATCAAAAATATTTCTTACTGACCTTGATATTTTTGAAAAAAAAAAGGAAAATTTGGAATTTTCGTTTTTATTATTTCTTTGAAGGGTATCGAAAAACTAGAAAAACTTTTTCGTATGCGTTTTTTATTCTGTACAAAAAGCATGAAGATTTTTTATTAGACATTTCGTCTTCTTGCCTATCATCATCAAGTACGTTATTTTAAATAGGGACATACAAATTTTATTGCATCTTTGTATTGCTTTTGAATTTCCGACTTCATTAACGTATGTGGCTAAACGTTTTTTTCACATTAACCTTACTTTACTATTTTTTTTATAATTAGTAATTATTTTTAGCAATGAAATTATAAAAATGTAATTAGTTGCTTAGAACACAAGGTAATGGCACAATTAATAAATTTTAACAGAAAACAACAGACATAATCATAAATAACTGACCACCAAAACTAATGATTAATAACTATGGACAAAGCAACTATGGATATTTAGAATAACAAATAACAAATAAAAAAGTAACTGTCGCATTTCGCTTGTCATGTTTTATTACATTTTGGTTATCTAGTTTTCAAAAATACAGAATACGTTAATCTGAAAAAAGGTGTTTTTTCTTGATGATAGTTTACAGTTACGAAACGTTCAATCACATAAAATTTGATACATCAGTGAAGTCAAAGATTTAAAAGCTATTCCAAAACGCAATAAATATTACAAGTTTGTATTTAAAATATTATACCTGATAAAACTAGCGAAAAGACGAAACGTTTAATAAAAAACTATTTAGGCTATCTTGTGAAGGATGAAAGACGTCAATAAAAAAGTGTTTTTAGTTTTTCAATTACCTTTTAAATAAGGCCAAGAAAAAATAAAAACAAGAATTCAAAATGTTAGCTTTTTTTTAAATCTCAAGAGCATCAAGAGATATTTTTGATTTCTCGACGGTATATTACTGGTCGCAAAATTGTGGAACTTTACCCTAATTTAATTGATGCTGTATATCTTACCGTTTTCTAGATCCCTATAGTGAGAAGCAAATTTGTTACAACCTGTATACCTTTTTTCCAATATTTTGGCTTTTTTTGAATATCTTGACCTCATTAAAAATTTCTGCTTTATTTGAAAATTTCTACTTTTTTGAAAAATTTCATGCTTTTTGAAAGCCAAAACTTTTTTGAGAGTTTTGTCTTTATCAAAATTTCAGCTTGTTTAAAATTTTCGAATTTTTTCGAAAGTTCGTCTTTTTGGTTGTGAGGCTTGAACTTTCAGTGAACTTTAACAGTTTTATAAATTTTTGAAACTTTGGAACTGTATATTCCAGATATTAAAAAGGTCTATATTTTGAAATAATATTGAAATATTCATAAATGAAACCATAAAAAATTGACACTTTCAAAATTTTGAAGTTAAAAGAAAAGGCCAAAATATTTTTTAAAAATGTCTAAATTTTTAAATACATCGACATTTTTAAACAAATAGTTTAAATTTAAATAAATTCAATGTTGGAATCTTGAAAAAATTCGAAATTATTAAAAATGTTTAAATTTTGAAATAAAATCGTCATTTAAAAAGAATCTGATTTCTTAAAAAAACTCGACTCTGTCAATAAAGTTAAAACTTTTAGAAAAAGGGGAAGTTTTGGCTATTCTTAAAGTTTAGACTTTTTTAAAAATTTCGATATTTATCCACCTTTTTAATCGATTTAAAAATTTCTATCTTTTTTGTTAATGTTTAGATTCCTCAAAGCTGGATTTTGTTTAAATCTTTCATTTTTTAAATCTTTCACCTATTGTTTTAACTTATGTAAAATTGTTTCAAAATTTTGCCTTCTTTCGAAATATTGACTTTTTAAATATGAACCTTTAGGCAAGTTCTGAATTTTTCCAGAATTTGAATTTTTTACTCAAAAATTATTTAAATTTGCCATGTTTTTTTTTTAAATTCCGATTATTTTAAAATTTTTGTTCTTAGATATCGACACTTTTTTGAAATTTGTCAACAGTTTTTAAAAAATACCGAATCATTTTGGTTATTTGTGAATTTTTTGAAAATCTTCGAATTGGTTAACAATATTTTTCAATATTTAATTTATTTGAATAACAGCTTTAAATTTTCTACTGCTTTCAAATTTAAATTTTTGAAACTTTTTGAATCTTCGACTATTTTATAAATTTGTTAAATTTTAAAGATTTTAATATTTTATTTCAAGACTTTTAAATTTTTGAAAACTTCAGCTTTTTTAAAATTCAATAATTTTGTTGAAATGTTGACCTTTTTAAAAATTTTTGGAAATTTTAATTTTTATGTGTTTCTGAAAATGCGCTTTTTTTCAAATTTGGACTTTTTCAAATTTATTTAAAAGTTGCTCGTTGTTTGCAATTTCCTTTTTTATGCCATTTTATTTTATTTTTAATTTGAACATTTTAAAAATGTTGACAGTTTTTGTAAGTTTCGATTAAATTTTAGACTTTCAACATTTTTTCCACAATTTTAACTATTTAACAAGATTTCAGCATTTTTTAAAGTTTTACTTTTTTAGAGGTGAACTTTTTTCAAATTTTCTTGAAAATTTAGATCTTCTTTCAAAATTTAGACTTTTCTCGAACATTCTGACTATTTTTTAAAAAGTGCCTATTTTCCTTGGATCAATACCAGACTATTTGGGAGTTGTCGTGTCCATGAAGAAAAAATATGATTCGTCTGTAACCTGTTTTGATGCCATTACGTTTCCCTCATGATTAACAAAACTCAACTTATAATTAATGGTTGTCATGAAATGTATTGAGTTTTAGCTATTTTATAACATTTAAACATGGTGGCACTGTTTACGATTTAAGATTGCATTTTCTACTGAAATTCACTACCGATGTCAGCCAATTTTCATGCAAGAAGCGGATCGCCCAACGACCTTTTCAGGATCAAGTATCAGCAAATTGTGACTTAATTATTATTTGGATGTTTTTACATTTGATGCATATGGACATTTTGTGCCTAAATCATTTAATATTTCTCTGACTGCAATGCAGACATATGTTTCATAATATATTGTACATATTGTATGGCAGCTGACGTATTATCTAGCAATAGATGAGACAAGACTCGATTTACATAGATCAAATGATCTACGTCGCCAATAGCAATTCAAAAACCGCATATATTTGGTACTTTATCACAAAGAATTGCTCTAGACAATTTAAACGTAGGGGAATTACGAATATCTATTTTATACTACCGTTTTCGTTTACCGTCTTGTCATCATCCTCGAGAAAGAGATAGTATTGAAAAGGTTTGTTATAATTGGATTCCTCTACCCCTAAAGAAGTCTAATGTATTATTCTGTTTTATTCTAAACCTTATTCAAATGGACTATCCAAATTTTCTAAAACATCTCTCAATTACTTAGCTAAAACTCTCATCAACAATTAGAAAATGCCTATTTAAAAGTAGCTTAGTTGACATCACAATTTTTCTATGCTTATCAGAACCGTTACCGAGTTACTTACCTCTATGGGGATCATAATAAACGTAACTATAAGATCAGCAATGGCTAGATGTCGTATCATTAAGCTAATTCGCGACTTCCGACGTCGAGGGCTAATGAGCGAAATAAAAACAGTCACATTACCAATAGCGGCTATAGCGAACAACACGCAGTAACCCGCAATAAATGACTTCTGATAGTCACCCTCCGGCACTCCAAAAGTACCGTTCACGCTTGCATTTACACTTGCATTATACTTTTCTTCCATTCTTTCTTCGGCAACGTTATAGAACTATTTCCGTGGGGTTTACTCGTACATGTCGTTCGTTTTGTGACGTGAGGATCTGAATCAGGTGACAAAAATTCGTCGCTTTCAGTCGAGTCAAACGGGCATATCGTCGGAAAAGTGATTATTTCTAGGCAATATTTTCCGCGCCATCGCCGCAAATATTGCCGAACGAAAGATGTGGAGAAAACCAGCCTGGAAGATGATATTTACGACTTCGTCTCTTCACCACTGAAACAAAGAAATATAGCTTTTAGTAAATCATAAATAAGCTGTTGGATGTTGTAAATTGATATAAGTAAACAAAATCTATAATATATCACATAAACACATCGCATTTCCCCAGATTTTTCTTTTACTTTGTTTTTTGTAGGTATAACCCATTGCGTGTTTAGATGAACAGAATAGGGATGCCTAACTACGTTGTCTTGTATTCAAGAAGGGGGGAGCGTTTTCGCTCAAATTTTGATTGAAAAGTAATTGAAAATTTATTGACCTCTTTCTAAATAAATAGAACGTTTACTCGTAACCTAAAACACGAATGAAGATAAAACAAAAGTCTACTTAACTTTGTGAAAATACTTAACAACGTAGCAGCCGCGCCTAAGATTTCTAAAATATGTTTGCTCAAATTTGATGGGTAAACAAGGTCCTCTTTACATTTTGTAAACTTTTATTTTTATAAGCTTTTTATACATTTTCATCAAATGAATTTTTGTTTGAGTTATTAGCAGGAAGTTTCAGAACTTGTGATAATTAATTTTAATTGATTTTGCTGCTCATCGAAACAGAGTTTATTGCACATAATTGAAATAAACTAAGATGACACCTTAATCAACTTGTTTTTTTAATATGTACGAGTCTGTGATGAACAAGTCATGAATGCACAAGATGAGACCTTTAAATGTAATGGAATGTAAACCAAAAATCTAAAGCTTAACAAAAAGACATAATGTCTGACCAACAAGAGCTAAATATGTATATTTTTAGATATATAAGGTGACTACAGCTCTAAACTTAGCCTCGTAGTTTTAATCAATTTCAAAGAAAAAGTAAAACCTTAAGTGTTTAAATTTTTAGATAGAAATTATAAAGTTGTTCCATACGGATAACCTCCAATTTAGATTTATTTGAAAATTGCTGATTATACAGCAAATGTAGAAATCGTGAAAAAACGGAATAAATTTAAAAATATTGCTTTTACATCCAAAATTTCCTAAACTATCTCCTTCTAGAAGATGGACTGACAGTAAATTGAAATAGTGGTGCAAGGTAGAAGATCACATTCCCGCGTGTTTGAATTTGACAGAACGATCCCTTTGCATTTAGATAACAAAAACAGATTTGTATTTAAAAGTACAAAATATATGACAGTTTCAGCCTGCGATAGATCAGTTTTCTTCGAAACGTTAATTGTGCTTGCAAAACTCGAAATATGTTGCTAATTAATTCATTTTTTTAAAACTTTGATTTCAATAGAAAAATCCTAAATGTGTTATTTATTTTCTAAAATTTAGACAACAAGCTCAAAAACTTAATTTCTTTCTGTCAAATTTCGGATTTTCTTTTCTAAAATTGAGTAGCTAAACGTTTAAATTGTTTCTATTTTCAGTTTGAGCATTCAAAGTTTCTAAAAGATGAAGATTTCCAGATGAATATCTTAAACTGTAAATTAGGTCCAAAAACTTGAGAGAAAATAGTGACAATAAAAAAATCAATAAGGGTGTTTTTTCATTTTAACTTTAAAGAAAAAATATTGGTGACAACTAATATCAAGATTTTAAGACAAAAGAAATTTCAAAATTAAAGATATTTTGAAATCAATGGCAAAATTTTGAAGAAAGTGCGATCTGAAGTTTATATTTTTCGAATCTTTTGACATTTGAAGAGAAATTTTCACGAAAAAGTCAATTTTTCGACGTTTTTCCTAGAATTTTAAACAAGCAATTGGAATTTCTGCTTATTTTAAGTTGCGATTTAAAACAAAAAAATTGGGATTAAACTTAAAGTTTCAGGAAAAAGTTCGATTGTAAGACAGTTTTATATTTTGCAGGGAAAAATTATTCTTGTTTGAAGATTTTTTATGTTCCAAAAAAAATATTGCTGTTTGAACTTTGATCTCGAGATTTTACACTTAAAGAAACATCCAAGTTTAAATTATTTGAAATGATGTAAAAGTGTATTCAAAAAATGTAGGAATGTTTCCAAAAATATTGAGTTTTGAATCGACAGTTTAAGCAAAACCCTAGAAATGTCTAGAAATGAACGTTTCTCCAAATATCGTAACTTCTATTTTGAAGCCAAAATTTTAAGTTTAAAATCAAAATGTGTAACTTAGAGAGAAAATAAATCAAAATTTTCAGTTTAATTTGGAAACGTTGAGACTGTAATCGAACTCTTGTGAATGCTGTATAATTTCTTAAACAAATTTTTTGCAAAATTCTTATCTTCGATACTGAAGTTTGTAATTTAACGTCAAAATATCCCTATTAAAGTTAAAAATTATTATAAATTTCTAAATATTATTATATAACCTTAAAACACTTCATTTCTTCTTAGTTACTTGCAGTCGTAATATTTCACAATTTAAGAAAAAGTGTTTTCCAGAAATTGCGATTGCTATCTACAATTGAAAGTTCTACTTAAATGTTGTATCTAATTTATTCTAAAAATACTTTCGATACCTTTAGTTTTAAAAGGTTTAGTTTAATTTTAAATATAAAATATTGAGAAAAAAGTGGAAAAGAAAAAATTTAAATTTGCATTTGCGTCAAATGTTTTTCAAGATATTACTTAATTTTTTGAATCTTAGTTCAAAAAAAAAGGTAAAACTTTGCAATTACGTTAAAAAGTCAATTAAAAACATTTGAAAAAAATTTATATTGAGTTTAAAATCGAAATTAAAATATATAAATAAATAAAAATTGCAAGTTGAAAATGGTAATTTTGAGAAGAAATGCATTATTTCTACAAAATAAATGACATAAGAAATGTCTTTTTGAGTTTTGAGTTTATGCAGGAATCTTGGATTTTAATTTCGAAATTTTAACTTGAAACTGTAATGTTTAAAGTGTTCTTTGGGGTTAATGTTTCTAAATCGGGGATAAGCACAGATTAATATTAAAAATTGAGAAAAAAGCCAAACTTTAAATAAGCCCTCGTTTTTTCTTAAAAATAAAGTTTTTTAGAAAATATCAATTTTTAATTTGGATTTAAAAAAATCCTTAAAAATTTCAAAGAAACTCAACATTTATTAAAGGTATTCAAATTTGATCAGAAAATGTTGAGTAAAACTTGAATCAACAAGAAGAATTCTCAAATATTTGAGTTTTAAAATTTTGTGTCAACTTATAATTTGAATAAATTTAATTTTAATGTATCTGGGACTGAGCTAAATGTAATCAAACAGTTAAATGTTGAAAATATTTACAACCACAACCATTGAGCGATTTCGACTTCCTTGGCCTCATCATTATTAAACAGATAAAGTAGGATTTTTTGCTCAAAATTTTATGTACTCTTCTATTATTTAAAGAGTGGCGAACTTTAATGGCGACCACATGCCGTTGCACCCATGAAAAAAGATTTTAATTGAGAAAAATAGAAATCCCTCTCCTCCCATTGCAAAATCCTATCGACACCACTGAATCGCATTGATAGATTTCTTAGCAGGATATTTTCGATACGTGCAAATAAGTAGCTTTACTAATAAGAAATATAAATGATTATTAAAAATAAAAATATTTTCTTTTTTGGAAACGGGAGGAAAGTCCGGAAATTTTCTATCGCTCTCAATTGGATATCTACTGCTATAGATCATTTGAGTTGGATTTTTAAAGATCGAGGATGCTTGACATCGCCCAACTTTAATATACGAGGGCAAATCAAATATGAACCGGAATTTCTATCATGTCACCATGAAGGAGTCAAGAGTGTGCACATACCCTAAGACATGTTAGGTGGGGATATTAGGTGACTTTCTGCGCCTAAGCGAATTCCGTTCCCGTCGTTCGTCAGTTGTAAATACAACAAGTGAGCAAGAGGTGCATCCGCACGTTGCGCAGCGCGTTATTATTAAGGTTCTTGCCGTTGAAGGTGTTAAGCTCGCCAAAATTCTGCGTAGACCAGAAGCAGAGTTTGGGGATACATGTTTAAAGTAAATTCAAGTGTATAAATGGCACAAAAAATTTTTGGAAAGACAAACTCAAGTTGAACCCCATGCCCGTCGTCCTCGGACCAGTGTGACTGCAGACCAGATTAACGCTGTTCAACGCCTTTTGAAAGGTGATCGCCATTTAACTGTTGGTGAGATTGCAGCTGAGATAGGGATAAGCTTTGGAAGTGCACAATCCATCATTACATACGAGCTGGTATTTCGAATTTTCGGTCAGAAAAGTGATTTTGCTTCACAACAATGCCCGCCTCCACTAAGCCAATTTAAAACATTAAAAATAAGAGAAAATTCATTGGGCAACATTAGAACACCCTCCTTACGGTCCCGACTTATCACCATGCGATTATCGTAGGTTTGGGCCACTGAAAGAGGCTCCAGGAGGTAAGCAATTCCATGATGATGCTGCTATTGAGACATTTGTGCGCAATTAGAAAACACTCCTCGCTTTTTTTTTGATGATGGCAATAAAAAACTTCCAATCCGTTGGGAAAAATGCATAACAAAATCAGGAGATTATGTAGAATAATGCAAAATAGTAGTTAATAACTTTCACATATGTATCTTGTACCACAAAATTTTTAAGAACAAATTCCAGTTCATATTTCATTTACCCACGTATGATGTATCAGTGTTTCTCAACGGATGCGTCGCCGGAGATTCTCGGGAGTTTCGCCAAAATATTTCACTGTAACACATTACCTCACTAATAGAAAGTTGAGTAAAAAAGTCTCTTTTTTTAATCATCAAAATTTGTAGATAGTCATGAGTCCGTTTTTTTGGTAGATAAAGTTTATTGGGTGATTGTTCACGACATCGTTTTTTTAGTCATCTACCAATTTATTTATTTTTATGCATGTTTTTTTATCCACTACGAAAGTGTGTCACAAAATAGGTTGGGAAACACTGCTCCACTATATAAGAGAATAAAGCTGATCGATTAATTTCATCAAAAGAACACGAAATTGGTTAACCTTTTGTAGAATGTATTTTGTTTTGCTTCTTAATTTCAACGTATTCAGACAAACAAATTACAGCTTTGTCTCCATCTAGCAAATATAACAACCATCAATAATGGCCCTTTAAAATCCACAAAAGGCGGCCAATTACGACGAACCAGAATTTCTTCCTTGTGCCACTTAACAAAAATTCAATTTATAGGGTAAATCCATAAGGCAAAAAATCATGGGTCAGTCTCAGAGCGTGTGTGAGTGTGTGTATCCAAGATTTTAATAACATGACCCACTTACCCAGAATGCGACTTCTCGATTAAAATCCTATTCAATCACTGCCACACAAGGGATTTTTACGGCTCTGTTTTATTATTTCCTTTCACTGTTATACGTCGTAATAGAAATGCGTAGCATGATAGAGAGCTGATTTTTTTTTTTTTTTTCGATTTTCAGCAGATGCCTCTTATTGATGGATATCTCACTGCAAAAGGGAAATGAATTATAAAAGATGATGAAAGTGTATCTCTAGCTTGTTAGATTGCGTAACTCTGCTTCTAATAAAACATAAAGATCAAAAGACATGATAAGTATATTAACGAAATATTTTCAACATCACACGCAGCCAGTTATGATAAAGCTTACAAAAGATTTTGATTATATCGCAGGGAGTTTTTGATTAAGACATCTACTTCTGTTAACATTAAGAAAATAGCTAGCTCGAACTTTTAAACATGTCGAGGGGTGTTTTAATTTAATTGAGAACCAGCAAGTATACTAAAGAGGCAGCTCTTTAAATGATATAAGTAAAGGTGGCCAACCCAAACTTTTTTTTGGTAGATAAAAAAAATATTGTTGGTGAAAGTATAAAAGAGTTTAATCTAAAGGCCTTTGTTTTGTCTACAAGCCAAAAAAAGGAGTATAATGGACCTGATGGTTTTGGTGGACAAGACGTCAAGGACGTAGTTGACTGAAATACGACTTTTTTGGTCACTAGAAAATGACGAAATTGACACTAATAAGTATAGGTAATATTTTCAGAAACTATCTGAGCTGGCAATTAAAGGAGTAATTTAGAAGCAATTTGGTGGCACCAGTTAGGTGATAATTTAGTTGGCATAGTTAAATAATGAAGAGGAGCTTGCACGAGGCATTAGAGAAATAATTGGACGTCCTTTTGCCAAAAACAACCAACCCACAAATTCTTAAAAATTAGGTTTTTAGCAAATAGTTGAGAAGAAGACAAAATCTTTGCTGTAAAAAAGGGCTAGGCGTCATTTTAGAACCTAGCACCATCTATTAATCAAAAACCCATTCAACTAAATGAGCTGGGAAGGTAAAAAACCTACACCAAGTGCATTGGTTCCTTTCTGTAGAACAAAAGGTTAAAAGGTTAATGTTTTCATAGGTGTTTTCATAGGTGTAGTTAAAAGAGGCTAGGGCAAATTATCTGCCCCTACCCTCTTTGATTCAAGCAATCAATCAAAAATTTAAATTCAACTAGGAGGGCATTTCCCAAAATCCATTGTTTTTTAATTCGTTCTTATATAAAATTTCAACATATAAACTTTTTTCTCAAAATTGATCTTTTTTCAAAATCTGTTTTTTTTATATTTTTTAATTTAATTTTTATTTTTGAATAGTTATTTCAAAATTGTTCGTTACTTCATTTATTCTAAATTTCACTAGATCCAAATTTCGACTTTTTCTCAGAACTTCCAAAAATTCTATATAAATTTTTTTGGTTCATCAAAATTTAACCTATTTTTTTTATAATTGGCCGAATCTTGTAGTAAAACCTTAAAAGTTTTAAACAATATTTTTTGAAACTTCTCAGTTTTTACATAAGGGCAACAATTCAGAAAAATTTTTTTTGGGAATTTCAACAGTTTTGTTTTGAATTCAACCTTAAGAAATTTCAATTTGTTTCTCAAAATGTTTTCAATACTCAATACTTGACACAAGGGAAGTGCTCGTCTCTCTCTGGGTGAAACACTTGAAAGAAAATAAATATTCGGGCACGATATTTTCTCAAAATTCAGCCAGTTTTCAAAATTTCGACAAAATCTGACTAAAATATTTCGAATATTTACTAAATATCTAATCGACAATTTGATCTTTTTGTCGCAATCTTCATGGTTTTATTTTCGAAGTTTTGATCTACTTTTCAAAATTACGCTTTTTTTCAAAATTTGTTTTTGTTTTATTAAATCTCGACATTTTCTCTTGATATCTTCAAAATTACGACTTTCTCAACGTATTTCTTGAAATTCGTCCTTTTCTCAAAATTTAAACTCTAAGATTCGTCTTTTTCGTAACTAGTATTCTCAAAAGTTTACATTCAATGCAAAATATGCATTGTCATCCAGATTTTCTATTTTTCTCGAAATTCGTCTTTTCTTCGGAACTTCGACTTTTTTCTTCAAAATTTTCTTTATTTGATTTCAACTTTTTTAGGAAAAATCGACCTTTTGCATTTCTATGCAAAAATTCTTATATTTTCTGGAAACTTGTCTTTTTTCCCGGAATTAATTTCAAAATTTAACTATTTTTCAAAATTTTAATTCAACCCCAGATATCCAATTTTTTTCAAAATTTGGTATTTTTTCTCAAATTTTTCCTCCAGAATTTCTATTTTTGAAAAAAAAGTGTTTTTTTTTTATTTTGACATTATTCGGAAAAATCGACTTTTTAGATTACTGTGCAGAAATTCCAATTTTTTCCCAATTTTTTTTTCTCGTAATTTTGAGTACTTTTTAATATTCATTTTTTTACATTTCGACACTATTTGCAACATTTGGCTTGTTTTCCTTAAAATTGACTTTTTCTACAAAATTTCGAATTTTTTCTCGATTTCGAAGTTTTTCTCAAAATTTGGAACTTTTTTTTAATTTCGCGTTTTTCTTAATATTGAGTTTTTTTTGAAAAAGTTAGACCTTTAAGAATCTAAAATTTCTATATTTTTTTAAATACCGCTTTTTCTTAACATTGGTTTTTTTTTAAAAAGTTCGACCTTTTAGAATCCAAATTTTTAGAAATTTTGACTGGATTCTTAAAATTGTTAATTTTTAAAGTTTATTTTTAAGGTTTGGATTTTTATTTCTCATTTTGATATTCAACATTTCTAGAAATTTTGACTTCTCTGTCGAAGTTCATCTTTTTCGAATTAATTCTCAAAATTTTACGTTTTAAAAGAAAATTGTTTTTTTTTAATTGCCACAATTTTTCTTTTTGTTAGTAAAGCCAAAAACGAATGGTGAAATAACAAATGCAGCCAGATAGATCAGAATATAGCTGAAGCAGATTGACTGAAGCATGGAAAGTCTTAAAGTCGTTGACAACTAACAGCAATCAAAAAGCTTCAATAGACATTATATCTCTAACACAGTGGAAGGATACCACTATAGCTTGCTCACGGAAGATTGTGATGAATTTTTACCGCCAGCTGACGGTGACATAAAATCCTCAGACTCTTCTTTTTTAGGACATGACGAGTTTTGTCCGGAAAAAATCAAGAAAGTTATTAAAACGATAAAAAATGGCCAAACAACCAAACCAAAGGGACTGCCAATAGAATTAGTAAAACATGGAACGGAGTTACTCTTTGTCTATATTTTAAATTTGAGGCTCACGAGATAGAAACTTACTCTACAATGGTCAGTATCTTATCTCTCAATAAAAAATGTGACAAGAAGGTCTGCTCTAACTACAGGGTTATCAGTGTAACTAATTCTATATCAAAAGTCTATGGCAAAATTATAAAAAATAGAATTGAACAACAAATAGAAAATAGAGAAGAGCAGAACGGATTTCGAGCGAGCAGCGTCGACAAACTTTTTGTCCTCAAACAATTACTAGAACAAAGAACGGCCAGAAATAGTCCAACACATTCACATAACGAAAGGCTTGCGATCAGGGTTCTACCATAGTCCCTACATTTTTCAAAATTTATCTAGTGTCCCTTTTAAAGACATGGAGATGCAAGTGCTTTAATATGAAGCATTCCTGTAGGTAATAATAAGCTAGTTACGCTCCATTATGCAGATGACCAAATCGTGAAATGTCATTAGTTTCTGTTTGGTTGCGTTTCAGATTTACCGATGGAAGGTGCAATAAAGCTCACATCGATGTACCGTCAATGTTAATCTCAAACGAGGAGGTGTAATTGAATTTGGAATTCACTGTCGATAGATCCAGGAAATTCAGAGCATAAAATAATAATGCGGAATGCATGTACCTAATCGGTAGAAACAACTAAACTGCTGTAAATTACGGTACATATGTAGGTATATTTAGAGAATTGTATTATTTCAATCTAGAATATCGAACATTTGGGTGACATATTTATATTGAATGCATTACCCTTGTGAAACTATCAACCCGAAAATGTCTAATTAGGGAATTACCGTTCCATAAATCGCAGCACACACAATTATTCCATCTTTTTTTAGGAACCTCCAAAAGCCTTATATTTTAAGCTGTTGTTGGTTTTTTATCTATTTATTTAGAAGCCACTAACGCATTTACTTACTTCCCTCAGTCCCTCACTCATTACAAAATCTCTGAAACTATTAAATTGCAATCTTGAAATTTGGCAAATGGGTTCTTTATAAGACATGGACATCCACCAAAGAAGGAATTTTCGAAATTCGACATTATTCATGTGATGAACTCATCTGTGATGCATTCTCTCAACAAATAAAACAAATTGTTATAAATAGTTTCAAATTATATTGTAACGCAATGTAAATAGATAGAATAGAATTTAGAATAGAATTTAGAGCGTAAGAAAAGTTTCTATAAAGATCTGATAAGGGGAAAGCGGTCCGCGATGACGAAACAAACGGCAGATAAGCCTTCCAGAAATTTCGGCAAACGATAAGCCTTATCTGCGTGATTCTTCTAGAACCGGAAGCCAAAACTATATAGGGCGGTCAGCTTTCCCTAGAATTAGTCAGTTAATCAATGTAGTTAGTGAGTTAGTGGTTAGAAGTAAATTAAACAGTGTTAGTTGCGATTGCTAGTATTCTTAGTTTGGTTTGGAAATAAAGTGGTATAATTCACAAGTGGCAATCATTTCGAACCGATAAAGCCCGTAACAATATGCTTCATTTCATTTCAAGTTCGAAATTTTTGAAAAGAAGGTATAAATCTCGAGTTTGAAGTTCAAGTCAAAAATTAAAAAAAAGTAAATACTTGAAAAAAGGCAAATTTTAGAGTTTTTGCATTTTTTTTTAGAAATTTAAATTATTTTTGAAATCCCAACTCAAAAATAAATTTAATCCTTGGAATTACCACTTTTGCAGATTTTTAATTTAAAAAGTGGAAATTTCGACTTTAAAATTTGGACTTATGTTCAAAAGTTTTTAGAAGAAAAAGTCAAAGTTACAAAAAAAACCTTCCGACAGTGGAAATTTCTAATATTTTTTTTAAATCTTGGCTTTAAAAACGAAATGTCAGTAGCATGAGCAAATTCAAGATTTTGTTTTTATATTCAAATATTTCGGAATAGATCTTAATATCCTGTAATTCATTAAAAAACTCTGATTACAAAAAATGTAAACATTTAAAAGAGAAGTTGAAAGAAGTTTTAAAAAATTGTAAATTTTATTTTTAAAACTTTGGAAAAGAAACTACATTACTCGATTTTTTCTTTATTCAAATTTTGACTTTTCTGAAAATTTTGCAAAATTAATATACCCCCTGAAACTAAGAAAGATTAAAAGTAGCTCTGAGCAAGTTTTGTGTTTTTTTAATGTTTCTTGAATTCAGGGGACCAGATTTGTATATCAATGTTTGAAGATAACCTAGAAACGGTCCGTTTCACCAAAATTATGAGAATGTTGAGTTTAAACTTTGATATTTTTAACTATGCAACATTCAAAGTTCAAAACTTCTTATATTTATATCCAAATTTCTATTATAGAAAGAAATTATAATTCATTACATATTTTTTTTATTATTTTAGTTTACCGAGTCCAGTTTGTAGGATAAAAACTCGGCTCGGTAAGCTAAAATACAAAAATTTTGTGTAATTCAGGAAAAGTCAATAAGGACCGAAAAGATGAAAAAAAAAATTATGATTTAATTATTTTCAGAATTAGTTTTGCAAATCATAGCTCATTTTCTCAAAAATATAGGCATAATTAATTATTTTCTAATGTCGTAATTTTCAAATCGAAACTTTCAGGTTAAAGTCAAGGTTAAAGAAAAATAAATCAAGGAATAGTTTTTAGAATTATAACAGAAAATAGTTCTGGAAAATTGGAATTTAAAGCCACTGTTTTATAGTTACTTAAAGTAAAAATTTTTAATTCAAAATCGGAATGCGAGGATCAATATAAAAATACTTCCCAATTTCTACAAAAATGTGTTGCAAAGTTTAAAGCTTAAACTTGATCTTTAGAAATTGTACCCAAATGTTAAGATAAAAATTTCGGCAATTCCTTTTTTTTTGTAATGTAGACTTTTTTAAAATTTTATTTATTTTGAAAATGTTCATGCATTATTTAAAATTGCATTTGTCTCAAAATTTTGATTTATTTGTCAACCCTTTAGTCTTGTGTAAAAATTTTACTTAATACTTACTTCTACTTAATACTTACTACTAAATTTGGATTCATTTAAAATTTTATCCATTTTTTGAAGTTTTTTTACTTTTTCAAAAAAAAAGCGTCGCTAGAGGTGTTATTTTAATAAATTAATCGAACTACTGTGATTTAATTATTTAATAATTTAAATGATGTTGATTCTAGTACCTAATTAATTACATTTATGTATAATGTTTCCATAAAATACGAGTATAATGTATACAAAAAACGCAGTATAATGCAGCTATTATCTGAGTTTCAATTCAAAACATAAACAACTATAAATAAATAGTTGGAAGTAAACTACAATGCTCTTCAATCTTTTAGTCGTAAACTGAAATGTGAGTCTTGGATTAACTTTGTAAGATGCTTAAATTGGACAAAAGTTAGTTGTACTTTCGTAAATATTATCCACGGAGTTCTTTATGATTCGGAACCTAATACCGGCTGAAAGAAAATATGCTTTTTAACTTCATTGTGTTGCTATCCATTCAAGAAGGGATGCGGAAACACCGAAGATTATTTCAAAAATAATAGTGGGTGTTAGTTTTCATATAAAAGCAACAATATGGAGCTTCATCCGACACATAGCGAATGTAAAACGAAACACTACATTGTTTAATTGAAATCCTGAAATTGGGCACCCTCGAAGGATAATTCGATTACAAAAGGCTCGTTACTTAATTAAAATAGGTTCGTTGTAAAGTAATATTGTCGTTAGCCAGTTCGAGGTCAATCTAGGCAAATGAAAATTAAAGTTTTCAAATTCTTTTCAGTTGTCCAAATAACTTTTAACTGGAAACAATTTACATTTTTATGACTTTTCGGCAACATTTTGCTACTCTTTTTTATTTTTAAATCAAACACATTGACCGCAAAAAGTTTGCTTGCTT